>CM062810.1:673269110-675669110 GCA_031772625.1 Pinus tabuliformis | reverse complement strand
TGGATCATGGTCTATGAGTTGCAGGATGCTATTTGTGGATGATTAATCATGTTGGTAAAAATAGATGGACTTCTATTTTTAGACATATGGGCGGTTTCTATTTTTAGACTGCCAGGCTAAAAATAGAACATTCAAATATTATTAGCTCATAATAATATTTGGTCTATAAACATTATCTTATCCTCTTGGAGCACTTCAGTTTGAGCTACAGATGTGGCACATGCAGTTGTCAGAAGGAAATACGCTTTTCTTATGGGTTAGTTGAGCTATTGCATGAAGGACTTCAGTTAGAACTCATGTGGTTGAGTTTGGTGGAGTTGATTGTGGAGTTGATGGAGTTGTGTTCAGTTTGACTTGGTTAAACTAGTTGTATTTAGTTTAACTACGAATACACTAGTGATGAGTGATGTGAATTAATTGCTAAATTAATTCACTAATTATTAACTCATAAATCAACTAAAGAATACATCAGTTAACTCAGTGCATGGACAATTCAGTGGAGACAGGTGTTAGAGGTAAGTGAAAGGGCAAGACAATCAATGGGATTGAGTAATGCCAATGAGGATTGCATGTTTCAACCAAGGAAATACGAGTTTGGTTCAGCCATTCATCATTATTCTCATGCAGGATTGCGCAGTAGAGGCAGGGCAAACAGTGGAGGAGATTTGAGGCATCAGATCTGAGCTAGTTTGTGTGTAACAGGTGGAGATAGTACTGAGTACTTGTGAGGAGTATTGTACTATGTATTGTTACATGTTCTCAATCATTATAATATACAGATAGTGTGGGGTTTTCAGCTGTATGCTTTCCCCGGGTTACATACTGTGTTAATGTGCGCATGCGATTGATGTTTCATTGTTTTTAATGTTGCAAAATTGATGATCAACGTAGAGGAGGTTATGTATTGTGCATGTATTCCGCAATAGTGTATAATCGGGATAATCTCTGTGAATATGTGTCATATTATTCAAAATTTCTACATAATATAAATAATAATTATATATAATATAAAGTAATATTTAAATGAAAACAAATTCAAATTCAAATTCCAATTTAGTATAATTAGGCAATTTCACCTTCACACAACCAAACTGGCAAATCCGGAAGTGACACTTGTCATAGCCCCATTGAGCGGAAACTGAAGAAGATTCCCCTTGCTGACTGGATTGCCATGTCATCATTTTGTCCTATTATGCAATTTTTTTAGCTGTTTAGGAAAACAAATAACATGCATTTTCTCCTTCATCCGGACTCCATTTTCAGTGAAACGAATTGCGTTGCGATCGTCTTGACGAGACAGACGTAGTTGTATAATTTTCGAACCAATCCAATAACTTTGATTTTTGAGCTAAATACTGAGCCCCTGATCACTTGTGTTTTCATTGTGTTCTTTGGAACCTGTTGTAGTTGTGGAATTAGTGGTTCGATATGAGGGTTTTGTTGCATTTTTAGACTTGTTTCTTCCACCCAATTGAATTGTAACATAGAGAGTGCATAAAGAAAAACCTTGTTAACGTCTCCTAAAAATGCATTTATGGTTGCATTTTTTTCCCTCCTTATAAATGATCTCATAATCGTACTGTAATATCTCTGTAACTCACTTATTAACCTACCTAATTTAACAATTTAATTTTTTTATTTCAAAACATTTCACTATCATAAAATCACATTAATCACATAAAAATGCACTTAATATTCACTTATAAGACTCACGACTCAAACATTTTTTGTTATGATAAGACTTACAACTCACACTTTCTAATGATAACCCTTGGGGCACACACTTTCACACTTTCTTTGTAATGATAACACTTACATCTTACTTTGTAATTATGTTGAAAGGCGTTTTCTCTGCGAGCTTGGGGTGAGAAAACACTGTCCACCCCAGTCAATCACAGACCTTCAATTTCATCCTCCTCCTTCAAATAAAAAATGGACACGTAGCCCGTCAAATCACCGATGTTCAAGGATGTCCATTCATTCATTTATTTGTACCATGCGTCCAACATCATAGATCTCTATGTTGTACACCACTGTATTGTAAGCCATTGTATTGTACACCATTTCTTCGACGACTGTTCACATATACTAGATATTTCATAATTTAGAACGTATTGTACGCCATTTCTTAGGCAACTATTCACATATACCTGGTATTTCATAATTTAGAACGAAACTAAAACTTCAATACATTAGCTCCCTTTACCAGAGAGGGAAGATCTAGATTTTCTACCATCCAATAACTCTTTGACTTCCCTTGCCAATTGCTTGAAACCCCTTCACTCATAGATCTACTCCAATCCGAGACCCATAAATATACTCCTAAATTATTGTATGACTACGATAGATGTCATCAATTTTCTACTATTCGCGTACATACTACTGTACAATGGAATGGAGCAACAGTGAAACATTCCACAGTGGCTCCCATAGCTGCAGAGAGTCAACATCATTGTCTAAAATGTGTGGTGATGCATTGTCAAATTCATGTTGCACATTGATGTCAACCTACCCTACTTTTGTGGAAGCCAATTTCGATTGCAGCTATGCTACTTTTTGCTGGAGGTCGTTAATAAATCCTAAACAACCAAGAACAAAATCTCTAGCTCTTTCTTGTGCTTCATACACTATACTGCTTGCCACATCACCTCTCTGCTCCGTCAGAAGATCCTGTAATGGATCGTCATCACAACATCAATGCATTTACTAATATCAAACCTCGAAAATCAGTATGAGATTTTAATTTTAATTTAATATATATGTAAATATATAATTATTTTAATTTTATTTATAAACCATTATAAAATAAATTTTAATATTTTCATAAATAACTCCATTCACATTCACTTTCACATGAGCAAACAATTTTTAAATATTAATAATATCATTAAGGAATTTAGACTTCTGTGATCCATAACAATGTCTAGATAATCTTCGGCAAAATCACATAATCAATCTTTTGTCGACGCGTTTCGAACCAACCAGTGTGGTTCATCGTCAGGACAAGTTGAAGAACTGATCTGGCTTAGCTTGATTAAATAGAGTGTGCAGAGACTCCAACGGCTATATTGCAACGACTAATTTTGACCTGAGGATCAAAGTCAAACCACTGATATTATTATTAGTTAATTGAATTATTCTTAAATTTAATAATCATTATTAAATAAATACACAGTTACCTATTGTAACTATATTATAAAAATAATAGTAATTTAATACTATTTATGGTATTTAATTTATTTAAGAATAATAATAAAGATAGGTCATATGAAGATATAATTTATTAATGACCATTTTATTTGGTTTAACATTATTTAGTTTACCATAATTTATTAATGACCATTATATCTAATTTACCATTGGACCCTTTAAACAATTACACAGTTACCTATTGTAACTAAATTCTAAGAATAATACTATTTAAATAATTTGGGGATATTAATAAATATATGTTTTCTATTAAATATGAAGATATAATGACCATTATGTTTAAAACAATAAATTTAGTATATTATTCAATTAACTAATAATAATATCAGTGGTTTGACTTTGATCCTCAGGTCAAAATTAGCTGTTGCAATATAGCCGTTGGAGTCTCTGCACACTCTATTTAATCAAGCTAAGCCAGATCAATTCTTCAACTTGTCCTAACGATGAACCACACTGGTTGGTTCGAAACGCGTCGACAAAAGATTGATTATGTGATTTTGCCGAAGATTATCTAGACATTAATAATATCATTAGTTTTTATAAATAACACCATTCACCTTATTAGCAGTTTTTAAATCTCGATAAATGTCATTTAATGATAGTCGTAATGAAGCATCTTCTATCATTCACTTGAAATTTTAATCAGTTATAGATAACAATAAGAACCATTGAACTACGAAGCATTTTATTTTTTAACTAGATACAAATACAGTTCCTAACATGTCTAGGGAACCCTCTTCATCAAATAAGATTCTTACTTTTCTTTTATAATGTTTATATACAATATTAAATGACACTAGTGTTAAATATCTAAAACAAAGTTTAAAAGGGGATCTCTTAGCAGATGCATGATGATTCTATTTTAATGGTGTTTCATATGAATCAAATTTTTATCTTAGGTTTTTGGATGTTCTTAATAGTAGATATCTAAAAAATAAAAGAAAGCCATATTCACTGACTCTATCCATTGAGAATGTGCACATGAAAGGCATTAGGTCTCTTTAATTTAGTATCGAAATCTCTTATAATATATACTAAATTTGGATCATAAATACATTGATATTTGTATTAGAAATAACCTTTTCAAGTAACAAATTTGCAACTTCTTACCTTTTCATGATCTTTGTATAAACCATTTAAATACGCATCTTATTGAAATCTTTGACTCTTACATACACGTAATCATGCATTCTTAATATTATCATTAATATAATAAACAATGTCCATGGAGATGTTTTCGCCAATTCCTCTTCGAAGAAAAACTTATGAACACCCTACACATGTTTATGAAAGATCTTTTCCAATTGGATTTTATTCTGAATAAAAAAGATAAAGGGATTGATATATGCAACAATTGTTTTTTGGAATATGTCTACTAAAAGAAGAACTAATACATGAACGTTTCCAATATTGACCTTCATTATTAACTTGCCATAAAGATGTATTTTGAATTCACATAATCTAGCATTATAATCCTTTTAGAAAAGGAAGAATGTATTTCCTTCTCTAGTTTGCATCATGTCCACGGGGATTTAAAACTTTAAAGTTGTTGATTGTTGTCATCATTGATTATTTCTAATTGCATTTAAAGAAATATAAGATATATTACATACCCTCTTTATATTGCAACGGAAAAAAATTAAATTCTTTAATAGAAAAAAAGAATAAAAAAAATACAAGCATTAATTAAAGTATATATATATAAGAAAATGATATTTAAAAATCTAATCATTTCTAATTCAATATATTTAATTTTTATAAATATATACTAGCATTTACACCAGATGTTGCAAAGGAAACACCATAAGACATAAAGTGTGGAAGAATGACAACATCAACATGTGAATGGACGTACATGGAACGCTCCCTATGCAATCGACCCTCCATGTTCACTTGCAATAGAGGCATCCTGTTTGGGAAAAGTTTCAAATCTTCAAAATGCAATACCTTGTTGAGGCTCACAATGTCACACATAACGCTGCACAGGAACAAGAGAGATATGTAGCTGCAGATTATGAAGAGGGAGTTGCCTCTTCTTCTCCAATCTGGTGAGGAACCAAGTGCGAGGATCCAAGTTGAACATATATTAAGAGAGTAAAATATCATAGCGGCATATGATATCATTGAACTATTTTGTGAATCTATTGTGGCACGACTGCAAATCATTGAATCCCAGGGGAAATATCCTGTTGATTTGCGGGAAGCTCTTTCAAGTTTAATATTCACAACTTCAAGATGTGTTGACATTCCAGAACTTCTAGATATTGACAAGCTATTTATAGCAAAGTATGGTAAAGGATTTGCAGCTGTAGTAGCGAAACTACGCCCCAACTGTTGTGTTAATACAACGATTATTGACAATTTATTTCTAAGAAAACCTAGTGGGGAAGTGAAGATGAAGCCTATGAAAGAAATAACAAAAGAATATGAACATTGAATGGACTCCAACAGAATCAGAACCAGAACTGTTGAAACTTCCTGATGACCTGCTTGAAGAACCAAGTAAATTTTCCAATGCTACCCATACAGCAACAAGCTCTGACAAGGATAGCTCACATTTTGTTTCTCGGCACAAGCATGAAACTCACACTCCCAATAATAAATTTCCATGAAATCAAATGATTTGAATCTTCTATTTACCATTGTATTGCCAAAATGCCATCTGAAAGTAAGTGATATAAATTGTCTATTGTTGTTGTTTAAAGACAGAGAAGACAGTAGGGCAGAATTTGTATCATTCAACTACCAATCCAATGAGTATTATCCATGTGTGTGCCAAAATGTTGTCAACAAAGAGGAACAATCAGCCAGTGAGGGCCCATGAGAAGGTCTGTTAGTTTCCCATCCAAAACACTGGATTCTACACAAGTTTTCACTGCAGTTAGCAGGCGTAAGTCCCTGTTCAATCACTTAGATATATTTTTGTAATAAAACATTGATAAGGAATGAATTGATCTGTTGTTAGTAAAATCGATGATAAAATAATTGAGCAATTTTAACAAAACTTACATGCAAATAAAGTTCTGATACCAAATTTCTGATGATACCATGGCTCTTGTGACAGAATATTTACAACGAAGGTGCCACCCTATTTGCCCTTATCAGTCTTCCTGCTTTCAGATGTTTGCCTTCACAAATTACTCTGCATAACTTGACCTGTTCTCTTTGTAGACCAGCTGATTTTTAACTTCAAACTGGCAGTCATCATCCATTTTTGAGGCTGAAATAACTTGATTTTGATCATATTTTTCATCTATTCTCACAGCCATGCTCACGACAACCTAATTTCTACAATGATTGAAGAGCCTATATTCCATTGTTTGGTCAAAACAGAAAAACACACAATAGTTGGTTACCGGTGGCATCAGATTCACTCATACTTCCCCCATAACCGCCTTATAAGCAACATATCTAAAGATTTTAAGGTGACTTACCTTTGGTTTCTGTTACTTCTTGAACCCTCTCCTAAGGAAAAAGTCCCAAGCCAATGGGAGAGCCAAGGCCTTGCCTCTCGCTTTAAGGCTAAGAAGGGACTTCCTTACCTAAGGGGAGATTTCCTAAGGTCGAATTTAGCTAGGATTGATAGGTAGAGATGAAAAATTCTGAACTCATTTTGACAAGTTAAGTGCTGGTTATTTCAAGATTAGACATGCATAACAATGTGAAGCTATAATAGGTGATCTCACTTGAATGGACAATAGAAATGTAAAACACCATGAAGGTGTCGAACATATACTCAGTTATGTAATGATAAATATCCATGAAATCAAATGATTTGAATCTTCCATTTACGATTGTATTGCCAAAATGCCATCTGAAAGTCAATGATATAAATTGTATATTGATGTTGTTTAAAGACAGAGAAGACAATAGAGCAAATTTATATCATTCAACTACCAATCCAATGAGTATTATTTGTGTGTGCGCGCCAAAATGTTGTCGACAAAGAGGAACAATCAGCCAGTGAGGGCCCATGAGAAGGTTTGTTAGTTTCCCATCCAAAACACTGGATTCTACACAAGTTTTCACTGCAGTTAGCAGGCATAAGTCCCTGTTCAATCACTTACATATATTTCTCACTTTCTATAATAAGAACATTGATAACGAATGAATTGATCTGCTGTTAGTAAAATCGATGATAAAATAATTGAGCAATTTTAACAAAATTTACATGCAAATAAAGTTCTGATACCAAATTTTTGATGATACCATGGCTCTTGTGACAGAATATTTACAAGGAAGGTACCACCCTATTTGTCGTTATCAGTCTTCCTGCTTTTGGATGTTTGCCTTCACAAATTACTCTGCATAACTTGACCTATGGCGCATGCGTTGATGAGTTTAATGATGTTGCCTTTTCATTTGATAAAAGATGTGCATCTTTATTAGAAACCTTGAAGCCCACACTTCTTGGTTTTAAAATGGGTTATGTTAATGTATAGAATACACTATTTGACATCATAAAGAATGCCTGGAACTGTGGTAATATTTCTGTTCTGTTTGATTCTTTACATTTAATAAGTTTGGGTATTTTTAATTGAACTGCATATTTCGAAATATTTTGTAAATCTAATAGCATATAAATGAAGTCAAATATTTGTGAAGTTTTCAAAAATATTCTTAAATCTAAAATTAAATAGCGTTCATCTAATAAGTTTGAAGCCATGTATGTGCAAAACTTACCAACTGTTTATAAATTAATGTGTTGAAGGGTTTGAAGAAGTGAGGAGAGGTTGTTGCGGAACGGGTTTGCTGGAGGCATCTATTGGGTGCAATCCCATTACAATCGTCTGTCCCGATGCATCAAAATATGTATTTTGGGATTCATTCCATCCCACAGAACATGCTTACAATATCGTCGCCCAAAACGTACAATTCATTCAGTTTTTTTTTTACAAAACCCACCAAACTTTGAATCTAGAAGAGCTACTAACAGTAACAATGATGTTCAACCATAGAAATGAGATCTTAAAAGACACCAATCTGGATTGAATCTCTGATTACAGTTGTTTTCCACTTTCTAGTTTCTATTCAAAGACAAAAGCCATTATCTGACCTGGATGGTCCCCCCTGAAGGATCACTTTGACAACAAAGTTCGTTCATGAGCTCCCAGGCAAAGATTGTAGGGTCATCCTTGTAGGCCACTCCAGTAATGTTGTTCACTCTAGTCAATACAGTCTGCAGGAAAACACATTGATGAACACATATTTGATTAGTTTTTTGTGTATCTATTATATACAAATTAGTCTCTTTACATATAATGAAACATAGAAAGACATTTATATGCTTTGTTACCTTAACATGGTTTTTATAGTAGGCTTTAACAGTGGGATTGGTGAAGAAATCATCCTCAGAGTTGAGATTTTGTCCAGCATTGTGAGCCCATTATACATATTGGGCCTTTCCTTCACATAATTGTTCGCAAGGCCTAATATTAGTATGAGATATAATACGCTGTTTGACATCATAAAGAATCCCTGGCACTATGGTAATATTTTATGTTCTTTTTGATTCTTTACATTTAATAAGTTTGGGTATTTTTAATTGAATTGCATATTTTGAAGGCCTAGTATTAGTCTGAGATATAATACACTGTTTGACATCATAAAGAATCCCCGGAACTATGGTAATATTTTTGTTCTGTTTGATTCTTTACATTTAATAAGTTTGGGTATTTTTAATTGAACTGCATATTTTGAAATATTTTAAAAATCTAATAGCATATAAATGAAGTCAAGTAGTTGTGAAACTTTCAAAAATATTCTTAAATCTGAAATTAAATAATGTTCATCTAATAAGTTTGAAGCCATGCATGTGCATAACTTACCCACTGTTTATAAATTAGTGTGTTGAAGGGTTTGAAGAAGTGAGGAGAGGTTGTTGCGGAAAGGGTTTGTTGGAGGCATCTATTGGGTGCAATCTCATTACGATCGTCTGCCCCGATGCATCAAAATATGTATTTTGGGATTCTTTCCATCCCACAGAACATGCTTACAATATCGTCGCCCAAAATGTACAATTCATTCAGTTTTGTTTTTACAAAACCCACCAAACTATGAATCTAAAAGAGCTACTAACAGTAACAGTGATGTTCAACCATAGAAATGAGATCTTAAAAGACACCAATCTGGATTGAATCTCGGATTACAATTGTTTTCCACTTTCCAGTTTCTATTCAAAGACAAAAGTCGTTATCTGACCTGGATGGTCCTCCCCAAAGGATCACTTTGACAATGAGGTTCGTTCATGAGCTCCTAGGAAAAGATTGTAGGGTCATCCTTGTAGGCCACTCTAGTAATGTTGTTCACTCTAGTCAATACAGTCTGTAGGAAAACACATTGATGAACACATATTTGATTAGTTTTTTGTGTATCTATTATATACAAATTAGTCTCTTTACATATAATGAATAGAGAAAGACATTTATATGCTTTGTTACCTTAACATGGTTCTTATAGTAGCCTTTAACAGTGGGATTGGTGAAGAAATCATACTCAGAGTTGAGATTCTGTCCAGCATTGCGAGCCCATTGTACATATTGGGCCTTTCCTTCACATAATTGTTCGCAAGGCTTAGTATTAGTCTGAGACCATACTTCTTGGCTTCAGAGTCCAAGGCCTTCATCACAAAACAGAGAAACCAAAACATGCACAAGATTCAGAAAGACAAGCAATGCCAGCACATTCAGACACCCAAAAAAAAATAAAATTGGTGGAGGGATTCAACGATTGACTTATTGCAAGGGCCCATGCACAGACCTGAAAGACTTGTTCATCATATACACTAGGAGAAGTCTGCAGTGCCTTGTACTGGCCGTCGTTGAAGGCCCAAGTTCTGGGAACATTAAGCCCATGAGCTGGAGGTTGTTCAAAAGCAGAGGTAACCTTATGTGTAGCCGTTCCAAGGGAACAAGTGTGTAGATCCTTAGCTGCCTTTAAAAAGGCCAAGTGCAAAATTGGTCCCTCTAACTTGAATAACAAAAAAGGAGATAAATTATGACTCTACATAAAAAATGATAAAAAATAAAATAAATAAAAGAGATGTGTTACTAGTTTGCTTGCAAAAATTTGGAAAGACCCTGTCGAAACAAAGGAGATTACCCTGGAAAGCAGACCCATCTAAACCCTGGTCAGTGGTAGATGCCAATGTTTCAGGAGAAACTAAGTGCGTTGAAAGTAATAGAGATTTTGAAAAGTTAAAAGCTTACTCATAAAATATTAACTGAGCAAAAGAATGAAAGGTCACTGACTTAGAACTTAATAGCCATGACTTGGGAAATAAAGGGAACAAGTGTGTAGATCCTTCGCTGCCTTATGGCAGAAGAGATTCAGATATCAAACGAATTGTAGCAAAGATTCTGATATCAAATGAATCCCATGGATTTCAGATTCCTATGCCTGAAATAAAACAAGAACAAAGCTTTTTCCCTTTGGTTTTATGGTCTAGATGATCCCTGGAAGTAGAGTTGAGCGAGGGCAAGGGCGAGGTCTCCAGTTCGAGAAACACCTGAAAGTAAAGACTAGCCAGGGCAAGAGCGAGATGCTGCCATTTTTAAAATGTGTAATTAAATTTCTAACTAACTGTACCTGTCGAATCAATCATCGGATGGCTAAAATTATTTTAATCTTCTAACATTTAAATCAAAGGCTCAAAAATGTATACATAACTTAAGAGGAAAGTTGATTTCACAGGAAATGCCTCACGAAGTAAAAATAAATAAATTTATATAATTTAAAAATAGATAAAACAATAAAAATATTAATGTATAAAATTAAATCTCATTTAAAAATAAATTTACATAAATAAATAATTAATGATCACATATAATTAATACATATTAAAAAAAATCACAAATAATTTATTCATATTAAAAATAAAAAATAGAAAAAAGTTACTATCAATTTAATCCAAATACTTTTACTTGAAGGTAAAGAACAATTATAACATATCTTTTATTACTTAATCAAAACATATTTCCAAGGGAAGGTAGCGTTCAAATCTCTAAATCAATTAGGCAAAACTTTTTGAACTAACGTTCCACCACTTCTAGAACGCTGAACTATTTAGATGATCCTTCAACTTGCCTGGGTCAACGACCCTTCAACTTCCGAAGGGTCACGAGCTATCTCAACAACCATTCAAATCCTAGGGTTATCTGCCTGAACCCAGAACCACCATTCAACTCAGGGGTGACCACGCAATTATTCATTATAACTAAAAATTAACCCTTCAACGAACGGCTTATCTCGAAAGCTTTCCATTCCCCTTCCCCATTTGCATTCAATCCATCGTGAATTTGCTATTAGGGTTTCCCCTGCCTTCACCTCCATCACTGTATATTTCCAGAGCACTGTGAATTTGCGATTGTGGTTTCCTCCGCCTCTAACTCCATCACTGCATATTCCCACAGCAGGAAGAGGGAAAACGCCCGCCTCTGCCTCCACCTCTACCTCCATCACTCCGTATCCCCACAGCAGCAAGAAGGAAAAGCTCCGCCTCCGCCTCCACCTGCATCACTGCATATCCCCGAAGCTGGAAGAAGGAAACGGCCGTTTTATTTTTCCTATGGACTACCAGGAAAGAACTTAATTTCTCTGAAAATGTTTCAGTACCACTTCCTCCGTTGATATCGCCATTTTCGCTTCATGATAAGGGGAATCAGTGGGCTACCATCATCTCGGTCTTTAGGCTCAAGGCGTACAATGGGGTAAGCCTGTAGTTCTTTATGAATTACTTGTAAGTTCTATTTACACTTATTAGTAAGATCCTTCTCAAATCCTGATGTATTGAGCTTTGAAATCCTGATTTATTGTGCTCTGTAAGCTTTTGGATGGCTAAAGGTTTAATAATTAAGATGGATATGTGTTAATCGTATTGGTATACAATCGCATAGGTACATCTTAAACCTGTTCAGCACTCAAAATAAATAGCATAGAAATATAAAATAATTTTTGGGGGTTAAAAGATAAAATAATTTTTGGAGTTAAAATAGATCTGTTAGTGTTTTTATTTCTTTAAATTCATTTAGGTTGTGTTTTTTTGGGGGCAAACCTTGCTTTTCTAGGCATAACAACTCTATATAATGTTTCTTTGGTTCACTGCAACCAGTGACAGGGTAAGGTTTATGGATGGAATTGTTCAGTACCTCCAGAAAAGTGAAGTGGTGGAAGACGAACTTTCAATATGGTCAAATATTGAACTGGTTTGGATGGAAAGTCAAATGATCTTTACAACTCTGTTATTGCGGCAACGAAGCTCAGTGTCTCTTCATCATGGGCTTGGGTGGCGTAGGAAAAACAACGTTTCTAAAACAACTCTTTAACCGAAGATTTTCAAATTAATGCGGATGAAGGTAAAGAGATGCTTAAAAGCATTTCTTAGCTGTCCCTGCTCAGTTTTAGATGATGTAGCTCATGCTGATCAGCTGAATGCATCCTTGTCGATCAAGGATGCCATTCGCCCAAATAGCTTAATTTTGATTACATCTCACAGCAAATATGTTCACACTGCAAAGATTTGAATATCTGGTGGATGCTTTCTCACTGGTTTGTGTGGGATTGCCCTTATCTTTGAAAGTGGTTGGGATACTTTTTTGTAGAAAAAATGACAAATTTTATTGGGAAGACTAGTTGAATAGACTTTAGCAAGTCAAAGTGCCCATTAAGATATATAAGATATTGAAAAATGGTTGGGAAAAGACAGGGATATGGCCATAAAAATCATGGTTTCTTTCAGCGTTATACTTCGCAAAGATTTGAATATCTGGTAAATGAGCTTTTAATGGAGTGTAAAGGGTTGCCCTTATCTTTGAAAGTGATTGGGCACTCTTTTGAGGAGGAAATGACAAATCTTATTGTTTTAGAGTTTAGATAGATAGATTTCAGCAAATAGGGATTTTCACCTAGATATGTAAGAGATTTAAGATTAGTTGCGGGAAGACAATGATGTACACCCACAAGAAGATGACTCAGGTGAATGTTTATCTAGAAAGATAGTCATTGCTCCCTTACGGCTGGTCAGCTTCTCCAAATTTCAGATGTATTGGCCTTGTAATCATAAATGGTCTTAGATTTTCATAATGGTCATTCTTCTTATTTTGGGGATTTCCACTGCCCACTTTATTATACAGTGTCATCTTAGTGTTCATTGCGCATCCCTTTGCTTTCATGTTGATGATCACTATGTTTCAATGTTCAGCCAAGAAAAAATTGCAGAGTCATATTTTGATATTTTTATTTTGTTTGTTGCTCGAAGCAATGTAACGATTTTATTTCCCACAATCATTTATTTTCGTTGAACATGCCGCAGAATATTCATGGACCAATGCCAGCACATTATAATTATATGAAAGCTCATCTTGCCCAGTATGGCTGTTACTAATGAGCATAACATTTTGTTAGATATGATTGTTGAAAAAATGAACACTCTGACACTGGTTTTCCATACAACAAGGAAATCTGCTATTCAAACCAACAATTAGCCACAAATCCCATTAGCATTTTGTATTGCAGTCCAAATATGAAATAATGCTTTGGAGTTGATAGTGGATGTTTCTACCCAAATTGGAAATATTAGTGCACTGAGGAAATGATATGAAAGTGACTAATTTAATCAATCATTTATTTGGCATGTGAATTCTTGGTATTTTAGTTCCACACTCCCTATTGATTTAGAGTAAATAGATGCAGTTCATTTTTTATGATTCACTACTATTTTACCCTCCTAAAATGCGCATGACATTTTTATATAAAATAGTTTTAAGCGAGTCTATCTTTGCAGTATTTGGGAAGCAAGACACAAATAAGGTGAAAGTGGTCCTGTATATGCAACACACAATAAACATCAGAGCATGGTTGAGAATTTGAACTTATGTTGGAGATCAAAATTTGTGAGGAGCTGGAAACTAAATACCAGTTGTTGCCTGAAGAAGTCTATATCAAGTTTGTTGTTTTTTGTAACAAATCACAATGGAGTGTATATCAAGTTTGTTGTTTCTGTAACAAATCACATTCCATTGCCATCCTGACATGTAAAGTTTCGAGGAGCTAATATATTCTATTGTGTGTCATTCATATTATCCTTCAGATATTGACAGTTCCTAACATGTTCCGATTATATACGAATATATCTAAGCATTACTTTAGCCTTTTGGCAGAGAAGATGGAATCGCAGACCCCCCTGTATCGGATCTGATTGGAAATGCCTCCAGAATTTGAAAATATAACCCAGATCCCTCTGGGAAATGTTCCTACGGCTTTGAAGTGCCCGACACATGCAGATCCCATTATTTTTGGTTTTTGTAATAAACAGTTCAATGCTCGCTTGTGCTTGCTTGTTGAAACCCTAAAAAAGTTAATACACCTGTCCAATGAGCGTAGGTATGTTGTTGTTCTGTGCATAAATGAACTAAATTTCATTCTCCCCTCAATTATTTAAGTAATCTGGTAATTGTTCTGTGCGTAAATGTTGATGTCGCTGTTGTTAATCTCATTATCACTCAACGAATGTCTGGGCTGAATATCAGCTACCAGCATATTGTGACCCAAAACTGAGAATATACATACAAATTGTTGTTCTGTGCATACAAATTTATCGCTGTTCTCATCTGTGACCCTAAACTGAGAATATCCATACAATTTTGTGTTGTTCTGTGCACACTGCATACAAGTTGCTATTCTGTTTTATGCATTCAATTTATTTCTGATTCAGATGAAGTAACGCGAAATAATAAAATTTCCAGATGTGATTTAGACATCCAGTTGATATGCATACGAGTATTTGTCATGTGATTTCAAACTCTTATTATTTTTTGCAGTAAGCACAAACAAGCGCAAACCTGTTCATATATAAAAAACCATAATTGGCCAGAGTTCTCTCATCGACAAAATTTCGAGTATATTGAGATAAATACATTGGGATTTGTAATATAAGGAATCATATACCCTGATTATAAAAAATTCTAATATAAGAGTTTTCAATGTTTATTTTTATCCATCATAAATATATTTATTATATTTATAATTGAAATTTCACTGCTTTCTCTAAATCCTGCTCGGGAGAGAGTACCCATTATCAATCGGAAACAGCGGAGCTCTGTAATCGCTAAATAAGTGAATGTATTGGGCAGTGGAGTTTTCATTTGGACAAGAAGTGCTCGTTACAGGCCAATTTGAAAGTATGTTCCGAATAATTTCATGATATTTGTTTGAATTTTATATTTAAATAGTTTCTTTATAACGGTTGGAATGTGAGAATCTAATAAATTCTAAATCTCTTACTTCATTTGGAATGTGAAAATCTAATAAATTCTAAATCTCTTACTTTTAAAATGTGAAAATTTAATAAATTTTAAATCTCACTTTATTTGGCATGTGAAAACTTTATAATTTTTTTTTAATTAAATAATGGAAAAGGAAAATAAATAACAATTCAGCGAAATATTTTAGTTAGAAGAAAGCAAAGTTTTGTTGGAAACACTGGGTGGGGTGAATTAGTATTTCATTTATATTAACAATTTTAGCTTATAAAACATTTAATGCACATAAATCACTAAAATCAAATTTATATACAAGAAAAATATGTACAATTTATCTTTGTAAATCTTTTGTAATTTTTTTTGTACAACATACTAACTTATAACATTTGTAAGCACCAACCCGTAGGAGATTTGAGTTGCCTAATTGAGCGCTAACTCATCAAATTCGTAGGCACTCACTTATATGAGACTTTAATCCTCTCAATGGAGCACGCACTTAGTAATTTGTAGGCATTAAGCTACTTCTTCAAGGTACTTTACAACTTCTCCTCGTTCACACAAATTGCCTTTTTTTCAGTGATGTTGTACCCCAACCATGCTATTTTTAGATTCACTCCTTTAAGCTTGATCACAACCACTTGTTCTTTTGTTGACTTACCACAATCAAGATACATTGCAACACTTATCTTTGCTTAATTGGTTACTAATTCTAATTATCCACAATCTTACCCTACTCTTGGTCAAACAACTGCATAACTTCTATGTTGTGAGGTCACATTCCACTTCTCCTTTGTTCATGTATAGAGATGAGTTTTGCTCACCTTGTGGTATTTGTGAATAGTTTTCGCTAATCTTGACTACTAAAAACTCTAACCTAACTTAATTAAAGTATATGATTACTCTTGGGTATATCATTCTTTCAATACAACTTCCCTACTATTATGCTTTGTCCTTAGATAGAGCTTTCATTCACTCCTTCCTTACTACTCCGCTTTGTCCTTTGATAAAGCTTACTATTCACCCTTTGGCACTCTTTCTAATGTTGGTCCATAACAAAGATATTCACCTCTGATATGACCTTGAGAGGCTTCTTGTTGTTCACTATCTTAGTCTCCTTCAAGTCTAATAAGTGTAACACAAATTTGGCCTTTGGCCTTTGGGTTTGCCTCCAAAAATCAGAGTTGATAATAGCCTCTAACATACCTTGACCACCTCTAAAATTAGATCAAAACTCGACCTCTAACAAAATAGAACTCAGTGTCTATTAGCGTGTGGCATCCTCAACAACCCTCAGCCTGAAAAGAACTAGGCCTCAAATAGGACTGAAACTCGATCTCCTGTCCATAACTAAAACTCAGCTTCAAAATAGAGTGAGACCCTTCACAAGAATTGTGCTAAAAGCCCTTCTCCAACTCGACTTCCTTCCTCTAGGTTTGTCTTCTTTGTAGTCCTTCCTTGACTCAGATCTTTCGTGGTTTGTCTTATTCCTCACACCAGCGTGTTATAATGAGTCACATGAATGGCCTTATTTATACTAAACAAGTGGGGCTCAAGGCGCTGGGAAAACTTGTCTTCTAGTAGGGTATATATAGTAATCTATTAAAAAAATTATTTCTCCTCCACCCCGAGGAGTTAGAAGTCCTACCACATATCATAAAAAGGGTCTTGAAATACGCTATTTGATTATGTAAATTTCTATTTCATTTGGACAACCTTCCACATCAATAACAATCATTTTCAACCAACGTGAGGGCAAAAAAGTGTATTTGAAGATTGTGTGCACCTCGACAAGTTTGGGTCTCTTTTGACAATCAATAAATCCAAATCTAAGATAGATTTACACTAATGTATGTTTATGTGCATACCATAATTCTATTACCAAATATTTTCATGAGTTGAAACATCTCTAATGAGAAGGGATCAAAAGTTGAAGAATGTTTATACCTCTAATTGAATGTATGTTTTGAATAATTTTATGATAATTGTTTGAATGTATTTTTTAAATAATTTCACAATATTTGTTCGAAAGTGAAAATTTAGTAAATTCCAAATTTATTTATTATCAAATATTCTCATTGGTCAAAGCAAATTAAATAGTGTACTTGTGAAGTGTCTCAAATGGCAAGAGAGTGAAGTTTGAGGAGAAAAACTTAAATGTTTGCACCTCAATAAATTTAGTCCTCAGATTCAGAAAAGGAGAGTTTCCTGGGAGATCCCAATCTTCAAGTTGTAATCGCTCATCCACCTCAAAATGGTTGGGTTGCAGTCAAGAATCGAAAAGGGAAAAAACCTCGTGTTGGAACCACTATTGCAGGGTAAGTTTCATATGTCTTGTTGTAGCTCCTTGTTTGCATAGCAACAGGTTGACAGGTCTGTCATTTCCGGTTGCTTCTTGCTTCTTTGAGATGTACCCTCTTGTACAATATTTTCACTTAATAGATTTAGTCTTAACTTAACTCCAAATTTAAGATGGATTTACACACATGTATGGCTTTGCACACTATAATTCTATTACCTAAGGTTCATGACTTAAAGGAAATTAAGTAGCATATATATGAAACATTAGAGTGTGAAGGGAGAAAAACTTGAAGACTATTTGCACTTATGCATAGCATTTTTAATATACATGTTTTTGAATAATTTCATGATAATTGTTTTAATGCATATTTTAAATAATTTCATAATAATTTGTTTGAATGTAAAAATATGATAAATTCAAAATCTCTCACCTTTACCATAAAATGTTCTCATTAGGGGTAGGAAATTAAATAGCATATTAGTGAAGTGTTGCAAGTGAGAAGAGAGCTAACCTTGAGAGAGAATAGCTTAAAGAATGTTTGCACCTTGGCAAATTTGGGCATTTCTTGACACTTCATATATCCAAATTTAATATGGGTTTACATTGATGTATGATTATGTGCATACTATAATTATATTACCAAAAGGTTTTCATGAGTTGAAGGAAAGTAAATAGCATATGAGTGAAGCATCCTAACCAAGAAGGGAGCAAAACTTGAAGAATTTCTGCACCTCTAGAGAGTGGATCCCTCTAGAGATTTGATAAATCATGATTTAAGATAAATCTATAATGGTGTATGACAATATGTAAATGATCCATGATTTAAGATAAATCTATAATGGTGTATGACGATATACATATTTAAATGATCCTTCAACATCCCTGGGTCAACGACCCTTCAACTTCCGAAGGGTCACGAGATATCTGAACAACCATTCAAATCCACTAAGGTTATTTGATCCCTCAAGATATTTGATAAATCATGATTTAAGATGAATCTATAGTGGTGTATGACAATATACATATTTAATTGATCCTTCAACACACCTGGGTCAACGATCCTTTAACGTCGGAAGGGTCACGAGCTATAGTTTCACCACTAGATGCATGCTCTTTGCATTCCTCTAGGCTAGTTCAGAGTAGGTTTTCATCGACTTCGGGTAGAGATGGATCACCAGATTGATAGACCAGAAAGAATCTGCCATATATGTCATTTGCAAGAAGTAGAGACCGAGGTGCACTTTTTTTGGATCCCCTACCTACTATGAGATCAGAGGAAGGTTCCATTGAGAGTTTCAGACTTTTTCAGATGTCTGGCCCTATATATGCAGAAGGCTCTCAGGTTTCGAGTGCATATTCTTCAGCCTCCCATCAGACCCGACCCCACACTGAGGATCACAACATTTTTAAGGGTACTACCTTCAGAGAGGTGCACAAAGAGAATGATTGATGTTGTTTCATATCCAGATTCTAGACCAGTGGGTATCCGTGGGACCTCACCCCACCACACGAGACCTCAACAAGGAAACCGTCTCAGATCTGTCCCTGGGAGACACACTAGGTCCTCCAGAGCTTAGCAGTGCGCAAACTCTCCTAGACAACGAGTTAGTGGACAATGCGTACCTCCCACTGCCCCTTCATCAGGCCAACAAACTTTGTGGAATTTTTTTCAGTGTTCTTCATCGAATCTCAGAGGTTACGAGAGATGGGTATGATCCTCAAACCCATTAGCCCCTAGATCTTTTCCGTCACGACATTCCATACATTGTCCCTTTTATGTTCATGTATTATACCTTTTATATTCATGCATTGTATTTTTTTTATAAAAGACCATTTGATTCTCAGGCACTTATAGACATCAATGTGCTCAACATTACCTTTGACACTTTGTGATCATTAATTCAACCTAAATATAATTATCTTATTTTATCTAAACAACCATTCAAATCCGCTAAAATTATCTAACTGAACCACCATTCAATCACGCGTCACCACGTAAGAATTATTCCACTGACTTTAATTGTAACCTAAAACTAACCCATCAACGATCTCCTTATCTCGAAAGCTTTCCATTTCCCATTTGCATTCAATCCATCATGAATTTGCGATTAGGGTTTCCGCTCCCTCCGCTTCTACTGCATATTCCCATAGCATCGTGAATTTGCGATTGGGTTTCCACGGTCTCCAACTCCATCACTTCATATTCCCACAGCAGGAAGAGGGAAAAGCGCCCCCTCCACTTCCATCACTGCATATCCTCACAGCAGGAAGAGGGAAAAGCCTCCCTCCACCTCCATCACTGCATATTCCCACAGCAGGAAGGAGGACACAGCCGTCTTATTTCTCCTGGATTGCGAATCTTTATGGACTACCAGGAATATAGCGGGAGGGAATTAACATAACTTCTCTGCAAAATGTGTATTACCACTTTCTCCGTTAATATCCCTTTTTGCTTCATGATAAGAGGAATCAATGGGCTACCGTCATCTCGGTCTTCTGAGCTCAAGGCGTGCAATAGGGTAAACCTGTACTTCTTCATGAATTACTTGTAAGTTCTATTTACACTTATTACTATAGGTCTCTTTCAAACCCTGATGTATTGAGCTTTCAAATCCCGATTTATTGTGCTCTGTAAACTTCTGGATGTCTAAAGGTTTAATGATTAAGATGGATATATGTTATTTGTATTGATATGCAATCGCATAGGTACCTCTTAAACCTGTTTAGCACTCAAAATAAATCAGCATAAAAAGATAAAATAATGTTTTGGGGTTAAAATAGATAGAGGTTGGTTCATTTTATTACTTTAAATTCATTTAGGCTGTGTTTTCGGGGAAAGCCTTGCTTTCTAGGCATAACAACTCTATATAATGCTTCTTTGGTTCACTGCAACAGTTACAGGGTAAGGCTTAGCGATGGGATTGTTCCGTACCTCCTGAAAAGTGAAGTGGTGGAAGAAGACCTTTCAATATGGTCAAATAGTGAACTGGTTTGGATGGAAAGTCAATTGATTTTTACAGCTCTGTTATTGCGGCAGCAAAGCTCAGTGTTTCTTGATCATGGGCTTGGGTGGAATAGGAAAGACAACGTTTGTAAAACAATTCTTTAACCGGAGATTTTCACATTATTGTGGATCTTGCTTTTTCTTTGTTTTTTAAAGAATTGATTTAGTTGGATCCAGAAATAAATAGTGCTGATGAAGGTATAGGGATGTTTAAGAGCATTTTATAGCTGTCTCTGCTCTTATAATCTTAGATGATGTAGCTCATGCTAATCAGCTGAATGCATTTTTGTCGATCAAGGATGTCATTCTGCCAAGTGGCTTAATTTTAATAACATCCCATGACAAGCATGTTCACACTCGCAATATTTGAATATATGGTGGATGCGTTCTTACTGTTTTAGCTGGGATTGCCTTTATCATTGAAAGTGGTTGGGGCACATCTTTGCGGAGAAAATGACAAATCTTATTGGGAAGACCAGTTGGATAGACTTGAGCAAGTCAAAGTTTCCCTTAAGATATACAAGGTATTGAAAAATGATCATTATGGCCATAAAAATCATGCCTTCTATCAGCTTCATACATTGCAAAGATTTGAAGATTTGCATATACCGTAAATGAGTTCTTAATGGAGTGTAAAGGGTTGCCCTTATCTTTGAAAGTGATTGGGCACTCCTTTGAAGAGGAAATGACCAATCTTATTGTTTTGGAGTCTATTGGATAGATTGTAAATAGAAGTTTTCACCCAGATATGTAAGAGATTTAAGATTAGTTACTGGAAGACAATGATGTGCCCATAAGAAGATGATTCATGTGAATGTTTATATATAGAAAGGTAGTCATTGGCTCCATTGCGGCTGGTCAGCTGCTCCAAATTGAAGATGTATTGGCCTTATAAGCATAAATGGTCTTAGATTTTTATAATAGTTATTCTTCTTGATTTGATGATTTCCACTGCTCACTTTATTGTACCAGTGTCAACTCAGCTGGTATTAGCAGGCTTCATGTTCAAGAATACCTAACAAACAGTTTTTTCAAGCAATTTCATTTGTGTTCATTGCGCATTCCTTTTGTTTCACGTTGATGATCACTGTGTTTCAATGTTCAGTGAAGGAAAAATTGCAAAGTGATATTTTTTATTTTGTTTGTTGCTCGAGGCAATGTAACGATTTTATTTGCCACAATCATTTATTTTCGTTGAGCATGCCGCAGAATATTCATGGACCAATGCCAGCACATTACAATTATATGAAAGCTCATCGTGTCCAGTATGGCTGTTACTTCACATTTTGTTAGAGATGATTGTTGAAAAAATGAGTACTCGACACTGGTTTTCCTGTTGTATGACAATGAGGAAGTCTGCTATTCAAAACAACAATTAGCCACAAATCCCATTAGCATTGCAGTCCAAGTATGAATGATGCTTTGGAGTTGATAGTGGATGTTTCCACCCAAATTGGAAATATTAGTGCACTGAGGAGAGGATATCAAAGTGACTAATTTAATCATTCATTTGTTTGGCATGTGAATTCTTGGTATTTTAGTTCCACACCCTATTGATTTAGGATTCACAACTATTTTACCCTCAAAGGGGCATGACATTTTTATATAAAATAGTTTTAAGCGAGTCTATCTTTGCAGTATTTGGGAAGCAAGACACAAATAAGGTGAAAATGGTCTTGTATATACAATAAACATCAGAGCATGGTTAAGAAATTGAATTGGGAATTTGAACTTATGTTGGAGATGAAAATTTGTGAGGAGCTGGAAACTAAATACCAGTTGTTGCCTGAAGAAGTGTATATCAAGTTTGTTGTTTCTGTGATAAATTACATTCCATTGCCATCTTGACATGTAAAGCTTTGAGGAGCTAATATATTCTATGCTGTGTCATTCATATTATCCATCAGATAATGTCAGTTCTTAACATGATCCGATAATATATATGTGAATATATGTAAGCATTACCGAAGCCTTTTTGGCAGAGAAGATGGAATCGCAGACCGCTCTGGATCGGACCTGATTGGAAATGCCTCCAGAATTAGAAAATATAACACACATACCTCTGGGAAATGTTCCTGCGGCCTTGCAGTGCCCAAAACATGCAGATCCCATTATTTTTGGTTTTTGTAATAACCAGTTCAATGTTTGCTTGTGCTTGCTTGTTGAAACCCTAAAAAAGTTAATACCCCTGTCCAATGAGGGTATGTATGTTGTTGTTCTGTGCATAAATGAACTAAATCTCATTCTCCCCTCAACTATTTAAGTAACCTGGTAATTGTTCTGTGCGTAAATGTTTGTTGTTGCTGTTATTAATCTCATTATCACTCAACGAGTGTCTGGGCTGAATATCAGCTATCAGCAAATTGTGACCCAACACTGAGAATATACATACAAATTGTTGTTCTGTGACCCTAAACTATCATTACAATTTTGTGTTGTTCTGTGCACACTGCATACAAGTTGCTATTCTATTTTATGCATTAAATTTATTTCTGATTCAGATGAAGTAACGCGAAATAATAAAATTTCCAGACGTGATTTAGAGATCCAGCTGATGTACGTATGACTATTTGTCATGTGATTTCAAACTCTTATTACTTTTTAAGTTTTGGCAGTAACCACAAACAAGCCCAAACCTGCTCATATATAAAAAACCATAACTGGATATAGTTCTCTCATCGATAAAATTTCGAGTATATTGAGATAAATACATTGGGATTTGTAATATAAGGAATCGTAGTGCCTGATTATAAAAAATTCTAATTTAATAGTTTTCAATGCTTATTTTATGTATCATAAATATATTTGTTATATTTATAATTGAAGTTTCGCAGCTTTCTCTAAATCCTGTTCGGCAGAGAGTACCTATTATCAATCTGAAACAGGGAGCTCTGCAACCGCTAAATAAGATAATGTATTTGGCAGTGGAGTTTTCATTTGGACGACAAGTGCTCGGTACAGACCAGTTTGAATGTATGTTCCCAATAATTTCATGATATTTGTTTGAATTTTATATTTAAATAGTTTCTTCATAATTGTTCGAACGTCAACATCTACTAAATTTTAAATCTCTTACTTTATTTGGAAGGTGAAAATCTAATAAATTCTTTTGCTGTTTTTTTTTTGGAAATTTAGTAAATTTTAAATCTCTTACTTTTATTAAATAAAGTGTAAGGAAAATAAATAACAATTCCTGAAATGTTTTAAGTGAGAAGAAAGCACAATTTTGTTGGAAACACTGGGTGGGGTGAATTAGTATTTCATTGCTATTAACAATTTTAGCTTATAAAACATTTAATGCACATAAATCACTAAAAGCAAATTTATATATAAGAAAAATTTGTACAATTTATCTTTGCAAATCTGTTGTAAATTTCTTTGTACAAAGTATTAATTTACAGCATTTGTAAGCACCAACTTGTAGAAGATTTCAGTTGCCTAGGCACTCACTTATATGTGACTCTAATCCTCTTAGTGGAACACTTACTTTGTAATTTGTAGGCATCAAGCTACTTCTTCAAGGTACTTTACAACTTCTCATGGTCGCACAAATTGCCTTTTTTCAGTGATGTTGCTCCCCAACCATGCTATTTTTAGATTCACTCCTTTAAGCTTGATCACAACCACTTGTTGTTTTGTTGACTTGCCACAATCAAGATGCATTGCAACATTTGTAAGCACCAACTTGTAGAAGATTTCAGTTGCCTAGTTGAGTGCCAACGCGGCAAATTCGTAGGCACTCACTTATATGTGACTAATCCTCTCAGTGGAGCACCTACTTTGTAATTTGTAGGCATCAAGCTACTTCTTCAAGCTACTTTACAACTTTTCCTGGTTCACACAAATTGCCTTTTTTTCAGTGATGTTGCCCCCCAACCATGCTCTTTTTAGATTCACTCCTTTAAGCTTGATCATAACCACTTGTTCTTTTGTCGACTTGCCACAATCAAGATGCATTGCGACACTGATCCTTGCTTAATTGGTTACTCATTCCAATTATCCACAATCTTACCCTACTTAGATGCATATTGGTCAAACAACATTTGCATAATTTCTACGTTGTGAGGTCACATTCCACTTCTCCTTTGTTCATGTATAGAGATGAGTTTTGCTCACCTTGTGGTATTTGTGAATAGTTTTCACTAATCTTGACTGCTAAAAACTCTAACCTAACTTGATTAGAGTGGATGATTAGTCTTGGGTATATCATTCCTTCAATACAACAACTTCCCTACTATTATTCTTTGTCCTTTGATGGAGCTTACATTCACCCCTTCCTTACTATTCCACTTTGTGATAGAGCTCAATGTTCTCCCTTTGTCCCTCTTTCTAATGTTTGTCCATAACAAAGATATGACCTTGATAGGCTTCTTGTTGTTCACTAGCTTAGTCTCCTTTAAATCTAACAAGAGTAACACAAATTTGGCCTTTGGCCTAAAAATAACAGAGTTGATAATAGCCTCTAATCGCTCTTGACCACCTCTAAAATTAGACCAAAAATCAACCTCTAACAAAATAGAACTCATTCTCTATTACCATGTGGCATCTTGAACAACACTCTGCCTGAACAGAACTAGGCCTCAAATAGGACTGAAACTCGGTCTCCTAAACCATAACCAAAACTTACCGTCAAAACAAAGTGAGACCCTTCCCAAGAATTATGCCAAAAATCCTTCTCCAAGTTGACTTCCTTCCTCTATGTTCGTCTTCTTGCTGCTCTCTAAACTTGGCGTTCTTTGCAATCCTTCCTTGACTCGAATCTTTTGTGGTATGTCTTATTCCTTGCACCACCATGTCACAATGAGTCACACGAATGGCCTTATTTATACTAAACAAGTGGGGCTCAAGGGGCGAGGCAAACGTGTCTTCTAGTAAGGTATATATAGTAATCTATTAAAAAAATTATTTCTCCTCAACCTTGAGGAGTTAGAAGTCGTGCCACATATCGTCAGAAAGGTCTTGAAATACGCTATTTGATTATGTAAATTCCTATTTCATTTGGACAACCTTCCACATCAATAACAATCATTTTCAACCAACTTGAGAGAAAAAAGTGTAGTTAAAGATTGTGCACCTCGACAAGTTTGGGTCTCTTTTGACAATCTATAAATCCAAATTTAAGATAGAGTTACACTAATGTATGTTTATGTGCATACTACAATTGTATTACCAAATATTTTCATGAGTTGAAACATTTTGAGAAGGAATCAAAAGTTGAAGAATTTTTATACCTCTAATTGAATGTATCTTTTGAATAATTTTTATACTTCTATTTGAATATATGTTTTGAATAATTTCACAGTATTTGTTCAAAAGTGAAAATTTAGTAAATTCCAAATCTATTTTATTATCAAATATTCTCATTAGTCAAAGCAAATTAAATAATGTATCTATAAAATGTCTCAAATCTCAAGAGAGTGAAGTTTGAGGGGAAAAACTTAAATGTTTGCAACTCAAATAAATTTAGGCCTCTCGACACTTACAACTCCAAATTTAAGATGGATTTACAGTCATGTATGGCTTTGCACACTATAACTCTATTACCTAAGGTTTTCATGACTTAAAGGAAATCAAATAGCATATATATGAAACATGTGAATGTAAAGGGAGCAAAACTTGAAGACTACTTGCACTTTTACATGGCATTTTTAATATATATGTTTTGAATATTTTCATGATAATTGTTTGAATACATATTTTAAAAAATTTCTTAATAAATTGTTTGAATATAAAAATATGTTAAATTCAAAATCTCTCATCTTTAAGATTAAATATTTTCATTAGGGGTAAGAAATTAAATTGTATATTAGTGAAGTGTAAAGAGAGCGCACCTTGAGAGGGAAAAGGGTAAAGAATGTTTTCATATTGGTAAATTTGGGCATCTCTTCACACTTAGTATATCGGAATATAATATGAGTTTACACTGATATATGATTATGTATATACTATAATTATATTATAAAAAAAAAATTTCATGAATTGATAGAAATTAAATAACATAGAAGTGAAACATCGTGAGCCAATCTCAATTTTTCTAGATGTTTGAAAGATCATGATTTAAGATAAATCTATAATGATGTAAGACAATGTACATATTTAAATGATCCTTCAACACGCCTGGGTCAACGACCCTTCCACTTCCGAAGGTTACGAGCTATCTGAACAACCATTCAAATCCGCTAGGGTTATCTGCCTGAACCACCATTCAACTCACTGGTCACCACGTAATTATTCCACTGTCTTTAATTATAACCTAAAGGTAACCCATCAACGATCTCTTTATCTCGAAAGCTTTCAATTCCTCATCCCCTTCGCCATCTGCATTCAATCCATCGTTAATTTGGGAATAGGGTTTCCTCTGTCTCCGCCTCTGCCTCCATCACTGCATATTCCACTGTCTTTAATTATAACCTAAAGGTAACCCATCAACGATCTCCTTATCTCGAAAGCTTTCCATTCCTCATCCCCTTCGCCATTTGCATTCAATCCATCGTTAATTTGCGAATAGGGTTTCCTCTCCCTCCGCTTCTGCCTCCGTCTCCACCACTGCATATTCCCACAGCATCGTGAATTTGCGATTGGGGTTTCCTCCGCCTCCAACTCCATAACTGCATATTCCCACAGCAGGAAAAGGGAAAACCCCCGCCTCCACCTCCACTGCGTATCCCCACAGCAGCAAGAAGGACCCCTGCACCTCCATCACTGCATATTCCCGCAGCAGCAAGAAGGACACGGCCGTCTTATTTCTCCTGGATTGCGAATCTTTATGGACTATCAGGAATATAGCGGGAGGGAAAGAACATAACTTCTCTGCAAAAGTGTATTACTACGTCCTCCGTTAATATCGCCATTTTCGCTTCATGATAAGAGGAATCAGTGGGCTACCTTCATCTCGGTCTTCAAGCTCAAGGCGTGCAATAGGGTAAACCTGTACTTCTTCATGAATTACTTGTAGGTTCTATTTACACTTATTAGTATATATCCCTCTCAAACCCTGATGTATTGAGCTTTGAAATCCCGATTTATTGTGCTCTTTAAACGTCTGGATGTCTAAAGGTTTAATGATTAAGACGGATATGTGTTAATTGTATTGATGTGCAATCCTATAGGTACTTGTTAAACCTGTTTAACCCTCGAAATAAATCGGCATAAAAGATAAAATAATCTTTTGGGGGTTAAAATGGATGTAGGTTAGTTCTTTTTATTTCTTTAAATTCCTTTAGGTTATGTTTTCTGGCGGAAAGCCTTGCATTTCTAGGCATAACAACTCTATATAATGTTTCTTTGGTTCACTGCAACCAGTTAACAGGGTAAGGCTTATGGATGTGATTGTTTGGTACCTCCTGAAAAGTGAAAATGGAAAATGGATGTAGGTTAGTTCTTTTTATTTCTTTAAATTCCTTTAGGTTATGTTTTCTGGCGGAAAGCCTTGCATTTCTAGGCATAACAACTCTATATAATGTTTCTTTGGTTCACTGCAACCAGTTAACAGGGTAAGGCTTATGGATGTGATTGTTCGGTACCTCCTGAAAAGTGAAGTGGTGGAAGAAGACCTTTCAATATGGTCAAATATTGAACTGGTTTGGATGGAAAGTCAAATGAACTTTTAAGCTCTGTTATTGCGGCGGCAAAGCTCAGTGTCTCTGGGTCATGGGCTTGGGTGGAGTAGGAAAGACAACTCTTGTAAGAAAACTTTTTAACTGGAGACGATCAAATAACTATGGATCCTGCTTTTTCATTGCTTCATAAAGGCTTGATTTAGTTGGATCTAGAAATAAATCGTGCGGATGAAGGCATAGAGATGCTTCAATGCATTTCATAGCTTTCCCCGCTCTTATAGTTTTAGACGATGTAGCTCATGCTCATCAGTTGAATGCATTTTTGTCGATCAAGGATATCATTCTCCCAAGTAGCTTAATTTTAGTTACATCCCACGACAAGCATGTTCAAACTGGCAATATTTGAATATCGGGTGGATGCTTTCTTACTGGTTTGTATGGGATTGCCTTTATCTCTTAAAGTGGTTGGGACACTTTTTTGTGGAGAAAATGACAAATCTTATTGGGAGGACCAGTTGATAGACTTCAGCAAGTCAAAGTTTCCATTTAGATATACAAGATATTGAAAAATGATAGTGAAAAGACAGGGATATGGGCATTAAAATCATGCATTGTATCAGCGTCATACATCGCAAAGTTTTCAATATCTGGTAAATGAGGTTTTCATGGAGTGTAAAGGGTTGCCCTTATCTTTGAAAGTGATTGGGCCCATTGCGGCTGGTCAGCTGCTCCAAATTGTAGATGTATTGGCCTTATAATCATAAATGGTCTTAGATTTTCATAATGCTCATTTTTCTTGTTTTGGGGATTTCTCGGCTGGTATTAGCAGGATCCATGTTCAAGAATACCTAGGAAACATTTTTTTGAAGCAATTTCATTTGTGTTCATTGCGCATCACTTTTCTTTCATGTTGATGATCACTGTATTTCAATTATAGGTGAAGGAAAAATTGCAAAGTGATATTTTTTATTTTGTTTGTTGCTCGAGGCACTGTAGCGATCTTATTTGTCACAATCATTTCTTTTCGTTGAGCATGCCGCAGAATATTCATGGACCAATGCCAGCGCAATACAATTATATGAAAACTCATCCTGCGCAGTATGGCTGTTACTTCATATTTTGTTAGAGATGGTTGTTGAAAAAATGACTACTCTGACACTGGTTTTCCTGTTGTATGACAATGAGGAAATCTACTATCCAAACCCACAATTAGCCACAAATCCCATTAGCATTTTATATTGCAGTCCAAATATGAATGATGCTGTGGAGTTGATAGTGAATGTTTTCACCCAAATTGGAAATATTAGTGCACTGAGGAGAGGATATCAAATTGACTAATTTAATCATTTATCTGTTTGGCATGTGAATTATTGCTATTTTAGTTCCACACGCCCTATTGTTTCAGGATAAATAGATGCAGTTCATTTTTTTTAGGATTCACTACTATTTCACCCTCCTAAAAGGCGCATGGCATTTTTATATAAAATTGTTTTGAGTTTGGGAAACAAGCCACACCACATTTTGTGAAAAACTAGAAGACACAAATAAGGTGAAAATGGTCTTGTATATGCAAAACACAATAAACATCAGAGCATGGTTGAGAAATTGAATTTAGAATTTGAACTTGTGTTGGAGATGAAAATTTGTGTGCAGCTGGAAACTAAATACCAGTTGTTGCCTGAAGAAGTGTATATCAAGTTTGTTGTTTCTGTAACAAATCACATTCCATTGCCATCCTGACATGTAAAGTTTTGAGGAGCTAATATTCCGCTTGTCTTGCGATTCTATTCTGTGTCATTCATATTATCCATCAGATAATGGCAGTTCCTAACATGATCCGATTATATATATGTGTATATGTGAGCATTACCGAAGCCTTTTGGCAGAGAAGATAGAATCACAGACCCCTGGATCTGATTTGATCAGAAATGCCTCCAGAATTTGAAAATATAACCAAGATCCCTCTGGGAAATGTTCCTGCGGCCTTGAAGTGCCCAGCACATGCAGATCCCATTATTTTTGGTTTTTGTAATAAACAGTTCAATGCTAGCTTGTGCTTGCTTGTTGAAACCCTAAAAAAGTTAATACCCATATCCAATGAGGGTAGGTATGTTGTTGTTCTGTGCATAAATGGACTAAATCTCATTCTCCCCTCAACTATTTAAGTAATCTGGTAATTGTTGTGTGCGTATATGTTGTTGTTGCTGTTATTAATCTCATTATTACTCAACGAGTTTCTGAATCTCAGCTAACCGCATATTGTGACCCAAAACTGAGAATATACATACAAATTGTTGTTCCGTGCATACAAATTTATCGCTGTTCTCATGTGTGACCCTAAACTGAGAATAACAATACAATTTTGTGTTGTTCAGTGCACACTGCATACAAGTTGCTATTCTATTTTATGCATTCAATTTATTTCTGATTCAGATGAAGTAACGCGAAATAATAAAATTTCCAGATGTGATTTAGACATTCAGCTGATATACATATGACTATTTGTCATGTGATTTCAAACTCTTATTACTTTTGGCAGTAAGCACAAACAAGCCCAAACCTGCTCATATAAAAAAAACCATAATTGGCTATAGTTCTCTCATCGATAAAATTTCGAGTAATTGAGATAAATACATTGGGATTTGTAATATAAGGAATCGTAGTGCCTGATTATAAAAAATTCTAATTTAATAGTTTTCAATGATTATTTTATGTATCATAAATATATTTTATAATTGAAGTTTCGCTGCTTTCTCTAAATCCTGTTCGGGAGAGAGTACCCATTATCAATCTGAAACAGGGAGCTCTGTAATAGCTACATAAGATAATGTATTTGGCAGTGGAGTTTTCATTGGGACGACAAGAGCTCGTTACAGACCAATTTGAATGTATGTTTGAATAATTTCATGATATTTGTTTGAATTTTATATTTAAATAGTTTTTTAATAACTGTTTGAATGTGAAAATTCATTTGGACGAAGAGTGCTTGTTACAGCCCAATTTGAATATATATTCCGCATAATTTCATGAGATTTGTTTGAATTTTTTATTTTAATAGTTTGTTAATAATGGTTTGAATATGAAAAATCTAATAAATTCTGAATTATTATCCAGTAAAATGGGAGCAAAATAAATAACAATTCAGTGAAATGTTTTAAGTGAGAAGAGGGCAAAGTTTTGTTGGCCACCCTTGGTGGGGTAAATTAGTATTGCATTACTATTAATAATTTTAGTTTATAAAACACTCAATGCATATAAATCATTAAATACAAATTTATATACAAGAAAAAATTGCACAATTTATTTTTGTAATTTTTTTTCAAAAAGTAAATACTAGCTTACAGCATTTGTAAGCACCAATTTATAGGAGATTTTAGTCCCCTAGCTGAGTACCAACTTGACAAATTTGTAGGCACTAACTTATAGGTGACTTTAATCCTTTCAGCAGGCACCAAGCTATTTTTTTAAGGTACTTCACAGCTTCTTCTGGTTCACACAAACAACGTTTCTTCAGTGGTGTTGTCACTCAACCATCCTACTTTTAGATTCACTCCTTCAAGCTTGATCACAACCACTTGTCCTTTTGATGGCTTGCCACAATCAAGATGCATTGCAACATTGAGCTTTGTTTAACTGGTTGCTCATTCCAATTATCCACAATCTTAACCTACTTTGTTGCATATTTTTTTTTTTTTTCTGAATACGACTATTTCTATTATCATACAAAACAGAGATACAAAATAGAGTACATTGGGCAAGGCTAAGAAATTTTGCCTATCAGCCCTTGCCTTGCCCTGCTGTCAGTTCCAAAATTGAAAAGACTCAAAATTGGAATTTGTTGCTTGACCACTGCTGACACATTTACATAACATATATTAACTGAACAGACACCAGGGCCATGGACTGACCCGGACAAAGACAAACAAACACCTGGACCCTTACATTCGACACCTGAACAATTACAATTGACACCTGAACCATTACAATCGACACATTGACAGAGATATAGCCGCTGCTTGGCCGAGTTATACATCGAAATCCCAAGAAAAAAAGCAGAGATTACCGGGGCGAGTTCAATCATCATCAGTGGTCTGGGGCGCCTCTTCAATTCAGCACTCGAAACGGAGCGTGTCCTCGGAGTCTGAGAGCTGGATGACCGTGTCAGGGCTTCCCTCTTGGGCTGGCCTGCTCGGACCAGCAAGCGAGGGACCAGCAAGCGTAGAAGGGCCAGCGTCCGGGTCATAATTTGTTGCTGGGCGCGCAAGATCCGGTCCAAGTTCACTTCCAGGTGCTAACCAACCCGTTCCAGCCCCAACCGGAAGGCATGCAATAGGCGAATCTTCTCTGCTGGAGCGCTGCCCATCCGGCAAAGGCTCTGCCTCCACGTTCTGTGTAACACCAGGCTCAATCATTATAGAAACCACCAAAGTGGAATTAACTTGAGGGCAGGGGAGCCGATACCTAAGCATTGGGAGCTCCATCTGCCCGTCTTCAGAAATTGGGCTTCTGCCATCATGCCCACCCTCCTCCTCATTGCTGCCCTGGAATCTCTGAGGCAGCGACGTTACCTCGATGGAGGAAGAGGGCGAATTGTAATCATTCCGCTGCGAGAGGGCCCTGCCTCTGATTCCCCCTCGTCGGCTGCCCATCCGCGGCCTTTCCCTCGGCATCGCTGATCTTCTCCCTCTCTGGAAACCAACACAAGCTCTCTGAGCTCCTACTGCTACAAGAACCAACACAAGCACCCTTAGCTCCGCCCTGTTGCAGGTGGTGCTCTTTCCAGGCCCAGAAACCGGCGGAACGCACCTCAAATCTTGATTCCCCTTTCCGTCTGAGCGGAGCAGGGTCTCTCTACATTGTTCGCTCATATCCTTCTGCCAATCCAGCCTTCTTTGCTTTAAACATTCCACAGCATCGAACTCCATCCTCCTCCCTCGAGCCGAGTAGACGGGCATTAATGCCTTCATCCGTCTGCGTTCACGCGGATTAATACCACCCTGCGCATGGTACCACCTGCCGTCGTAGGCATGCCACTTGCCCACGTGATGGCGCATGCCATTACCACATCTCCGATGCACCCGCATCCGGGATGGTGAAGTCCTTCTGCGCCAGAGCGATGCAGTCATTGTTGAGCTTGTCATCTTCTGAGGTATCCAGTGACCCTGCAAAGTAAAGAATACACTGGGAAGCACCTTGGTTGGCTAATCTATCAGCCACCTTGTTCGCTGTTCTTCGTACGTGCTTGAAGGTTAGACTTTGGGGAGTTTGTAGCTTTTCCTCCATAGATTTCAGCCTGCTTAATAGTCTCCAGCTTGTGGCGACCTTGACCGCTGGCGTACCTGCCTGAATTCTTTGGGCAGCACTGATAAGGATTAAGGAGTCTCCTTCTACTTCCAAAGGGAAGTAGTTATTCTGTTCTGCTAGGCATAAGCCCCTCCATAATCCTTCTAATTCAGCTACATTATTAGTATCTTTGCCCAACGATCCATAGAAAATCTGCGTTATTTCCCCTGTGTGATTTCGGAAGAGTCCTCCATAACCCGCGAGCCCCGGATTACCTTTGGCTGCCCCGTCGAAGTTTAACTTGTAAGTAGCATAAGCTGGAGGGGACCAGCTGGAAGGAGAGGTGCTGCTGTTAGAGGATCGGGTGCTTTCTTTCTGTATTGCTGAGAGGTTTATGTTCCATGCCTTCAGAATCCTGCATTCCAATGGGGTTTCTGGCATATCCGCATCTGTCCAGGATTTGAGGGCAAGAGTTTCTTGCAGTTGTTTGTTTAGGATTAGCCATAAGGCTTCAATGGACCGGGAAGAATTGTTGAAAATTCTGTGGTTTCTTTCCTTCCAGAGAGTCCAGTATATGAATCCTGGTAAGAGGCTCCACAAAGAGTTGAGAAGCTGACTCTTGAAGGGGGAATTAACCCAATTCCTTAAGTTCTCAGCTATGTCTTCTGTTCTGGTTTCTGATCTCATGTTACAGCTTTCAACTCTCTTCCATATTTGCTCAGCTAGCGAACAGGTTTCCATGAGATGTCCGATTGTCTCAGAGTGAATGTTACAATTCGGGCATCTAGATGGCCCTACGAATCCGTGTTTTACCAGGTTGTCCCATGTGAGTATTCTTCTTTTGCTGAGCAGCCATAAGAAAGTGGAGATTTTGGGCCAAATTCCTGGTTGCCAAATCTTTTCCCAAATTTGGTCCTTGATGAGCTGGTTTCCAGTGTATCTGAGCTGGTGGGCTTCTTTGGTGGTGAATGTGCCTTTAGGCTTATGGCCCCATCTAAGGCGATCCTGTAGAGTGGAGTATCGAATTTTCCTGAATGATAATTCTTGATCTATGTCCTCATATGTTTCTCCTAGCCAATCGCGCTGCCAGAGACTGGCCTTCTTCCAGGTTCTGAAGTCGGTGCTTGCTGAAGGTTGCCAAAATTGATTGACATGAGTTAGGTGCGCTTGCTGCATCTGCTCTTGCCAGCGAGGCTTGTGAAAAACTGTGGCGAGCTTGGGGAGCTGCTGCCACGAGTCCTCCCAAAATCTTGTTGTAGTACCGGAGTGTATCTCCCAGAAACTATGATCTTGAATGAATTTGCTGTGAGGTTTGGCTGCGTTCCATATAGGTGATCCCTGAGTAGTAGAGTTGATTCGGATTAAATCCTTCCATTGACTGCCGGGTGCATATTTGGCTTGCCATAGTTTGGCCCATGGTGCGTTGGGCTTAGTGATCCAATTCCACCACATTCGCGCTCCCATATTATTGTTGCTCTGTAAAGGGTCTCGTAGTCCCAGGCCCCCATCAGACTTGGGTTTGCAGACATCTTGCCAATTTACAAGCGCCCATTTTCTGTTCAGGCCAGAAGACCCCCAGAGGAAATTACGCTGAAGATTGCGGATGGATTTAAGAACCCATTTAGGGGCGGCCAACAGTGAAAAGAGGTACAAAGGCATGGCTTGAAGGACCGATTTGATCAAGACAAGCCTGCTGGCAATATTGAGAGCTCGGAAAGTCCAAAGGGAGAGTTTGGATTCAAGCTTATCTAGGAGATTCTGCCAGGAGGAATGTTTGATAGCTGCAGCAGCCAGGGGCGCCCCTAAGTAGGTCGACGGAATCTTGGAAATAGAGAATTGCAAAATTCGGGCTATGTTCCTTTGAGTGGAGGGGGGGGTATTAAAGAAGTAGAGCTGAGATTTCGACGCATTGATGGAGGTACCTGAAGCTTTGGAAAAAATAGAGAGCAGGGATTTAAAGACAGAGGCTTCTTGCGAGGAAGGGTGGCCAAAGAGCATGGTGTCGTCAACAAATTGTTGGTGGGATTGTGGTGGAAGGCCATGAACAGAGATACCTTTGAGCATTTGAGAAGAGACGGCTGCCTTTAGCAATCTACCTAGCCCTTCTGCCATAAGAACAAAGAGGAAAGGCGACAGGGGGTCCCCTTGTCTTATGCCTCTAGAAGGCCGAAAAGGATGAGAAGGAGAACCATTTAACAGAACAGAAAAGCTTGGAGAGGAGATCAAATTGGTGACCCATCTTGTCCAAGTATGACTGAAGCCAAAAGCTATAAGCACTTTTTGTATATAGTTCCAACTGAGCTTGTCAAATGCTTTGGATAAGTCTAGTTTTAGAAGCATACCTGGCTTTTTTAGAATCTTGAGTGAATGAATCACCTCATTTGATAAGACGATGCCATCCATGATTTGCCGCCCTTCAACATAACCTGTTTGTTCCGGTGAAATGAGTAAGGGTAGAAGTGGTTTGAGCCGATTTGCGATGACCTTGGAGATGAGCTTATATATGACATTGCATAAAGCGATGGGTCTATAGCTTTCAGGCTTGCTTGGTTCAGCACATTTGGGAACTAGTGCGATAAAGGTAGTATTGAGGGCTGGAAGAATCCAATGCATGCTTCTTGATTCTTCCACCAGTTCCCAGACCTCTTCTTTGATTAACTCCCAGAATTCATGGTAGAAATTGGCAGTGAAACCGTCTGGCCCCGGGGCTTTGCCATCCTTGAGCTGGTTCATCGCTTCTTCAATTTCTTTTAGGGATGTGGGCTGAAGTAATTTGTTGTTGTGCTCATCAGTTATTATTCTGGGAATATGCTGAGTGATGGCTCTAATTTCTGCGTCCCTGTTTCCTTCTGGCTCTTTAAGGATGTCTTGAAAGTAATGTATTAATTCCTTTTCCATGTCTTCGTGGGCTTCGACTCGCTCTCCTTGTTGGTTGTTGATGAAGGTGATATTGTTATACATGCGCCTTTGGAGGGTTGTTCTATGAAAAAAATTTGTATTCTTTTCGCCCTCTTTTAGCCAGCTGATTCGAGATTTCTGTCGCCAGAGTATTTCTTCTTGCTTTCTCCGTTCTTCTAATCGATGCCAGAGGATTTGCTCTTGTTGGGACTGTTCCTCCGTGCGGCCTTCTTTGATGATATCTTGCTGTAATGCTTCCATTTGCTTTTCCAACCTTTGCCGATTCTCCTGAATGTTGCCAAATTGTGTTTTGTTCCAATTCTTGAGTACTTGCTTTAAGTTTTTCAACTTTTGCTGGAATTGAAACATTTTGGCTCCTTCTGGTGGCCTGTAGGTCTTCCATGCCTCTTCTACTATCTGCCTGAACTTTGCGTTTGTAAGCCAAAATGCTTCAAAGCGGAAAGGCCTATTGCATCTTGTGTCGGGCCTAGACCATTGAAGCATGATGGGCCAGTGGTCTGAACCTCCGTGGGGCAAAATTGATGCATTGAAGTCCCCTCCTAGATGGATTGCATTGTCTGAGAGGAGGAACCTGTCAAGCCGAGAGGCGATATGATTGGCACCGCTGCGCTTGTTGGTCCATGTAAAAATCCCATTTGTAGTTGGAATATCCATTAAGTGGTTGTCTTGTATAAAATCTCTGAGTCCTTTGCTATCATTTTCTAATCTTGTTCTTCCCCCTGTCTTCTCCTCCAGTGACTGAATGATGTTGAAATCTCCTCCGCTGATCCAGAGCGGGAACTGTCTGTGCTCATTTAAACTGGAGATCGTGTTTAACAGATCTAATTTCTGCTGAATGCTTTGCGGAAAGTAAACATTGGAAAGGTGCCCGTGGATATTTGTTCCGATGAGATGAAAGGAAGCTTGAATGAGGAAATGGGTGGCGTGGAAGTCGTAAAGATTGAGGATCTGTGGATTCCACAGAATGGCTAATCCGCCCGAAGCCCCTGAAGCATCTACTGACATTGAGCTACTACCAGCCCAAATCTTGTTTCTTGCTTTGTCCATGGCAATTGTGCTGCTTTTGGTTTCTTGAAGAAAAACTATGGAAGGTTTTTCTTGTTGAATCAAGTTCTTGATCATCCTAATTTTTGAGGGGCTGTTGAGTCCTCTCACATTCCAGGAGATAAGCTTCATTGTAAATGTGTTGTAGGTTTGTAGTACTTGGTCAGCTTAGGGAATCTCCCTGATTCCATAAGCAATTCCCCCACTGCAATGGTCCGCTGCAAGTCAGTTTTGCGCCCCCTCTTCTTGGTTTCTTTGAGATTCTTTTTTATATCCCATGGACTTCCTCCCTGTACGCCTAGATGTTTGTTGTGCTGTACCTTGGCTAGGACTCCTTCCAGCCGATCTATTTGCCAGGGAGGAATAGTATTGTATTCCTTTTGCTTGCAGGCAGTTTCAAGTTTTAAGATGTCTATTCCTTCAAGGATAATGTTCTCCGGATCTTGTTCCATGTTGCTAGGGGTATTTTGTTCATCTTCCTCTGTGGTGTTCTGTAAGCTTAGCGCTAATGCTGCATCCATATCCATGTCGGAGGCCAGTTGCTTAGGATCTAATATTGATTTCCCTTTGCCAGCGGATGGGTCACTGGGATCGGAAGCTGCCTTTGGGATATCTTCAGAAGGTGAGAGGGGAGATTGAACAGAGCTGGGATTAACTGGATGCTTGTGGGTTTGGGGATTAAGGGATGAAGATGGCTGAGAGTCAGAGTCCAAAGGCTCCCCACTGGGAGGTTCTTGGTTGGCAAGAGGCGAAAACTTGTTCCGAGAGTCTAATCTGGTAGAGATTTCAGGGGCTGCCTGATTTTTCTTGTTATGCCTGCGGCGGTTGGGGATTATGGTGAAGCCTTCTGAATCAGTCAGTGTTTCTGAGGTAGAGGCTTTGGATTGCTGATTTAGAGGGCAATCCCTAAACAGGTGCCCATGCGCATGGCACTTACGGCAGCGAAAAGGGATGTGTTCATAATCAAGAGTTTGATCCCATTCGAAATCTTCGTGAAAGAGACTTACCGTGTCTGCCAGAGTCTTGGCGAGGTGCATCTTGACGCAGATCCGTGCATAGGAAGTGTATTTGCGCTTCTTTGTTTCCTCAGCGACTTTGATGAAGGTCCCCAGTCTGTTTCCAATGTCTGCAAGCGTTTCTTCCTTCCAATATTCCACAGGGAGCCCGTACATTCTGATCCATACTGGAGCCCAGCTGAAATCTTCTTTATCAGGGTTAAATCGTGGCTTCCATTCTGTGAGGTACAGTCCTGATGAGTTGAAGAAGTATGGGCCACCCTCAAATACCTTGGTTTTGTCCTCCAGACAGTTAAATATGGCCGTGAAGAAGCCTTTTGGTCCCAGTTGCAGTGTTACTTGTCCCTTTGGTTTCCATTTTGATTCGATCCAGCCATTCAGGGCTCGTTCTGTCGGCCAGAAGCCCAGAAATTTGCCTATCAGGGCATGGTCCTGCATGTACTGTATTTCTCCATTGATTCGATGACTGGGCAGTTCTATCCTGATGCGCTCTGTCGACTTTGGAATGCATGTAGCCGAGGTCGCCTTTGGCTGTGACGAAGGGGCGTTTTGGCGCTTTTCATTTTCTGGATCTGTGGCTGCAGTCTGATCTGCATGGATCTCTTTATCGCTGGTCTTCTGTCCTTCTTGTTCAGTTTCACGATTTGTGTCAGGAGGAGTCAGCGGAGTTCTGTTCTTTTTCTCACCGACGGTAGAGGCATTCAAAGGAGGGGGGGCAGAGCCCGCCCCTCCTGCAGGCGGTGCCATAGAAGCCTTCAGCAGTGAACTGGCGGCTTAGCGTGCTCTGTCAGGAACGAGCAGGTTGTAGGGTTCAGAAATGGCGGCAGGTACACGGGCATCCGTAGGGTTGCAGAGCGACTTATCAAACAAAATATTTTCTCTCCCCTACTTAGTTGCATATTGGTCAAACAACATTTACATAATTTCTACGTTGTCAGGTCACATTCCACTTCTCCTTTGTTCATGTATAGAAATGAGTTCTGCTCACCCTGTGGTATTTGTGAATAGTTTTTGCTAATCTTCACTTCTAAAAACTTATAAACCAACTTGATAAGAGTATATGATGACTTTTGGGTATATCATTCCTTCAATACAACTCCTTCCCTACTATGTGTTGTCCTTTGATAGAGCTTTGGTCTGGTTACCCTTTGACACTCTTTCTAATGCTGGTTCATAACAAAGATATTCACCTATGATATGACCTCGATAGTTTTCTTTCTGTTCACTAGCTTAGTCTCCTTCAAATCTAGCAAGAGTAACATAAATTTGGCCTTTGGCCTAGGGCTTTGCCTAGAAAAAAAAAAACCAGAGTTGAAAATAGTCTAACATACCTTGACCGCCTCCAAAATCAGACCAAAATTTGACCTCTAACAAAATAGAACTTAGTCTCTATTAGCATGTGGCTTCCTCAACAACGCTTGGCTTAAACAGAACTAGGCCTCAAATAGGATTGAAACTCGACCACCTAACCTAAACTAAAACTTAGCTTCAAAACAGAGTGAGACCCTTCCTAAGAATTATGCCAAAAATCTCTCTCCAACTTGACTTCCTTCCTCTAGGTCAGTCTTTTCACTGCTCCCTATACTTGGCCTTCTTTGTAATCCTTCCTTGACTCAGAGCTTTTGCGGTTTGTCTTATTCCTCACACTACCGAGTTGATGTCACAATGAGTCACACAAATGGCCTTATTTATACTAAACAAGTGGGGGTTAAGGGGTAGGGCAGACTTGTCTTTTTGTAGGGTATATATAGTAATCTATTCAAAAAATTATTTCTCCCTAACCTTGAGGAGTTAGAAGCCGCGACACATACCGTTGGAAAGGTCTTGAAATTATTTGATTATGTAAATTCCTGTTTAATTTGGACAAGCTTCCACATTAATAACAATGATTTTCAACTAGCTTGAGGGCGAAAAAGTTCAGTTAAAGATTGTGTACACCTCTACAAGTTTGGGTCTCTTTTGAGAATGGATAAATCCAAATCTAAGATAGATTTACAGTAATGTATGATTATGTGCATTCTATAATTCTATTACCAAATATTTTCATGAGTTGAAACATCTCTAGTGAGAAGGGATCAGAAGTTTGAAGAATGTTTACCCTTGTAATTGAATATATGTTTTGAATAATTTTGTTATAATTGTTTGAATGCATTTTTTAAAATAGTTTCACAATAATTGTTTGAAAGTGAAAATTTAGTAAATTCCAGATATCTTTTGTTATCAAATATTTTCAATTACATAGTGTATTTGTGAAGTGTCTCAAATGAAAATAGAGTGAAGTTTGAGGGGGAAAACTTAAATGTTTGCACCTCAATAAATTTAGGCCTCTCGACACTTGATAACTTCAAATTTAAGATGGATTTACACTAATGCATGGCTTTGCACACTATAACTCTATTACCCAAGGTTTTCATGACTTGAAGGAAATTAAATAGCATATCTCTGAATCATTAGCGGATGAAGGGAGCAAAACTTGAAGGCTACTTGTACTTCTACGAACCATTTTTAATATATGCTTTGAATAATTTCATGATAATTGCTTGAATGTATATTTTAAATAATTTCATAATAATTTGTTTCAATGTAAAAATATAATGAATTCAAAATCACTCACTTCTAGGATTAAATATTTCCATTAAGTGTAGGAAATTAAATAACATATTAGTGACGCGTCTCAAGTGAGAAGAGAGTGAGGCCTGAGAGGGAAAAGCTTAAAGAATGTGTACACCTTGGCAAATTTGGGCATCTCTTACACTTGATATATTCAAATTTAATACGGGTTTACAGTGATGTATGACTATGTACATACTATAATTATATTACCAAAAGGTTTTCATGAGTTGAAGGAAATTAAATGGCATATGAGTTGTTGTAACTTATTTTGACAACCTGAAAGTTATAAAATTTTTAAAAATTTATTTGCTACCTACTTTCCTTTAAACCTCATTCCATTTAACCCTAACCCTTTCCATTTTCTAAAGCATGAAATACATGAGGTTTTTCTAAATATCTCCAAGTTATTTTTAACAGTTTTTATTTTAAATAAAATTCAATTATATATATATATATATATATATAAAAACTTAAATTAAAAATAACAAACCCAATCTCTAAACTATAGGAACTTCATTTATTTATCATATCATATATGTTAGACAAATCAAATGTCAAATTAAATAATGCGTCCCCACCCCACACTTAATCATTAAACCACCCTAATCTTCATGCCTGGAGATATGTGAAAAAATAAATCAATGGTTATTGATATATTTTTGATCCCCCCCAGGCGGAGGGGGGTTCGAAAAGCAATTTCACATTTATGGCTTTTTACAACTGTCAATTTTTTTGTTCATTTAGGTCCCCCCCTTCCTCCTCCTCCTCCGACCATTGATTCAAATTCTATGAATTAATGGCAGGAAAGTCTATGAAGTATGTAAGCGAGCTTATATACTATAAAATATATATGAAAGGAGATCAAGGAAATTTAATATATTTATGAAATGAGTTTATGTATGAGAGGCTAAGTAAAAAGGAGACTTACATGTGTGAAATGAGGTTACAAGGGAAAGTAAAAAGAGGTTGAGTGAAAACCAAATTTGAGAGACGAAATTGAGCTAGGCGGAAAATTCACTTATGTTCATTTATTTCCCGTATGTTGGCACAAATGAATATTTAAAAAAGTTTTATATAAATTGTGCACATAGCTTTAAGATTGAAAATAATTTTAATTATTTTTAAAACCAAAACCATTGATAAAAACCAACAACAATTTTACAAAGATGAGGAAAATAAATTATGAACGTGAACATAATATTTGGATAAATGAAATCAATCAATGGTTTTATGAAACATGTTTATGAATTTTATTTATTCATAAATGTATAAATGAAGGGAAAACAAGACATGGATTTCAAAATAAGACATGGATTTACGGGATGAAATTATTTGAGGAAATATTTTGATATTTCATTTACAGGTTAAAAAAATATTTTGAAAACATTTATTAAAATATTTTCTTCTAAATATCTTATGACAATGGTAAAACACTTTAAAAAGTGACATAAAATCATTGGTCAATTCAAGCATTGGAGATTCAAAGGACACCTAGCAAAAAGATCAGTGACCCAGATTACAAACATGAATCAACAGTCATTCTTATTCAGATTTAGAGGTAGAGATATCAACATTCAGAGGACACCTAGTATCACAAGATCAACAAATTGAAATCAAAGTGCAAGTTTCCAGCAGACAGTTTGAGTAGCTCAAAAGTTCAAGGCAAAAGACTTGCTGTAATGCCCTACTTAATCTTATCATGCAAATCTTATTAGGGTTTAAATTACTTGAAAATATTGACTTATAATTATCAAGAAATATTGATATATACCTACATTTGTGACACTGTAATTTTATTTATTGATATAAGTTTTATTATTGTTATTATTCAATTCTCAACTTGTCTTTTCAAATTTAATTTTGGATAGGATATGGTCTCTTTCCATTTATTCCAAATTAAATATCCATATCCCAAGGTGTCTTGTCAAAATCTATTTGGGAAAAGATATGGTCTTCTGGATATGGTCTCTTTCCATTTATTCCAAATTAAATATCCATATCCCAAGGTGTCTTGTCAAAATCTATTTGGGAAAAGATATGGTCTTCTCCAATTAATTTCCAAATTAAATATTCATATCTTATTCCCAAAATGTCTTCTCAAATCTACTTGAACAAAATATGGTAAGAAAAATCAAGGATATTAAATGAAAGGATGAGGGGGTAGTTATGATATTAAGGATAGGTGGTTGAGGTGGATGGGAGGAAGAGACATGAAAGGGGAAGGATGATGAGAGGAGAGGGGGGAATCCTTGGTCTTGGCTTTGTTTTGAAGGATTTTGTTTTGAGGGAGGAATGTGGAGAAAGAGAAGGGAGAGAATGGAGAGATAAAGAAGGGAGATCAAACTTGGATATGTAGAGTGTTTGTTAAAATTGGACACACTACATTTAGTTGGACTTGGGCTTGGAGGGCTAGAGAACCTGTGGAGATTCCTTGGGCTAGGAATTACTTCCTAGTTGGCTGGGAGGCAAATCCAGTCGGATAGTCAAAATGAGCATCCCAACAGAGTCAGGAGCTCAAGAGCATTTCAACTAAGCTATTGGAACATGTATTATCAATCATTTATTTTAGTTATATAAATTATGACAATTTATACATGTTGCAGATAAATTGTTACAAGTTATACATGTTGTAGATTAAATTAATTTATGTTCATGCTTATGATGTTTTATAAAACTAAAATTTTCCTTGTTATGAAAATTAGTGAAATTTATTTGAATGAGTGTAGTAGTAGTTAGAGGACCTATAGTTGAATCCTCACATGTGGTATTAGAGCCAAGTTCAAAATCTGGACCCAAAACCCACTAAACCCAAATTTACGCTATAGGAGCTTGTAACCCTCATAATTACTTGTAATCCTAATATTCCTTGTTATTATTGAAAATGATATGTTTCTTTATTGCCTTGGAAAGCCATAAAATTTGAGTAAAGACATGTTAGAGTTGCGTTTGACATGCATCATTATAACTATAATACATATTAACTATGATACATTAAAAAAATAAAAAAATAATAAAAATAATACAAGAAAATATCCCCTTGCTGCTTATGAGATGTAAAATCTAGATTCCACTTAGACACATGCTACATAAGCTCCAGTTGCAAATGCTCGGAGAAGATTGAGGGTGGTAGCAGCCTGGAAATATGCACGAACCATTCTTTGGGGATCAGGCCGCCGATCCTTATCATTGAAGGTATCTTCATTAATATTGTCTCCACGGTAGCTAGGGAGTTTTACTCCATCCACTTCTTCAAAGTCACTGGATCTTGGCTTGGCAAACTGCCCCGCCATATGTCCCACCTTGACAACAGGCACTTGACCTCCAAACATTAGCACAGCTGCCATCTGGAGGAGACCTCTAAAGGTATCATGAATGTTGTTTGCATTGAATTCTTTAAAACTCTTAGCACAATCACCTCCCTGTAAGAGAAAGGTGTTCCCCATAGCGGCTTCTCCGAGTCTCTCTTCGAGTCTTCTGGACTCCCCTGCAAATACCAAAGGAGGGTAGCTATCTAACAACTTGATGACATAATCGAGCTCTTGAGGGTTGAATAACGAGGCAACTGCAAAGTTTTCTTCAATCTCCAACTATCCGGATTCCAATTTGTTAATACTCCTGGTGACGGTGGTTTTACATAATTCCTAGTTGTAAGGAGGGATTCCTAGTTGAGAATCTCCATGTAGATGAAGAATTTAGGGTATGTTTTTGATGCTTGGTTGCAATCAGTCTCCTCCAAAGAAAGGATCCCCGATTAGTTTGTTTTTCAAGAGGGTTCCCAGGACAGTGCCAGGTACAACTCCCTCCATCCATGGTTTTGTAGGTTGTGAAGGATGATGAGTTGTGGTAAGCTCCACGCTTGATAAACTTATTTTTGTGGACTGCGCAACCAGCCATCCCGAGTCCAACTTCCGCTTCTGCATTGTAGCTCCTTTGTGACTCAAATAAATATACTTCCAGTTTCAATCTCGAACAATATAACTTCGAAGATTTCGGCAGTTTCCCTAAATCATGCCAAACTTATTCCACTCGCTCAAGTTGTTCGGTGCTCAAAAGTTTAGAGTCTCTTTGTAGAGGAATTAAATGTTGCTCCGTATTAACAGGACCAGATTTATTGATAGGAGCCACAAGTGGTGCAACTGTGACGACGCGGGAATGCAACTATCTACCAAAGAGTACAATATTTTGTTCTGAAACGAGAGTTAAGGGAATTCAACTATTCCTTCGCATTTCCCCAAACAAAATAGCTGCTATCGAATAGTCAGTGACTTGTTTTTTTTTTTTGTCCACATCATTCAATCAGCTAAATAAAGTGATCTCGCTCTCTCAGGATTTTCTTCCGAGATGGTCCCCAACTCAGGCGTCCTGCAAAGTTGAAAGTAACTCTGTTTAGTGCTGTTGGTGATCATGCCTAAGTTTAACTCACTTAAACCGATTTACCTCACGTGAATTTATACCTTGCAAGTTGGGATTAGGTTCAGTTTAAAGGATTTATCTTCATAAAAGCATCCACAATTTTTCTTCCAGCCATCTCTGTCTTGGACGTTGAGAGCATAGAAGAATGGTCGCCAGTCACATTAGGAAGGTTGAGGCCAAAGCCAAAATTTTGTCCACAATGCAGAAGGCATTTAGTGTTGTCTTAACACATAAAGCGTTTATAAATATTTTGGCATGTCTCCACAGCTCTATGTGACCCTTCCTCACATTGTATCTCCACCATATGCACTATTCGACGGATCTAAGAAGAGTTGGAAGGTCAAATTTCACACACTGTATTCACCATTGCCTCGACGGGTCTGACTCTTTGTGAATGTGCAATTATGCCCAACCGGCTATTCTCATGGCCCACTTCTCGCACTTCCCAACATTCTCCCTTTTCAAGAACACATTTCACAATGAACCAAATATCTAAACCCACTCACAGATTGACATTGGTACACATACTATTTATCTTGTGCGTACTACGAATTGCGATATACGTAATAGGGACCACCTCAACCAATTTATCCACAAGTCGCCCTTGAGATGTTTAACATTGATTATCTTTCCCCTTCAATAATGTCGACCTTCTATTCATCTTCCTATTATTAAATATGAATGGATTCCTATTGAGACGGGTCTCTCTCAAATGTTCCTCGCACGCTAGGTTTCCTATTTGAAGTCTTTTCATTCCATTGTTATTTTCTTCATATTACCCGACTGTAATAGTGCTTCCCTTAATTGTTGTGCGTTGTTGAGTTTCTTTGATATCTAAACTAAATTGACCAGTAAGAAATGGACTTTTGATATTCCACTGGGGAGTTTCTGGGTATTAACACCTTCTATGAGATTGATTGGTGATTATCTTAGGCTCTAGAGTAGAGTTTAGTTGGAGTTAGAAGGCCTTTGCTACCATCCAAGCATGGTCTATGATCAGTTTCCCAAAGCCATAATTTGTTTTCCCAACTTTGTCAAGATATTCTATGAAGTCAAGTGTATCAACTGACATGGCTTCAATTGAATGGAGTTGTCATTATCTATGTGATGCATGTTCTTTGTTCCTTCCTATTGGTTGACATCTGTTCTTTGTTCCTTCCTGTTCATTGACATCTGTTAAAATCAGATCCTGTTTTAATGTTCATCATTAGCTTTTGTTGGAGAATTTGAGCCAACACCTTGATTCCAAACTTTCAATTTTGTTTTCCACAATCCTTGTTACAATGTCTCTCCCACTATCTTGAAAACACTTCTATTCTTGGTTGTTTTTGGATTGATTTAGAAAATGGAAGGTAAATCGTTCTTATAAACCCCGCTTTAGTTGTCCTCTTTATAGGCCCCAAGTGTCTAGACTCTAAACTCTTCCAGTTTTCTCATTGGGTTGACATGCCAAGCGTTAAAAGAAATTTACTGATCTTCAACAATTTCATCATACATGTAGCATGTATTCTTGCCTTTGCAATTAGGATTGGCCTTTATCATGTTGGGAGGTTAACTCTCATATGAAACCCCTCTCCCACCATTTGAAATCTGAGTCAGCCTCAACCTTCTCTTCTTGTTTTCTCAGATTTGGCCATGGAGTTTGACTATGTTTGAAACTCTGATCCTCCCAACTCAGCATCCAAGTTTTAAACGATTTTCCCTCATCCTTTCATTTCATTTGCATTTAATTTATTTCCCATGGACATTTTCTTATTTACATTCACATTCATATTTTACATTAAATATTTGAATGGTTACATTCAAGCTCCAACAGAACCCAACATAAATTCATTCCCATGGATTATTTGATCATGTGGATGTCTAAATCTCTATCACCCTCTCTGTTGGTCGAGCCATAAAAAAAAACATAGTATATTATATAATAGATTCCTATTAAATCTTGAAACATTTCTAGATAATTTGTTTTGTGTCTAAACTATAACGAAATTGTCTCATATTCTCAGAAAGTGACTTCAAGAATTATGAACTGAGATACATGACCTACACAAAAAAAGAAGCAAAAACTGCATGCCACAAATAGCACAATTGCAGAGGTCAATGTACCATTATGCACTTGAGAATGAAGGTGTCATCATTGTTGAAACCAACATGACTATCACTCAAAGAGGACATTGTTGAGTTGCCCTGATCATTATGAAATTCACCGCTCATGTTATTGATTGAGGTGTATGTTCCTTCCCATCCTTGTCTTCCATGCATCGAGAAGTTGAATCTATCTCCATTGGGAGTGTAATTCAAATGCATTGCTAGCCAAACTTCTCCAAATGATCCATGGTCAAATCTTATTTTCAGAAAATACTATGCATAGGCAGAACCCCTTCAGGGAAAGCTTGGAACCCGTCATAGGATTTGATTATATCCTTATGAGGTGTCAAGAAAACATAGTCGTTGTAGTCATCGAGATTCTCTATAAGATGATAATGGTTGAAAGAGTTCCGCCTTCCTTAGATTGGCATTGCAGGCTATTATCTAAAACCTTATGCTTGTTCTTCTTGGTCATCTGGTAGTAACTGGCAACATCTGCACCTAAATCATCCACATTTTCTTCTTTGTCAATGTCAAAATTTGAGTTCCTTTGTAGAGAAGATCCCCTCTGGGAGTAGGACCGAGCAGAATGAGTAGTGGAATCCAAAGCCAGTACAACTGCTGCTAGATTTTCCATGTTTCCTTTGTCAAAAGCAGCATTCACCATAGCCAAAGCTAACGCATGTACATTGGCTGGTAAATGCTCCGTTGAATGATTATTTTTCCATTGTGCCTTTGGAAGTAGATTACAAATATGTTGTGTATTCATCTTCTCAAAGATTCCATCTGATGCAACAACAAGGTAACTATCATTGCTTGATAAATGTTGCCAATCTGTGACCTCTAGTTCAGAAACCACCCCATACTTTTTAAATGATACATCTCCAATAGCTCTAGAAATGGCTAGCTCGCCATTAACCCTTGGCACATCTCTCCATTTCAAAACAGAGCCACCAGCAGCTTCAATGCATGTTCTCTCTTCATCTCTATCTGGGTGGTGATCTTGGGTTAATTCCTTCACACAAAGAAATGCTTGAGAATTGTTGGAATTCTCTTGTCTGAAAAGTTTTGTGGTCTTGTTTCGTTTTCACTTACACTCCCTCCAACTAGCACCTCTGAATTGTTTTGGTAAATTAGAACATTTTGAGCATAAAAGAGCTTTGGAATCTCCAATATCGACAACCAAAACATATTCATCAGCTTTGAGAACAATACTTGTTGTTGATCTAGATTGCAAATCACTTATGAGAGCTTCATTTGTAAATGCAATATCAATATCAAATATTGCTCTTAGCAATGCTTCCTTTAATATTGTCTTGTACATTGAATCTTCAGAAATTCCTAATGAGACCCACCATGACCTGCAAAGCTCAAGAATCTTTATGAATCGATCCTTAAAGAATACTTCAAAGGAAAATTAGTCTTTTCCTTCCTTCTTGGAAACTTCCAAACAATGTAGGCCATAATGTCCTCCTCTAACATCATTTTCAGTAATAGATGCATCCTCAAAACAAGGCTTATATCCAGTCAATAACATACTTCTTTGCCCCATTCTAGATAGCTGCACTGCCTTCAACTCTCTGTTCACAGTCCCCACAACCCTTATGCACAATACTAGTGAGAGACATCCACTCAAACTCTCGTTAACTCCTTGACTCCTCAAAACTCCCTAACCCTAGAATCATGAGAGGGAATTGTTTAATGTTTTACATGAAAATATCCATAACCAACTTTCTCTCCATTATACATGTCCCTTACATGGCATTTCCCTTGTAAACCCATAGGTGTAAATTAGTGTGCCTCACCCAAGGGGAGTCAAACCAATCATTTGTTTGCAACAAAGTAACCAAACGACTAACAACATTGGCAACTATCAATTGAGCTAGCCCCTTCAATGTTAGAAGGATTTATATATAAAAATATAGAGCTTTGTGATTGACATTCATCTCCCTAGCCTTTTGGCATCATGTTATTACATTAGTTGCTTTATTAGTATAATCCATATCATTTTTTCACAATATTGAATAAAGAGTTATTCCTTTTTAAATCAAGGTTGAGGGCTAGATGGTGTTTGGTAACCCTAACCAAACATGTTGCACATGGAGTATTGATAAAAAATATTTGCATATCTTGTTACCAAATGCACTTATATAAGTGACTATCAATTAACATCTTCTTTATACTAAGCTTGTAATTGTAGGATTATTTGATGGAGCTTAGTGCTTTTATTGAGGGAAGTCATGGTTTGTGCTTGCATTCTCCTTCACACTTCCCTCACGACATTGTTGATCACCTTTGGTGAGTGCTGAGGTGTCTTAAGGAAAGTTGTTCTTATGCGCACTTACCTAGTGTCGTTGTCCTCGAAATCACATAACCATGGGGGTTTGTTACTATGATTTATTATTGATATCCCATGTTAGGTAATGCACATTATGTCCTTGGTTGGCATCATCATTTATTGTTTGGAGGCTTGTGTCTAGCACATATGGTGTTTGAAATGTGATTGAGGGCCTTGCATAACATTGCTCAAACATTTGATTTACCCTTAGCACATTTATGATGAGGGATATCCATCAACTAAGAGTTTCCTTAAGTATTGTTGGTTAATTATTGCTCCTTGACATAGTGAATTAGTTGTTGGGCATGTTTGCATGTGTTCATAGGGTTTCACTTGGATTATTGTTTCATGATTTTGATTGGTGAACCTTGAAGTAGTACACCCACCCTTTGTTGCATAATTGATGTCCCTTTTGGTGGATGTCTTGATGACATGGAAAAGTGGTTGTGGTTTGTTAGAAGAATGCCAATGGATATTTATAGTTTGGCTATGATGTGGCATGTTGTGAGTAGTTATTTTCTTGATAGAGGAAATCACTCCCCTTATTTGGCATCTTCTCATGCATTTGGAGGCATTCAGACCTTGCTTGGGTGGTCTTCTACATTGACACCCATGGTTTTGGTCACTTGGCATGTTATTTTCACATTGTATCATATGGTTTCTCTTGGTTTGGGAAGATCCTTTATTACTATATTGGGGAGTGTCCTAGCCTCATTACACAATCTCGTAGGGTGAACTATTTATCATATTCCTTAGAGGAGAGGTGTTGGTACATGTGCATTTAACCACTTTGGCACATTGATTGAGGATGCCCCACTTCTTTGAGGAGGTTATAACAACTTTATGGACAATTATGGCACATGTTTCTATGGGATTACTATTTATGGCCAATTTGGTTGATCCTGGGAGATAATTCCCTAACATATTTATACTATTTCCATTTGGATGAGTTACGTTGTTTGTCTACAAGACTCTAATTACCTTGGCATATTATTTGAAGTCACTCCACTTGTAAAGGTGGTCATGACCATTATTTGCATATTTTTTTTGGACTATTCTTGAAGGATGAGTTTCTCTTTCTTGGAGAAACAACCTTAACATATTCTATTTTGGCCATGTATTTGGTGTCTCTAGGTGGCTAACTACCTTGTCTAAGAGACTGCTCCCATTTTGGATTGAGTATTTATAGGTGAAGTTATCTAGCTACATGGGTTGCCCACAAAGATCATTTTGATAGAGACTCTTGCTTTACATATACATTTTGGCAAATTTGCAGTTAGTGTTGGGGACTTAGTTAAACCTTAGCACTGCATATCGTCTATAAATAGCTTGAAAGACGAAAAAAGTAAATCGGGTTATAGAATATATGCCTATAAAGTATGTCATGGATAATTAGACTTGGTGGGAAGGTACTTACCATTGGTAGAATTTTCCTATTATAACAATAACTACAATTCAATTAGGATGCCTCCTTATCAAGCTCTATATGGGAGGCCATGCATGACACCACTGAGTCGACAAAAGGATGGAAGACACAATAATAGTCACGATAGGATTGTTTCAAAAATGGAGGAATAGGTAAGATAGATTCCTCGAAGTTTAAAGGAAGCGCCAGATAGGAAAAAGAGTTATGTTGATGCACATAGTACCGATCGAAGTTTTAAAGTGGGGGACAAAGTTTTTTTTTTAGTTATTCCTAACACTATTCAGTTTGAGAAATGTATGAAGTTACCACCATGATTTATAGGACCTTTTAGAATCAAAGAGAAAATTGGATCAGTATCCTATTGTCTTGTAATACCACCCCACTTGCATAAAACTCATGATGTTTTTATGTATCTGTCCTATAACATTATGTTTCTGATGAATCCCACAAACTCAAATGGAGGTAATTATAGGTCTCAGACGTGGGAACCATAATGATCAAACCAATATGCATATTATACCATACGGTTTGATAGCTCAAGCATCACTTGGTGGACCAAGTTAAGATACAATGTGACAAGTATAACCCAAGATCTGCTATCTGGGAGGACACAAAGACTATATGTCGCAATTACCCCTCACTTTTGACCATTTATGATGTCCATTTTGACTTAGATATCTACCTATGCTAAGGCTCTATTTGCAGTTCCTTGTTATTTATTTATGAACGCTATGTAATATTGATGCATTTAGTTGGACAAGTGAGACTACTTATATAAATCATTAGATGGATTAGGTATTGATGATTTAAATATTCAATGTATGACCTAATGTATGACTTACTTGGTTATGATTTATCTAATGAATGACTTAATGAAATTATTATCTATCTAATGTAAGATTTATTTCCAATATGAACTACAAAATTGACACGTGGATACTAGACTTAATAATATCATGTTTAAGATCACGTATCTATATCTACTTTGTTGTTACATATATGCATGGATGAGAACTAACCTGCAGATTTGAAATAACTATATGATAACCAAGATCTACTCTTCCATTAGGGAAGGTCGAGACATCGAATGAGGAATGGTATGATGTACATTATTCTATTACATTTTGTATCTACTTGATATGCATTCTTATGACATGGGTAAAATTTAAATGGCACGTGACAAGACTACCTAACTGGATTATTCGATGACAAGTATCCAACCAACACTGTAGTGTGGTCCATATTAGGGTGTTGACCCTAGTTGTGAGGAGGGGTTGAGGTATTTCCCACCATGTAACCTCCAAATCTGGAATTATGGGAGCGCAGTGATGGACACGCCCCCTAGACATGTGATGATGATTTCCAGTTGCCTTCTGGGGAAGTTAGGTCGATATAGTTGACGCTTCTGCCATATTGGTTTTATCAGTGGTTAGATTGGTATAATCGATGCCATAGTATATAGCAACAGAGGATGGATAGGGTGGGAACGAAAGTAGGCTAGGAGGATATAGATTAGTTGGAGACTCTTGATGGGAAGTGGTATCATTGCCTGACTTATTAAATTTTACTACTATAACTCTCTCTCTATTTTGTTATGCCTTATTGTCAAACTGCTTTCAAACTCCTTGTATCTTTTTCACTCTAACTTCGGGATGAAGTTTTATGAAGGAGGGGTGTATGTGATTCCCTACTTAATCTTATCGTGTAAATTTTATTAGTGCTTAAATTACCTAAAAATATTGACTTATAATTATGAAGAAATATTGGTATATACCTACATTTGTGAAACTGCAAATTTATTTACTGATATAAATTTTATTATTGTTATTATTCAATTCCCAACTTGTCCTCTCAAATTTAATTTTGGATAGGATATGGTCTCCTTCCATTTATTCCAAATTAAATATCCATATCCCAAGGTGTCTTCTCAAAATCTATTTGGGAGAAGATATGGTTTTCTCCAATTAATAGCCAAATTAAATATTCATATCTTATCCCCAAAATGTCTTCTTCAATCTACTTGAACATGATATGGTAAGAAAAGTCAAGGATACTAAATGAAAGGATGACAAGGTAGTCATGACATTAATGATAGGTGGTTTATGTGGATGGGAGGAAGCAACATAAAAGGGGAAGGATGATGAGAAGGGAGGGGGGAATCCTTGGTCTTGGCTTTGTTTTGGAGGATTTTGTTTTGAGGGAGGAATGTGGAAAAAGAGAAGGGAGAGAATGGAGAGATAAAGAAGGGAGATCAAACTTGGATCTAGAGAGTGTTTGTTAAACTTGGACACACTACATCTGGTTAGACTTGGGCTTGGAGGGCTATGGAACCTGTGGAGGTTCCCTAGGCTAGGAATTACTTCCTAGTTGGCTGGGAGGTAAATCCAGTCGGGTAGTCAAGAGGAGCATCCCAACAGAGTCAGGAGCTCAGGAGCATCTCAACTAAGCTATTGGAACATGTATTATCAGTCATTTATTTTAGTTATGTAAATTATTACAAGTTATACATGTTGCAGATAAATTGTTACAAGTTATACATGTTGTAGATTAAATTAATTTATGTTCATGCTTATGATGTTTTATAAACCTGAAATTTTCCTTGTTATGAAAATTAGTGAAATTTATTTGAATGAGTGTAGTAGTAGTTAGAGGACCTATAGTTGGGTCCTCACACTTGCAACCAACTCAAAGTTTCCAATAAATAAATTATATATATATATATATATATATATATATATATATATATACATATAGATATATATATATATATATATATATTGTTTAGGATTTTATTCCAAAAATATTATAATAGTTAGGAGATATTTATTCTATATATATTTGATCATTTGTAATATACAGGGGTTGGATTTTGATGCCAAAACCTTTCAGCTTTGTAAAACGTCAACTACAAAATTCTTAATTGAAGCCTTCCGGCTCCAGTTCATGACAAAACTTGTGTTTCCTGTATGTTTTTCTATTGTTTCATATCTTATTTCTGCACATGTTCAAAGTAAATAGGAGATTCTAGGTAAGAATAGATTGAGTATCAATTTCTCGGAAATCCCCCGCAAAGTTATCATCATTTAAAGAGATTAGTTTATTGGACAGTCTGTCTGAGATAACTCCTCTACATATTTTAATTGTTGCCTCTTGTCATCTCTTGAATGTGTCTGGTTTGGTTGTAGAAATCTTCTACACACATCCAGATTTGCATGGTTGCATTGTGACTGCTTAATTACCAGGAATTCCCTCATATTCTTCTTTCAAATCCTTTAAAAACCATGTTATTGGATGCTCACACTTTGACCAAGGATTTTGCAAGAGAGAGATTTATTCATGAACAAAGATTGGCAATCATCAACAACCACCCAAATTAAATCATAAATCTGGCCATTGTGCTTCATAGGTTGTTGTCTAGTGACAGTGAATATCGTTAAACAAGGCCTCATAACATTTGATGGAGCCCCCTCTGGTTCAAGGGCTAGCTTGAACCTAAAGGCTGGTCGAGTTGCTTTTTCGGCATAGTTTTTGTACCCAAGGACTGCCCACGAGAAACAAGTACAACATTTGGCGTCGTTTTCGGGGAGAGAAGTAATGAAGATGTCTTTCCCCGGAGAACGATAAAGATTAGATCTATTCCTTGCTGGTGAACAAGGAGTAGGCATTTGATATTAGTTGCATTGCCTTCACCTGACGACTCCACTTTGTCATATGGCGATTCCACTAGTTTCCGGATTCAGCGAGTTCAAAATGATAAGTGCATATCTGGCTGTGATAATAGCATGCAACTGTATGTTTTTCTTATTCATAGCGATAGTTTCATTCAACAACATATCTTTCTATTTTTTATGTTGACCAGAAGTTTCAAACATCAACAAAGGATGCAATTTTCTGAGTTCACATGTAAGTATCTATTCCTTGAGGAGTTTGAATTTTATAATGTAAATATGTTTCGAGTTTTCCACTGCTTGCAAAGTGATCTACTAGTAAATCCACTCCTCACTTGGTTACATTGGAAAGCAGATTACACCTAACAGTGCAAACTTTTCAGCTCAGTTAGATAGAGGTGTGTGGGATTGAATTAGTTATTTTCAGATTCAGTGTGCAATGAATCATTGAGTTTGCAGTTTATTGATTAATGTAGTAGATCATCAATTGTTTCAGCTTGTGTTTTAAGTTTGTAGTATGAAGTTTGGTTTGGTTAAAGTGCAATGACTTGCAGGGGATTAAAAGAAGTAAATTCATTATTAATTGACTGATTGACTCCATAGCCTAATGAATTGGGTAATGTTGTGCTTATTTCCACTTACAGTGTCAATTGTTTCACTTCAACAATTTTTAGTTTTAAAGATTCTCCGGATTAGTGCAAGCAATATGGTTTCAGATTTGTAGATTACAGGTTTATGAATTGACTCCATGCCCAATAGATTCAAGGCAGTTGGTCTACTAGGTTCTCTGCGTCCCACAAGGGGAAGTAATCCCCATTTGGAGCCTATGTTGTAACTTATTTTGACACCCTGAAAGTTACAAAATTTAAAAAAAAAAAATTGCCACCTTCTTTCAATTTTATCCTTACATTGACAAATACTTTCCTTTAAACATCATTCCATCTAACCCTTTCCATTTTATGAAGCATGAAATATATGAGGTTTTTGTAAATATCTCCAAGTTATTTTTAATAGTTTTTATTTTAAATAAAATTCAATTTTATATATATATATATATATATATATATATATATATATATATATTAAAACTTAGATTAAAAGTAACAAATCTAATCTCTATACTATAGGAGCTTCATTTATTTATCATATTACATACGTCAGCCAAGTCAAAATTCAAATTAAATAAGTTGTCCCCACTCCACACTTAATCATTAAACCAACCTAATCTTCATGCCTCGAGATATGTGAAAAAATAAATCAATGGTTACTGATATATTTTGGACCCGCTAACCCCTCCGCATTTAACCGGCGGTGGGGTCTGAAAAGCAGTTTCACATTCACTGCTTTTTACAACTGTCAATTTCTTGTTCATTTCGGACCCCCCCTTTCTAAACCATTAATTGTATTGATTCAAATTTTATGAATTAATGGTGGGAAGGTCTATGAAGTATGTAAGCCAACTTATATACTATAAAGTATATATGAAAGGAGATAAAGGAAATTTAATACATTTATGAAATGAGTTTACGGATGGGAGGCTAAGTAAAAAGGAGACTTACAAGTGTGAAATGAGGTTATAGGTGAAAGTAAAAGGAGGCTAAGTAAAAACAAAATTTGACAGAAGAAATTGAGCCAGGAGGAAAAGTCACTTATGTTAATTTATTTTCCTGTATGTTGGCACAAAAGAATATATATATATATATATATATATATATATATATATATAGAATTATGCACATAGCTTTGAGATTGAAAATAATTTTAATTATTTTTAAAATCAAAACCATGGGAGAAAAACCAACAACAATTTTACAGAGATAAGGAGGAAAATAAATTATGAACGGGAACATAAGATTTGGATAAATTTTTATCCAAATGTTTTACAGGAGTAAAAGGGGAAACTAAGAAATATTTTACCCATCATGGAAAAACAACACATGGTTTTCAAAACCATGGGGATGAAATTAGTCAATGGTTTTATGAAATATGTTTATGAATTTTATTTATTCATAAATGTATAAATGAAGGGAAAACAAGACATGGATTTCAAAACAAGACATGGATTTACGGAATGCAATTATTTGAGGAAATATTTTGATATTTCATTTACAGGTTTAAGAAAAATATTTTGAAAACATTTATTGAAATATTTTCTTCTAAATATCTTACGACAATGGTAAAACACTTTAAAAAGTGACATAAAATCATTGGTCAATTCAACCATTGAAGATTCAAAGGACACCTAGCAAAAAGATCAATGAACCATATTACATACATGATTTTAGCATTTGAAGGAGGAAGATCAATAATCATTCTTATTCTGATTTATAGGCAAAGATATAAGCTTTTAGAGGACACCTAGAAGCAGAAGATCAACAAACTTAAATCAAAGTGCAGTTTTCTAGCAGACAGTTTGAGCAACTCAAAAGTTCAAGGCAGAAGACTTGCAAATAGTTCAAAGTTTCTAGCAGATAAATTAACGATATTATTTTATTTTTAGTTTATTGTTTAGGATTTTATTCCAAAAATATTGTAACAATTATGAGAGATTTATTCTATATATATTTGATCATTTGTAATAAACAGGGGTTGGATTTTGATGCCAAAATCTTTCAACTTTGTAAAACTTTGATTACAGAATTCTTAACTGAAGCCTTTCGGCTCCAGTTCATGACAAAACTTGTGTTTTCTGTATGTTTTTCTAGTGTTTTCATACCTTGTTTTTGCACATGTTCAAAGTAACATAGGAGATTCTGGGCAAGAATAGATTGAGTATCAATCTCTCTAAAATCCCCCACAAAGTTATAATCATTTAAAGAGATTAGTTTATTGGACAGTCTGTCTGAGATAGCTCATCTACATCTTTAAATTGTTGCCTCCTGTCATCTCTTGAATGTGTCTTCTTTAGCTGTAGAAATATTCTACATGTATCCAAATTGACCTGGTTGATTAAGTATCCAATATGTCTTCCTAATTATCAGGAATTCCCTCATATTCTTCTTTCAAATCCTTTAAAATTCATGTTATTATTGTCAAACTAGATGCTGACACTTTGACCAAGGATTCCGCAAGAGAGGGATTTATTCATGAACAGATATTGGTAATCACCAACAATCACCCAAATTAAATTATAAATCTGTTCATTGTGCTTCATAGGTTGTTGTCCAGTGACAATGAACAACATTAAACAAGGCCTCGTAACATTTGAGAGAGCCCACTCAGGTTCAAGGGCCAACTTGAACCTAAAGATTGGTCGAGTTGGTTTCTCGGCATAGTTTTTGCAGCCAAGGACTGCCTATGAGAAACATGTACAACATGAGTGAAGCATATTGAGTGAGAAGGGAGAAAAACTTGAAGAGTCTTTGCAGCTCTATAGATTGGATCCCTCTCGATGTTTGATAGATCATGATTTAAGATGAATCTATGATGGTGTATGACAATATACATATTTTAATTATTTGTTGAGTGAACTAGCTTGAGTGTGAGAAGGGAGCAAAACTTTAGGAATATTTGCACCTCTATAGATTAGATCTATCTTGATTTTTGATAGATTAGGATTTAAGATTGTAACACCCTTGCGTTGACTCTCCAAATTGTAAATGAATATACACATATGAAACTTATGCTAGTGAGTCGGTACATATTAATTAGGCTAATGACCGAATGATTACTTTTGGGGATGATGAACTCATGTGCATGTGTTTATATGTTTTTAGGCCAGAGGATCTAGTTTTGTAAATAAAAATTACATGCACATTAGTAAAATACATCATTGTTGTAGACCATCACTGCTAATACTCCATAGGTGTGAGAAGGGTTTTGTGAGGCTTAATAGTTATTAAAAGCGCACATGTTTTAAGTTAAGTCCATAAAGTGACTTTAAAAGATGCCATATGTCAAGAGAGTAACATGCACATAAAGTAAAGGAGTTAGTGTTACGAAACACACGTTTTTTCTACATCATTTCATTATGGGAAGGATGATTAGACCATCCTAGATGGAAACATAGGGGATGACCTTGTGACGTGGAAGAAAGGGGATATGTTCTCCAATGAGAGGCTAGAAGGGTACCTGGAGACCCATGAGGTAGCAGCAACTTTTGGAAACCATAGGGCTTGGGAACATCCTTGGTCGGTCTAGAAGGATACCGTGGCGGTAGTGGCACAAGTCGAACGAATATTGGTGCATATAAGGGGGTGGACTACTTGGGTTGTAGGGTTGATGGGGGGTGTGAGCTTGTTGGTTGTAAACTATTATGTTTGGCACCTTGACTTGATTATGTGTGGTACTAGTATGTACTTTGATTTGGGTAAGCTGTTGTATAATGGAGTTAAAGCCCTAGCTCGTGGGAGACCCATTACTGAGAGAATATAAGTAGTGTGGCCTATGGTTGGGAGGAAGATTCAAGATCCACAGACAGTCGATAATTTTTACCAGATAAGTGTTATTTTTAATGTTCATTTAAATCATGTTGTAATTAACATTATGTATTTTTATCTGCTGCAAATGCTTAACAAATTAATGATGTAATTATGTGATTATAATTCCTGTGCATGATATCATTGCATTATAGAACACATTTAGATATGCGTAATATACATAGAAGAAATAAAATAAAAGTTTGTTTGTTTGTTTTTAATTTTGTTTTGTATCGTTTGTTTGTTTGTTTTTTTTTCTCCATAAAATCAGGTTATAGGGGCAACAAATTAATATGCCCACATAAGTGGTTGGGGGGTTTATAGAGTTGTATCAAAGCACATGTTGCAACACTATGCCATATGGGTTCAACTCCATTTACAGAGGAAATTCACATATTGTTGGGAAATTGTTTGATAAAATTCACGGGGAATAGATATGGTCAGATCCCAAATTGGGATGTAAATCACTGGAATGAAAGATATACAGGTTAAATCATTGGAATTGGTAACTTGTGGTTGTCAATGATGTCAACCCAAGAAACACCAAGTGATGCCCCGCTTTTTTCAACCAATATAACATGACAAGTCATGATGTCTCAATTCCAAATCATCCTTGTTATATTCTCCTCATTGAGTTGCTTCCGATGGTATGTGGCACACCTTGAGAGGCCTCATGGTGTATGAGATATCCTTACTTGAATTTGATGCCCCCAGTGTGTGGTCAAAACCCCAAAAGATTAATATTGTGGCATCTTATTATTTGGTCAACATCATGAAGTCAAAAAGAAGGCTTACTATAATATTATGACCTAGGGCATCATGGGGTTTTGACTCAAGATTTTTTTTTTTTAATTAAATCCTTCCTCCAAAATGGTAGCGCCCTCATCCTTGGGTCTCAAACTTAAACTACATTTAACTTCAAATGAGGATTACCTTCCTAATATCCCTCCAAAATTTGAAGTTTAAATTGAGACACCCTCCAAATTAGAATTTCATTGCCTTCTTGAAGCCCCTCCATAATTTATAAATAGGCAATCCATCTATCCTCATAGGTATTCACTTCAAATGAAAAATTTATTAGTAAACGAGCTCTGAATTTCTACTCGGCGCATGTGGAGAAATAGACAAATCAAACAAGAGGGTTTTTTATTCTTATTTTTTATTGGTTTTGGGGATTTTTTTGGGCAATATATTGTAGGGTTTCGTGCTAACTACTTCTCTAGTTTTGACCCCCATTTAGGGCATAATTTTGTTCTCCTCATCAATGTAAATTGTTGAGTTTATGACATAAACTTTGGTACCGTTGGATAAAATCTTATTGCAGGCTCTGTCTTAATACAACGAAGATCTCTGAGGCATGAACCTTGTTTAGATTGAGGCTTAAAAGCCATATTCTTGTTGCCATCAAAGGGTGTAGCATTAAGAAACTTGCGATCAAGGTCTCTGAAGTTGAAGAGTTCGATCTAATGGAGTAATTGTTATCTCTCTAAGCCAAGATGTATTGAAGATTTTTTGAGATGATGATCTTCACATGTTTTGAATCATGTTGAAACAAGATAAACTGACTGACGAACTTGATGTATTGAAATAATTTGAATGTTAAAATGCAATTCTAAAATGCGATGACATGAGCACACAGGTGAAGTGCGAAGTTTTGAGCATAAGTCATTGTGGACCTCTGTGTATAACACCAATTTCTCATATCGACATGGTCTCATGACTACAATAACAATGTTATTCGAGTGCAAAGAATTTCCAGTGATAAGGCTACTTCATGAAAAAACATTGTTGAAAGATTTTAAAGTATGGTACAATCCAAATGTTATGAAGAACTCAACAATAATTGCCAACTTGCAAATTATTGCTCAAATAATAATTGTGATATGCTAAGTGACATTATATATATATATATATATATATATATATATATATGTATGTATATGTATATGTATATATATATATATATATATATATATATCATATACATCTACATCTACATACATATATATATATATATATATATATATATATATATATATTCGCTTGTTCGAGTCACTGCCTCAAAGAAACCGACTTAATTGAAGACATCAAGCCGACCATACTAGTTGGTGATTCAAAAATTTTGCATGGTGACTGTTACAAAAATACATAGTTAAAGAGAGTTCGAAGAGTATCATTGTCATCTTGTTGGCCTACAATTCTGAACCAGAACCTACAGTTGAAGCTCACAAGAATGTTGTGTTGGAAATTTGGTGGCAATCACTACATTGCTTATCAAGTTTCCTTCCATAAATACATACATACCTTCAGCCGAGATTAAACTGACTTGTGAAATTCTAGACAAAATTATATTGAAGCAACTATGGTCTTTTATGAGGTATGTAAAAATCTCTAATTAGTAAGAATGTTTTTGTGAAGATTTTACTCTTGTAGACACTTTGAGTTATCATTTAAGCAAGGGTTATATATATATATATATATATATCATTGGATTTGCAAAAGGAGTAAGATAGCAATAGTTGCATCAAAATCTTAGAGTAAGAGAAGTATGGATGGTCTGTACACTGTCGTGGATATTCCACTAGATAGTTCGTTGCAATAGATCTGATAATATTATATTAAAAATATGAGATTCTACACTATTATAGTTTTTTTAAACATTAAGATATGTAGATTTAATTGTAATTAGTACAGAAAAATAGAGAACGACAAAATACGCTCGCACACGCATAAGACACAAAATATGTGTTGAAATTTGGTACCGGAGGACAGGTGGTTCCCTTAGGCTTTGATCTTTGGCCTAGGGAAAAGTGTCTAAAAGAATTTAATTTTTCTCCTAAAGTAACTTTATAATTTTTATAAAGTTAAATCTAATTTAAAAGTGACTTTAAGTGATAAAGTTATTAAGTCTAAATTTAAAGTGACTTTTATAAAGTCAATGAAAAATTAGAAAGGAAAAGTGACTTTGGAAGTAAATGACTAAGTGGGTCTTTATTAAAGTGGGGTGAATTAAAAAATAAAAAGTGAGATTTAAATGAGCATTTAATCTCAGCCTTAGATATCAATCTATTTCAGCCATTGGATTTAGGGATCACCCAAAAGTCACTTTGGGTTAGATTAAAGGAGGAAAAGGTCATTCATTCTTTCATGAGCAGATTGGGAGAAGGAGAGAAAGAGAGCAAGAGAGATTTCTGAGCAAGGAGGAGAAGGAGACAGCAGCTTGGCACACATTCCAAGGCAGCAGTTGAGCAGATTTGTACAGCTGATTCAGCACATAGTGAAAGGCAGATTTTTGCACAAAAATCGAGGAACAGTTTGCTGATTTTTCTGCACACAAAACGGAGGCCGTACATCATTTATTGTTGTCCTGTTTGCTGTAATTTCCAGATTGCTGTGAGGCACGGGAAAGGAGATAAGTTGTAAATTTGTTTGCTGATTTTTTGCTGAATAATTCTCACTGTAAAAAGGCAATTTTCAAAAATAAAGAAGAGCTCTCAAACTGGTTTTTCCCAAGAGTTGTAGGGGGTTTTTCCAGGGTCAAGTTGACCAAAAATATCAGTGTTTTAATGGCTGTTTTTGATTGCTGATTTTTAATTCTGCAATTTCCAGCATTCTGAAAAATTTCAAGAATTTGTGTTTTCAGCAATATTTTTTTTTTTTCAGTCTGTTAAATGTATGGTTATGGGAATGGGCATTTAACTACATGGGAGAAATAAGGATAAACTGAAAACCGGGGTGGGAAAACAGAAATTTCTACATGGTATCAGAGCTTGAGTGCTGAAGGGCAGTTTGGGACAGCAAAAGGAAAAATTACAGTTGCTGATTTTTCACTTAGAAAATTCCAGCAAGCTGATTTTTTCATAAACAGCAGTTTTATCTTTACTACAACAGTGCTATTTTTCAGTTTTAGAACAGCAGGATGTCATTGGGATTGAGGGTGGAGGATAGGTTGGATGGGCATACAAATTACAGTGTTTGGAAGGAGAGAAGGCAGAGTATCTTTGAGGAGGCAGAAGTCTGGGATATCATGGTGCATACCGCACAGAACCCTGTTGTTGTGCCCACTGATGTTACTCAGTTGGCTGAGTATAAAAAGAAGAACAATAAGGGTAAGAGGCTGATTCTAGACGGAATTAAAGACCATTGCATTCCTCATGTGAGAGGAAAGAGCAATGCCCATGAGATGTGGACAACATTGTCCAATCTCTACCAGAGTACCAATGAGAACCGGAAGATGGTCCTGAAAGAGAAGCTGAAGAACATTAAGATGGGTAATGATAGTGCAGCTGGATATCTCACAAAGATTACTAATGTGAGAGATGAGTTGGCAGCGATTGGAGAGGCCATTCCACCCACTGAGTTGGTGCGGATTGCAGTGAATAGCCTCCCCCGTTCATGGTTGAACTTTGCTGATGGGGTTTGTGCACGTGAGACCCTTCCCACATGGGAGAGGTTTTGGGATGATTGCATTCAGACAGAGATCAGGAAAGGTCAGCTTGGGGCAGCCAAGCCAGTTGAGCAGGATGAGGATGTAGCACTGGTGGCAGGAGGCAAGAAAGGCAAAGGGAAGAAGCAGGCTTCCACAAGCAGTGGTGGGGGCAAAGGCAAAGGTAAAGGTAAACAGGGGAACACACAGAAGGACTATTCCAAGGTGAAGTGTTGGAATTGTCAAAAGATGGGACACTATGCAGTTGTGTGTCCGGAGAAGAAGAAGAAGGGGAAGAACCAGGACGTGGCAACTTCAGCAGAGATTGAGGACTTTGCTGGTCGTTTTGACCGAGAGTTTGTGTTCACTACGTGTGAGTCCTCTAGTGCAGGATCACCTGCCACACAGGTTCAGAGGGAGCATGCTTTTCCCTCGATTAGCGGAGCATCTTTAGGTATCTGGTATGTGGACAGTGGGGCTTCACGTCATATGACAGGAGTCCGTGAGTACTTCTCAGAGCTTTCAGAGAGTGGCACTGATATCGAGGTAGTACTCGGTGATGACAGAGTTGTTAGAGCAGTCGGGGTGGGGACAGTGACATTTCAGAGGGAGTCCAAACCTCCCTTGAAGGTGTCAGAGGTTCTTTATGTGCCAGGGATGAGGAAGAACCTCATATCCGTCTCAGCTTTGGAGGACAGAGGATATGAGGTACTGTTCAGGGGAGGACAGGTGTTGATGTATCCCAGGGGCACTCCAGCTGATTCAGCTAGAGTGATAGGTGTATGCCATGCAAAGGTGTACAAGTTTGCATTCCAACCCCTTTTGGCATTGAGCAGTAGTACTGACAGCAGAGCTAGCAGTTCTGAGCTGTGTGAGATTTGGCACCGCAGGATGGGACATATGTATCATGGAGCCTTGAGGACATTGCGGGAGATCACTACAGGTGTGCCAGATTTCAGTACTGATCACTTTGATACTTGCAGAGGTTGTGCGATGGGCAAGTTTGCCAAATCCCCTTTTCCCAGCAGTGACAGCATAGCGACTGGGATACTTGATTTGATTCATTCCGATGTGAGCGGTCAGATGTCTCATGTTTCCTTGAGTGGATATGAGTACTATGTCTTATTCATTGATGATCACTCCAGGAGGACCTGGATTTATTTCTTGAAGACCAAGAGTGAGGTCTTCAAGTGGTTTCAGGAGTTCAGAGCTCTTGTGGAGACTCAGACAGGTCGAAAGATCAAGTCCTTGAGGTCGGACAATGGAGGAGAGTACACCCTTGGAGAGTTTGTTGACTATTGTGCGGAGGCAGGCATTAGGAGGGAGTTCACTGTTCCTTACAACCCCCAGCAGAACGGGGTTGCGGAGAGGAAGAACAGATCCATCATAGGGGTTGCCAAAGCCATGTTACATGATCAGGGGTTGCCATTGTTCTTGTGGGCAGAGGCCTGCAACACAGCTGTTTACTTGCAAAACAGGAGTCCGCATCGTGCCTTGGGGCACATGACTCCAGAGGAGGCTTTCTCTGGGAAGAAGCCTGATCTTGGTCATCTTCATATCTTTGGATGCATTACATACTCCTATATACCCAAGGAGAAGAGGACCAAACTAGAGCCCACCGCAGAGAAGGGTATCTTTGTGGGCTACAGTGAGACCTCAAAGGCCTTTCGGATTTACATTCCTGCACAGAGGAGAGTTGTTGTCAGACGGGATGTGAAGTTCGAGGAGGACAGGGCCTTTAGGAGGTCACGGGAGTTAGAGTATCTGGATCAGCCAGACTCTCAGCAACAGTTGAGTCAGTCGTAGGGATCCAGTGGGCAAGGATCAGGATGATCCGGAGGTACATCTATGAGGATGTCAGGTCCGTCAATGAGCAGTGGCGCGCTGAGCCAGAAGGGTGGTGCTCCGGGAAGCATGCAGAGCAGTTCACAGAGCAGTTCACTAGGGAGTCCACTGATGGACAGTTCACACGGTACCTCAGCTTCTACAGGTTCAGGTGCAGGCAGGAGGACAGCAGACAGACAGTCAGGAGTTCAAGCTCCTGATGATGATGAGGAGGAGTTTCATTCTCCGGTGGGAGAAGTGCGCTCAGGGAAGAGGAAGCCCAAGTGGCTTCAGGACACCTTGAGAGATGCCACATTTGTTGCTGAGCCGAAGAGGCCAATCAGAGAGAGTAGACCACCTGAGAGGTTTTGTAGCTATAGGGCGATGGTTACCAACATCCTTGACTCTGAGCCTTCTATCTATGAGGAGGCAGCTAGCCAGCAGGTCTGGGGAGAGGCCATGCAGGAGGAGTATTCTTCTATCATGAAGAATGATGTTTGGAAGGTGGTGCCGAGGCCTGAGGGCAAATCCGTGGTTACTTCCAGATGGCTTTACAAGGTAAAGCATGCTGCAGATGGTAGCATTGAGAAATTCAAAGCGAGGTTTGTGGCTAGAGGGTTCTCCTAGGTAGAGGGAGTTGATTATGAGGAGACCTTCGCTCCCGTGGCTCGATATACTTCGATCTGCTCCATTATATCGATAGCAGCATAGATGGGTTGGAAGATCCACCAGATGGATGTGAAGACCACATTTCTCAATGGCTTCATACAGGAGGAGGTGTACATTGAGCAGCCACAGGGTTTGAGGTGCATGGGAAGGAGTCCCATGTGTGCAAACTGAAGAAGGCCCTTTATGGCCTGAAGCAAGCTCCCAAAGCTTGGTACTCCAGGATAGATACATATTTGCAGGGGATGGGTTTCACAAAGAGTGAGGCAGATCTGAACCTTTACTTTATTGTGATTAGTGAGGAGCCTCTCATTCTGGTGCTGTATGTGGATGACTTGGTCATTACAGGTGCAAAGAGACTCATAGAGCACTGCAAGAGAGATCTTGCGATGGAGTTTGAGATGAAGGACATCGACTTGATTCATTACTTTTTGGGCTTGGAGGTGTGGCAGGAGGAGGGGCATTTCTTCCTGGGGCAGGGGAAGTATATTGTGGACATCCTTAGCAGATTCCACATGGAGGATTGTAGACCCATGTCGACACCGATGATCACCAACTGGAAGAAGCTTCATGCTTCGGATTTCGAGTTGGTGGATTCCACATTGTACAGGCAGCTGATTGGTTCCTTGATGTATTTGGTCAACACTAGACCAGATATCTATTTTGCAGTCAACACGATGAGTCAGTTTATGTGTGAGCCTAGGAAGGTTCACTGGGTGGCTGCAAAACAAATTTTGCGGTACTTGCAGGGGACAGTGGATTATGGTCTGGACTACAGGCAGGGAGATGGAGTGAGATTGGCAGGATACACTGATTCTGATTGGGCAGGTTGTGCTTCTGATAGGAAGAGCACTTCAGAGTGCTATTTTGGGTTGGGTTCAGCAGTAGTGTCATGGTTCAGCCGGAAGCAGCAGTTAGTAGCATTGAGTTCAGCGGAAGCAGAGTATATGGCAGCCAGTCTAGCTAGTTGTGAGGCCATCTGGCTTCGCAATATGTTGTTTGGCTTATTTGGTCAGCCGTTGAGACCTTCAGTGATTTACTGTGATAATCAGAGTTGCATTAAACTCACGGAGAATCCAGTTTTTCATGACAGGTCAAAGCATATCGGGATCAGATATCATTTCATCAGAGACTATGTTCAGAAGGGAGCTGTGAAGCTTGAGTATATTTCCACTGATGAGTAGGTTGCACATCTTCTTACCAAAGCCTTACCACGGGGCAAGCATGTCTACTTCAGAGACAATATGGGTGTGGTGAGGAACACCTTCCTCGGTAAGAGGGAGTGTTGAAATTTGGTACCGGAGGACAGGTGGTTCCCTTAGGCTTTGATCTTTGGCCTAGGGAAAAGTGTCTAAAAGAATTTAATTTTTCTCCTAAAGTAACTTTATAATTTTTATAAAGTTAAATCTAATTTAAAAGTGACTTTAAGTGATAAAGTTATTAAGTCTGAATTTAAAGTGACTTTTATAAAGTCAATGAAAAATTAGAAAGGAAAAGTGACTTTGGAAGTAAATGACTAAGTGGGTCTTTATTAAAGTGGGGTGAATTAAAAAATAAAAAGTGAGATTTAAATTAGCATTTAATCTCAGCCTTAGATATCAATCTATTTCAGCCATTGGATTTAGGGATCACCCAAAAGTCACTTGGGGTTAGATTAAAGGAGGAAAAGGTCATTCATTCTTTCATGAGCAGATTGAGAGAAGGAGAGCAAGAGAGAAAGAGAGATTTCTGAACAAGGAGGAGAAGGAGACAACAGCTTGGCAAACATTCCAAGGCAGCAGTTGAACAGATTTGTACAGTTGATTCAACATATAGTGAAAGACAAATTTTTGCACAAAAATCGAGGAGCAGTTTGTTGATTTTTCTGCACACAAAACGGAGGCCGTACAACTTTTATTGCTGTCCTGTTTGCTGTAATTTCCAGATTGCTGTGAGGCACGGGAAAGGAGATAAGTTGTAAATTTTCTTGCTGATTTTTTGTTGAATAATTCTCACTGTAAAAAGACAATTTTCAGAAATAAAGAAGAGCTCTCAAACTGGTTTTCCCCAAGAGTTGTAGGGGGTTTTTCCAGGGTCAAGTTGACCAAAAATATCAGTGTTTTAATGTGTTTTAATGGCTTTTTTGATTGCTGATTTTTAATTCTGCAATTTCCAGCATTCTGAAAAATTTTCAGAATTTGTGTTTTCAGCAATATTTATTTTTTTCAGTCTGTTAAATGTATGGTTATGGGAATGAGCATTTAACTACATGGGAGAAATAAGGAGAAACTGAAAACCGGGGTGGGAAAACAGAAATTTCTACAATATGCTCTGGGAAACCCAAAATAAGAGAACGAAAAAATAGAGAATGAAAAAATAAGCTCACACACAAAATAAGTTAGAAGGTGAGGCCACTTCGCTCTTTCTTTGTCTCGAAATATGGTTGCAGGTACAAAGAAGTAAGGCCTCCGGCCCGTGGGCTGCTACAATGCGCAAATCCTTCTTGTGTGCTCTACCTCCTATCCCTCTTGGCTATCTTTGCTCAACTATGGAACAAAATGCTCTCGAAAGAATGGAATGCCTCGTCCTCTTAATGGCCCGATTATAACACAACTCGATAGCCTACTAGTGGTTAAGTTTGACTACATGAACTCTTAACTAGAGTTACAATATAGACACTTATAGTCTTTTACATCACAAACACGTGGTTATCCCTATTCCATGAATAATGGGGGTTGGTGCGACATCCTCCTAAATTATAGGTGTGAAAATAGGAAGGTCAACTTTTGAGTGGCATAACTTTTGCATACATACTCCGATTGATGCACTTCTTGCACAGTTGGAAAGATATATGTGTGTAGAAAAACATGAAAAATTGTTTCGCTAATGTGTCAAATTTTCAACCCCAAAAAACGTCGTTTTATGCCTCAAAACGCCCCTGGAAGGTTTCAGACCATGTTTCACCAAATTGGTCCCATTGGTAAAAATAGTCCCGTGAGCTGATTCTACCACTTTTTCCTCTCTGAATGCATCAGTATGGATGAAAAACAATATAATGATCCAATATAGATCACACCTCCCCATTTTGGGAGGATTTTTGTCCCCAAAAGATTCTATTGAATGAGGTGAAATTTTTTTCCTCCACCTTCTCTTTGGTGTACCATTTAGCTTTGCTTGGAAGTTGTCCCTTCAACTCAATCTGACAAAGGTCATACTGACCCTATCTTGTAGTTCTCGACCTCTTCTATAAAATTGTATCTTCTATCAACTACGCATGAGCATTTGGTTCCAAATCCTCCAGAGAAGGTAGAACCTGTTCCTCTTTCTGATCTAGCATTGAAGGATCATAGAGTTTCAAATTATCTACATTCACAACTGAGTAAATGTGCATGTATGGTGTTAAATTGAGTCAATAGGCATTATCACCCACCTTTTCTAGTATTCCAAAGGGACCATACCCCAAAGCCTTGATTTATTACCACGCCCCGCAACCTCTCCTTGTTCAACTGTAACCATACTTTGTCTCCTACATTAAACGATTTATCTATTATGTGATGATCATGCCTGGCCTTATACTTTTCCTGTGACTTCTGTAGTGTTTCTTGTACATGTAGATGGATTTGCTTGATATTTTCTATATTTTTTCAACCCTCAAAGTATCTCCTTTAAGATCTTCCCTCGCTCCTCCTTACTGCCCATATTCCATGTCTAATGGTGAAGGCAAAAAATATCCAAAATAAGTTTCAAATGGGGACTTTACTGTAGAAGTGTGGACTACTCTGTTGTAAAAATGTTGTCTATAAACCATATTTTCATCCCAGGTCTTCAGATGCTTCTGTTTGTATCCCTTTAGAAGTTGCACCAAAGTCCTATTGACTACCTCTGTTTGCCCATCTGTCTATGGATGGAATATTGTATATCTCTTAAATTTGGTGTCCATCTTCTCCCATAATGTAGTCTAGAATGCACTAACAAATCTTGTATCCCTTTCTGAAATGATGCTCCTTGGTATCCCAAAGTGCACCCAAACCTATCCAAAGAATAAGTTTGTTGCTTCTTTCCCAATGATGGTCTTTTTATAGGGCATCAGAACACACCTTGCTGAAACTGTCAACCACCACGAACAAGTAGTCATGTCCCTTCCTGGTTGTCATTAAAGCTCGCACAGAGTCCATGGAAATGATCTCCCAAAGACAAGTAGGTGCATATAAGGGATGATATAGACCCTATTTCCTGTTACTAGGCTTGCTGGTACACCAAAGCATGCATCCTCTTATGAACCTAACTACCTGCTCTTGCATCTTGGGGCCAATACACATACCTCTACAAGTTAGCCATTGTCTTCCCTACACCAAAGTTATCTACAACCTTGGAGGTGTGAGCCTCTCTAATAAGATGCAATCACTCACCTTTAGGAACACATAGCTTATCCAGCCTATAGAGTAACCCATCTGGGAGATGGTAGTTAATGGTGCTATCGCCATCGTGCACATGACTCTGAATCTGTAACTGCTGATACACCTCCTTGAAGTCCTCATCCTCTGAATATGCCTCTGTATGCATCATGGGTGAATGGATCCATGTGCACAAGAGTCCCCAAAGTTGTAATCTTCGATGTGGGTGGCCTTAAAAGCATGTCGACAAACTTGTTTGTGTTTCCCTTCTTATACTTGAGCACCAAATGAAAATGTTGTAAAAACCCCATACACTTGTAATGTTTGGTCTGTTGTAACTTACTTTGGGCTTGCAAGTAATGTAACGATTGGTGATCCATGTGGATTACTGTCTCCTTTCCCATCAAATAGTGCTTCCACTTTTTCACAGCTTGCACCATGGGCTAAAGCTCCTTATTGTAGGCAGGGTAGTTAAGGACTGCCCCATGGAATAATTTAGAATGGAAGCATACAAGCCTTCCTCTTTGCATCAATACAATTCCCATATCCTAACCACCCACATCTGTCTCCACTTCAAAGGGTCATTGCAAGTTTGGTAATGCCAGAACTTGTGCTTGGCTGATCTTCTTCTTTAGCTCATCGAAAGCCTTCTGCTAACCGTTTCCCCACTGGAAACTCTTGCCACTTGTTGTTATGGCATGGATCAGTGTCGCTACCGCTGAAAATGAGGCTATAAATTTCCTTAGGTATTGTGTTTCCCCATTGAAACTCCTGACCTCAAAATCATTAGTAGGCACCGACCATTTCATGATGACATCCATCTTAGAAGAATCTATCTTCAACTCTCCTCCACCAATCACATACCCTAGATACACCATGGACTGTTATGTAAACTCGCATTTCTTGATATTTCCTAGCAGCTGGTGCTTCTTCAATGTTTCCAGCACCTGCGTCAAATGTGAAATATGCTCCTCCCAGGTAGCACTATATACCAATATACCATCCAAACAGACAATAACAAATGAATCTATAAAATGGCGTAGTATATCATTCATTAATCTCATAAACATGTCTGGTGCATTACATAGGCCAAATGGCATGACTAACCACTCGTACAAACCTTGCCTAGTTTTGAATTTGATCTTCCATGTAACTTCTTATTTGACTCGAAACCTGGTGATTTCCATAATTCAAGTCCAGCTTGGTGAAGTATTTTGATTGTTGCAACTGATCCAACAAATCATCTATTTTGGGTAGGGGGTATTTGTTCTTGAGTGTGATTTTGTTCAATTCCTTGTAATCTATATACATCGACCAAGTCCCATCCTTGTTTGGCACATGATGATGGGTGATCCACATGTTGATGTACTCGGTTGAATGACACCTTGTTCTAGCAGTTGTTGCAATCGTTTCTTCACCTCACTTACTTCTATAACAAACTTTTAATAAAAGTTTTCATTGATGTCAATATGGCATTGGCCGACATGGAAAATATTCTTGAGATGCCTAATGAATCATGAAACCCTAGAATGATATGATAAGGTTGAAGACAATAGATGCCTGGTTCCAGATGATGATGTCATAACTCTTGTTTGATAAGAATGCCATCAATTAATATGTCAAGCCACTAATGAAGAAGTCTTAATAAGTGCCAAGTGCCAAGTGTCAATAATATGCCTTGATTGATGATCTAGAAGCCCTTGATGACATATGAAAGACTACACTTGATGATGTCATACACTTGATGAATGACCACACTTGATGATGGCACTTGAAGAGGCCTTCGTAACATGGTTGGAGATCATTTGATGGTTGGAAGACTGCTTTGGAACTCACCTAATGGAAAATTGATGGATGTTGCATTATGCCATATCATTGCACTATTATATGATAACACAGGATGATACATTCATTGTTGGATACATGATTATGATGACATGGATGCTGCACTCCTACATCATCCTATGATGACATTTTTGGAGAAGCCAAACAATGCAGTCACAAAGAAAAATTTAAGGACAGTCACAAAGAAAAATATTTTTTTCCATCTTAGAGGCATCCTTCCAAAATGATTTCTATACCATCTTAAAGAGGATTTTTTCCTCTTTCCAATGAGCTTTTATTTTCCCCAAAACTCCCAATAGTTTGTGAGAAATTGAATTTCTAAGTTGGAAAATGGATATTTAATTATTGAGCGACCTACTCTTACACTCTCATGTCAGCCTACCTATAAAGACATGTCTTTTCACCTTGCCTAGCAAAAGCACTATAAAAATACAGATTCGGTCCTCATTTCAAGCAAGTAATTCGGTGATCATTTCAGAAGGAAAGGACATAAGAGGTAAGGAGGCTGAGGAGCATAAATTGCAGACCTATGGAGGGTAGTCCTGTATTGAAGCAAGATACGTGAGATTGGTTTCAGGAATAAAAAAGGGAAGGATCCAAAGTTAAAATAGTGATCCTTGTGACAAGTTAAGGATCGAACAATTACTTATTGAGAGCTCAGATCTGTGTTTAATCAAACCATGCTATAGTACCACAATCTTGTCCTCAATCTTCAAACCTGTAATAATTTATGTGGAACTGTGGCATTACAGATCTGTGGAAGAAGTTCATACTGTCCAAGTGGAAATCTAACTCGGATTTGGGTGGTTCTTTGAAGCTCGGTCTTGTGGAAATTACCTCATACTCGAGAATAGTGGGTTAGATCCTCATCATACACACATAATTCAGTGCACTTATCATACACAGAATTGTTCTACCTCAAGCTCGAGCTATCTTCCCACAAATTATCCACAGGGTGATGACACAGTGAACGTTGCAACCCTAACTGAGATCATCACTCGGTGCAACCTCACATATTTAGCCTTCAGACTAGCTGTGGAAGTATTATTCACCTGAGACTGAGCATCATTGACCTTGGAGTGTGGAAGCACTGGAAGCATCATTAACCTTGGACTTTGAGCAACATTAACTCTCAGACCTATAGTTATCATTGTTAAATAAAGGACATTCAAACCAATAGTGGATGCCTAAGGATAATCCAACATCTTGAAGTAACAATAAGAAACCACTGGTGGAGGCCTAAAACATTGGACAATCAAGCTCAAGTTGATGAAGCTAATTGGACATAAGAAGAGTTTAACAATGCAGAATCCTATTGAAGGAAATAAAGTAAGTACATGACTCATTTTTGTATCAATATTCATTGAAGTCAATGAAGTGTTTTGGAGCACCTATTTTGGAGCTCATGGAGACATCTCTTGTTGGGGAACATTGTGAAGACTCCCTTGAGAAGTTTCTGAAGAAGCCCTTCAAGAGGCTTAGAGGAGGTGCAGAACTTGGGCTGCCTATTGTAGACACCTTGTTGAGAAGCCTTGACTGACCTTGGAGTTATTCTTGAAGACCTTGATGCATTATTAAAAGTCATTATGAGGTGAAATTGGAGATCTAGTTTGGGTGCGATGAAGAGAAGTGGTGACACCTTCTAAGAGAACAAGGTTTTCATTGATGATGTAATGTGGAGACCAAAAATAAGACTAAGCGAAGATTGACAAGGATCGTTGAAGAAGACATTGGGAGTCGTGAAGTATAACCAAATACATCTTAATGAAGTAAAGTGAGGGTTGGAGCCCAAGCGGTTGGAGCCTAAAAAAGACAAGGTTGGTGCCTTGGAGGATAGGGTTGGAGCCCTAGAGGATCAGAGTCCTCAAGAAACCAAGTCAGAGCCTAAACCAGACATAGGGTTGGAGCATTTGAGGTTGGTGCCTCAAAATTGACAAGGTTGGAGCCTTGGAAGTCCAAGTCGGTGCTTGGCAAAATACAGGTTGGAGCCTGGGAGATTGAAGATTAGAGCCTTCATCTAAGGTTGGAGCCCTATACTATTATTGTACTTGATTTATTGTAAAGAAAAAATTAATAAAAGTATTTATTCTATTATTGTTCATTTTATGTTCTAAATATAAGTGATCTAATTGGTAAAATTAACAATTGAAAATAAATACTGATTCACCCCCCCTTTCAGTATTTCCAACACAAACTACCTATACAACCCAATATTTGGCAGTGGGGAGTCTAACAATGGTTGAATCTCATGCTCCACTTATCTCTTATGTGGTAACCCTTTAGGCTCACGGAACACATCCTTGTATGCCTATAACAACTCCTCCAATTGTTGTTTTTGTTTCTTAGTACACCCCTCCAGAATGCGTTGCCTTTTCTTGGCTCCTCTTTGGACTGAATTTCTCTTAAAAACAATAAAATATACTTCTTGCTAAAATTGATCAATTTCTCCGCTTGCTTGGCACTTACCAGTTAGATTTTCGACTTGCCTTTGTGCGCATTGATGATGACCAATTTTTCATCCTTGACGAGACGATACTGGTTGATTCTTAGGAATATTGCATCATGCATGTACATGTTTGGACTCCCAAACATGGCTCCACATACATCAAGGGAACCACATCTAGATCTACTTCATCAATAAAATCAACACTGATAACAAATTCAATTTTGCAATGTTTAGTTACCTTCATCTCTACATCCTTATTTAACCATCCCAGTGGATATGGGTTTGAATGATCATGAACTTCCAACCCCAAGTTCTTTACCAGCTCTACTGTGATGAGATTTGCCTGTGATCCCAAGTCAAACAAAGCATCAATCTTTGTCTTCTTGACTAGTATATTTATATGGAAGAGGTTGGCCATTTCTTTCTCTTCCTATTGTTGAAGGCTACTCAGATTCACCTCCTCTTGCATTAATTTACAAATGATCTTCTCATCCACGTTTGAGTTACTTTTAACTTGGTTGCTTGAATCAGTGGCCATGGGATTCTTCTTATTATTATCTTTCTTCTTATTCTTTGGGTTTATCTCTAGATGCAACTTCCAACATTTCTCCTCTGTATAGCCATCTTTGTTGTAGTGATTGCTAGGATCTTTGCAGTGGTGTGCTATGGTTGTTGTCTTTTTATCTTTTCCCCCAATTTTCTTCTTCTTTCCCTCCTTAGAAGCGCCTTGTTTCTCCTTCTACTTTGATCCACTTGATTGTGCTCTCTTCAGACCTATGTTCTCCAGGTATTGTGCCTGTGCACAAGCCTCGTCCACCGATTTGGGCTTGAATAACATCACTTGATCACATGGATGGTGGTGCATACCCCCTAGATACTAGAGGAGTACATCAGGGTCCTTTAGAGAGACACCCAACATTATAGCCATCTCTCTGAATTCAGAGGTGTACTCATGCATGCTTTGGCCTATCTTTTGCTAGAAGTAATGCCACCGGATCCAATGGTCCTACACGTACCCAATGGGATAAAATTGTGACTTAATGAGGGTTTTGAAATCCTCCCACTTAGTCACTGGAGGTTCTACCTCAACCTCAGGGTTTCTGTGAGGCTCTCCCACCAAGTCAATGCATGGCCATCTAATTCCAGCCACGCAAATGAGATCTTTTGCCCTTCCTCAATCTGATGGACACTCAAATAAAGTTCTAGTTGTTGCAACCAATAATTCAACTTTAGAGCATCAATCTCGTCACAGTACGACTTGATATTGACTTTTTCTTTCATTTTAAACAAGGACTAATTCACGACACTCGAACCGAGTTGACATTTTCCATGTTCTTTCTTCCACTAGTTCTCAATTTCTTCTCGATCTCTTGATGCCCCTTTTTATTTGTCGTCTGCATTCAAACCCCCATCTTATCCAAATATCTCAAGCTTATTGCTCAGGGCAACCATAATGAGGTTTACATTGTAATTTATGCCTGCGACTTGTTATTCTAGCTGTGAAAAACCTCACCTCTGCAAGACCACGAGGGTCATTTACAAATTCGTCGACCATGATTAGGGTTTTATGATTTTTGACCCCACCGACCTAGATCCCCTACAAACTCAACAAAATACCCAAAGAAACCTGCTCTAATACCAATATGATCCATAAACCATTGTGGATATTCCACTGGATAGTTTGTCACAACAGATCTGATAACATTATATTAAAAATATGAGATTCTACATTATTACGGTTTTATTAAACTTTGAGATCTGTATATTTAACTGTAATTAATGCATGCATGCAAATGGAAATTATGCAGAAAAATAGAGAACGAAAAAATAAGATCACACGCACACATAAGACAGAAAATATGATTTGGGAAACCCTTTAGGGAGAAAAACCACTGGAAGGTGAGACTACTTCGTTTTCTTTCTCTCTCTGAAAATATGGCTGCAGGTACAAAGAAGTAAGGCTTGTGGTCAGTTGGTTGCTACAGTGCACAAATCCTCCCTGCGTGCTCTACATCCTATCCCTCTTGGCTATCTTTTCTCAACTATGGAACACAATTCTCTCGAAAGAATAGAATGTCTCTTCCTTCGACTGGTTCGGTTATAATACAACCCGATAGCCTACTAGTGGTTAAGTTTGACTACATCAACTCTTAACTAGAGTTACAATATAGAATCTTCTAGAGTCTTTTACATCACAAACACGTGGCTAGACCCTTTTCCACAAATAATGAGGGCTGACGTGACATCCTCCCAAATTATAGGTGTGAAAACAGGAAGGTCAACTTATGAGTGGCAAAAATTTTGCATAGAGACTTCAATTAATGCGCTTCTTATTTTGTTGAAAATATTTTTGTGTGTATAACAACATGAAAATGTGTTGCATTAAAACGTGAAAGTTTTACCCCCAAAGAATGTTGTTTGATGCCTCAAAATGCTCTCGGAAGGTTTCAAACCCTTTTTCATCAAACCAGGTCCCGCTGGTAAAAACGGTCCTGTGAATTGATCTTTGAGCATTATATATCTCATCCAAATTTTCAAACCCCTTAATGTGTTTAAAATTCATATTTAACTCATCCTGTGTTTTCTATAGATTATTTCTTAGAGCAACTACTTCTTCCAAATTTTCACATTTTTTTCCTTTTACTTTTAACTATTGTAATAGGATACCTTCAACCTTTTTGGCCTCTTCTAATTCAATCTTTAACATGAGAATCTCTTCGGATTGAGGTTCTTCTTTCACATATTTAATCAAAATTTCTTTTTGTTTTTTGTTCTTTTGTTTGACTCTGTTAATTTCTTCTAGAGCACTAATTAACACTCCTTCAAGGTCAACTTCACCCTCTTCTTCTCCACTCAACTCACATTATGTTTTCCAGTTTGAGACTCTAGGGCCATAAGAATTTTTACTATGTTATATTTACTCTTTTATTTACCTTTGGAATTATTTTCTTCCTTGTTAAATGCACATCTTTAGGCATAATTCCCTACTCTTCCCCAATTAAAGCACTTAAAAGGAAGTTTTTCTTTATACTTACCAATCCCTTTCTTCAGTCTTTTCACAATTTGCTTCTTGTTCATATGAGCCTGAACATGAACACTCTTGGTCTCCTGCTAATTTCTTATTTGCTTTAAATGTTGCATCTCTTGATGTATATTTTCCTTGTGTAATCCTCATTTCATATGTTGTTAAAGAGCTTGATCCATTGTTAAAGTTTCAACATTAGACATCTCTTCAATTGCTAATACTTTGGGATTACATTTGGTAAGAAGTGATCTCAAAACTTTTTGTACTATTGTAGACTCCTTAATTTTTTCATCCAGACCATTCATAGCATTGAAAATTTTATCAACTCGAAGAAAAAATTAGTTATTTCTTCATCATCATTCATTCTCAAGGACTCAAATTGCATTTTGTAAACTTGTAATTTGGCCAATATCACTTTATCATCTCTTTCATGAATGTTTTTTAATTTATAGCACATTTCTTTAGCAATCTTACAATGCATTACTTTTACAAATTCTAACTGAGCTAGCCCACCAAGGATATCATTCGCGGCTTTGGAAATGAAGGAAAATTCCAATTTATCATCTTTATCTACAATAACTAGTGGTTTCTCATACCCATGCTCTATTTCACCCCAAACATCTACTCTAAGGGACATTAAATATGTTTTCATTCTAACTTTCCAAAAAGTATAATTAGTACCATTAAACAAAGGAGCTTTGTTTGTAGAACACCCTTCTTCACTAGCCATTCGTATGGCTTAGATCTTCCTTTTAGTTGTTAGGCTGATATAGAAGGAACTGACTCTGATACTAATTGTTGGAAACTAGGCAATTACTAACATGGGGGTGAATTAGTAATTGTGTCTTTTAACAATGACAAATTTTAAATTATTGTGTCTTTTAACAATGACAAATTTTAAATTATTTTAAACCTTTTCTTTAACAATTAACATAGTTATATAGATGTTCAACAATTAACCATGAATTCAAAGGCAAACACACAAGCAACACATACAACACATATAGACACTAGATGTAAGTGGAAACCCATTAAGGGCAAAAACGATGAATTTTGTTGTTGTGATGTAAACCCACTCCCTGATCTGAAAATGGGGCACTTAGGATTCTTGTCTAACTTACAAGAACCTCTCCCACTTCCAAAGCTTTAAATATTCCCAAGTCTTATTGATTAACTAGTGCAGAATTAAATATGTGCTTGAACAGAACGTGTATGTTGGTGTTTGTTATTAAAATTGTTTATGTGTTGTAATTTTTTGTGCTCAAACTGATATATAAATACATATAATAGTAAATAAAGCAGCATATACAATGCACCACCAAGCAATCACACATAACAACAATATTAATTAGGAGTTCACCCAAAACTCTTGGGCTACGTCTCCGTGAGCTCAAGCCAACTCAACTAGGCTCTTTGGGATTATGGAAAAGTCATTTTTACAAGCTCTTGGCTCAACTCCACTGTTTTACATAGAAACATTGGGTTTAGACACCATTTTATCCCTGGCTCTTGAAGCTCTCGGCTTTCTGGCTCTCGGCTCTCACTCTAGCTCTTGGCTCTGGCTCTTGGTTCTGGCTCTTCGGCTCTGGCTTCTTTGGCTCTCTGCAATTTATAGATCTCTGGCTTTTCACTTGACCTCCAAGTGACTCCCTCAGCTACTTTACGCATTCGCTTTTGCTTTCTTGGCCTCTTTTTTTGCTTCTGCCTTTTCCTTTCGGCGCTCCTGCTCTCAATTGAGCTATTTTTGCTCTCAAATGCCTTAGCTTCCTGCTTTGGCTTCACTTTCTGTCCTCCTATCTCAGCAACAACTCCAACAACCCCCTTTTGTCTCTGACATTCATGGCTTTTAAGCCACTGGCGTTGTCCGTTCATTTTCCTCTTCTAGGGCTCTCTCGCTCCCAGCCTCTGTCCGCTCAAATCCCCTTTTGAGCATTAGCAATCATGGAATAACGTCTCCAGGGAAGGTGGCCACCTGTTCCGCAACGGAAGGGACCATCGGGCCTTTGAAATCCCCAAAATTAGCATTCTCGGCTTACACAGGAAAATACACTAAACATGGGAAAAATCCACAGAAACTCTTTCTTTCGGATTTCAAAAATCATCAACTCCGCCCTAGACTCCTATCGGGTCCACCTGAAATCACTATCGCAAGTCACAATGCCCCTGTGCTGCGGTTCCCTTTGTATTTATAAAAATACATTTAAAATACTGAAAATCCTGACAATATGGCTCATATCGTACTTGAAATAATTATGCAGTGGCATTTACAACCCTTTCGGGTTCGATCACATCGCATTGACACACACACACAGATATATATATATATATATATATATATATATATATATATATATATATATATATATATATATATATATATATATATGTATGTATGTATATATGTATATGTGGCCCCGCTCCGTCGTATGACTCCGACGCGATATTGCGATGTGATTGATCGCAATCATGTATCGCATGGACCCAGGGTCTTTTCCATATGGCACCGCCGATTGCGATCTGCCGATATTGGCGATCATGATATTGCATCGGCCTAGTCCTTTCCTTATGTTGCATTCCCTCCTCGATGCCGATCGGCAATTGCAATGTCGCTCGACGTGGGGTCCCGCCTTAAGCCTCATGTCACCGCCGATGTCGATCTGTCGATATCGGTGATCGGCATGTCGCTCGACCCGGTCCTTATGTTATATCGTCTGTCTGCCTCTGACCCGATATGTCAGGGATCAACAATCAGGGATTTCTCCCCTTTCTGCTTAAGTCCGTTCTTTTGCCCTGGTCTGATGCGATTTCCCTTTATAAGGGTTTTTTTTTCCCATTTTTAGAGGATTTTTCCTCTTTTTCTAAAGAACATAGGGCATCGTCTTTCTGCGATAACTTCTGCATCCTAAGTCCATTTTTTCCCATTCAAGTCGCAACAGATTCAGAATGAGACGATATCTGCAATGGGGCTAGTTCCAGGAACTTCCTTGGACTTTCATTTTCCTCAGTGAGGAACACTTAGACTTAGGAGTCTATCCAAAATCCATTTTGAATCACACCTTCCAACTAAAAGAACTTTTGGTCTCCAAAACACTGTTATACTGATCTGAACAGTAAATGAGAGTGACTCGCCCTCTTCTTTCAGCCTCCCTACGCCTGGCTTGAAAAGTGCCTTTAACCAAAGTTTCTGACCACTTCCCTTCTTGATGGGCTAGTCTCCCCGGGAAGAAATGTCTTCCTCCTTGCCTTCCTGCAAAACTCCTGTTGAAATGGTTATAGAAGGTAGTTTGAGCTTCTCTGCCTTGATCATTGATCCAAGGTGGCTCAAACAATTGTGAAGTACACCTGCTCCAAAAACTCTCATTTGTACCTGTTTGAAAAGCTGCCAACAACAACTGTTAACAACAACAGGCATACAGACAACAATTGGATGGACTAAACTCCTGCTTCAACAAAAGAAACAGATTTCACATTTTGTGAAAACCTCCATGTCTTACATCTCCATACAAATGATGGACTAGACAACAAGCCCACAAAACATGCCTTTAAAACAAATGACCCTTCAAGTCAAGCATGTAGAAAAGGACCATTAGGACTCTTTTCAAAAAATGAAACATTTCATCACTATCTCCATCTTGGAGACCAAGTCAACTTTTCGCAAGTCAATATGGCATCACATGCATGTCAAAGCAATCAACCCTGCAAGTTAATTACACATACATGTTCAAAACAATGAAAACATCAACATCCCTGTGTCCATGCACATCATGCTCATGCATGCATTTCATCCTTCAAATTTCACTTAAGTACACTGTACTTTCGAAGTTGAAATGACATATAATGTTGCAGCAACAAAGTGAGTCTCCCACTCAACCTTTTCGATTCACCATCTTGGTAGAAACCTGCAACTTGCATCTCATCAACAAAGAAATGAAAATAGATGCATCAATAGACATGCAACCTTAATTGGAAAATAACTCTACCCATTTATTACCAATCCAGTTCAAAGGTCTTTCCTTTGTCTACACATTAGCATCAACATGTGAATCATTCTGAAGCACATAATCCATGGAAACTTCCTTTCCATTTCTGCCATCTTCTCTTTCCACTTTCTTCAGCTTTTATGGAAGCATTGTTGGATTCAGAGTCCAACACCTTTCAACAAGATGCCCTTGCTTATGGTAGTAAGTGCAACACATGTGCATCCTCTTGACAATATGATTTGCCTTGTCCAATGGACCTTTGGCTCTTTGCTTCTTTTCCTTCAAAAGTTTCTTGTATGTGGCCATTCCCTCAACATCTAGAAACATGATGGTTATCCAAACCACAAAAGGAACATGAAATTCTTTTCCCATGCTTATGTGGAAATTTATCATGCTTTGCAAAATCAAAAGAAATATGATTAGAACCAGATTTATACCTGCCTCTTTCACCTTTATTGCCTTCATGAGGAGGTGAAGCAAATGAAGAAGTGGATTCCTTTGGAATACCATCAATCTCTTCAAGGCTGTTAGAGTTTCCACAACTCTCTGGCTCAAGTGTGTGCTTTTGAACACCTACATCCTGCAAGTGATGTTTCAAGCCATTGCATTCCTCCTGAACACAAACTTCACACTCTGCAATGCAACCCCTTCTTGGAGTTGTTTCAATGGCCTTCATGGCAACTTTGGAAATCTCTCCATAAGAATGTCCATAGCCAAGACCCAAATACTTAGGCCTTTCCTCAACCATTATTGGTTCAACAATACCTTGTGCATGCTTTCCCAAGCCCTTTCCTTCATAGCCCATCTTGGACATTATCTTGGAACCTATGACTTTAGTATGTTTTTCAAAAGAACCCATAAGAGCATTCTTAGAAGAATTTGAAGACAAATTGGAATGGTTTACCTCTTCTTCAAGCTGATACTTGACCAAGGCTTATTTGGCAACAAAGAGATGTGACTCCAACCCATGCATCTTTTTCAGGTTCATATTTGCAATATGAAGTTGCCTCTCCATTTCCTGCAGTCTGTCAAAAAGCAACTACTTCTCTTCCTTCATGGAATTCAACTGCTCTCTAAGTATGTTGCTCTTTCTTCCATCCTCATACATTTCTCTCACCTTGTCCATCATGATGAACAAGTCTTGCTTCATGTCTCCATCAAAGAGTCTTGCGATGGAGATGGAATTTGAGGATCCACTTGAGGAAGTTGTCATTATGCCAATGAACAAAGAACTTCAAACAAGATTAATAAAGAGCTTATTTAAGAAACCTTTTGCAACAAACCTCTTGTGCTCCAAGGATTGCCTTGAGGTCCTTTGGGATAGAAGAATTCCTTCAGCCCTTCTTCCTTTTTGTCCTTCCTGGATTGAGCTATCAATAGCTTTCCCTTCACCTCTGCAAACTCAGAAAATAGTCAGTCTGCAAAACAAGCATACAATCAACCTCTTACTGTTCAAACACCTTTCAGAGAAGCAGTCTTTGCTTTGTCAATCAAGAATTCTGATATAACCTTCTTTGAAGGTGGGGTTAATCAAACTTAGCTCTGATACCACTTGATCTGAAAATGGGGCACTTAGTCTTCTTGTCTAATTTACAAGAACCTATCCCACTTCCAAAGCTTTAAATATTCCCAAGTCTTATTGATTAACTAGTGCAGAATTAAATACGTGCTTGAACAGAAGGTGTATGCTGGTGTTTGTTATTAAAATTGTTTATGTGTTGTAATTTAATGTGCTCAAACTGATATATAAATACATATAACAGTAAATAAAGCAGCAGATACAATGCAACAGCAAGCAATCACACATAACAACAATATTAATTAGGAGTTCACCCAAAACTCTTGGGCTACGTCTCTGTGAGCTCTAGTCAACTCAACTAGGCTCTCTGGGATTATGGCAAAGTCCTTTTTACAAGCTCTTGGCTCAAATCCACTGTTTTACACAGAAACAATGGGTTTAGACACCATTTTATCCTTGGCTCTTGAAGCTCTCGGATTTCTGGCTCTCGGCTCTTGCTTTGGCTCTTGGCTCTGGCTTTGGGCTCTGGCTCTGGCTCTGGATCTTCGGCTCTAGTTTCTTTGGCTCTCTGCAATTTACAGCTCTCTGGCTTTTCACTTGACCTCCAAGTGACTCCCTTGTCTACTCTACGCATTCGATTTTGCTCTCTCAGCCTCTTTTTTTGCTTCTGCCTTTTTCTTTCTGCGCTCCTACTCTCATTTGAGCTCTTTATGCTCTCAATTGCCTTAGCTTCCTACTTTGGCTTGGCTTTCTGCGCTCCTGTCTCAGCAACATCTCCAACAACCCCCTTTTGTCTCTGACATTCATGACTTTTAAGTCAACTGGTGTTGTCCGTTCGTTTTCCTCTTCTAGGGCTCTCTGGCTCCTGGCCTTTGTCTGCTCGAATCCCCTTTTGAGTGTTATCAATCATGGCATAACGTCTCTAGGGAAGGTGGCCACCTGTTCCACAATGGAAGGGACCATCGGGCCTTTGAAATCCCCAAAATTAGCGTTCTTGGCTTACACAGGAAAATACACTAAACATGGGAAAATTCCACAGAAACTCTTTCTTCCGGATTTCAAAAATCATCAACTCCGCCCTAGACTCCTATCAGGTCCGCCTGAAATCGCTATCGCAAGTTGCAATGCCCTTGTGCTGCGGTTCCCTTTGTATTTATAAAAATACATTAAAAATACTGAAAATCCTGATAATATGGCTCATATCGGACTTGAAATAATTATGCAGTGGCATTTACAACCCTTTCGGGTCCGGTCACATTGCATCGGTGCATATATATATGTGTGTGTGTGTGTGTGTGTGTGTGACTCCAACGCGATATTGCGATGCGATTGATCGCAACCGCATATCGCATGGACTGAGGGTCTTTTCCATATGGCACCGCCGATTGCGATCCGCCGATTCGGCGATCGTGATATCGCATCGGCTTGTCCTTTCATTATGTTCTATGCCCTTGCCGATGCTGATCGAAAATCGCATTGTCGCTCGGCGCGGGGTCCCGCCTTAAGCCCCATGTCACTGCCGATGCTGATCTGCCGATATCGGCGATTGGCATATCACTCAGATTGGTCCTTATGTTATATCGTTTGTCTGCCTTTGACCCGATATGTCGGGGATTGATGATAGGGGGTTTCTCCCCTTTCCGCTTAAGTCTGCTCTTTTTCCCTGGCCCGATGTGATTTCTCTTTATAGGGGTTTTTTTTGGCCCATTTTTAGAGGATGTTTCCTCTTTTTCTAAAGAACATAGGGCATCTTCTTTCTGCGATAACTTCTACATCCTAAGTCCATTTTTGCCCATTAAAGTTGTAGCAGATTCAGAATGAGATGATCTTTGCAATGGGGCTAGTTCCAGGAACTTCCTTGGACTTTCATTTTCCTCAGTGAGGAACACTTAGACTTAGGAGTCTATCCAAAAGCTATTTTGGATCACTCCCTTTTTACATTAGCTTTTGTAGGCACCCACCTATAGGAGGCTTCAATCCCTTTTTTAATTTCCAAGCTACAACTTGTTGGAAGCACCCACTTCCACTTCTTATAGGCCCCAACCCATTATTTTTCATGCTACTACCTGAAAGAAGACACCAATCCCCTAACAAATTTAAAATTTACTTTGTTGGTTGACTTGATTTTTAAATTTTGAATTCCTCCTCATCTCTATTTTGTACTCTATCTCTACTCCTTTACAACTATTGATTTCCTTTGCTCCTCTATCTCAATTCTGTTTTTCACTTCAACTTCTCTTTCTCTCTCTTACTAGGCAAATGTCGAATAAGGTCTATCAAAATTCAATCAAACAACAATTCTGCATTGCAAAAATCCATCTTTATATGATTCACTATCTGGTTTTATTCCAATGTAGGGATTTGAAATTAAAAGGTGGGCCACCCATTTGTTTCACATTCTTCTAAAAGTTGGAATCAACATTTGCATAAACAAATTCATAGCAAGGAAATGAATAGTTTTCCAAATGAAAGTATTCCAAATGTATATTTGTATTCTAGATGCCTAGTAAGAAAAATAGTCTTGAACCTTTGAAATTATGGATAAGACACTTGGCAAGTCATGCCTACAGTGACCTTAATATTACATTGAATGTTTTCATGCTATGCAAATCATCACCTCCTCTTTGATGTAGGAATTCAAATCACTTATCCATAAAATTATGCCAATTATTCCATATCAAATTTCAAAACTCCTCCTCCAATGTAAACTTAGAACCTATGGCTATACTAAAGTTTCCATTGAAATAAAACAATATGGACTAGGGCAGGATCAATATGCTATAGAAGGAAAAACTATTCACGGAGAGCTTCATAATGATTTCTATTCATGTTTGAAAATTGTTATTGCAAAATATCCAACATTTAAATCTTCTTCCAAAAACTAAAAATCTCCTTTGTAAATGCCTTGACATTACCCCGAAGTGTGTTTTTTTGCAATTACCATGAGCTTTCTGGCCCCTTAATGTTCTCATATGTGCTATGAGTTCCATCTGTATCACCTTCCAATTTCACAATACTGCATCTCTAATGATTTATGTCTTATATCCAAGCCTCTCACCTTGACCTCATTCAGGAATAGAAAAGGGTGTTGCATGCCATGTTTTACTATTTGAATCTTCAGTGCTAATGGAAGATGTGAGCTTCTTTGAATCAAATTTCCTTTCATTTTCTAACTGAAATTTTTACACATAAGACTCAACCATAATGCACAACTCCTTCTTCATCAAGGTCAAGATCATTTATCAATCGAAATGTTAGTTCCTCAGTTTCATTGACAATTATTTTTGCAAGCCTTCCTTCAAAACCCACAAGAAGCAAGTCAAAATAAGCATCTACAATGTAATGACCACCGATTTTCTTATGGAACCTCATTCCCAATGGCCAACCATAGATGTACTCTAATTTTGGATTTGGTGTAGGAGGATTCTTTGGATTACATATTTCAGATCTATTAGGTGATGTAACAACAAAGTCAGTCCAACCCACATCAGGACCATTAAACAAACTCTTCAAAGAATAGAAAAATTCAGAACTTCGTGGGGAAAAGCATGGAAAGGAATGCTTGGGACATAACAAATGTTAATAGAAGGTTCGCTGAAATGTTGATATTCTGCCTAGCTAACATGATCCCAAATATCACATTGAACAATAATAGACCAATTGTTTGCACACAAGGAAATAATTTGACTAGATCTTTGGCTGATGATTCACGCTACTTCATAATGACTTGAGCATGAACGGAGAAACATGCAACCATCTCAGGCCTTCAATCCTCAAAACGCGTGTGCTCAATTAGTGCCAGGACACTTGGAAGTATGATAACTTTTAAACACTTGATCCGGAATTGAACTTGGGTAGCATGAATTAAACCATGTGAGGAAGGAACGTTCAGATGGCACATGAACACTTCTCTCCTTCAATAGGTGATGGATATTGAACCTCATGAGGAGTTTGATCTACTATAGATAAAATTTCTCTAATGAAAACACCTCTGACATTAATACCAACACTACTAACACCATCTATAGTTCGAGTCATCAAGCCCATACCCATCTTTAAAGAAAATGGGGTTTCTTTTTCCCCAACCAGTAGGCTAGAAAGTAATGCCCTTTCTTTTTCTCCTAACATTCAAGAATGTTAAATTCTCTAGAAATGAGCCATGGTGCATGAGGAAGTTCATCTTTTATCTAATGCGATGATGCTATATGCTCTTGGCAATCTTCAAAGGTGTAAATATTGGCTAGACCTAGGATTTCACTGTCTCAATTGAGTGAAGGTGGAAGAAATCTTTTGGAGAGGGGCTAGTTCCTTGGTTAACAACTCTAGATAAGTGAAGGGAGAACAACACTACGATGCACCATTTTCATTTTGTGTGCTCATAGAAACATGATGAGCTTTGGGCCATATGACGACCATAGCCACACATATCATGAAACTTTGATTTCAACTTCTTGCAAATAGAGAAGATTTATCCCATCAATTGAACATAATAGTTGGAAGAAAATATGTTTTCTTCTAAGGTTACTTTCATTACAAACCATTGGAATTGTTCATCATTGCCTCATTGTCTTTTAGAAATTATAGAACACCATAAGAGTTATTCAGAATAGCTAGTTATCAATGAAACCAATCTCCATGAGTAACTTATTTCAACCATTTAGCTTGGTTGCTAGCGTCATTTGCATTTTATTCTCCTAGAACATGAAGGAGATTGAGTTTGATGATTACCATTACTTGGTTAGGTTGAGATCGACGATAGGTGATTACTTGTAATAGTTGATGACATGTTGTGTCTAGTTGTAGCTGCAAATTTTCTGGCCAAAAACTTCATGTCTTGATTCTTGGAAATACCATAATTTTTGTTCTTCCTGACCTCTCAACTCAAAATCACCTTGAGATATTAGTGGATAGTCACACATATGGTGATCTAAGTTGTAACACAAAATGTAGGGGTTACATGAAATGATGTTGTAGAACACCTCCCTTATAACCTTGTCCCATACTTGGATAATAACATATTCCTCAAGTTCCTTTAAAAGTTTCATGACCAAAATTCGATCATTATATTATTTGTCACTATGTTGATGCTTTAGAGTTGAAAAATTAGATGAATTATCTTGCATGGCCATTATCTTTTAATGTTAAGTCCCAATTTGGAGAATTAGGGTCTGAAACCTTCTAGAGCCATTTTGACGCATTAAACAATGTTTTTGGACTAAAAATACTCTTGCTTGTGCTAGACCCTTTTGGCACTCTTATACATTCAAATACATTTCGAACAATGCAAGAATTGTGTTAAATAGAGTTCATATGCAAAAGTTGTGCTTCCTACAAGTTGACCTACCATGTTGACTATCATGGTATGAGTGGATGCCACATTAGCCCACATTACTCATGCATATGAGACTAGCTACATGTGGAACTTGAAGAAGAATTTAGAAGTTCAAACCTGTAACTCTAGTTGAGGGTGGAGGGAGTCAAGCCATAATTGTTTATCGAACTATCTTAAATATCGGGTACATTAGGAGGAGTAGGGGTTCCATTCTATGTTATTGTATTTTGTTCCTTAGTTGAGTAGAGAAATTAGGAGTGGGAAATTAGAGAGAAAAATAAAGGTGGTTAATATCTTGTAACAATCTCATAAGCCACAAGTCTTAGGTAACTCCATAAAGAATACCTCTTTCTTTGTACTTACACTGTAATGACCCATTTCGATTTATGAGCAAAGGGTATTAGCATGCATACGATGTAGGCAAATGATAGCTACATATGCATACATAACATGCCTTACACTAGTATACTTATTAAATAATTAAGAAAAATGTTTAAATGAATGATAAATGGGCTAGATATCTAAATTATTTAGAAGGGAAATATTACCTAAAATTCAGCACTTAAAATTTACACATTAAATACTTTGTACTTATAAAGTTGTTAAATAAAATTAACAATTTCAATCCTTCTAATGTAAATATTGATCACCATAGCATTAAAGTTATAAGTTAATTATTGTTGATATATATATATATATATATATATATATATATATATATATATATATAAAATTATTAGCATAATATAGCAAACACTTATATATATGTATAACTATTCATTTTATTCAAATATAATAATTAAATTTTATAAAAGTTAAAATTATTAGTTTAACATAAAAAAACATATTAAGATATATACATGCCCTCACCTCCCAGTTACACGTAAAGCTTATGACTGTCAAATAAAACCTTATGAGGGCGGTGGAAGAGAGCGGTGATCGCATGGGAAGGGTATTTATCCAAGAACGCAGAGACACTAGAGGGGGGTTTTTGTTAAGAAAGATTGGAAGGCGAACAAGAGATCTGAATGAGAGCTGGAGATTCGAATCAAAACTTGAGATTTGAGCAATTTTTCTTGAAGATTTTGGGCACAGGACCAAAGTACTTCAATTGTGAAGTATTTTTCAGCTGGGTACCAAAGTTGTGCTCAATTTGGCTGGGAGGATTTTATCATTTGGTATTAGGAGTAATTGAGACTACGACATCACATAATCGACATCAAACTCATAAACCAAGTATGTATATGTGAACTAAATTGATAAATTATGTTTAAATTGTAGCTGGTAAATTCTGTGGAAATTAAGGGTTTAATTTAGGTTTGGTTGTTACAATTTGGATATATTATCAGAGTAATTACTGATATATTATATAAACCCTAACTTCAGGATGAAGTTTTATGAAGGAAGGGAGTATGTAATGACCCATTTCGATTTATAAGCAAAAGGGTATTGACATGCATATGATGTAGGCATATGCTAGCTACATATGCATACATCGCATGTATTGCACTAGTATACTTATTAAATAATTAGGAAAATGTTTAAATGAATGATAAAGGGGCTAGATATCTAAATTATTGAGAAGGGAGATATTACCTAAAATTCGACACTCAAAATATACATATTAAATACTTCGTACTTATAAGGTTGTTAAATAAAATTAACAATTTCAATCCTTCTAATGTAAATATTAATAACCATACCATTAAAGTTATATATATATATATATATATATATATATATATATATATATGTTAAAATTACTAATGTAATATAGCAAACACTTGATATATACGTATAACTATTCATTTTATTTAAATATAATAATTAAATTTTATAAAAGTCAAAATTATTAGTTTAACATAACAAACATATTAATATATATACGTACCCTTACCTCCCCATTAAGCATAAAGCTTATGACTGTCAAATAAAATATGATGAGGGCGGTGGAAGAGGTGTTGGCCACCTAGGACGGGTATTTATCCAAGTACACAGAGAAACCAGAGGGGGGGTTTTTGGTAAGAAATATTGGAAGGAGAACATGAGATCTGAATGAGAACTGAAGATTCAAATCAAAACTTGAGATTTGAGCAATTGTTCTTGAAGATTTTGGGTATGGGGGCTAGAGTACTTCAATTGTGAAGTATTTTGGAACTGGGTACCAAGGCTGTGTTCAGTTTGGTTGGGGGGATTTGTTCATTTGGTATCGAGAGCAATTAAGACTACAACAACGTGAAATAAACGTCAAACTCGGAAACCAAGTATGTATATGTGAATTAAATTGATGAATTATGTTTAAATTGTAGCTGGTAAATTCTGTAGAAATTAAGTGTTTAATTTGGGTTTGGTCGTTACATAAACAATTTCCATACTAGAGAAAAGAGAGCAGAGCAACCTCACCTTGAAGTTGAACTTCTCTAATAAGGGTTTCTTAGGGAAAAAATTGTGTCCATTATGGATGGTGTGTGTATTTCTATTTATCTATATATCTCACACTTTAGTTAATTTATTCATTTAATCGTAAAAACCAATAAGTAAATAATCTGATATCAAACGAGAACTAACAGACATAGTAAGGTTTCAATAATTTTATCAGATCTTATTATGACAAATTATTCTCTTAGAATATCCATAACAATTTACACATCAACTCACCTTAATCGAAATGGCACTTGGGCCTTGGGTTGAAGAACCACTTAGGTTCATGGGAAAAGATAAACATTCTAGGGCTGACTATGATTGCATCAAGAGGATAGGGAATTCAACCTAGACTAGCTAAGCAAGCTATGCAACTTTGTCATGCAAAAAATCATGAGATGAAAAATAGAATAAAACCAAAATGTTCTTATGTAGTAGGGGGGTGTAATGCATGATTTCCATCACATGAGCTAAGTCATTGAATTGTAATAAAAATAACTCTTTGATCAAGTTGTGAGTATGGGTATAGTGAAAAACATGTAGCTCATAAAATTCCCTAATCCACTCAAATTACTATCTTAGGAGGAACCCTCCTAACAAAAGAACCTAAATGTAACCCATCCTAAGCTGATGTTAAGAATAGTCATATTCAAATTCATCAAAGTCAATATCAAGAAGGGGTCATTACCTCATGATATTAAATCTTTGAAGCAAATTGCCACCGAATCTTGGGTTCCATGACTATTATTTCATTTCTTTCAATAGAATGATGGATCTTTCATGTTGTGAGGAACTCATTGTATACCTACTAGCCTTGTGACCCTATGATCGTGCCTTGATAGGCCAACCATGCTCGTTAGTCCAAAAATGCATGCAATAATTTTGAATCAACCTGGAGAGATCCTAATCCTTCCATCACTCTCTGCATCATATTATAATGAAAGGGGTTTCCCTCCTCCTTGTTAAGGGAATTTAGTGAATGGGCATAGTAATCACATCTCTTCTTAGAGATAAGTTAACACCATTATAGCCACTATATATTGCTATGTACACTATGCTTTTTGCCATTAGATTTATTAATAGATTTTGGTTTCCATTATAAAACAATACTTTCAATTATGTATCTTGTGTTTTCATTTTATTTTTTATCCAACCCAACTCATTTGGAACCTGTTGTAGTTGTGGGATTAAGGGTTTGGTATGAGGGTTTTGTTGCATTTTTAGTCTTGTTGCTTCCACCCAATTAAATTATAATATAAAGTGCATAAAGAAGAACCTTGTTAACGTCTCCTAAAAAGACATTTATAATTGCATTTTCTTTTCCCTCCTTATAAATCATCTAATCTTTGTAACCCTCATATTAACCTACCTAATTTAACCCTTTAAAAATTCTCATTTCAATATGATAAAATCACATTAATCACATAACAAAACACTTAATATTTACTTATAAAATTCACAAATCAAACTTTCTTTAATATTCACTTATAAAATTCACAAATCAAACTTTCTTTGTAATAATAAGACTTACCATTCACACTTTGTAATAATAACACTTTAAAACACACTTTCACACTTTCTTTATAATAACAACATTTACATCTTACTATGTAATAATAGCACTTTGAAGCATGTGAAGCATACACTTCATTTAGTCCCATAACAAGCCAATACATATTTGTTCAAATATAAAATTGACAATTTATATTCACTTATAAGATTCACAACTCAAACTTTCTTTGTAAAGATTTACAACTCACAGTTTCTAATGATAACAGTGGGAGCACACGCTTTCTTTGTAATGATAACACTTGATAACACTTACACATCTGTAATAATAACGCTTTGAAGCACACACTTCATCGAGTCACATAGCAAGCCAATAAATATTTATTCAAATATAAAATTGGCAATTTATATTTAATGATACTCGTACAATGTAACTATTTTAGGTCAGGAGGTTTTGTTTTTCGGTGATACAATTTTTGGTGTGGTTTTTTAATTTAAAATATATATATTTTGGAATATTAAATATAATTAATATTTTGAAAAAACGGTTGAAGTATCTAGATTATATAGATTTTGTGATTTTCGACAAATTTTTCTTAAATATAAGAAAAATTTAATAGAAAATATATTTCATAAAATCAAAATATATAGAAAAGTTAAAATATAACAATGACAACTTTGTAATGGTAACGTTGATTTATACATTCATTTTAATGACATTTTATGAAATTCAATCACTAAAGCATAAAAAACTTATAATAAATACATAGAGTAGAATAACAAGGTCATAAATTTATTTGGAAAAATAGTGGAAATTCCAACATGATTTTTGCCAAAATCCAATAGAAATTTTGGGAAATCTGGGTTATTGTTGTCAAACTCACAGATTTTGGGAGGAGAGAGTTTTTGATTTTAATGATACTCAATCCATTTCCACTCCTATCATCGAATTTTTTGAAAAAAGAAAAAACCAAACTCTTAGAAAAAATAACTTTCCAGACAAATGTGTGGTCTCCATACAACACAAAAACAATTCTTAATATGACTGAAGCTAAAAGTTCAAATTTCTAAATCAATTCAACATTATGCAAAATTCTTTGAAATAACGTTCCACCACGTATATAACACTGAACTATTTAGATGATCCTTGAACAGAGAGTTTTTGATTTTGATGGTGCTAAATCCATTTCCACGCTCTTTAAAATAACTTTCCACCATGTATAAAACACTAAACTATTTAAATGATCCTTCAATAATAAATTTTTGATTTTAATGACACTAAATCTATTTTCATTCTTATCATTGATTAAAAAAACAAATTTCAAAAATAAAATAAAATTTTCAAACTCAATGTGTAACCTCCCTAAAAAACAATTTTTATAATTTGAATAAAGCTAAAAATAAAGCTAAAAATTCAAATCTCTACATCAATTGAGCCATACGCAAAACTCTTTGAAATAACGTTCCACCACGTATAGAACACTGAACTATTTACAAGATCCTTCAATACGGCTGGGTCAACGACCCTTTAACTTCCGAAGGGTCACGAGCTATCTGAACAACCATTCAAATCCGCTAGGGTTATCTGCCTGAACCACCATTCAACTCGCTGTAACCACCTCTAATTATTCCACTCTCTTTCATTAAAACCTAAAAGTAACCCTTCATCGATCTCCTTATGTCAAAGCTTTCCATTCCCCTTCCCCATTTGCATTCAATCCATCATGAACTTGCGATTAGGGTTTACTCTGTCTCCGCCTCCACCTCCACCTCCATAACTGCGTATCCCCACCAGCAGCAATAATGAAAAGCCCCGCAGCAGGAAGAAGGAAACAGCCGTTTTATTTGTCTCTCTTATGGACAAGCAGGAATATAGCAAGAGAGAAAGAACTTAACTTCTCTGAAAATGTGTTATTACCACTTCCTCGGTTGATATCGCCATTTTCGCTTCATGATAAGAGGAATCAGTGGGCTACCATCATCTCGGTCTTCGAGCTCAAGGCGTGGAATGGGGTAAACCTGTACTTCTTCATGAATTATTTGTAAGTTCTATTTACACTTATTAGTATAGATCCTTTTCAAACCCTGATGTATTGCGCTTTGAAATCCTGATTTATTGTGCTCTGTAAACTTCTGGATGTCTAAACGCTTAATGATTAATATGGATATGTGTTAATTGCATTGGTAGACAATCGCATAGGTACACTTAAACCTGTTCAGCACTCAAAATAAATCAGCATAAAAAGATTGTCTTTTGGGGGTTAAAATAGATCTATGTTATTGTTTTTATTTCTTTAAATTCATTTAGGTTTGGCAGCAAGCCTTGCTTTTCTACGCATAACAACTCTATATAACGTTTCGTTTGTTCACTGTAACCAGTTTCAGGGTAAGGCTTATGGATGGGATTGTTCAGTGCCTCCTGAAAAGTGAAGTGGTGGAAGAAGACCTTTCCATATGGTCAAACATTGAACTGGTTTGGATGGAAAGTCAAATGATCTTTACAAACTCTGTTATTGTGGCAACAAAACTCAGTGTCTATTGATCATGAGCTTGGGTGGAGTAGGAAAGACAACACTTCTAAAACAACTATTTAACCAAAGATTTTCAAATTATTGTGGATCCTGCTTTTTCTTCGCTTTTTAAAGGCTTGATTTAGTTGGATCTAGAAATAGATCATACGGAAGAAGGTATAGAAATGCTTTTAAGCATTTCATAGCTGACCTTGCTCTTATCATTTTAGATGATGTAGCTCATGCTGATCAGCTGAATGCATTTTTGTCAATCAATGATGTCATTCTCCCAAACAGCTTAATTTTGGTTACATCTCAGGACAATCATGTTCACACTACAAAGACTTGAATATCTGGTGGATGGGTTCTTACTGGTTTGTGTGGGATTGTCCTTATCTTTGAAAGTGATTAGAGCGTTTCTTTGCGGAGAAAATGACAAATCTTATTGGGAAGACCAGTTGGATAGACTTTAGCAAGTCAAAGTTTCCATTAAGATATACAAAATATTGAAAAATGGTTGTGAAAGGACAGGGATATGGCCATAAAAATCATGGCTTATTTCAGCTTCATACATCACAAAGATTTGAATATCTGGGAAATGAGTTTTTAATGGAGTGTAAAGGGTTGCCCTTATCTTTGAAATTGATTGGGCACTCCTTTCAGGAGGAAATGACAAATCTTATTGTTTTCGAGTTAAGTTGGATAGGTTTCAGCAAATAGGAGTTTTCACCAAGACATGTAAGAGATTAAAGATTAGTTACTGGAAGACAATGATGTATCCATAATAAGATATTATGACTCAGGTGAATGTTTATCTGGAAAGGTAGTCATCGGCCCCTTGCGGACTTATAATCATAAATGGTCATTCTTTTGTTTTGAGGATTTTCACTGCCCAGTTTGTTATACCAGTGTCATCTCAGCTGGTATTAGCAGGCTTCATGTTCAAGAATACTTAACAAACATTTTTTTAAGCAATTTCATTTGTGTTCATTGCGCATCCCTTTTCTTTCATGTTGATGATTACTGTGTTTCAATGTTCAGTCAAGGAAAAAGTGCGAAGTGATATTTTTTATTTTGTTTGTTGCTCGAGGCAATGTAACGATTTTATTTGCCACGATCTTTTCTTTTCGTTTAGCATGCCGCAGAATATTCATGGACCAATGTCAGTACATTACAATTATATGAAAGCTCAACTTGCCTAGTATGGCTGTTACTTCACATTTTGTTAGAGATGATTGTTGAAAAAATGATCCCTCTGATACTGGTTTTCCTGTTGTATGACAATGAGGAAATCTACTATCCAAACCCACAATTAGCCACAAATTCCATTAACATTTTTTATTGCAGTCCAAATATGAATGATGCCGTGGATGTTTCCACCCAAATTGGAAATATTAGTTCACTGAGGAGAGAATATTAAACCGACTAATTTAATCATTCATTTGTTTGGCATGTGAATTCTTGGTACTTTAGTTCCACACTCCCTATTGATTGAGAGTAAATAGATGCAGTTGATTTTTTAGGATTCACTGCTATTTTACCATCCTAAAAGGCGCATGTCATTCTTATATAAAATCGTTTCAAGCGAGTCTATCTTTGCAGTATTTGGGAAGCAAGTCACACCACATTTTGTGAAAGCTAGAATTACACAAATAAGCTGAATATGGTGTTGTATGCAACACAATAAACATCTCAACATGGTTGAGAAATTGAATTGAAAATTTGAACTTGTGTTGGAGGTGAAAATTTGTGAGGAGCTGGAAACTAAATTGCCTGAAGAAGTGTATATCAAGTTTGTTGTTTCTGTAACAAATGAAGTGTATTCCATTGCCATCCTGACATGTAAAGTTTTGAGGAGATAATATTCCGCTTGTCTTGCGATTCTATTCTGTGTCATTCATATTATCCATCAGATAATGGCAGTTCCTAACATGATCCGATTATATATATGTGAATATATGTGAGCATTACCGAAGCCTTTTGGCAGAGAAGGTGGAATCGCAGACCCCTGGATAGGATCTGATTGGAAATGCCTCCAGAATTTTAAAATTTAACCCAGATACCTCTGGGAAATGTTCCTGCGGCCTTGAAGTGCCCAGCACGTGCAGATCCCATTACTTTTGGTTTTTGTAATAAACAGTTCAATGCTCGCTTGTGCTTGCTCGTTGAAACCCTAAAGGAGTTAATACCTCTATCCAACGAGGGTAGGTATGCTGTTGTTCTGTGCATAAATGGAATGTTGTTGTTGTTCTCATTCTCCCCTCAAACTATTTAAGAAATCTGGTAATTGTTCTGTGCTTAAATGTTGCTGTTGGTGTTATTAATCTCATTATTACTCAACGAGTTTCTGGACTGAATCTCAGCTAGCAGCATATTGTGACCCAAAACTGAGAATATACATACAAATTGTTGTTCTGTGCATACAAATTTATCGCTGTTCTCATCTGTGACCCTAAACTGAGAATATCCATACAATTTTGTGTTCTGTCCACACTGCATAAAAATTGCTATTATATTTTATGCATTCAATTTATTTCTGATTCAGATGAAGTAATGCGAAATAATAAAATTTCAGATGTGATTTAGACATCCAGCTGATATACGTACGACTATTTGTCATGTGATTTCAAACTCTTATTACTTTTGGCAGACCTGTTCATATTTAAAAAACCATAATTGGCTATAGTTCTCTCATCGATAAAATTTCGAGTATATTGAGATAAATACATTGGGATTTGTAATATAAGGAATCATTGTGCCTGATTTTAAAAAATTCTAATATAATAGTTTTCAATGTTTATTTTATGTATCATAAAAATATTTATTATATTTAGAATTGAAGTTTCACTGCTTTCTCTAAATCCTGTTCGGGAGAGGGTACCCATTATCAACCTCAAACAGGGGGCAGTGTAATCGCTAAATAAGATGATTTATCTGGCCTGGAGTTTTCATTTGGAGGACGAGTGCTTATTACAGACCAATTTGAATGTATGTTCCGAATAATTTCATGATACGTATTTGAATTTTATATTTAAATAGTTTCTTAAAATTGTTTGAATGTGAAAATCTAAATCTCTTATCTTTATAATTCATTGGAAGGAAAATAAATAACAATTTAGTAAAATGTTTTAAGCGAGGAGAGCAAAGTTTTGTTGGAAATATTTGGTAAGGTGAATTAGTATCTCATTACTATTAACAATTTTAGCTTATAAAACATTTAATGTACATAAATCGTAAAATACAAATTATATATAAAAAAACTTGTACTATTTATCTTTGTAAATATTTTATAATTTTTTTTTACTAATTTACGACATTTGTAGGCACCCACTTATAGGAGATTTCAGTTCCCTAGTTGAGCGCCAACTCAACAAATTATAGGAGATTTCAGTTATATTTTATAATTTTTTTTTACTAATTTACAACATTTGTAGGCACCCACTTATAGGAGATTTCAGTTCCCTAGTTGAGCGCCAACTCAACAAATTATAGGAGATTTCAGTTCCCTAGTTGAGCGCCAACTCAACAAATTCGTAGGCATTAATTTATAGGTGACTCTAATACTCTCAGCTGAGCACCTACTCAGTAATTTGTAGGCACCAAGCTATTCCTGGTTCACACATATTGCTCTTCTTCAGTGGTGTTGTCACCCAACCATTCTATTTTTACATTTGCTTCTTTAACCTTGATCAAACCACTTGTTCTTTTGATGACTTGTTGCAATCAAGATGCATTGCAACACTGATCTTTGCTTAACTAGTTACTCATTCCAACTATCCACAATCTTACCCCACTTAGTTACATATTGGTTGGTCAAACAACATTTGCATAATTTCTATGTTGTTAGGTCACATTCCACTTCTCCTTTGTCATGTATAGAGATGTTGCAGGCACCCACTTATAGGAGATTTCAGTTCCCTAGTTGAGCACCAACTCAACAAATTATAGGAGATTTCAGTTCCCTAGTTGAGCGCCAACTCAACAAATTCGTAGGCATTAATTTATAGGTGACTCTAATACTCTCAGCTGAGCACCTACTCAGTAATTTGTAGGCACCAAGCTATTCCTGGTTCACACATATTGCTCGTCTTCAGTGGTGTTGTCACCCAACCATTCTATTTTTACATTTGCTTCTTTAACCTTGATCAAACCACTTGTTCTTTTGATGACTTGTTGCAATCAAGATGCATTGCAACACTGATCTTTGCTTAACTAGTTACTCATTCCAACTATCCACAATCTTACCCCACTTAGTTACATATTGGTTGGTCAAACAACATTTGCATAATTTCTATGTTGTTAGGTCACATTCCACTTCTCCTTTGTCATGTATAGAGATGAGTTCCATTCGCCCTGTGGTATTTGTGAAAAGTTTTCACTAATCTTGATTGCCAAAAACTTTTAACCCAACTTGATAGAAGAGTATATGATGACTCTTGAGTATATCATTCCTTCATTACAACTCCTTCCCTACTACCCTGCTTTGTCCTTTGATAGAGCATAGGTTTGGTAACCCTTTGGCACTCTTTCTAACACTGGTTTATAACAAAGATATTCACCTCTGATATGACCTTGATAGTCTTCTTGTTGTTCACTAGCTTAGCCTCCTTCATAACAAAGATATCCACCTTTGATATGTCCATGATAGTCTTCTTGTTGTTCACTAGCTTAGTCTCCTTCAAATTTAGCAAGAGTAACACAAACTTGGCCTTTGGCCTCCGAAAAAATAGAGTTGAAAATAGCCTCTAACAGACCTTGACCACCTCCAAAATCAGACTTAACTCGACCTTTAACAAAATAGAACCCGGTCTCTATTAGCATGTGGCTTCCTCAACAACATTCGGCTTGAACAGAACTAGGCCTCAAATAGGACTGAAACTCAACCTCCTAACCAGAACTAAAACTCCGCTGCAAAGCAGAGTGAGACCCTTCCTAATAATTATGCTAAAAACCCTTCTCCAACTCAACTTCCTTCCTTTAGGTTAGTCTTCTTGCTGCTCCCTAAACTTGGCCTTCTTTGTAATCCTTCCTTGACTGAGATCTTCTGTGGTTTGTTTTATTCCTCACACCATCGCATTGATGTCACAATGAGTCACATGAATGGCCTTATTTATACTAAACAAGTCGGGGTCAACGTGTAGGGCAAACTTGTCTTCTAGTAGGGTATATATAGTAATCTATTCAAAAATTTATTTCTCCTCAACCCTGAGGACTTAGAAGTTGCGTTGGAAATTCTATGGCAATCACTACATTACTTATCAAGGTTCCTTCCATAAAGGCATACATACCTTTGACTCAGATTAAACCGACTTATGCAGTCCTAAACAAAATTGTATTGAAGCAGCTATGATCTTTTATGAGGTAAGAATCTGTAATCAATAAGAATGGTTTTCTGAAGAGTTTACTCTTGTAGACACTTTGAGTTATCATTTGCACAAGTGTTATATATATATAAAACTGGATTTGCAAAAGTAAGATAATAACATATATAAATGGATTTGCAAAAGGAGTAAGATGATAACAATTGCATCAAAATCTTATAGGAAGAGAAGTATGGATGGATTCTATTTCCACTGATCCATAAACTGTCATGGATATTCCATTGGATAGTTTGCCACAACAGATATGATAATATTATATTGAAAATCTGAGATTTTATACTATTACAGTTTTATTAAACTTTAAGATCTATAGATTTCACTGTAATTAGTGCATGCATGTGAATGGAAATTATGTAGAAAAATAGAGAACAACAAAATAAACTCACACACATGACACAAAATATGTTATGGGAAACCCTTTCAGGAGAAAACCCCATAGGAAGGTGAGGTTGCTTCACTCTCTTTCTTTGTTTGGAAATATTGTTGCAGTTACAAAGAAGTAAGACCCGTGGCTCATGGGTTGCTACAATGCACAAATCATCCCTGTGTGCTCTACCTCCTATTCCTCTTGGCTGTCTTTGCTAATCTGGAACAAATTGCTCTCGAAAGAATGGAATGCCTCTTCCTCTTAGCGGCTCGGTTATAACACAACTTGATAGCTTACTAGTGGTTAAGTTTGACTACATGAACTCTTCACCAGAGTTACAATATAGACTCTTCTAGAGTCTTTAACATCTCAAAGACGTCGCTAGCCCCTTTTCCATGAATAATGGGAGTTGACGCGACATCTTCCTAGAAGGCCAATTTATGAGTGGCATAGCTTTTGCATACGAAGTCCGATTGATGCGCTTCTTGCGCCATTGGAAAGATATCTGTGTGTAAAACAACATGACAAGGTGTTGTTCTAAAGTGATAGTTTTACCTTCAAAAAACATCGTATGATGCTTCAAAATGCTTTTGGAATGTTTTAGACACAGTTTCGCCAAATTGGGTCCCGCCAGTAAAAATGGTCCCATGAGCTGATTCTTCCACTTTTTCCACCCCGAATGCATCGAGATTTATGACAAACAATATAATGATCCAATCTGGATTACACCTCCCCATTTTTGGAGGATTTTGGTTCATAAAATCTTCTACTGAATGAGGTGAGGAAAATTTTCCTCCACCTTCTCTCTGGTGTATAATTTAACTTTGCTTGGAAGTTGTCCCTTCAACCTAATATTCCAAAGGTCATATTGCCCTTCTCTTGTAGTTCTAGATCTCTTCTGCAAAACTGTATCTTCTGTCAACTCCGCCTGAGCATTTGGTGCCAAATCATCCATAGAAGGTAGGACCTGTTCCTCTTCTTGATCTAGCATGAAAGGCTCATAGAGTTTCAAATTCTCTACATTCGCAATTGAGAACATGTGCATGTATGGTGGTACACTGAGTCAATAGGCATTATCACCCACCTTTTCTAGTATTCTAAAGGGACCATACTTCAGAGCCTTTATTTTCTTACCATGCCCCTGCAACCTCTCCTTGTTCAACTGTAGCCATACGCTGTCTCCCACCTTGAACATTTTCTCTGTTCTGTGCTGATCATGCCTAGCCTTATACTTTTCTTGTGACTTCTGTAGTGTTTCTTGTACTGTAAATGGATTTGCCTGATCTTTTCTATAATTTTTTCAGCCCTCAAAGCATCTCTTGTAAGATCTTCCCTCACTCCTTGTTGCCCATATGCAATGTCCAGTGGTGAAGGCAACAAATATACAAAACAAGTTTCAAATGGGGACTTTCATGTAGAAGTGTGGACTGCGCTGTTGTAAGAATGTTGTATATAAACTAGATTTCCATCTTAAATCTTTGAATGCTTTTGGTTGTATCCCCTTAAAGTTTGCACCAAAGCCCTGTTGACTACTTATGTTTGTCCATCTGTCTGTGGATGGAATGCTGTAGATCTCTTAAACTTCATGTCCATCTTCTTGCACAATGTAGTCAAGAATGCACTGAGAAATCTTGTATCCTTGTCTAAAATGATGCTCATTGGTATCCCAAAGTGCACCCATACCTGTCCAAAGAACAAGTTTGTTGCTTCTTGCCCACTGATGGTCTTTTTACAAGGCATCATAACACACATCTTGTTGACCCTGTCAACTACCACGACCAAGTAGTCATGTCCCTTTCTGGTTGTTAGTAAACCTCCCACAAAATCCATGGAAATGCTTTCCCAAGGACGAGTAGGTATAAGTAAGGGATGATATAGACCTTGTTTTATGTTACTAGGCTTGATGGTACAACAAAGCATGCATCTTTTTATGAACCTAGCTACTTTCTCTTGCATCTTGGGTCAATACACATACCTCTGTAAGTTAGCCATTGTCTTCCTTACACCAAAGTACCCTGCAAACTTGGAGGTGTGAGCGTCTCTAATCAACTGCAATCACTCACCTTTAGGAACACAACTTATCCAACATGTAGAGTAACCCATCCTGGAGATGGTAGTCAACAGTGCTATCGCCATCGTGCACATGACTCTAACTCTGCAACTGCTGATACACCTCTTTGAAGTCCTTATCCTCTGAATATGCCTCTGTGTATGCATCATGGGTGAATGAATCCATGTGCATAAGAGTCCCCGAAGTTGTAATCTTTGATGTGGGTGGCCTTGAAAGCATACTAGACTACTTGTTTGTGTTGCCCTTCTTATATTTGATCACCAAATGAAACTGCTGTAAAAACCCCATCCACTTGTAATGCCCAGTCTGGTGTAGCTTACTCTAGACTAGCAAGTACTATAACGGGTGGTGATCCATGTGGATTACTGTCTTCTTTCCCATCAGATAGTGCTTCCACTTTTTCATAGCTTGCACCATGGCATATAGCTCCTTATCATAGGTAGGGTAGTTAAGGACTTCGCCATGAACTACTTCAGTATGGTAGCATACAGGGCTTCCTCCATGCATCAAGACAAATCCCATAACATAAGCACTCACATCTTTCCACAGGGGATTCACTAAATGAACCTTTGACATATCACGTGCAATCGTGGCATACTAAAGAATGCCCCTAATTTGACTACATATTGGAAAATATCTCTAAAAATCACATTATTTAACCCCTTACCAATACGAACTCGATACATCTTCCCAATTTAAAACCCCATACTTTCAGTAGATATTGTAGGTATCCATTTTTTCATTAACATTTTTTTATACCCCTTTATATTTTTCATTAATTTTGAGCTCTGTTTTTTATACCTGCAAATATAAAAACCCTTTACCCCCAATATATGATCAATATATTATGTCATTTTCCCCTTAATATATATACCCTAATATGAACCCACGTGGTATGGTATTTCTCCCCTATTGAAGCCCCTGTGCATCTGTATCCACCTCAAAGGGACACTACAAGTTTGGTAATACCAGAATTGGTGCTTAGTTGATCTTCTTCTTTAGCTCCTCGAAAGCCTTCTATTGAATTTTTCTCCACTGGAAACTCTTGCCACTTGTTGTTATGGCGTGGAGCGGTGCTACTACCGTTGAAAACAAGGGAATGAATTTCCTCAAGTATTGCGTTGCCCCAATGAAACTCATGACCTCAGAAACATTAGTAGGCACCGACCATTTCATGATGGCCTCAATCTTGGAAGGATCTATCTTCAACTCTCCTCCATAGAATACACACCCCAGATACACCAAGATCTGTTGCGCAAACTCACACTTCTTGATATTTCCTAGAAACTGGTGCTTCTTCAATGTTTCTAGGACTTGCGTCAAATGTGAAATATTCTCCTCCCAAGTAGCACTATATACCAATATATCATCCAAATAGATAATAACAAATGAATCTATAAAAGGACGTAGTATATCATTCATTAATCTCATAAACGTAGTTGGTGCATTACGTAGGCAAAATGGCATGACTAACCACTCATACAAACTTTGCTTGGTTTTGAAGGCGGTCTTCCATGTATCTTCTTATTTAACTCAAACTTAGTGATATTCAGACTTCAAGTCTAGCTTGGTGAAGTGTATTTCTTGTTGCAACTAATCTAACAAATAATTTATCCTAGGCAGGGGGTATATGTTCTTAAGAGAGATTTTGTTCAATGCCTTGTAATCTATACACGTGCACCAAGTCCCATCCTTATTTGGCACAATGCTGATGTACTCGGTCGAATGACACCCTGTTCAATAGCGATTGCAGTTGTTTCTTCACCTTGTTTGCTTCTATAACGGACTGCCTGTACAACCCAATATTTGACAATGGGGATTTTGACAATAGCTAGATCTCGTGCTCCACTTCTCTCTTAGGTGGTAACCCTTTAGGTTCATAGAACACATCCTTGTATGCCTGTAACAACTCCTCCAATTGCTATTTTTGTTTCTTAGCAGACCCCTTCAAGGATGCCTTGCCTCTTATTGACTCCTCTTCGGGCTGAATTTCTCTTAAAAATAATAGAACATACTTCTCGCTGGGATTGATCAATTTCTTGGCTTGGTTGGCACTTACCAGTGAGATTTTTGACTTTCCTTTCTGCACGTTGATGATGAATGATTTTCCATCCTTAACGAGCCGATACTGGTTGTCACTTATGAATATTGCATACGCATGTACATGTATGGAATCCCAAACACAAATCCACATACATAAAGGGGAACCACATTTAAATCTACTTCATCAATAAAATCAACATTGATAGAAAATCTATTTTTGCACTATTTAGTTATCTTCAACTCTGCATCCTTATTTACCCATCCCAGTGGATATGGGTTTGGATGATCATGAACTTCTAGCGCCAACTTCTTGACCAACTCTGCTGCAATGCGATTCACTTGCGATCCTAAGTCAAACATAGCAACAATCTTTGTCTTCTTCATCTGTATCTTTATATGGAAGAGCTTGTTCATTTCTTTATCTCATGTTGTTGAAGGCTACTTAGATTTACGTCCTTCCACACTAATGTACAAACGATCTTCTCATCCATGTACGAGATGCTTTCAACTTGGTTTCTCGAATCAGTGGTCATGAGATTCTTCTCTGCATTATCTTTCTTCTTGTTCTCTAGGTTTAGCTCTAGATGCAACTTCCATCATTTCTTTTCTGTATGGCCATCTATGTTGCAGTGGTTGCTAGGATATTTACACCGGTGTGTTGTGGCTGCCATCTTTTTATCTTTGCCCCCTTTTTGATTCTTCTTTCCCTCCTTATATGCGTCTTGTTGCTCCTTCTGCTTTCATCCACTTGATTGTGCTCTCTTCAAGCCTATGTTCTCCAGGTACTGTGCCTGTACACAAGCCACGTCCACCAATTTAGGCTTGAATAACATCACTTGCTCATGCAGATGGCGGTGAAGACCTCCCAGAAACTTGAGGAGTACATATGGGTTCTTTGGAAAGATACCCAACATTATAGCCATGTTTATGAATTCCATAATGTACTCCTGCATGCTTTGGCCCAACTTTTTCCTAAAGTAATGCCACCAGATCGATTGGTCCTCCATGTACCCGACAAGATAAAACTATGACTTAATGAGGGTTTTTAATTCCTCCCATTTAGTCATTGGAGGTTGTCCGTCCAACCTCAGGATTTCCGTGTGGCTCTCCCACCAAGTCAAATCACGACCCTCTAATTTCAGCTACGTGAATGAGATCTTTTGCCCTTTCTCTATCTGATGGACGTTGAAATAAACTTCCAGTTGTTGCAACCATTGGTTCAACTTAAGAGTGTCGATATCACCATGGTACGACTTGATATCGACTTTTGCTTCCATTTTAAACAGGGACTGATTCACAACACTCGAACCAAGTTGATCTTTCCATATTCTTTCTTTGACCGATTCTCTATTTCTTCCTAATCTCTTGATCCACCTTTTGATTTGTCCTCGGCATTCAAACCCTCATCTTCTCCAAATATCCCAAGCTTATTGCTTAGGGTCACCATGATGAGGTTTACATTGCGATTTATGTTTGAGACTTGATGTTCCAGCCACAAAAACTTCACCTCTGCAGGATCATGAGGGTAATTTACAGATTTGTCATCCATGATTAGGGTTTTACGATTTTCGACCTCGTCGACCTAGATCCTTTGCAAACTAAACAAAATACCCAAATAAATCCGCTCTAATACTAATATGATTCGTAAATCATTGTGGATATTCCACTGGATAGGTCGTCACAACATATTTGATAATATTATATTAAAAATTTGAGATTCTACAATATTACAATTTTATTAAAATTTAAGATCTGTAGATTTAACTATAATTAGTGCATGCATGCAAATGAAAATTATGTAGAAAAATAGAGAACGACAAAATAAGCTCTCTCACACACACATAAGACACAAAATATGCTATGGGAAACCCTTTTGGGAGAAAACCTAGCTGGAAGATGAGGTCGCTTCACTCTCTTTCTCTATCTAGAAATATGGTTGTAGGTACAAAGAAGTAAGATCTGTGGCCCGTGGGTTGCTACAGTGCACAAATCCTCCCTGTGTGCTCTACCTCCTATCTCTCGTGGCTATATTTGCCAAACTATGGAACAAAATGCTCTTGAAAGAATGGAATGCTTATTCATCTAGCGGCCTAGTTATAACACAACCCAATAACTTACTAGTGGTTAAGTTTGACTACATGAACTCTTAAATAGTGTTACAATATAGACCCTTCTAGAGCCTTTTACATCAAAAACACGTGGATAGCCCCGATTCCATGAATAATGGGGGCTGATGTGACATCCTCTCGAATTATAGGTGTGAAAATAGGAAGATCATCTTTTGAGTGACATAACTTTTGCATACATACTCCGATTGATGCACTTCTTACGCCATTGAAAATATTTTTGTGTGTAGAGAAAAATAAAAAGGTGTGGCACAAAAGAGACAAAGTTTTACCCCCAAAAAAATTCATTTGATGCCTCAAAACACTCTTGGAAGGTTTCAGACCCCATTTTTCCAAATTTGTTCTCGGGGGTAAAAACATTGCTATAAGCTGATTCCTCCACTTTTTCCACTTTGAGTGCATCAATATGGATGACAAACAATATGATGATCTAATTTAGATTATGCATAACAAATATGGTTCTCATTTTTCATATCTCTTGACACGTATTTTGGCTTCATGGTCATCTGCTTCAACACCATTGCCTACAACAAGGACAAGTGTATCACAACATAGCATAAAGGGTTTTATCTTTGTATCATCTTGGTATAAGTAAGGGTTTCATGTTTGATTATTACAACATTTTGAAGTAGCAGAGGTTTGGCAACAATCACATTATCGCCACAATATTCTATCATTCTAAAGAAGCAAATATTGTATGTTGCAACAGTCCGGAAGATAGAATCACGAAGTCTTGTGAGGGATTTATGTTAATTTGCAGTAAGGGTTTCTGAAGTGAGGGAAATTATTATATTGGAATTCTTTGTAAGTGGGTCATTGTCCTTGGTACAAAAGGCCACAATAGTTGGTTTGATTTATTATCATTTTCAAGGACGTTGGGTGGTGCTATGCAGGTGGTTAGAGTCACCTTCTGATTGTGGTCTGAAAATAGTTCGGAGTGGTAGGGTGGTGCTAGGGTGAGATGGAGATTTATAGGGTGTTGGAGCATCCTTTTAGTTTACTGTTGATAAAACCAAGGCATTGGAGCGTCCTTCCAGTTGGCAATGGAAAATTGAACATTTTTCTAGAGTTTTAGGGAGTCGAGGCTTCAATTTTCAGTTGGAGCTGAAGTATTTGATGTATTCTCAAACTGATTAGAAAAGAATTAATTGACTTTTTGTCTTGGAGGGGGTTTTCCACCTAAAAAATTCTTGTGTTTACTATCTACTATTTATTTATGCTTGAATTGTTGCTAAAGATTAATTAATGCTATGAAAAAATTAAATAAATTACTAATCGCTAAGAAATATTGATTCACCCCCCTCTCAGTATATCCAACAATGACATATATGAAAGTTAATTTTATTGTTACAGACTCAAAATTAGCAAAGCGATGGGTAAATTTTATTAACATAATTGCTATTTCATGTAGATAGAAACTATGGGAAAATAAGTATTATTGATGGTGTTGTCAGTCACTGCTAAATATGCTTGCAGTAGCCGTGAAAAGAGTGCAAAAAAGAAGTGATGTTGAAGCCATTTCCTAAGCCATAGAAGCTATCAGAGCTTAATCAGACCCTCTCCATTGCATAGTGCTATGGAAGAGCTTTCCAACGGTATATGGAAGTCCAAAAAGGGATTTCTGGAGCATAAGATATGGCATGTTGAAGTTACCCATGGAAAGTCAAAATACAAAGAGAAGAGACTTAAAGAAAATCACAAATAGGAGGTCCAGGAGCTAATCTCATCGCATATCTTCCATCTCGCATCCCGCATCCCACATATCGACTATCCCACGATCTTGCAGTGCCACGACACCGTAGTTCCGCAACTTCACAGTAAATCCCGCACACTGACGATCGACATGGCGACAGGGTTTTAACTTTAAAAACCTTGCTGTATCGCTGATTTGCGATATAGTGTTAAATCGTTGGGGAGGGGTCGATTCTATTTAACAAAGGATTTCATGAAAAAACCAAGGCCAGGCAGACCCTTTCTCTTTCCTCCACGTGGCGGTACAGAAGGTCACGTGGCCATACAGGGGACACGTGTCACTCAATTTCAGCATTTTCAGGGGTCCTATAGTGGCATTTCCGGGTGACACGTGAGGGTGACACGTGGCAATGACGATGTCACTCTGCAGATCGGTGATCGATGATCATACAGGCTAAGGCACTCTTGCACCTTAGTCTCTCCTGACCTGCGATTGCGATAAGCGGGGATCCTCCTGGACGCGATATATTATTTGATTGGGCCTATAAAGCCCCCACATTTGGACAATCGACAATGTTGAGAAAGAAGGTAAAAGGTCCCCCTCTCCGTGGTTGCAATTGTGATATATTTGGTGGGCCCGATCCCGCAGATCGATGATTGCAAGGATAAAGGGAAACGCCACTAGCAAGACACTATAACTCGTAGGGATGCAGTATTATACATAACAAAGGAAAAAGGCCCTCGGGACGAGAGCCTGAAGGCCTTAGCATCCGAGGGCTAAGCCCCTGGTCACAACCCTCGATCATATGATAAGAAAAGCGGAAGGGGGCTAATCCAAAGGGGGCTGAGGGGGATCATAGCCGACGGATTCGTCATGTTTCAAAGGAAAAAGCCGTGATTATAGTAAAGCCCCAATAGCACAATACAGGGCATTGAAGGCGTATGCGTCAGCAATTGAAGCAGTGAATGAAGTATGTCGCGACAGTAGATCAGTATGGGGGGGACTCAGGAAGACTTAATGGCATGGCATGGTGCTCCACTCCATCACACAACAAAGGACTACCAGGACACACTCCATTTCCACTCTATGAAAGACATTCACAGTCGACCCACTCCCTACTCTAGTGAGCGAGCTACTTAGGCAATTAAGGCAGAATTGACAGAAACCGACTGAGCAGCAGGGGAAGTGCATCACGACAGGGACATGGCTTGATTGAGGGCCTCCACTAGAAGAATAGAGGGACACCTCCTCCTTCATTTTTCTATTTTCCTCCTTCTTTCATTAGTTCTGCAATATCCATTTATTTCCAAGAAAGGGAGCAGATCCTATTGTAATATTTTTGGGCAACAGTGCCATCGTAGGCTCAGGAAGCTAGTCCGTTGGACAAAAAGCCTTGGGCTGAGATATTTTGTAAATTGTAATTCGAGATCCCCCTCTTCTTATAAAAAGAGGGAAGCAACACTTTAACAGGGCTTGGCTGTTTTAAGAATTTCTCATCCGAGCGGTCTAAATTATGAGATGCCATTTTGGTTCTATTTTCTTATTCATGGGGGACTTGACTGATGTTGTGTTGAATGTTAAGGACTAGTATGTTGGACTCATATTGGATTGATGACATCCACTGGTGATTCCAATCATGATCAATGTGCAATATGTTTTCCCTTTGTAATCTCATTTCATAATATGTTTTTCCTCTGAAATGGTGTAATGAGTTGCTGGTTTCTCTTTGATTCATGGATTTATTTGGTTGTTAAATAGAGAACAACACCTGTGTGTATTACAGATTTACTTGTGTTATTCAATAGCCTACAATACTTGTAGTAACTACAAATTTACTTGTGTTATTCGATTAATCTGCAGTACTTGTATGAGCACAGATTTACTTATGCTATAGCATAATCCAGATTTACTTGTGTTATTCACTAGCATATAGTATGATTCAGATTTAAACGGGAATGCAACAAATTATAGAGATAACTGTAAACACAGAGATGCAACGAAAATAATACTTCATTTCATTAATGTAAAATACTGAAATATGCTTACAAACAGGGATGGAAATAAACCAGCTTGGGCGATGGTAGCTTATCTCTGAGAAGAGATGTGGCGGCTACATGCCTCTGAACTGTCTTACAATGAGGCTCAGGGGCCTTTTTATTATTGAACAATAAGAGCAAACCCTAAACAACCAAAACCCTAACTCGAGGAGATGTAACACCAAGAGTTTATGGGCCCCGTTGGGGTGAGTTGGACAGCCAACTTCCCGGGGTTGCGACTTGGTCATATTATCTCCGTTTGACGTGCATGCTAGTCTGTTGGAAAGATCTCTCCGAGGACTACGACAGAAAAGGAAATTTTATACAAAAAAATCACTGGCGATAGATTTCCCAAAAAACGTCGTTTAGGGCCTCAAAACGGCTCCGGAAGTTTAGGACCCAAAACACTGCTAAAAATAGTAAACTGTGCTATAATTAAGGAAACTGAAAAACTAAAAGAAGCAATGGTGGGGGTCCAAGTGGAATTGGCCGGTGGCCACCAATATCCACCTGGATCATTCCTCTCCCTTTAGGAAGCAATGGTCCCCATTTCGTTGAGTTCCACCATGAGATGAGGGAACTTCTGCTGAACTTGGTCCCTGGTGAGCCACTTGCCCTGGTGAAGGAGTTGGCTTGCTTTGACAACTCGATATAGTGGGATATTCTGCTGGTGAGTGTGCTTGATCTATGTGTCCATGATCCAATCAGTTGTATCTTGTTCCATGCAATCTGGATTTAACTTTGTGGGTGTGAGCTGTTCTACAATGTCGGATGTGTCTAGTAATTGTGGAAAGTATGACCGAAGGCGGTCCACATTGAACACTGGGTGCAGGCCAAGGAATGGGGGAATGCTGAGCTCAAATGCATTGTCTCCCACAGCCTTGGCAATGGTGTAAGGACCATATCGGAGTGGTCTGAGTTTCTGATAGGCTCCAGTAAGGCGTTCCTTTTGCAAATACAACCAGACTTTGTCGTCCTCCTGAAACTTGTGTGGCACTCGATGTTGATCATGTTGCTGCTTGTACTTGGCATTTGATTTCTCCAGAATGTCATGGGCCTGCTGGCGAATATGTTGGATGTGCTCAATGAAGCTATTTGCCTTATCTTTTTCTCACTGGACATGAGCCGAATCTGTGTGAGTCGCTGCAAATGGCATGGCCACATCAATGGGACATAGTGGTTGGAATCCCAAGCCCACCTGAAAAGGGCTGTGGCCAGTCGAACTGTGGAGAGCCCGGTTGTAGCTGTGTTGAACATAGGGGAGCTCTCGTCCCATGTGCGTGGATGCTTTGAGTTGTACATGCGTAGAATGTGTACGATCATCCTGTTGACTCTGTCTGACCATCAGTTTGAGGATGGAAGACTATGGACTTAGTGAGTTTGGTGTCCAGCATCGACTAGAGACTGGACCAAAATGTACTGAGGAACCTATTGTCCTGATTTTAGATGATAGATTGTGGGATCCCAAAGTGTACCCATACTCGTTCAAAGAAGATTTTAGCAATGGCTTTTGTTGTGATATTCTTCTTGCAAGCCGCCAAAATGGCCATCTTCGAGAACCTGCCGACGACCACAAAAACACAGTCATTTCCATGCTTAGTGGAAGGAAGGCCTGACATGTAATCCATGGAGATGGATTCCCAAGGTCGACTAGGGGTAGGCAGCAAGGTATAGAGGCCTTGCTTCTTGATGGTCGGTTTGGCAATGGCGCAGACAATGCATGATCTGATGTACTTCCCAACATCCTGTCGAAGATTCGGCCAATAGAAATACTTCTGCAGTACTACCACCGTTTTTTCGACCTCGAAATGCCCAGCAGCCCGACTGTAGTGTGCTTCCCAAATCATCTTGGCACACTCACTTGAAGGAACACAAAGGTGACCCAGGTGGCATAATAGGGCATCCTGGAGGTGAAAATCTGGAACATGCTGACCCTCCAAGAGTGTCTGGTATGTGTGGCCGAATTCCGGGTCACTTTTGTAGAGAAGTGGCCAATCAGAAGTCTTGTGCCCATAAGAGTTGAGCACGGTGGTTAACGCCATGATCGACGGTCGACTAAGGCAATCTGCAACATTATTGTTGCTACCCTTCTTATACTTGATATTCAAATGGTACTGTTGCAGGTATGTGGACCACTTCTGATGGTGATCATTCTGCAATTTCCCTTGGGTCTGTATGAACTGCAGGGGTCGGTGGTCTATGTGGATGACCGTTTCCTTCCCCAAAATGTAATGCTTCCATTGTCGGCAGGCCTGCACAATGGAATACATCTCTTTGTCATAAGTGGGATACTTCCGAACTGTGTCTGAAATTGTCTCACTGTGATATGCCACTGGATGCCCGTGTTAAGGACTGCCCCAATAGCATAGTCAGAGGCATCTGTCTCGACCTCAAATGGTTGTTGCAGGTCTGGTAATGCAAGAACTGGTGCAGAGCATAGGCGATCTTTCAACTCTGTGAATGCCTTCTGTTGAGATTCGGACCAAAAGAATTTTGCTTTCGCTCCTCCCTTGGTGACTTGACTCAAGGGCCAAGTGATATGAGGAAATCCCAACAAGAACATGCGGTAGAAGTTGGCAAGGCCTAGAAAGCTGCGAAGCTCTGTCAGAGTGGTTGGAGATGGCCAATCCCGAATGACTTGGATCTTGGCTGGATCCACATGCAACCCCTGTTCATCAATAATGTATCCCAGATACTGAACCTGGGTCATGCCAAAGGTGCATTTCTCCAAATTGGCACATAACTTGTGTTGCCGCAGTGTTTGGAGAACCTGTTGGATGTGGTGGAGGTGCTCTTCCCAACTCTGGCTAAAGATGAGGATGTCATCCAAGTATACCATTACAAATGAGTTGGTGAATGGCCGTAAGATGTCATCCATTAGCCTCATGAAGGTTTAAGGAGCATTCATCAATCCGAAAGGCATAACCAACGATTCGAAAAGGCCCTCCTTGGCTTTGAAGGCAGTATTCCACACATCGAAGGGTTTGATTGGTACCTGGTGATATCCTGACTTTAAATCGATCTTGCTGAAATATTTTGCCGCCTTTAGTTGGTCTAGGAGGTCATAAATCCATGGGATTGGGTACCTATTATAGACAATGATCTTGTTCAGCACCCGATAGTCAATACAGAGTCTCCAAGTCCCATCCTTCATCTGTACCAACACGATTGGGCTCCCATAGGGCGATGAACTCGGATGGATGTGACCTTTTTGTAGCAGCTCCTGAATCTGCCTCTTGATTTCATCGTTCTCCAGAACGGAGCGCCGATAGATTGGTTCATTGGGTAGCGACGCACCTGGGGTCAGATCAATGGAGTGCTTGACATGACAGTGCAGAGGAACCCCTGCGGGGGCGGTGAAGATGTCCTCGTACTCCTCCACAACCTTGTCCATCTATAGTTGTCATGCGGAGGGGCCCTGTCTGGAGGTCGTGGCCATCGTCTTTTTCTTTCCTTGAGGGCGTATCATCAGGAAAACAAATTTCTTGGTTTTGGAAATGAGCTTACTACATTGTTTTGTAGTAACCAAAGAGATGGCAGTGGGCGGTGCTACCTCTAGGATCCTGTACAACTTATTTCCCAAAGTAACAATAACAGCACGGGGCCTTGATTCATACACAACATGTCACTTCCACAAGTATGGTTGTCCTAATAATACATCAAAAACTTCAAGGGGAGAAATGTCATACAATACCTCATCCCTGAAGGGCTTGATGTTGTATGGAAGGCGACACTGTTGGCTCACGCGAAGATCTCGTCCTTGGTGAAGCCACCTGATGGTGTACGACTGTGGATGTGCTGTGGTCGGTAAGCCTAGCCTCTTCACGACCTTTGCCGAAATGAGGTTCTTTTGGCTCCCACTGTCGACAATGAACTGTAGCGGGGAGCCCTTTACCCACATATGGGAGTGGAAGAGACGCTCCTCCTCCTCTAGACCTTTGGGTTCCTCCTTCTGGATCTTCGTGGTGGCAACGATGGCGTTGTGCTTCGCATCGATAATCTGCTTCCCTTTGTCATTCCCCTTATCGGGTCCTGACTTAGAGTCGGAACATGCATCTGATTCTGAAACCTTTAGCTCGGCCACCAATGACTGCATGGCTCGACACTCACTTGTGTTGTGAGTGGAGCTCTTATGGAACTCACACCACTTTCACGTGTCCTTTTCCGGATTCGCGGCGCTGTTCTTTGCTTGCAGCTTTGGCGGGTTGTCTTGGGCCGCCTCGCCTTGGCTTTTTCCTTTGTTCTGTGGTTTGGGGGCACCTTTCCCTTGTTTCGGATTCGCAGATCCAAAGTCTCACTTCTTCTGTTTAAACTTTTGCTCGACCTTGACGGCATACTGGTATGTCGTGCCGAGCGAGGAGATGTTCAGGAATTCTATTTCTTCTTGGATGTACTTGTGTAGGCAGCCACGGTATTTGAGTACCAAATGCTGCTCCGTATCCTTGATACCCAACTTTGTGCGAAAGGTATGGAAAATATTGGTAAACTCCAACACGTCTTGGTCGCTTCCCTGTCGCAGTGTGGTCCACTTTATGTATTGATCCTCATAGCTTCCGACAGGGTAGTACTGCTCCTTGATGGCATCCTGAAATGAATTCCAAGTGGGTGCGGTTGAAAATAGTGAGCCTGTACTTTCATCCTTCTGCTCGTAGTAGGTTTCCCACCAGTCCTTGACGTGGGGGGCTGCTTTGAGAAAAGAGAAAATAATCTTTTCCCAACTGGAAAAATCATGAACAGAGAAATAACCCTCTAACACATTTAACCATTTATCGACACCATCTGCATCTATCTGACCCTTGAATATGGGGATTTCAAAAATAACTTGTACCTTAAATGGTGTGGCATTTCCAGAGTTACTGTTGGAAGTAGATGTGTCACCCTTAGGTAGCTGCTGAAGGATCTGGGAAAAGTTGTCCATCATGGCGTTCCTTTGTCGCTCGAGGGCTTCTTCGAGCAAGATTTTGATAGGATCTCCTGCCCCCTCATCTATCTTTCCATCTACCATGGGAGGTCGTCGGGATTTGCGAGGCTGGTCTTGCAAAGATTCGACCAGTTCAAGCACTAACTCCTTATATCTCGACCTCATTGGGGACATGCAAAGAAAAGCAGAGAAGAAAAGCAGACCGCTTTGATACCACTGATTCGGATTTAAACAGGAACACAACAAATTATAGAGATAACCGTAAACACAAAGATGCAACAGAAATAAATTTCATTTGTAAAATATTGAAATATGCTTACAAACAGGAATGGAATTAAACCAGCTAGGGCGATGGTAGCTTATCTCTGAGAAGAGATGTGGCGGCTATATGCCTCTGAACTGTCTCACAATGAGGCTCAAAGGCCTTTTTATTATTGAACAATAAGAGCAAACCCTAAACAACCAAAACCCTAACCCGAGGAGATGTAACACCAAGAGTTTATGGGCCCCGTTGGCGTGAGTTGGATAGCCAACTTCCTGGGGTCGCGACTTGGTCATATTATCTTCGTTTGACGCGCATGATAGCCCATTGGAAAGATATCTCCAAGGACTACGACGTAAAAGATGATTTTAGACAAAAAATCGTTGGCGATAGATTTCCCAAAAAATGTCGTTTAGGGCCTCAAAACGGCTCCAAAAGTTTAGGACTCTAAAAACTGCTAAAAATAGTAAACTGCGTTATAATTAAGGAAACTGAAAAACTGAAAGAAGCAATGGTGGGGGTCCAAGTGGAATTGGCGGGTGGCCACCAATCCACCTAGATCATAGTACTTGTAGAAATTACAGATTTACTGGTGTATTTGATTAACCTGCAATACCTGAGTTAGCTCAGATTTACTTATGTTGTTGGCAGACAATGATACCCATATTATATTGGGCCTGAAACCTTCTTTCCTGATCCACTGTTTCTATCACTCCACCTCCTTCCTCTTCCATATTTCTGCTAGAACATTGTTGCTGATGATTCTGTTTGCTACAACCCTAAGCATCTATTTCCCTCCTTCCTCTCTTCCTCTCCACCATTACTACAACTTCAGTATTGAGTTGTCTCATTGTTGTGTGTCGGTCAGTAGAAGATGCCATTTCTCTTTGAGATTGCCCCAATATACCCCCCACATTTGGATCCATCTATTAGCTTGAGTCTACCTTAATGAAGGCCTATTGAACCAAGCCCCTCTTATTTGCATTACGTGACAATTGGAGTGCACAATAGACCCCACTCATAATCTTCCATGCACTCCTCTACTTAAGATTTCCTAGGAACTGGTCTACAATCAACCCAGAGGTTGTCTGTAGGGGGCTTTCTATCTCTCCTGTAACACTGGTGCTACTGGTGCGATTTGAAGCGACAACAGACATAAAGAGAATAACAAATTTTAAATATTAAAAAATTTCCATATTGTGACATTTGTAGTGAGGTGGCAATGCATAGTGGCAACATCGGGTGGCTGCTAAGTTGGCATTTGTAGGGTGACAAGTCGTAGACAAGTGGCATGATTGGACACCATCAAAAGTCGATGTGCTATTAGACCCCCTTGCAACTTTGAATCTGATATCAATATAACCTATTAATTTGCTCAAGTGTCAATTGTCAAATCCATTGGGACACATATTTGTGTTAGGTCACATGCATGTTCGGGATCCAATGTAGATTTAGATGATTGATGTGAATTTGCTTGTTAGATCCATTGGGGGTGCAACTCCCTATTATCCTTTGTGCATGTTGGGACCCAATATGGATTTGGGCTGTTGGAACAGGATAATTTCAGTTGTTGTATCCATTGCAAAAGTAACTCAATAGAGACTATCATACATGTTATAACTTGTTATGGGATGTAGGCCACTAATCTAGTCTAGGATCAACTATCAAATCTGCGAGTGTGCATGTCATGCACTGTGGGAGAAAAGTGGAGAATGAACCCTACCTGCAATCACAATTAATGAAGGAATGCCACATGGGAGGGAAACAAATGAAGTGGAACCTTTCCATCTTGGTGGAGCTTAACAAAGCTACCATGTGAATTATGGGGCCTTGGTGGGGACCGAAATGCAAAAGGGGTGGTTACATGTGTACCAAGTGTCTAAGGAGAGGCACGCAAGTTCAATTCGTGTCCAATGAGAACTGAAACTTATATATACATAGGCAAATACTTTCCAATAGAGGGAGAGCACACAAAGAATATTGGTATAACTATTTAAAAACAATCACAATTTTAAAGATTTTTTCAAATTCACAAACCTATTTTTGAGTGCAAAGCTTGACACCTAGAGAGAGAGATTTGATTCCTCTTTGTGCTTCATAAATCTAGAGTATTATATATATATATATATATCTTTTTAATGTGATATGCCTAACATTAATGGTATATAAATAAATAAATTTTATTATTATTATTATTAAGTTTTTATATGCTTGTTAATTAAATTTAAATACAAAATTTTGAAATATAATAATTACAAATATGAATCATTATAAGATGGATCTTAATTTATACTTACTATTTATATTGTATACATATTTCAGATTTCTTATATACATATTTTTATTTTTATTTATATATTTATTAATTAAATTTATTAAATTTTCATATACTTATTAATTATATGTTCTATAATCTTTATGAATATAAAATATTATTATTTAAATTTATTTTAATATGATATGTATTTTATAATATTTCAATAGAAAATTTTGTTTGTAATTTTATTAGAAAACATATATATATATATACACACACATGCACATAGAGGAAAGAACATTTGTATTATATAATTCTGCCCTTGGTTAGTAGCAAATACATCATGCAATTATTTTTAATTATTTTATCTCTTTCAATAAAATACATGATTTTCATGAGGAGAAAATATTTGAGCAAAAAAAAGAGGGGTTTTGTAGGTGGATACTTTAGAAAACTGTCACAACAAACACTTCTTGGAGTGTTAGAATTCATCAACTATTAGGGAATTAAAACAAATATGATTTGACCATTAATTTTTAATTCATATATCTCCAATTTACACCCTTTGTTAGCATACTTGTCTTTTCTCTCTTGAAGTCTCTTTGGACATGGAAATATGCTTAGCTTATCTCTTGAAGTCTCTTTAGACATGGAAATATGCTTAGCTTGGGATATATTCCCCAATTTTCCTATTTCTTTTCATAATATTTTCCATATATTTCACCTATGGGAAGAAGCCTTTGACCATTTGATGCAGGATTAGAAAATAATCTACCAAAACCTGAGTGTGTTCACCTAATATGTTTTGGTTAACAATAGTCCTCGGTAGAGAATATATCTTTGCTTTGCCTAAAAAAATTTCCCTCCTCAAAACCAAAATACCATCCTTACCTACTATAATCCCTACAACATTACTATACATTATATTGAATTAAATTAATTTATTACTTTTAATTAAATCAATATTATATTTTATCTTTTTTATTTAAGATTTTATTTTACATACACTACACTATTTTCCTATACAAATCATTGCACCTAATATTTTAATATCAAAACTTAGCAATTAAGTAGTCCATCAAATTAATTAATTTTCAATTTTTTTTGATGGTACTAAATTTATTTATACTATAAAATATAATTCAAACACTAAATGACACTAAAATTACCATACATGATAGGTAATTCCCCTATTCCCGCCACACGAGGAAACACGAGCAGTGTGAGATAGCAGGTCTGAAATTTCAAATTTACTTGGTATTTTAAAAATTTGGGTTGATTTTTTGTTCTATTCTTCATTTTAAACTTGAATGATTATTTTTATTTTTTTTCATTTAAAATTATTTTTAATTGTATATAATTATTTTTAAGTAATAATTAAGAAATAAGATGGAATTCCTAAAACAATATTAGTTGAGTGAGATGATAGAAAAACATAGTGTAATCAATTGACATTTTAAAGCTATGGAAATTGAATAAAATTTAAAAATTTGAGAAAGATGGTACTCACACTTTTTAAGTTGATAGTGTTGAGTATAATTGTTAGTCATGTTTTTTTTTTATTTGGTATAAATTGGATTGGATTTAAAATTTTCGTAATTATTTTTGTAAAAAATATTAATTATGTTAACAATTGTTTTTATTTTAGAATACTATTATCACAATTTTAATTTAATTATCAATAATTAGGTTGACAATTGTTTTTATTTTAGAATACTATTATCACAATTTTAATTTAATTATCAATAATTATTAAGTAGATGGTATAGATTAAACTTTCACATAATATCGTAGAATATTTATTATAGTACACATAAATGAAAAGTTGAGATTTCACTACAAAGTAGTTATGTCAGAATTTATTTTGATAAAATTTTGATTTTTGTCATTTAAAATCAATTTTTCACTATATATATGGATTGATGCCTATCAACATTTATCAACCATTTAATTTATATGGCTACACTAGTTATCTTTTTTACTAATTTTGAATCTAACATGTTAAAATATATTAACATCACCCCAATTTTTTTTTTTTGTTTTGTTATTTTTTGTTTTTTATAAAATTGTCCAAATTCATAACATATATATTAAATTTTTTTATGAATGAATTTAAGTAAAAAATTGTTAAAAAAAATATTACTGGATTTGAAATGAATAACAACTTGCTTGATACAAGTTATCTTGTATTATCTTGAATGAAAAAAATGATCCATAATTAAAAGAAATAAAAAAAATCAATAACAATTTTGAGATAAATTTTGCTATCTTTAAATAGTAACAATGGGCTATAAGCTTCTCATTTAATCAATTAAGGAATTATGACAAATAACCTAAATATGTGCGGATACTTTAAATTTATGGTTTCAATTAAATCTAAATATTGGAGTAGTTAGTTATGAAAGTTATAAAAATTGGGGTTAAGTATCATGAGCCAATTATGAGCTTGCTCCATTTATAGTTTGTATTATATTTTGTCTATGAGATAAGAATAAAGTGACTTTGTTGAAGGGTGTTTAACGAGGGGATGGCGCGCTCTGCAGCTGCCCGCGAGGGTTTCGGTTAGGGCTTTCTGAAAACCCTTCCTCTATCGCCCGAAGACTAACCGCGCACCTGATCTGCCTGTTACCTGGCCCGAATTTTCAGGCCCCATCTGTCGTTTTCAAAATGGCCCCAGATACTGTCGGTGATGTAATGGAAACGGAGGAGGAGGTTGACTATTCAGAAGACCCGCTTTCTTCACAGGTAATTTTTGATTGTCCTTCTTTCATTTCGTTGTCTGCTGGCCCTAGCCATTCACCGCATTCTGCACCGCATCCCTCTCCGGTGGTTACTATCCCGCCCCCCCTCTTGCCTGCCTGAAGGAACCTCCCCTCTCGAGCCCCATGGCTTGGATCTCCCTCCTCTGTCACCGGGGACCCTCCGTTTCGTGTCGACTGTCATCCCACCGTTGCCTCCCTTTGATTCGCACCCTCCGTCCTCCTCGTACCCGGCTTCAACATCTACTGGACTGCCTCTTTCGTCGGTGGCCGGGCCCTCTGCTCTCCTCCACTCACCCTCGGGTTGCTTTGAGACCCCTGCAGTCAGAGTCAGTGGTGGATCACCCTTCAGCTCCGCGTTCGGGTAAGAAAAGAACTAAGTGTGTCAAAGCTACATCCAGGGACATTTCTATTCGGTTTGGAGAGACATTGGCTATTGGGGAGGCAGCCAAAATGGCGAATACCATTCTCGTTGGACATGTTCGAGGGCATGCTTATTCAGCGACCCGACTCACCCTTTGGGTGAAGGAGATTTGGGGAGGGGTTTTGAAAGAACTCCCTGAAGTACAAGTTCTACCCCGAGGCTGGTTCGCCCTACACTTTGCTAAGGAAAACTACACGGACCTGGTATTAGCTAGATACTGGCACATCGAGATGGCGCCGGTGCTGTTAAAAAGATGGAGCCCTCTCTTCGACCCTGAACGAGAACAGATTGGGGCAGGGCCATTGTGGGTTCGTCTACCTCGGCTCCCCCTCCAATACTGGAGCGAAGAAGTCTTCATTCGCATCGGGAACCCCCTGGGAACATACCTCGACCATGATCGTACCTTCGTGGAATCCAGGAACAGAATGCTTGCTCGCATCCTTGTACACCTAGACACTCGTGAAGGCCTGGAGGAAAATATCACACTACACTGGGGCAGATTCACTCGGGTACAGATCCTAGACTACGAAGGGGTACCTTTCAGATGCCGCCGCTGTCATAGGGTGGGTCATATATTCAAGGATTTCCCTCTCAACAAGAGAACAGATGAAGCACCTGTGCCTTCTACCATTCCATCGAGGACTATATCACCGGCCGCTCAACGCATTCCGGTCTCGGGCATTCCCTTCAGCACTCCACTACAGGCACCGGGAGCTGCTCCATGTCATGCATCTACTCCGGTCACCAGATCTTGGGCAGCCTCAGCAGCTACATCCACTCCGGGTACATCACTTTTCCCTCCTTTGTCTATTTTCACTACTGCTCCCACTTCACTCTCTCCCTCATTGTCTGTTGCATACTGCATTATGCCCTCCTCCCCGGTTATTGCTCTTTCTGCTCCATCATCTCATAAGCTCCCGTCGCCATCATCTTCTCCCTCATCATCCCGGGGCTCAAAACACACCTATAATCTGCGTCCTCGTACTCACACCCTGGGAACTCATCTGAAAATCGCCGGTCTGGGTATCACATCATTCGGGTTGACCCCCTTGTCTGCTCGAGGGAGAAAATCAGACCTTACAAAAGCTATCAGGAGAGCGGAAGCTGAGGTTGCTTCTGGGCGAAAATCCACCATTGTTGGGGTACTTAGAGCGAAGAATACCCCTAGAAATCTTCCTCCATGAAGTGCCTCTCTTTCAACTGCAGAGGCTTGGCTAGTGCCTCCAAGAAACTAGCCCTGAAAAGACTGATTGAATAATCTCCTGCTGTCATTATTCTCCTCCAGGAAACCCTTGGCCCTGCGGACTCCATATTTGCCTCTCTATCCTCCATCACCCCGGGATGGCATTTCACGGCGATGGACTCCTCGGGTAGATCGGGGGGCCTAGCGATTGGTTTTAACCCTGCTTCTATTAAGGCTCATGGTTCATGGGGGGGACCTGGATTCTTGGGATTTGACCTCTTCTCGGCTGATTTGGGTATCAATCTCAGGGTTATCAACATATATGGACCCTGCCATCAAAGAGAATCCTTCTGGAATCACCTTCTGAGCTTATCTATCCTCTCAGCTGAGAATTCCATCCTAGGGGGCGATCTAAATTTCTCCCTGGGTTATAGCGAATCCTGGGGATCCACGGCACAAATTGACTCGATCACCGGGTTTATGACCGACCTCCTGGAACGTCATGATCTGATCGATGTTCCCATGAACAAACCTCTCCCAACCTGGAGGAACAGAAGAATTGGTGAAGCTGCCCTGGCGCGCAGACTCGATAGATTCATTATAAAAGGCACTCTATTTCAACAGCTTCATCACTACAAACAATGGGTTGGTTCCGTGGGAATATCTGACCACTATCCTATCTATCTGGAGATTACGGGCGAAACAAAAAACCAAAAGCCCCCTTCAAGTTCAACCATGGCTGGTTACAGGATCCCTCCTACATCAAGCTTGTTAAGGACTTTTGGATCCACAATCCGATTGATAGAACAGACACTCTGGCAAAAGGTTTCTGCATGAACCTATCGCAGCTCAAGCATCACACTATCGAATGGGCCAGAGAAAAACACCAAAAGGAGAACTCAGCTCTTATGCTCATAGAATCTGAACTATCCTCACTTTCAGATGAAAGAGGTCTGGGCTTTACCACAACTGAAGATAAAGCCCACTTGGTGGAACTTGAAAATCAGAAGCAAAAAATATTAAGGGAGCGAGAAGAATCTATTCGACTTCGCAGCAGAGCAACATGGCTTAAGGCTGGAGATGACGATACCCGCTTCTTTCAAAATTATGCTAAAGGCAGGAAGGTTAAAAATACTATATGGAACCTCCCTCTGCCAGAGGGTGGAGTGGCAGACACTTCTCCAAGCTCTCACAGCTGGGATCATCCCACTTCAGGAACCTCTACAAGCAACCCCCGGGCTCTACTATTGCAGATATCATCAACATTGCTGGTCATTTCCCTAGGTTTGTATATGAAGAAGAAGCAGAGAACCTTTTCGATCCAGTGACTCCTGAGGAACTTGAAAACACCATAAAATGGTTCAAGAAGGATCGCAGCCCGGGGCCGGACGGATGGACCATCGAATTTTACATTGCCTTCTATGAGCTGATCAGCAATAATCTACTAAGGGTTGTAGAGGAATGTCGGGTGTCCGGGACCCTGTACAGTGCCATCAATTCAACTTTCATAGCTCTGATCCCCAAATCTGATACTCCTTCCTCATTTAATGATTACCGCCCCATCTCCCTCTGCAACGTGCTCTACAAGATCATTTCCAAAATCATTGCAAATCGCATCTGTCCTATTCTGTCCCGTCATATCGCTCCTCAACAATTTGCTTTCCTGGAACAACGTCAGATTCATGAAGTCGTTGGTGCTGCACAAGAAGCCTTTCACACTATCTGGACCAAGCATCACAAAGCCATCATCTTAAAGATTGATTTAGCCAAGGCATTTGACCGGGTCAGTTGGCTCTATCTCAAGATGCTTCTCATCCACCTGGGGTTCCCTCATAATTTCATCACTTGGATTATGGCTTGCATCACCACTCCCACCTTCAGTGTTCTGATTAATGGATCCGAATCCCAGTTTTTTCATTCTGAACGTGGTCTTAGACAGGGCTGTCCTCTGTCTCCCCTTCTTTTCCTAATTGTCATGGATGGACTGAGCCGCCTAATAAACTCTGCTAAGAGAAATGGGGATTTTAGTGGACTCAAGATAACAGACGACTGCTTCCTCACCCACCTTCTATTTGTGGATGACGTTATGATCTTCCTTGATGGAAGTATTCGAGACTCCCATTCTTTCTCGAACATTATCACTCTTTTCTCATCCGCCACGGGGATGCTTGCCAACCATTCAAAATCCTCCATTATTCTCTCCAGAACTTCTATCCATGAATCCCACCTGGCCCAACAGCTGTTTCCTTACACCATCCATCCTTTAGACCTTGGCCTCAAATATTTGGGTTTCTGGATCAAGCCTATCAACTCAAAGATGGCGGATTGGGTCTGGCTAGTCGCAAAATTGGAGAAGCGCCTCAATATCTAGAGCCATCAATATCTTTCAAGAGCAGGCAGACTCATTCTGGTAAAAGCTGTCCTGGAAGCTACCCTGGTCTTTTGGATGGCATTAGCCTGGATCCCGCGTAGCATCTTGGCCAGGCTACAACAAACTTGCAATAGATACCTGTGGAATGGGAATCAGGAAAAGCACATATTTACTTGGGTTGGATGGAAGAAGATCGCTACTCCAAAGAAATGGGGTGGATGGGGTCTAAAATATCTCCCTACTTTTGTGCAAGCCCTTGCGGCTAAAATGGGGTGGACCTTACTCACTGGGAACAACCTTTGGACCAATATCTCTTATCACAAATATATCTGGCCTCTCCATATCTTGGATTGGATTCGCCTCCCTACCTGGCTTAAATCTGGTATATCATCCGTTTGGAAAGCGCTTCTTAACTTTATGACACTTATCAGGGATAATCTGGTATGGAAAATCAATGATGGAACACAGGCTCGTATTGGTCTGGATCCTTGGAATGGAAGCGACGGTAGGCACATTCTTCCTGAAGGCCTCATCCGACATCTTCACTCACAGGGGATTAAAGTTCTGGCTGACATTGCTGATCCACAAAACACTTCCATTTTTGAACAGCGTTGGAAAAATGCAATTCAGACCAATATACCACCACTCTGGCATCAGGATTGGTTGGCATATATCAATGCATTATCAGAATCGCATATAAGGATCAAACAAGGGCAGGACGAGCTTGTATGGTATCATTCAAAGAACGGAGCATACACCCCAAAGGCTGGCTACCACACTCTGATATCGCATAAGGTTCCGGACACAATCTCTTTTTGGTGGAAATCTATTTGGAAACTCACCGCTCCCCCCAGGCAGAAGCTATTTTTCTGGTGTATCTTAAAGGGTGTTGTCCCTACTGGGGAATATCTCATGCGTTGTGCAGTCTATGGACCGACCTGGTGCACCCTGTGCAAACATACCTCCGAAACGAGCGTTCATTTGTTTTTAAACTGTTCTGCGTTAACGTCTTTATGGCAAACTATATCATCCACTATACAACACATTGGAAAATGGGAGGGCGATGATATTAATCGAACCTGGGAAACTTGGTTTTACCATCACAAAAACTCCAAACTCCAAAGCCTGTCTATCATTATTTGTTGGTACTTATGGCTTGCACGAAACCGAATGATCTTCGAAGATAAACCTGTGCACTGGCCGCATCTTACTGCCAAAATCATATCGGCCTATAATGAGACACCTGAGCCGCCGCAGCCTAAGGTTCGAAGACCCCGTGACCCTCCACATATAGATCATAGCACCACATGGGCATTGTTCTATGGCGCAGCCCAACAGCAGGGCTGTGGGGGAGGTTTTCTACTATTCATCAATGATCAGCATTTCTACAAAGCAAAACTGGGGTTGGGAGCTGGCACAAATAATTTTGCTAAGATTATCACCCTTCGTCATCTCTTGCATTTTGCATTGGGGCACAATTGCATGCATATTCATATATATGGAGATTCGAAGATTGTCATTAATTGGTTCAACAATATTACTGTTTGCCACACACACACTCTCAGCAACATTTTGGATGATATTAATTTACTGAAGGCACAATTTATTGACATCACTCGTCAACATATCTACAGGGAACACAACAGCAGTGCCGACCAACTATCCAAGGAGGCCACGACACTTCCCAGAGGAGAGTGGATGATGCAGGAGCAGCGAGGAACAAATGCATACTAATACTACCACCACCCATACATAGATGCACACTATCACAGGGCAGCCAACCCATGAGATACAGATCTGAAAATGATACTTTTTTGGAACTTTTTTGTACATAGATGATAAAAATTACAAAACTGAAGCCCTGCGTGGCAATATGTATATATATAACTGATAACAAAGAACATCCTGCATGATGATTTTTGCTTTTGAACAGATAGAATAGATAAATAGCTACCCACATGTGGCAGAAGAACATACAACATATGCAAAATGCATCTACAATATGTAATTTTTCTAAGTTAATGAAAGATTACGATTTTTCCAGTGGGAAAAAAAGAAAGTTATAAAAATTGGAGTAATACCTAAATAGTAAGTTGTAATATTATTTACATTTATAATTTTAAAAATAAAAATAAATAAATTAAAAATAAATTAATTTTAATTCAATGGTTATGAATAAAGGTTAGTTCAATATATAAATATTAGAGTAATTTAAGGGTAGAATTTTTTTTTAATATTTAAAATTAAAGGTTAAAATAATCAAAGATTAAAAAAGAAAAAACAGAAAAAAAGGCTACTACAATCCGTCAGACTATAAGAACCTCAAGGAACAAGAAACCAGGGGAAAAAATCTTAAAAGACAACAGGAAAAACAAAACAAAGGGAAGGGAACCCAGGAAGACCACGACGAGGAGGAGAGAGCTGGGACCCAGCAGCCACTAATCATCCAAAGCTCTTGTTTTCAAGTCTAACTTGAATTAATTATTCTACATACACATATGATGTTCACAGTGAATGCTAACCACTAGAATTCATATTGCATAACCACTGTATCTGGACTCATCATTCGAAACCGACATTGCTTCGACAAGTTTACTTATGGAGCCTTCAACCAATCCAGAGCTCAACTGTTATGAAGTGGAAAGCATTAGGTTCACAGGTTTGACCGTAAATTTTAGCCCCCCATCCTGAACTGGAAAGCATGAGCAAACAGGGCTGCAATATTTACAAATCTATCTATTATTTAATGCATTCTAAGAGAAAGTTGATGTGATATTTATTATGGATGGCCATACATGGTAAATATTAACGAGCTATTTTTATTATATAATTATTTTTTATTCTAGTGATATTTTATGGAATTTTCTATTTTTTTATATTTTGGTAATTAAACATATTTATTAAGAATTACTGCTTCATAATTTATGGATTTCTTTGCATTATTTACATTTCTATAATTAGACATATTTATAAAGAATTATTGCCTATCATATTTTCTGAAATTCTTTGCATAAATTTAAGTAGGAGTAAAAAAATAAATATGTTGTACTTAAGATTGTAACAAGCCCAAATTCAAATTCTAAGAAAAATTTGGTCTATATTTGCTCCCATGTACCAGAGAGAAGAATAATGTGAGTGATGTATATTATGATTGTATCTGAGTGTCATTTTATAGTGATATTAGGTTGCCCCAAAGAGACATGTCTCTTTTGTAAATTAAATTTAACATTAAATTAATATTTCCTTCTTTTGATTTTGTTGGAAATCAGATCACTATTTATAGGGGAGTGAATCAATAGTGATAGGGTTTATGCAATTTTTTTTTTTTTTACCTAATCAATAACCCAACATATTATAACAAAATATATAAACTCAACACAAAAATTAACACAAACACCATCAAGATAAACATGCACCCAAAGACACAAAGATTTATGGTGGAAACACCTAAGGGACAAAACTCACCTTGATGTTGCGACGTTGCTCTGAATTTTATATTATTTGTCAAGAAAATCTTTACATAGCTTAGCTAGTCACTACCAGCTAGGAGACACGACCCCAACTATAGTTTGTTGGCCACTACCAGGTAGAAAGCCCCAACTTCTTATTAACTGTTTGCTAGCCACTATAACCAAGAAGCCATACTCCTATCTTGGCAAGCAACCACTCGTCAGAGGCCCCAACCTCCTATTGACGGTGGTGGAAATCTATCAACCAAGGGGTTTCTCAATGTGAAGTCCTAATTAGACTTCACACTATTTGGTGTAGGAGCCCCATCCGGAATATCAACCTGATTTCCATATATCTCAAAGATATGCCTTAGCTCTAACTATCAGCACAAGAGAGGGATGCAATGGTGTCTTCAAAAAGCGAGGAGGTGTGCCTAGTGGGTGTTCAGTTGTAAATGTGTCAAGGTTCTTCTAGTGTGGAGAGGGGATAAAAGTGAGCCTCTCACGTAGTACCACCCAAGAAGAGACGCACATGAACTGGAAGGATCCATCTAACATCCAACAGAATAGCCCACAGAGGATGTGATGATCATTACAACCAACAAATGAAGAAAGATCTGTCTAATATCTTGCAGAATAGTCCACAAGGATGGGACAACAATAACAACCATTACAACACATTCTCAATAAGTTAAGTACTAAAACAAATCAAATAGTTCAACTATCTTACCACATGTGAAAGCACACATGAATAAAAACATTCACAAAATAGTCTTACAAACATTCATAATCCATGCATGAAGAACGACTTGGCCTTTAAGGCTTCTGTCATTAAGTAAAAGTTCCAAGACACATGTTTATAATGAACATCACTAGCTCTAGTAGTGGAACATTGTAGCCACTCCTTGCTCCTCAAAGAACTAGCTTATATCTCTAATGCCTTATCGGAGGAGCCAAGGTGAAAAGTCCTTCGCTTATATAATGATGGAGTATATATAACCAAAGGGTGATGCTTCCCCTCCTTATGACTCTTTGACTACCCTCATGACTGTTTGACTTCCTATGACTTTTCAGCTTACATGACTCTCCATATTACATAGGTGTCCTTTAGACTTGCAAGACAAGACATGACATGGAACTGCAAATATGAACTACTTGAATGATGTGGCAATGTCAAGCCATTGCTATTGTTGTGAATGATGTCTTCTTGAGAATGTTCTTGTCTTCCAACTCCTCGTGGATTGTTGATAGGGATATTCAATGATCTTAAGTCTTGAGTTGTGTTCATGAGTTGGTGTCCCTTTGCTTTGCCTTGGTAGATCAACTTGCATGTTTAGCTACAAGAGTGCCTTTTACATGTCTTCCTCCTTCATCCCCTTCATCATCATCCCACCATCGTATGATAAGATACCTGTATATGTGATTCACTCATGAGGAGACAACATCAACCCAAAAAACCCCCTAGTATAAGATGATGAATTTTGATCCATCAATTGAGCTCAAGACAAGTGACAAGTTGGGGAGAGGGGCTCAGTGATTGTGCATTACACAGTTCTAGCAGCCAGGGTTGAGGCTTGAGGCCTAAAACTGCGCAATGTGCATTTTAGGCTAGGCTGAGGGACAATATAGTGGGATAGGCCGAAGTGATGGTTACTGTGGGAGAATTTTGCGCAGTTTTGAGAGGAAAGGGAGGCTGGTCCACTACAATATTGTGTAGTTCAGAGGTTGAGGGATAGAGCTTGGGGCTTGTGCTTACGTAATCCATAGTTAAGGCTAGGCTGTTTGACAAGTTTGCGTAATTATGGAGGTGAAGGGTGGGTCCCGAGCTCATAAATTGAGCAATGCAGTAGTCTTGGGAGTCAGGAACTATTCATTGTGAAAAATAAAAGCTGAAGGTCACAGTTAGAGGACTAGAACTATGCAATGCGCAGTCCAAGCAGGCTGGGTGAGGTCAAGTTACTTGGTCAGGAAAATTGGAAATGGTTAAGTGTTAGACTCGTGAGACTGATGTGTCAAGTGATAAAGCTTCGACTGTGATCTAACACTTTTGACGACTCAACAACATAGAACACCCATGACCCATAAACAATGCATCTTCTTGTGTGTGACCGCTCTATGACCAATACGACAAGTGCAACACCTCATATACACTTTACAATGACTGTGACGACACTTGTGCGACAATGATCAAATCTTTGTGAATGGGTGCGACGGGTGCTTATATGGTTAGCATAACTCATAAAAGCAAAGGTGGACCCTTGAAACCACCAGAATGATATTTTACACTTGATGTGAAAACCCACATGCGAAAATACAACATTTTTCCTAAGTAACAAATGAGACCAAAACACTCCAAAAAGATACATGAAATGAGTCTTAGTGTTTGCGACAACAATGTACAAGACCAAGGAAGACTCTAAAATTAAGCATATGCTAAAATTTTGGAGGGTGTTGTAGCCACTACAACACTTGGCAACACACTGGTAGAATTACAGCTTCTCTGTTTTAGTTAACTCTTTCGCGGCATTGGTTCTTCAGGGAGTATTGATTCATCGTGCAGATCACTTTGGCCTTCCCACTTACCCCAAGAATAGACATGGTCCCCTCTATACCTTCTCGGTTGAACACAACATAAAATTCAACATAATCACAATGTTTCGAGTTGGGAAGGGTAGTGTAGCTCTTAGGCTTAAGATTTTCATAGTATAATTTTCATCTCTGTTGTTGCTCCGCTGCCAGAAGATCTAAACAGTGCCCCAACAGAGTCACATAGGAACACAAACATTGTTTCGCTGCCAGTGAGCCTAGACAGTACCCTGATAGAGTCGCTTGCTTCACCTCTCGGAGCATGAATCCTTTCTCTTATTTCACCTTTATTTACTTATTTAAAGAGAACTGTGCATTGACACTTATTTATTTTCGGGCAAAAGAGTGATCCCAACTTATTGAGAGCAGAAAGGGTTTTTCCTTCAGATAAGCATATAGAGACCTCTAATTTAGGTTTTCTCATTTATATTTCCCCCCTTCTCCATTTCTACTAGTTGTATAGACTTGAAGACACCAAAATAGAAAAATTGAGTATAGGCATGAGGTTTCCGAACTAGACATGGGTTCATGGTTAGACCAAAACTCTCCTTATGGACGGATCATATTTTCCATCGGAACTTCATCGGCCAAAAAAATGTAACCAACACAAGGAAGACAAACATAAGGTTAGCTAAATGCTGAAGTGTCACAAGACTCTTTATAGTTTGGCCACACACATACTAAGAAGCCACAACATGTCCAGGCACATCATTTATTCACATGATGAAAACAAAAGAGACAAACAACAAGAAAGAGAAAGAAAAGAAACAAAATGAAAGGAAAGACAACACACAACAAGGGAACAAAATCAGTGTTGGGTGTGTGTTATACTCTTTCCACAACTAGTTGCACGCGTGGGGGGTTGGTAAACCCCCTTGTTAATGGGTTTCAGGGGGTGGAAGCCCCCCCCGTCCGGGGTCCAGGGATATGCCTCGGGATTTTTTTTTGGACCCTATATTAGGTGGGCGGACCTACCTATGGTTTTGTGCATGGGTTTTGCACATGGTTTTAGGCATGATGGTTTTCTGCGCATGGTATTTTGTAGATCCACTCAAGGGAACTACGATTGTGTTCTAATCTAGGGTTAATGGATTGGGGTTTACGAATGCTTCGACATGTATATATATGTATTGTAACATTGAAAGGAACATAATGAAAAATTGATCTGGTAGTCCAGGTTTTGGGATCCAGGGGAAAATATCTGTGTATATTTGTTTTATGTTTCATGTTTTTGCCGTTATTTATTTTCTGTTTTTTAGAATTTGTATGCAGGTAATTTCTGTACGAGGTTAAATCCTACAATCAGAAGACAAACAAAAGATGTTAAACCAAAGCATAATACAAGAGAAAGTAAGAAAATACAAGAGAGACTGAAGAGAAAAACATGAGATGGGTGCAAGAGAAGGAAACTAAGGTGCAACTAATCCTATTCCTAAAGTAACAACTAGAGGTCGGGATCACATATAAACAATATGGCTTGGCTTTAACATCTTGCCTTACTTCAGGGAGAGACGAAGGGTATCTAAATGGTCAAATAGCACAATAATTTTGTAGCATGCTCCCCCGCGGGGTGGGATAGTAAATTAGTCAAGCAAGAGGTTTGACCTTTATTAGCAGAAATCGTGTGTGGAAGAACTTCCAGATGAATTATCCACAACAACCAAAATAAACATGGAGGGAGGTTGGGATTGGGATGATGGTCAATCAGAAAGCCAAATGGGCCATTGTCAGGAGGGAGCTACATGCTCACACTTTTGCTTAATGAATGCTTTTTTAGTATGGCACTTTGGCTATTAACACTTTATCCTTGTCTTGCCTTTTTATTACTATACATTACCTTCAGAGCTAGGCATGGCATGTTTTGACCACTTTCCTTTAGGAGTATGAAGACCTTTGAAAGCACCGCTATAAACTCGGGATTAGATTGCACAATAAAAACCTTACTCTTCGAAAGACTGGTCGAGGAATGAAGTACATCACTTTTTCTTACAAGCAACACCAGATCATGGATGGGGAGTATTGCCTTACCCCTCTTCTTATTACCGTCACCCTAAGAGCATGGAGTGATTCCAGTGAAACCATTGTAGTTGTTCCTAACCTGCATCTACAAAGATATGAACAATTAAAACATATATAAAGTAATGCGCAACAGAAAAAGATAAAAACTTGAATAACTTGCACAAACATTTGAAGGTCTTTCCTATGGGAAGAAACATGTGTCACAACCACTACTTTCAACCAATCCACATTCTTACCTCTTCGATGGAAAGCATAATTGGAAAAACCTCGAACAATTCTTGCGAATGCATCTTCTTCTATGTCATCCTGCTTAGAAAGCACATGAAAAGGCCAAAACCTGTTTATTGCAATGGAGCTTTCTGAGTAAGATTGCTCCAACCATTCAGTGATTGGATCATAAAATATGATGATCCTCTTGAAAACCTCGAAATATTTGAAAATATGGATTCTCAATTAGAGGCGCATGATTATAATGAGAATCATGTAAGGGAAAATAGATATGATCATATTCATTAGTCATGTCGAGATGGTGAGGGCCTGACATAACCATCAGAAGAGACTGAAGTGTCTCAACCGCTTGATAAAAATCTGAATAATAAGATGTTGAACGATGAAGATCGATGTTTATAAAACAATTTCCATTGGATTTACTAGTGGGAAAATGATGACATGAATGATAGTCATCAAGGACAAAATAATGGTTAGATGGGATGATTAAAGCATTAGATTCCTAGTTTGTAATAAACGAAGATAAATCAATTTGAAAAGTTTTGCGAATTCTTTGAACAATCGAACCGAGTTCCTTGCAAGCCAAATGTGATACACCATTTTCTTGTAACCGGTGATAATATGTGCAAGCATGGGATGTCAACACAAAAAATACATGAAACTAGTCAGTACATGGTGAACGAAGAAGAACTTGATTCGTGCGATAACTCATGCATTGGTTATTACTCAAGAGGATCTCTGATGCGATGAAGAGCAATATTTGCGATATGATATTCGCAAGGAAAGCTAGGAACTAGTCATCATGAATGAGCTTGATAGGTATGATTCCTTCAGCCAAAGGTGGTCTTTGGAATGATCAACTTCATGATTCCATGACTCTATGAGAGATACACATTCCAAACCCGAGTTTGCTGAGAGGGATTTGAATGAAGATGAATGAACTGAAAAGGATTCATGAATCCAGTCGAAAGCAAAATCTTGAAAATTTGAAAGATCACATTCGAGGTACTGGACATTTCTCAAGAAGAAATTTTCATTGAGTGAAACAATGCAAAGAGAAGGATCGTGCAGGAGAAAGAAAACCTGACTTAGTTCAGGGGACTTACCAGAGTTGCGAGATCCTGACATAACCATCAATGAAAGTTGAGGTGCCTCGACTCCTTGGAAGTTCCCAAAACTTTCCAGAATTGTAAAACCACATTTTGAAGATTGTACCAGATCGTGCATGGTGTGCGGGTAGCTACTACTACCGGTTCCAATAAGCCCACTTCTCACCAGATGACAACCATCTTTGTCACTGGTTTGACGGGATTATTAAACTTCAATAACCATATTACTTAAGTCAAAAGGTTCTTCTAATGGAAAATTCAAAGATAAATGAGTCGAAGAATTTTCATGAGCAAGCTGATTTGAAGGGTTGTATTAACGCAAGTGAAGATATGATGAGGGTTGGGAAGAATACTCAAAGATTTGATTTTTTTCATTCACATCATGGATAATCTCACCGACTTGTGCCAATTGAGAGGTTAACTCATCATATGATGGAATTGAAGAACATGGGGTACCCCTGTCACAAGTAGATGTATCGTAGACGATAAAACACAAGGGTTAGTGAGATGAAGAGGAAGTTTGGGTAAAAATATATTCTTTAACTGAATCAGATTATGGATCCAAAGTAAAATCTTCGTGAGAAACCAAAATATCAGTTGATGCACCTAGGCATTTATGATTTCATGCATCAATAAAATCACCATCATTGGAATGGTTGTTTCCCAAGGCTATAGATTGATTGAAAGAATTGATTACATTTGATTCACTACCAAGATTATGTTGGGTCCCTATAATACTAGTGATTACCCCATTACTATTGTAGTTATACCCCTTATTTATATTTTTGTGCCCCTATTACCCCCATATTGTTATTTCTGTGCCCCATAGAATCCCTCTATTGTTATTTTTGTGGCTTTATATTATTATTGTTAGGTCGGCTGGATTATATTGTGACTCCTTAGACTCCTATATATAGAAAGGAGGTTTTGTCATTTGTATCATCCAAGAATTGTTCATTTATGTAATGTAAAGGAGGTTTCCCCCTCGAAGAGGCTGAATTCTAAGGCGTGGATCTCTCTTTTCTATCTTTTTGTGAGCTGGTTTCATAACATTTGGTATCAGAGCTTTGGATTCTAGGGTTTCCACAACCTATAAGGTTGACACCACAACAATTGGAAGAAAAAAGAGCAAAAGGGCTTTGTTACAGTTGTGATAGCAAATACACTAAAGGTCATAAGTGTGCTGAGAAGAAATTATTCTACATAGATTGTGAAGAGGAAGAAGAAAAGGAGCAAGAAAGGTCAAAAGAAGAAGATATACTCCAGGAACAAAGCCTAGATGAAGAACAAATAAATCCGACCATATCTTGTAATGCATTGGCGGGAATTACCACTCCTCAAACCATCAAGATAGAAGGACAAATCAAGAAGAAAAAGGTAATAGTGTTGATTGATTCAGGAAGCACCCACAATTTTATTAATTGTAGGGTAGCAAAAGAATTGAATTGCTTCCTATATCCAGCACCAGAGTGTCAAGTGATGATTGCAAATGGAGGAACAATAAATTGCTCTGGAAAGTGCCATAATATCAAGCTATCCATGGGAGAATATGTATTGACTAGCCCAATGCTTTCCATTCCAATGGGAGGTGCGGATGTTGTACTAGGAGTCCAATGGCTACAATCCTTGGGTACAATAGCTTTTAATTTTCAAGAACTTTTCATCAAATTTTCTTCGGAAGGAAAGGAAGTTGAATTAAGGGGTATTGCAGGGAAACCAGGAAAGATAATTAGCTCTCATGGTATGACAAAGCTTCTAAGAAAGGAGCAAAGAGGTGTAATTTCACAATTATGCTCGCTAGATGTTTCCACATTGGAATCATCTATTTCTCCAGATCTCCAAAAAGTCTTGGACAATCATTCCAAGGTATTTGAGACTCCCAATGGTCTCCCACCTATGCGTGATCATGATCATGCTATTCATCTGATTCCAGGAAGTGTTCCTCCAAACATCAGGCCGTACAGATATCCCTATGTCCAAAAAAGTGAAATTGAACGTATGGTTGCAGAAATGCTAGAGGCTGGTATAATTCAACCGAGTCAAAGTTCTTTCTCAGCTCCAGTAGTATTGGTGCACAAGAAGGATGGATCATGGCGCATGTGTCCAGATTATAGGGAGCTCAACAAGCTCACTATTAAAGATAAGTTCCCCATTCTTGTTATTGATGAATTACTGGATGAATTGCATGGATCAATTTACTTCACCAAGTTGGATCTTCATTCGGGATATCATCAAATCAGAATGAAGATTGAAGACATTCCAAAAATGGCATTTAGAACTCAGGAGGGTCATTATGAATTTTTGGTCATGCCTTTTGGCCTTACCAATGCACCTTCAACATTTCAAGGTTTGATGAATTCAATTTTCAAGCCATTCCTTAGAAAATTTGTGTTAGTATTTTTTGATGATATACTAATCTACAGCAAGTCTTGGAAGGATCATGTTGAACATGTTGACAAGGTGCTACAACTATTGGAGGAAAAACAATTATATGCAAAAAGATCCAAATGTTTCTTTGGAGTCCAGGAGGTGGAATATTTGGGTCATATTGTATCTCATGAAGGAGTTAAGGTAGACCCTAGCAAAATTAAAGCCATTAAGGAATGGAAAATCCCCACATCCATAAAGCATCTGCGAGGATTTCTTGGGTTGACAGGGTATTATCGCAAGTTTGTTAAGAATTATGGGAGAATAGCAGCACCTCTAACAACATTATTGAAGAAAGATTCATTTTCATGGACTCCGGAAGCAACAAAGGCCTTTGAACATCTTAAAGAGGCAATGTGCCAAGCACCGGTCTTAGCTACACCGGACTTCACAAAAACCTTTATTGTGGAATGTGATGCTTCAGGAAATGGAATTGGTGCTGTTCTAATGCAAGATGAAAGACCCATTCCTTTTGAAAGTCGTCCAATCAAGGGAAAGTTTTTAAGCAAAGCTATTTATGAGAAGGAAATGTTGGCAATACTCCATGCACTTAAGAAATGGCGACCCTACCTAATGGGAAGACACTTCAAGGTAAAAACGGATCATGATAGCCTTAAATACTTTTTAGAACAAAGATTATCCTCTGAAGAGCAACAAAAGTGGGTCACAAAGATGTTGGGTTATGACTTTGAAATCATCTACAAAAAAGGGAAGCAAAATGTGGTGGCAGATGCACTCTCAAGAAAGGATGAGGATGTGGAAGCATTGTTGTGTGCCATTTCTATTATCCAACCAGATTGGATAAACGAAGCAAGGGAGGAATGGAAGAATGACGAAGAAGTGTGGGCACTTATTCGAAAGCTACAACAAGATTCCATTACTTCTGATACATTTAGCTGGCAAAATGATTCATTATGGTACAAAGATCGCTTATACCTATGTAAGAATTCCCAGCTAAAACAAAAGATTCTTATGGAATTGCACACTTCTCCCTTAGGAGGGCACTCATGATTTTTAAAAACTTACCACAGGGTTAAGAAGGAATTTTTTTGGGATGGCTTTAAATCAGATATTCAAAAGTTTGTGGCGGAATGTTTAGTTTGCCAGCAAAATAAAGTTGAAACAATTAAGACACTGGGTCTATTACAACCTTTATCCATTCCAAGCCAACGTTGGGAGGAGGTTTCAATGGATTTTATCACAGGTTTACCCAAGTCTGAGGGAAAGAGTGTCATCATGGTGGTAGTTGACAGACTTACCAAGTATGCACACTTTTGTGCATTATCACATCCATTTAAAGCCAGTACAGTTTCTACTGCATTTATGGAAATAGTTCAAAAGCTACATGGAAACCCAAAGATTATTGTAAGTGACAGAGATCCCATTTTCACTGGAAATTTTTGGACAGAATTATTTTCTTGTCTTGGTACTCAGTTAGCTCATAGCTCATCTTATCATCCTCAATCTGATGGGCAAACTGAGATAGTAAACAAATGTTTGGAAGGATATCTTCGTTGCTTTGTATCTGATAAACAGACACAATGGGTCAAATGGTTGCCTCTGGCTGAATGGTGGTATAACACTTCCTTCCATACAGCAAAAAAAATGAACCCATTTATGGCACTTTATGGGTATCAACCATCATCCATCACATCATATTTAAGAGAAAATTCTAAGGTTCAGGCAGTGGAACATCACATCGAACATCAACAACAAGTCCTCCAACTCTTAAAGGATAACCCCGTGTTGGCACAAAATAGAATGAAACAACAGGCAGATCAACATCGCAGTGAAAGAAGTTTTGATGTAGGTGATTGGGTATTCCTACGGCTACAACCATATAAGCAAATGTCCCTAAAGCAAGCTAAGAAGGATAATAAATTATCACCAAAGTATTATGGTCCGTACAAGGTGTTGCAAAAGATTGGTACTATGGCATACAAATTGGAGCTTCCTGCAACTTCTCGATTGCACCCAGTCTTCCATGTTTCATGTTTAAAGAAGGTTATAGGTGACAAGATCCCAATTCAGACAATATTGCCAGAACTTGATGAGGAAGGAAAAATTATATTGGAACCAGAAGCAGTCACAGAAACAAGAACTCGACAGCTACGAAATCGATCAATTTCAGAGTATCTTATCAAGTGGAAGAACTTATCCGCTGAAGATTCCACATGGGAGGATGAGAATTTTATGCAGAAGTATCCAGAATTACTCAAGCGTTGAGGACAACACTTTTTTGAAGGAGAGGGGCATGTTGGGTCCCTATAATACTAGTGATTACCCCATTACTATTGTAGTTATACCCATTATTTATATTGTTGTGCCCCTATTATCCCCATATTGTTATTTCTGTGCCCCATAGAATCCCTCTATTGTTATTTTTGTGGCTTTATATTATTATTGTTAGGTCGGCTGGATTATATTGTGACTCCTTAGACTCCTATATATAGAAAGGAGGTTTTGTCATTTGTATCATCCAAGAATTGTTCATTTATGTAATGTAAAGGAGGTTGCCCCCTCGAAGAGGCTGAATTCTAAGGCGTGGATCTCTCTTTTCTATCTTTTTGTGAGCTGGTTTCATAACAGATTAGTAGATTCAAAATCATCCAAGAATGGAAGTTCATAATCTTAACACATAGTATCTTGACAAAAATAAGAAATCTTGAGAGCATATTCACCTTCCTACTCCTCTTCTTGTGTAAAGTGACTGCGTTGTACCTGATCATAGTTTGGACCAACAACGCAAAAATCAAGAGAGTTTGAAAGACCAACTGGTGGAGAAGATTGATCGGGGGGTCATAGTGCAAAGAGTCAAGGCATGTAGACGGGAGAGGATAACAGGAATTTAGATTAGAGTTATGAACAATGAGATTATCTCGTGGAATAGAGGAGTTAGTCTTCACCATAGGCTTCATGATCCATTCTGGAATTTCCTCCACTGAATCTAAATCATGAATAGAAGAAGAGTGAGAAGGTGGATTATGAATTTCATTTGTGGATTTTTTAACTTTATTGCTATCACACGGAGGCACTCACATCGAGACGGGAAAAGGAGGGGGACAAGGCACAAAAGGAGTAGTAGATTTCTCCTCCGAAATAAGAGGTGTCTCATGATTCACAAGAGTCGGGGGAGTAGGAAAATTAGGGGGTTTAGGTTTTCTATATAAAGAGATAAGAACCAAGTGCTCAAAATCTTGTTTTAAGAAATCCTGATTTATGTCTTCTTCAGAAATTTCACAACAAAGGTGAAGGAATTCATCAGAAAAATCCTCAACTGATTCATTAGGCCTCATTCTCAAGATATTGATTCTTTTACAAACATCTCGGTAATTATACCTGTCGAAGGCTTGTTGGAGCTCCCTGAGGAATTGATGAAGGGAATGGATGGAAGCAAGTGGCAAGGTATGGCACCATCGATTAACACAACTTTAAGGGTGAGGAAGAAAAGCACACAAGAAAATTCATCATTATTGATTTTGTAAGATTCACAAAATTTAAGAAAATTAGAAATTTTATCGGTTATGAGTGTTCCATCATCACCATCAAAATTTAACTGGGACAAGTGATCGAGAGGCGCATTAGGGATTGAAAATTGATAAAGGGAAAAATTGGAGAAACACCCTGAGAGTAAGATTTGTGTATGAGCCATTTTAGATAAGAGGTTCAAACGAGATTCAATGGGCTCAACTTGTCATCTGACCCTCCTTCTAGTGCCAATTGTTGACGGTGCTAGAAATCCGTCAACCAAGGTGTCTCCCTGATGTGAAGTCTTGATTAGACCTCACATTGTTTAGTGTAGGAGCCCCATCCGGAATATTGTCCCGGTTGCCATATATCTCAAAGATATGCCTTGGATCTAACTGTCAGCACGAGAGAGGGATGCAATGGTGTCTTCGAAAAGCGAGGAGGTGTGCCTGGTGAGTGTTTAGTTGTAAATGTGTCAAGGTTCTTCTAGTGCGGAGAGGGGAGAAAAGTGAGCCTCTAAGTGATAGGTAGTAGTAACACCCAAGAAGAGACACACATGAACCGAAAGGATCCATCTAACATACAATGGAATAGTCCACAGAGGATGCGACGACCATTACAACCAACAAATGAAGAAATATTTGTCTAATATCCTGCAAAATAGTCCACAAGGATGGGACAACAATAAAAACCATTACAACACATTCTCAATAAGTTAAGTACTAAAATAAATCAAATAGTTCAACTATCTAAGCACATGTAAGAGCACACATGAATAAAAACATTCACAAAATAGTCTTACAAACATTCATAATCCATGCATGAAGAGCATGCTGGCCTTGAAGGCTTATGCCATTAAGTAAAATTTCCAAGACAAATGTTCACAATGTACATCACTAGCTCCAGTAGTGGAACATTGGAGCCACTCCTTTCTCCTCAAAGAACTAGATTATCTCTCTAATTCCTTGTGGGAGGAGCCAAGGTGAAAAATCCTTCGCTCATAAAATGAGGGAGTATATATAACCAAGGGGTGATGCTTCCCCTCCTTATGACTCTTTGACTACCCTCATGACTGTTTGACTTCCTATGAATTTTCATTTTACATGACTCTCCATATTACATATGTGTCCTTTGGATTTACAATTTACAATGAATACAATATACATGGTCCGCAATGATGATGTGGCATATGACAACTCATGACAAGACATGACATGGAACTGCTGATATGAAATGCTTGAATGATGTGGCAATGTCAAGCCATTGCTGCTGTTGTGAATGATGTCTGCTTGAGAATGCTCTTGTGTTCCACCTCGTTGTGGCTTGGTGATAGGAATCTTCAATGATCTCAATTCTTGAGTTGTGGTCGCGAGTTGGTGTCCCTTTGCTTTGCCTTGGTAGATCAACTTGCATGCTTAGCTACATGGATGTCTTTTGCATGTCCTCCTCCTTCATCCACTTATTCATCATCCTGCCATCGTATGATACATTAGGGGAATTTTAAGGTCTAAAATGGGCTTCTTGAGGAAATTATAAAATAATAGTGGAAATAATAAAATAAGATTAGATTAAATCATTAAATTTTAGAGAGAAGAAAGAAAAAACTATTTTTCCAACTCGTATTTTCAACTTATCTCCCTATGGTTTTAATCAAATTTCGAGTGAAAACACTCATTGGATGCAGAATTTAATTCCTCATCCAAAAAGTACCCATTTTTCATACTTTTGATGGACCCTGCTATACTTTTTGGATGAGGAATTAATTTTTGCATCCAAGGAGTGTTTTCACTCAAAATTTTATTAAAACCATAGGGAGATATGTTGGAAATACGATTTGAAAAAATAATTTTATTATTTGGATGAGATTAAATTCTATCTAAGAGGATTGCACAATTCTAGAGGTGAAGGTTGGGCCTTGGGCTCAGAAATTGCGTAATGCAGTAGTCCCAGGGGTTAGGAACTTCACATTGCATAAAATCAAAGGTCAAGGTCACAACCAGAGGACTGGAACTACGCAATGCGCAGTCCAAGCAAGTTGGGCGAGGTCAAGTTTTTGGGTCGGGAAGCCTCTTGGAAAATGGTTAAGTGTTAGAACCATGAGACTGATGTGCGAAGTGATAAATATTTGACTATGATCTAACACTTAGAATACTTGTTGACTCAACAACATAGATCACCCATGACCCATAAACAATTCATTTTCCTACATGTGACCACTCTATGACCAATTACAACAAGTGCAACACCACAAATACACTTTACGACGACCGTGATGAAAATGCTCAAAATTTTGTGAATGAGTGAGACAAGTGTTTATATGGTTAAGAAAACTGATAAACAAAAATATGGACCCTTGAAACTGCCATAATGATATCTTAAACTTGATGTGACAACCCACATGTGGAAAAGATGACATTTTTCCTAAGTAACAAACATGACCAAAACACTCCAAAAAGATACATGAAATGAGTATTATTGCTTGCGACAACAATGTACAAGACTAAGGAAGGCTCAAAAATTAAGCGTAGGCCAAAATTTTGGAGGGTGTTGTAGCCGCTACAACACTTGCTCAACTTCTATGTGGACCTTGTTTCAAAATTTTTAGATTATGCCCAATAATCTGCTCAACACGAACATTACAACATCTCAAGTCTACAACCAAACTTTGACTCTTTAACCATTGATCAATGCTACATATGTACAAGAAGCATCATTATGCATTATAACTCGCTTCATCCTCCAACACCAACATAATACATTTATAATATTTCTTCTCATCACAATGTACCAAATAAAAAACATTAATTGCATTCCATACCCGATGATGACCAAATAAAATAAAAATTAGTTAATCATTTAAGTTCTCACACCAAATACCATGAGCGAAACCCTTGGTAATTTCTCGTGGTTTTTTCTTTCTAAACTCAACACTACATCACCAAACATTTGCAACCAACCAAACACATGCTACAAGGTATCATCACACCATTCAAAATGCTACAAATTATTGTCACAACATTCAAGCACATGCTACAAGGTATTATCACATTAACACACCAAACACATGCTTATCGTTTGGAATGCATGGTAGTAGTTGTAGAGTTTAGATACACATTAAGGATCATACTTCATCCATGTGTGGGCTTAGATGTCATTGTCATATCCATGTATCTCTTTAATGAGCCATATAACAATGTTGTCTTTATTATTTGGGTGATGATGGAATGGTCTTAGTGTCGGGCATCTATTGGAGAGAGAGTATAGAGTCTTGTTGCATCTATTTATTGTAGAAATTTTGAATAAATTACAACAACAACTGAAAAACATTAATGCATCAGAAAGCCAGGCATTTGAAGGGTGGCGAAAGGTAGAAGAAAAAGTCAAAAAAGTAACCCATAGACTAGACATAGTCATAAAACAAATGGATACCTTATGTTCTCTGTATACTGACGTTCTAGCATGTAGGGAACCTGCCAGAAACTATGCTTTGTTTTTAATGGAAAGATATTTACAATTGAAAATTAAAGTTGTCAAGGCAGGAGTGCCTATAGAGATAAAAACCATTGATGACTTCATAAACTGTTGTCAGTATTACGGGGTGAAAGTTCAGTGACTGTTACATGAATTTTATTTGCACAATCTTGTGTTAGATGGAGAAACAGAACAGAACCCTAGCCCTTTCGTGGGTGGTGTCCAACTGCATGCATTTATTTATTTTGGTGCTAATCAAATAAAATGGCTTAAAGCCTACAATTTCTTTCAAAGAGAATGGATTATATCTATGGGTGAGGGGTGAACCTAGAGACCCATTGCAATTATGGAATAAACATAGCAGCCTAATGAGAACTCAAGGTGTGATCCAGACATTCGGATCTATTCACACAGCAGTCATCCGGCAAGGGGTAGAATACTTGTTTACCATCAAAGACCTTGCCATAGCAGCAGGCAAATTCCGATATCAGACTTCTAATCGGAATATTCAAAACAGAGAACCTTTCAATTATGAGAATTTTAAGCTAGCTGCTGACCGCTTGGGAATCTATGGTGACCTCATTCTGAGAGAAGGCTCGTCTTGGTTAGGCTGTAGGTTCCGAAATCCAGTCATTTGGTATCCTGCACCAAGATATAGAGCCCTATATGAATTGCCTGAAGGTTAGACAAGGCATATTTTTGAATTCTTAGCTAGGAATCATGGTCGTAGACCACCTACTGAGAACCCTTCTCCAGCCTATTCCCTAACTGCCTTGCATTTCAATTACAATTTTTTCATGAGGGCATGAAAAAGGGTAAGCAGGGGGGTGTGTTGAGCAGTAGAAAAGGTATGTAATTGCCACTTATTTTGTATCTTTTCCTTTAATTCATAACTTCTTTACATTGTGAAATGGGCATATGGTGAAAGATTATGATAAAGTTTAGAAGATTTGTGAGTAACGTAAAGTGACTAATTATTACCTTTTTCTATGCAGAAGAGGAAGAAATTGGAAGATTTCCATTTCAAAGAAAAAGACAAGACGGAATCAATTATTGTCCCTTTGATAGGGAACCACATCCAAACGAGGCAATCCAAATTAGAGCACGTAGGCTAGGAAAAGGAAGAGGAGATACCAAATCGACGCAAGAGGATGAAGAAATAACTGAGAAATAATGATATGGCGAATCCCTCTGGATCCTTTGATCCTGAGGGATCACTACCTTAAAGAATATCTCTATCTTTGATATTTACGCCTGATCGCCATAAAAAGGGACAATGTTGCTAGCCCAGGGGGCAGATTATTATTGTTGTTTTACGAAATTCACTGTTGTAACTTAAACTTTGATCATCGGCTCTCTTTAAAGAGCGATTGTTGTAACTCTGTTTTGATGATCAATATATAAACTTCGTTGTTGTTCTGTCCTTGATTCTGGAGTAACTGCAGCAATACGTCCCTGGAAGATAAGGGCCCGGTCCTAGTGGATCACTTGCTTCCTGTACTATTATTTACCAATTCCAAGTCATGTGCAATTTGATTTCTTTTATTTGCTTTGTTTAGTAATCTGTTGTTCATTATTATTTCATGTATTGGCTCTGTTATATTTCATTCATATTTGAATAGTAAGGTTATCCTCTGCAACTGGAATGTTATGCTATTCATTCTGAATTTATATCGCATTGTCGTTCCTTTACAAATTGATATCATTGTATGACATTGTTGTTCCTTACAGATTACCATTACTGTTCGTTGACAGAGTAACAATGTTGTGTATTTATAGATCGGTACTTGCCTATTTATCTGTGGTTTACCTCTAAGAGTAATTTTTGTTCATTGGGATTGTTGTTCCATGGTAACCTCAATTGTTGTTTCTTCATAACCGTAATCAACAATTGTTATGCCGAAACTTAGACTACTATTTTCCTCAGTATAGATGTGCTGTGTGTAACATTTGATTTAGTTTGTTGTGTTTTTAAATATGATTCGGGTTGTTGTTCAATATTTCATAACTCACTTTAGTTTGCTGTTCCATTTCTGGTTTGTTGTTCAAATCATTTCTGAGGTAAAGATTGTTTCTTAATTCCTGTAGATTAAGACTATTGCTTCATTCATTCCCGTAGGTTAAAGCTTTGTTGTTCAATCTTTTTAAATAGATTAGTTGTTGTTCCCTTTCTTGTCATTTGAATTATCATTTCAAGTAATTGTTTGTGTGAGCAGAATGATCTGAAACTATAGTGAACATTGATTATTGTTGTTCGATTCTCAGATTGATGATCTTTTATTTGATTGCTTTTCAATTACATCAGTTTACAAAGAGAAGAGTTATCATTACTGCACCCTTGACTGATGAAGTGTTGTAGTTTCTTAAATGAATGATTTAGTTACAAGCATTTCAAGTTCTTGCCATTACATTTAGAGTTTGTTTTCAACATTTATTTACCTTTAGAAAAGCACTATACTACTAGCATTACTCTTGACAATTGACTGTCTCAAACAGAGTCCACTCTTTGAGATAACAAATCGTACTTGGATTGATAATTAATGTAAGGTAAATAGAGGTGAAAAAGACCCTGTTCACTACCCAACACTCCTGAGAAAGGAAAGGGATCTGATGATGCTCCTTTTGAAGAGACAAGAACCACCTTAGATGAAGGTAGGGATGTGTGCTTGGCTTCTTCTTCAAGTACACATGTATATCATGAGGCATGGTTGATTGACTCAGGTGCATCCTTTCATTTCACTCCCCATAGGAAGTGGTTCAACGAGTATGATAAATATGATGGTGGTGATGTCTTCTTAGGGGATGATAGGAAGGATATAATCGTCGATCATGGAAAATTCAAGTTGAAGTTGTAAGGTGGAAGGATTAGAACACTTCCGAGTGTTCTGCATATTCCTGCATTGGCCAAAAATCTATTTTTTTTTAAGCAAAATGGATGATGCAAGTGTTAAAACAATGTTCGAGAAAGATACCTGCAATATAGTTCGGGGAGCACTGGCATTGATGTGGGGAGTTAGAATTTGAACTTTGTACAAGCTTCAGGGTAGCACTATTATTGATGGATGCAATAGTTTTGTGGTTCCTGAAGGAGAAGAGAAAATCTAGTGGTCTCTGGAGAAAACACCATGTTATGGCATTAAAGGCTTGGACATATTGGAGAGAAGGGCCTTCGAATACTTCATGGTAATGGTATGGTAGAAGGTATGTCTAATTTCTCTCTGGATTTTGATTTCTCTGAAAACTGTGTATATGGGAAGTAGAATAGGGTGAGTTTCCCCTCTGGTGCTAAGAGTGCGAAATGAATATTAGAGCTTGTGCACAGTGATGTGTTTGGACCCGTGTTGATTCCATCACTTGGTAAGTATGTGTACTATGTATCATTTATAGATGACTTCTCAAGGAATACATGGATATATTTCCTTAGGAAGAAATCTAAAGTCTTTAACAGGTTTAAAGAATTTAAGGCTCTGGTGGAAAACCAAAAAAGGAAGAAGATAAAGGTGACGAGGACAGATAATGGTGGAGAGTTTTGCAAGAAGGAATTTGAAGAGTTTTGTAAGAAGTGTGGTATAACATGGAAGAATACTACTCCATACACACCTCAAAAAAATGGAGTTGCAGAAACAATGAACTAGATGTTGATGGAAAAGGCAAGAAACATACTCAGTGGTGTCGGGCTAGGACAAGAATTCTGGGCAAAGGCGATGGAGATTGCATGTTACATGGTCAGTAGATCACCTTCATTAGCGTTAGAGGATAAGAATCCACAAGAGGTATGGACTGGTAAGAAACCGTCTCTTTCACATCTGAGGGTATTTGGCTATGATGCATATATACATGTTCCAAAGGAGAAAAGAACCAAGTTGGATAGTAAATCTAAAAGGTACATATTTATTGGGTATAAGGATGGTTTAAAAGGTTATAAGTTTTTGAACCTAGAAACAAGGAAGGATGTGTACAACCGTGATGTGTTGTTTAGAGAGGTGAAAGATGTTATTAAACATAAATTCCTACCAAAGGAACCTGAGAATATAGAGTTCGAGCTAAAGGAGGAGGAATCAGACTCTACAATAGAAGAGGAATTAGAAGATGAAGAGCCACAAACTCCAGTTGTGAGAGGATCAGTTTGAGAAAGAAGGCAGTCATAAAGGTATAGTCCAGCTGCTTTCTATTCAAACTTTTCTTTATATATCACTGATGATGATCCCAGAACTGTTAGGGAAATAGTAGATTAAGAGGATAGCAAACTCTAGAAAGAGGCCATGGTTGATGAAATGACATCTTTGCACAAAAATGAGGCTTGAGATCTGGTGGAGTTGCCAACTAGAAGGAAACCCATTGGCAGCAAATGGATGTTCAAGAAGAATATAAATGCATAAGAAAAGGTGGAGAAATACAAAGCTCGGTTGGTAGAAAAAGGTTATTCCCAAGTGATGGGAATTGATTTTGGTCATATTTTTTCTCCAGTTGCCAAGGTAGCTTCTATTAGATTACTTTTATCTATTACTACTACTTTTGATTTTGAGGTAGACTATATGGAAGTGAAGACAACATTTCTTCACTGGGATATGGGTTAAAACAATCACCAAGGATGTGGTATCAGAAATTTGATACATATATACGGGGACTTGGCTTTACCAGAAGAAAATAAGATCATTGCATGTATTTTAAATTAATTGGCGATCGTGTTATTTATTTTTTCTTGTATATGGATGATATGTTATTGATTGGAAATAACAAAGAAATTATTCAGGAATTGAAATCCCAAAATTCCTCCAAATTCGACATGAAAGATCTTGGTGTTGCAAAATATATTTTTGGCATGGAAATTAAACAAGATCAGACAAAGAGGAAGCTTTGGTTAAACTAGAGGAAGTATGTCGAGACAATATTGCAGAGGTGTTAATATGCAGGATAGTAAATCGGTGAAGGTTCCTATTCCTATAGGTGTAAAGTTATCTATTGAACAATGTCCCAAGAAATAAGAAGAGGAAGAGGACATGCATGTGTTCCATATGCAAGTGTAATTAGTAGCCTGATGTATGCAATGGTCTGCACTAGACTAGAGATTGCACCTGTAGTGGGAGTATTGACCAGGTTTGTGTCAAAACCAGGGAAGGAGCATTGGACAATAGTGAAGCAGGTTTTTAGGTATTTGTGTGACACTAGTGATTATGGTCTATGCTACCAAGGAAACCATGATTGGACATAGTTTTAGAGATCCGTGGATTTGTTGATGCAGACTGGGCTGGAGATCTGGATTAGAGAAGATATACAAGTGGGTATGTATTTACATTATTTGGAGGCATAGTCAGTTGGATGAGCAAGAGACAATCTATAGTGGCACTTTCAACTACAAAGGCAAAATACATGGCAGCCACTCATGCAAGCAAGGAAGCAGTTTTGTTGCAGAGATTGTGTTCAAGTATGGGGTTAGTACAATGAGCTATAAGGATAGACTGTGACAGCCAAAGTGCAATTTTCTTGGCAAAGAACCTTGCTTATCATTCAAAGACAAAGAACATTGATGTTCATTATCACTTTTTGAGGGATATGGTTGAGGACAGAATGGTGTTGTTGGTGTTAGCACTCGAATCTGCCTCAGGCTGAGGAAGGAAAAACTCGAGGCCACATCAAACCACGCTCAGCCTCGTAGCTAGCCCTACGAGGACAGGAGAGGGCTCTCTCCAGTCAATCTCGAGAAAATGAGCAATAGGGTGTGAGATGACTTTAAAACGGTAACTGATTTTAGGCTAGGTATTAAGTGCAGAAGTTTAAAGGTGAGTTTTTGGGGTTTTTGTTGAATCAAAGGGAAAAGCAATTTTGGGTGCGGGGATGAGACACAGTTTCTGCAGAGGTCTGATTGGAGCAAGGTAGGCAATTGTTTTGATGCCTTAAAAGCAATGAGGTGAATAGATCAGACAGGTGAGGAGCTAAGGAGAGCAAGAAAACCTCAAGAGTTCTCCTTAAACAGATGAAAACATAGGATATCAAACAAACTTAAAGGCAGAGCATTACAGATTATGAATTCTACCTTAACACTTCATTTGTTCAATTGCAGAAGATGAGAGAAGGAAAATGATACACATAACAAACTTACAAGTACTGAAAGAAGCACACCATCAAGATATAAAGCCACAAGAATTCCAAAAAGTGCTGCAAAACCCTGGTCTTTCCTTTGCCAAAATGCCGAAGTAAAATGTACAATAAAGTCTCAAAGCCTCTTCCCAAAGAGTCCAACCATGAAAATGACTAAGAAAATACATAATATAGGCAAGCTAATACATTCCCTTGCCTCTAGGGGTCGAGCTCATCATCCTAGGAGCCGTTTCAACCAATACTAAACAAAGCACTACAATCTAGGTAGTCAAAACAAATTGCCTCTATAAGCTAGGAACCAATTCATTCATTAATTTTTTGCTATTTTATGAATGAATCATCTAGAATAGGTAAATAAGTGTCAAGTAAACATAAATTTCCATTAATTACATCAAGAAGGGTGAAAAATCCCATCACAAGTCAAAACTGGTCAAACTGGCTACGTTTCCTGAGCTGAAGATGAAAATTGTGCCAAAAAACCCTGATGCGCCGCGCGCCTTTCCACCTGCATTTGGGGCACTTCCTGGCATCCAAATTGAGCTTAGGTTGTCTTGTTGGAAATCCCTGGATGTCTACTTTCCAACGCAAGTTGAATTTTCCAATTTGGTGTCCATTTTCCCCTCCAAAAGTTCATTCTCCCAAGACTGCTTCCTGTGTGTCCAAAAAGGGGCAGTGAGGTCATTTTTTGCATGATTTTTGACCTTTTGGGGACCCAAACCTTGATGAAATGCCTTGGAAATAGCTGAGCAGGTATATTTCATCATGAAAAATCCAAAAATGCAAACCATTTATGATTTGGACCTCCCAATCTTATGGGTCGCGCGCTGCGTGCTACGCGTTGAGCGTTTTCAAGCCAAAAATTTGAAATGGACAAAATTTTCTCCAAATTCCTTGAAATTTGGGCTGAATGCGCCTCATCAAGTGCCATGTTCATCCAAAGAGGCTTCAGCCAAAATCCGAAGATGATCAAGCTCCTTTTTTCTTTTTTGCTTTTTGACCGTTGTCTTGAATTTTGCCTTAAGACTCCTAATTCGCGCCTTGCAAACTAGGTTCCGGGCCTTGTAATGCATGGCCATGTGTTTTAATAATGCATTGTCTCTGTTGGCCTTTCTCAGCTGCATCATAATCCTGCTCATAGTTTGACTCGGTCTCTAACATTTTTTTGAAGACAAGATAGCTGGAATATATATATGCTGATGTGTAAACTGTGTGCTCAATTGCTTGTAGACTATTCTTTTGCTTTAAAAAAAAAAAGCTGTGACCAAAGGGAAAAAACAAATACATAAAGGAGTATTAGGAAAGGGGTAAACATTAGGGAATTAGGGAGTTTGGAAATAAAAGTTAATTAGGGAGTGGAGGTGAAATCTATATATGAGAATAGGGTTTTAGGGTTTTGGGATATTGAATAGGGTTAAAGAGTTTTGTTTGTTTTATATAGGGATAAGGGATTAGGGGTTTATTGATTGTAATGTAGGATTAATAAATGGATTTTATGAAATGAGGAATAAAGGGAAATTGGGAAAAGAACAAATCTTGGTCACAAAATTGTTTTCAAAACCTACAACAATTTTTCATATTGGCAAAGGGAGGCTTTCAAAATCTTGTCTCAACGGTCATTATCCATGAACCCACCACATTCATCATCAAATACAATGCAAGTGCAGTGGATGAGGGCCTACCTGACAAATTGATGCAAAGAGGAGGTGAATTCATGCAAATTCTAGGTTTAAACCCCAGTGCGCCGCGCGCCTCTGATGCGCCGCGCCAGTGTATTTTTGCACTGTGATTTTTTGCCTGATGCGCCGCGCACCCCTGATGTGTCGCACGCTTTACAGGAGGTGTTTGGAGACCTTCCTGGTGTCTAAATCAGGCGCAGGATAGCTCCTTGGAAAGGTCTCTAAGTCTAATTTCCACTGCAACTGGAAGTTTTAAATTTGGAGTTCATTTGCCTTGTCAAAAATCAAATCTCCCAAGACTGGGAAAAATGTGCCAAATGAGGCTGCCTCAAGGCAGAGTGCTGTTGTAGTCAACTTTTGAATGCCTTCCTCAACTCCAAATTGAGCTCATGATAGCTCATTGGAAATATATTTTTGTCTAGTTATCCTTTGACTCACCAAAAAAGTTATTTGGCCAACCAAGAGAGGATAAAACCAGATTTTCCCAAGGTCACTTCAGAGGTGCATCAATTCGCCCGAGGTGATTGTATTTTTGACATTTCTCTAAAACCATGACACCTGTGTAAAAAGTGATGGAGGTTTTTCTTTTTTTGAATGTTGTGGAAAAAAACCTCTCTCAATTTTCCAAAATTCATCTTTGATTGCTCTTAAACATCTTTTGAGTGAAACTTATCCCGATGTGTGAAACAAGGAATTTTGTGGAAATGAAGCGAAATGAAGGGGATGAGGGGCTTGTAAATTTTTGGGGAAATTTTGGGAAGTAGGGAGGGATGTAAGGAAGTAGGGGAAAGTGGAATATTAGAGATGGAGTGAGGGGAAGGGGTCCAAAAGGAAAAAACACAGACCTAGCCTAGAAAATTGCCAAGTTGTGGCAAGAAACTAGGGTTTGTGGAAAAATGAGGAATTTGGGAATCTCAGTGATGGGAAGTGTTTAATAAGGTACATTAATGATAGGGGAAGGTGTATGAACATCAGGATACACATTTTTCCGATGATTTGACCCTCCAAGAGAATTTACCTCCAAAACCCTAGGAGAGGGAAATGAACCTTGCCTAGGCGCAACTGAAGCATGAACAAGGTGTAAAATGACCCAATGGAACCTGACATGATGAGGACAACCCTATGAATGATGATAGACTCAGCTGAATGATGACATGGACTGACATTTGGACAACTTTAGAAGGAGTGAAAGCAAACCCTAGACCTAATGCCTAGTGACCAAATTTTGCTTGAAGACTCTTTGAAATGACAAAATTTGACCTTGACACTCTGAGACCACTTTGTAAGAGCATATTTGATCACTGGAGGAAGGCTGGAAAGACTGACACTAATAGTTGGTAAAGGTGAACACTTTGAAGAATGTTGCAGATGCATTGATGAAGTCTGTGAGCATTGAGAAGTTTTCTTGGTGTAGTGAAACAATGGACGTTGCAGGGGATGGACCAATGATCAAGCTCTACTGTGGCCCCCCGTGGAAAGAAAACAAGAAGTGGTAGAATGCTGGATGTGTGTAATATTCTTTCCATGAATATCCCCACCCTATATTAGGTGGGTGGACCTACCTATGGTCTTATGCGTGGTTTTCGTGCATTGTTTTGGGCATGATGGTTTTCTGCCCATGGTATTTTGTAAATCCGGTCAGGAGAACTACGGTTATGTTCTAATCCAGGTATAATGGATTGGGTCTTATGGATGCTTTGGCATGTATATATATGTATTGTAACATTGAAATGAATATAGTAAAAGATCAATCTGGTAGTCCCAGTTTTGGGATCTAGGGGAAAATCTCTATGTATATTTGTTTTATATTTTATGCTCTCACCATTGTTTATTTTCAGTTTTTAGAATTCGTATGCAAGTAATTTCTATACGGAGTTAAAACCTACACTATAGTCAAAACTTGTGAGACCCCTGTGTGCTTGGCAGTATGCATTACTATATACTTTTGGTGCATTTTGAAATGGGACTGCATTCAATTAACCGTGGGCGGTAATCATATTTGGGGTTTCCCGTTGGGTGGGCAGGCTGGCCTATGTGTCTGGGCAATTTCAAATCTCGACGACCCCCATACAATGTCAACAAATGGGTTGGGTCGTTGGCCCCTATATATATATATATATATATATATCATGTCATGGAGTGGAGTGGTGGGGGTGGTGGCCCACCACCCCCTTTATATATATATATATATATATATTTTTGTTTTTAAAACAACTTATTTAAAAAATTTCCGCCAATTTTTAAGGGTTACTGCCAAAATTAATGAAGCGAAAAATTCACCCATTCCACTTGCTGGAATTCGTCGTCGATAAGTGCCAACATTTTTCCTCATTAGTGGTTTCCAATGGGCCCAGTTTTTACAAAAAATTGACTGGCCATAACTTTTACATACGAACTTGGATTGAGGTGTCATTTGTGTCGTTGGAAAGACTGCGACGAGATATCTGATCTGACCTTAGTTTCATTGCAATCCAACAACTTTTATTTTTTATTTTTTCCTAATCCCTCTTGGATCTTTGAGTGTCTCTAGAGCCACTTGGATCATTCCTCCCCACTGATAAGATTTTGGTGCTCCTAAAGCATGAACATAACCTACATCTACTATGTTTCATTGTTTGCACAACAAGTGTCCTAACATGCCACACTTCCTTCTCTTTCACCTTTTTTCTTCGGGGCCATAAGTGATGAACTAACATCTACATCCTCTGCAAACCTGTAGTACAATATTTGTAAACTACATGTTTAATTACATTACCAATAATGACCCAAGCATCCCCATACTTGTCGTAATTTTATAACTCACTCTCTTTGGTCAAGTTTACATCATAATAGAAACCAATGCCCTGACTATCAAGAAAAGGCAAAAAACATCATCGTTGCTTTAATAAGTGATGGAAAACATATCATCACTTTTACAATCATGTTGCAACATATGATTTAAATAAGATGACCATGAAAAACTACTATATCTAATAAAACCATATCTTACTCAAAAAAGTGAATGGGTCATCTCCCTGTGGTATATTCGCATGTTGAACATCTTTTCCAGTTGGTTCATGTATGGGTTTTTTGTCCTTGAGACGCTACTATGGATAGAGCCTCCAACATGTGGGTCTTCGATGTCAACCTTTGTTTCAATGATTGCAAAAATTCTTCTTCCTCTAGAATTGCTTAACCCTCTTCCTTCCCTGATGTGGAGAAGGTCTTTCAGGTCTCGTCCTCTTTCTTGCTACCATTCTCTTTCAGCACTCGACAACCACACTATCATGCAAGCTACAAAAATTGCATGGTTTTCTATGCCATGATTTATGATCATCATTAACAATACGTTTGCAATCAAAATGAGTTTCAGAATGTTAGGACTTTTACACCTCTCCTGGTTGTCTCTAGTGCAATCTTGGCAATGAGAGCTTGCCTTAGCTTTTCCTCTGCAATGTGCACTATCATGGGAGGATTGTGATGTGTTTCAATCATCCCTTTTCCTCGATGGCTTCGACAATTCCTTGGAATCGTTTTATACCTTCTGGCACTCTAGTTTAGTGTATCCCATCTTGGTAAGGAGTCTTAGGTCAGTTCTTGAAATGGTTACCTCAAGGCTTCCAACCGAAATAGCATCATGTGAAAATGAAACTGAAGAATGATCAACATTGTTTACCTCAGTTGTCAATTCTAAAGTAGGTGATGATGGCTTCACTAAGCCTTTGTTGCACTTCAATTCTTCCAAGGCCTCTTGCTTGGCTTGTAACCGAAGTTGTAATCTTTGCTTCTCCTCTTTTTCTTCTCGTAGAATTCTGTTCAATTCAACATTATCTACTTGAAGGATATGGTTGATCTCCTCATCCAAATGATGATGAGACTATGAAGAAGATGAATAATCACTAGAAGATGGAGATTGAGCATCATCCTCTGCTCTTTCTTTATTTCCTTCCTCTCTTTCCATTTTCTCCTCATAATCTACGTACATTAAATCTACCATGTTTTCCATCCTATATAAGGCCTCACAGAGATCTTTTTTGTTTTCCATTTTCATTCTTGTTGCATGTTCAATCTCTGGTTATCATTCACACTTGCAATTCACATTAGCGAGAAGACCGCTCTAATACCAAACTTGATCCGAATCTCTTCAGCTACCGGAATTAACCAAGATCTATTACTCTTGTGATGTTAGTATAATTGCATGTGAAAGAGTATGAAAAACCACATGTGCATGCTTTTAAGAAGAGGAAACATAATGACAACCATCAAATCAAAGAACACACACACATTGGTAACAGAGTTCACCTAGTGCAGGTTACGTCTTCGGGCCTGGTGTCAAGAGTGGGGAGGCCGATTCATTAAATGTTGCAAGATGATGATGATGTACATAGTATATCATTTGTCATTAAAAGGGCAAACTCCATCAGCTAGAGTGGCATGTCTCTCCACAAGATGTCCTCCTATAGAAATTCTCACTCATATGGGTCCTTCTTTAGCATGACAAACTATTAAATCCTCACACGAAGTGGCATACAAGTATCCTCAAACAGAATGGTAAACAAGGATCTCATCATCAAAACATCATCTTAGCAAATCAAAAGAAAGAAATGACATCATTGCTCATATACCTCCACTTCCATGGATAGCCTGAAAATGCACAACACTGCTGAAGAAATGGACTACACCATTGAATTCGTGATGTGAAATCATGTCAAATGAGTGTAAACTCAACCCCTTTCTGACATTGTTAAAATCGGGACCCTCGAGTATCTCAAAGATTCCCCAAATATTTCTTCTTGCTATTTGAGTGGAATTCTGCTACTCAGGTGAAAAATATGACATCACCAATGCACTCGTGAAAAACTGAGTAATTTGAGTATAAAGTTGGCCTGGTTCTGAAACTATAAAAAATCGACCCTTAGGGAATATTTTAGATTCTTCATGATTCCACAAAGATTCGTCTCTGTGAGTTGACTAAAATTCCTCTAGTCAGATTAGAAAATTGATCAGGCCATCAAATTCCTGGCGAAATTCTGGTTTGTTTGAGTATAAAATTGACATGATTCTGTCACAATGAAAAATTAGCCCTAAGGGAATATTTTATATTCCTCATGATTTCACAAAGATTACTCTCTACAAGTTGACTAAAGATCTTCTGCTCAGAGAAAAATCTGAGTACACCATCTCGTCCCCTATGAAAAACTGAGAAGAAAGAGTATAAAGTTGGCACAGTTCTAGCTCGGTGAAAAATTTGCCTCCAAGGGAATCTTTCAGGGTCCTCATGAGTCTCTGCGTTAGGGTTCCATCTTGGTTTTCATGCCCATTCAAATTTCCACCTATGCTGGGTTCTGCTCTCGGCCTCTGTCCTCTTGACAATGAAATAAAGTAGTTCTTAAATAAAATTCTTGGGCATAATTAACAACGTGATCGTTGGCCCATTGGTCAGGGGAGTCATTAATAGTTATTGTTGTTGGGGAGGTCCTGGGATCAAACCCTGTGGGACCGTTGTGTTCTTGGCGGCATGCATTAATATATACTTTTTTGTGTGTTTTGAAATGGGGCAATGGTTAATTAACCGTGGGCGGTAATCATATTTTGGGTCGCCCGTTGGGCGGGCCGGCCTATGTGGCCGGGTGGGTTCAAATCCCGGCCCCCCCATACAATGTCAAAAAATGGGTTGGGTCATTGGTCCCTATATATTATATGTATATAATCATGTCATGGAGTGGGATGGCGAGGGTGGTGGCCTGCCACCCCTTATATATATATATATCTATATATATCTATATATATATATATATATATATATATATATATATATATATTTTTTTTTTTTTAAATCAATTTATTTAAAAAATTTATGTTGATTTTTAAGGGTAAAAAATTAACAAGGATACAACTTTGCCTGTTCCAGCTGTCGAAATCGATCGCTAATAAGTGCCAAAATGTTGTCTCATTAGTGGTTGCCAATGGGCCAAGTTTGACCAAAATTTTGACTGGCCATAACTTTCACATAGGAACGCGGATTGAGGTGTCATTTGCGTCGTTCGAAAGCTTGCGACGAGATATCCGATCCGACCCTCGTTTCATTAAATTCCAAAAACTTTGATTTTTGAGCTTTTCCTGAGCCCTCTTGGATATTTGAATGTATTTGGAGCCACCAGATCATGGATAAACTTCCAAGTTGCATCCCTATTTCACATCCTATGCACACTTCTCACTCAAACTCCCTTTATTGAAAAATATTTACAACTCTATGCACATATTGTATCCTCCTTGCCCCATCATTGTTTTACCATTTTTTAACTTTTAACATTTCTTTTATTTCTCCTTGATTCTCATTATTATATATATGGTTGTTCTCTCGACATTATTTTCTCAGGATTTTATGTCATGATGATGGATCCACTTATGGACTCGAAACATAGATTTTCCTAAAAAATGACTATGGTAAATTTGATCCTTCAAAATAGAAGTTCCAACCATAGAAACCTTAAAACCATTAATTTCTCCCTATACGAAGGGGATATATATAGAAGGAAATTTGTCTATTAGAGAGAACTAGAATCAATATTCAAAAAGAAGCTGCAAAACTATAATTTATGAAGAAATGTCACGACCTATGCATAATCCCCACCGTTTCCAAAATTAAACACCATTTGAAGAATTAGTATACCTCCAAAGTGTTATTTAAACTCAACATAGCATTAGTCAGGTAAGAAATAACGAGAATTCACCCTAAACTAAATCAATTAAACCTTGAAGCATTATCTTCCCACTCAAACCTAGCATCTACCATCCGACCTGATCTATGTTTCATTATTGATGTCACTGTTCACATCAAAGCCGGGAAGGAAAATTAAAATCTGAGATAAGACAATAAAAGAAGCTCAAACAATTTTCTGGTAAAGAGATTAACATCAACAAACATGGAATCGTTACAATTGAGGAGCTACGTTGCACTAAGAACAGCTCCAATGGATATGATACCAGCACTACACCAAAATTAAATTTGATTATGATCTTAGATTCCACGAGTGGATAGACTACCAGAAATGAAGACGATAACAACATGGGCATTAAAAATATTAATCGTTTTGGATTGAATGGCATTACTTCTAACTTGAATGTCAATGTTTCTAACTCTCCTCGTCCGACATTATTAGTTCTGACATCCTCAACATGCAACACTAAAGAGAGGAAGGGCTTGAATATCAATATGTCCAATACTCAACCCATTAGTAATAACATAGTTAACATTACATGCTACACTAACATAAACTCCCCTAAGAAATACATGAGAAACACAACTCTCGATCTTGGTAACATTGACTCAAATAAAAACCTTAGGAAGGTTATTAGTCTTTACTCTCACCAATTAACTTTAGAAGAGTATAACATTCTAAATAAGGGCCTGAATTTTGCCATTACTCCCAAGAAAATACCTCTTGAAATCATAATCTATAGCATTGAGGAAGGAATTAATGAATTTAGCTTTGAGGAAAAAGAGGGCATTAGATTGGACTGCACCTCTATATTAAAAAACTTTAAGCCTCCTAAGAAAAATATTGACAAGGAAGAACTTTTATCTATCAAGAGTATTAAAAACAATGTAAATATAATGGTCCTTAAGGATGATAATGGTGGCACCATTGTTATTATGGATAAGAGAGACTATATTAAAAAGATGAATGAACACCTTGATAGTAGTGACAACTACAGAAAGTTAGAAAATACTCCAATTTCCAAGATTATTAAGGAGGTTAAAAAGATCATCAAGGAATCTAACTTAGATGAATGGACTAAAAAATGACTTACCCCTAATTGTGAAATTACTCCAAGAACGTATGGTCTCCCTAAAATCCACAAAAATGGGGTTCCCCTAAGACCTATTGTCAACGCTATCGGCTTGCCCACTTATGAATTTAAAAAATATGTCTCTAAGATCCTTAAGCCCCTTGTAAATAGTTCATATTATTGTATCAAATATTTAAGTGAATTTGTGAAGATGATTGAGAATGAAAGAGTTGAGAATGAAGATCAACTTATCAAATTTGATGTGGTCTCTCTCTACACCATGGTTCCTCTTACTGAATCCACCAATGTTATTAAGGAAGTAGTTGATTCTCAAACTGCCAGTCTTACTAAGGTTTTCTACGCTCTACTCTTCTTAGATTCCAAGGTGAGTATTATGAAAAAACCACAATGGATTCCCCCTATTGATCAAGTGCTCAAAATCATGCTCAAAAATCAAAGTGTCATAATTTTATTACACTCAACTTTATATTGAAGAGCTCGTCATTCTGATTCCAACGGTGCAAACAACACTCAAATCCGAGCTCGTATGCAGAAGTTATAGCAAGTAAAAGTTCATATTGGACTTGCTTACATGGTAGGATTGGATGACGTCAGTGCTGACACATTATGGCCCTTCGTGTGGCAAAATTTTAGCCCATTTGGTGGTTTTTGAGGATAATTTGTAGGATCATGCTGGATGTGGAGCAAAGTGTGGAATGAATAGTGGGAAAACTAGGAGAAGCCATAACTTCTTCAGTTCTTATCCAAATTAGGTGCAAAAATAGTCAATTCTAGTAGTTTTGGCTATTCTGAACTCATTGAGACAGGTTTCAGAGGAATTTGAGCATTGAAAACACAATTTTGTTGTAATTTTGAACATAGTAGAGAGGCCCAAGCATTGGAAGATGGACCAAGGAGAACTAGCCCAGGAGGGTGAACTCCTCATCAAATCTCTGTGTTGTGTGTTGTATTTTGATGTTCTTTGTTGTTATTTTGTTGTTGTTCAACATATTTTTTTTGTTAAATTGTTTATAACATTTACACAGGAAACTTTCATGTGAATTAGTTAATTAAGAAAAAATAGTGAATCCTTAAGCACTTGATAAGCAAATGATAAGCATCTTGGGTTTTATTTTGAATGGGGAATTAGCATAGCATTACTAATATGCTCCATTTCAGATCAAGTTAGTATCAGAGCACTGGTTTTTGATTATTAGATTTGCTTGTGCAAAGGAGTATTGTTTGCCAGTTTTGTGTCATGCTAACAAGGTTAAAACTCAAAAGAGGTGAAGGAAAGCTGGTTGGAAGCCATGAAGTTGGGTCAAGTGGAAGAAGAGCAAGGTTGCCAAAGTATTCTACACCAGTTCAGCCTCAAGTTGTAGTTGAGACTCTAGAGATAATGTCTCACGAAGGAGAACCTACAAACATGACAGAAGATGAGAAGACCTTCAGAAAGGATTTCTTTGATATGACAGAGATGTTGAAGGTCCTCTATAAAGAGAGTAATAGCAGGTTACAAGGAGAAAGTTCCAAACATCTCAAAGGAGAAGGATCTTTAGGAGGAGGTAATGGAAAAGGAGGTAATGGGAATGGAGATAAATGTCCGCCCTCTCCACCATATTCTTCATCTTCTTCTTCACTAGTATCTTCACACTCTTCCACTAATACAACCCTTACTCATACGCATAATCATTCTTCAAAAGGAGTTGGAAAATCACCTTTACTTAAACTAGATGTTAAATTTGAGTTGGCCATGTATAGTGGTGAAGTGAATGCAGAGAAGCTTGATAATTGGATTCCTCAGTTGGAGGTGTATTATAGAATTCATAACCTTCAAGAGGATGATATCAAAATTCAGTAGGCTTCATTCGGAATGGAGGGTGTAACACTCATTTGGTGGAAAGTAAGGACTCAAGACGAGATCAAAAAACATGGTGAGATCTTTATTACTTGGTTTGATTTCATTGTTGCTATAAAAAGACAATTCTACCCTTTAGCTCATATGAAAAAAGCTATCATGAATTGGAAAATTTTCATACAGTTAAAAAGTCAAAATGTGCAAGAGTATACTCATGAGTTTAGGAGAAGAGCTCTTATGCTAGGAGTAGACTTGCAGTCACAAGATACTTTGCTGAAATACATAGGAAGTTTGCATAACTATCTTCGACACACCATTCTTATGTTTAATCCCATGAATCTTGATGAGGTCTATGTTCAAGCTACACACCTTGAAGCAAGAGGGGAAAATGTACAAGAAGAAGGTAAGAAGAATCCATTCCAGAGTGGTGAAAAAGGAAAGGAATCTAAAGGAAAGTAGAAGAAAAATATTTTTGTTAAGAAAGAAGGGGAGAAAGTCGTGTGCAAGAATTGTTCCAAAGAGGGCCATGATGAAGCGCATTGTTGGAAGCTTCATCCTAAATTAAGACTGGAGAAATTTAACAATAAAGGGAAACATAAGACAAACATTGTTGTACAACAAGACTTGGGTTCTAACTCAAGTGATGAAACAAAGATTGCAACCACAATCACTAAAGGAAAAGTTGTGGTAAAAACAAACAAAGAGGAAGTCATGGCAAGAACTAGCGTAGTAAATAACTCCAACAACACTTCAAAGGAAGAAAAAAAAGTTGAGTTGTTCCATATCAGAGTTATTTCCAAACACACCAAGATTGATACATTGTTTAACAGTGGATCCCAGACAAAATTAATTTGTACAGACTTGGTCAAGAAGTTGAATTATGAAATTGTGCCTCATTATAAACCATATTCGTTTGGTTGGATAACCAAGGATGCAAATCTTTAGGTCACAAGGAAATGCGTTTTCAGGTTTGCTATTACTGCCAATTTTGTTGATGAAGTCGAATTAGATGTAGTGTCGTTGGATATTTATGGAATTGTGTTGGGAAGCTCGTATCTGTATGACCGAAAAGCTGTTTTCCATAGATTTGAGAAAAAATATCATTTTTTCAAAGATGGAGTGGAGTATATTATGAGATCCCATTGTAGAATGCTTAATTTATCTTTAGCAAGCGTAAGGAAAATGAAGCAACTCGTCAATTCTAGTAAGAATCTCGTGCTCCTTATGATCATGCAGAAGAATGAAACAAAGCGTGAATCCTTTGCAGGATGTGACGTGAAGCTGAAAGCCGAATTGGTTGATGTGGTCAACTAATATGGAGATATGTTTAAAGAAGCAAAGGGATTTCCACCAAAAAGGGGAATTCAACTCGAAATTCAGCTACAACAAGACTACCCACTCCCAAATATTGGTATGTCTCGAAAGTCAATTCTAGAAAGTTTAGAAATTAAGAAACAAGTCCAAGAATTGTTAGATAAAGGCATATTTCATCCCTCTACTTCACCATGTGGTTCACCAATCGTTTTGGTACCCAAGAAAGATGGAACCTGGCGCATGTGTGTAGATTATTGAGATTTGAATAAAATTACCATAAAGAATTGATACCCACTACCCAAAATAGATTATTTGCTAGATCAGTTGAAGAATGAAAAATATTTCACTAGCTTAGACTTGAGAAGTGGATATCATCAAGTTAGAATAGCTGAGAAGGATGTTTGGAAGACTGCTTTTAAAACCAAACAGGGATTGTTTTAGTGGTTGGTTACACCTTTTGGTCTTTGCAACGCTCCAGCTACATTCATGAGAGTTATGAATGATGTTTTAAGATCCTTAATTGATGATTTTGTAATTGTCTATTTAGATGATATTTTGATATTCAACAAATCACGAGAAGAACATGTCAAGCATGTGAGAAAAGTGTTGGATTTCTTTAAAAAAGAACAGTTATTTATGAAGATGTCTAAATGTGACTTCGGGAAAACTTCCTTAGTGTATTTGGGCCACATAGTTGGAGGAGGTGAGCTAAAGATTGACCCCTATAAAGTTTCAGCCATTGTGAATTGGCCAATACCCAAATCAGTTATAGAAGTAAGGAGTTTTCTGGGAGCATCGATATACTGGAGGAAGTTCATTGCCAATTTCTCTTCCATAGTAGCTCCACTACATGCTTTGACCAACATGAGGGTTGTCTTCCAGTGGGGAGGAAAACATAAAAAATAATTCAATGATTTAAAACAAAAGATTAGTTCAGCCCCATTTTTAGTATTGCTGGATTTGAAACAACCGTTTGAAATACAAATAGATGCAAGTGATTATGCCATGTGTGCAGTTCTTTTACAGAATGGTAAGCACATTTCATTTCATTTTGAGATTTTTAATGGTGTTGTTATTAACTATCCTACATATGATAAAGAGCTTTATGCATTGGTGCAAAGTGTGAAGAAATGGAAGCATACCTAATGGGAAAAGAAACCATTATTCACATTGATTGTCAACCTTTGCAATATATGCAATCTCAAACAAAATTGGAGTGATTAAGGCACTTTCATTGGATGGGATTCTTACAGAAATTCCACGTGGTAATCAAGTAAAAGAAAGGTATTTATAATAGAGTTGTTTATATGCTTTCTAGACTGGTTGTTAATGTAGCCATTTTACTCAAGAATCATTTTGTTTTGCCTAAAAGTTATGTTGAACAATACGCACATGATTTTGACTTTCAAGAGGTATATTCAAACTTGAGTCAAGGCCACCAAGTTGAGGAATTAGACTACCATGTACATGATAATTTGTTCTATCATTTGGGAAAACATTGTGTTCCAAAGGGAGAGAGAGTAAATATCACAAGGGAAGTGCACACTTCTCTTATTTCTAGACATTTCGGTGTAAGTAAAACAGTGGAAAATCTTCAGAGGTATTTTTACTGGCCTCATATGCTTGAAAGTGTGTCATGTTTTATCAAAGGTTTTTCATTGTGTGAAGTTAGTAAGCCTAGTAATAGGAAACTATGATTGTACACACCACTTCCAGTGCCTTCACGTCCATGGGAGAGTGTTTCTATGGATTTTGTAGGAGATCTTCCTTTATCAAGAAAAGGTCAAGATTATTTGTACATAGTTGTGGATAGTTTCAGCAAGATGTCTATATTAATGCCTTGTCAAAAATAAATTATAGCTGAAAAAACAACTCAACTTTTCTTTCAAAATGTATGGGTTCATTTTGGATTGCCTACTTCTATTGTAAGTGATTGTGATTCCCTATTTGTTGGGAATTTTTGGTCAAATTTATGGAACTTGATGGACACCAAGTTGAAGAAAAGTACAACCTTCCATTCGCAAACAAATGGTTAGACTGAAGTGGTTAACATGATAATTATTCATTTGCTAAGAGGATATTGTAGCAAACATCCTAAGTTGTGGGATGAACAATTGCATTATATTCAACATGCTTACAACCGAGAAAAACACTCTTCTACTCTAACTTCGCCTTTTGAGGCATGTCTTGGTTATTTGCCTAAATCGCCTTTGGATTTCATCTTTGAGAAAGATGTAGTTGTAGATGGACATAGCGACATAGAAAGAGCAAAGAAATTCATTGAGAAAATTCAATTGATTCACCAAACAGTTCAAGAACAACTAGAAAAGAGTCAAGGCAAGTATAAGGCAAGGCATGATAAGCATCATGTGGATCGTCAGTTGCAAGTAGGTGATCAAGTTTGGCTTTGTATTAGCAAGGAAAGTATTCAAGGTGATGGTAAAAAGTTGAAACCAATCTGTTATGGTCCATTTAAAATTCTGGAAAAGATTAGTAATAATGCTTTCAAGCTTGATTTGCCTTCATATACGCAAATTTATTTCATTGCTAATGTTGAAAATTTGAGATTGTATGAGCCTCCTTTGATTGGACATCAAGGAGAAAGTGTATAGATTCCATCTATTGAATATTTTTCTCCAAAATTCCTTGATGAGCTTCAAGAAGACACTATACTTGACAGAAAAACAAGGACAACAAAAAGGGGAAATGTTGATTATCTTCGAGTGGGTCTTAAAGGTACAAATCCATCAAAGGAAAAATGGATTGAAGAGGGGAAGGTGAGGGAACAATACCTCATCTGTTTAATAACTTAATATAATCTTTTGGGGTCCAAAAGATTTCCAGTGGGAGGAGTGATCAAGTGCTCAAAATTATGCTCAAAAATCGAAGTGTCGAAATTTTTTTAAACTTTGCTTCAGATCGAAGAGCTTGTCATTCTGATTCCAACGGTGTGAATGACACTTAAATTCGAGATCGTATATAGAATTTATAACAAGCAAAGTTCAGGTTTGACTTGGACACGTGGCAGGATTGGATGATGTGGCAAAGTCCTTCAGCGAATGAGGAGGCGCCAAGTGGCAAGCCACCATTGGCCCCCCGCATGTCGAAAATTGCAATTGTAGGTAGGTCAGAATTAGAAATCGGCCCCCAAGGTAGGAAGGATGCAATGTATGGGTCGGAGTTGCGATTGTGATGGATCACAATCACAAATCATCGAAGGGAACAACACTACAGAATCGACCCTTGCAGGTACCAAGTTGCAATGTGATATCGAATCGCAACCCACAAAAGGAAGTCTGACATTTTATTACCGCCAATTGTGATGTGCGATGGGATCCCAGATGCGATAAGCTCTGCATTCCGATTAATAATCCTGTTGGATCCATCGATATCGCAATCTTACAATCTCCCATAAGACTGCCAGGTTTTTATGCTGATTGTGATATGCAATAAAGACAGTCAGTGCTGACACATTATGGCCCACTGCGTGGCAAAATTTTCACCCAGTTAGCAGTTTAGGGGCTAATTTGTAGGATCATGGTGGATGTGGAGAAAATTGTGGAACAAACATTGGGAAAACTAGGAGAAGTCATAACTTCTTCAGTTCTTATCCAAATTAGGTGGAAAAAGAGTCAATTATAGTAGTTTTGGATATTATAAACTCATTGAGATAGGTTTCAGAGGCATTTGAGCATTGTAAATACATTTTTGTGGTAATTTTGAGCATAATAGAGAGGCCCAAGAATTGGAAGCTGGACCAAGGAGACGTAGCCCAGGAGGGGTGAACTCCTCATCAAATATCTATGTTATGTGTTGTATTTTGATGTTTTTTGTTGTTATTTTGTTGTTGTTCAACATATGTTTTATGTTAAATTGTTTATAATATTTACATAATTAACTCTCATGGGAATTAGTTAATTAAGCATCTTGGGTTTTATTCTGAATGGGGAATTAGCACAGCATTACTAATCTACTCCATTTCAGATAACATATCTTCCATTGTAGCAAACCTCTTCATGGAGAAATTTGAAAAGAAAACCCTTGAATATTATCCATTGAAGTCCGATTGGTGGAAAAGATATGTTGATGAGACCAATGTCAAGTGGTCTCATGGCAATACTGAACTTAATAAATTTCTCAACCACCTGAATATCAAATCAAAGAACATTAAATTTACCATGGAAATTGAAGTAAACACTAACACACATTTCCTTGATGTGTTAGTCACCAAGAAATTCGATGGAACCTTAGGACACCAAGTCTACAAAAAAAAAGACTCACACTGACAGTTACCTCCATGCAAATCCCCGCCATCACCCCTCACAAATTATTGGTGTCCTTAACAGTCTAGCCAAAAGAGCCCTTAAAATTTTTGACATTGAACACATTGACCAAGAAAAGAACCATATGATCAAGGCCTTCAAAAATATTGGCTACAAAGAAGAATAAAACATAAGAGCCTTTAAAAAGGCATAGAAAATATTACTCTGCCCATATGAACCCAAACCATTATGCAAAATAATTTATCTTCCATACATCAGAGGTATGACTACTAAAATTTCCAAAATTCTAAGAAAGAAGAACTCCTCAATTGCTTTCAAACCTTTGAAAATTATCCATTCAGAGACAAGGTCCTTCAAGGATCACATTGACCCACATCAACACCATTAAATCTATAAAATATCATGTTCCTATGGTAATTGCTACATTGGGGAAACTAGAAGATCCTTTAGAATCAGGATGAAAGAACATGCGGCTGACATTATACATGAACGTGTTCGCTCTTCTACCCTTGTCAAGCACTCCATCAAAACCAAGCACCATATTAACTTTGAGAACAATGGAATTATTGCTAGGGAAAACCATTATTAAAAAGACGTTTTAGAGAAGCTCTGAAGATCATTAAAAACCTTAACAATCTAAACAAAGACAATGGTCTTGAAATCAACAACTCTTGGATTCCCCTCCTTAATAATTCTTAAATAATTCCTCAATCCTAACTTTCCTTATCTCCTACCTCCCTTACCTTTTCCTGGTAATATCCTGCCCCCCTTCTCTCTCTTCTTCTTTCACTCCCTCTCCTACATAATTCTAAATTAACACTTCATTAATATTATTAGTAAAATATTAGTAATACTTGGTTAAGTGAATATTAATAATATATATTAGTAACTAAGAATAATAACATTAAACTATTTTAATAAAATTCTAATAATAAGGTTAATTAATAATTAATATACATTATTACCTTAATTATTGTCATTAGTATAATATTATTATACTTTTATAATATTATAATATTAGATCTATTAATTTCCTCTTCATTAAATAAGAATATGGTAAAACTATTGTCATAGGCGAGCCCGGGCGACCCAGCTCCCCATTAGACAATTCGTGGAGGTCGGGAGTTCCAGCGAAGGGAAGCCGGCGCTTCCTTCCTTCGGCTCTGTGGTATTCACCCTGCGAAGCTCTGAGGACAATGCAGGAGTTAATGCCCACATTTCAGTCCTATTCACCAAAATTCCGGAAGGAATTGAGGATGAAAATCCTCAGGGCACGCTGGAGATGCCACTGGAAGGCTCTGGAAAGGAAATTGAGACTGGAGAAGAAGCGGCTGCGGAAAAGGTCATTGCTACGGTGCTTCCAACGTCTGAAGCTGGAAGCATGGGGGAAAAAAGCACGCAAGACCTCTTTCCTCCATTGGGGCCAGCCCCTCCAGGCGTTGACGAGGAGAAATGGAAGAAAATGTGGGAAGGACGTGAAGAAGGTGACGGTTGGGCGTTCGTGGTCGAAGACAAGAGCCTCTGCGAAGAGGCGGATGCACATCTCGCGGCCCTCCCTCCATCTTCAGCCCGTCTCCAGGACTAATGCAGCTGCGGGTATTTTGATTTTGTTATTCGGTTATGTTTGCTGGCAATTGATACTTGTATCTCTACCTTGTTTAAATCTGTCGAGTCTATGGTTAAGTCTCAATTCTGGGTGGTCTAAGCTGACAGCTGACACTCGTGACTCTGTCATGCTTAAATCTGTCCGGTATATGGGTCAGTCAATCTTAGCAGTAAGCCCCTGCGTGGGCAGTCATGTGTCTGGTCTATACAATGTTGCTCCTCAGGGATTCTGATAGATTTTGCTATTGTTTTGAGAATTCAGTCCGGTGCTGCCCCTGTGTGGGAGCTTTTGTTGTCATGGAAAGTTCTGGGTTGTTTTGGCGATGCTGCCCCTGCGAGGGAGCTTTTCGGTCTATAGTCAAGATTCCCAGGGTGCTACTGTAGGCCCTGGAAGGCATGTCTTTCTGTGTGTAAAGTTATCTTGTACATATAATATAAAAGTTTAGCTAGTTTTTACCGAGAAAAAAAAAGAATATGATAAAATAAAAATATTTTATTACATATAATTTTCAAATATCATCATATTATCAATATTAATATATTATTAGTATATCTAATCAATATATTATTATTTAGATATTAACTATATAATGTATTCATAATCTCTTTATAAATATTTATTAAAATATTACAAGATTAAATATTAGGGGTTTTCCATTATTTAAGCTGGCATTTCTTTTATTTCTCCTTGCTTCTCATTCTTATATATATGGTTGTTCTCTCGACATTATTTTCTCATGATTTTATGTCATGATGATGGATCTACTTATGGGCCCAGAATGTAGACTTTCCTACAACATTACTGTGGTAAATCCAAGCCTCCAAATTATAAACTTTTGATACTCTTAGTTTGATATCCAAGTACTTTGAGCATCTAGTTTACATCTCTAATTAACCTTATATTAATATTTTGGCTTTATATCTTAAACACATTTTCTTCCAAATTTTTCTCTATATTGAGCTATTTTCTTGTCAGCTTGTGGTCCATCCAATCTAGTTCCTCATTCTCTTTCTCTTATTGTTTTACTTCATCTACATCATATCCTATAAAATCATAGATATCCTTTTCATTAAATATGAGTGAAATATCTTATTCTATTGAAAATTCCGCTTTAGGGATATTATCTCCAAATTTCCTTTTAATTATACATGATCTAACTTTCCTCCACATTCAACTTGCGATATGTCCCCTCATGTTAATGCTCCATACTTAGATTTACCATCAACAAATCACCCCCTTGTAATGTCTTATGTGTGCTCTAGCATACAAACCTTTTATAGACACTAATTTCCATGAATTTCTCTTGAACTTGCACATATATTCCTATCATCTTTTCAATGAAAGTATTTACAACACCACTTTGTCACATCTTAACAAGAAACTCGGCCAAATATTTCACTCTTGTTAAGTTTCTCCCATGGAAAATTTTGAAAGGAAATATTCTTGTTGACATGCTCATTACAATATTAAAAGAAAACTTAGCATGTGCCAAGAAACCATCCCACTAATTTTGTATGTTAACTACCAAGCATCTTAGAATATTTCCCTAAGATTTCATTAGCCTCCTTTACCTCTCCAGTATTGACCTATGAATGATATGTTGAACTATCCTATAAATTTGTGCCCAATCAATTCTATAATATTCTCCAAAAATGACCAAGAAATATGGCATCTGTATCTATGGTAATGACCATCTTTGGCAATCCATGTATCGTTACAATTTCTTTGAAAACCATATATATGTAAATACTTGCACCAATGATATTATTACAAGGCAAGAAATGTGCCATATTGTAAATCCTGTCACTACAACAAACCTTAAGTTATTTCATCTTTACAATCTAGTTAATCCTATGAAAAAATATCCCATACAAATATCATTTATGGTACGCTTAGAGTAGGTAATAAGGTATACAAGCTTGTATTCAAAGTATATTTTGACTGAATCCCATAACCAACTAGGAGATTACACAACTTTAAATAACTTGTTAAACTTCCTTTCCTAAACTAGGCTAATAATATGTGTCTTCTAATGAACTTTAAGTCGTATCTCTCCCAATTATCCTTCCAACCCTCCTTTATGCAACCCTTTAGTCAAATTCCTATGAAACAAATATTAAAAATAAAAATGTCTTACATTTAAACATATGTCCTTACTATGGAAAAAATCAACTCAAAACTTTTGTCTTATTCAACCATGTTTCTATAACACTCCTATATTTGTGTGAGAATTTTATCCTAAGTGTGTGATTCCTTTACCTACTCAAATTGAGGTATAACATTCCTCATTGTGTGAAGCATCATTGTCCTTCTATTAAAAGCATCAATTGACTTCTACTCTCTCCCCAATTTGTGTTTTAACACAAATATATAACTTTGTAGGAACAATGTCAATCTCATGCGTTTCACATTCAACTTCGCTTGAATATATATAACACACATTGTCTAGGAAACAATCAATGTCTCCAATGCTTTAATGCTTGTGTCACTATATAAAATTCCAAATCATACATAGAGTGTCGTTTTTTATCTCTTTCAAATTTTCATTATAAAATGTAATTTGCCCTCCCTCTTGTTTCAATAGTATTTCTATAATAGGTATATGCCACTTACATCATACTTTACTTAGAATGATTTCTTTAAAGTTGGCCAAACCACTTGGGGCATTTGTGATCATTTCCTTCAATATATCAAACGTTTTATGTGCTTATGTGCTCAAATGAAACCTTGTTCCTTCATGCACTCTATGTAGATTCCATAGAACCCTCTTGTTATAGACATTTTTGGGCCCTACAACCCCAAGCATGAAATTTCCATAAACCAAGGGCTCCTAAGTCCCTAAAAGTGTTGTTCTAACCCCTAAAGGAACAAGGTCAACAGATTGCAGCTTCTCCCAGAAGTTCTCCATGAGAAACTGCTCAGAATTGGTCAAAACAAGATCATTGCAGCTGCTCCACTAGCTAGGTGCGTTGCATCTCACCCAAATACACTGTGAGGGTGCATTGCATTTCAAAAGTCTCTTCTGTGGGGTGCGATGGGCGAGAAATGACAAATGGCAGTGTCATTCCGCGAGGTGGAGAGGCAATGGAAGCTTCCAGAATCTTCTCCTGTGACACTTGCCTCATTGAATTCGACCAAGGATGAGTAAGAGGCCCTCAGTCTCCAGGTGGAAGCAAGAACTATCAGAGAGAAGACACTAATCAAATCACAAGCTGACTCATCCCCCTTACAGATATCTATATGTGGATCCCTCATCTCAGAGATCCAGAGGCTGGAATTTTGCATATTGTAAGGAATTGATGTTGGTTTTCTGAGACAAACATCAGATTGTTGGGTGATCTAAGCGTTGTTTGAGGTGAAGAGGGGCTTCTTTGCTGGGAGGTTGATGTTGGGTCGGAACAACTGGTTGTAACTCCTCCTGGCTCTTTTCTTGTTTATCAATAAAAACTAGTTGAGTTTTCCTCCATGCTTTTGTATCATTGATGCTTGTTACATTTGTATGGTCAATTTACATCTGATCCTAGATTGTTTATGATTATAGATCCATGTCTTTGTATAGTGCTATGCTTCTGTGATCTTGCAGGTACTTTGTGAAGCTGGGCGTGCAAGGGAGCAGGTAGCTGAGGACTATCAAAGAAGAGAGGGATCGAATTGAAGGATTAGTGCAAGACAGAGGTTGGTCTTTCTGTTCCTCTCTATCTATAATTCATAAAGGAAAAACAACAGTAGTTTTTCTCTGTTTGTTTCTAAGGCAGCTGTCACACCTTAGTGGGATAGAGCAGTTCTAAATAGACACTTTTCCCTGTAACAAAATGGCGACTCCACTGGGGAGCTAATTAGTTTGTTTGTTTATCATTCTTTGTTGTTTGTTTCATAAAATTACGAGTAGCATTCGAACTGCATTTGCCATAACAAATGCAAAATAGACAACTGCTACTTCAATCCGTCTACTGGATCTGTTTATGATTTAAACTACTGATTCACAAACTATTTGATTGCCCTTGTGATAGCTCTTAGATCCTCCTTAGATCTACCCCTGATTGTTGCATTACTGATTGCTTTTTACTCGGCCAAAACCCAAGAACTGAACTACAAACTGTGACCCGGAACCCGAACAGAGTCTTGTTTCTGGCCCAGCGCAGGTACTGTTCAGAGATTCTAAATTTCAGCGCACTTCACGAGTGGAAAACCTGCGTTGCATTTCAGATTCTCTGTGTTACAGGTGCGCTGATCAGACTAGCTTTGTGCAGTTGTGGCTTCTGTGATTCATTCTCTCCAGTTCTATTCCTGAATTTTGCTGCCTGTGATCAGTATATGTCTATTTGAAACCCCTTTTCCTTACTGTTATTCTGCCTCCTTTGTACAAAAGAATTGTAGATGTTTCTATGTGTTTGTTGAGTCGTTTACAGTTCTCCTTTGCAAAAGTAGCATAATCGTACTGTCGCCCTTTGATTTCAAACTGTCACAAGTGTCGATTTCAGTCCTAGGAAAGAGTTTGATTGTTGTTGATGATCGATTATCCTGTTACTATTGCTTTTGGTTTGAATTTGTAATTTTCTAGTGTCAAAAACAAGTATTCATTTCAAAATCGTAAGGTGTTGTAATCGTCTCCATTTTTTTATTTCGAAAAGAAACTTGTTTATATTTGTCGCTTGAAAAGAAATTCAGATTTGTGCATCAACTTTCTTTTTAGCATTCATAAAATAAGAAAGTCGAAAAACAAATACATGCATGTGCATTTGCATATAGACAGCCTGATTGGCTTGATTTAGGAAAGTGCATTTAGAGTGTGCTCTTTGCTCTTTGTGAAAAGATTTTGTCTTTCTTTTCCCTAGTAGCTAGGATTTCATTCCATAAAGGAGATAAAAAGTTTGTTTATCATCTTAGATTGCATTTTAGGAATTACATCTACATCTCGTGGTGAACCCGAAATGAAAACTTCATAAACAAGATCAACTTAAAATAAATTCAATGAATCTAACAACGCTTTGGAACTTAACGCACAACATTTAGAAGTTTAGGCTAGAGACATATTCCGGCATCGTAAAGCCTGGTAACTGTTGTTCTCACTGATGGTTGGGTGATTCCTCCACTTAGAGACGATAAGTGCCAGCACGGACTTGTGCTCCCACGTACCGTCGAGTATATTTTGGGAGACCCCAATAGGCTTAATCCTTTACCCATAGGAAGTCGTGTCTGCCGTCCTATCGATCGCAATGCACTAAACACAGCATTCGGGAAGATTTACTGTCGTACTGTAAAAAGTATTCTGCAGTTTTGTGATTGGTTTGGTATTCCCTCTACCTAGATTTCAAGAGCAGTCCCTTTCGTTCCTTTTCAGACTACTTAACAGAAAAGGTCCATCTGAGCACTTGTCACTTCAGGCTCATTAAAAATCGAAGGAGACTAGAGTCATATTTTTTTTTTCTTGACTCTTAAAAACTGAAAAAACAAGTTGTGTCAAAGCGTCTAAAATTCATTTAATTCGGAAACATACTTCCCCTTTATTTTAGTTGATCGAGTAATCTGCAATCGTGGAAGAAAGTCAATTGAAACCCCATCGTTCACGGAGGCTTACGAGTCAACCGTCTTTGTCTCCGGAATCGAAGCCAGTACGGACAAAGCGAACTCGTTTAACTGGTTCCAAATCTCCTATTAAAGTTAGAACAAGTGTTCCAACGACATCAGAGACTCCGGTTACTCCAAACATATCTGGAATCCCTGCCTCTACAGAAGAAGTTCAGCAGCCACAGAAGGACAGTGATACTGATCCTAGTCTGAGAGTAAACACTTGTGTTCCCGAACCAATTCCATCTACAACCAGTTCGGAGAGTCTTGCTCTTCAAACATCTGTCGCTGTCAATTCCATACCTTCTTCGGCACCAGAAATATTCTACAGACCTGACGGTCTTCCCCTTCCACCTGGTCTGATTGCCATAGAAGAAATTATAGAAGATCCTCCAACAAGTACTCCATCACAATTTGGAGTCGGGATCACTCTATATCCTTCTTCATCAGAAGTTAGTCTACCACCAGCGGAAGCTCCTGTAGAATCGCTTGGCAATATTTTGGATAGACTACAAATGTCTGAACAACCATCAACATCTAGGACTGTGTCGTCTGACACAGCGACAACAGAACTCCCTGCTATCACTCCGATAATGTTCGCTGGTATACCATCTGTCCCGACTAGCTCTCAACCGCTAGAAGGAGCCCACTCAGGGGCTATTTCGACAGTATGGTTCGTTCCTGTTTGTTCATCCGGAATAATATCCGGAAACTCTTATGTTGAGTCTCAACAAATTGATCAATTTGGAGGTCAATTTGGGCAGTCCGGCCCCCAAGGGAAAACAATTCCCTTGAGTTCTGGATTACCACCGTATGGGGGGCAGTATACCCTTTCATTATCCCCTCCGAGAGGATATCCATACGGGAGTTCACAACAACATTCAGGTTATACTGGAATTACCTCAAGCGGTTGGGTACCTATACTACCTCAACAACCAAGAGTTGTATATTCGATGCAACAATGCTTACCTATGTCAAATATCCCAACTACGCCAGCTATTGTGACGGTATCACAAGTTCAAGCACTGCCTATTGTATGCCAACCTCAGGTTTCTCAGGTTGTAATGCAACAGCCCCTTGACCCTGCGACTCAACCACAATCGCCGACCGGTGGAACGACACAGGTTCAGACGGGTACGATTACCCCTCATCTTGGTCAAACTGTTAGTATCGGGCAACAGCACATGGCTTCACAACCATGGCTAGTGCAATACCAACAACCACAATTCCAACAAGTATACCAAGGTTCTGAGCAACAAATCTTTGCTAATAGTGGACAGCCGTACATTCAAAACGGTCAAAATCAACCATTTTACAGTGGTCATGCCCACCAACCTTACCAAACATACCAGCATCAAATGCATTATGCCGGCATGCAAAGACCAACTGCTCAGGCGATCCCATCTTATCCTGGGTATGCTTCACCTAACCTGAATCAGCAGTTACCCTTTGTGGCAACTTTAGAGTTACCTGATTTAAATCGGTTAACAAACAATCCAATCGCTTACGCCCCTTGGTGGCCAGCGATTCCGCATAAACTTCCATCAGATATTCCTAAATTTAATGGAAATCCGGGTGAGGATCCGTCGAATCATGTGATGAACTTTCATCTATGGTGTTCATCAAACACCCTAAATGATGATTCGATAAGACTTCGCCTCTTTCAGAGGACGTTAACGGGTCGAGTGGCAAAATGGTACATCGAATTGCCTAGAGCTTCGTTCAACAACTTCAGTACCTTAGCCACAACCTTTTTAACCCATTTTCAGTTACCAATAAGGTATGAAACGGGAACAGAACTTCTTACCAATTTCAAACAGACAACGGCCACTCACATATCTGATCATATTCATGAGTGGCGACATCGTCGTAGAATGGTAAAAATGTATGTCCCCGATCAGCTCTTAGCTGAATGGTTTATCAAGTCATTACTACCTTCCATTACGAAAGATGTGGCAAAGGGGGGAGTCATAATAGAAGAGCAAGTCATCGCTCGTGCGCAATATCTGGACTTGATATACACTCAGTCCGGCATGCTCTACGATAAAATACCTGACGCCCCTAGACCGGAATTCTCAATTCCTCCTCCTCCTAAATCGAACAATGACTCTCATGCCGGCGATGGCCTGATTGGCACAACAGACACGAAATCGACAAAGGCTACATCCAGAAAGGCCCGTAAGATTTCAAGTCAAAATGCAAAAGATGAACTTCTTGCTTCGGAAGTAAATGCCATATCGACAGAAAAAGGCAAAGAAACCAAACAACCAGGGAGCAAGAAGAAAGGCAAAGGGAAGAAGAAGAAACAGGAGGAATCATCACCTGAAAAATCTTCTTCAAACCCTCCTGGAGATAGGAAACCAAAAAATCCATGCTTTATATGTGATGAGGATCATTGGACCGCGAATTGTCCACACAGAGCTGAGCTTAAGAAATTCTTCAAGAATTCAAAAACCTCCGCAGTGTTAACTGATCCGTTTCCAAATCTGGGAACAAATCTGGTTCAAAGTGGAAATGCTTCCCCGTCTCAAGTGCTAATGTTTTCGGTTTCAAAACAACAAAATGATGCTTTGATATCGACAAGGAACAAAGATTATGGGAATCCACAGCAGTCGAACAACAAGGATAAAAATCAACCTAGTAGTTCGACAACAACTTCGACAGAAGTTGCGCCACCCACCATTCCTAAATTGACAATAAAACCGGCAAAAGTAGTAGTACACAGGTCGACATTTAATCCCCGCACTAGAGCGGCACATCATTATAATATAGTGGAAGATTTGGCCCAATCGCCATCCACTATGTCGACTCTTGAAGTACTACAGAATTGCCCATCCCAAAGGCAGTCTTTATTATCAGCCGTTGTTGGGATTGACCCAAAGGATTCCAATCTTGTATCCTTCGATCATAAAGGATACGATCCCCAATTACCAGCTCAACTAGCTTTCCTTGTTCAAGTGAAAGCCCTCAACAAAATTGTTCATCGAACAATTATTGATGAGGGGGAATCTACATGCATTATGTCGATGAGTTGCTGGAACACTTTAGGATCTCCAACCTTGTCGCGATCTTCGACGACATTAAAAGCATTCGACGGAAGAACATATACCCCATATGGTATTCTAAGTAACTTGAAAGTTGAACTAGGAGGTAAAACAATAGAAATATGTGTTGAAGTCATCGATGGAAATCTTGATTACAACATCCTACTAGGAAGACCATGGATATATGCTATGGCGGATGTTGTGTCAACCTATTTTAGGAAGATTGCATTTCCCTTTCAAGGCGGGATTACAATCGTCGATCAACAAAACTTCCTCCCCAATGGTTCTCAAGTTACAGGAAGCATTCCCATGATCCATGGAAGCCCCCATTCGCTTCAAAATATCAGAGTAGGCCTACTGAAAGATCCTATACTAATGGGAACTTTCGCCCTTCCACCTCCAATCAACCTGGCGGAAGTAGCATCGGTAGGAACCTGCAATATGATATCTTCGAAAAAGATCTCAGAAAACGATATCGACATGGATCAAGCAGTGGTTTTACCCCCAAGCCCAACTAAAATATTATAGCAATCAATGTTCCTAGCATGGGGGGCAAACTCAAATCAACGCTCATCAAGCGTTTGGATAGATAGGTCTAAAGAATATGGTACCCCTTCAGATCCTTGGTCGCGAGTGCATGTCACCGACTAAGGAATTGTCCAATCAATGGTAATCGAAGGGGCACCTTGGAATGATTCCCACCATCGTTCCCTTCTCCCGGATTGTGGAGAAGATACTCAAGATGACCTTTATCATCCTTTAGTCTTTGATTTCCTATCAAATACTGTAAACACGGTGGATTCCGAGCGAAACTTGTCCAATATTGAAGAGACTATCGCCATAAATATCTCGACCAAAACAGATTTTGTAGAGAATATTTATGTTGGAAAATGTTGTTCTCCCTCAGAACTGGGAATATATAACGCTCTTTTTCGCGAATTCAGAGATGTATTTGCTTGGTCATACATTGAAATGCTAGGCATTGACTCGAGTATCGTTGAACACGAAATTAAGATGTATCCAGATGTCAAACCAGTATGACAACGACTAAGGCAGGTGCACCCCAAGAAAGCTGCTGTCATTAAGGTAGAAGTTGAAAAACTTCTCCATGCTGGTTTCATCTACCCGGTTCCTCTAACCGATTGGGTATTGAATATTGTCCCTGTTATGAAAAAACAAGGAACAATTAGAGTGTGAATCGATTATAGGGATGTAAATTAGGTTTCTCCAAAAGACAACTACCCTACACCCTTCATTGACCAGATAATTGATGAATGCGCCAGATGTGAAATCTTTTCATTCATGGATGGATTCTCCAGGTATAATCAAATAAATATCCGCCCACAGGACCAGTCAAAGACTGCATTTATTTATCCGTGGGGCACATTCGCATATCGAAAATTACCCTTTGGTTTAAAGAACGTAGGGGCGACGTTTCAGAGGGCAATGAATTATGCATTCCATGACATCAAAAACATCGTTCAACCATACCTCGACAACCTACCGGCTCATTCGCGAAAGCGGACTGATCACTCGCAGCATTTAAGAGCGATATTTCTACGTTGCCGACACTACAAGATACGACTCAATCCACACAAATGTGCATTTTATGTCAGTTCTGGTCGTTTGCTTGGCTTTGTAGTCTCGAAGGACAGGATTCGACTCGACCCATGTAAGGTCCAGGCAATCATAAATTTTCCTCCACCTTCGAATTTGCTTCAGATTCAGAAACTCCAAGGGAAAGCGAACTTTCTAAGGAGGTTCATTCCAAATTACACTGAAATTTCTAAAGGTTATACACGTCTTTTGAAAAAGGAAGTGCCCTTTGTCTGGGATCAGGTTGCGCAAGCATCCTTTGATGCGTTAAAAGAATCACTAATGAAAGCATCATTAATGCACGCTCCTGATTATCAAAAAGATTTTAACATGTATCTGGCTGCAGCGGATACAACCATCGCAATGGTTTTAGTTCAAGAAGTCGATGGAATTGAACATCCTATATATTATTTAAGTAAAAACTTAAATGATACAGAAAGCAAATATTCTTACGTTGAAAATCTAGCACTTACAACTGTTCAAGCGATACAGAGATTTCGACACTATCTCCTCTTTCGGAAAACTACCATTCTGTCAGATTGCAACCCCATGACTTATATATTGTCACGACAGTTGCTGGGGGGAAAATATTCAAAATGGATAGCAATCCTACAAGAGTTTGGTCTGGAATTTGTAAAATACAAGTCGAAGAAAGCTCTAGTTTTCGCAGAATTATTATGCGATCTCCCATCGTCGTCCAACGATGAAACATCCGAAGAAACAATCGTGGACGAAAGTTTGTTTCTGATATCTTCAAGCAATGAGTGGTATGGAGATATAATAATTTATCTCCAAACCCAAAAATACAGGCCAAACACCTCCCACTCTGAACAAAAACGTATTCAATACCAAGCAAAATACTACATGATCGTCGGTGATACACTTTACCGTCGTGGTATCGATACAGTTCTGAGAAGGTGCCTCACCCATGAGGAAGCCGAAAAAGTCCTGAATGATTGTCATTCAGGAGTGTGTGGGGGGCATCAATCTGGATATGCTACAACGCAAAAAAATCTTACGAGCAGGATACTTCTAGCCAACAATGTTAAAAGATTGCATAACCGTAGTCAGAAGTTGCCATGCTTGTCAAATTTTCGATAGCAAAACCATAAGACCACCCTCACCTCTGCAGCCAATAGTGGTTGTTGGGCCATTCGCCAAATGGGGCATCGATTTCATGACATGTAACCCCACCTCGACCGGGGGGCATGGGTATATCATAGTTGTAGTTGACTATTTTACCAAATGGGCCGAGGCGATGCCTACATTAGATAATACTGGTGAAACAGCTGCCCTCTTTTTTTTCAATCATGTAGTCGCCAGATTCGGCGTACCACAGGCTATAGTCACAGATCATGGATCGCATTTTCACAATCACATGATGGTCGAATTAGCTGCCAAACTAGGGTTGTCTCACGACAGCTCTGCTCCATATTATCCGCAAGCCAACGGACAAGTTGAAGCAATCAACAAGGTCCTAAAGCGCATGCTGCAAAGGATGACTGGAGTTCACAAAAGAAGATGGCACCTTGTTACACTAAAAAATGTCACCATGACTATTTACAGTTAGGATGACTCTATCAACAGTCATGCTACCCTCTTAGGCAAGTCTTATGCCTCTGCTCTCCATGTCAAACTCCAAAAAAGAGAGAAAGTCTTTCTAAATGTATTTACCTCTGGGGACGCAGGTTCTCTCAACCTTACCTGCGGGGACGCACCCAATGTTCACAAAAGCTGCGTCTTTGGACGCTCTATATGTAAAGGGGCAGGTGTGTCCCCCTGAAAAGGTTAAAATGCGCAATTTTCATCTTTAAAAAGTCACTTGTGGTCATTTCTAGAGCATTCTAGAAGGTTGTTCGACGTGTATTGAGCGCCTCTAGATGGTTCATGCACTCCTACCAAAGAGGAACTTATCCCATCAATAAGGGAGCTATCCCATCCAAAGAGGGGATTATCCCATTGATGGTGGACCTGATTAACTTCCTCTTGAGCACTATAAATACAGGCATTGGGCCAAAAGGAGGAGAGGTTGAAAGCTATACATTTCTAAGGGTAAATGCTGCAGGAATTAGGACTCCCATTTAGAAGCTTGTGAGGAGAGATTGCCATCTTTGCTTGTTCTATTTGGAAGTGGGTGAGCTTTGTCAAAGTAAAGGAGAACTCTTGATGGACCCTGGGAGGAACTTGCACAACACCAAGGCTCAGGTTGTATTTGTTCCTTTTGTTACCTATTAATGCAAATGAGTCCATTCTTCTCAATAACTTGTTATTTATGAATTGTTTCATGTACTCCTTGGTCTATGTGTTAAATATGTTTTATTTTATGAGATTATCAAGTGCTATTTAATCGTTTGATTGTTAGTGTATGCAGGTTTCAAAGTGAAGGAGGAGCTCTTCCGGATCAGCGGAGCTGGACTGCTACAACAGCGTTGGATTACAGGTAGGATCTAAACACTTGATTTCCCGTATAGTAAATGCATGTTTAGAGAAGGATTGCTCTTGTTTGTCTTGTTTGTCACTAGAGAGTCTTAGGCTCCTAGGGAGGTTGGTTGTGTCCGCACAATCGACTCTTTCCGCCTGACAAATTGGCGACTCCGCTGGGGACTCCATTGATGTGAAAAGTCTTTTCCTTTGTGTGAACTTTGCTCTGAGAAAATTGGTTTATTTTTCTGGTTTTGGCTCTGTGACTTTGTCTTTGGGTGGGTTAGCTTAGGATTAGATTCATTTTGGTTTTTCTTGATTTTTTTCAGTAGGACGCACCCTCTGAGTGTTGCACAGTGCGTCCATGGACGCACTGTTGCTGTGTGCACAGAGCGGGCCCGCACCTGTTCTAACGGGTCGCCTGCGTCCCCTGCTAAAATTTGAGAAAATTCCATTTTTTGCATTTTTGCTCTTAGATTTTGTTTTTTCTTAGTTTTTACTGCCCAGATTCATTAGTCCCTTGTCAAAGATCTTCACCTGCACTTGTTTCGATAGCATTGAGTGTTTTAGTGGATTTCATCGAAGTGTAAGCCATAGGGTTTGATTTTTGAGTAGGTCTTGTAGTGACTTTGGCGGTAGAAGTTGTCAAGCCTTAGATCTCTCTGGTTTTGTCAGCATTCTAAGAAGTCAGACCTGTCATAAAGTCTACCTGTGAGAGCAACTTACCATTGAGTTGTCTCTTTGGGCAAATTTCGAAGTGCTTGTTGATTGAGTCTTGAATTCCATTTTACAAAAAGAACAAAAAGATTTGAGTTTTGTTTTGACTAGTCTTTTGATTCTGCATTAGCTGGTCCTTGATTTGATTTTGGTCAAGTAAAACAACCTAGAATCATCTTTGTGAGCTTTTGCCTTGTTAGGTTTGCTTAGAGTAATTTCCTTTTTGATTTGCTTGTGAGTCAAGTTTTCATAGTTTTTATAACTCTTAAGATTGATTTTCGTTACAATAGGTTTATATGCTTAATTAAAAAGAGAAAATACAAAAACATCTCCTTTGAAAAGTTTTGTTTCAAGTAGCTTTGAAAAGTTTTGAAAGAAAAAGAGTTTTTCGTGCACGTAAAGAGTGGTCATGTTTGTATGCTTGAAAAGATAAGAGAATTGTTTCTTTGATTGTCTTTATTAAGAAAGTTGTTTTCTCTAAAATTTGCATCTCTCAACTCTCTTAGTTAAGAATTTCATTGAAAAAGGAAAGTAGCGTAAATCATCTTAGGTGCATCTTTGTAGTGGTTTGAGTCGAGTCTACACACCATTGGTTTCACTTCCGCTACCTTTTGTCTTTAAGAAAAACCATAAAATTAAAGCTTAAAGTAAAATCGACGTAGTAACTTTTATTTACTAGGGCTCTGAAACACCAATTTAGATCAGGCTAGTGTCTTGGAGTAGGTGAGTAATTAACTCTCCAAGACAACAAAACCAAACAAGTAGCTTATCTTGTGATAGAATAAATCCAATTGTCTCACTTGTACTCTGAGAAAGCTCCTCTTAAAGGAGAAGCATGAGCTCGTGTCCGAACCAGTGAGGGGATAAATCCCCCCTCGTTGGGAACGACGCCAGAAACGCACGTATTACAAACGGTAAACCTCGGATTAACCATTGTCGAGGAGCCAGGGGTCACTTGTCGGTAAACCTTGGATTATTGTCAAGGAGCCGGCAAGGGGATTGAGCTTGCTACTCTTCCCTTGTGTGCTGTCGGAGTTTAGACTGTTCCCCCAGGTGCATTTGTTGCGGTTGGTAACCTTAGTGACCATTATCTTTAGGATTCTACCGAGGTGACGGTGGAGGGAAGGTCCCACTGTACCTGGAGCAGACGTCGGCTAGACTCACTTGGATTTTCTGGGGGGTTCACTTCACTCGAGACGGTTAAAGTGGAGGAACTTGGTCCAGTCTATTCATTAAGCAGGTTGCCGGGGTAACTGTTCCACCCGCCACTTCTGTACTGAATCCAGTGATGTTGGGCTTCATCACCAACTAGCGCTTTCGGTTTAGAAGGCTACTATTTGTGCTTGGTTTGACGCCCTAGATTCTTTAGGCGTGTGATTCAAATTTGTTTGGTTCTTTAGAGACTTTAGGTGGTTTGATTTGAAATTTTATTTTGTTTTCATGTGTAGTAGTTAAAAGTTTTTAGCTGTGGCGGAATTACCGAGACAGTCCCGTAAACTTCGGGGCCAGTCTCCTGAAGTTGTTTCTGTGGCCGAATTGTTGAGAAGATCCCGTAGGCTTAGGGGATCACCTCCTCGAGACGACCCAGGTAATCTAGAGGGTTTAAAGGTCCTTGTAACTCCTCCTAGTGGCAGTAGAGTAGGTTCACCTGAAGAAGGAGAATCTTCCTTGGTATTCCATTCAGATTACCAAAGCTTAGAGACAGGTTATAATCCCGAAGCTGTTACAGTTTCTGAGCTTGTTGGTAGTTTTTCGTCTGCTAGTGATACAGGCGAAGAACCAGAAATATCTGAACCTGTTACTCCGACTTCTAGTGTTCCTGATTCACCGAGAATAGAAAGAATTATCACCGAAAATATTCCTACTGGTTTGATTGCTATCGAAGAACTTGCTCCAGAGGAAGAAATAGGCGTCTCTAATCTTGAAGATCAACTTACTATTGATATAAGGGAGCGTAAATCTATCTTTTACAGTCCTCCTAGAAGTACTACTTGGTACCTTTCGTTAACCAATTATTTAGACAACTTTGGGGTAGGTTTTTCTACACCTCGTACTCTTTTTCCACCTGGAGGTATTCATACTCCTGTCAATATGGCTGGTCCGTCGTCCGTGTTTACTCAAAGTCCTGAATCTTTCTTACATGGCGGTCCTTCTGTTCCCACTGGGTATCAATCTCTTTCTGGTACCTTTGCGGGGGCATCTCCTCAACCCGTTGATCATGGGTTATTATTTGGAAACAGTGGTAATGTACCATTGGGTGTAGGAGACATTTACATGATGTCAGGTTCAGTTCCCGTTTCCCAACCTCAAGGTGGCCAATTACCGCCTGGGGGGCAGCCTCAGTTAATGCCTGGGGGGCAACCTCAAGGTACATCATTTGTGTCTGGGGGGCAACCTCAAGGTCAGTACGCGCCTATGGGGCAATACATACCTCAAGGTCAACCCCAGCCTCAATATGTACCCCAGGGTCAACCTCAGTATCAATATCAACCTCAAGGATGGCAACCCCAAGGGTATCAACCCCAAGGGTATCAACCTCAAGGGTACCAACCTCAAGGTCAAGGTCAACCCCAGTATCTGTATTTACCTCAAGGTTATCAACCTCAAGGTCCATACTCAGGTCAAGGTTATCAACCACCTCAAGGTCAATCATATGGTCAAGGTATGGGAACTGCACCTTACAATTATCAATCCTATCCTCAATCCGGCTATGGATCTCAGTATCCTCAACCTGTTACGGGTCAATACCCTGGAATGTTAGTGTGGGATCCGTTACAGGGTCAACAGGTGTTGCAGCCAAGTATACAGTTGGTACCTCAAACTGGACAACCCGTAGTTTCCGGTCCACCCCAGCAACCACAACCTGTCCAGTCAAGTGTTCAAACTTCTGTAACTTCGGTAGTTACTCAGCCGCCAATTGCACCTAGTACTCCATCTCAAACGGCTGCTGCAACTACCGCCACATCTACCATACTTACTTCTGGAGTATCGACGACTCCGGTTTCTACTGTCTCTGTAACCACTCCTCAGACATCTTTACCGTTGTTTGGATCTACGATTCAAACCACGGTCCAGATGCCTGCAGGCCAGCCTGGTATAAGTACGGTTGTCACTACTCAACCCCAATTTGTTCACCAACCGTACCAGGGACAGTACCAACCTGGGCAAGCTGTCCAACAACCGGTTTACCAGTATCAACCGTATCCTGGGTACACTTATCAACAACCTCAACAACCCCAGTACGGTCCGGTTAATCCTGGTTTTCCAGGAGGATATAATATCCCAAATGCGACTCCTATTCCTAGTTATCCTGGATATCCTCCTCCTGGGGCCGGTATTGTGACCCAGAGTTTTAGAGATCCTAACCGGCAGTTACCGTTTATCGCAACTTTGGATTTACCAGACTTGACGCGCCTAACGAACGATCCAATTCAATATCTTCCGTTCTGGCCGCCAATGCCAAATAAGTTGCCCAACGATATACTCAAGTTCGAAGGTAAGTCTGGAGAGGATCCGTCCAATCACGTGATGACTTACCACCTCTGGTGTGCTTCAAATTCTATCTCGGATGATTCGATCCGCTTACGTCTTTTCCAGCATACACTCATTGGTCTCGCGGCCAAGTGGTACATTGAGTTACCACGGGCCTCTTTTTACAATTTTAGCTAGTTAGCTACCTCGTTCTTAACTCACTTTCAGTTGCCGGTCAGATACGATAACGGCACGGAGTTATTAACTTCACTAAAACAATCGACGTCCACGTATATTTCTGATCACATTCATGAGTGGAGACGTCGAAGAAGGCTAGTGAAAGTTTTTATCCCGGACCAAATCTTAGCTGAATGGTTTGTTAAATCATTATTACCGAAGATTACTGAAGATGTAGCTAAGGCCGGAGTAGTTACTGAGGAGCAAGTCATTGCTCAGGCGCAATACCTTGACTTAGTTTACACTCAGTCGGGTACGTTACACGAGAAGATTCCGGATCTTCCAAAGTCGAATCAAATCGCTGCTGCTCCTTCGGGATCTCATGCCACTGATGGTATGGTTGGTATCGTGAATACAAAGAGCAAGAAGAAGTCTTCCAAGGCTTCAACTACTCCTATTATCACTTTGCCCGATTCCCCGACAGGAGAGTCTTCTCCTGAACTTACCGCTGATATTCACGCTGTAGAGTCATCTACGGCAAAATCAAAAAACGGCGGAAAGAAGAAAGGAAAGAAGAAGGCTAAAGCAGACAAGGCTCCGAAGGAGAAAACAGAAAAGCCGGAAACCAATGACGAAAAGCGCAAACCTCGATATCCTTGTCTTATCTGTGAAGAGGATCATTTTACGAGAGATTGCCCTCATCGGGCCGAGGTTGTGAAAATAGTCAAAGGTTCTCCCACTCCTGCTGTGTTAAAAAATCCATTTCCGGAGCAGGAGAATAAGATGATAGGTTCTTCCTCGAATGCCAGTGAAGAACCCATTTTGATGATGTCTCATGTGAGGATTGCAACTCGATCGCAAGATTATGGTAGTAAGAATCCTGTTGATGGTAAGGAAGCAGAATCTTCTCACTCTAACCCATCAACCTCAGCTCCTGGTTCCGATCCACTACAGATCGAGAAACCTAACCCGGACTTAGTAATTAAACCGCCCGCCAAGGGTGTACTTCGAAGGTCTGCTTTCAATCCACATGCAAGAGCAGCCCAGAATTACAACATTGTTGAGGACTTAGTTGTTTCACCCTCAGCAATGTCGGCGTTAGAAGTGCTGCAATCATGCCTAGCACAACGAAAATTGCTTTTGTCGGCTATAGGAGCTGTTGATGTTCAGGACCCGAATCTAATAATCTTCGATCTAGAAAATAGTACACCGCGTCTCCCCCATCAAATGGCTTTCCAAATTCCAGTGATAGTCAAAAACAGGCCTATTCATAGGACTGTGATTGATGAGGGAGCTTCTACGTGTATTATGTCGATTCAATGTTGGAGATCCCTTGGTTCTCCTTCGTTGAACCAATCCCCCACCATCCTTAAGGCCTTTGATGGCCGTGGGTTCCTTCCGTTTGGTATTCTACAGGAATTGCCTATAGGGGTAGAAGGTAAAACCGTTAGTCTGGATGTGGAAGTGGTTGATGCCCCTCTAGACTACAACCTTCTTTTGGGTCGAAGTTGGTCATATGCTATGACGGCGGTCGTTTCATCAGTCTTCAGAGTAATTAAGTTTCCACATAACGGTAAGATCGTGACTATTGATCAGCTGACATACTTTTCATCCGACCCAGCCTCTTCAGAGAGTATCCAGCATGTCGGTAAGACGACAATCCCTTATAGGGACGTTGGTGTAGTTTTAGTTAAGGATTCCGGTTTACTGGGAACTTTTCCTCTCCCTCCACTCAGCGTAGAACCTTCATTTGCAACAATTCATATGATTACATCAGAAAACATTATTTATGATGATCCTTGGATTGTCCCATCTGACTCTGAGATAGACTCATTCGGTGATGCTATGCCTTTGAGTCCATATGAAATTGCTTATGAAGCTGTGATGTCTTTTACCGACTCTCATTCAACCGAGATCGACCAAATGAATGTGGTCAGTGAAGAATCACTTTTCACCTCAACCTTAGAATGGATAGCGTTTCCCGAAGTCGTGTCATCTGACGAACAACTTCGCGAAATCCTAAGTGTAGACGATCTACCATGGGAGGATCTCCATCACAGATCTTCGTTTTTACCTAAGGATGATGCATTTGAAAATGATTTTTCATCTATCTTTACCGCTGAATATGTCAAAGACGCTCAGGATCCAATGAAACATTCTGATTCAGAGTTGAATTTAGGGAATATTTCTCGTACTATTCCCATTGATATTTCAGTGAAGCCCGGAATTGAGGAAAACATTCATATAGGTGCCGCATGTACAGAAGATGAAATCCAAACTTACAAGGCCCTATTCCAAGAATTTCGCGATGTGTTTGCCTGGTCTTACGAGGAAATTCCAGGAATCGATCCTGCCATTGTTGTTCATGAAATAAAGACCTACCCGGAAGCTAAACCCGTCCGGCAACGGTTGCGTCAGATTCACCCTCGAAAAGCGGTTGCGATTAAAGCAGAAGTCGAAAAGCTGTTGAAAGCAGGTTTCATTTATTCGATCCCGTTAACGGATTGGGTATCGAATATTGTTCCGGTCAACAAGAAACAAGGAACAATAAGAATCTGTATCGACTATAGGGATATCAATCGAGCTTGTCCAAAAGACAACTATCCTACGCCTTATATCGATCAAATTATTGATGATTGTGCCGGAAGTGAAATGTTTTCCTTCATGGATGGTTTTTCGGGCTATAATCAAATCAATATTCTACCTGCCGACCAACCAAAAACGGCATTCATTTGTCCATGGGGGACATTTTCTTATTGCAAATTACCTTTCGGGCTTAAGAATGCTGGGGCCACTTTTCAACGGGCGATGTCTTATGCATTTCATGATATCAAGCACATTGTGCAACCGTATCTCGATGATTTGCCTGCTCATTCATTCCATCGAGCTGATCACCTTGTCCACTTACGAGCAATCTTTATGAGGTGTAGGCATTATCGAATTCGGTTGAATCCCCACAAATGTGTTTTCTGTATAGAAACAGGTCAATTGTTGGGGTTTGTTGTTTCAAAATCTGGCATTCGCGTCGATCCCTCGAAAGTCGAAGCTATCATCAAATTGCCTCCTCCTTCGAGTTTGCGCCAACTCCAAAGTTTGCAAGGGAAAGCGAACTTTTTACGCCGATTCATCCCAAACTACGCCGAGGTCACTAAAGGTTTTACACGGTTGTTGAAACAGAACGCTCAATTCTTTTGGGACGAGATTTCCCAACAAACTTTTGATGCACTTAAACACGCGTTGACCCATGCACCGTTGTTGCATCCTCCCAACTACAACCAGGACTACTTCTTATACCTCGCAGCTTCGCATTCCACCATTGGAATGGTGTTAGTTCAAGAAGATGAATTAGGAGCGGAACATGTGATATATTATCTCAGTAGGACCTTAAATCCCACTGAGCTAAAATATTCGCATGTGGAGAAATTGGCCCTGGCAGCCGTTCAAGCTGTCCAGCGTTTTCGTCACTACATTCTTCTCCGTAAAACTACAGTTATTTAGGATTGCAACCCTATGATTTATATTTTAACAAAACAACTGCTAGGGGGCAAGTACTCTAAATGGATCGTTATCCTGCAAGAGTTCGACTTGGAGTTCGAGAAGTCCAAGTCTAAGAAATCCTTAGTTTTTGCGGAATTGATGTGTGATTTCCCGCGTGCTGACACAGAGACTGTGGCAGAGGAGTCCATTGCGGACGAATCTTTGTTTCTTATCAGTACTTTAGATCCGTGGTACGGGGATATAATCATCTATCTCCAAACCCAAACCTTTCGGCCTGAAGCTTCAAAGGCGGAACGTCGAAAAATTCGGTTTCAATCCCAGCAATACAAAATTATTGGAGATACACTTTATCGCCGGGGGGCAGACTTAGTTTTTCGACGTTGTTTAACTCACGAAGAGGCTGAGAGGGTTTTGAATGATTGTCACTCTGGAGCATGTGGCGGTCATATGTCTGGGTATGCCACAGCTCAGAAGGTGTTGCGCGCTGGTTACTTCTGGCCATCTATGTTTAAAGATTGTATCATTGCAGTCCGGAAGTGCCACAACTGCCAAGTGTTTGATCGAAAGATGCGCGCACCACCTGCTCCTCTCCACCCTATAATTGCCGTTGGTCCATTCGCCAAATGGGGTATCGACTTTATTACTTGTAACCCTCACTCGGCCAGGGGGCATGCGTATATCATCCTCGCGGTTGATTATTTCACTAAATGGGCCGAGGCGATGCCTACATTCGACGCAAGCGGCAAAACAGCTGCAATTTTCGTATTCAATCATATTATAACTAGGTTTGGTGTCCCACAAGCAATCATTACTGACCATGGGAGCCATTTTCGAAACATCATGATGACTGAGCTTACAAGCCAGCTTGGTTTGCGCCACGATAGCTCTACTCCTTATTATCCGCAAGCCAACGGTTTGGTTGAGTCTATCAACAAAGTTCTGGTTATCATGATCCGACGAACCATTGGTATTCATCGGTCGAATTGGCACAACATGTTATTTTCGGCGCTATGGGCATACCGAACCTCAATGAAAACTTCAACAGGGTTCACTTCTTTCCAGCTAGTTTATGGCTTGGAAGCTGTGTTACCCATTGAATGCGAAATCCCATCACTTCAAATGGCTGTCGAATTACTCCCAGCTACTTCCGAAGAGGAGAAACGTTTATTGTACTTAGCTAAATTAGATGAGACTCGACGTGACGCTACATTGGCAATCGAGACTCACGCGAAGCGAATGAAAGCTCAGTATGATAGAAATGTGACCCCTCGAAGTTTTTCAGAGGGAGACCTAGTGCTATTATATGATCAAGCTAACGATAAGCTAGGTGCTGGAAAATTCGTTCCTATGTGGCATGGACCCTACATTGTAAAGTGAAAGCTAGCAAAAGGGGCTTATGAGCTGGTTGATTTTGATGGGGACTCTTTGGGTAAACCCAGAAATGGACTTTACCTAAAGAGGTATTATGCTTAAATGGTGGGTATGGAGAATTTTTAGTTAGATTAGGTTTTCTTTCTAGCTAGTATGTTTGTTAGTTAGTCAGTGTGCTTAGCTTAGAGAGTGTGTTTTTCGTCGTTATTCTGGCTTATCTTGGTTTTACTCTTGATATTGCAGATGTCGACGCCTCTCCAAACATACATTGGATTTGCTGATGGTGCTTGTCGTAGTACACGGAATATCTCTTCCGCAGCTTGGGTTATCTATTCACCCTCTGACGAGTTAGTTTCTATGCATGGGGTAAGCCTCGGTCAAACAATGAACAACATTGCAGAATACAATGCAATGGTTGAATTATTATCCGAATCTATTTCATTTGGAATTCGACGTTTGATAGTGAGGTTAGATTCTGAGCTTGTTGTATTACAGCTTAATAGAGTTTATGCCATTAGAAATCCTGTGTTATTATGGTTGTTTTTGAGAGTGCGTCTCTTGGAACGTGAATTTGATTACATTGAATATTAGCATATTCCAAGGTCTTTAAATACATTAGCAGATGCAATTGCTTCTCAAGTGTTGGACAGACATTTACGATAAATCATGCAAGTAAATTTAAAAGCATTTCATCACATATGTTAAACAAGATAAGCCGGTAATAGTGATATATATATAGATAGGAGTGTGTCAAAAAATATACATCGTCTTCGATCATAGGTTGAAAAAAACCTTATGATCGGCAAAAATGATAAAGTACAAAAAGTCAAAAATGTCACATGTGTCTACAAAGTGACTAGCCAATCACTGGTGGTGCTCCCTATACGACACCACTGCACGGGCTACCTTACGCAAAAATCTCCTAAACGGTCCAGGGACTGCGACTACATAGCGTTGAAGCCTGATAGGAATATCATCCATAGTGGTCTCAGGCATGTCCACCGTCAGACGCTCTAGATCATGCTCCAACTCAGCTAGTACCTCTACAGCCGCGTCCTGTGGGGCCGGTACCGGTGCAACTGGATGTCTCCTCTCAAAAGGCCGGAGGTTGGCTGGGCGCTGTGGACCAACATCTGCATTTTGAAAATTTTTACTGTCAATTTTGAGACGATATATATAAAAAGCAAAAAAATACATAATTTAAAAACTTGTGAAAAATAAAGTACCTCTGTCGTCCCATTGTTCTCCCTGTGGAAGAACCATGTCCAGATCACCTCGAAAATCTACTCCGGCATACGGAAAGTCCTGGATCGAGAAAACCTGGTCCTCTAACCAGTGAAAATAACTATCAGAAAATCGAACAACCGCCGCGCCCTCATCATGATGTCGGGCCATCACCGCAACCCATCGTACCAGCTTTGGCTCCCGAGGACCCAAGATATCAACAGTGAGTTGCTGAGGGATCAACATCGGAACTCTCTCTAAGGCAAAGCTCACGACTAAAGGCCCATATCCAAAAGTTTTCAGTCGTCCGTTCTTTGCCTTAGTCAGTTGGCTCTTCATATTAGCCGACACAGCATCACACCAGTTGAAAATGGTGCCTTGGTAACAGTCAATCGCCATCTGCATTTGGGACCCGGAAGCAATATGTAAAGCGGCTGCGCCGCAAATTCTGGTAACCGTGAAAGCTATAACTTTGAGTTCACGCAGAGAGATGTGTTTGATTTCCACGCCTTTCGCATGGTGTGCATTGGGTGTGCACCAATCTTCCCGGAGACTAACAAGGGATTGGCCACCCGGCCTAGTCCCGGCTAGATTGAGTTGCTCACCTCTATTTGGCAAGCCAGTGAGAAAGTATACATCAGAGGGCTCTATCTCGAGCTGGTGCCCTCCTATGTAAAAGCATTGCTCTTGAACGTTCCATCTCTCAACCAGCCATTCTAAGAATCTCACCTGAGCCCTCATGCCAGGTATGGCCCAGTATTTATATAGCCCGCATGCTTTTAGGGCATCAATGGAAGGTTGATGTTCAATTGCAGCTAAATCAACGTCCTCGTGCTCTCTTTCTCTCCAATCCAACATGGTGAGTGCCCTACACACCAAGAAACAATGATTAGAATTAATTTGGGGAAATTTGAATGGTTGTTTGTGAGGATTGGGGTTTCAAATTCCGCATTCCACGGAGGACGCACCCCGCGTTTAGAACACAGGGCGTCCGGACGCAGCTGGCCTGAAGGTGGGCTGCGTCCCCCGACCGTTTTCCTGTATAGGAAAAATTCGGGGGACGCAGGTCACCCGAAGGGCACCTGCGTCCACCGCAGAGCGCATTTTGAAACCTAAACCCCCCCAAAAAACAAAACTAAAACCTAAAATATAATTTTAATCGGATGAAATTGAAGAGTAGGATGTTGTAAAATACCTGGAAGAGACGACGTTCGATTCTGACGGTCGGATTTTCCGCAGCGACCACGGGAAGTTTCTTGCCAAAAGCCCTTTTTTCAACCTCAACAGTAAAATGGTAAAAATGACATGGTAAAAGTCTTTTTATAGGTTTTTTGGATGAATTTGTTCATTTTTCACCATGGAAGGATGTTTTTCGATGTATTTTTGCCTCTCTTAAACAGGTATGAGTAATGTGTTGTTCTTGTGCAGGACAAAGGGACTTAGAGGGAAACTTGTCATTTTTCACGAACCAAAATATCAGAGTCATCTTTTAAGCCCTTTTCTGACTCCTAAAAAATGAAAAGATTGCCGAGCGTTTCTTTTACACTCGTTAAAACGGAATTAAAAGACGGTCCCCTTATAGCTCTTTTCTGACCGTAAAATCAGGAAAAGATTGCCGGGTTTTTGTCGTTTCAAACTCGATACGGAAATAAAACGATGTGTCCTTGATCGCTTTTTACTTTTCAGGTCAGTGACACTAATTATGAAAGTACTCCTTGGTCGCAAGATCAAGCGGTTCCCCCAGATATTATTTTATACTTTTTCAGGCTTGAGGGACACAAATCTATGAAAAAGTTCAACTTGGAGTCTTCTTAAGTTTTTCAGACTCTCTAAAATTGAAAAACGCCGAGTTTCTCCTATACTGGGCTCGTTAAACATTTCACAGTAAAGGACCTGTTCAATTACAAACAGGAACGAACTACTCCTTCCTAGGGTTCGAATCAAAACTAGGTTGGACTCATCCGAAGGATGAGCTTATAACCAATCATATGTTATCCTCCTCAAGCTTGTTAAAAATAAAGAGGTACTTGCCAGAAATGGTGGGGAAAAAGAGAGAAGAATGAACCTGTCTGTTATCTTTTGTCTCAGAAGAAACTTTATTACCACTCTTGAACACGACACTTTTCATTCACCTGGGTTGGGAAATCCTTTACCTCACAGTTGATCAAACCACTTTGAAAGTCTTCAGCCGGGTTCCAGGGATTAACTTTGAGTTATTCATCACCAAGCCATCTGTCGTGTCGTTATGTGTTCAAGAGGTCTGCAAGCAAAACTTTCATCTGCAAAATACTTGTCATCCGTTTGACCATCCCTGAGTCAGTCCTTACAGCAACATTTCTTCAACTTGAACAATGATTTCGTGTTGCGGGCTTGCCTGCAACGGGTCGCTTTCTATCGACATCAGCACATTATCTAGAGAGATGACTTAGAAATCGTCAGTACCTTGAAGTCTACATGCATCAATGGCAGGTTTCTCGCCTTTGACGTCAGTTTACATCATTGACTTTCGATCGAAGGATTCCGTGAAATGTTCGACATCAACTCATTCATTCACATCTCATGGATTGTACTGGGTACTTTGAGAACCATTGACATTACTGGTGGTCTCTCTCACGCTTGTTAACAGTTTACATCATCGACTGGTAATAACGTGGTTTCTACCATGTTCGACATCAACTCATTTATTCGCATGGCTAGAATCGTACCAATTCGAGAAGTAGAAATGAAGACCCTGGATCTAGTTTCCACCATCCAGGCTGCGAGGAGTTTTGTATTCATTATCTAAGTAGACTAATCATAAACAGATGGTTGCGCCCATACTATGTCTACAAAAGTCTATGATTATGATGTACTGCAAGATCATTCCTGTATCAGAGTAGTTAGTGTGTTAGTTAAAGTTTTAATCTGAGTATGGGAATGCCTACCTCAGTGATGATATAATCTTATACATGTATTTTGTGTTGAAAATTGCAGGTTCTGACCAGGCTCTCCACAAGATAATCCTTGAAATGATAAAGCGCTTCACCCTTCCTAGATAATACAAAACCCTAATCTATTTCAGGCTTCGCACTTTAGGGGGCAATCTGTTACACTAAAAAATGTCACCATGACTATTTACAGTTAGGATGACTCTATCAACAGTCATGCTACCCTCTTAGGCAAGTCTTATGCCTCTGCTCTCCATGTCAAACTCCAAAAAAGAGAGAAAGTCTTTCTAAATGTATTTACCTCTGGGGACGCAGGTTCTCTCAACCTTACTTGCGGGGACGCACCCAATGTTCACAAAAGCTGCGTCTTTGGACGCTCTGTATGTAAAGGGGCAGGTGCGTCCCCCTGAAAAGGTTAAAATGTGCAAGTTTCATCTTTAAAAAGTCACTTGTGGTCATTTCTAGAGCATTATAGAAGGTTGTTCGACGTGTATTGAGCGCCTCCAGATGGTTCATGCACTCCTACCAAAGAGGAACTTATCCCATCAATAAGGGAGCTATCCCATCCAAAGAGGGGATTATCCCATTGATGGTGGACCTGATTAACTTCCTCTTGAGCACTATAAATACAGGCATTGGGCCAAAAGGACGAGAGGTTGAAAGCTATACATTTCTAAGGGTAAATGCTGCAGGAATTAGGACTCCCATTTAGAAGCTTGTGAGGAGAGATTGCCATCTTTGCTTGTTCTATTTGGAAGTGGGTGAGCTTTGTCAAAGTAAAGGAGAACTCTTGATGGACCCTGGGAGGAACTTGCACAACACCAAGGCTCAGGTTGTATTTGTTCCTTTTGTTACCTATTAATGCAAATGAGTCCATTCTTCTCAATAACTTGTTATTTATGAGTTGTTTCATGTACTCCTTGGTCTATGTGTTAAATATGTTTTATTTTAGGAGATTATCAAGTGTTATTTAATCGTTTGATTGTTAGTGTATGCAGGTTTCAAAGTGAAGGAGGAGCTCATCCGGATCAGCGGAGCTGGACTGCTACAACAGCGTTGGATTACAGGTAGGATCTAAACACTTGATTTCCCGTATAGTAAATGCATGTTTAGAGAAGGATTGCTCTTGTTTGTCTTGTTTGTCACTAGAGAGTCTTAGGCTCCTAGGGAGGTTGGTTGTGTCCGCACAATCGACTCTTTCCGCCTGACACACCTAATCTTGTACTCAGCTTTGGGGCTTACCGAACATCGGTAAGGAATGCAACCAGGTTTACACCTTTCCAACTGGTATATGGCCTGGAAGCAGTCTTACCAATCCATTGCGAAATCTCGTCCCTCAAACTCGTAATTGATCTCCTCCCTGGAACTTCAGAAGAAGAAGCTCGTTTCTTGGAATTAATCCAATTGGATGAAACCCATCGTGATGCCTCTTTGGCTAACGAAGCCCATAAGAAACAAGTCAAGGCACAGTTCAACAAAAATATCAAACCCTGTGTCTTCTCAGAAGGTGACTTGGTCTTGCTTTACGACCAAGAATCCGATAAATTGGGAGTAGGTAAATTTAAGTCTTTATGGATGTGCCCCTATATTTTTAAACGAGTGTTATCAAAAGGAGCCTACGAGTTAATGGACTATGACAGAATTCCACTGGCGCAACCTCGTAATGGGTTGTACCTCAAGCGTTACTATACGTAATGGTAACCTGTATGCTTTTGTTATGTTTTTGTTTTCGCTAAAGTGTTTATTTGGGTCGAGTAATCCACTTTTTACATTTGTTGCAGATGTCAAACCTATTGGAGTCATGTGTTGGATATGCCGATGGAGCGAGTCGTAGTTCGCGGAACCTATCTTTCGCAGCTTGGGCTATTTTTGATCCAAGCGGCGAGTTAGTAAGTTTCAGAGGGGTATGTATTGGTCGATCAACAAATAACATCGCTGAATATAGCGCGTTGATAGAACTTCTCTTTGATGCCATCACACATGGTATACGCCGACTAATTGTCAGGCTAGACTCACAACTCGTAATACTACAACTCACGGGTATATATTCCATCCAAAACCTAGCTATTTATCGCATGTTCCTAAGGGTTAAGATTTTGGAAAGAAAATTGATTTTATTCAATATCAGCACATTTCCAGAAACTTAAACACATTAACTGACTCATTAGCAAATTATGTGTTAGATAGACATTTGCAACATTTATAAAAGAAAACATACTATCAGTGTTTGCATGTGGATCATGTAACTTAACCAAAATAAAACTCCGAAAATAAAAAATATCTATATAACTGTTTGTGGTTTACACATAATGTTCTGTAACCAAGACAAAATCGGTCAAATGACCAAGAAATTCAAAATGCTAGGGGGCACTCTAGTCTAATGATGCTCGTGATAGCAATTCACAGCCTGTGCGATCATGCGTAAGAGACGAGTCCATCGTCTTGGCACACCAGTAGTATGCTGCTGTAACCTCAAAGGTAGCTCGTCAGTCCTCACATCTGGAATACCAAGAGTGAGACCCTCAACCTGCTCCTGTAATGCTATAAGAGTCTCGGCCACATCGAGGTCACGAAGGATAGCCCTTCCTACGGCCTCTCTTGCTGGGACAGCAACTGGTACTCTCAGGCGAACTACTGGACGAACAGGACCAACATCTGCATATACACATGAGTTTGATTAAATTCTTGATAGGATAAAGCACAAGGACATTATAAATGAAAAACGATTAACAGGAATATGGTCAAAGATTTTACCAATGGCGCCCCACTGTTCGCCATCCGGCAGCACTAAATATGGATCACCCCGGAAGTCCATACCCGCATATGGATACTCGGAATAAACCATCTCCTGATGATCAAACCACCTGAAGAAGGTATCAGAAAATGAAATCTGAGACTGACCAACATGCCTAGACATATGGTCAATCCATCTCTGCATACGTGGTTCAGTAGGAGAAGGTAAATCAAGTGCAATATATTGCGGCTGCATCAGTGGTATCTTCTCCAAGGCAAAGGCGGTCAAAATATAACCATACCCAAAGTTCTTCAACCTCCCATTCTTTATCTTGGTCAACTGTTCTTTCATCACAAGAAGTATTGCGTCGCACCAGATGAACACCTTCGGTTGGAGGCATTCCAAGGCATACTGCATGTAAGATCGGTTGGCTACATGAAGAGCCGCACCACCAGCCATCCTACCAAAAGTAAATAGAATAGTCCTGAGGGACCTGTGAGTGACATCACGGATGATGATATTGCCGTCTTTACTCGGCTGAGATCCTTCTCTGCAGTACCGACGAACATAATCTCTCACAGAGTCGCCTCCTCGGACCGAACCTGATAAAGAGATGGGGGCACCCCGCCTCGACAAGCCAGTCAAGAAATAGATGTCTACTACAGCCAAGGGGATAGATTTGCCCCTGATTTGGAAAACCTGGTTGGTAGGATCCCAAGCATCGAGCAAATACTACAGTAAGTTGATCTGTTGTCTCATGCTAGAAATGCGGAAGAACTTCAGCAAGCCACAATTTCGCAGTACGTTTACTGTAACCGGATCATGTAGGGAAAGCATGTCCTCTTCTTCATGCTCACGTTCTCGCCATGTAATGGTCATCTTACTCCAAAGATCTCTGAAAAACAAACAAGAGAAGAGTTAGATCCTGATTTTGGTAACAAACAGGCAAAATTTCCATCAAAATTGTGCATTAAATTCCTTTTATGCGTCCAATGCACCTACAACAGTGTTCTAGGTGCGTTGAATGTCAAATAGCCTTTAGACAGGCCAACATTCAACCCACCTTTCAATACACAGAGGGTGCGCTGAAAGCAGAACGATTTTTTCGAACCCCAGGGACTCAAAAAAACTAGGAATCAAGCTCAAAATGCAAAATGGAAACCATGAAATGAAAGAGCTCAGGTTTAGCTCCTACTTGGTCCAGACGGCACCGAGAATTGTCCACAGAATCTCCCGAAATCAGCTGATGAAAATCAAGGGGGAAAAGAACCTCCAAATCTCCAACAAACCAAAGTTCAAATGAAATGGTAAAATGAGAGGTAAAAACACTTTTTCATTAGTTTTTACGTAGTTCAAAGTAAAATATTAGTGTTCTAACTCGTTTTCAAGCATATATTGTTCATTTCTGACTAGTTTGATGAAGCAGTTGAAAATACAGTACGATCTTTGAAAGAAAAAAGCTATTTATGGTAAAATCAAAATAGGACCATCAAATCGAGCAGTTTTAGCACATAGTTCAAGCTCGTTAAAAAATAAACATAAGACATGAGCAAATGTTTCCACCCGCGTTTAAGCTCGTTAAAAAATGAACTATTCCCCGGTAAATAACCATCGTGAATGTAGTACTTCAGCCGTTAAAGCCTTGGTCGTGTTTGCACCGTCACCTCCACTTTTTCATTGGCCGATCATTCACCTCCATTTGATTGTTTACCCATTTTGAGGAACAACTGCGAAGAGTGATTTCACTAGCCATCCTTGTGACACTGCCGTGATTGGAAAATTCCAAACCTTACTTGGAATCAGCTGCTACCCGTTTTATCACTCGTTCCTCAAAAGACGAGTCTCCTTTAAGCTCTTTTCAACTGACTCGTAAAAAATGAAAAGATTGTTGAGCCATTGGCCTCTCCAGCTCGTTAAAGGGACAGGAAGTGCTATCCCTCCTCTAGATTTTAATCTTTTTGGACTTGAGGGATTATTACACAAAAAGATCAAGTGCTTGTTTTGTTCGGCTCGTTAAAAGTATCGAAAATCCATCCCTTCTGTATTGTTTTATACTTTTTCGGACTTAAGGGATTAGATGACAAAAAATGAATTTTGGAGTTACCTTTACGTTCCTTTTCAGACTCTCTAAAATTGAAAAGGACCGAGTTATCTTTGTCGTTAAACTCGTTAAAAAGATTAATAGCGACAAACTTGTCTATAGACGAGAACGAGTTTCACTATTGCTGGGCTCGTTAAAACATAGCGATGGGTTTGCCCGAAGGGCAAATTATAGAACAAGCATATGTTATCCTCCTCAAGCTTGACAAAAATAAAGAGGTACTAGTCAGCAATGACTGGGGAAAATTGGGAAGAAAACTTAAAGAAACTTTGTTGGTAGCAAGTCGCTCTTGAACATGACACTTCCACTCAGTGTCCGAGTCGGGTTGGGTTGTTTCATTCACCGGTCACATCACCATGGTCACGCCATACCATCCACATTTGGGGTTAATGCTACCAATCCATCACATCAGTGTCGCCAATATGTTCAAGAGAAGTCATTAAGAGAATTCACCAGTGTCTCACCCACTACCATACATTATACTCCATTCTTTCATGACCGCCACCCTGAACCTTATATCACCAGATCGTTTTCACCTTTATTAAAATGATTTGCTCCGTTCCGTGTCATTGATGTGCGATTCATTAAGGCCCTCCTGTGACGGATCACTTCTTGTCGACATCAGCTCATTATCCAATAAGTTGATCTAGGAACACCCCATTCAGTACTTTGAAGCTTGCATGCCTCAATGGCAAGTTTCTCACTTCCGGCGACGAGTTTACATCAATGGCCTTCGACCGAAAGATTTTGCGTGGTGTTCGATGCCAAGTCCTTTATTCACACCACGTGAATTGTACTGTAGTACCTTGAGGGTCATTATCATTATCGGTAATTCATCTCGCGCTTGTTAACAGTTTACATCATTGACTGGTAATCAAGCGATGTCTTTCCATGTTCGACTTCAGAACATTTCTCACATGGATCGACTTGTACTTTGAGTGAAGATCGGACGAAATTGAAGACCCCGGATCTAGTTTCATCCATGCGATATATATTAAAGGAAATAAAGACATTAAATGTACATCATTGCAGCACAGATAATCATCCTATCAAAAGGATGATGGCTCTACCAGAATCATCAGTCTACACTCAGACGATTGTCTATTCTATGTACATGAAAATGAATTTATAAAGCTGAGCATGGGGATGCCTGCCTCAGCTAGATCATGAAAACAGTATGAAGATAATGTATTGTATTGTATCTTATTACAGGTCTCCTCCCAACATTGAAAGAACTTCGGATCCTCATAATAAAGCATTTCACCCGACACCAAAAGATTAACGACCTCATACTTTAGGGGGCAACTGTTATAGACATTTTTTGGCCCTACAACCCCAAGCATGAAATTTCCATAAAACAAGGGCTCCTAAGTCCCTAAAAGTGTTGTTCTAACCCCTAAAGGAACAAGGTCAACAGATTACAGCTTCTCCCAGAAGTTCTCCATGAGAAACTGCTCAGAATTGGTCAAAACAGGATCATTGCAGCTGCTCCACTAGCTAGGTGCATTGCATCTCACCCAAATACACTGTGAGGGTGCTTTGCATTTCAAAAGTCCCTTCTGTGGGGTGCGATGGGAGAGAAATGACAAATGGCAGTGTCATTCCGCGAGGTGGAGAGGCAATGGAAGCTTCCAGAATATTCTCCTGTGACACTTGCCTCACTGAATTCGACCAATGATGAGTAAGAGGCCCTCAGTCTCCAAGTGGAAGCAAGAACTATCAGAGAGAAGACACTAATCAAATCATAAGCTGACTCATCCCCCTTACAGATATCTATATATGGATCCCTCATCTCAGAGATCCAGAGGCTGGAATTTTGCATATTGTAAGGAATTGTTGTTGGTTTTCTGAGACAAACATCATATTGTTGGGTGATCTAAGCTTTGTTTGAGGTGAAGAGGTGCTTCTTTGCTGGGAGGTTGATGCTGGGTCAGAACAACTGGTTGTAACTCCTCCTGGCTCTTTTCTTGTTTATCAATAAAAACTATTTGAGTTTTCCTCCATGCTTTTGTATCATTGATGCTTGTTACATTTGTATGGTCAATTTACATCTGATCCTATATTGTTTATGATTATAGATCCATGTCTTTGTATAGTGCTATGCTTCTGTGATCTTACAGGTACTTTGTGAAGCTGGGTGTGAAAGGGAGCAGGTAGCTGAGGACTATCAAAGAAGAGAGGGATTGAATTGAAGGATTAGCGCAAGACAAAGGTTGGTCTTTCTGTTCCTCTCTATCTATAATTCATAAAGGAAAAACAAAAGTAATTTTTCTCTGTTTGTTTCTAAGGCAGCTGTCACACCTTAGTGGGATAGAGCAGTTCTAAATAGACACTTTTCCCTGTAACACCTCTAATTAGTTTCATGTAGAAATTATGAATGCCATGGAAAATCCTTGCCTAATGTAGTTGTACAATTCTTATGAAAGTATACAATTCACCTTTTTTGGTTCCATCTCCATTGATTTTCATGAGATAAAATTCCCAAATAAACTAGCACTTGGTTGAAGACTTGATTTCTTCAAGTTTATTTTCAACTTCTCTCTTTCCAAATCTTATATCACTAATTGACATGTTGAAATTGGTTACCTTTGTTACCACTATATCATTAATATCCAATTATATAACAATCAACTTATCTAAGTATGGGTGCAACACTTCAATCATAAATGACATAAAGGTACCTAACACGTTAGCTAGACCAAAAGACATAACTAACCATTCATAAAACCATGCTTCATCCTAAATGTAGTCTTTCACTCGTTTCCTTCTCAAAATTAAATCTAATGGTAGCCACTCATAGATAAATATTAGTTAAATAAATTATGCCACAATCAAGTTGTCCAACATGTATTTCATCCCTTGGTAAAGGAAGATTGTCCTTCATTAGAATCTTGTTCAATGTTATTGAGACAATGCACATCCTCCATTTTCCATCTTGGTTTGGAAACAATAATGTTGGTATAAGACATACAATTTTATACCTTTCTTAATCAATCATATTGACCACAAATCATCAATCCATTGATTAAATTACATGTTTTCCAATAAATTGACAACTTCATCTGGAGTTTAGTTTAGAAACATATCTCTTGGTATCAAATTTATTTCATACATTATTTTCTGATTCGGATTTAAACAGGAACGCAACAAATTACAGAGATAACCATATACACAAAGATGAAGCGGAAATAATACTTCATTTCATTAATGGAAAATACTGAAATATGCTTACAAACAGAAATGGCAATAAACTAGCTAGGGCGATGGTAGCTTATCTCTGAGAAGAGATGTGATGGCTACATGCCTCTGAACTGTGTTACAATGAGGCTCAAAGGCCTATTTGTTGTTGAGAAACAATGGAAAAACCCTTAACATTCCAAAACCTAACCCTAGGAGATGAAACGCCAAACTGTGGGCCCCGTTTGGGGGTAAGTTGGTACATAAACTTCCCGGGGTCGTAACTTTGGCATATGATCTCTGTTTGACGCGTACAATAGCTCATTAGAAAGATCTATCTGAGCACTATCATTGTTGGAACGGGCAACACCGGTCCATTCCATGGACTCGTGTTGCCCTCGGATTCCCCAAAAAACGTCGTTTAGGGCCTCAAAACGGCTCCGGAAGTTAAAACTGCTAAAAATAGTAAGTTGTGCTACAATTAAGGAAACTGAAAATGCTGAGAAAGACAATGGTGGGGGTCCAGGTGGACTTGGCAGGTGGCCACCAATATCCACCTGGATCATTCCTCCCCCCTTAGGAAGCAATGGTCCCCATTGCGTTGAGCTCCTCCATGAGATGAGGAAACTTCTGTTGAACTTGTTCCCTGGTGAGCCACTTGCCCTGCTGAAGGAGTTGGCCCGCTTTGACAACTCGATACAGTTGGATATTCTGTTGGCGAGTGTTCTTGATGTGTGTGTCCATGATCCGATCAGTTGCAGCTTGTTCCATGCAATCTGGATTTAATTCTGTGGGTTTGAGCTGTTCTGCAATGTCGGATGTGTCTAGCAATGGTGGAAAGTATGGCCGAAGGCGGTCCACATTAAATACTGGGTGTAGGCCAAGGAATGGGGGAATGCTGAGCTCAAATGCATTGTCTCCCATAGCCTTAGTAATGGTGTAAGGACCATATCGGAGTGGTCTCAATTTCCGATAGGCTCCAGTAAGGCGTTCCTTTTGCAAATGCAACCAGACTTTGTCGCCCACCTGAAACTTGTGTGGCACCCGATGTTGATCATGTCGCTGCTTGTACTTGGCATTTGATTTCTCAAGAATGTCATGGACCTGCTGGCGAATATGTTGGATGCGCTCAATGAAGCTGGTGGCCTTATCTGTTTCGGACTGGACATGAGCTGAATTCATGTGAGTAGCTGCAAGAGGCATGGCCACATCAATGGGGCATAGTGGCTGGAATCCCAAACCCACCTGAAAAGGGCTATGGCCAGTGGAGCTGTGAAGAGCTCGGTTGTAGTTGTGCTGAACGTAGGGGAGGCTCTCGTCCCATGTGCATGGATGCTTTGAGTTATACATGCGCAGAATGTGCACAATCATCCTATTGACAACCTCTGTCTGGCCATCAGTTTGAGGATGGAAGACTGTGGACTTCGTGAGTTTGGTGTCCAGCATTGACCAGAGACTGGACCAAAAGGTGCTGAGAAACCGACTGTCCCGATCTGAGATGATAGACTGTGGGATCCCAAAGTGCACCCACACTCGTTCAAAGAAGAGTTTAGCAGTGGCTTCTACTGTGATATTCTTCTTGCAGGCCATCATAATGGCCATCTTTGAGAACCTGTGGACGACCACAAAAACACAGTCATTTCCATGCTTAGTGGAAGGAAGGCCTGATATGTAATCCATGGAGATGGATTCCCAAGGTCGACTAGGGGTAGGCAACGGGGTATAGAGGCCTTGCTTCTTAATGGTCGGTTTGGCAATGGCACAGGCAGTACATGATCGGATGTACTTCCCAACATCCTGTCGAAGATAAGGCCAATAGAAATAGTTTTGCAGTACTGCCACTGTTTTCTCGACCCCGAAATGCCCAGCAGCCCGACTGTAGTGTGCTTCCCAAATCATCTAGGCACGCTCGCTTGAAGGAACACAAAGGTGACCGAGGTGGCATAATAGGGCATCCTGGAGGTGAAAATCTGCAACCTGCCGACCCTCCAAGAGTGTCTGGTATGTGTGGCCGAATTCTGGGTCGCTTTTGTAGAGAAGTGGCCAATCAGAAGTCTCGTGCCCGCAAGAGTTGAGCACGGTGGTTAGCGCCATGATCGGTGGTCGACTGAGGCAATCTGCAACATTATTGGTGCTGCCCTTTTTATACTTGATATTCAAGTGAAACTGTTGCAGGTATGTAGACCACTTCTGATGGCGATCATTCTGCAATTTCCCTTGGGTCTGTATGAACTGCAGAGGTCGATGGTTTGTGTGGATGACCGTTTCCTTCCCCAAAATGTAATGCTTCCATTGTCGGCAGGCCTGTACAATGGAATACATCTCTTTATCATAAGTGGGGTACTTCCGGACTGTGTCTGAAAGTGTTTCACTGTGATATGCCACTGGATGTCCATGTTGAGTAAGGACTGCCCCAATAGCATAGTCAGAGGCATCTGTCTCGACCTCAAATGGTTGTTGTAAATCTGGTAACGCGAGCACTGGTGCCGTGCAGAGGCGATCCTTCAACTCCCTGAATGCCTTCTGTTGAGATTCAGACCAAAAGAATTTTGCTTTCGCCCTGCCCTTGGTGACTTGACTCAAGGGCCAAGAAATATGAGAAAATCCCAACACAAACCTGCGGTAGAAGTTGGCAAGACCTAGAAAGCTGCGGAGCTCTGTTAGAGTGGTTGGAGAGGGCCAATCCCGAATGACTTGGACCTTGGCTGGATCGACATGCACCCCCTGTTCATCAATGATGTATCCCAGATACTGAACCTCGGTCATGCCAAAAGTGCATTTCTCCAAATTGGCACATAGCTTGTGTTGCCGCAGTGTTTGGAGAACCTGTCGGATGTGGTGGAGGTGCTCTTCCCAACTCTGGCTGAAGATCAGAATGTCATCCAAGTATACTACTACAAAGGAGTTGGTGAATGGCCGCAAGATGTCATCCATTAGCCTCATAAAGGTTGCAGGAGCATTTTTCAATCCGAAAGGCATGACCAACCATTCGAAGAGGCCCTCCTTGGATTTGAAGGCAGTCTTCCACACATCTGAGGGTTCAATTGGTACCTGGTGATATCCTGACTTCAGATCGATCTTGCTGAAATATTTCGCCCCCTTTAGTTGGTCTAGGAGGTCATCAATCCGCGGGATCGGGTACCTATTACAGACAGTGATCTTGTTCAGCGCCCGATAGTCAATACAGAGTCTCCACGTCCCATCCTTCTTCTGTACCAACACTATCGGGCTCCCACAGGGCGAAGAACTCGGACGGATGTGACCTTTCTGCAGGAGCTCCTGAATCTGCCTCTTGATTTCATTGTTCTCCAGAACAGAGCGCCGATAAATTGGTCCATTGGGTAGCGGCGCACCTGGGGTCAGATCGATGGAGTGCTTGACTTGACAGTGTAGAGGAACCCCTGCCGGGGAGGTGAAGATGTCTTCGTACTCCTCCACAATCTTGTCCATCTGTAGCTGCCGTGCAGAGGGACCCCGTTTGGAGGCCGCGGCCACTGTCTTCTTCTTCCCTTGAGGGCGTATCATCAGGAAAACAAATTTCCTGGTTTTGGAAATGATCTTACTGCATTGTTTTGCAGTAATCAAAGAGATGGTGGCAGGTGGTGCTACCTCTGGTATCCTGAACAACTTATTTCCCAATGTAATAATAACAGCACGGGGCCTTGATTCATACACAGCATGTCGCTTCCACAAGTATGGTTGTCCTAGTAATACATCACAAACATCAAGGGGAGCAATGTCACACAATACCTCATCCGTGAAGGGCTTGATGTTGTATGGAAGGCGACACTGTTGGCTCACGCGAAGATCTCGCCCTTGGTGAAGCCACCCAATGGTGTATGGTTGTGGATGTGTTGTGGTCGGTAAGCCCAACCGCTTTACGACCTCTGCCGAAATGAGGTTCTTTTGACTCCCGCTATCAACAATGAACTGTATCGGGGAGCCCTTTACCCACATCTGGGAGTGGAAGAGACGCTCCTCCTCCTCTGGATCTTCGGGTTCATTTTTCTGGATCTTTGCGGTAGCAACAGTGGCGCTGGGATCCGCATCAATGATCTGCTTCCCTTTTTCATACCCCTTATCGGGTTCTGACTCAGAGTCGGAACATGCATCTGATTCTGAAACCTTTAGCTCAGCCACCAGTGACTACTTGGCCCGACACTCACTTGTGTTGTGAGTGGAGCTCTTATGGAACTCGCACCATTTTCCAGTGTCCTTTCTCGGCTTCGCGGCGTTGCTCTTTGCTTGCAGCTTCGGCTGGTTGTCTTGGGCTGTCCCGCCTTGGCTTTGTCCTTTGTTCTGTGGTTTAGGGGCACCTTTCCCCTGCTTTGGATTCGCAGATCCAAAGTCTCGCTTCTTTTGTTTAAACTTCTGCTCGACCTTGACGGCATACCGGTATGCTGCGCCGAGCGAGGGGATGTTTAGGAACTGTATTTCTTCCTGGATGTACTTGTGCAGGCAACCACGGTATTTGAGTATCAAATGTTGCTCTGAATCCTTGATACCCAACTTTGTGCGAAGGGTATGGAAAATATTGGTGAACTCCAGCACGTCTTGGTCCCTTCCCTGCCGCAGCGTGGTCCACTTTATGTATTCATCCTCATAGCTTCCGACAGGGTAGTACTGCTCCTTGATGGCATCCCGGAACGAATCCCAGGTGGGTGCGGCTGAAAATAGTGAGCCAGTACTTTCATCCTTCTGCTCGCAGTAGGTTTCCCACCAGTCCTTGACGTGGGGGGCTGCTTTGAGAAGAGCAAAAACAATCTTTTCCCGACTCGAAAATTCATGAACAGAAAAATAACCCTCTAGCAGATTTAACCATTTATCTACGGCATCGGCGTCTATCTGACCCTCGAATATGGGGATTTCAAAATTAACTTGTACCTTAAAGGGTGTGGCGTTTCCAGAGGAGCTGCTGGAAGCCGATGCGCCGCTTCTGGGTAGCCGCTGAAGGATCTGCGCAAAGCTGTCCATCATCGCGTTCCGTTGTCGCTCGAGCGCTTCTTCGAGCAAGATTTTGATGGGATCTCCTGCCCCCTCATCTTTCTTCTCGTCCGCCATGGGAGGCCGTCGGGATTTGCGAGGCTGGTCTTGCAAAGGTTCAACCAGTTCAAGCCCTAACTCCTTATATCCCGACCTTGTTGGGGACATGCAAAGAAAAACAGAGAAAAAGCAGACCGCTCTGATACCACTGATCCGGATTTAAACAGGAACGCAACAAATTACAGAGATAACCATATACAAAAAGATGCAGCGGAAATAATACTTCATTTCATTAATGGAAAATACTGAAATATGCTTACAAACAGAAATGGCAATAAACTAGCTAGGGCGATGGTAGCTTATCTCTGAGAAGAGATGTGATGGCTACATGCCTCTGAACTGTGTTACAATGAGGCTCGAAGGCCTATTTATTGTTGAGAAACAATGGAAAAACCCTTAACATTCCAAAACCTAACCCTAGGAGATGAAACGCCAAACTGTGGGCCCCGTTTGGGGTAAGTTGGTACATCAACTTCCCGGGGTCGTAACTTTGGCATATGATCTCTGTTTGACGCGTACAATAGCTCATTAGAAAGATCTATCCAAGCACTATCATTGTTGGAACGGGCAACACCAGTCCCTTCCGTGGACTCGTGTTGCCCCCGGATTCCCCAAAAAACGTCGTTTAGGGCCTCAAAACGGCTCCGAAAGTTCAGGACCCGAAAAACTGCTAAAAATAGTAAGTTGTGCTACAATTAAGGAAACTGAAAATGCTGAGAAAGACAATGGTGGGGGTCCAGGTGGACTTGGCAGGTGGCCACCAATATCCACCTAGATCATTTTCCTTCTTGGAGGAAGTTGATGTCGAAAATATTTTCTCACGATGTTTGGGCACAACATGGAATAATCATGTTCATATCAAACCACAAAGGCATTTTGTAGAAATATTTAAATGACAAAAATTCAAATATCATATATAAGGCACAATACAATATAACAACATGATCAACACATTCAAAAGGGTTAACCCATTCTCATTTTTCACAATAGATTAGAACGTAGTGTTTTTTACTATTGCAGTCTCACAAATCCTCCCGACTCCTTCAATTAATATTCCTCCCTTCATAGATTTTGTGCTTCTCACGCCTTTTCTCAATGCATAGTCTATGATGTTGGATTCTTCTCCTTGCCACTATCTTCTTCAAATTCTAGAAATATTCTTACCACTATCTTCTTCAAATTCTAGAAATATTCTTATTCTTTTATGCACCTCATCCTTGGGGATCCAAACACTCCAATGTAACTTCATAAGCATTGTTGGGCATCACTTTCGCTTACATTGTGTTCCTCTCATCTTCCTCTTACTGCCAACTTATTTTCGTTCACATTGGCTTCAGTCTATGCATGAGCTAACCCATTCTCATCCATGAAATAGTAACTTATCTACATCATCCTCAACCTTTTTGTAACACCATATAGGTGATACTAATAACTATTTGCCCAATCTAATATCTTAGTAATGTAATATATTGTAATATGCTTTATCTCACTAGCACATATTATATGATTTATCTACTTTAGATCCTCCTTGGGATGTAACTTATTTAAAGTAGAATCAACTCTGTTTTTTGGTCCTCAAATGTAAAATTTATAATTAACATAGTTACCAATCAAATGAGAACTATTACCTCAAAACGGGTACTCTAGCCCAAAAACCCCAAAAAAACATGAAAAAACAGGCTGAAAACGAAAAGTGTTGATGCTGGAATAACATTTTTTTGGGGTACATTTTCAGCAGTTTTTAAAAATGGCATTTAAAAAATTTAACATAATTTAAGAAGAAAAAATTAGCAAAATCAAATAAAAAACATTTTTTTTGAAGTAAAAAAAAAATAGAAACAAAATATGAAAAAAAAAAATCGAAAGAAGGCCCTGGGGTGGCAGGGGCCGATTCTGGGAATCGACCCTGCCACTCCAGGGCCCGATTTAAAAAAAAATAATAATAAAAATTAAAAGAAAAATTGCAAAAAAATGAAAAAAGGCCAAGGGGTGGTAGGGGCCAATTCCAGGAATCGCCCCCATCACCTTAAAACAAAAATAAATAAATAAAGGCCTTGGGGTGGCAGGGCCGATTCCCCTACCACCCCCGAGTCGAGTGGATCACGTAGTCATCCCTTGCCACCCTCAGGCCAACTGGGTCATGTAGTCATCCCTGCCCACCCTCAGGTCAGCTGGGTCGCGTAGTCGTCCCTTGCCACCCTTAGGTCGACTAGGTCGCGTAGTCGTCCCTGCCCACCCCCACGGCCCAATCGGCCCGAAGGTGGCAAGGGCTGACTCCATACTCGGCCCCTGCCACCCTTGGGCTAGATGGGACGTGGGGGTGGGCTGGGAAGGAGTTGTGTGTAGCTTCCTCCCCACCCACCCCCGATGCCTAGCCGGCCTGGGGATGGCAGGGGTCGATTCCCTGCCACCCTTGAGTTGGCTGGGCCGTGAGGGTGGGTGGGGAGGGAGTTGCACATAACTCCCTTCCCTCCAACCCCCGTTGTCCTATAGACCCTAGGGTGGCAAGGGACAATTCCCGGAATTGGCCCTTGCCACCCTAAGGCCTTTTTTTGTTTTTTTTTCAATTTTTTTTTAATGATTTATATTCTAGTGTTTTTGTTTAATATTTAATTTTTGTTTTTTAAATATTTTTTTATTTTAATGTTTAATATTTTTTCTTTTTAATTTTAATTTTATTATATTTTTTAATTTTTTTGTTTTATTTTCTTGTTTTTTTTGCTTAAATTTTTAAATTTTACGACTAAATTTTTATTTTATTTTACATTTTTTTTTGTCATGTTTTTTTATTTTTTATTTTATGTTTTATTACCTGTATTATTTTTTGTGTTTTTTTTTAATTGTTTTTTTAATATTTGTTTTCTTTTGCATTATTTTTTGTGTTTTCTTTTTTATTATTTTTATTTTTTTTTCAATATTTGAATTATATATATATATATATATATATATCTTTTTTTTTACAAGTTAATAATTTTTTTTTTAACTTTTTCATTTTTTTGTTTTTTTTTCTTTTTTATATATATTTTTATAATTGATTTTTCTTTTGTCATGTTTTTATTTTTTATGTTTTATTATCAACATGAAAATCACCAACATTAAAAAAATATATATCTACACTTAACACATTAAAAAAGTTAAGTGTAAAAAATAAGCCCTCTAAACAAAAAGGGTTGATATTGTATTAGCACTTTCAAAATCAAGATGTAAATCACTAACAAAAAAAAATCGTGCTAGACACATAAAAAAATTGAAGGTGTCAAAAATAAGACCTGTAAAAAAATTTGTGTTGATGTTGCATCAACACATTTCAAGACATTACCATACGTCATATTTAGACTCTTTCATCTTGATGATAAGTCCTTCCAGTGTGGACTAAAACACCACGCTAGTATATAAAATGTACTGTACCTGAGATTGGAGAGGGCGATGGGTTTAGGGTTGAGAGAGGGTTTCAAGTCTCAGGCTGCATGGATTTCGGTTCGACTCCACAGTCAGCCTCCCTAACTGCTACATCTCCCTACGTCTCCCATAACCTACAACTAAACGACTTACGGGCACTGTCAACCGGTTGGAAGTTTCCCCATCGACGGTTCTAGTCCCTCTCACCGACATTCCCTGTTCCCTTGCATCGATTCTGCAGGTAGCTATCAGCTAGTTGGGTTGACAGTTATGGATGATCTTCTCGATTATTCTGCAGACCCTTCGGAGGATGTGCCCATTTGGACACAACCCAGGACCACTTCAGAGGGATTTTTCTCTTTTGACCATGAACTTTCTGAGGAAGTAGAAGGCCTCCCATCATTTTCACAATCATTTTCCCGACCATAAATACCCTCCATCTCGCTCCCTAAAGGCGCCCTTGCTATCCAAGATTACAGCTCTCATCCCCCATTACATCATTCTCTGGCCTTGAGTGAGCCATCTCAACATCTGGGGGAGCAAACCCTAAGGGCGTCCTCTGGTCCATTACCTTCTTTGGTAGGCTTATTCATAGCCCCATCTCAGGCGCCCGGCACATCTGCATATTCGGCTCTGGTGACCACTCCACCTGGCAACTTTATGGGAATTGGCTCTATCCCTGGATTTTTCGACTCCATCCCGATGAAGACCACATCTGCGGCTAGGATTTCTGCCTCACAGGTGGCTGCGCATCCGTTTGGGAATTTTGAAGCTTCAGGCAGCAGAGTCAGAGGGGTTTCTAAGAGGAAGCGGTGCCTCCAGCTAAGAAGCAGTGAGACTTTCCTCAAGCTATCAGAGGACATCCCACTGATAGAAACCATGGATTCGGCAGAAAAGGTCCTCTTGGGGAGGGTTCGCGGTAGGCACTACAGCATTGAGCGACTATAGAAATGAACGATGGAGGTTTGGGGCCATCATATGACGGAACCCCCCAGGGTTCAAATGTTTGTCAAGGGAGGGTTTGAACAGAAGTTTAGCTACTTGGCCCATACCAATTGGGTTCTCTCTACTGTTTGGCATATAGACCAAGCCCCTATGCTGCTTCGAAGATGGACGCCATTGTTTAATCCTGAGTTGGAAAGGGTTTATACTAGTCATTTCTGGGTTCGATTCCTAGGGCTGACCTTTCATTTCTAGATGGAAGAAGTCTTTAGACAAATTGGGGATGCTATGGGGACTTATCTCACTTACGACGCCTCCTTCCAGACCACAGGATGTATAGATTTTGCTAAAATCTTGGTACATTTAGATCTCTCTGAAGGCTTATTGGAGCACATTAATATACAATGGAAAAATGTTACAAGGAAATAGTTATTAGACTATGAAGGAATCCCCTTCAGATGCAGGCGGTGTCATAAAGTTGGGCATCTTTTCAAGGACTGTCCACTTAATGGTGGGAATCTGAGGAAGACAAACAGAGAGCACTCTTAGGAACCTTTGGAGCTAGAATCTTAGAAGCATGCAGAACCGATAAGGGAGGAATAGCCTCGGGTTACTGGGGAACAGCCTTAGAAAACTATTTCTGTTGCACAGTCTGGCACTAAGGAACTGGCTTCAGCACCCGCACAGACCTCCCAGAAGAAGCGAGGCAAGCCTCCTCACTGTCCCCCTCCCCCACCTCTTGAGCAGTCCTTGGCAGTCGGAGACTCCAATGAAACATGTAAGATTTACGCTAATCCTATACCCTCGCATGCTTATCTGATTTGCATGATATTACTTTATTTGGGATTTATTTGGGGTAGGGAATGGCCACTTCTATGGATGCCACTACACATATTGACTGTCATATTTCTCTCCCTCGACTTATCATCTCTATCACCCCCCTACTGATTACCCCCCCTCTGGTTCCCTCATCCTCGACACTTGCTCCTCCTATATCTGGGTACCACACTCATTCAAAAGCTAGGAAACTGGAGTTGGACCGAGTGGGTCTGGATATTATCCCCTCCCCTCCCCCCCATAAGCTTCATTGAGGTCGACCCTCTACCCTCTCCATGGCACAATCTCAGGCGATTGATGATATCACTTTAGGTACTTAGTCCACTATACCTGGGGTTTTTAGAGCCAGAGTTACCCCTGTCGAACTCCCGACATGAAGATTTATCCTTCAACTGTAGAGGGCTTTCTAGGCTTGAAAAAAACTAGCTCTTCGTCGGTTAGTCTTCACTGACTCGCTAGATTTCATCTTTTTACAGGAAACCCTCGGTTTTGCGACTGATATCTCTCGCACACTGGAAAATTTTCTACCTGGGTGGAATTTCACTGGTCTAGATGCCCATGGTAGATTTGGAGGACTGGCCCTAGGATATAATTCCCATTCTATAAAACTTCTTAATTGCTAGGGATGGGTTGGCCATATTGGGGCAGAATTCATTCTATCGATCTGGGAATGAATTTTAGAATCTTTAATATATATGGGCCTTGCCAAAATAGACATGTATTTTGGGAGAAGCTCCTAGGCTCGGCATTATTTACTATTGATCATCTAATTATTGGTGGAGATCTCAATTTCTCCATTGGACACTCAGAGCCCTGGGGTCATCGAGCACAGTCAGACCCTCTCTTGGATTTTTTCTTTGCATCTCTGGATTTACACAACCTGATGGACATTCCTTCTCCTAGACTACAAGCTACCTGGAGAAACAATAGGACAGGTGAGAATGGACTAGCCAGAAGACTTCATTGCTTCTTAGTTAAAGAAAACGTCTTGGATTTAGGCCTGCATATCAGGCAATGGGTTGGATTAGGGGGGATCTCGGACCATTTGCCTATCTATATGGAAATGTATGCAGTCAGAGCAAAGCTCAAGGGACCATATAAATTCTGGTCTACTTGGCTCAAGGAAGCCTCTTATATTAGCATGGTTAATGAATTCTAGAAAGCAAATCCACCTGGTGTAAGGGGAAACTTTACGGAGGGATTCATTAACAACCTCTCGGAGCTAAAGAAATTGTCAAAGAACTGGGCACACCACAAAAGAATCCAGGATGATCACTCTATGAGGCAAATTGAACTAGAGCTGATAAATTTTGAAAATGATCTGGGTGGATTGTACAGTTCAGAGGAACATAAGGAGAAGATCACATCCCTCTACACAGCTCGAAGCAAAATTCTAAAGGAAAAAGAAGAAGCCTGGAGGCTGAGAAGCAGAGCTATTTGGATGAAGGAAGGTGATGAAAATACCAAATTTTACCATAAGTTCACCAATGGGAGGAAGGCGATTAATATGGCAGCTACAGGATGAACAGGGACAGATCACTAATACTTTCCCTCGACTTGCCTCGCTAGCCACCTCACATTTCAGAAGGGCATATAGTGCCCCTCGGGACACTAATCTGAATGAGATTATCAGAGTAGCTCAGCATTTTCCATGATTTGTGGAGCAAGAAGAGGGTACTGATCTGACGAAAGAAGTCACAATGGAGGAGTTGGAGGCCACCTTAAAATGGTTTAAAAAGGACAAAAGCCCTGGACTTGATGGTTGGACTATCGAGTTCTACCTAGATTTTTTCGACATCATTGGCACAAACTTATTAAAGGTTATTGAAGATTCTAGAAACAATAGACATCTGGAGGCTTCCATCACCTCTACTTTCATCACTCTTATTCCCAAAGCTGATAATCCACTCTCCTTTGACGAATATCGTCTTATTTCGCTCTGCAACTGCTTGTACAACATCATTGCAAAAATTATAGCCAATCAGATGTGACCCATACTTTCCAGTCACATTTCACCTGAACAATTTGCTTTCCTCCAAGATAGGCAGATACATAAGGCCATTGCCACTGCCCAGGAAGTCTTACATTCTCTCCACACCAAAAAAGGCAAAGGCATGATTCTGAAGGTTGATTTATCTAAAGCTTTTGACATAGTGAACTGGTTATACTTAAAAATTCTTTTAACCCATCTAGGGTTCCCCTTCAATTTTATAAAATGGATTATGTGTTGCATCACTAACATTCCGTTTAGTGTCCTGGTCAATGGGAGCGCATCCCCTTTTTTCTTCTCAGAAAGAGGTTTGAGGTAGGGATGTCCTCTATCACCGCTACTTTTCCTGCTGGTTATTGAGGGGCTAAGCATAATGATCAGGGAAGAGCATAGAAGAGGCATATTACAAGGTATCAAGATGATCAATGATTGCACACTCACACACCTACTATTTGTGGATGATGTTTTGATCTTCCTTAACGGAAGTATTAGAGACCTACCAATATCAGAGCCTCTTTTACCTTATTTCAGGAAGCTACGGGCATGTTGATCAATGAAAATAAATCTACCCTCACAACTACAGCTTGCTCTTAGCATGAACTGCAGTTTGCCCTGCATCGATTCCGGTTTACTCTGCTAAATCTTTCTGAGGGCCTGAAATATCTGGGGTATAAATTAAAGCCTATTGGATACAAGAATGCCGATTGGACCTAGCTCATTGCTAAGCTGGAAAAGAAACTCAATATCTGGTACCTCAAATATTTATCTCAAGTTGGTCGCCTTACTCTTATCAAGAGTGTCTTAGAAGCCACTCCAGTATACTGGATGTCCCTGGCTTGGATTCCTAGAGGAATACTAACCAGAATACGAGAAATTTGTTGCAGATTCTTATGGAGGGGAAGTCAACAAGGGAAGATTTTTGCATAGGTTAAATGGGACGCTTTCAATCTACCAAAAAATTGGGGAGGTTGGGGGCTTAAGAAATTGGATGACTTTTCCTCTGCTTTGGCAGCTAAGCTAGGGTGGCACCCGGTCACATCCGACATCCTTTGGTCGAGAGTGACAACTTTTAAATATATTGCCCCCTTACATATCTTGGATTGGATCTGAAGGCCGATCAAGAACATTGCTGGGATATCGATCATCTGGAAGGCTGTAATAAAAGCTTTGGACCCCATTCAGGCAGGCCTTACTCGGAGGATACTCTCGGGTCACAGCGTCTACATTGGTATTGACCCATGGGTGGGTTGCGAGAACTCACATAGATTGCCTCCTAATCTCCTCCAGCAACTCCAGGATCACAAAATCTCTCACATAGCTCATATCGCAGACAGTGCGAACTCTTCTTTTCTATACCAGGCTTGGAAATCCGCCTACTAGCTCAACATCCCCCCCATTGGCATCAAACTTGGGATGACTATACTCAGGCTCTATCAGAAGCTCACATTCGAATAACAGAAGGAGAAGACGTACTCATCTGGGCATTAGCTAAATTGGGTAGATTCTCCCCAAAGGAAGGATACCTGTTTCTGTCGGCTACAAGGAAACCACAGTCCATACAGGCTTGGTGGAAACATCTTTGGAAGCTAAAGCCCCCCCAGACTCGACTACTTATGTGGTGCATCTTGAACAATAAAATCCCTACGGGGGATAACCTTCTGAAGTGCACCTTTCACGGCCCACACTGGTGTTATCTATGCAAAAGTGCTTCTGAATCTCTATACCACCTATTCCTCACATGTCCGGAAGCCCGCAAATTATGGTCTCTTCTAGCATCAGTTGTTTCCCTTCCATGTGACTGGTCTGTGGACTCTATCAAGGCGGCATGGAACCTTTGGTACTCCTCGGTATCCTCCCACAAGCTGCGCAACCTCCCCTTGCTATTTTGCTGGGCAATTTGGATCACTCATAATCTCTTAATCTTTCAATCCATCTCTTCCTGATGGCCTATCATTGCTGCTAAGGTCTTGGCCGATTATGCTCTCATACCTGATGATCCCCAACTTCAAGGCCTAAGCTCATTACTCCAGAAGTATTTGATCCCCATATACCGCGAGCATATTTTGATGGTGCCCCACAGGAGGATGGCTGCGGGGGAGGGGTCATCCTTCATATCTCCGCAAATCACTCCTATAGCTTACTCTTGGGCTTTAGAAGAGGCACCAACAATTATGTGGAGCTATTAGCAGCAAAACACCTCATTCTATTTGCATTAGAGAATAACTGCAAAGCCTTACAATTATTTGGGATTCTAAAATTGTTTGTGACTCGTTGAATAGAACCACTAGATGCTGGTCTTTCTCTTTGAGACATATTTTGGATGAGACTCTGAGATTGATTACTCATTTTGAATTTTTACTTGCAATCATATCTACAGGGAGCGAAACACAGTTGTTGATCGCATTTCCAAAGAAGTTGCGCTCTGGGAGCCGGGCATTTGGATGATCCGAGAACAGAATGATGATGCCCATTACCAGTACTATCATAGGCCTTTTATGGATATTATTGCTTAGATTGCATGGCACCTTGGATATTTCAAATTTTGTATATATATTGCACTTCTGAACAGTTATGTTGATCTTATATCATGTTAAATAGTTTTACTTGGACTGTTAACTCCCTGCGTGGATCAAAGGTCACAGTTTTCTTTTTGAACTCTGCAAATCTGGCTGATGACAACTATGTCACTGTACAGTTTTTTGAATATGCATATGCATCTACAAAATGTAATTTCTTATATTAATGAAATTACGAATTTTTCCACAGGAAAAAAACAAATTTCAAAATCAGCATGAAAATCACTAACAAAAAAAATGTTCATACTAGATACATAAAAAAAAAAAAAAGTGCAACAAATAAGCCCTCTAAGAAAATTTGTGTTGATGCTGCATCAACACTTTTCAAAATCAACATGAAAATCACTAACATTTAAAAGAAATGTTCATACTAGATACATAAGAAAATTTAAAGTGCCAAAAATATGCTCAAAAAAAAAATGTTTATTCTGAATCACCACTTTTCAAAATCGAGTGATTTTTTTCTACCTCAAAAAACAAGTACTAGGTCATTTTCTCGTGTGATCGGTAACTATGTTAACTATTTACTAACATTTGAATGTTAAACTTACAACATTTAAATTAGCATCTCATTTGACAATTAACTAACAAAATTCAACATCATATTCCATCATATTTAGAGAAAAACACATTGATTAATAATAAGGAAAATTCCTCAATCTCTATTTGAATTTACCCAAGTGTAGTGTAGTCTATTACCCTTGAAAGAATTCCCAAATCATATTTAATCTACTATCCAACTATGAGCCTAGCTAGTTTCCTAGTCCTTTGAGTCAGAAGCTCGAAAGACAACAACAATAGTCTAGGATATAATAGACTAATCCAAGAATAACCAACGAAATAGTCTAGTTCTCTTCATTACCAAGAATTAATTCTCCTACCAATTAGCCAACTCCCACACTTTCTTTTCTTCCCCCTTGTATTGCCTCTCCCTCGTTGTTTTAAGTCCCCCTCCCTTCCACTACACAACCCTCCTTGGGAAAGGGGTGGTTATCCACTTTGTATTCAAGAGTTGGGTGGAAACTAAGTATTATACCCATTCACTACTTCACACAAACCAACCAAAGTTATTGAATTCCTATCTTACTATGAGATATTTATATCCCTATAATATAATTCCAAATGTCACCAAATTATATATTAGTTAATTAATAACCTATTTTAATAATTAATGTGTTTATGAAACTATAATAGTATAGATGTACTAGGTATGTAGGCGTAGCTAATGCACTCATATCCCATGCATGGACTATAAGAACAAGTGGCAAATAATGCATTATTATTACATGTACACAACTAATTATGCATAACAATAAAAGAATTTTCGAAAAATCCTCATTAATGAAAACACAATAATTCAATGCCCATCCATCATTGTACTTAAATTATCATAATCAAATTATCAAGTGTTCTAAACATTATATGAACTATGTAAGAAATAAAAGAATGACATATTCAAACCCAAGAAGGATGCTCATTTGACTCAGAATCATTCCTCCTAAACACCTACTTTCATCTTCCATCCCTTCCTCTACTACAATATGTTAAAGCCTCGATTATAACGAACTAATTCCAAATATAACTTTAAGGTGTAAACATTGACTATATTGACTTAAGTTCCCTACTAGGTAACCCGTAGTCACTATCACATGTCTAGTTAAGCATGGTTAACATGATCTCTTATGTCTCTAGGTTTTGAAGGATGTGTAGTGGAAAAACCTCTGCCCCTCCTAATTAAATAAAGTATAACACCCTAACACTCATTCCAATGTGCAATTGTTGCTATTCTTAGAGCGGCATCACTGAATAACCAATCTAGGTAACCATGATTCCTATAAAAAACCACACTTACCAACATATCATTGTAAATATTTGGAATTGATAACCACGTTGTTAATGCTTAATAACATACAACTACATTTTTATGTCCATGAAATTAATGTTACCTTAAGTGCTAGAGTTATTTAGATATCACCTAGCCCATTAACCTATAGGTTAGCTTACCACAAACAAATTTCTATCCATAATCATATAAGAATTCATGTTATAAATAATGTTACATATTTGCGTTTAAGTAAAGAAAACCATGTGCATTTCATGAATTATCCATTCATAATATATATCAAGTTGGTATCCATGTACCAAAAGTTCACCTTTAATTTCCTACTTTAAGGAAATCACATAATCATCAATACTAAGAACAAAAAATAGAAAAGCTCATATATCATCCTCACATAGATAGGTCCACATGTCCTCATAACAATTGTTTCTATTATTCTACCTGAGTATAGTAGATATTATGCAAATAAAGTACATGTTAATCCATAATATAGTTTACCTATTAAAAGTGAAAGAATGGGGCATTAAATTATTATTTAAAACCACTTCAATTCTTCACTTAGGATGTCCAACTTCTTCCTTTTAACCTCATTGCAATATCCACATTTATTTGACTCCTCATATTCAATTCTTGATCTTTCTCTACACATGCTAGTCTATTTTTATGAAATGCTCTTAGTCTACAAATGTTGTTACATCTAGACACATATAAACACAAACTTCCAAGTTACACCTCCAAACTTACTTCAAATGCTATGGAGACTTCTCAATCAAATTCCCCTTGTTTAAAAATGTTTACAACTTTGTATGCATATCCATTCTCCTTTCTCCACCACTATTTTACCCTTTTGCAAGTTGTGGTACTCTTGGTTTGAGATAAAAGTAATTTGAGCATCTAGTTTGCCTCTCTATTTAACCTAATAATATTTATATTTCAGCCTTGTGTCTTAAACACTTTTTTCTTGGAAAACTTTCTCTATATCTAGTTGTTCTCTTTTAAAGAATTGGTCCATCAAACCCATTTCTACATTCTCTTTATATTCTTATTCTAATTCATCAACATCATATTCTACAAAATCATAGATATTCTTTACATCAAATATGTGTAAAATATCCAACTCTACTAACAATTCCAGTTTAAAAATATTACCTCCAAATCTCTTTCTAATTATACAATATCTAGTTTTCTTCACATTCAACTTGCTATACTTTACCTTAGGATAATGTTGCTTACTCAAATTTAACATCACCAAATCACCCTCTTGGAATTTATTGTATTTGTGTCTTCAGTATGTTCCCTTTTATATTACATGGTAATTTCTCTTGAATCCCCTTGAACTGTGCATGTATTCCTATCATCTTCTCAACAAAAGTATTTGCGTCGTCACTTTGTTGCATCTTAATAGGGAAATCAACCAAATATTTCACTCCTTTTAGCTTTCTTCCATGGATAATTTTCAAAGGAAATAATCATATTGACGTATGCATTATACTATTGCAAACAACCACAACATATGCTAAGAAAATAGATCCCACTACTTTAGTATGTTACCTCTAGACATCTTAGAGTATTTCCTAACATTTCATGAACTGGCTTTGTCTTTCCAATATTTGTCTAAAAATTATATTCTGAACTCTATAATAAACTTGTGCCTAATATCTTCCATAATGTTCTCCAATTATGACCAAGAAATATGATATCTTTGTTTAAGGTAATGGTCTTCAATAATCCATGTATCCTTATAATTACACACATGCGCATGCACACGCACGCGCACACACACACACAACATTAATGCTTATCCACTACAACAAACACTTAAATCATATCACTTGTACAATCTAGTTAATCCTGGTTTGACAAACTATCAAATAGAAATATCATTTCATGATACCCTTAGGGTAGGTAATAGGTCTATAATCTTCTATCCATGGTATATATTATTATATTTATCCATTGTATACAATATTGTATTTTGACTCAATTCATAACCAACTAGGAAATACTACATCTTTTAATAAATATATAAAATTTATTTTCTAAACTAGACCAACAATATTTTTCTTCCAATCAACTACGAGTCCTATCTATCCCAAATTGGTTTTTCCATCCTCCTTCATGTAACTCTTTTCTCGAATTCTCATGCAAAACATTTAAATATATTGAACATCTTACCTTTAAACATATATCCTCATGTATTGTCATTGCAGGAAAAATTTTAACTCACCACTTTTGTCTTATGAAATTTGATTTTTGTAACACTCCTCTACTTATGCAAAATTTGTAGCTACATGTATGATTCATATATATACTCAAATGAAACTAGATCATTCCTTATTGTACTAATCATCAATCTCGTCCTACTTGTTGACACCTAATCCTTGTGATTGGGTGAATTTATGTAAATAAATAAATTAGAAATATGAACAGTCATCGGGAGATGAACTGAACAGTCTCTCCCTCATGTATATAACAAACACCTACCTGATGGAATAATACAGTCGAATCATTTTTGCCTTATGGAGTTACTGCCTGGTCTGACATGGTATCAGAGCCAGCTCCATTTTTGGCATTGCAGTCTGCCATTGTAACTCCCTTCTGTTATTTCTTCAGAAATTTGTCAGTTTGTCCTACATTCTTCTTCCAATTTTTTGTAACCTCTCACGCTCCTCTGACATAGTCCATACGCTGCTCTGACTGTTAATGGCGGTGTGCAACTGTTTTGAGACTGAGGTATCCGAGCCATGGTTGAAGACTGAAACTTCATTAACTGGTATGCAGAATATGCGTTGAGTTCTATGCTAGTACGTTTTTAATTCATCGAAGTCTTTTAAGTACATCGAATTCTGTTTGATGGATGGATGGATAAAATTGCATTTCAAAGGAATATAACATATGCTACCTCTTAGCGTTATGAGCTTCCGTGGAAGTGGAAGAGCTTCGGCCTGCCCACGATGATGCCTTTCCCTTCCGCCTTTCCAGAGGAATGGATAATGCCTTTCTTTTAAACCTCTAGCTTCAATATTGGCCTGGATGCTGCTTCTTATTATTGCAGAATCTGTTGCAGTATCTGAATTCTGCTACACCTCGGCCTCAACCTCCATACGCTTCTCGACTCCCATAGTCATACTTCCCACAGCCACATAGCGTGTATAATTCCTGCGTGAAGGACAACTGTGTGCTTGAAGAAGGCCATCGGAGCCCTCCTTATACCGCACTCCCATCGTATCTACTCCACGGTGAATGTGGTGGCAGCGGAAACGTGGTGTGGCTGCTATCCCAAGTGCACCACCTCGAGGACTGTACATGTCACATGATGCCATTACAAGCCTTATGTGCCACTTATAGATGATTATTTTTTGTTTTCACTCGATGGAATCAGCGTGATGGTAGTTTTTGCTTGGCTGTCTTTATCTCTGGACTAAGCAACAAACCTCGTTAAGAAATTCACAGGTCCCAGGTCTCCATACCTTGGCTTGATATATCACGATGTTGCTGTTGGTTAACGTTGTGGTATTTCAGAGAAGTTAAGGTTTTGGTGCATTACTATAACATTTGATTCATTTGTGGAATCGCTTATACAAGTCTCAGTAGTTTTCTGTAGATTCCTTTGACAGCATAGACAATAATTGCGAAGATGCCATGAAGATGAAAATAATTTATTCACATATATCTTTGATATTTTTTGTGAATTTAGACTGAGATAGCTTTGAAGATAAATTATTCTTCATACCTCTGTCTCCATATATCATATATCAGAATCAATTTTTTAGCAACAGAAGTTTTCTTCTCCACAAAAGCACATTTTTTTTGCTAGCAGAAGTATTTTTACAACACTCAAATTTTACATTGCATTCAATCATATCCATTGTGGGAATAGTTCTCACTGACAAGGAGAACTATCCTGAGTGGTTCTACATGATAAAACACACCCTCATTTTCAATGAGTTGTGGAAAGGAGTGTGTGTTGGAGACGGAGACAAAGAGCCAGAACAACATACCTTAGACAAAGAGCTCGCCATTTGGGAAAATAAGAACAACAAAGCCTAAGCATTAATTGCACCATCTGTAAATGAAGAGGTGTGTTGCCATATTTCATCATATTCAACTACCTTTGAAGCCTTACAAAAGCTGAAAGAACTCTATGACTCACATTCTGCACTTGAAGTTGTTCAACTCATGATTAAACTCTTCACTCTTGAACTGCAAAATAATGATTCTCTTGCTCTTGCATCTGAAGTAAAGTCTATAATGCATGATATCAAATGCACTAAGGTTGAACTGGATATTCCTCTTATTGATTTTCTCAAGGCACTTTATCCTACTTACTCCAATTATCTTGAGTCATTGCAAGCAAATGGAAATCTCAAAGATATAACCTTTGACTCTCTTGTGAAAAAATTTGCTGAAAGAGAGAAAGCTTTTGGAAAGAAGACAACCCCTGAATCTTCTGAAGAGGTTATGTGCCTTTCTCATAAAGAAAAGCGTCCTGCTCAAGATTCCACAAGAGGAAGAGGTGGTCGAAGAGGAAGAGGAAGATATTTCAGAGGCAGGGGGGTATACATTCTCAAGGAGAAAAGATAGATTTGCATTGTATTCACTGCAAAAGAAATGGATCACATGATGCCTCTACATGCAAGCTACCATGGGACAAAATTGAGCAGAAAAAAAACCAACAAAAAGGTAAAACTGATGATTCAAACAAAGGTAAAGCACCTGAATCCGCTCACTATGTTGTGGCACAATGTAACATTGGAGTAAATGAAGATTTATTTAATGCTTCACTTGATTCTTGGAAAAATTATTGGTTGCTTGATTCAGGAGCAACCTGCCACATGACTCATAGAAAAGATTTTTTTGAAGATTTCACTAACAATGTTGATGGAGTAGTATACTTTGCAGATCAATCAAAAATCAAGCCATCAGGGCTTGGCACAATAGAGCTTAAACTGCCTGGTCTTCCAGACTTTCTTCTGCATCATGTTCTATATCTCCCACAGCTCAAGATAAACTTGTTGTCCTTGGTCCACATCTACCAGCAAGGTCACTCCATTCATATGTTTGATGGCAAGCTTGAGGTAAGAAAAGCATCTGACCACTCACTTGTCATGAGGGGAATAGAAGAAGAAAGGCTTATCAAGCTGTAAGGAACCTCTGCTCATGCACAACATTTCTCGTACAATTCTCATCATGAAGAAGGTACAATTCCCTCAAGTTTATTATGGCATGCTAGATTTGGACATTTGAACTATGACAGTCTCCGCTTGTTGAAGAAAAATGGTGTTGCTTGTTTGCCTACAATTCCTAGGAAACTTAAGCAATGTGATGCTTGCATTCTAGGAAAGCATAGCAAACAGTCTTTTCATGATTCACATTCAAGAGCACATAGAAAACTTGAACTCATTCATTCAGATTTATGTGGTCCAATGCCTGTTCCTTCTGCAAATGGAAATAAATATATCATGACATTTATTGATGACTACACCAGAATGTGTTGGGTTTATTTATTGAAGAACAAATCTGATGCTTTTCAAACATTCAAGAATTTTCATAAATGGATTGAAAATGATGCACAATCTCATATTGGGTCTATTCCCACTGATAATGGAAAATAATACACATCAAATGAATTTGAAAACTATCTTCACCAGCATGGGATCAAACATCAAACAATTGTTCCTTATAATCCCCAACAGAATGGTGTAGCTGAAAGAATGAATGGCACAATCTTAAATATGGTACGATCCATGCTCTTCTTCAAAAATGTAAAGATAATGTTTTGGGTTGATGTTGTTCTATGTGTTGCATATATAAAGAATAGATGTCCATCTAATGCTATAAGAAACAAGACTCCATATGAAATGTGGTATGGACATGTTCCTTCGGTAAAGCATCTCAGGGTCTTTGGTTCCACCTGTTATGCCTTGATACCAAAGGTACATAGAAACAAACTTGGTGCTAGAAGTCGTAAGTGTATCTTCCTGGGGTACTCAAACACCTCAAAAGCATACCACCTCTATGATCATGAAGTAAATAAGAATTTTGTTGTATCTAGAGATGTAATTTTTCTTGAATCATCCAAAACTGACAATGTTGTTGAGCAGCAACTTGATTGCTTGGATAGATTCGCAAAAGCAAAATCATTTCAAGAATTTGATAATTAGATTCCACACCTTGAAGGGGGGATTCCTATACTAGATCAACATGTGGAATTTTCTTTTGAAGAACTCTCTCCCCCACATGAAACTCCAACAATGGATGATGCTTTAAGTGATGTAATTGATAGAATTAGGAAACTCAATCTTCATTCAATCCCAACTAAATCAACGGAGCAGCCTGGACCATCTTAGAAAGGTCCCCCAAAGTGGCTGACAAAGACACTTGAAAGTGTTCATCCTGATGAGGTTGGAAAGACAGGAACTCGAAATTCAAACACGAAAAATGGAGTTGATGTAGACAACTCTAATTCACTTGTTGATATGGATGTTTCTTATGATTGTGAATTGAACTTGTCTACAGATTTTGAACCAACTTCCTTCAAATAAGCTGCTTCTCATGATGAATGGAAAGAAGCAATGCAAAAGGAGTATGATGCCCTCATAAAGAACGACACTTGGAAGCTGGTTGATCCTCCATTAGGAACCAAACCAATTGGCTGCAAGTGGGTCTACAAGAACAAGTATAAAGATGATGGCTCACTTGACAAGCATAAAGCTAGGGTTGTGGAAAAAGGTTTTGCACAGAAGAAAGGGGTCGATTATGAGGAGACTTTTTCCCCCACAGCAAAATGGGCTACCATCCGGACACTCTTTGCACTAGCAGCTCAGAACAGTTAGAAAGTCCATCAAATGGATGTAAAAATTGCTTTCCTGAATGGAGATCTAATGTCAACCATTCTTAGATAAACCTTCATGAATTGCGTCATGTCACACTCAGGTTATCCAACATGTCTTTCATTCCTTGATATGAAAGCTTGTGCTCCATTGGAACCTTATTCAATGTTCTTGAGTCAGTGCACATCCTCCATCTTCCATCTTGAATTGGAATGAAAAATGTTGGTATAACACATAAACACTCATACTTTTCTTTATCAATCATGTTGGCTGCAAATCCTCAACCTGTTGTTTTAATTGTGTTCTTTCTGATGGATTAATAGTTCTATTAGAAGCTTGATATGGCAACAAATGTTGTGGTACCAAATTTATCTCATACATCATCTTCCTTCTTGGAAGAAGTTCATGAGGGAAATATTCTCTCATGATGTGTGGGGAAAAATCTAACAACTTTTCACCTCCTTGTGAATCTATATCTCATGCATGTCCATTTCTCCTCTGTCATTATTTTCCTCTTCCATCACCCTCTAAAAGACAATTTCATAACATTCATTTCTCTCATATACATTGGTTAAGAATAATTTTTCTATGAATAATAACAATTATTTAGGATCCTCATCCTTCATAGGAAATAACTTGAACTTTCAACCATTTTAATGATTGTATATTATTCCTCCCATCATGTATTATACAATGACCATACTGCCACAATCTTCACAATAGTAAGTGGAATGCATCCATAGGGGTTACTTCACACAGAGTGTCATCTTTTATGAACCATTGTGTGAAGCTATTTTACATGATTTATCATAATCACCTCATATCCTTTTTTAAATTGATATGACTTGTGGGAATGGGGATGTTATTTGTAACACAAAACCCATTTTATTAACCATTTATATTGCCACCTGTTGAAGCCCCGAAAATCAAGTCGAAAACAAGGGGGATACTCGCCCGGTCCGGACCTTGGTTGGCAGCTCCTTATCCGTTTGGTATAGCGGGTCCGACTGGGGATAATGGGACCAGTTTCCCATTCTATGAGTGTGTGTGTGTGTGTAGAATTTGATGTCGCTGATCTAACAGTTCCTATTTAAGATATTCTAATTCTACCTCTAATTTAATTCTATGCTATTGTAATCTAATAAACAACACATATAAATCTATACTAACCCGGGATGTAATTCTTCTATTATGCGATCTAAAGAGATTTCAAATAACAACTGGTAATAAAGATCATTCAGCGATTATAAGAAAGGAAATCAATAAAGATGAACTACTTCGCATAAAAAGTTAGACGAAACAATTGTGAAAAACATATCGCATAATGAGCTATTCATACATTAGGCATAAATAAATAGCTATCACCGTACAAAAGTGCCAAATGATAACTCAAGCATTCATGCAATAATACATAAACAACTAAAAACTGTATATCACTTTAATAGATAAGCAGAAATGGTCAAGAGATAAAAGTACCATTTATGACTAGTCCTACTCATAAGCTTCAAGCGACAATGATTTATCTCTCCTTGCTCTAACATCCACTAAGAGTACAGAAGTGCAACATCAGTAGCAGATATCAAATGCAAACATCAACAAATCTTGATCCATTCATTCACCAAAACCTCCTCTGAGGGTGCAAAAGTGCATGTTTTGAGGACAAGTTTTTGATAAATTTCTAGACCCTTCTCTAAATGCATGAGAAGGGTTTAAATACTACTTACTAAATCTAATAATAACTTATTTACTAAAATTTAGGATGCGGTTTAAATGACCGCCCTTTTTCTAAGCAAAATTAAAACGAAAATTGTATCCAGAATTAAACTATTGTTGTATTTGCTCTTTAAAACTGCATGTATGCAGCATCGGTTTAAGGAGAGTCGGTTGGCTGACTTATGCTTTTAACTGTGCTAAGAAAACGGAATCGATGAGAGCTGGTACCATCTTTTCGGTCGCATTTATGATACACTTAACAGCCATCCACTGGCTATGAGGCTTCACCAAGTATGCCCAGTAATATTCCCAATTTAACCTGTTCGGCGCTTGAATTGCTTTTGCCTTTTCTTGCTCTCTCTGTTTCCATTCCGCCTCTAGTTGTAGTTTGTTCGGTAAATATACTGGGGTGGTTTCTGCGATCAAATTTTCCCTGTGCAAATTCTCATTTACACAATCAATAAGACTGCTTGCTACCGTGGCTGCTGTTTCTGCTGCTTGTTCTGCCTCCCTGATTTGATCGTCCCATTTGTTAAAGAGCAGTTCTTTGTGGTTCTCATTTATCTTTGGTGTGCCTGCTCTTTTTCCCTCGTCTTCATCCTGCCAAGCCAAGTACTCAGTCACCCGTTTATCAATCAGATCATAGTCACTTCGTAAGTTGACCACTTGATTAGTGATCTTATCACTAATTTCACAATAATAACTCCACTGTGATATCTTTTGGCCCAACACTTCTTGTTGTTGTAGTAATTGTTCATTCAAGGAAATAGATTCTGAAATAAACTCTGTAAGCTTAGGGTCTTCTTTGTGCATCTCTTGCAAATCCTATAACTGCTTTCCTTTCTCTTTCAAACTTTTCTGATATCCTATCTGCATTTGCTGGAAGTCCTGCTGCAACCTTTCAAGTTGTTTATGTGCTTCATTATTGGTGTTGGCTTATTGCAATTGTTGTCGCAGTACTTTTATATGATCTTCCCGTTCTTTTAACAACTGTTTTACTTCCGATGCTTTATCAATAGTCGCACGTATGCTCCTGCGATCTGAGATAGTTTGGTGAGATTTTCAGTAGGATTGCTAATGGGATCTTTCCACAAGACGTCTAATTGTTTTGCGTCTTGAGAGAGTGTATTTTCCAATTTCCTTTTCTTTCTCTGTCTTCTTACCACTGCTTTATGTTGTGGGCTATAAAATATATCCAGAGGGGGAATTTCTTCTATGTTAAGTATAAGCTCAGAAGATGGGGCAACAGGAATATGCTCCGTATCTGAGACATCGTTGACTATTGTTGTGATTACTTCTTGTGCTACCTGTGTATTGCTCATAGGTGTTTTTAGGGCTTGTACTTCAAGATTGATCAATTCGTTGAAGGTTTCCCATTCTTTATCTAATTTGGTTGTGACTGGTGGTGCTTCAATGATGAGAGGAGGAGGATCTCTTTGCGGGGAGGCAATAACCTGCTGTTGTATAAGTTCCATTGACTGAGCAGTATCTTTAGCTGACTCTTCGCTCCTATCCTGGTCATTTCCGGATCTTTTAGAGTGTTTGGGCATTTCTTGTTCAGATTTAGATTTAGATCCGTTAGTGCTTGAACTCCCACTGAGACTAACGCTTGGAGTTGGTTCTCTTGCGGACAATCGTAGTTTCTCTAGAGGAATACTGGCTAATCTTCTTTCTCTGTATACCATGAACTTTTGAAAGTCTTCTGGAGACAATTGCACTTGGGCTTCGTGAAAAATCTCTTGAAGTGTGCTTTTTTTGTTGGAATATATCATCAAATAAATCCTTTTTCCTAACGAACTTTTTTATCTTGACTGTAGTTGTGAAATTTTGGGCAACCTCATTCGGGTCAAATGGTCTTCCCGGGAATTTGAATAGTTGTAAACATGTCATATTATGTACCTCAGTGAACGCGTGACCTACATCAAATAGCGAAAAAGCCCCACAAGCTACAGGAGACTGTGGCCATATAGCCTTCTTTTTGTCCTTTAAGTCTTTAGTTAGGCCACCTTCTCCACAGGTTTGATATGCAATTTCTCGAGCTAAGAGTTTATCAAGGATATACAAAGGTAGAACATGAGGGGGTGCAGTACTTCCAAATACCCTAACGTAAGTGAACAATTCCTCCCCGAACCATCTTGCGATGGGGAGGATGTCTACCTGTGCTTCAGGTGAGCACCTCGGAGGGTCTTTATCATACAACATTTTATACAAGGGCAGCATAATTCCATGACAAATTTGGTAGAAGTATGGATTGAACTGAGAGTCCCACAATTCCTTATGATAGACTTGGATGGGTAAGAGGTCTTGAGTTGTCCACTTCCAACCCATAACAGGGAACTTAGAAACATAACATATTGAATCCATAATATATGTAGCTAGGTAAAAAGGAGGATAAATCCTTTGAGACGTAGCTCTTTTGGACCGGTAACTGACAATAGCCATGATTAGGTTATTAGATAAAATTTTGGCCCAATCTACAATAGTGGCATTTGTGGCAGCATCAAGTAATGGTAACCATTCAGATGAAAATTTGTTGATATTTGGCATTCCAAATATTCTACAGAGCATGGCAGCAGCAAAGCAATATGGGGAGGTAAGGGAACCAGTATTGTACATACCGTGTTTATCTTTCTTGGACCAGTCTTTGGTGGTTTCTGACAGGTTCTGGTTCTCCTTCACGAATTTCTCTATGAATTGCGTGTTATAAGTTGCCTGTGGCTCAAGCAGATGATACATGAGCTTTAAATCCTGCGCAGCGAATGAACCGATGAGTCCTTGACTATGAACCTTGAACTGTCTATTTTTTATTTCTGTGCTATCAAGTATCCACTTGACCATATCTGTGTATGGGAGGATTTTTGGCCTCGCTGCTATCCGATGTAGGAATGAGAAAGCTAGCTCTGTTAGGGTTGCTTCAGAAGAACTCTGTGAGCCCGCAACAACAGTAACTTCCATCACTCTGCGGTTCTCCTCTTCGAGTAGCCTGTACATGCCTTCCCACGTAGCTATTCCCGTGTCTCTGTTACAAGCCGTGTCTGTATACAAAGGTGCCATTTCCTTTTCTTCAGAGCTCGGGGCTTTGTTTTTCTTTCCCATTTCAACCTGCGTATTGCTTTGTATCGTCCTCCGTTCTCTGTTCCTGCAATTCACAAGAGCAGTAGAAATGAATGACCAGGAAGGGTGATGGGAGAGTTTTAAATGCCGCAGACATACCAAATACACCACTTTATATGAAGTGATTCTTTGAAAAGCACGCGTTCATATTTTATTAATAACTGACAACTAAATACTTTATTAGCATTTAAAGCGCATAATCATGTGTCAGCTTATGGAAAATAGCTTTTCTTGAATATCGTGCCCGAAAGATCTGCGATGGAGTGATTTTTCGATTTGCTTCACAACATTGCAGATCGCATCATCGCAATGTCACAACATCGCAAAATTGCACAAACATAACATCGCAGCATTGATCTGGCCTAACATCGCAACCATCGATTTATCGCAATATCGCGGATTGCAGAAGTTTTATGTATGACAAATTTTGTTAATGTGTTTCCTGCGATATGCGATCTTGTGATCGGTGTCATCGCAAATCGCTAAATTCTGAAGTATTTCATATAAGTTTTGCTTAATGCGACGCGATATTTGTTCAATGCCACGATCTCGCACATGCCGGGATTGCACTTGAATGGTGGCATCCTACTACCGTTTTACGATGTGATTTTAAAGATTTTTCCCTTATCATAAACTTAGATTTTAAGTATTCCAAGGAGTTGCCTAAGCTTATGATGGTAATTTTTTTTTTGCGGAAAAGGAATTTAAGCATTACTTTTGCTTTTCCTAAATTTTAACTAAGGGTCCCCACACATTTAGTATTTCGGATGATGCTTAAATGAGAGGGGGGTTGTTGCTGGTCACAACACCACCATATTATGAATAATATGTTAATCAATTACAAGTTTGCAACAATTACTATTATGATTGCACTAGGTTTGTTACACAACATTTTTTCACTGTCCCTGTACTCTCCATTCCTTGATCCTAGAGGACCTCTACAATGAACCCTGCATGCTTTTCCTTCATGAAGAAACTCCCATTGTGTCCCTCTTCATGAGTAGACCATTTCCCTTTTGCATCATTTCCCCTAAAACTTTTGTTTTGCCCAATTTACAAGACCAGCATTAATGGCCTTTGTCTCCCCCACGCCGATGTGCAGAGATTAGCACTACTCCTCACGCCAACTAGAGTGACTGAGCTGTGTTCCAGCCATGTCGGTCTTGTTATGGAAAGTTTTTTAAATTAGAGCCGAAGCTTCCAGCTCTAGAAGCTCCGTAACGGAATTCTAGTAAATGGTTTGGCCGGATGGGGTCGAGGATGACAGTTTGGGCTCCTTTCCCCTATAATGATGGAACTACCTCAAGGGATAAGTCCTTCTCCCATGAGAATAGGATCCATCTCCCATCCATATTTCCTATATAAACCTCCCTTCTTCCCAAGCACAAGCTAGTTTTTTGTTGTGTGTGAGTGTTATAGAGGCAAAGTTTTGATGCTATTTTGGTTTGGAGTAGACAAGCAAGCTATTACTAGTTGTAGCTATATAGTTGTGTGAGGGAGAAGTGTGTTTTGGTTTGGAGTGAAGCCTAAAGGGAAGAGCTTTAAAAATATTGTTGTTTGAAGCCATCGTGGAATGCTAGCAAAAGTGTGTGGGAACCTGGTCTTGTCAGAGGAAGACTGCAATGTCAAGACAAATGGTTGTAATCTCTCTTTGATATTAATATATGCAACTATCGATTGATTTCCTACATGTTTTGTAATATTACATATTCATGTCTTAATGTTTCTTGACTTGTTAAGTAGGTTGAATTGCAATTTGTCTATTATTATGTTTATGTGTTGTTGTTGTTTACTTGTTTCATGAGCTTGAAGAAGAAAGTGAGAGATTGTTGGAGTGAGAAAGCGAGGACATCATCAAGTAGGATAAGCAACCAAGAGGTAGGCCCTATTGATTGATTCTAATCTAAGGAAATCTTCCATAGAATGTATCTGTTGTGGCTAGACCCATTATCAGGCTAGAGGAATTCGTTCATGTTCGCACTTACAATTTTACTTCACCACAAATTGGTGACTCCACTGGTGATCCCAATCCTTTTTTTGTCTTGGATTTCATGATTTCGTGAGAACTTTTCTAGTTTCACATTTTCCCTTTGGTTCTGTTTCTTTTCTCCTGCTTACTGGCCTAAGTCTAAAATTCATAGTAGCAGATCTTGTCCATGTTTTAAGGTTTTTTTTTTTCTTAGCTACCTTGGCGAGTGCACTTAATCCGCTGACAGTCACGCCGACCAGTGCGAATTGCTAAGGAACAGCCGCGCTGACCAACCTTTAGTGCTTTTTTCCAGTTAGGCAGTCGCGTTGATGCTTGTAAGTGAAGATTAGGGCTTGGCCCCAATCTTGGCCAGTGTGTTATGCTCTTGTGGTTTTGACCCCGTAAGCTTTTTGGACCATTTTCTCCCTGATTAGAAAGCTACTTTTCATTTGGTTTTTCTTTCTTGTTGGCTTGTCATCTTTCTATTTGATTGATTGAGTCATTGAGTAGCCAACGACACTAGGGCATCTAGTTGGTCGCCCATTCAGCAGTTTGTGAACTCACTAAGTTGGGTTGTAGGTGTGTTTACTCTTTGCATTTGTTTTTGGTCCTTTTTATGACTTTGACCTATTTTTGCACAAGTTTGAAAAAGTTTCATTTACTAGCTTGAACGTTTCTTTTCTAGCATAGATTACATTATTGGCCTTGTGTTTGGTAAAGTCGGTATTTCATTGATCTGAATGAACTTCTCTTTTCATGTTTTCATCTATTTGAAGAGCTTATTGTCTTGAGAACTTTTTCATTGAAAGATTGTATGTGAAAAGTTTGTTTCATTGTTTCATGAAAAAGTATGAAATTCTAACTTGTTTCATCATTATGTTACGATAATTTGCATCTTTTGAAAGACTAGAATTGCATCAACATTTGAAAAAGGAAGAGATTTTTTTTTTTTTGAAAGGACTAATAAATAAGTTCTTATTAGGAAATTATGAATTGGAATGCATTTTTCATTAGTTTATTTTTTGAAAAATTAACATAATGAAAGATCATTTTGTTTTCAGTTGCTTGATTGTTTGCATTTGATTGAGTAGTTTCTACCCTCTCTAGTGTAGGCATTTCATCGAATTGAAAGGGTCTTGTCTCATTTAGTTGCATTTGAGGTTTTTTCTAGTAGCATCACTAAGACCTGAAAACTGAAACTTAACTCAACATCAACTCTAAAATGAATTCAATTAACCTAAGGTGCATTTGACATTAACAATCATATCTAGAAGGTCTAGGCTAGAGACATGTTCTGGTTCCTTTAAACCTAGCAGTTGTCATCAGCTTCGGCATTAGATAGCGCTAGTATGGATTTGTGCTCCCCATATTGTCGAGTATATAACAAGAGACCCCACTAGGCTGCAATCCTTTTATCCTTAGGAAGCCGAGTCGGCCGCCTTGTGAATGTGATACACCGAACATAGAATTTGGGGAGATTGCTTGCTCATACTTCTTGGTTCGTCGAGAGGTATTCTATAGTTTACGGTTGCCTAGCAATCTTGTTTACCTAGATCACCCAGAGTAGTCATTTGATCTTTTCGAATCATTAAACTTAAAAGATCATTCGATCACTTGTCCTTTCGAGCTCGTTTCCAATCGAAAGTGATAGAGTCATCTTTGTTTCTTTCTCAACTCTTAAAAAATGAAAGAGCATCAGTCTTTTATGTGTCTTAATAATTTATTGCCCACAATCCAAAACATCTTGTTAGTCTTTTTGACCAAATCGTGAGTTCCCTTAAAAGGACATTTTAAAGCCTTGAAGTTATTTGTTCGGTCAACTAAGATAAGGTCATCGTGGTTGAACCATCTGGTTCACCCAATTCCTCTTCCTCTCCTCTGTCTGAAATATTGTCTGAGGAGTCGTTTCCTGAGTTACCAGAGTCACTCGAGGACCAAAATGTTGAACTTGTAACTGTTTTGAGTGTTCAACCATTGTCATCTCGTCCACCGCCTACTTTCGATACGGGGTCATCTGTTGATCTTGGCCCGGAATCTCCAGTCAATCCTGTTTGAACTCCAAAGAACTCGCCGACCACTAACAGTCAGCTTGGACTAGTTATCTATCCTCCGAACCCTTTGTTTGACATTGTTGAGATATCACCGCAGTGTCCTTACAGTCCGTACGACCAACCAAGTGTTCCTTTGGAACTATCCCCCAGTACTCGTTCAACCATTTTTCATCGTTTGTTTTCAAACATGGAACCCGAAGGTGATGCTCCAGTCACATCTCTGAATGAGTCTGAATTTTCTACTCCACACACTGTTGAGGGGGAAGAATTGCAATTGCAGTTTCCTCCCGAGGGTTTCCATTTTCCGAAAGGTATTCTCGCCAGTTTTCCACCCAACTATGTGTCTTTGGGGCACTTAGTTTCAGGCACACCTAGTGCCTCATCACTCTATCATTATCTTGTATGGCCTTCATGCGTCAGGCCTATGTTAGGTCTGTTTGTCACAAACACGACTTCCCAACAGGTTGCTACTTCAGTCCCGGTGCAACCCACCATTCCGAATACTCTTGTATCATCAATCCTAGTTACACAACAGTCACAACCGACAGCTTCGAAGATTGTCTCGGTCAGTTCCTCTATCCTATTAGTCAGTGGCCAGATTGTGCCACCGCCTGGGGGGTAGAACCTAAATGTTTCTACGGCGCTAGGTACCACTAATGTGAGCGGCTCACATGCTTGGTATAAACCAGCCCTCTTCTGGTATTATTTATAACACTGTTGATCCTATTCGGTCAAGCAATGTCTAGTACGAACAGTTTCAAAATCCTGTTGGTCCATCTGGATCAATCAATGTTTAGTATCAGCAACCCTATGGGGCTCAGGTCTAATACCAAAATCCTTACATTCCATATGGTTCTCAAGGATTGGTTAATCAACCTTACACCCTCTAATCTGAGCAATACATCTAGCCTGACTACGGCCAGATTCAGTGCGGTAATTTCCGGGCACTGTTTAAGTACCCTTGCAATAACAAGGATAGCCTTTACAACAATTAGCGCAGCATTTGTTACCGCAAGGGAAATCGTTGTTGTAGCAAGGGCTCTCCGCGCAACAACAAGGGAAAATTATCCTGTAGCAAGGTCACCTGCAACAAGATCAAGGTCAATCCTTACAATAGTTGCAGCAAGTCGCGCAGCAGCAGATGCAATATGCTCCACACACCTCTCAACCCATACCCTCGCAGGGCCAACCTCTGCAAACCCAGGGGCAAATTTTTCAACTGCAAGGTCAACCCTTGCAACAACTAAACCAACAAGGGCAACAACAACCCTTGTATACATACCAACAAGGTCAACCCTTGCAGGGGTAGGGTCAAGGTCAAGTCCTGCAATAGCAGGGCCAAAGCCCTCTTCTCCAAGGTCAATAGGTTCAGAATCCTATCGACCAAGGGCACCAGGTACAAAATCCCTACGTCCAAGGGCAACAAGTGTATCAACCTTATGCCTAGGGACTGCAGGCCAAGAATCCTCTTGTTCAGGGACAACTGGTGGATCAGCCCTTTGTTCCAGGAAAATAGGTCCCATATCCATATGTCCAAGGTCAATAGGATCAATAGCCTTTTAACCCATATGTTGCCTATCAACAACCTATTCCTGGACAGTTTCAAGGTATTCAAGGTGAAAATCCTCCCTATGGTCAAGGTAATTTTCAATGGGGGCAGCCTTAGATTCCATTTGGCCAAAATCCCACACTGTGGGGCCAAAACCCTTACCAGTAGGGATGGGATCCTCCCTATAGGCCTGCTTATTGACCTCCCATGTCTTTTAACATTCAATTACCTTTCTTGGGTACACTTGAGTTTCCAAATGTATCGTGCCTTATGAATAATCCGATTCTTCATTCATCATACTTGCCTTTGATGTTGTCAAAGATACCAAGTGATTGCCCAAAGTTTGATGGAAAAGCTAAAGAAGATCCTTAGGCCCATGTGATGACATATCACCTCTGGTGCTCGTCGAACTCATACGTGGATGATTCCATTCATCTTCATCTTTTCCAATGAACCCGCACGGATGCTGCAGCGAAATGGTACATCAGGCTACCTTGAAGTACTTACCATGACTTTAACTCTTTAGCCATGGATTTCCTCACACTTTTTTAGTTTCCGGTTCACTATGAAAATGGCACCTATTTTCTCACATTGCTTAAGTAAGATACTGAGACACACACCTCTGATCACATCCATGAGTGGAGACGTAGACGTTGCCTAATCAAATTTGAGATCGTTGATGTATTGCTCACTGAATGGTTTACCAAATCATTCATGGCCCCAATTGCTGGCGATAGAGCTATGGGTAGATGCGTCACTAAAGAGCAAGCCATTGCTCGTGCCCAGTACTTGGATCTAGTTTACTCTCTGTCTAGCACTTTATACAAGTTATTACCCAATGTTCCATGGCCATCATCTGATCCCGCAGCATCAAAGTCACTAGTTGTTCCTCCCGTTGATGGAGTTATTGGTTTAGTATCCCAGACCCCTGCTAAAACTTCTCCAAACAGAAGTTGGTCTCGAATGTTGCTCCTAATAGTTCATCTCAGAATCTACCTGGCCTTGGTAAAACCTCAGAGGTCCACCTATCCAATCTACCACAGCAGAAAAATCCTCAAAAGGAAAAAAAAGAAAGGCAAAAACAAAGCTAAAGTCGATGCCCCGAAACAGGGTCCTCCCAAATCGTCTGCTGGCAAATCTTTGCAACGGAAACCTAGGTATCCCTGCCTCATTTGTGAGGAGGATCACTACACTAAGGATTGTCCTCAATGATCTAAAGTTAGTCACCTGCTCAAAGGGACCCCTGTTTTCCTCGAAGAGCCATTTTTGTCTCAGTAGACCCAAATGATAGACCAACCCCGATCTACTTCCTCCAATCTCAAGTGTTCATGATGAGCACACCCATTAATGTGGCTACCCGATTGAAAGATTATCAAACTCTAACTCCGATAGCTGGGAAAAAGAAAGAAGTTGCATCTGCTTCTTCTACCCCGATTTCTGGCCCTCTGCAAATTCAGTGCCCTAACCCTGATTCTGCTACGTGGCCACCCTCTCGATGTGTGCTGGGGAAATCCTCATATAATCCCAATGCCTAAGTCGCTCAACACTACAATATTGTTGAGGATTTGGCACAAGCTTTGTCAGCCATGTCAGCTCTTGAGGTACTCCAAAGCTGCCCATCGTAGCGGAAATATTTGTTGTTAGCTATCAGGGGCATTGATCCCACTGATTCCAATTTAATATGTTTCGATCTGGAGAACCATGTTCCATGACTCCCTCATCAGATCGCCTTTCTTATTCAGGTAATCATAAATGAGAAGACCATCCACCGCACTTTCATCGATGAAGGTGCTTCCACCGGCATCATGTCAACTGCATGTTGGAAGGGTATTAGTTCCCCTGCACTGAACCAGTCTCCGAACACTTTGGAAGCTTTCACTAGGTACGATTCACGACCCTTCGATGTATTACCTAACCTTGCCATCACCCTGGAAGGTAAGACAATGCAATTCGAAGTAGAAATTGTCGACGCCAATCTCAATTATAATCTTCTACTCAGCCAAAGTTGGACTCATGCCATGCATGTTGTGGCCTCATCCTTGTGATTCGTTTTCCCCATCAAGGGAAAATTGTCATTGTCAATCAGCTTTCTTTCTTTGCTTCTTCCTCCTCGGATGGCAATGTTCGTATGTCAAGCACTCTGGTGCTCCTTATGAGAGTGTGGGGGAAGGTCTCTTCAAAAGCTATTCCTTAATGGGAATTTTTCCACTCCCACCTCCTCATGTTGCCTCTGCCAACATGATCTTGGTCAAATCTGATCCATGGGTCATACTAGCACCAGATCTTGTTGATACTTGGGGCGAGGTTATGTTGCTTAGTCCCATCGAAGTTAATTATGTGGAAATTGTTTCGGCTACGAACTCTGAATCCTCTGATTCTCATATGTCGAAGACCTCTCCCGATATGTACTATAAATCCCCATGTCTTGGCACTTTGGAATTATCTGATCCCTTAGTTGAGACCTTCCTCGCTAATGAAGGATCATGGAAATCATGTCTCTTGAGGAACCACCATGGATCGGTACTCATCATTTCTCCTCGTTCCTTCCTCGCCTGGTGGTCATGTCTACCGTTTTCGAAGAGCCCTCTTCTCCATTGCCTTTTTCCATGTCACTTTACCCTGATATGGTCAAGATCTTTCAACTGAAGGCACCTTTATCCCTTGATGGATTCAATATTTTTCACCCTCCCTGAGTTTTCACCAATTGTCCTCTGACTCGTAACCCTCCCTCACCTAGGGGGCATAGGGACAAAACCTTGTATTAGTTCTACTCTATTATTTGGCCGAGTCAATGCTTACTCGTCATGGCAACAGTAAAACTCCAGTGTTCATCTGTGTTGATTAATTACCCGAGTCCAAGCATGGACTCCCTCAAAAAGTACTATGCTTAGGTCATCTTGCATGGTTATTTATATACATTAGTGTGTGATTCATTTTTGTACAGTGTGGTTTTGTGTGATAGTTTTCAAACAACTTTCCTGTTTACTATTCTTTTCTTGCTTTGCAGATGTTTGTGACTCCTTATGTTGGTTTCGTTGATGGTGCTTGTCGTAGCACCTGGAACCTATCATCCATGGGCACGGGTTATCTATGACCCTAACGGTGAGTTGATTGACCTTCAAGGTATCTGCCTAGTTTGCACAACCAACAACATTGTTGAATACAGTGCAATCATCAAACTATTGATAGAAGCCATCACTCTGGGCATCAAACAATTGGTTGTCAACCTGGATTCACATCTTGTCGTCCTTCAACTCAACGGGCAATATTTTGTCAAGAACCCTCAAATATTGAGAATGTATCTCCATATCCGTCTATTGGAAAGGCATTTTGATTATATTACATATCATCATATTCCTAGACGCATGAATACGTTGAGAGATGCATTAGCTAATATGAGACAAACCATTTGTACCATAATAGACAGGAAAATACAACATATATAGATATATATATCTATATATATATATCTATATATATATATATATATATATATATATATATATATATATATATATAATATATATATACATATATGGTGAGAATGTTTGATACATCAGAACCCCAAAAAATAATATTTGTGTCTAAAATAACATCAGAGGCTCACAGGCCTCATACATCTGCGGCACGCAGGCCTCAAAAAATATGTAAGTACTAGACCTAAGAACTAATCAGCATGGTGGTCATGGTAGCACGAGACATCTCATGCAACACGACTCAGCAGTCGGCGAATCTGATCTGAGACTCCCACCGTGTGCCTCTGGTACTAACGGGGCATGTCTCCTATCTGAGCATACTCTGGGATACCATGAGTTAACCCCTCAATGTTCCTTGCAATCTTCTCCTCATTGTCGCTCCCTTCCTGATAAGGGGTAACAACATCAATAGGGCAGGGGATGCACCTGGCTATCGGGGACATCCCAGCTAGCCACTCTGGTCCAACATCTGTGTAAACAAGAGAAATGTTATAAGCACATGTATACCAAAAACAATTAAAATTTCTCAAAATTAAAAATTTGATTTTTTACCTTCGTCATTGAAGTCCTCTCCATCTGGTAAGGGCATATCTGGATCTCCATGGAAATTAGTGCCACTGTATGGCCAGTCCTCCACGACAATCTTCTATCATCGTAGCCATGAAAATAATGTATGTCGGTATGACATGTGCTGATCCCTAGTGATCCTGGGCATCAAACGACTCCAACGGGCCATCCACGGATCGTGTGGCATAGGAGGATCTACCTCAGTCAACTGATACTGTAACAGTGGCACTCGTTCCAAGAAGAAGGTCACAAGTACATATCCAAAGCCAAATTGCTTTAGATTCCCCTCCTCGGCCTTGTAAAACTTCATGGCCTCTACCTAGTTGAAGATTGTAGGCACTATGCAGTCAATAGCATAAAGGAACTTTGACTTGTTGGTCTCATGTTATGCCTAGGACCCTACCACTCTATTGATAGTCAACAGAATCACCCTAAGTGTCAAATCCTGCACACTAGAAATCTCTATCTTCCCACTCTTGGATTTCAGGGCCTCAGGGCAATGTTCGACAAGCAGGGAAGATATGCTTGCCCCGATCGGACGTGACCCATACAAGTTCACTGACTCACCTCCGCGAGACAGTCCAGTAATGAAGTAGATATCTGAAGTTGTCAACTCCAACTCCTGGTTTCCAATGACACAAATCTCCCGAATAATGTCCCAAAGGCTTATCAGGTATCAAAGCAACTTGGTCTAGGCCCTTATCCCTGGTGTAAGGAAGAATTTGAGGAGCTGGCAAGCCCTTAAAGCCTCCAGGCAATTTGGGTCATTCATTGCCCAGGTGTCAACATCTTCATGTTCCCTCCTTCCAATCCACCATTTTCGGTGATTCTTTCCTGTAAAAGGCATTAATTTGAGTCAATAATCATCCTTGGCACATAAAATTCAAGATTAAATGGTCAGTTTTTTAGAAAAATAGGGTTTTTCCCTATCCACGACTTCAGCGCGCCTATTTTAAAAGTAGTTGTGCCGATCATCGCGAATGGCTTTGCTAGTCACCCTCGGCCGGCGCAATTCTGTGCCCAGAAATCGCGCTGACCGAGGGTGAAAAAGATTTTCAAAACCCTCCATAAAAATCCAAAAAAAATTGCTAAAAGCATAAATAAATAGCATGAAAATGGAACTCAGGGCTTTGGCTATTACCTGAAACTAGCAGCTCGTTGATTGACCTCCCGGATCTCCCTCAATCTGCTCCGGAGCACTTAGAGAAAAAGTGGGTAAAAAGTCTTCACAGCAAAGGTAAAATGGTAAATGGTAAAAATATATTTACTTTTCCCCTTTTTATTCATTTTTTCATGAAAATATCAGGTTTTGTAAATATTTTGACCTATTTTGCCTCAAGGACTCGATAATACACTTTACCTTACTTGTGCAGTGACAGGTGATGGATGTTCGACGATGACGATGAGTCACGTTTCAACTCTTTTCTCGACTTGTTAAACTTATATGAAAATATTGCCGAGTATCTTTTCCCTTTTTGACTCATTAAAGAGAATAAAAATGGGGGGTCCTCTTTCAGCTCTTTTCCAACCCTTTAAAGCGAAAAGATGGCCGAGCCCTTGTCGTTTCAAACTCGTTAATGGATGCAAAACGTCATGCGCCCAGTATAAGTTTACCCCTTTTTTGGGCTGGGAGGCACTATTTACGAAAAAGGTACTCCTTGACTAAAATAGTCAAGAAGTTGTCTCAAGTATTGTTTTCTACCTTTTCGAATTCGAGAGACACAAATGCACGAAAAGGGACCATGTGGAGTTTTCTTTTATGTGTCTTTTTCAAACTCTCTAAACATGAAAAAGATAATGAGTTACACCTTTGTCAAACTCGTTAAACTATTAAATGACATCAGATTCATCACCATGATGAACATGAGCTTCTCCATCCTAGAACTCGTTAAACTTACCAGGTCAAATTCGTCCAAAGGATGAACTTACAGTGAGGGCATATGCTGTCCCCTTCAAGCTTGAAATTAAAAAATAATTGGGGTACTTTCCAGAAATGGTGGGGGAAAATTTGGAAATCTATCAGTCGTGTTGACAGCTCACTCTTGAACATGAAACTCTTTGCTTTGTGTCAGGTTGGGACATCCTCCTTTGCATCGTTGACCTTCCTGGGTTTGGGCCGTTTACTTTTTCCTTCCATCTGATCTCTACTACATCATCATGACCACTGATCCTATGGATCCAAAAGCTGCCAAACTTCCAGTTGTGTCACCGATATGTTCAAGAGTTGTCCTTCTGCAGTTACACCTACGTCTGATTCTCTATACCATCCAAAATCGTTTTGCATCCTCTCATCTCGCATCGAAGATGTGGGATTCATTATGGCCCTCCTTCGACACAGTTGCTTTCCTTCAACTTCAAATCATTATCTGGGAAGTTGACCGAGAGACTCCCTTCCAGTACCTTAGAGCTTGCATGCCCTAATGGCAAGTTCTTTGCACTCGACGATAAGTTCAAATAATTGGCTTTCAATCGAGTGATTTCACAGATGTTCGACTTCAGTTCCTGTATTCACATTCCGTGAATTGTGTTGATAGTACCTTGAGGACCATTGTCATTATTGGTGGTTTCTCTCGCACTTATTAACAATTTACATCATTGACTAGTAATCAAGCGATTTTCTAGCGTGTTCGACGTCAACACATCTATTCGCATGCTAGGATTTGTACTTTGATTGGGTGTGTTGGAGCGCAAGACCCTGGACTTAGATCACAAAAGTCCAGGTTGCGAAGTGATGTGACATGGTTATGATGATATGCATGTCTCTTTCAGATGGTTGGCTACGACTAGACCATGAATTATCATATGTGATCCTTCTCATTATTGGATGGCTGCGACCATACCTTGGTTTCATTATGATCCTCTTTAATGGATGGTTGCGCCCATACCTGGATCCATTTACATGATCATTCTCTGGATGGCTACATCCATGCCATGATTCATGTATCATTTGACAGAGATCTCAATTTATGTATATGTATTTGTACTTGCTTGCAGGTTTTCTAACGGCAGACCAGTTCCCCGCACTGATTTATAAAGCATTTCATCCCTCACTCTAGCTCAGCCTTCACGCTTGAGGGGGCATTTGTTACACAACATTTTGTCATTGTCCCTATAATCCCCTTTCCTTGATCCTAGAGGACCTCTACAGTGAACCCCACATGATTTTCCTTCGTGAAGAAACTCCCATTGTGTCCCTCTTCATGAGCTGATCATTTCCCTTTTGCACTATTTCCCCTTAAACTTCTATTTTGCCCAGTTTACAAGACCGACGCTAATGGCCTTTGTCTCCCTCGCACTGATGTGCAAATATTAGCACTACTCCTCACGCCGACCGGAGTGATTGATCTGTGTTCTAGTCATATCGGTCCTTTTATGGAAAGTTTTTTAAATTAGAGTCGAAGCTTCCAGCACTAGAAGCTCCGTAACAGAAATCTGGCAAATGGTTTGGCCAGATGGGGTCGAGGATGACAGTTTGGGCTCCTTTCCCCTATAATGATGGAACTACCTCAAGGGATAAGTCCTTCTCCCATGAGAATAGGATCCATCTCCCATCCATATTTCCTATATAAACCTCCCTTCTTCCCAAGCACAAGCTAGTTTTTGGCTTAGTGTGTGAGTGTTATAGTGGCAAAGTTTTGATGTTATTTTGCTTTGGAGTAGACAAGCAAGCTATTACAAGTTGTAGCTATCTAGTTGTGTGAGGGAGAAGTGTGTTTTGGTTTGGAGTGAAGCCTAAAGGGAAGAGCTTAAAACTATTATTGTTTGAAGCCATCGTGGAATGCTAGCAGAAGTGTGTGGGAACCTGGTCTTGTCAGAGGAAGACTGAAACGTCAAGATGAATAGTTGTGATCTCTCCTTGATATTAATATATGCAACTATCGATTGATTTCCTACATGTTTTGTAATATTACGTATTCATGTCTTAATGTTTCTTGACTTTTTAAGTAGGTTGAATTGTAATTTTTCTATTATTATGTTTGTGTGTTGTTGTTGTTTACTCATTTCAAGAGCTTGAAGAAGGAAGCAAGATATTGTTGGAGCGAGCAAGCGAGGACATCATCAAGCAGGATAAACGACCAATAGGTAGGTCCTCTTGATTGATTCTAACCTAAGGAAATCTTCCATAAAATGTATCTGTTGTGGCTAGACCCATTATCAGGCTAAAGGAATTCGTTCGTGTCCACACTTATAATTTTACTTCACCACAAGGTTCTAAATATATTTTTCCTCAGGTATTTTTTCTTCTTTGGTATCTACTCCCATGCTTGTGTCATTTTACATTGTACAACACCAAAGTTCTCACCTTTTTTTGTTGCAAATACATTGTATCCATGTGTATCTCCTTAGGCTAATTATTCTTTTGTCCTTATTACTCCTTGTACCATCCATTTATGACTGCTCAAATGATGTGCCTTTCATCTTCACCTAGTTGTCTATCAAACTATGTTAAATATTGACCCATTAGGAGGAGTAGGGGTTCCATTCTCTAGTATGGTATTTTGTTCAATAACTGAGAAGAGAAATTAGAAGTGGGAAGTTGGAGAGCGAAATAGAGGTGGTTAGGATCTTGTAACAATCTCACAAGCCATAAGTCATAAGTAACTCCATAAAGAATACCTTTTTCTTTGTCCTTGCACATTTTCCATACTAGAGAAAGGAGAGTAGAGTAACCTTGCCTTCTAGCTGGGTTTCTCCAAAAATGATTTTCCAGGGAAAAGATTGTGCCAATTTTGGATGGTGTGTGTATTTTTATATATATATCTCACATTTTAGTTAATTTTTTCATTTAAGCATAAAAAAAAAAAAAAAATCTAAATCTAACAAGAACTAACATACATAGTAATATTTCAATAATTTTATTAGATCTATTATGATGAACTGCTCTACTAGAATATCCACAAAAATTTACAAATCAATTCATCTTAATGCAAATGACACTTATCTTTTACAAAACCCAACACTAAATATTTAATTCCCAACAAATAATGATTGAACAAATACATAACTAAGTTCCTAACACATAAAAACTCCAACATAAGAAAATAGCTATTTGAATCACATAATTGTAAAAAAAAAAATTGCCCAACAAATCATTTCTTCTTTAATTAAAATTAGAACTTACTTGGGCTCCCATCTTGGGATAATGGCCAAACTGAGAAAATACATATTACAAAACTATGGATTTGATCCAACATATCTACTCTCTCTCACAGATCTGGATCTCCAAGCTCTTTGCACTCTCTTGGACCCATTACATGCTCACTAAGAGGATACTCTTAAACTTGTGCTATTGTTATGTCTTTGCTTCAACCCTTAGGCTCATTTTATAATTTTCCTAAGCTAAAATTGATGACCAAAATTAGTTGGTCGAGTTAACTGAAGATAACTAACTTATCTTTAACTTATTTATCTTTCTTTACTTTAACTCAAGTACAAGTCATAAATTTAGCTTGTTTTACATGCATATCTCATGAATGTCACATGCAACTAATATGAATGCATCCAACTCACTTGAACACTTCACATGTTCCATGCAGTCAACACACAAACTCCACATGTCGTACGCAACTAACATGCATGCCTCACATGTTGTGTGCAAGCTCCTAAAGAGGAAAAACTAAGGTCCTTCTAGTCAAGGCACAAGGCTAGAAGTACCTATTTGAGCTACAAAAAATCAACACTCCCTCTTAGTGAGCAAGTACTTATAGAAGAACCTCCACCTGGATCTGTTTCTAATCCCACAACATCATCTATTGATGTAGATGCTCCCTCTGAACTAGAAGACTTCCTTGCTATCTACTTCAAAGTCTGATATGAAGACTTGTTCCTTCAAACCGTGCTCATACCAATTAGTCTTGACATATCTGGAAGAGGCCTATTGCCCATATTCTAGATTAGAAGTTTGACTCTCCAGTCTCAACTTAGCCTTTAGAACCCCCTGCTCAATCTCTATCACTAACATCGATCTTGTGCTAAGTCCTTCTAGCACTATTATGGGTTTGTCTCAATCCTATGAGACACCCATGAATTATGCCACTAATCCCCCGATTGGTATAGTCTCCCTCTCTCCCTCTAAGTCTTTCCCTTTGCCAATTCTATTGGCTATTGGTATTTTCCTTTATACCTACATAACCAGTTGATTTACTTTGGCCCTTAAAAAAATGTGTTCGTACAATCATGACCAAACCTAGCTCCATAAATCTAGTACGAACCCAACACTTGCAATTCCAAGATCTATTCAAAGATTCAACTCTAATTCCATCTTAGTTTTTATAGAACCCAATACCTTACATTTAATTCCAAAAAAATAATAATTGAACAAATACACAACTAAGTTCATAACACATAAAAACTTTAGCAGAAGCAAATTATGATCTAAATCACATAATCATGAACAAAGTTCTTCTCAACAAATCAATTCTTCATTAATTAAAATAGGAATGTGTTTGGGCTCCCATCCTGGGATAATGGCCCATTTGAGAAAATACTAATTAAAAAAAATTTGGATCTAATCCAACAAATTTTATGTCTCTCACAAATATGGATCTCCAACCCCTCTACACTCTCTCAAACCTAGCACATTCTCATTGAGATTTTGCTCTCAAACTTGTGATGTTGTTGCGTCTTTGCCTCACCCCTTAGGCTCAATTTGTAATTTTCCTAAGTTAAGATTGACGACCAAAATTAGCTTGTCAAGTTAACTAAAAATAAGTGACTTATCTTTAGCTTTATTTACTTTAACTCAAGTACAAGTCATAAATTTATCTTTCCTGATATGCGTATCTAATGCATGTCACATGCAATTTTCTACATGATTGCAAATCACTTGCACATTCTAAATGTCACATTCAATCAACATGCAAACTTCGCACGTTGCATGCAATTGACATGCATGTCACATGCAAGCTCCTAAAGAGGTAAAAATAAGGTCCTTCTATCCAAGACACAAGGCTAGAAGTACCTGTCTTAGCTACAAAGAATCAAAAAATTTGGCTTCGAGTTGAAGAACCACTTAATTTCATGGGAATAGATAATCATTCTAGGGATGGATATGATTGCATTAAAAGGGTAGGGAATTCAACCTAGACTAGGTAGGAAATCTATGCAACTTTATCATGCAAAAAGTCATGAACCGAAAAGAGAATAAAACCAAAATGTTCTTTTAGTACAAGTGGGGGTTGTAATGCATGATTTCCATCACATGAGCTAAGTCATTGGATTAAAACAAAAATGAACTCTTTGATCAAGTTGTGGGTATGGGTATAGTGCAAAATATGTAGGTCTTGAAATTCCCTAATCTGTACTCAAAATCATTATCTCAGGAGGCACCCTCCATCACTGTCATTTCTATTCTTTCAATAAAATGATGGATCTTTCGTGTTGTGAGGAACTTATTGTACACTTAATAGCCTTATGACCCTATGATCATGTGTTGATAGGCCAACCATGATCTTTAGTGCAAAAATACATGCAATAATTTGGAATCAGCCTTAAGAGATTGCAATCCTTCCATCGCTTTCTACAACCCTTCCATGATCTTAGGCAATAACACCTCATTTACGTGACAATGAAAGGAGAAACTTCAGATATGATGCTAAAAAGGTGTGTAGTTTTATAATGGTAAAAAGGTCGCAGGTGTGAACACAACGAGCTACAGAAGATCCTCTACAACCAAAGTCTTGATTGCCAAGCTTCGCAAATATATCAGGGCCAAAGTGGAATTTTGGGGCAGTGAGATAGCAGACAAGGCTGTGAATAGCATAGCAGAAAGAGGCAACAGATAGCATAGCAGACAGAGGCAGCGGATAGCAGGCAGGTAGTGATAGGCAGAGTTCCCTGGGCAAGCAGCGGATAGCAACAATAGAGCAGCAGTGAGGAGCAAGGTAGATTATTGAAACAAAACAGGCAGCCCGAGGATGTACGTCAAGTGTTTAATTGAATCTACCCGGTAAATTTGATTGTGACTCTAATACCAAGATGGCAGTAGACGAGTTTTCTCTAAATCCTGTGATGAATTTTACTGCTGAGGAACAGACAGAGACAAAAGAATGGGTTCCAAATCCAAGGATTGGATCCGTGCAAGAAGAAGAGTTGTGCCAAGATGACATGTTTAGCCTTACTAAAGTATCAGTTGTTGAAAACTAGCAAGAGCAAGTGGTAGTTAGCCCAAAGTCTGATTTCTCATTTTGGATAGCCTTGGTAAAACAAATGTTGCAAAAAGTGGAATTTCTTGAAATTGAAAACAAGCAGCTCCATTCAAAGATACACACCCTCTCTGCTAGAGTTTTAGAGGTGGAGGGGGATAATTTATCCCTTAAGAATATGTTACATGAAACTAAAGAGCAAGAAAATATCCATCCTCCAAACGATGCACTTCATGCAAAAATTATTGACCTTAAAAGCAAGCAAGAAGAAATCTGATCCTAACAAGCCACCTTCAAACAAGAGACAGAGACACACATAATTCTTGGGTATAGGTGGTTTGAGGGAAGGATAAAACTCCTACCCCTCTTGCAGTAGTTGAGGAGGTGATGTAAGCAAAACTCATGGAAGAACGCAACAGACGAGTAAGAGAATTGAATCTCAAGGTGAGAGGTCTCCCCTTACCCCACCCCTCTCTAGATCCTATGGAAGTGGGGGTAAGGTTTCTTCGGGACACCCTTAGCCTCCCCGATATAGCTTTGAACAGAGCTTGGCTGGGCTACAACTCCACTCTCTTCCTCTGGTTTTGGACTACATCTGATCGACTTTGCACCCTCAAGGCTAAGAAGAAGTTTTTTTATCTTCCCAACAAGATTTTCTTGGACGAGGACCTCACTCGAGCACAGGTTGTGGAACTTAAACAATCTAGAGAACAAGTTGTGACAACACGATAGGCAGGGAAATGGACAGTTATCAGGAATCTTCGGGTAGTCATTCGGGACTCCTTCCCTCCTGGGTGGGAACCCCGAACAAGAGGTTCCAATGGACGGGCCTGCTTGGGGAGGCGACAGGGTACATGCATTTCTATCCGTTGTTGGCAATGCAATGGATCTTTTTGGTCATCGTCGAGACTCATGTATGATTCTCTCAAATCAAAGAACATCCTCTTCATGACCGAGACTCATGTGAGCCCTGTTCGACCCATCCCAGATATTGCAGGTTACCATTGGATCTCAGTTTGCAAGCAGGAAACGAGGAGCAGGAGGGGTCAAGGGATCAGGTGGAGTTTCTTGTTTGGCTAGTGATTCACTCCGAAACAGGGTATCTTTGGTAGCCGAAGATGATTTTTCCAGGCTTATGTGGATTCAGATTAGTGTTGGAGTCTCTCCTCCGAGGGACATCTACATTGTAGTTTGTTACTTCCCCCTAGCCTCTTCACCATTTGTTGTCCATAATGGCTCAAATGGGGACCCCTTTATAGACTTGTACACCAACATCACCTAGTACTATGATGTTGGGGAAGTCATCCTCCTAGGTGACTTCAATGCTCGCACTAGAGATCTCTAGATCCCTCTCCATGACCGATCAAAGGATGTGTTTTTCACCCAAGGGATAAATCCAGATTCAGTAGGGCTTCATCAGATGTCAAGGATGCTTTAGGGCCCATTACAGTTTATGGTAAGCATCTATTGCAGTTGGGGGAATCCCAAGAGTTATTGATTCTAAATGGTCTCCCCTGTTGATCCAGGTGGATATTGGTGGCCACCCGCCAATTCCACTTGGACCCCCACCATTGCTTCTTTTGGTTTTTCAGTTTCCTTAAGTGTAGCACAGTTTACTATTTGTAGGAGTTTTTCAGGTCCTAAACTTCCGAAGCCCTAAGTGACGTTTTTTGGAAATCTACCGCCAATGATTTTTTTTATCTAAAATCATCTTTTTCGTCATAGTCCTCGGAGAGATCTTTCCAATGGGCTATCATGCGCATCAAACCGAGATAATATGATGAAGTTGCAGCCCCAAGAAGTTGGCTATCTAACTCACCCCAATGAGGCCCATAAACTCTTGGTGTTACATCTGCTCGGGTTAGGGTTTTGGTTGTTTATGGTTTGCTCTTATTGTTCAATAATAAAAAGGCCCTTGAGCCTCATTGTAAGGTAGTACAGAGGCATTTAGCCACCACATCTCTTCTCAGAGATAAGCTACCATCACCCTAGCTGGTTTAATTCCATTTCTGTTTGTAAGCATATTTCAATATTTTACATTGACAAAAAGAAGTATTATTTCCATTGCATCTTTGTGTTTATGGTTATCTCTATAATTTGTTGCATTCATGTTTAAATCTGGATCACCTATTTCCCAGACTCTCACTTTTTCACATGCCAACGATATGGTGGGGGTGCGAGTGTAGTTGATTATGTACTCGTTAGCCATAACTTTCTCCCTTTTATTCTTCATTTCTCAATCTCCCCCGTCCCCCTTGCTGATCATGCACTTCTTTCCTTCTCCCTCTGGTTTGACCCTCCCCTTCCACCCCATCCATCCCTCAGGGCCCACCCATAACTACATTCCAATTTGAGAAAGGAGACCCTGACATCTTCTCCTCTACCATATGCAAGATGCTCCCCTAGAAGACCCAGTTCTCCTTGCTTGATTCTGCTTACTTGTCTTTCAGATTCCATTTAGGAAGCAACACCCAAATCCTTCCCCCACTCCACTCGTTCCACTTCCATCTCCCCTAAAGTTGGATCTTTCCCCACGAACAAATGGTACGATGATGAATGCAAGACTCTACATCGATAACTTCGATGTGATTTCACCCATTCTCAACTCTTCTACTTCAACCTTAAAGCTTCTTATCATCATCTCCTTCGTCACAAGAAATGACTCTTTGTCTCCCATAGAAGATGAGAACTTTTGCTCTCCTTGCCCACTCCCCTAAACAATTCTGGCATACCATCCTTTCCTGATGCTCCCCTCTTCCACCTAACCTCGACCCTACATCCATGTTCTCTCACATTTCCAACCTTTATGATATTCCCGGGCAGGCCCAAATTCATGTTACATCCCCACCCTCTTCCTATTACCTATTCTCAGACAGAGATATTAGAGAGGCCATTTGGGTGATGAGCAAAAACAAAGCAGCCGATGAGTAAGGCTACCAAGCAGAGTTCTTTAAGCATTGTTTTCATGCTTTGGTTAGCTACTTAGATGATCTCTTCAACCATGTAGTCCGTGAACGTTTTCCACTGACATGGTCACACCACATCATCCATCCGATCCACAAATCAAGTTGCAGCTCAAATCCCAATAATTATAGAACGATCATGGTGGGTCACACATTCTCGAAGTTGTATGCTACTGTTCTACATAGGAAGCTCTTTAGTGACCTTGAGTAGAGACAACTCAGAGCTAGGGGATAGGAAGGTTTTCGACCAGCTCATTAGACCATTGACCACATCTTCACCCTTCACGTCATTATTGAGGAGGCATGACACCGCTCTTCGAAAGTCTACTGTTGTATCATAGATTTTTGGAAAGCTTTTGACTTTGTTTCGAGGGAGGCCTTGCTCCAGAGACCCATAGATATTGGCATCTCTGAAACCCTATTGACTGCTATTATGCACCTATATGAGTCCATTCTTGGTCTCTTCACACAACCCATGGGATTTTTGATTTCATTCGAAGCACTACTGGAGTTAAACATGGTTGTCCATTGTCCCCTACCCTGTTTGGGATCTATATTGATGAGTTGGAAGCATTTCTACATGAGCATATCCAGGACATTGATGGCTGCCTTCTTCACCATGTTTTGATATCTATTCTACTCTTTTTTGACGACGTGGTCCTCCCCTCCTCATCCCCAGAAGGATTACAGAGGCAGTTAGATGACTTAGCTGTGTTTTGTGATCATCGATAGCTGATGGTAAACCTGGGTAAAACCAAGGTTATGATCTTCAATGGGGTGAAGAAAACATTAGACCTTCACTTTCTATTCAGAGGGGAAGAGATTGAGATCACCAAAATGTATACTTACTTGGGGGTGCAATTCTTAGGTCCCTGCTTCAATTTTCAACCAGCACTTCAGCCTCAGATCAACAAAGGACATAGATCCTTAGCCCTTCTCAAGAGACGGTGCTTTCGACATCACTTCCAGGACATCTCGCCCAAGATGAGCCTCATGGACACCTTGATCCATCCCACTGTTCTATATGGCTAAGAGATTTGGGGATTGTCTTTACTTGAGTCAAAATGGGCTTCAGCTGAAAGAGTCCAGATTCTTCTTCTCCGCCTCATCATTAGGTGCAAAGTGACAGTGCCACATCACATCATCCTTGCAGAGTTTGGAGCTCAACCCTTTCAACTTGAGATGATCTTCATATTGGTTTCATTCTTGCATCATGTCCAGGGCTTGGCAGACTCGATAAAGACTAGGGACCAATATCCTTACTTGGCATATTTCTCTTCTAAGACTATTACTCGTTCTAGTCCCTCAGGACAAGCCAAATGTTGGTTTACAGGAGTTTAAAATCTCGTAGAGTCAGTGGGAATTCAGTTGGATCATCTCCCTCCTTTCTGATGTTCCTTAGATGCTCTTGGTCACCTTTTACCTACTAGACACGAGCTAAACAAGATCATCAGGGAGGACATCTACAAGTAGTTCGTCCAGGTCACCTGGGTCAATCCTCCAAGAGGGTTGTGCCCAAAGATGACCTTCTACGCTGAACACTTCTTGGAGTTGAGAGACTGACTCATTATTCGACCCCAATATATGTTTCACCACTGAATGCATGCTCTTCACATTCCTCTAGGCCAGTTTAGAGTAGGTTCCCATAGACTCTAGGTAGAGATGGACCACCAGGTGGATAGACTAGATAGACTCTGCTAGGCATGTCATTTGCACGAAGTGGAGACCGAGGTGCACTTCATTCTTAGATGCCCTGTCTACTATGAGATTAGAGGAAGGTTTCATTACTTGTTCAGAGATTCTCGGACCCTCGCTAAATTTTTCAGGTATCCCGATCAGAGATGTTTGGCCATATATATGCAAGAGGCTCTTAGGTTTCGAGCACATATTCTTCAACATCCCATTAGACTAGACCCCACACAAAGGATCATGACATTTTTTAGGGTACTACCTTCAGACAGGGGCACCAAGAGATCGATTGGTACCGGTACGTATCCAGACTCCAGATCAGTGAGGATCCATGGGACCTCACCCTGCCACACGAGATCTCAGCAACAGTTCCATCTCAGATCCGTTCCTAGGAGACAGACTAGGTCCTCCAACATTCAACAATGTGTGAATCCCCAAGGAAATGGTTTAGTGGACAATTTGCATTTGCCATCAACTCTTCATCGAGCCAACAAACTTTGTTGAGTTTCTTCAGTGTTATTCATTCAGCCTCAGATGTTAGGAGATATGGGTCTGATCCTCAGACCTATTAGTTCTTGGATCTTCTCTGCTAGGGCCAGATGTTGATTTACTTCATGCATTGTATCTTTTACAAGAGACCGTTTGGTTCTCCCGCTTTGTATATACATCAATGTACTCAACAGTCCCTTTGACCTACTTTGTGGTCATTATTTGGACATAAATATAATTATCTTATCTTATCTACATCACCTTGTAATAAAAGGGGTTTCCCTCCTCCTTGTTAAGGGGTTTTGTGAATGAGCATAGTCAACACACCTCTTCTTAGAGACAAGTCATCATAATTATAGTCACTATGTATTGCTATGTAGTTTGTGCTTTTCACCATTGGATTTATTAATAAAATTTGCTTTTCATTGTAAAATTATACATTCAATTATGTATCTTGTGTTTTCTCTGTGTTTATTCATTTCATTCTTTATCCAAACCGGATCATTTGGAACTTGTTGTAGTTGTGGGATTAGTGGTTGGGTATGAGGGTTTTGTTTCCATTTTAGACTTAGTGCTTCCACCCAATTGAATTGTAACTTAGAGAGTGCATAAAGAAGAACTTTGTTAACGTCTCCTAAAAGTGCATTTATGATTGTATTTTCTTTTCCATCCTAATAGATGATCTCATAATCACACCCTAATATCTTTGTGACCCACTTATTAACCCACCTCATTTAATCCTTAAAAAATTCCCATTTCAAAACATTTAGCTATCATAAAATCAAATTAATCACATAGGAAGGCACTTGATATTTTGCTCATAATGCTCACATTTCAAACTTCTTTGTAATGACAAGGGCTTACAACTCACACTTTCCAATGATAACACTGGGAGCACATACACTTTCTTTGTAATGATAACACTTTACATCTAGCACTTTGTAAATATAAAATATTTGAATAAATATTTATTCAAATTTAAAATTCATAATTCATACTTAATGATAGTAACACAATCTAACTATTCTAGGTCTTGGATTTTTAAACAAAATTTAGTGATACAATTATGGGTGTGGTGTTTTTGTTATTTAAATTTGATAATACAATATTGAGTGTATATTTTTTCCACAATGCATAAATAAATTTAACACTTTAAAATTGAGGGAAATATTCTCTCATGATGTGTGGGGACAAATCTAACAACTTTTCATCTCCTTGTGAATCTATAGCTCATGCATGTTCATTTCTCCTTTGTCATTATTTTCCTCTTCCTTCACTCTCCAAAAGACAATTTCATAACATTCCTTTCTCTCCTTTTTCCCTGGGGAAAAAACCTTAATTTTCATTGTAAGGAAAATTACATGTTGTAGATGCCATAGGCATATGTAGAGTGAGTGACCGTAGTCATCTATAATCAATAAAGTCTGTAAAAGTATATACAATAAACCTAGAGGTGGCTATACCTTCTTATGTCTGAAAACATATACATATATGTTACAAAATTTCAAAAATTGACCAAAATTTCACCCTCGGTGATTCATTGTTCAGATGTCAATAGATAAAAAAAAAACTATAATAAGTTAGGGCCTATCAGCCCTTTGCAAGTCCTGATCAATGTATGGCCTGTGGTAGAACTAGTAGATCTGCCCCTGTCTTTTCTCATGGATCAGCCATTCCCCTTTGGGATGGTGAGTTACCTCTTTAGAAAGTTGATCCGCAGGTTGGTTGCACTCCCTGTAGATTTGAGAACATGAAATCTTATCAAAATGAGTTTTTAAATACAATGCATAATCCAATATGGTCCTAAGTGTGTGAGCATGGCATGTAGAAATGTAGTTGAACCAATTAATGACAATCTTAGAGTCCCCAAAAACTTGTAAATGTCGACAGTTTTTGTTTAATGCAAAATATAAAAGATGACGAAGTGATAAGAGATCCAGGAAGTTATTTGTGCCAGCACCCAACCCCATGTAGATATGGAAAATATGTGTCTCGGATAAGTATAGTATAATGGCTCTGCCACGCCTCTGGCCTTGGGAAGAATCGTCAAAGTATGCCCATGGATGAGTTTTATCTATAACCTCCAAAATCATAGTACGAATCGAGGAAACCTGTTCATCATCCAAACTTTCATTGTAACTATTGCATATTTTTGGGATAATGCATGGCCATCGAATTTTCTTGTCGAGAAATATGATGTTGTTCCTGCAGATCCATATTTTCTAGCACATAATTAAAGGGAAATTTCGGGCTTTTATATTGGGGGCTTCAATCCACCATCTATTCAAGGAATTCGACATACTATCTCCTTCCCATCGCTGATTTATATTTAGTGTATGTAACACATATTCCTAGATCTATTGAGTGTTGGTGCAAGATAGGAAAAGGCGGTAGTTCAATTCCTCCTCCCTACGACATAGTACACACCAAGAAGGACCTTGGAAGGAACGTTTTCTAAGACTGGTTCTGGATGGGGTCTTGTCCATGATAATGTTCCACTTCAAGAGCTGAGTGCGTGGTGGGCCTTTCAGCTTCCATAGCCAGCACCACCAACTTTCCAATGATATGGACTTATGGGCAGCATGTATGATAGGGTAACCCTCCTTTGGTGTATAGGTCACCTTTTTGGCAAGAGCCAATATCAGTTCAACCTTATCATCCCTGAGTCTCACATGGGATTCTTTTACAGCGTTAGTGTATTGCCTCCACTCCATACACCACTGTTCTAGTATACCAAGAGAATCAACAGATAGCCAAGCTTGATGATAGATGGATGTATTCAAACGATCCCCAATCTAAGCAATGGATACTGCTCCTCTACGATTAAGAAAATTTTTCAGCTCAGGAGGAAGATTGTATAAGTTGTCACAACCAATCCATGTATTAGCCCCTATGCGAACAATCATGTCATTGCCAATTCGCTAAGTAAGACCACTTCTTATGATGGGAAGGGTGTGTGTGATAGCTCTCCATATCACTGATATTCCTTGCTTGTTCCAACAGGTAGACGAATCCATTCCATAATAGTACGAAGCTAGATATACTTATAGGTAACCACCTCCATCCATAGGATTTTGTGCTTCAGGAGAAGACATCCTAATTTGGCCACAAGTGCCTAAGAAAAGGTAGAGATATTTTTAAGGCCCCAACCCCCCCTTTTTTGGGGGGTTGCAATTCTGTTCCATTTAACCTAAGAAAAGGGTTTCCCATCCTTGTGCCCCTTCCATAAGAAATGGCAACATAATCTTTGAATCCTGGTTAAGATACCATGAGGAATCCAGGCTAGGGACGTCCAATAGACCAGGGTGGCTTCTAGGACAAATTTTATGAGCACCAGACGACCTGCTCTAGATAGTAACCTATGGCTCCAATTGTTTAATCTTCTTTCAACCTTTGCAACTAACCAGGTCCAATCGAAAATTTGTATCCATGAGATTTAATCTTGAAGCCCAGGTACTTCAATCCATCCTCCAGCAGTAAGCTCTGGAAGGGAAATTTGAGGTGTGCATGATAGGTCTCTTGTTGGGAGCAAGCCGATAGGGTGATGGTGGATTTGGGCCCATTAATTTCCATCCCTGTTGCAGAGCAGAATAATTGCAGCACCTCAGAGAGAGTGTTGTTCTCTTGAATGCCTCCATTGAGGAAAATCATAATATCATCCACAAATAGCAAATACGAAAGAGTGCATTGATCCATGATCTTGAGACCATTGAGTCTCTTGGATCATTTTTTCGATGCGATCGACCTACGTAAACCTTCCATTGCAATTAAGAAAAGTAGCGGGGAAAGTGGGCATCCCTGTTTGATACCACGTTCCGCATGGAAAAAATTGGAGGCCTATCCATTGATTAAAGTACCGAAAGAAACAGATGTAATGCATCACATGATCCATCTAATGAAAGCAATGGGAAATCCCAAGTGAGTAAGAAGCATCCTTATAAAAATCCAACTAACTCGATCGAATGCCTTTGAGAGGTCTATTTTGAGGATGGCACCTTTCAGATTCTTTTGTTTGATGGAATGGAGGGCCTCCTAGGTTGTGCCGATGGTCTCATGTGTTTGATAGTTGTGTAGGAAGGAAAATTGTTCATACGATATGTTTTCAGATAGGATCGGCTTGATATGGTTGGCAATGATCTTGGAAATAATCTTATCAAGGCAATTGCAGAGAGATATGGGATGGAAATCGTTGCAATATAAAGGGGATTCCATCTTGGGAATTAGTGCTATATAGGTGGAGTTTATGGCTTCATACAATCTGCCCGAAAATGACATTCTTTAATCACTTTGAGTAGGTCTGGGCCAATAGTGTCGAATAATGTAAGATAGAATTCCACAGACGAGCCATCTAGCCCCAGACTTTTGTCCTTCTTGAACCACTTCAGGATGTCCTCCAGTTCCCCCATAGTAATAGGTTTGATGAGGTCCTCCTCGGCATTTGGCTCCACAAATATAGGGAAATTCCCCACAATACGAATAATATCAGTGAGTGTTGTACTAGGTGGAGCTTTGAATAGTTGCTTGAAGTATGTGTTTCCCATCTGAGCCAGCTGATTATAGGTATTAGAAGTCTGTCCCTATTTTGTGGGCATATGCCAAATAGTATTGCAGGCCTTCCTTCCATTGGCATATTTATGAAAGAAACTAGTGTTGCCATCCCCAACTTGTAGCCAAATTGCTCTACTCCTGAGCCTCCATGTCTCTTCCCGATCCAGCAGAATCTTGGATTTATGGGCTTCCATGCAGGTTAGGTGTAGTTTTGCTTCAATAGAGATATACCCTCTGCCTTGGTCATCTGTTAGTGAGGCCAACTGACTTTCAATATCACAGAGGGTATGTGGTACAGTAAATTCTTAGTGTGGACAAAAACAATTCCTCTAGCCCGAGAGAGTGGGTCTAGCCACAAACAAACAATCTATGGAAAATCTCCTTAAGCTAGAATCAATTAAGAGGGCGCACCTCTTAGAACGCTATTCCGCTTGGTGATGATCTTGCTTCCTCACTCCAGCTATCTTTCATTTCCTTCCTTCGAATACCTGAAACAAGAAAAAAACAACGACAACAAATGTGATAACATACAATATTGTATTCAGCCTACTTAATAGGTCAAGCAACATTAAACCATAAAGATGTAAAATGACACTTCATGTAGGAAATCAATCAATAGTTGCATTTATATAAATTAGAAAGAGATTACAACGGTACCTTGACGTTGTTGGTCTCCTCCGACATATCCGGGTTCCCACACTTTTGCTAGCACTTCATAGATAGCCACAACAATGGAAGTTTTAAGGCCTCTTTCCATCTAGTCTCAACCAAACCAAAAAACACACTATTCTCCGTCAAACATATATTAGAAAGCTACAAGCTATAGATGACTTGCTAATCATTCAAAATCACTCCAAAAAATTAGTTTAGCTTGGGAAAAGAGAGGTTTATATAGCTTGGATGGATGGGAGATGGTTCCTCTCATCATGGGAGAAGGTCTTATCTCTTGAGTTTGTTCCATCCTAATAGGGCAAAGGAGCCCAAACTAACTTCCTCAGCTCCATCCAGCCCAACCATCTACCAGAATTCCATTACGAAGCTTCTAGAGCTAGAAGCTTCGACTCCATATTTAAAAAACTTGCCAAAAGAGGATCGACGCGACTAGAAAAGGGCTCAGTCACTTCGTATGGCGTTAGGGCTAGTTTTAATCTATGCAAATCAATGCAAGGAGGAAACGGGTTAGTAGCGCCGATTTGGTAAACTGGGATAAAAGGAAGATTCTTGGGAAATGATGCAAAGGGGAATTATTCTGCTCATGAAGAGGGACATACTCAGAGTTTCTTCATGATGGGAAAGCATGTTGGGTTCACTGTATAGGTCCTTCAGGATCGTGAATGGGGAGTATAGGGAGAGTGAAAAAATGCTGTGTAACAGGGTTTGCTCCTCCCTGGCCTTTTTCCCCTTTTCCCAGTAAATGGATAGTCTTTTAATATTTACCAGATTACGGCAAAAGCCTTCGGCCATCCCTTGATCATTTGGTAGGGGGTGTGCTCTCCAATATTGTGTAACTAACCTGAGATATTCAGGGTCCTTTAACTAGGTCGAGTTAAACTTATAGGGAGCCTTGGTTTTTTTTAGGAGCCATCCAATTCCAGATAGATAGGGGAATGGTCTGAAATCCCTCCTGTGCCCACCCATTGTCTATAATTAGTAAGGGATGCAATAAGGTCTTCATGAATAAGAAACTGATCCAGTCTCCTGCAAAGAGCTGCATCTCCTATACTTTTGTTGTGCCATGTAGGCATATTTTTATTCATGGGTATACCAATAATTTGGTGTTGCTCCAATAGCAATCCCAGCTGATCCAAAAGTGGATCCAACTGTGAATGATGTCACCAGGATTCTTCATGATCAATGGTGAAATTTAGGTCTCTGCCTACGATAATAGAGTGGTTGATAAGGGGGTTCTCGAGTAACTGCTGCCAGAAGTCCAGTCTGCTATGATTAGGGGTATAAATATTCATAATACAGAGATTCCTGCCCAGTTCAACAGATGATATATCCATACCCAAGAATCCCTGACCAGCCCAAGCAGAGATGACCTTGATGGTTTTAGGGTTTACCCCAACAGTTATACCCCCCGATTGCCCAACAACATCCAAGGCCTGAAATAACCATCTAGGCAGCATGGCTTGTAGGGTCCTAACAATCTGCTCAGTCCTACCGAGGGTTTCTTGTAGAAAAATGATATCACATGGCTCACTACCCAAGAGCCTCTTGAGAGCTAATATTTTAGAGGGGCTAGCTAAACCGCTACAATTGAAGGATACCCACTTCATGGGGGAACACTGCCAAGGATGTCTTGTGCTCTAAGTACCATTTCAATGGTGTTCTATCTTCCTAGGGCCACATCAGCCCCAACAATGTTGATGGCTTTGGATATCTTGGATGGCCTCCTTGGGGAGGGATTGTGCTCAGCTTTTGAGGATGAGATCCCGAATCCAAGCGATTCAGGAAGAGCCTGGAGGTGGGTGCAAAGGTTGTATGAGTGAGAGCTAGATGCAGATGGGGAAATAGGGGGGTATCGGAATCCAGGTGAATGTATAGCCAGAGGGGCAGTGGAGAATGTGGACAGAGGGGGGTCAAGTGCACAAGTGAAGGGGGAGGTGACCATGCATGGAAAAGATGCAGTAGATTCCATAGTAAAAATAAAATTACTAACATTCAGAGTAGAGGAAAAGGGGGAAGAAACAATACCCATTGATGGAGTAGCCACTGCAACAGACATGGATCTAGTCATGGGCGGGAAGATAGACGAAATCTAGGCAACACGGGATGGCCGAACAATTTCCCTAACCGCATCCTTTAGACTATTTGGACTTGTGGACTACTCATCCACAATTGGGTCTTCTATCTGGTGATGCTTCTTTCCCTTGGATGCAGGAGGAGAAGATGGCGAGATGAGTGGACAATCTTTGTAAATATGCCCCACCTTGTGGCATCTTTTGCATCTGAATGAGACATCTTCATAATCCAGATTTTGTCTGTGCGAGTAGTGCCTCCAATGAAGGGTTATCTTCTCCTCTAGGCCTTCTCGTGTAACCAAGTGAACTAGAATACGAGCCATGGTCATATTTCTGGTTGTTTCATAGGATGGTCATGCTCCAAATAGGTTCCCAGTGCATTGCCAATGCGCATGAAGACATCCAGAGACTAATATTGCATAGGTAGGCCTAGTAAGCGTACCCATATCGGCCCAACTCCTAGTTGTTCCCTTTTAGGGTCAAATAACGGATCCCATATTTTCAACAGAACCGATGCATATTCAATGTGCCAAAACCTTAAGAGTATCCAGTCAGTGTACTCCTCCCTACGAAACTTGAGAGTGAACCACCCTCGCGTGAGAACACAAATGGTGGGCAGTTCTTTGAGTAGAGTGCCCCATATCTCCATGGTCCAGATACATAGTCTCTCCACTGAGTAATTCTGCCCTCAAACACGACCCACCAAGACCTTTTTGGCCGTGTCCACCACTTCGCCCATCGGGAGGTCTTCCCCCAGAGAGAGGTTGATGTCCCTGTCAACAACCTTCAAACACCTCCTTTTCTTAACCTTATCAAACCTGCGTGCCATAGGGTAATCACGGAAGAGGCCCCGTATACCCTGGTTAACCGTTTGCGGAGTAGGAGGAGTAGATTTAGGGTTAGGTACCGGTGTGCTGAAACAGCCAGAGCAGATGGGAGTGCTAGGTGGAGGGTCGTTAGGTTTGGTACAGTGCCTCCGACCTGAGAGGAGAAATAGGGGATAGCAGACCTGGGTTGTGAGATGCCAAAGAAGATGGGGGTGCTGGAAGGGGCAGAAATGTGAGGTATGTGAGGCAACGTCGATTTGAAAGAGGGGGATGGGTGTAGGTAGGTGCCGATGAGGTTTAGGGTTGTCGGGGATAGCATGGGGTAGTCCAGACTAGATGCAGCGTCAAGATCAATAGAGGGCGGTAGGTGGGGCACATATGGCCCAAGCCGGTTCAGAGCAGGGTTCGGAGTAGACAGAGGGCGCAAGGATGAACCAAAAGAACCGGAACCTGACACAGCGCGAGAGTGGGTCCAAATTTCTTCGTAGGGATTAGGATCCGCGGTGTAATCAACGACGTGAAGATCCATGTCTGTCGTCTGGGAGCAGGTCAGAGGTGGTTATGGTCTGTGTAAAAGTCGGGTTGACTGCAAAAATGGAACGCCAGGGAGCCCGCGGGTTGTAGACAAGTAGGGCAGAGGCAAGGCGTCCATGAGGGTTAACCAAAACCACTAGGTGCAGCATTGCATCGACTCAAGTCTTCCATTGTCATCTTCCTTCAAAGCTCCTGCAACCTTTCTCTCCTATACATTGGTTAAGAATCATTTTTCTATAAACAATAACAATTATTTAGGATCCTCATCCTTCATAGGAAATAACTTGAACCTTCAACCATTTTAATGATAATATATTCTTTCTCCCATAATGTACTATACAATGACCAAACTTCCGGAGTCTTCACAATAATAAGTGGCATGCATCCATAGGGGTTGCTTCACATAGAATGTCATCTTTTATGAACCAATGTGTGAATCTATTTTACATGATTTATCATAATCACCTCATATGCTTTTTAAAATTGATATGATTTGTAGGGATGGGGATGTTATTTGTTGCACCAAACCCATTTTATTAACCATTTAGATTGCCACCGTATTATGAATTAATATGTTGTCAATTACAAGTTTGCAACAATTACTATTATGATTGCACTGGGTTATAAATATATTTTTCCTCAAGTATTTTTGCTTCTTTGGCATCTACTCTCATGCTTGTGTCATTTTAAATTGTATAACACCAAAGTTCTCACCTTTTTTTGTTGCAAATGCATTGTATCCATGTGTCTCTCCTTAGGCTAATTATTCTTTTGTATTTATTACTCCTTGTACCATCCTTTTATGACCCCTCAAATGTTATGTCCTTCATCTTCACCTAGTTGTCTATCAAATTATCTTAAATATTGACCCATTAGGAGGAGTAGGGGTTCCATTCTGTCATATGGTATTTTGTTTAATAGTTGAGAAGAGCAATTAGGAGTTGGAGAGCAAAATAGAGGTGGTTAGGATCCTGTAATAGTCTCAAAATCCACAAGTCATAAGTAACTCCATAGAGAATACCTTTTTATTTGTCCTTGCACATTTTCCATACTAGAGAAAAGAGAGTAGAGCAACCTCGCCTTCTAGCTGGGTTTCTCCCATAACGATTTTCTATTGAAAAAATTGTGCCTATTTTGGATGGTATGTGTATTTCTATCTATATATCTCACATTTTAGTTAATTTTTTCATTTAAGCATAAAAAACAATTAATAAAGAATCTAACATTTAACAAGAACTAACATACATAGTAATATTTCAATAGTTTTATTGGATCTATTATGATGAACTGCTCTAGTGGAATATCCACAACAATTTATAGATCAATTCAACTTAATGCAAATGACACTTAGCTTTTACAAAACCTAACACCTGATATTTAATTCCCAAAAAATAATGACTAAACAAATACATAACCAAGTTCCTAACCCATAAAAACTTCAACAGAAGCAAATTACTATCTAAAACACATAATTGTAAAAAACATTCTGCCCAACAAATCATTTCTTCTTTAATTAAAATTAGAACTTACTTGGGTTCCCATCTTGGGATAATGGCTGAACTGAGAAAATACATATTACAAAGCTATGGATTTGATCTAGCATATCCACTCTCTCTCACGGATCTAGATCTCCAACCTCTTTGCACTCTCTTGGACCCAGTACATGCTCACTAAGATGATACTCATAAACTTGTGTTGTTGTTGTGTCTTTGCTTCAACCCTTAGGCTCATTTTATAATTTTCCTAAGATAATATTGACAACCAAAATTAGTTGGTCAAGTTAACTGAAGATAAGTGACTTATCTTTAATGAACTTTCTTATCTTTAGCTTTCTTTACTTTAACTCAAGTACAAGTCATAAATTTAGCTTGCCTTACATGCATATCTCATGAATGTCACATGCAACTAATATGCATGCATGCAACTCACTTGCACACTTCACCTGTTGCATGCAATCAACATGCAAACTCCACATGTCACATGCAACTGACATGCATGCCTTGCATGTCGTGTGCAATCTCCTAAAGAGGCATAACTAAGGTCCTTCTAGTCAAGGAACAAGGCTAGAAGTACCTATCTGAACTACAAAAAATCAACACTCCCTCTTAGTGAGGAGGTACTTCTGGAAGAACCTCCACCTAGATTTGTCTCTAATCCCACCACATCATTTATTGATGTACCTACTCCCTCTAAAGTAGAATACTTCCCTGCTATCTATTTCAGAGTTTGATATGAAGACTTGTTCCAACCATGCTCCCAGGAGCTTGCTGGCGAGCATCCATCAACGTTAGCTCATACCGACTAGTCCTGCCATATATGGAATAGGCATATTGACCCTCTTCTAGATTAGAAGTTTGACTTTCCAGTCTCAACTCAGCCTTTAGAACCCCCTGCTCAATCTCTATCACTAACATCGATCTTGTGCTAAGTCCTTCTAACACTGTTATGGGTTTGTCTCAATCCTTTGAGATACCCACAAATTATGCCACTAATCCCCCGATCGTTATAGTGTCCCTCTCTCCCTCTAAGAGTTTCCCTTCGCCAATCCTATTGGCTATAGGTACTGTTCTTCATACCTACATGACCAATTGATTTACTTTGGCCCTTAAAAAAATGTGTTCATATATGATCATGATCGAACCTGGCTCCAGAAATCTAGTATGAAACAAACACTTGCGATTCCAAGATCTATTCAAAGCTCCAGCTCTATTAACATGTTACTTTTTATAGAACCCAACACCTAATATTTAATTCCCAACAAATAATAACTGAACAAATATGCAACTAAGTTCATAACAGATAAAAACATTAGGAGAAGCAAATTATGATCTAAATCACATAATCATGAACAAATTTCTACTCAACAAATCAGTTCTTCATTAATTAAAATAAGAACATGTTTGGGCTCCCATCCTGGGTAATGGTTCATTTGAGAAAATATTGATTACAAAATATAATCCAACAGATTTGATGTCTCTCACAAATCTAGATCTCCAACCCCTCTGCACTCTCTTAGACTGATCACATTCTCACTAAGATGTCGCTCTCAAACTTGTGATGTTGTTGTGTCTTTGCCTCACCCCTTAGGCTCAATTTATAATTTTCTTAAGCTAAGATTGACGACCAAAATTAGCTTGTCAAGTTAACTGAAAACAAGTGACTTATCTTTAGCTTTCTGTACTTTAACTCAAGTACAAGTCATAAATTTAGCTTACTTTATATGCATATCTAATGCATGTCACATGCAACTAATCCACATGATTGCAACTCACTTTCACATTCCAAATGTCACATGCAATCAACATGCAAACTTCGCATGTCGTATGCAACTGACATGCATGTCATATGCAAGCTCCTAAAGAGGCAAAACTAGGGTCCTTCTATCCAAGACACAAGGCTAGAAGTACCTATCCTAGCTACAAAAAATCAACGACTTGGGCCTAAAGTTGAAGAACCACTTAAGCTCATGGGAATAGATAATCATTCTAGGGATGGCTATGATTGCATCAAAAGGGTAGGGAATTCAACCTAGACTAGGTAGGAAATCTATGCAACTTTATCATGCAAAAGGTCATGAGACCAAAAAGAGAATAAAACCAAAATGTTCTTGTAGTACAAATGGGGGTTGCAAAGCATGATTTCCATCACATAAGATAAGTCATTGGATTGAATAAAAAATTAACTCTTTGATCAGGTTGTGGGTATGCGTATAGTGCAAAATATGTAGGTCTTGAAATTCCCTAATCCGTACTCAAAATCACTATCTTAGGAGGTACCCTCCTAACAAAATACACCTAAATGTAACGTATCCTAAGGTGATGACAAGAATAGTTATATTCAAATTCATAAAATTCAATATCAATAGGGGGTCATTACCTCATGATATTAAATCTTTGAAACAAATCGCCATGGAGTCTTGGGTGGCATGACTGTTATTTCTATTCTTTCAATAAAATGATGGATATTTTGTGTTGTGAGGAACTTATTGTACACTTAATAGCCTTATGACCCTATGATCATGCGATGATAGACCAACCATGCTCTTTAGTGCAAAAATACATGCAATAGTTTTGAATCAACCTTGAGAGATCACAATCCTTCCATCACTCTCTACATCACATTGTAATAAAAGGGGTTTCCCTCCTTGTTAAGGGGTTTTTGTGAATGGGCATAGTCAACACACCTCTTCTTAGAGATGAGTCATCATCATTATAGTGACTATGTATTGCTATGTAGTTGGTGCTTTTCACCATTGGATTTATTAATAGAAATTGGTTTTCATTGTAACACTATACTTTCAATTATGTATCTTGTGTTTTCTCTGTGTTCATTCATTGCATTCTTTATCCAAACCAGATCATTTGGAACTTGTTTTAGTTGTGGGATTAGTGATTGGGTATGAGGGTTTTGTTTCCATTTTAGACTTAGTGCTTCCACCCAATTGAATTGTAACTTAGAGAGTGCATAAAGAACTTTGTTAATGTCTCCTAAAAGTGTATTTATGGTTGCATTTTCTTTTCCATCCTAATAGATGATCTCATAATCACACCCTAATATCTTTGTGACCCACTTATTAACCCACCTCATTTAATCCTTAAAAAATTCCCATTTCAAAACATTTAGTTATCATAAAATCAAATTAATCACATAGGAAGGCACTTGATATTTACTCATAATGCTCACAATTCAAACTTCTTTGTAATGACAAGGGCTTACAACTCACACTTTCTAATGATAACACTAGGAGCACATACACTTTCTTTGTAATGATAACATTTTACATCTGGCACTTTGTAAAGAAGTTGTCTTTAGTGCGACTTTTTGGAGTTTCCGGTGCTAGAATCCGACAGAAAAAATTGTGATGAAATCTTGATTTGTGTTATTTAAACTAGTTTTTTGAGTGTATATATGGATTCAACGCCCTGAAAAACCCATAGGACACTTCTATTGTGCAGTTTACCCATCAAACTTGTGATTTCAATGAATTCTTGCTCGATTTTAAAGAAATTAGATTTGAAAAATCCACCGGAAAAGTTTCGAAAAAGTCGCACTAAAGACAACTCGCTTTGTAAATATAAAATATTTGAATAAATATTTATTCAAATATAAAATTCATAATTCATACTTAATGATAATAGCACAATCTAACTATTCTAGGTCTTGAATTTTTAAACAAATATGGTGATACAATTATGAGTATGATGTTTTTATTATTTAAATTTAGGAATACAATTTTGAATATATATTTTTTCCACAATGCATAAATAAATTTAACACTTTAAAAATGATATAAATGTAGATTTCACAAGTTAAATTCTAACACCTTCTTTGTTACATATTAAACAAAATTAATCAAATACATCTAAACACATTTTTCTTAAAACAAAATTAATCAAATACCTATAAATAAATGTTAAACAAAATTAATCAAGTACATATAAAAAAATACTGAAAAGTTGAAATATAACCATAATAACGCTGACAACTTTGTAATGATAAGACTAACTCAAGCATCAAAAAAATATAGAACGCTGAACGACCCTTCAAATTCCGAAAGGTCATGAGCTCTGAACGACCATTCAGATCCCTAGGGTTATCTGTCTTAACCACCATTCAACTTCCACGTCACCACGTAATTATTCCACTGTCTTTCGTTATAACCTAGAAGTAACACTCCAAATGATTTCCTTATGTCGAAAGCTTTCCAATCTCCTTCCCCATTTGCGATTGGGGTTTCCTCTACCTTCGTCTCTATCTCCATCGCTGCATATCCCCGCAGCAGGAAGAAGGAAAACACTGGCCTCCACCCTTGTCACTGCATATCGCCACAGTAGGAAGAGGGAAACGACCGTCTTATTTCTCCTGGATTGCGGATCTTTATGGACTACCAGGAATATAGCGGGAGAGAAAGAACTTAACGTCTCTCTGCAAAAAATGTGTTATTACCACTTCCTCCGTTAATATCGCCATTTTCTCTTCATGGTAAGAGGAATTAGTGGGCTACCATCATCTCGGTCTTCGAGCCCAAGGCGTGCGATGGGGTAAACCGGTACTTCTTCATGAATTACTTGTAAGTTCTATTTACACTTATTAGGATAGATCCTTCTCAAACCCTAATGTATTGGCATTTGAAACCCTGATTTGTTATGCTCTGTAACCTTCTGGGTGTCTAAAGGTTTAATGATTAGGACGGATATGTGTTAATTATATTGATATACAATCGCATAGGTACCTCTTAAACCTGTTCAGCACTCAAAAATAAACCAGCATAGAAAGATAAAATAATCTTTTGGGGGTTAAAATAGATCTTTGTTAGTGTTTTTATTTCTTTAAATTCATTTAGGTTGTGTGTATTTTGGGGCAAGCCTTGCTTTTCTAGGTATAACAACTCTATATAATGTTTCTTTGGTTCACTGCAACCAGTTACAGGGTAAGGCTTATGGATGGGATTGTTCAGTGCCTCCTGAAAAGTGAAGTGGTGGAAGAAGACTTCTCAATATGGTCAAATATTGAACTGGTTTGGATGGAAAGTCAAATGATTTTCACAACTCTGTTATTGCCGCAGCAAAGCTCAGTGTCTCTTGATCATGAGCTTGGGTGGAGTAGGAAAGACAACACTCGTAAAACAATTCTTTAACCGAAGATTTTCAAATTACTGTGTATCCTGCTTTTTCTTTGCTTTTTGAAGGCTTGATTTAGTTGGATCTAGAAATAAATCATACAGACCAACTCACAGTGTCGTTTAAAAGCATTTCATAGCTGTCTCTTCTCTTATAGTTTTAGATGATGTAGTTCACGCTGATCAGCTGAATGCTTTTTTGTCGATAAAAGATGCCATTCTCCCAAATAGCTTAATTTTAATTACATCCCAGGACCAACATGTTCACACTGCAAAGAATTGAATATCTGGTGGATGCGTTCTTACTGATTTTTGTGGGATTGCCCTTATCTTTGAAAGTGATTGGGGCACTTCTTTGTGGAGAAAACGACAGATCTTATTGGGAAGACTAGTTGGATAGACTTTACCAAGTCAAAGTTTCCATTAAGATATACAAGATATTGAAAAATGGTTCTGAAGAAACAGGGATATGGCCATAAAAATAATGCTCTCTTTCAGCGTCATACATCGCAAAGATTTGAAAATCTGGTAAATGAGTTTTTAATGGAGTGTAAAGGGTTGCCCTTATCTTTGAAATTGATTGGGCACTCCCTTGAGGGGGAAATGACAAATCTTAGTGTTTTGGAGTTTAGTTGGATAGATTTCAGCAAGTAGGAGTTTTCACCAAGATATGTAAGAGATTTAAGCTTGGTTACTGGAAGACAGTGATGTACCCATAATAAAATGACTCAGGTGAATGTTTATCTAGAAAGGTAGTCATCGGCCCCTTGCGGCTGGTCAGCTGCAACAAATTGCAGATGTATTGGCGTTATAATCATAAATGTTCTTAGATATTCATAATGGGATTTCCACTACCCACTTTATATTATATTATAATACCAGTGTCATCTCAGCTGGTATTAGCAGCTTCATGTTCAAAAATACCTAACAAACATATTTTTGTTGGGAGCAATTTCATTTGTGTTCATTGCGCATTCCTTTTCTTTCATGTTGATGATTACCGTGTTTCAATGTTCAGTGAAGGAAAAATTGCAAAGTGATATTTTTTATTTTGTTTGTTGCTGGAGGCAATGTGACGATTTTATTTGCCACAATCTTTTCTTTTCGTTGAGTATGCCGAAGAATATTCATGGACCAATGCCAGCACATTACAGTTATATGAAAGCTCATCTTGCCCAGTATGGTTGTTACTAATGAGCATCACATTTTGTTAGAGATGATTGTTGAAAAAATGAACACTTTGACACTGGTTTTCTGTTGGATGACAATGAGGAAATCTAGTATCCAAACTCACAATTAGCCACAAATCCCATTAGCATTTTATATTGCAGTCCAAATATGAATGTTGCTGTGGAGTTGATAGTGGATGTATCCACCCAAATTGGAAATATTAGTTCACTGAGGAGAGAATATCAAAGTGACTAATTTAATCATTCATTTGTTTGGCATGTGAATTCTTGGTATTTTAGTTCCACACTCCCTATTGATGGAAAGTAATTAGATGCAGTTCATCTTTTAGGATTCACTGCTATTTTACCCTCCTAAAAGGCGCACTGCATTTTTATATAAAATCGTTTTAAGCGAGTCTATCTTTGCTGTATTTGGGAAGCAAGCCACACCACATTTTGTGAAAAGCTAGAAGACACAAATAAGGTGAAAATGGTCTTGTATATGCAACACACAATAAACATCAGAGCATGGTTGAGAAATTGAATTGAAAATTTGAACTTTTGTTGTAGATGAAAATTTGTGAGGAGCTGGAAACTAAATACCAGTTGTTGCCTGAAGAAGTGTATATCAAGTTTGTTGTTGTTGTTGTTTTTTTTTTTTAACAAAACACATTCCATGGCCAATCCTGACATGTGAAGTTTTGAGGAGCTAATATTCCGCTTGTCTTGCGATTCTATTCTGTGTCATTCATATTATCCATCAAATAATGACAGTTTCTAACATGATCCGATTGTATTTATGTGAATATATGTGAGCATTACCGAAACCTTTTGGCAGAGAAGATGGAATCTCAGACCCCTGGATCGGATCTGATTGGAAATGCCTCCAGAATTTGAAAATATAACCCAGATCCCTATGGGAAATGTTCCTGCGGCCTTGAAGTGCCCAGCACATGCAGATCCCATTATTTTTGGTTTTTGTAATAAACAGTTCAATGCTCGCTTGTGCTTGCTTGTTGAAACCCTAAAAAAGTTAATACTCCCATCCAATGAGGGTAGGATTGTTGTTGTTCTGTGCATAAATGGACTATATATCATTCTCCCCTCAACTATTTAAGTAATCTGGTAATTGTTCTGTGCATAAATTTTTTGCTATTGCTGTTATTAATCTCATTATTAGTCAACGAGTTTCTAGTCTGAATCTCAGCTAGCAGCATATTGTGACCCAAAACTGAGAATATACATACAAATTGCTGTTTTGTGCATACAGATTTATCGTTGTTCTCATCTGTGACCCTAAACTGAGAATATCCATACAATTTTGTGTTCTGTGCAGGCTGCATACAAATTGCTATTCTATTTTATGCATTCAATTTATTTCTGATTCAGATGAAGTAATTACTAAATAATAAAATTTCCAGATGTGATTTTAGACATCCAGCTGATATACATACGAGTATTTGTTATGCGATTTTAAACCTTATTTCTTTTGGCAGTAAGCGCAAACCTGTTTATATATATATAAACACCATAATTGGCTATAGTTCTCTCATCGATAAAATTTCGAGTACATTGAGATAAATACATTGGGATTTGTAATATAAGGAATCATACTGCCTGATTATAGAAAGTTCTAATATGATAGTTTTCGATGTTTATTTTATGCATCATAAATATATTTATTAAATCTATAATTCAAGTTTCACTGCTTTCTCTAAATCCTGTTCGGGAGAGTACTCATTATCAATTTGAGACAGGGAGCTCTGTAATCGCCAAATAAGAGAATTTATTTGGCAGTGGAGTTTTCATTTGGACGACGAGTGCTTATTACAGAATGTATGTTCCGAATAATTTCATGATATTTGTTTGAATTCTATATTTAAATAGTTTTTTAATAATTGTTTTGAATATGAAAATCTAATAAATTCTAAATCTCTTACTTTTATTATCAAATAAATAACAAGTCAGTGAAATGTTTTAAGTGGAAGTGAGTAAAGTTTTGTTAGAAACAGTGAGCGGGCTGAATTAGTATTTCATTATTATTAATAATTTTAGTTTATAAAAAACATTCAATACACATAAATCACAAAATACAAATTTATATGTAAGAAAAACTTATACCATTTATTTTTGTAATTCTTTTGTAAATTTCTTTGTATAAAGTAAGTACGAATTTACAACATTTGCAAGGACCAACTTATAGGAGATTTCAGTCCCCTCGCTGAGCATGAACTCGGCAAATTCGTAGGCACTAACTTATAGGTGACTCTAATCCTCTCAGCGGAGCACCTACTCAGTAATTTGTGGGCATCAAGCTACTTCTTCAAGGTACTTCACAAGTCCTGGTTCACACATATTGCCTTTCTTTAGTGATGTTGTCACCTAACCATGCTACTTTTAGATTCGCTCCTTTAAGCTTGATCACAACCACTTGTTCTTTTGATGGCTTGCCGCAATCAAGATGCATTGCAACATTGATCTTTGCTTAACTGGTTATCATTCCAACTATCCACAATCTTACCCTACTCAGTTGCATATTGGTTTGTCAAACAACATTTTGATAATTTCTAAGTTGTGAGGTCACATTCCACTTCTCGTTTGTTCATGCATAGAGATTTGTACGCGTACCCTATGGTACTTGTGAATAGTTTTCGCTAATCTTAATTGCTAAAAACTTTTAACCCAACTTGATAAAAGAGTATATGATGACTCTTGGGTATATCATTCCTTCTATATAACTTCCCTACTACTCTGCTTTGTCCTTTGATAGAGCTTAGGTTTGGTCAACCTTTGGCACTCTTTCTAATGCTGGTTCATAACAAATATATTCACCTCTGATATGACCTTGATAGTCCTCTTGTTGTTCACTAGCTTAGCCTCCTTCATAACAAAGATATTCACCTCTAATAGACCTTGATGGTCTTCTTGTTGTTCACTAGCTTAGCCTCCTTCATAACAAAGATATTCACCTCTAATAGACCTTGATGGTCCTCTTGTTGTTCACTAGCTTAGTCTCCTTCAAATCTAGCAAGAGTAACACAAATTTGGCCTTTGGCCTAGCTTTGCCTCCAAAAGAACAGAGTTGAAAATAACCTCTAACATACCTTGACCACCTCCAAAATCAGACTAGAACTTGACCTCTAACAAAATAGAACTCAGTGTCTATTAGCATGTGGCTTCCTTAACAACACTCTACTTGAATAGAACTAGGCCTCAAATAGGATTGAAGCTCTGCTTCAAAACAAAGTGAGACCCTTTCCAATAATTATGCCAAAAAACCTTCTCCAACTTGACTTCCTTCTCTAGGTTAGTCTTCTTGCTGCTCCCTAAACTTAGCCTTCATTGTAATCCTTCCTTGACTCAGATCTTTTGTGATTTGTTTTATTCCTCACACCACCAAGTTGATGTTACAATGAGTCACATGAATGGCCTTATTTATACTAAACAAATGGGGGTCAAGGGGTAGGGCATACTTGTATTCTAGTAGGGTATATGTAGTAATCTATTCAAAATTTTATTTCTCCTCAACCCAAAGGAGTTAGAAGCTATCGTTGGAAAGGGCTTGAAATACGCTATTTGATTATGTAAATTTCTATTTAATTTGGACAACATTCCACATTAATAATAGTCATTTTCAACCAACTTCAGGGCGAAAAAGTTTAATTAAAGATTGTGTGCATCTCTACAAGTTTGGATCTCTTTTGAGAATCAATAAATCCAAATCTAAGATATGTTTACACTAATGTATGATTATGTGCATACTATAATTCTATTACCAAATATTTTCAAGAGTTGAAACATCTCCACCAAGAAGGGATCAAAAGTTGAAGAATGTTTACACGTCTAATTGAATGTATGTTTTGAATAATTTTATGATAATTGTTTGAATGTATTTTTTAAATAGTTTCACAACAATTGTTTGAAAGTAAAAATTTAGTAAATTCCAAATCTCTCTTATTATCAAATGTTTTCACTGGTCAAAGCAAATTAATAGTGTATTTGTGAAGTGTCTCAAATGAAAATAGAGTGAAGTTTGAGGGGAAAAACTTAAATGTTTGCACCTCGATAAATTTAGGCCTCTCAACACTTGATAACTCTAAATTTAAGATGGATTTACACTAATGTATGACTTTGCACAATATGACTCTATTGACTTGAAGGAAATTAAATAGCACATATCTGAAACATTAGAGTGTGAATGGAACAAAACTTGAAGACTACTTACACTTCTACATACCTTTTTTAATATATGTTTTGAACAATTTCATGATAATTGCTTGAATGCATATTTAAAATAATTTCATAATAATTTGTTTGAATGTAAAAATATAATAAATTCAAAATCACTCATTTTTAGGATTAAATATTTTCATTAGGTGTAGGAAATTAAATAGCATATTAGTGAAGTGTCTCAAGTGAGAAGAGAGCAAGGCTTGAGAGGGAGAAGCTTAAAGAATGTTTGCACTTTGGAAAATTTGGGCATCTCTTGACACTTGATATATCCAAATTTAATATGGGTTTAGATTGATGTATGATTATGCGCATACTATAATTATATTACCAAAAGGTTTTCATGAGTTGAAGGAAATTAAATAGCATATGAGTGAAACATCTTGAGTGAAAAGGGAGCAAAAATTGAAGAATGTTTGCACCTCTACAGATTGGATCCCTCTAGATGTTTGATAGATCGTGATTTAAGATGAATCAATGATGGTGTATGACAATATACATATTTTAATTATCTATTGAGTGAACTAACTCGAGTGTGAGAAGGGGACAAAACTTGAAGAATATTTGCACCTCTATAGATTGGATCTATCTTGATGTTTGATATATTAGGATTTAAGATTGTAACACCCCTGTGTTGACTCTCGAGATTGTAAATAAATATGCACATATGAAACTTAGGCTAGTGAGTGGGTACATATTAATTAGGCTAATGACCAAATGACTACTTTTGGGGTTGATGCACTCATGTGCATGTGATTATATGTTTTTAAGCTAGAGGATCTAGTTTTGTAAATCAAAATTAATGCACACTAATAAAATACATGATTGTTGTAGACCATCATTGCTAATACTCCATAGGTGTGAAAAGGGTTTTGAGAGGCTTAATAATTATTAAAGTGCACATGTTCTAAGTTAAGTCGATAGTGTCTTGAAGAGGTGCTACATGTCAAGAGAGTGACATGCACATAAAATTGGAGTTAGTGTTATGGAACACACATTTTTTGTACATCATTACATTATGGGAAAGATGATTTGATCATCCTAGATGGGAACATAAGGGATGACCTTGTGACGTGGAAGAAAGGGGACAAGTTCTCCAGTGTGAGGTCAGATGGGTCCCTGGAGACCCATGAGGTAGCAGGAACTTTTGGAAACCATAGGGCTTGGGAACATCCCTGTCAACCTAGAAGGATACTGTGGAGGTAGTGGCACAATTCGAAGGGTTGGTGCAAATAAGGGGGGTGGACTACTTGGGTTGTGGGGTTGCTGAGGGATGTGAGCCTGTTGGTTGTAAACTATTATGTTTGGCACCTTGACTTGATTATGTGTTGTACTAGTATGTACTTAGCTTTGGGTAAGCCATTGTCCAATGGAGTTAAATCCCTACCTCGAGGGAGACCCATTACTAAGAGAATATAAGCAATGTGGTCTATAGCTGGGAGGAAGATCCAAGATCCGCAGACAATCGACAATTTTTACCAGATAAGTGTTATTTTTAATGTTCATTTGAATCTTGTTGTAATTAAAATTATGTTTTTTTTGTCTACTGCAAATGCATAACAAATTAATGATGTAATTATGTGATTATAAATCACGTGCATGATATAATTGCATTATAGAACACATTTATATATGTGTAATATACATACAAGAAATAAAATATATTTTTTTTCCCAGAAAATCAGTTTATAGGGGTAATAAATGCATTAATATGCCTACACAAGTGGCTGGGGGGGTTACAAAGTGGTATCGAAGCCCATGTTGCAACACTATGCCATATGGGTTCAACGCTGTTTATAGAGGAAATTCACATATTGCTGGGAAATTGTTTGATAAAATTCACAAGGAATAGAGATGGTCAGATCCCAAATTGGGATGAAAACCACTAGAATGACATATATACAGATTAAATCATTGGAATTGTTGACTTGTGGTTGTCATTGATGTCAACCAAAGCAACACCAAGTGATGCCCCGCTTTTGTCAACCAAAATAACATGACAATTCATGATGTCTCAAGTCTCAAAATCATCCTTGTTAGATTCTCCTCATTGAGCCACTTCCGATGGTATGTGGCACACCTTGAGAGGCCTCATGGTTTATGATATATCCTCACTTGAAGTTCATGCCCCCAATGTGTGGGAAAACCCCCAAAAGATTAATATTGTGGCATCTTATTATTTGGTTAACATCATGAAGTCAAAAAGAAGGCTTACTATAATATTCTAACCTAGGGCATCATGGGGTTTTGACTCTAGATTTTTTTATTTTTTTATTTTTTAAATTAAAGCCTCCCTCCAAAATGGTAGCGGCCTCATCCTTGATGATGAGCCTCTAAATTAGACACAAATTAAGGCTCATCTAACTTTTCTTAGGCACATGAAGACTATATTAAACATATCCTTTTATACTTACTAATGCTTTTTTAGCTTTAATATGTTTATTAGAAAGGTTTAAAGATAATTGCATATTTATGCCTAATATTATTTATTTTTGAAAAAATATTGTGAGAATATTGGGCATATTATGAAGATTTGCGGGAGGATATAATCTAGAGACTTGCTCACTACTACAAGAGGATCAATATTGGATAATAAATGAACAAGATGCTATGAAATTATTGTACAAATTCTGAAGCTCTAGTGATTGAGAAAATCTAGGAATGTGTTCCCTGTCATTTAATGCAGATTCCTAGTGTTGGGAATCAGATTCACTATTTGAGGGATTTTGGAGGGGAAATCTTCCTCCTTTCAAGGAGAATGATTTTTCATCATTTTGTATAAGTACCAATTCGAATTTTTCTCTAGAGGCATGTATTTTCTTAGTCTTCTTGTGAAGAAAACTTGTATTTTTGCAGCTCCACTTTCATTTCTAGCAGGGATGTACTTGGATTTATTCAAATAATGAATATTGGTGCCATTTTTAGCTTCTAAAGCTTTGTCTCCTTCACAGTGATCTGAGTATTCTTCGGCTTGGCCATCCCAAGAGCTTCAGAGCCCTTTTGTATAATTTGTCTTTCCTCTTTTCACTTCTTATTCACATGCATCTCTTACTCTTGTTTTTCTTATTTCTGCATTTAGTATTGATGTTTCTTTTGTTGTAGGATTGGGTTAAATGAGTGAAGTGAGTTGTTTTTCAGGTTATTCATAGAGATAAATTCATGATTTATCCTTATACTAGTTTTGAAAATTCATCTTCATTATTGAACTACTTAGATTGAGTTACTAGTTCATGAATATAGAATTTCTAGAAGTCCTTGTAGCAAAATAGTAGTAATTTTCTGCTATTTTTAGAACATGTTAATGAAATTCATTTGAGTTTATTCCACTTGTATTAGATTATAAAAAATTCAAGTTAATAACAAAATTTACCCCATTGCATTTTCATTTGATTAGGTTAGGCATTTGATAGGTTAACTAGCTCACTAGTTCTCGAATTTCCATATTTTAGACTAGTAATCTTTCTGCTATTTTTTAGCACACATGAACAAGGGTATTTTGGAGTGATTCCACTTGGAATGGAGACTTAAGACATCCTACTCAATAAAAAAAATTGTTCCATCCCATTTTCATTTGATTCACTTATTTATTCGGTGAGTTATCTCCTCCTGTAGCAATTATGTCTTCTCCTGTAGCAAATCTGTCCCTTCTTGTAGAAAACCTTTAACATTGCTTCCCTTTATCAGTTTTGATCCCCACTGCAACTATGACTTAGTCTAGATTAATAATGACCCCCAACTATGATTTTATAATCAGGGGAAGCTCCTAAGCCACCCCAACCCTTCATTTTATTCATTGCAAAAGCATAGTAGACTTAATTTCTTTATCACAAGTATGATGCAAGTAGTTTACTGATTTACAAGAAAGTGTGAACTATGTAGATGGTACATGCAATTCTAATTGGTAGTTTGATGAATTATACAAGATAAAATAAATTTCTTTCTTGAAGTAGATTAATCATTTTCCTTTCATGAATTGATTAGTTAGCGTTTACAAGTTGAGCAAGTATCATTTCCATTTCTTGCAAATAGAGTAACAATTCAATTTTTGCTTTGATTTCATGACATTCACTCCATTACATCATATCAACAAAAGAATGACACATTGTATGCTACACATATAGTGCTGATACCTCTTAAGTTTGTACGAACTTTGGGTTGATAATTTAAGTTGGTAGCCTTGAGAGTTGCAACATTCTTGTTGCAATACTGAGGTTTATCACTTGGGTCTTCAACTTAAACTACATTTAACTTCAAATGATGATTACCTTCGTAATATCGCTCCAAAATTTGAAGTTTAAATTGAGACACCCTCCAAATTAGAATTTCGTTGCCTTCTTGAAGCCCATCCATAATTTATAAAAAGGCACTCTATATATCCTCATAGGTATGCACTTCAAATGACAGATTATTAGTAATCAAGCTCTGAATTTCTACTCGGCCCCTATGGAGAAATACACAGATGAGATGAGAGGGTTTTTTATTCTTATTTTTTTATTGTTTTGGGGATTTGTTTGGGCAATATATTGCAGAGTTATGTGCTAACTACTTCTTCGAGTTTCGACCCTCATTTAGGGCATAATTCTGTGCTCCTCATCAATGAAAATTGTTGAGTTTACGACATAAACTTTGGTATCATTGGATAAAATCTCATTGTAGGCTTTCTATTAATACAACGAATATCTCTGAGGCATGAATCTTGTTTTGATCGAGGCTTAAAAGCCGTATTCCTGCGGCCATAAAAGGGTGTAGCATTAAGTAACTTGTGGTCAAGGTCTCTGAAGTTAAAGAGTTCGATCTAATGGAGTAACTGTTATCTCTCTGAGCCAAGACATATTAAATATTTTTTGAGATAATGATCTTCACATCTTTTGAATCCTATTGAAACAAGATAAACTGACCTACACACCTGATGTATTGAAATAATTTGAATGTCAAAATGCAATTCTGAAATGCGATGACCTGAGCATAAATGTGAAGTGCGATGTTCTTAGCATAAAGGTTTGTGGACCTATGTGTACAATACCAATTTCTCATATCGACATAGTCTCGTGACTGCAATAACAATTTTATTCTAGTGCAAAGAATTTCTAATGATAAGGCTACTCCACGACATAACATTTTTGAAATATTTTAAAGTCTGGTACATTCCAAATGTTATGAAGAACTCAGTAATAATTGCGAACTTGCAAATTATTGCTCAAATCATAACCGTGATAATATGCTAAGTGACATTATATATATATATATATATATATATATATATATATATATATATATATATGTTCATTTGTTCAAGTCACTGCCTCAAAGAATCCGACTTAATTGAAGACATCATGTTGGCCATACTAGTTGGTGGTTTAAAAAATTTGCATGATAACTGATACAAAAATACATAGTTAAAGAGAGTTCGAAGAGTATCATTGTCATATTGTTGGCTTACAATTATGGACTTGAACCTACAGTTGAAGCTCACAAGAAAGATGTGTTGGAAATTCAGTGGTAATCACTACATTGCTTATCAAGGTTCGTTCCATAAATACATACATACCTTCAGCTCAGATTAAACCAACTTGTGCTATCCTAGACAAAATTGTATTGAAGCAACTATGGTATTTTATGAGATATGTAAGAATCACTAATCATTAAGAATGGTTTTGTGAAGAGTTTACTCTTATATACACTTTGAGTTATCATTTGAGCAAGGGTTATATATAACCGGATTTGCAAAAGGAGTAAGATAACATTAGTTGCATCAAAATATTACAGTAAGAAAAGTATGGATGGATTCCATTTGCACTGATCTGTACACTGCTATGGATATTCCACTGGATAGTTCGTCGCAACAGATCTAATAATGTTATATTAAAAATATGAGAATATACACTATTACATTTTTATTAAACATTACTATATGTAGATTTAACTTTTATTAGAGAAGAAAAATACATAACGACAAAAGAAGCTCACATACACATAAGACACAAAATATGTTCTAGGAAACCCTTTTGGGAGAAAACCCAACTGGAAGGTGAGGCTGCTTCGCTCTCTTTCTTTGTCTAGAACTATGGCTGCAGGTACAAGGAAGTAAGACATGTGGAGCCTGGGGTGATATAGTGTGCAAATCCTCCCTGTGTGCTCTACCTCCTATCCCTCTTAGCTATATTTTCTCAACTATGGAACAAAATGCTCTCGAAAGAATGGAATACCTCTTCTTCCTAGTGGTCTAATTATAACACAACTTGATAGCCTACTAGTGGTTAAGTTTAACAACATCAACTCTTAACTAGAGTTAAAATATAAACTCTTCTAGAGTCTTTTACATCACAAAAATGTGGATAGCCCATTTTCCATGAATAATGGGGGTTGGCGTGACATCCTCCCGAATTATAGGTGTGAAAATAGCAAGGTCAACTTCTAAGTGGCATAAATTTTGCATACAGATTCCGATTGATGCTCTTCTTGCAATGTTGGAAAGATATATGTGTATTGAAAAACAAGAAAATATGTTGTGCTAACATGTCAAAGTTTTACCCCCAAAAAATGCTCCCAGAAGATTTCAGACCCTGTTTCGCCAAATTGGACCCCGCTAGTAAAAAAGGTCCCGTGAGCTAATTCCCCCACTTTTTCCACTCCGAATGCATCGAGATGGATGAAAAAAATATAATGATCCAATATGGATCAAAACTCTCAATTTTGGGAGTCTTTTGGTCCTCAAAAGCTTCTATTGAAAAAGGTGAGAAATTTTTTCCTCCACCTTCTCTCTAGTGTACCATTTAGCTTTGCTTGGATGTTGTCCCTTCAATCCAATATGCCAAAGGTCATACTGCCCTTCTATACCTCTTCTGCAAAACTGTATCTTTTGTCAACTATCCCTGAGCATCTGACACCAAATTCTCCATAAAAGGTAGGACTTGTTCCTCTTCCTGATCTAGCATTGAAGGATCATAGAGTTTCAAATTCTTTACATTCACAACTAAGTAAATGTGCATGTATGGTGGTAAAATGAGTCACTAGGCATTGTCACCCACCTTTTCTAGTATTTCAAAGGGACTATACCTCAGAGCCTCAATTTTCTTACCACGGCCTTGCAACCTCTCCTTTTTCAACTGTAACCATACTCTGTCTCCCACCTTGAACGATTTCTCTGTTCTATGATGATCCCGCCTGACCTTATACTTTTCTTGTGACCTCTGTAGTGTTTCTTGTACATGTAGATGCATATGCCTGATCTTTTCTACAAAATTTTCAGCCCTCAAAGCATCTCTTGTAAGATCTTCTCTCACACCTCCTTACTTCCCATATGCAATGTCTAATGGTGAAGGCAGAAAATATCCAAAACAAGTTTCAATTGGGGATTTTCTTATATAAGTGTGGACCGCTCTGTTGTAAAAATGTTGTATATAAACCATATTTTCATCCTAGGTATTCAAATTCTTCTAGTTATATTCCATTAGAAGCTGCACCAAAGTACTGTTGACTACCTTTGCTTGCCCATTTGTTTATGGACGGAATGTTGCAGATCTCTTCAATTTTGTGTCAATATTATCCCATAATGTAGTCTAGAATGCACTAAGAAATCTTGTATCCCTGTCTGAAACGATGCTCCTTGGTATCCCAAAGTGCACCTAGACCTGTCCAAAGAACAAGTTTGTTGCTTCTTACCCACTGATGGTATTTTTACAAGGCATCAGAACACACATCTTGCTGAAACTGTCAATTACCATGAGCGAGTAGTCATGTCCCTTCTTGGTTGTCAATAGAGCTCCCACAAAGTCCATTGAAATGATTTCCCAAAGATAAGTACGTACATGTAAGGGATGATATAGGCCCTATTTCCTATTACTAGGTTTGTTGGTACAACAAAACATGCATCCTCTTATGAACCTAGCTACGTGCCCTTGCATTTTGGGGCCAATACACATACCTCTGCAAGTTAGACATAATCTTCCCTACACCAAAGTGCCCTACAATATTGGAGGTGTAAGCCTCTCTAATAAGATGCAATCACTCAACTTTAAGAACACATAGCTTACCCATCCTGTAGAGTAACCCATATGGGAGATGGTAGTCAACAGTGCCATCACCATCGTGCACATGAATCTGACTCTGCAACTGATGATACACCTCCTTGGTGTCCTCATCCTTTGAATATGCCTCTCTGTATGCATCATGGGTGAATGGCTCCATGTGCACAAGAGTCCACAAAGCTATAATATTAAATGTTGGTGGCCTTGAAAGCATGTCGCCTAACTTGTTTGTGTTTCCCTTCTTATACTTGAGCATCAAATGAAACTTTTGTAAAAACCCCATCCACTTGTAATGTCTAGTATGTTGTAGCTTACTCTAGGCCTGCAAGTATTGTAACGAATGGTGATCCATGTGGATTACTATCTCCTTTCCCATCAAATAGTGCTTCCACTTTTTCACAACTTGCACCATGGAATAGAACTCCTTATCATAGGTAGGGTAGTTAAGGACTGCCCCATGGAATACTTCAGAATGGTAGCATACGTGCCTTTCTCCCTACATCAAGACAACTGCCATAGCATACACACTCACATCTCTCTCCACTTCAAAGGGCCGCTACAAGTTTGGTAATGCCAAAACTTGTGCTTGGTCGATCTTCTTCTTTAGCTCCTCGAAAGCCTTTTGCGGACCTTTTCACCACTAAAAACTCTTGCCACTTTCTATTATGGCATGGAGAAATAATACTACCGCTGAAAATGAGGCTATGAATTTCCTTAGGTACTGTGCTGCCCCAATGAAACTCTTGACCTCAGAAACATTAGTAGGCATCGACCATTTCATGATCACCTCCATCTTGGAAGGATCTATCTTCAACTCTCCTCCATTGATCACATACCCTAGATACAGTAAGGACTAATGCACAAACTCACACTTCTTGAGATTTCCTAGCAATTGGTGCTTCTTTAATGTTTCCAACACCTACGTCAAATGTGAAATATGCTCCTCCCAGGTAGCATTATATACCAATATATCATCCAAATAGACAATAACAAATGAATATATAAAATGGCATAGTATAGCATTCATTAATCTCATAAAAGGAGCTGGTGCATTACATAGGCCAAATGGTATGAATAAACACTCTTATAAACCTTGTGTAGTTTTGAAGGTGGTCTTCCATGTATCTTCTTCTTTGACTCGAACCTAGTGATATCTAGACTGCAAGTCTAGCTTGGTGAAGTATTTTGCTTATAGCAACTGATCCAAAAAATCATCTATCATGGGCAGGGGGTATCTGTTCTTGAGTGTGATTTTTTTCAATGCCGTGTAATCTATACACATCCACCAAGTCCCTTGGCACAATGATGATGGGTGACCCACACAGTGATGTACTCGGTCGAATGACACCCTGTTCCAACAGTTGTTGCAACTGTGGCTTTACCTCGTTTTCTTCTATAACAGAATGCCTATACAACCCAATATTTGGCAGTGGGGAGTTCGAAAATGGGTGGATCTCACGCTCCACTTATCTCTTAGGTGGTAATCCTTTAGGCTCATGGAACACATCCCTATATGCCTGTAACAACTCCTCCAATTGTTGTTTTTGTTTGTTAGTACAACCCTCCAGGATGCCTTACCTCTTATTGAATCCTCTTCGGATTGAATTTCTCTTAAAAACAATAAAACATACTTCTTACTGGAACTGATAAATTTATTCGCTTGGTTGGCACTTACCAGTGAGATTTTCGACTTGCCTTTGTGCATGTTGATGATGAATGGTTTTTCATCCTTGACGCGCTGATACTGGTTGGCTCTCTTCATGAATATTGCATCACTCATGTTGATGAGTCTCATCATTGGGTAACTATATGGACCTTAATTCACCTCCTATCTTAGTCAAACCAACTCTTCTCACAATTTATTACATGTTTTAATTATATTTTGTTTAATGAGATGAGTCAAAGTGAGATATTATGCCTAGTGGACTAATGTGCACTGAATGTAGGTTTGTGAGAGGAAATCAGGGAATTTTGGCAAGATTAAAGGATGAAATTCGAATGGGACAAGGAAGAGAGATTGTAGGAGGTAAATTCTCCTCATTTACTCGTCCCTCATTTGAATATTCCTCCATCAATAACACTAGCTCGAAGTACAAGCAGCCAAGTCATGAAGATTAAAAGGCAACCAAGCAAGTGATATGTTATCGGGAAAAATAGTGTCTATTCAGAGCTACTAGTCCCACTAAGACGGGTAGCTATATTAGCAACAAACAAACCAAAGTTACTTGTGTTTTCCTTTATGAGAGATAGATGAGAGAGAAGTAGAGAGTACCAACCTCAGCCTTTTGCTTGACTTCTTACTTGTTTCCTCTCTCCTTTGATAGAGCTTTGCCACTCCTTACTCGCTTGTCCCACTTTAAAGAACACCTGTAGGGTCAAAGCAGCAAAATACCATCAAAGCATACAGATCTACAACCATAAACAATATAGGATCAAATGTACATTAGCCATACAAATGCATATATAAATACAAGATTCATAGATATACAAGTATATGGAGGAAAACTCAAATAGCTTTATTGATAGAAGTAGTAGAAGAGAGGATTACAACCAAGCTGTCTAATCCAGCATCATCCTCCTAGCATGAAAGCCCTCTTCACCTCATAAAAAGCAAGATCACCCAACAATACAATGTCTCAAAGAGAAACCAACAACACTTCCTTACAGATTACAAAATTCCAGCCTCTGGATCTCTAGGATGAGGGATCCATATATAGATGTTTGTAGGAGAGTGAGTCAACTTCTGGGATTTTGATTAGTGTCATTTCACTGATAGTTCTTGGTTCCACTTGGAGATTTCATGATCTCTTACTCATCCCTGGGCGAATTTAGAGAGACAAGTGTCATATGAGCAGTTTCTAGAAGATTCTTTGAGTTTCCACCTAGAAAACTGCTTCTGCCATTTGTCTGCTCTCACCCATCGCACCCTACAAAAGGGCTTTTCATTATGCATCACACCTTTTGTGTGTAGCAGGTGAGATGCATCACACCCTCAACATGGAGCAGTCTGTATGGTCCAGTTTTGACCAGTTCTGAGCAGTTTTTCAGGGAGAAATTCTGGGAAATGATGTAATCAGTTGACTTTGTTCCTTTAGGGTATGAAATAACACTTTTAGGGGTTTGAGAGCCTTTGGTTTATTGATATATGTGATTGGGGTCACAATTCCCAAATATGTCTATAACAGTTGCCCCCTAAAGCATGAGGTCGTAAATCTTCTGATGTCGGGTGAAATGCTTTATCATGAGGATCCGAGGTTTTTCAAACTGGAAGGTGACCTGTAATAAGATACAATACAATACATTATCTTCATAATATTTTCATGATCTAGGTGTGGCAGGCATTCCCATGTTCAGCTTTATAAATTCATTTTAATGTACATAGGATAGACAATCATCTGTGTGGCAGACTGATGATTCTGGTAGAGCCATCATCCCTTAGTTTGGATGATTATCTGTGCAGCTATGATGTACATTTGATGTCTTTATTTTCCTGAATATATCGCAGCCCAGATAGATGAAACTAGATCTGGGGTCTTCAAACTCATTCAATCTTCGCCTAAAGTACAAGTCGATCCATGTAAAAAGATGTTCTGAGGTCGAACATGGAAAGACATCACCTGATTACTAGCCAATGATGTAAGTTGTTAACAACTGCGAGAGGAACCACTGATAATGATGATGACCCTCAAAGTACTGAAATACAATTCACGTGGTGTGAATACATGAGTCGATGTCGAACACCACACAAAATCTTTTGGTCGAAGGCCATTGATGTAAACCTGTCGCCGAAGTGAGAAACTTGCATTGAGGTATGCAAGCTTTAAAGCACTGAAAGGGTTGTTCCTAAGTCAACTTCTTGGATAATGAGCTGATGTCAACAAGAAGTGACCCGTCGTAGGAGGGCCTTAATGAATCCCACATCTACGACACGGAACAAAGAAAATGATTTTGTGGAGGTGAAAACAATCTGGTGATACAAGGTTCAGGGTGGCAGTCATGAAAAATGGAGAGTGAAGGTATTGCAGTGGATGAGTTGTTAGCTGGGTTGATGACTTCTTTGAACGATTTCTCTTGAACATATCGGCGACACTGAAATGGATTGGTAGCGTTAACCCCAAGATGGATGGTACAAAGGACCAATGGTGATATGACCGGTGAACAGAATAACCCAACCCGACTCAATCATGGTGATAGAGTGAAAGTGTCATGTTCAAGAGCGACCTGCTACCAATGAAGTTATTCAACTTTTCTTCCCCTTTTTCCCCAGTCATTGCTGGCCAGTACCTCTTTATTTTTGTCAAGCTTGAGGAGGATAACATATGCTTGTTCTATAATTTTCCCTTCGGGCAAACCTGCCACTATGTTTTAACGAGCCTAGCAACAGTGAAACTCGCTCTTGTTTGCATGGACAAGTTTGTCGCTATTGTTTTAACGAGTTTAACGACAAAGATAACTCGGTCCTTTTCAATTTTAGAGAGTCTAAAAGAGACGGAAAGGCAACTCCAGTATTCCTTTTTCGTAATATAATCCCTTAAGTCCGAAAAGGTATAAAATAATACAAAAGGGATGACTTTTCGATAGTTTTAACGAGCTGAACAAGACAAGCACTCGATATTTTTGTGTAATGATACCTCAGGTCCAAAAAGATTAAAATCTAGAGGAGGGATGGCACTTCTAATCACTTTAATGAGCTGGAGAGGCCAATTGCTCGGCAATATTTTCATATTTTACGAGTCAGATGAAAAGAGCTTAAAGGAGACTCGTTTTTTAGGAATGAGTGATGCTTTTGGATAGCAACTGGTTCCAGGTAAGGTTTGGAACTTTTCAATCACGGCAGTGTAAAGAAGGTGGCTAATAGAATCACTCTTCGCAGTTGTTCCTCAAAAGGGTAAACTATCAAATGGAGGCGTATGATCAAATAAAAAAGAGTTGAGGTGATGGTAAGAACATGACCAAGGTTCAAAAGCTGATAATTATGCGATCACAATGGTTATTTACTGAAGGTGGGTTCATTTTTTAATGAGCTTGAACTTTGGGGGAACATGTGCTCATTGCTAGGTTTATTTTTTAACGAGCTTGAACTTCACGTAAACCTGCTCGTGTCCTTTTTATGTAAGCTAGGAATGACCAAACTATAAAGCTAAAAACGCTAAAAAGCTAAAAATGAAATTGGTCGTTTTTGCTTGCATAAAAAGGTTTGCATGCCCCCAGCATAAAATGTCCTCAGTGATCATATGGAAACTTACTGTGGTTAAGCAGGATGATTTTCTGTCAATACTTAGACAAAACACTTCCTGCACTTTTTCTGCCAAATAGACAAAGGTGAAAGGTCACCCGGACCGATCACATAACTTACAGGGAAACTTTTCTCTACAGCTGGGTTTGTCTACAAAATAGACAAGGGTGCATGCCCCCTAAGCTTCGTTACATTCACTAGACTACTCGCGGTAATTAGGTGGATGGAATGAAGGTTCCTTTGCGAGATCAAGTGAAATAATCGGTTGGAACTTTGCTTAGCCTTGTTTCATTTTTTAATGAGCTTGACACAAGACAAGGAATTCTGCTCAGATCCTTGGTTTCATTTTTTAATGAGGTTGACACCAGTCAACGAACTATCCTCTGGCGACCTTTGATCACAACTCATAAGGGGTCATGAAGGAAAGATTTGGCTCCAATGCCCTTAGTACATAATGTACAACATCACTGAATTGATCGTTAGATGATGTAGGTATGGTAGGGCTTGGGGGCAATGCCTCGCGATGATCCACACTATCAAAATGGTCAGAGTTCTTCTTAATCTTTGATGATGTAGAAGATATCATATGACAGGTTTCCACTATGGCCACTTCCGCCAGATTACTTGGAGGCGGGAGGGAAAAAGTACCCATTAAGAAAAGGTCTTTTAGGAGACCTACTCCAATATTTTGAAACGATTGAGAGCTTCCATGGATCAATGGAATGCTTCTGGTAACTTGGGAACTGTTGGGGAAAAAGGTTAGTTGGTCAACGATTGTAATTCCACCTTGGAAGGGAAATGCAATCTTTCTAAAATATGTTGACACAACAGTGGCCATAGCATAAATCCAGGGCCTTCCTAGCAAGATATTGTAGTCAAGGTTTCCATCAATGACCTCAACTTCAATTTCTACTGTCTTGCCCCCTAGTTCAACTTGCAAGTTACTTAATATCCCATATGGCGTGTATGTTCTTCCATCGAACGCTTTTAATGTTGTTGATGATCGTGACAAGGGTGGAGAGCCTAAAGTTTTCCAGCAACTCATTGACATAATACAGGTAGATGCCCCCTCATCAATAATTGTTCGATGAACAATTTTGTTGAGGGCTTTCACTTGGATGAGGAAAGCGAGTTGGGCCGGTAACTGAGGTTCGTATCCTTTATGATTAAAGGCCACTATATTGGAATCCATTGGATCAATCCCACCTATCGCTGATAACAAAGCTTGCTTTTGGGAGGGGAAATTCTGCAGTACTTCAAGTGTCGACATAGCGGATGGCGATTGGGCCAAATCCTCCACTATATTATAATTCTGTGCTGCTCGAGCATGAGGATTAAACGTCAATTTATGTACTACTCCCTTAGGCGGTTTTATTGTTAATTCAGGAATGATTGGTGGAACAACTTCTGGCGAAGTTGTTGTCGAACTACTGGGTTGATCTGTAGCCTTGCTGTTCGACAACTGTGGATTCCCATAATCTTTATTCCTTGTCGATATCAAAGCATCATTTTGTTGTTTCGAGATGGATAACATAAGCACTTGGGATGGGGAAGCACGATCAGTAGCAACCAGGTTTATTTATGGGCTCGGAAACAGATTAGTCAACACCACTGGGGTATTTGAAGTTTTTAAAAATTTCATAACCTTAGCTTTATGTGGACAATCTTTCGTGAAATGATCATCATCACATATGTAACATGGGTAACAAGGTTTCTTTTGCCCACTAGGGTTTTCAGAATATTTTTCAGGAGGTGAATTTTCCTGTTTCTTCTTATTATTTTTCCCTTTCTATTCTTGCCCCCTGGTTGCTTTGGATTTTTGTCCTTGTCGGTTGACACAACATTGACCTCCGAGGCGAGAGGTTCTTCATCTGCCTTTTAACTAGAAACCGTGCGGCTTATTAGATGTAGTCTTTGCGGTTTTCGTGCTTGTCGCACCTATCACGCCATCGCCGGCACGAGAGTATTTGTTTGACTTAGGAGGAGGAGGAATGGAAAATTCTGGTCTAGGAGCGTCAGGAATTTTGTCGTAGAGTATGCTGGACGTATAGATCAGATCTAAATATTGCACACAAGCAATGACTTGCTCTTCAGTGACAACTCCTCCTTTAGCCACATCCTCCATAATAGAGGGTAAAAATGACTTTATAAACCATTCAGCTAAAATCCGATCAGGAACGTACGTCTTTACCATTCTTCGACAACGCTGCCACTCATGAATGTGATCAGATATGTGAGTGGCTGTCATTTGTTTAAAGTTGGTAAGGAGTTCTGTCCCTATTTCGTACCTTATGGGTAACTGAAAATGGGTTAAAAAGGTAGTGGCAAGGGTGCTGAAGTTATCAAATGAAGCTCTAGGTAATTCTATATACCGTTTAGCTGCCAGACCTGTTAACATTCGCTGAAAAAGGCAAAGCCTGATCGAATCATCATTCAGGGTGTTGGATGAACACCACAAATGGAATGTCATCACATGATTCGACGGATCTTCACCTGGATTTCCATTGAATTTAGGAATATCAGAGGGAAGTTTATGAGGAATTGCAGGCCACCAAGGGGCGTAAGCAATTGGATCATTCATCAGCCGGTTTAGATATGGTAATTCTAGAGTTGCTACAAAGGGCAACTGTTGATTCAGGTTAGGCGAAGCATACCCAGAATAAGATGGAATCACCTGAGCAATGAGTCTTTTCATACTAGCATAATGTATTTGATGCTGGTAACTTTGATAAGGTTGATGGGCATAACCATTACAGTATGGTTGTTGATAACCGCTTTGGAAATGCGATTGCCCATTACTTACAAAGACTTGTTGCTCAGGTCCTTGATATGTTTGCTGGAATTGTGGTTGTTGATATTGAACCAGCCATGGTTGTTGGACCATTTGCTATTGTCCAATATTTAAGGATTGACCAAGATGAGGAGTCATAGTACCTGTTTGAGCCTGAGTTGCTCGAGATAAGGAGGCACTAACCTGCGGTTGTGATTGAATCACTGAGACAAGAGGCTGTTGTATTGCGACCTGTGAAACTTGAGGTTGACATACAACAGGTAGCGCTTGTACTTGCGATACAGTCACAATAGCAAGTGTAGTGGGAATATTCGACATAGGATGGACTAGGTTGCATTGAATATACAACCCTTGGTTGTTGAGGCAGTATTGGTATCCAACCGTTGGATGTAATTCCAGTTTGACCTGAATTTTGTTGCAAACTCTCATATGGTTGTTCTCTAGGAGGGAACAATGAAAATGCATACTGCCCCCCATATGGTGGTAATCCAATACTTAAAGGGTAGATTGGCCTTTGAAGACACACTGGATCAACTTGTTGAGCTTCAACATAAGAAATACCAGATGAGATTCTGGATGAAGAAATAGGGACAGACCATGTCGTCGAAATAGTCCCTGATTGGACTCCAGTTTGTTGTTGATAACTAGCCGAGACAAATGGTATACCAGAAATCATTGTAGGAACGACAGCAGGAAGCTCCGCCATAGCTGTGTCAGTTGACACAGTCCTAGATGTTGATGGTTGTTCAAACATGTTTAGTCTATCCAAAATATTTCTAAGCGATTTGACAGGAACTTGCGATGAGATAGGACTAACTTTTGTGATAGAAGGATGTAGGTGGATCCCAGTTCCAAAATGCACTAGAGTACTGGGTGGAAGATCCTCTACTATCTCTTCTATAGCAATCAATCCTGGTGGAAGAGGTAGACTGTGAGGTCCATAAAATATTTCTGGAGCCGAAGAAAATGTAGCTTCTACAGTAACAGATACTGGAGGGGTGACACCTTCTAAATTTTGGAACTCAACTTCCAGATGTTCAGGTAAGTGAACTTCAATTTCTTGATCAGCCCTAGTTGGAGCTGTTTCAGGAATAGAGGTGTCTACCATCACATTAGGATCAGTTCTAATGTCCTCTTGTAACTGCGGAAATTTTTCTGTAAAGGCAGATGTACCAGAGATAATTGGAGTAACCATAGTCTCTGACGATGTTGAAACGCAAGTTTCAAATAAATCAGGTGAATTGGACTCAGTTAAATGAGAATGCTTTGCCCATGATGGTTTCGTTTCCAGAGTCAAAGACAGTTGAATCGTTAGTCTCCGTGAACGATGGGGTTTTGATTGACTTTCTTTCGCGATTGCGGATTACTCAATCAAATCAAAATAAAAAGGGGAAAATGTTATTCTGAATTGAATGAATTTTATGACGCTTTGACACAACTTGCTTTTTCAATTTTAAAGAGTCGAAGAAAAGCTAAAGATGACTCTAGTCGCCTTCGATTTTTAATGAGCCTGAAGTGAAAAGTGCTCAGATGGACCTTTTCTTTTAAGGAGTCTGAAAAGGAACGAAAGTGATTACTCTGGAAATCTAGACAGAGGGATTACCAAACAAATCGCAAAACTGTAGAATACTTTTAATGGTACGGTAGTCAATCTTCCCGAATGTTGTGTTCAGTGCATTGCGATCGATAGGGCGACAGACACGGCTTCCTAAGGATAAAGGATGTAGCCTATTGTGGTCTCCCAATATATACTCGACGGTACGTGGGAGCACAAGTTCGTACTGGCACTTGTTGTATCAAAGAGGAGGAATCACCCAACCTACGATGAAAACGATAGTTACCAGGCTTTACGACGCTGGAATGTGTCTCTAGCCTAGACTTATAGATGTTGTGTGTTAGGTTCCAAAGCGTTTTTATGTCCATTGAGGTTTATTTTACAGTTGATCTTTCTTAAGAAGTTCGCCTTTAAGGTTCACCGTGTGATGTAGATATACAATTCCTAAACATGCAATCTAAGATGATAAATAGTCGTTTACTTTCTTTTAGCAATGAAAATCCTAGCTACTAAGGAAAGAGAAATAAAATTCTTTCAACATAGAGCAGAGAGCACACGCTAGATGCACTTTTCCTAAATCAATTTCCGCATGCAGTCTAAATGCAAATGCACATGCATGTATTTGTTTTTTATTTTTGTTTTGTTTTTTTTTTTTTCTTTGTTTTTTTTTGTTTTTTGTTTTTTGTTTTTGTTTTTGTTTTTTTGTTTTTGTTTTTTGTTTTTTGTTTTTGTTTTTTTTTTTTTTGTTTTTGTTTTTGTTTTTGTTTTTGTTTTTTTGTTTTTGTTTTTGTTTTTGTTTTCTTTCCAGTTTCCTTAATGTGATAATGACAAAAAGAAAACTAAGTACAGATCTGAACTATTTTCTTTCAAAGCAATAGTACTAACAATTTTCACTTCAAAAAACGAAAGGAAGACTAATACGACACTTTGCGATTTTGAATTTAAAACTTCTTTCGACACTTGAAATACTAATAATTCAAATCAAATACAATGGAAAAAGTGTAATCGACTATCTAAAAGAGGAAGATTTTGCGACATTCTTTTTCTTGACTGAAAACGACACTTGCGACACTTTCAAATCAAAAGACGACAATTCTGTTAAGCTACTATTTGCAAAGGAGGACTGTAAATGATGAAAAATACATAAAGAAACATTCACAATTCCTTATCAATGGAGGCTGAATAAAGCAAAGGAAGGGGGTTTCAACAGTGGTATACTGAACATAGACAACAAAACTACTGAATAAAGCTTAAGACAATGAAGAAAAAACCAAAATTTGGAGGCAGAAACAGTCTCACTCAATCATCGCACTTGTAACATAGGGAAACAGGGATGCATCTCACCTACAACACACGGGAGGTGTGATGCATCCAGGTTGCCATTGAGAGACAATACGATGGTCTAGGGACGAGATTGAGCTTGGTTTTCACTCACAGTTTGCAGCTAAGTTCAGGGATTTAGGCTGAGCTAATGATAGACAGTCAACACAAAGTATATGGGCTGATCTAATGAGGTTATTTGAGCTACCACCAAGGCACTTAGGATGTTTGCAAGTCAGATGTTTAGTTAATAAACCAACTCGGAGATTGACTGAAGCATGGTTGATCTACTTTGCAGTTGCATAGCAAAAGCAGTTCGAAGGCTAGCTGGCTTAACTTTAGGCTCCGTCTGTAGTTTATAAAGCAAACAACAGTAACAAAAAAAACAAACTATTTGCTCCCCAGCGGAGTCGCCATTTTGTTATCGGGAAAACTAGTGTCTATTCAGAGATGCTAGTCCCACTAAGACGAGTAGCTATCTTAGAAACAAACAAACCAAAGTTACTTTTGTTTTCCTTTATGAGAGATAGATGAGAGAGAAGTAGAGAGTACCAACCTCAATCTTTCGCTTGACTCCTTACTTGTTTCCTCTCTCCTTTGATAGAGCTTTTCCACTCCTTATTCATTTGTCCCGCTTCAAAGAACACCTGTAGAGTCAAAGCAGCAAAATACCATCAAAGCATAGAGATCTATAACCATAAATAATATAGGATCAGATGTACATTAACTATACAAATGCATATATAAATACAAGATTCAAAGATATACAAGTATATGGAGGAAAACTCAAATAGCTTTATTGATAGAAGTAGTAGAAGAGAGGATTACAACCAAGATTTCTGATCCAGCATCATCCTCCCAGCATGAAAGCCCTCTTCACCTCATAAAAAGCAAGATCACCCAAAAATACAATATCTCAAAGAGAAACCGACAACACTTCCTTACAGATTACAAAATTCCAGCCTCTGGATCTTTACGAGGAGGGATCCGTATATAGATGTTTGCAGGAGAGTGAGTTAGCTTCTGGGATTTTGATTAGTGTCATTTCACTGATAGTTCTTGGTTCCACTTGGAGATTTCATGATCTCTTATTCATCCCTCGGTGAATTTAGAGAGGAAAGTGTCATATGAGTAGTTTCTAGAAGATTCTTTGAGTTTCCACCTAGCAAACTTCTTCTGCCATTTGTCTGCTCTCACTTATCGCACCCTACAGAAGGGCTTTTCAGTATGCATCACACCCTTTGTGTGTAGTAGGTGAGATGCATTGCACCCTTAGCATGGAGCAGTCTATATGGTCCATTTTTCACCAGTTCTGAGTAGTTTTTCAGGGAGAACTTCTGGGAAATGATGTAATCAGTTGACCTTGTTCCTTTAGGGTATGAAACAACACTTTTAGGGGTTTGATAGCCCTTGGTTTATTGCCATATGTGATTGGGGTTGCAGTGCCCAAATATGTCTATAACATGATAGTCAAAGAGTTAGTTCATCTCGAGTTTGGGAGTCGAGCCTCCCTATATTTATGGAAGTCGTTGGAGACTTTAGTTGTATAAATAAAGAGGCCTAGAGCCTCATTAGGAGTCTAATTTTTGTTGTAAAAATACTAGTTATTTTTGAGCTCTAGATCTTGTGGAAGACATTGCTATATAATTTTATGTTTTGATAATGAAAATGAGTTTTTTCTTGATCCAGCACTGAGTTAACTCAGAGGGCTGAAGCTATTGGGTTAGGGCCCAACCCTAGCAGCAAAGGCTCCTCTTCTTGTATCTGTATGCTTAGATTAATTTCATAGATTCATGGTTAAACTGTCCTTAGAAGTATTTCATTGCAAGTAGTGTAGATTTTATTAGTTTGTTTATTATTTTTATTCCATTTGTGCTTTACTTCAGAAGTAGGTTAGAAGGGATAAGAAGATCATCAAAAATCTTTCAGTAGGTGTCTTGGCCTCACCTCTTCCTTCAGTGATCATGATTTGAGAAAAGGACTCCTATGTAGCCCCAAAAAGACATAATTCTACTTTCTCATGGAATTTAGAGTTTACTGTCCTTGAACTAGCATTTGATCAGTTTGCAAGTGTAGGATTCAATTATAATTTCTTCCATCTTCAGTCTTATAGTAGATCTCATCAATGATTTCATATTATTCTGCAAATTTTCCTCATGCATGAAGTAGACAACTAGCGCATTAAACTCTGTTTTTCTAGCTTATTGAAATTCTTCTTGTTTACATGATTTTTGGGCAAATATCATTGTTTGATGTAGTGCAGGTGTTTTAGAAGTAGAGAGATCTCATAGCAAGCAATCTCCTTCCAACTTCATCCATCCATGACCATTCCTCACTTTCACTATGACCCTCACCAATTTCATCATTTTTCATGGAAACTCCTCCAAGCATGTTGAGCAAATCCAACCATCTCCCAACCTTGGTTTTGAGTTCTGCATGATTCTAGGCATTTTATCACTCCATTCCACCCACCAACCACCTACCTAAGCCTTCCATTACCTTCAACACCCATTGTTTTGCTCTCAGCTGTATCGTGTAGAAATACAGAGAATCCTGTAGGTTTTTAGGGCATCTTGTAGGTTTTCCTGTAGTGGCCTGTTTTGATGCCGAATTGGGGGAAACCTCTAGGAATCCACACAAGGTCACCTAAGGGTCTCCCAAACCTTCCAAACATCCACCAACATCCATAAGCCACCTGCCACATCACCAAAAGAGATTAGCTTTCACACTTGTTTTTCCATAAAAAGAACAAAAAGAAAAAAACAGATTTGTTGTAGCCACTTACATGCACAGTAGTAGAATGTTGATGCTTTGAATTTACGTGCTTAATATAGTTGAATTTCATACATGTTAATGTTAATCTAGCATTCTTTCTGAAACATAGTCTCTTAGCGGTTAGTTAGGAAATGGTGTGTTTTTAACATTGGATTTCAGTCTTTTTCCTTACTACAGTAGACCGGCTTTCTCTTAGAGTAGATTTCTCTTTCCCTCATTAGTAATCAAGATTATTTTAAATCCATAAAATTTTGGATTGAAAAACCCTAGTGGTCTCTCACCCACTGAACAGTGACAAAAGGAAAAACCATCACTTTTACTTGGGTATATAACACTGTCACCTCCAAGTTTGTACGAACCTCGAGTTGATAAAGTAAAGTTGGTAGCCCCAGGAGTTGTAGCATTCTTGTTGCAATACTGGTGCTCATCACTTGTACATGTATGGAATCCCAAACACGACTCCACCTACACCAACAGGAAGCACATCTAGATCTACTTCATCAATAAAATCAAACCTGATAAAAAAATCTAATTTCGCACTGTTTGGTCACCTTCATATCTACATCCTTATATATCCATCCCAATGGATATGGGTTTGGATGATCCCGAACTTCCAACCTCAACTTCTTGACTAGCTCCACTCCAATGAGATTCGCTTGTGATCTTGAGTCAAACAAAGCATCAATATTTGTGTTCTTGATGTGTATATTTATATGGAATAGCTTGGTCATTTATTTCTCTTCTAGTTGTTGAAGGCTACTCAGATTCACCTCCTTCTGCACTAATCTACAAATGATCTTCTCATCCACGTCTGAGCTACTTTAAACTTGGTTGCTCGAATTAGTGGCCATGAGATTCTTCTTATTACTATTTTTCTTCTTGTTCTTTGGGTTTAGCTCTGGATGCAACTTCCAAAATTTCTCCTATGTATAGCCATCTATGTTGCAGTGGTTGCTAGGATCTTTGCACTAGTGTGCTATGGCTGTCGTCTTTTTATATCTTCCCCCTTTTTCTTCTTCTTTCCCTCCTTAGAAGCATCCTGTTTCTGCTTCTGCTTTGATCCACTTGATTACGATCTATTCAGGTCTATGTTCTCCAGGTACTGTGCTTGTACACAAGGCTCGTCCATCAATTTGGGCTTGAATAGCATCACTTTATCATGCAGATGGCATTGCATACCTCCCAGATACTTGAGAAGTACATTTGGGTTTTTTGGATAAATACCCAACATTATAGCCATCTTTCTGATTTCCATGATGTACTCTTACACGTTTTGGCCTGGATGTTTCCAGAAGTAATGCCACCAGATCCACTGGTCCAACACATACCCAATGGGATAAAACAGTGAATTAATAAAGGTTTTTAAATCCCCCCACTTAGTCACTGGAGGTTCTACCTCCAACCTCAAGGTTTCTGTGTGGCTCTACCACCAAGTCAATGCATGACCCTCTAATTTCAGTTGCACAAATGAGATCTTTGCCCTTCCTCAATTTGATGGACGCTGAAATAAAATTCCAGTTGCTACAACTAGTGGTTCAACTTTAGAGCATCGATATCGCCGTGTTATGACTTGATATCTACTTTTTCTTTCATTTTAAACAGGGACCGATTCACAACACTTGAACTGGGTTGATCTTTTCCAGGTTCTTCCTTTGGTTGGTTCTCCATTTCTTCCCGATCTCCTGATCCCCCTTCTGATTTTTTGTTTGCATTCAAACCCCCATCTTCTCCAAATATACCAAGCTTATTGCTCAGGGCTGCCATGATAAGGTTTACATTGTGATTTATGTCCGCGAATTGTTGTTCCAGCTGTGAAAACCTCACCTTTGCAGGATCAAGAGGGTCATTTGCAGATTCGTCGACCATGATTAGGGTTTTACGATTTTCAACCTCATAGACGTAGATCCCCTGCAAACTCCACAAAATACCCAAAGAAACCTACTCTAATACCAATATGATCTATAAACTACCGTGAATATTCCACTAGATAGTTTTTCACAACATATCTGATAATATTATATTAAAAATATGAGACTCTACATTATTACAGTTGTATTAAACTATAAGATCTACAGATTTAATTGTAATTGATGCATGCATGCAAATGGAAATTACGTAGAAATATAAAAAACGACAAAATAAGATCAAACACACACATAAGACACAAAATATGCTATGGGAAACCCTTTCGAGAGAAAACCCAACTGAAAGGTGAGGCTGCTTCATTCTCTTTCTCTATCCAGAAATATGCATGCAGATACAAAGAAGTAAGACCTGTGGCCCGTGGGCTGCTACAGTGCATAAATACTCCTTGTGTGTTCTACCTCCTATCCCTCTTGGCTATCTTTGCTCGATTATGGAACAAAATTCTCTCGAAATAATAGAATGTCTCTTCCTCCTAGAGTCTCGGTTATAATACAACCTGATAACCTACTAGTGGTTAAGTTTGACTACATCAACTCTTAATTAGAATATAGAATGTTCTAGAGTCTTGTACATCACAAACATGTGGCTAACCCCTTTTCCATGAATAATAGGGGTTGATGCGACATCCTCTGAAATTATAGGTGTGAAAACAAGAAGGTCAACTTATGAGTGGCATAACTTTTTCATACAGACTCCGATTAACGTAACGTCGTTGGAAAGATTTATGTGTCAATAACAACATGAAAATGTGTTCATTAAAGAAAGAAAGTTTTACCCCCAAAAAACATTGTTTCATGCCTCAAAATTCTCTCGGAAGGTTTCAAATGTCGTTTCGTCAAACTGGGTCCCGCGAGTGAAACCAGTCCTGTGAGATGATTCCTCCACTTTTTCCACTACGAATGCATCGAAATAGATGAAAAACATTATAATGATCCAATTCAGATCATGCAAAAAAAAATATGGTTCTCATTTTGCAGACATTTTGACACATATTTTGGCTTCATGATCATCCACTTCAACACCATTGCCTACAACATGGACATAATGTATCATAATAGAGAAGAAAGGGTTTTATATTTGTATCATCTTGGTAGAAGTAAGGGTTTCATGTTTAATTACTACAAGAGTTTGAAGTAGCAGAGGTTTTGCAACAATCAACTCATTATTATCACAATATCATATCCTTCTTAAGAAGAATATATTGTATGTTGCAACAGTCCGAACGATAGAATCACATGGTTCATGTCTTGTGAGGGATTTCTGTTAGTTTTCAATAAGGGTTTTTGAAGTGAGGGAAATTATTATATTGAAATTCTTTGTAAGTGGGTCATTGTCCCTAGTACAAGTGCCCACAGTAGTTGGTTTGATTTATTATCATTTTCAGGGAGGTTGGGTGGTGCTAGGCAGGTGGTTGGAGCCACCTTCTGATTGTGGTCTGAAAACACTTCAGGGTGGTAAGGTGCTGCTAGGGCGAGTTGGAGATTGCTAGGGTGTTGGAGCATCCTTTTAGTTGTCTACTGATAAAACCAGGGTGTTGGAGCGTCCTTCTAGTTGGATTTGGAAAATTGAACATTTTTCTAGAGTAAAAAGGAGTCGGGGCTTCAATTTTCAGTTGGAGTTCAATCATTTTGATGTACTGTCAAAATTATTAGAAAAGCGTTTGGTGGTTTTTTGTCCCAAAGGGGGTTTTCCACCTAAAAAATTCTTGTGTCTACTGTTTATTTATTCTACTAAAGATTAATTAATGCTCTGAAAAGATTAAATAATTTACTAATTTCTAAGAAATTCTGATTCACTCCCCTCTTTTAATTTCCAACAATGACAAATATACAATTAATTTTATTTTTACAAACTCAAAATTAACAAAGTGATGGGTAAATTTTATTAACAAAACTGCTAAATTTCATGTAGACAAAAACTTTTTACATATTGTGACATTTGCAATGAGGTGGCAATGCCTAGTGGCAGCGCTAGGTGGCTGCTAAGTTGGTGTTTGTAGGGTGACAAGTGGTAGACAAGTGGCATGATTAGACACCATCAGAAGTTGATGTGATATTAAAATCCCTTGCAACTTTGAATAAGGATCAATATAAGCTACTGATTTGCTCGAGTTTCAATTGTCAGATCCATGGAGACACATCTTTGTGTTAGGTCACACATGTTAGGGATCCAATGTATATTTAGATAATTGATTTGATTATGGTTTTTAATCCATTGCGTGTGCAACTCCTTATTATCCTTTGTGCATGTTGGGACCCAATATGGATTTGGGCTATTGGATCCATGTAATTTCGGTTGTTGGATCCATTGCAAACGTAACTCAACAAAAACTATCATACATGTTATAACTTGTTATGGGATGTAGGCCACTAATCTAGTCTAGGATCAACTATCAAATCTGCAAGTGTGCAAGTTGTGCACTGTGGGAGAAAAGTGGAGAATGGACCCCAACTGAAATCACAATCAATAAAGGAATGCCACATGGGAGGGAAAAAAATTAAGTGGAACCCTTCCATCTTGGTGGAGCTTAACAAAGATACCATGTGAATTATGGGGCCTAGGTGGGGACTTAAATGCATAAGGGGTGGTTGCATGTGTGCCAAGTGTCTAAGAAGAGATATGCAAATTCAATTCGTGTCCAATGAGAACTGAAAATTATATATACATAGACAAATAATTTCCAATAGAGGGAGAGCACACAAATAATATTAGTATAGCTATATAAAATCAATCACAATTTAGATTTTTTCAAATTCACAAACCTATTTCTGAGTGCAAAGCTTGAGTAAAGGTTTACACCTAGAGATAAAGATTTGATTCCTCTTTATGCTTAATAAATCCCGTTAAGATGAATCTAAGCAAGTTTTTAATTATATTATTTATATTTATATAAATTTCATATCTCTGTATATACAACTATTTTTTTGTTTGTTATTTTATTAAAACTCTCATAATATATATATCTATATATATATATATATATATATATATATATATATATATATATATATATATATATATACTTTGCCTTTTTCTTTCACATATTTTATAATATTTTAAATTTAATGTTTTAATGTGATATGCTTAGCATTAATTTTATATAAATAGATTAGATTTATTATTATTATTATTAAGTTTTTATATGCTTGTTAATTAAATTTAAATACAAAGTTTTGAAATATAATAGTTAAAAATATGAATCATTACAAGATGGATCTTAATTTATATTTACTATTTATAATTTACACATATTTAACATTTATTTATATAAATATTTTTATTTCTAATTATATATTTATTAATTAAATTTATTAGATTTACATTTTCTTATTAATTATATGTTTTATAAGTTTTATAAAATATTATTATTTTAATTTATTTTAATTTGATATGTATATTATAATATTTTAATGGAAACAATTATTTGTAATTTTGTTAGAAAACATATATATATACACACATGCACACGAAGGAAAGAGCATTTGTATTATATAATTTTTCCCCTGGTTAGTAGCAAATACATCATGCAACTAAAAGCTAATTGATAATTTTTTTTTTTCGATTATTTTTTCTCTTCCAATAAAATACATGATTTTCATGAGGAGAATATATTTGAGCAACAAAAAGAGGGGTTTTGTAGGTGAATACTTTACAAAACTGCCCCAACAAACACTTCTCAGAGCGTTAGACTTCATCGACCATTAGGGAATTAAAACAAATCTGATTTTCCCATTATTTTTTAATTCATATATCTTCAATTTACAGCCTTCGTTAGCGTAATTGTCTGCTTCTCTATTGAAGTCTCTTAGGACATGGAAATATTCTTTGGATGAGATATCTTCCCCAGTTTTCCTAATTCTTTTCATGATGTTTTCCAGAGATTTCACCTTTGGGAGGAAGCCTTTGACCATTTAATGTAGGATTAGAAAATAATCTACCATAACCCTCAATGTGTTCACCTAGTATGTTTTGGTTAACAATAGTCCCTGGTAGAGACAATATATCTCTGCTTTATTATTTGTCATATAACCAATACTTCATGAGTACCTAAAAACTTTATCCTCCTCAAAACCAAAGTACCCCTTGCCTACTATAATCCATACAACATTACAATACATCATATCATATTAAATTAAATTGATTTATTAATTATTTTATTATTTTTAATTGAATGAACATTATATTTTAATTGTTTTTTATTTAACATTTTATTTTATATACACTACAATGTTTTCCTATACAAATCAATCAATAACCAAATTGCAATAACATTACATTTTATTTATTTAAAGAATTCCAATAGCATTACATTTTTTTCATATTTTACTTTAAATATCAATATCACTGCAACCAACATTTTACTATCAAAACTTAGCAACTGAGCAGTCCATCAAATTTGTTAATTTTCAATTTTTTGGATGGTTTAAAAAGAATGATGATTTTTGAAAAAAAAATTAACTAGGGGAGGGACGCCATTAGCTGAACGAGTCTAGCTAGGAGTTCACCGATGCCACATCAACTTGCTGAGGTGTCATAAGACACCTGTCCTCTGCTTGCAAACACTTGTCATGCATATGTGGTGTCCAGTTCAACCGGTTAGGGTGCATTAGGTTAACTTGGCGGTCAGTTGTTCGCGCCTTCATTCAATCGTTGCCTTATTATGTTCGGACCTATTTCTTGTATGTTTATGGTCTTGGGTACTTGCGCAACACTGCTGTAATGCCTCTCGTAGCCATGCCTATCCTTGGCATTGTAGATAGCGGGTTATGGGGTATTTCTGCTACTTGTTCGAGAGGTTGTGAGGTTGTTATTTGGAATTTGGTTTGGTTTATTGGGCTATTTTCTCTTCCGTGTATGGTGTATTGGCTTGGGTATTCATTTGCATTCATCCCTATGGTGGATTTAGCTCGTCTTGGTGTTGGTTATGGTAGTTTCTTGCTCTGAAGGGTTTTATCAGGTAAAAGAGTAAGTTTTTGAGCTACACTAGAGATTTTTGCTTTTTTATGCAGGTTTTGGAGGTTTTTGGATGTCTAACCCCATGGCAGGCTTGTCTTGTAGGCCACTATGCGATTTGCAGTTGGAGCTATGGTTTATGGATCATATGGGGTTCCTATGGTGCGCTGACATGGAGGAAGTTGACGAAACGAGACCTGGAAGGTAGGACATTGTCCTACTAGCCCATATCTACCTGTGTTTTTAAACACATTTAAATGGATGGATTATTGTGCCTTTGTTTAACTTATCTTCATGTGTTTTTGAACACTTTCAGCTGTGTTGTTTTTGTCTAAATTGTAGGTTTTTTGTGGGCTTTGTGTAAATTGTAGGGTTTGAAGCATGAAGACTCTATGAGCCGAGTCATTTGTGCAACAACAATGCATTGGGTCTAGTTGTAGTTTTGGTGTTTTGATGTTCTGGTTGTGATAATTTATTATGGTCATGCGCTTAGTGCTAGGGTTTGGTATATTATACTGCTTTGTATGTGAGAATAGGGTTTGGTCTTGTGTGTCTCTTTGGAGCCAACTTTCTTCCAATGGAGTTGCCATTTGAATCCTCAGCTACAAGAGGCGCCCAAGCATCTTATAAATCTGTTATAATTTCAACTTAGCCTTAAATCCTACTGTCTAGAGGATAGTAGTTAAGATTTTAAGTATGTTCTTGAATTTACTCTCACGGGTTAATTAATTCAACTTCGAATCTCTTAGGAATAAAGGATTCTAGTATATCATGGTATTGATTGAAATTTTGTAAGTAAATAGGGTTAAATATATTTTCAATACCTTTAAACACGGGGCATTAATCCATCATATATCAGATATCTTATTGTTTTCATGAAAGTATGAAGAATTTCTAGAATACAAATGAAAATAAGCAAGGCACAAATGTGTTGTACTTTTGGTGTTTTGGAGTTCTGGTTGTGATAATTTATTTTGGTTGTGCACTCAGTGCTGGGGTTTGGTGTATTATACTACTCTGTATGTGAGAATAGGGTTTGATCTTGTGTGTCTCTTTGAAGCCATCTTTGTTCGAATGGAGTTGACAAGCGAATCCTCGGTTACAAGAGGCGCCCATGCATCTTATAACTCTATTATAATTTCAACTTAGCATTAAATCAATAGTTAAGATTTTAAGTATGTGTTTGAATGTACTCTCAGGGGTTAAGTAATTCAATTTCAAATCTCTTAAGAATAGAGGAATCTAGTAAATCATGGTCTTGACTGAAATTTTGTAAGTAAACAGGGTTAAATATCTTTTCAATACCTTTAAACACGGGGCATCTATCCATCATATATCAAATATCTTATTGTTTTCATGAAAGTATTAAGAATTTCCAGAATACAAATGAAAATAAGCAAGGCACAAATGTGTAGTCGTTTCGGTAGCTTTTATGTTTTGGTGTTCTAGTTGTGATAGTTGGTGTTGCTAATTGGCCTAGCTATGATCTTGCTGAGATTGTTTGGGTGATGTTTTTCTTTTCAAGTTGATATGTTTCTGGTTTGTTGTTGATGTCGTGTGGTTATATTGGTATATTTTTTCCAGTAAGTTAGAGTTTTTGGTTTTTGTGATGGAGGGTATAGCGGGTACATGTTATCAGTATTATGGATTATGATTGATATTTGATTGGATTATGATTATGTTACGAGTGTAATTGAATGATGCATAAATTTTGTTAGCAGTATAATGTTGTTAGCAATATAATACATTTAAATTATTAGCATTTGTCAGTAGTATAATACATTTAAATTGTTAGTAGTAAAATGTTGTCAACTTATTTGTTTGTTTGTTAGATTTAAATTTAAAAATTGTCTAAATACATGTGATTTTCTTCAGCGAGTTAGAGTTTCCGGTTTTTGTGATGGAGGGTATGGCAGGCACATGTTATCAATAGTCTATATTATGATTGGTACTTGATTGGATTATGGTTATGTTACCAGTGTAATTGAATGATACATAATTTTTGTTTGCAGTTGTTAGCAGTATAATGTCGATCGAAGTTATTAGCAGTATAATACATTTAAATTGTTAGCAGTTGTCAGCAGTATAATACATTTAAATTGTTAGCAGTTGTCAGCAGTATAATACATTTAAATTGTTAGAAGTAAAATGTTGTTAGCTTGTTTGTTTGTTTGTTAGATTTAAATTTAAAAACTACCTAAATACATGCGATTTTACTCATTGTATTTAGTTCCTCCCTCCCTCTTATCAATTCGGGTAAAGACATCCCTTCCCTAATGGTTTAAATGCTTGCACTGTGAGTTGTATATTCGTGGTGCCGGAGAAAGGTTTGGAAGTCTCTCTATTTTTTCAAGGCCAAAAAATTATGTGAAGAGGAGATACAACCACCAGATGTGATTGCAACAAAGAAAAGTGCTTGCATATTCATCAAAGAAGGTGCTTAGAATTAGCTGTTGGGATTTTATGTTGTTGTATGGAATTCGGTGATTCAAACTAGAAAATATGGTTAGCAATAAGATGCCTAAAAATGTTGTTGTTACTCACTCCTAAGAAAACCATAAATTAAAGCATCTAAGGAAAACATTAAACTAAATGATTCATTGCTTTAGAGTTAATGGTTTTCTCTAAATAAAAGAGCTTATATTGATGATTGAAAAAAGAATTAAAACCTGACGTCGAAATAAAAATAATTTTTAGATTAGAATTCAAATTCAAATTCAACAGAGTTCAGATTATTGAATTCAGTTTATCTAACTTTGATCAAATTATCCAGATAAAGTTCAATTATCTACAGATCATATTATCCCAACAAATTTCAAATTCTTAAATTCAGTTCATCTACCTTTGTTCCTTGATCATCACAATGACCATTAACAAACATTCTCAAATCAAGTAAAACTGGATGTAACTGTGTAGAAGAGAATGGTATTTTTTATCATTTTGAATCCTCAATCTGATGAACTAGATAATCCTTAATTGTGTAGAAGTGTGGCTTCTACTATTAAACCAATCAACATATTGCATCCTTACAGAATTTACATTGCAATGTGGTTACATAAGTTATGTCATGCCACCCTATGTTTGATGGCCTCCATTTAATGCATTGCCAAAATTATTGAGTTGCCTGCCTAGCCCAAGTATGGTTGACTACCCATGATTGGTTGTTTAGGATGTGCTTGAATGTTTCCATATGCTTGACTCCAATTTCCTCCTTTTAGCCATGGAGGGATTGAGTAGCCTAAGTGTGCACTTGTGTTACTAACCCAAACACTGAGTGCAAGTGTCATATAAACATAGTCAGGATTTAAACCTACACTAGTAGGGGTATAAGAGGGGGTCATAACCCCTGGATGATTGCGGGGGACTTGGATGTTAATTAGGTCTTGTATGATGGTGTGTGCTCTACAATGTGGTCCAACGTGCTGGACATCATCCTATTTGCCTCAAATTGGCTGGGACCATAGTCTTCCCTGCTTGTGACCCGTCCTCCTTTTTCCAACACCTGTTGAACCTTTCTTGCCTCCCTCTCTCTCCTTTCCAATTTTTTTTGATATTCCTTATCTTCCCTTTCTTTTTGTCTTTCCAACCTTTCCTTTGCTCAAAATTATGCTATTACAGTCCTTGCAACTCTCTTTTCCTTGGCCAACTCCTTCTTTCTCTTTTTAGATTCCTGAATTTCATTTTTTTTACGTTCATACTAAAATAATAAATTCATATAAACTTCATATGTGAGAAATTGTGAACTCCTCCCCAAACGAAGACAATCTGATGTTGAGTGCCTTGATGAGGCCTTCACTCTCTCTACTGGTAACTTTAGGAATGAACCAAGTATTCTTTGCTTTAATGTCCCATGCTCCTCAGGACCTAACACTTGGATTTCAACCTCCAGGAAAATTGATTGGCCCCCATTGTTGTCTTCTTCAAGTACTTCATGTTGATTAGGCTCCTCTTCCAGTGATCCATTGTCCACAAAATAATGAACAATTTGAATGTTCAACTCTGATGGTTGTGAAGGCATGTCTATGCTTTCCTCATTGCTAGTAGACACATTATGTGTGTTGATATTCATCATGGCCTCTTCCAACCATGATGGTGGGCTTACTTGGGTTGGCATGCTCAATTTCTCATTGTTTAATCCTATTGCATTATAATTTGAAATCAAGTTTACATTTTCATTAGCCTAATAAACTGCCTCATATGGAATATCACATGAAGAATTGGCCAGTGGTTCAATGGGTGTAATAAACTCCATGACATTGACAGTTGGTTCATGAATGAACTATGTCTAACTCACATGTTCATCATAATCACCATAGAAGTGCCCTTCAGAAAGGGATATTATACCTTCAACAACAACAACATCTTCTTGACTATCAACATGGTCTTGTAAGTTCTTTACTTCTTGACCTTCCACATCAAATGCTTGGCTACAACCAATATCGTTCATAAGAGGATGAACATTAAGTGGCCATATACTAGTCCTCCTAAATCCAACCTAGATATTAGAAGGTGTGAGAGCCCTTTTAAATTCTTTACTTGCAAGATCAACTAGCTCAAACCTCTTTACTTCCACCCCTGGATTCGTTTCCATCCACGAAGCTCACTCGACCTTGAAATAGTTCTTGAAAGGCCCAAACATGCTGACATCAAGGGGTTGCAATCTGTGAGTGGTATGAGCTGAAATTTTAACAAGTCAATGCCCAGATTGTTGGCCTCCTCAATTGTCTGCACAACCATATGGCTTCCATGGCCATCTAAAATCAATAGGTGTCTATTTTCAGGTGAGATACCACATAGTACAGATGCAACAAAGTGATAAATCCAATTCAAGAACATTTCCTTTGTCATCCATGAATGGGGATGTGCAACTATGCATGCACCTGGTTCACAGTTATGTATATAGTTTTTTAGTTGTGTTTTACCTTTGAATAGATAAAATCTTGGGAATGAAGAACCAATTTCATTGACACAACAAAGAATAGTGATCTTCCCTGCTCTTAGGCACATTTATGCTTCCTCTCTTGGAATTACTCGCATACCACAATTCGTTGCTTCTTGTAAGCTTGTTTCATCACAGTTCCATATATGGTATGGGGCATATGGGTGTTTCTCATATGCAACATAAAGAGTGTTATAGAACTTGTACATAATTTTAGGGCATAGATATAAAGTCCTGTCTCTGTCAAGGCCCTCAACTATATGTAGCACAAGGTTTGGATGGAATATTTGAATGCCACTCCACCATGATTTACCAGGAAACCCATTTTTGAAGGGTTTTGGCCTCCCCTAACAGGTTTGAGCTACTGTGGGTTTAAGTTGTATAAGCTCTAACCTATGTCCCAATTGGGCCATCTCCTTACACCACTCAACCACCTCATCCTCCTCTTCAGTCATAACTGTAACAGGCCCTCTACACTTTGTATTAGTCAACCCATTTATTCAATAATGTATGTTAGAGGCAAAAATACCATGTTTTTTTTAGAGGCATGGATTGAATGTCCCTTAAACTCGATTTCATCAATTGCAACTAGCATGTCTTGCTTTGTCCAGCCTTTGATGGCACTAGTTTTCTTTGTTGAACTTTCACCTTGCACTATGGTTGAAGGTGGCTCTATGGTTGATGGCGGGATAGCATGATCTGCCACCACAATGTCCTTTTCAATGACATTACTTAGCGCATTGGGAGCATTCACATCACCCCCCCATCCTAATATGATGAAGTGGATCGCAGTTGGGTCCCCCTCTCCCCTCGCCTCCTATTCCTTGTACGATATGTAATAGAAACTCTTGGAATGGATGCAACAATTTCAGAGTTACCACAAATTCTAATTTTAATTTTTCTTATTAGAAAACAAGGTAATTCATTTGCCTTTGCAATCAATGAGAAACAATAATCAATGCTTTATCTATATATTGTAACTTCAATCTTACATTTCCTTAATGTGATCCTTACGAGTGACTGAATACATTTCGGATCTGAAACTCATAATTGGAAGGGTTTTCACACATAAAATTTCATATTATAGGAGGCGTGGAATAATTAAATTCACACAAAGAAATAAGAAATCTAGAAAGAAACAGTGAGGATTCACACATAAAATTCACACATAAACATTATTTATGGATTTCTCTTGCATGGTTGTGGACTTTATTTGATTGATTTTTCTAGGCTGTGAGGATCTTCTAAGGTTTGCTGCATGTTATTAATGATTGGAGTGTATTTTTTCAATCACTTGTAAGCTTACTTCTCCTTAATGGAGACATATTGCAGGCTGTCGAAAAATATCAGGTCTGAAGCATTGCTATTATAATAGTCTAATATTGAATTGCAAGGGTCAGATTTGGGGTTACAATGGCATTGAACCTTTCTTGGATTTTAATTTCTTTATTGATTCTTAGATGATTCTTTTTGTTATCCAGACATTTAATCAATGTCTTAATCTGCTTGCAATCAATGTTAACATTTGACTTTCCTTTTCAGCGTTAAACCATGGCTTTGGTTTTTTTGAAAAATTTGACATAACACAATTTCTTCAACCCAACTATTTTTTTTGAGTCCTCAAATCATTATTCTTGGCATTCATTTTATCTTTTTGCAGTATTTTCTGAAAGTATAAGCTCTGAATTCTTAGTTGGTAAAAGTATGAGTTATCAGGAAGAACTGTAGAGAGTAAGGGTTCTTAGATGTAGTATCTTTATGTAGTTATTCCCTTTCAAAGTCTAAAAATCTAAGGGTTTAGTTCTATTTCTTTTTGTTCTTGCAATTCAAAGCCTAAGTCAAATACTAGTAAGAGGTTTCTTTCCTTCTTGTTCTTGTTCTACTCTATCCTAATTATTATAACTCAACTATATAAGTTATATCTTGACATCTAATTCCTTCTTTCACTTATGATCTTATACAAATAATATTATCTAATTATAGTACACTAACATAAATACAAGAAGGTAGCTCCTTTCTATTCAGGATAAGATCTTTCCTTACAAATACATACCTTATAAACTAAAAAGCTCCTAGAGTTTATATAAAGAGGAATTAACAAATTGATGTCGACTATATTTGACTTTCCTTTTCAGCTTTAAACCATGACTTTTGTTTTTTTTTGCTTCCTTTTTCCATTATATAACAACTTTGACATAACACAGTTTTTTCAACCCAACTATTTTTCTGTGTCCTCAAATCATTGTTCTTGGCATTCATTTTATCTTTTTGTAGTATTTTCTCAAAGTATAAGTTCTAAATTCCTAGTTGTTAAAAATATGAGTTATCATGAAGAACTATAGAGAGTAAGGATTCTTAGTTGTAACTACTTTGGTTAGAATGCCCTCCAGCGCTCTGTTGGTCACTTCCACTTGCCCATTAGCTTGTGGGTGATAGAGAGTAGAGGTTCTATGCTTAATATTGTGCCGGCTTAACAAGTCTTCAATCATGTTGGAGGCAAACTGGCTGCCTTGATCAGTGACCAGTTCTCTAGGGTACCCAAACTTGTAAAATACATTCTCCTTTAAGAACTCATCCACCTTCTCCTCTGTTGCTGCCTTGATTGCCTTGGTTTCAACCCACTTAGTCAAATAGTTAGTGAACACAATGATATACTTCTCTTTATTGGAAGAAGGGTCAATAGGCCCAATGAAATCCATGCCCCACTTGTCAATTGGCTCAAAAGCCACTTGAGGCCACAGAGGAATTTCATCCTTTAGAGTAGGCTTTCCCATCCTTTGGCACCAATCACACTGACTAGTATATATTTTCACATCCTGATGAAGAGTGGGTCAATAATAACCAACTTGTAACACCTTGAATGATGTCCTCTTTCCTGCAAAGTGACCTTCACAAGGCCCATCATGATAGGTCAGAAGGATTTCAAAGACTTCCTCCTCCCTGACACATCTTCTCGGAACTTGATCCACGCCTAGTTTGAAGAGGTTTCCCCCAATCCAAGTGAATGGGGCAATCTTCCTCACAATCTTGCTTTTCTCTTTGGAGGACAAGTTCGATGGGAACTGTGAAGATACTTAATAGTTTTCTATGTCAGCAAACCATGTAGAGAGAATTGAAATGGCGAATAAGTGTTCATCCAGTAACTGATCATCAACCCTTCCTTCCTCACCTACAGGAAAAGTTAGTTTGGACAAAAAATCTGCAACAACATTTTCCTTGCCAGGCTTATCACTAATAGTTAGATCAAACTGTTGTAATAAAAGTAACCATCTAATAATCTGAGCATTCATATCAGGTTTATTCATTAAATATTTGATTGTAGCATGGTCAGTATGTACAAATGTTTGATAACCTGTAATGTAATGCCTAAATTTGTTCAATGAATCCACAACAGCCAGGAGATCCTTTTCGGTTACTGTGTAGTTCAATTCGGCCTTTGACAGATTCTTATTGATAAAGTAAATAGCATAAGGCAATTTTTCATCTATCTGGCCTAGAGCTTCTCCTATGGCTTTGTGTGAGGCATCATCATGTATATGAAAAGGAAGGGCCCAATTTGGGCCTCGGAGAATCGATGCAGTGGTCAACTTAGCCTTCAAGGTGTCCAGGGCCTCTTGACAGATTTTTCACCATACAAACATAGAGTCTTTGGTCAACAACCCAAATAAAGGAGAAGCTGAGTTTCCGAAGTCTTTTATAAACCTTCGATAGTATCCAACTAACCCTAGGAAACTTCTGACATCTCTCTGCTTGTGCGGAGGTGGGACCCTTTGGATGATAGCTATTTTGTTTAGGTCCACCTGCAGTCCTTTCTTGGATATTGAATGACCTAGCGCAGTCCCTTCAGTCATCAAGAAATCACATTTTTCGGGACTAAGGGATAGGTTCATTTCAATGCATTTTTTCAGCACCTTACCTAAGTTGGATAGAGCCTCCTGGAAATCACATCCATAAGGTGTAAAATCGTCCATATAGATCTCTACTGCATCATGGAATAACTCGACAAAGATACTCAGGATTTATCTCTGGAAAGTGGCAGGAGCATTGCATAGGCCAAAAGGGAGGACCCTATAGGCGAAAGTACCTTAGGGACAAGTGAAGGTGATTTTATCCTGGTCTTTCGAGCTGATCTGAATTTGATTGTACCCACTGAATCCATCTAGGAAAGAGAAAAATGTTTTCCCTGCCAGGCCATCTAACACTTGGTCGATGAAAGGTAGAGGGAAATGGTCCTTCTTTGTGGTTCTGTTTAATTCTCTGTAATAGGCACAAATCCCCCACTTACCATTTTTCTTTTGAACCAACACCAAAGGAGAGACCCATTCAATATCGGAGATAGGGTAAATGAATCCCGCATATAGCAGCTTTTGTAGTTCTTCATTGACTATATCTTTGAAAGTTGGATTCATCCTCCTTTAGGGTTGTCAGACTAGTTTGCAACCTTCTTTGGTAGAAATGTGGTGAGTACACACCGAGGGGTGCACTCCCTTCATTTCTTTGTAAATCCAAGCAAAGGTATCCAGATGTTCCTTGAGCATGTTGCACAACTTTTCTTCTTGGTGAACAGAAAGAGATCGGTTGATTTTCAAAGTTCTCTCATGGCCAAATTCTATGTTTTTGACACAGATATGGTTGGAATCGTCTGAGAATAGATCAATCTGACAGTTGTTCTGGGTTTCCTTTACTACTTCTTCTAAGAACAATGTGTTAGGAGTTGGACTTCAGAGTATGTGTTCAATCAAATCATCTTCATCTGGTTGGCCCCCTCCCATGGTTGTTTCTAAGGTATAGAGTTGGGCGGAATAAACTCCATCTTCTTCCTCCTCTTCCATCCATACAGGTAAGTCATGTTCTAGAGATGGATGGGCAGGAGGATATAGGACTAACTACTTGGACATATTCCCATTCTTGATAGTCATATTCCAAGCCCTGCAGCTAATGTAGGCATTGGAAGTGGCTAACCAAGGTCTCCCAAGGATGAGAGGGTAACCAGTAAACTTGGCCTTAGGCTAGAGAACTAGGAAATCTACAGGGTATTCCCAAGAGTCAATGGAGACCATCACATCCTCCACAATCCCCTCAGGGGTCACTGTGGAGCAGTCTGAAAGTTGCAAGACCGTTGTGGTATTTCTTAATGAACCCTAAAGGTTGAGCTTGAGCATGGAGTCCTTGGTCATCACATTAATGGAAGCCCCAAGATGAATCAAAGTGTGTGGGACAATGGTGCCATTGATGTGCACATCTACTACAGGGCTTCCAGGGTCTAAATACTTTGGACAGATTACCTGCCCCAACATTAAGTCAGACAACTATCCAATGACATTAATGGTAGGGGCATCTTTTCTTCGCCTCGCTGGATGCTTGAATCACTTCTCCTTAATCAACTTGTTGTAAATAGGCACATCTTTTATAGCTTGGAGAAGTGGAATTTTGACACATAAATTTTTCAATTCTCCAAGAAGTTCAGTCTCTTTTGGGGTACGTTGGAGTGGTTGGTTTAATCTCTCAAGAAAGGGTGTTGCATGTACTTTAGGCATGCTTTCCTCTCTTTCTTCCTCAACCTCCCTAGGTGGAGGTAGAGGTTGGTTGTCCAGGAGTACCCTCCCATATCTCAGGTTGATTTCCTGAATCTCCACAACATAAGCAGGATAGGATGTCTCTCCACTATATAATTCCTATGCATGTCTGTTGTTTGGGTTCGGATTTGGCTGGGCAGGCATCTAGGGTTTTTTAGGTGGAGCAAGGTGTAAAAGCTGTGGTTGAGTAGGTGGTGAAGGCAATAAATATGGAGCATTGTTGTATGGGGGCCTCCACCCCTCGAGCGGTGCATTCCACTGTGGTTTTGGTGGAGCATATGGTTGAAATGACTGGCTGGCTGGGAATGATATTGAGGAGCAAAGGACCAAGGAGGAGGTGTAGACGAGGAAGGATGAGCAGGGCCCCCCCTAGAAGGTATGGATGTGGTCTACTTAGTGTTGTAATATGATTGGGATGACCCTTGCATGCCCTGCTGGTATGGCCTAGGCCCATCAGGTCTCCTTTGGTTTATGTAACAGAGCTATTCAATTACCCCTTCAGCTCCTTGATATACAACTTTTAGTCCAGGGAGAGAAGGGAATTTGTCTGTGGAGTGGTTTTCTTCACACACTAAGCATATCTCAATAGAATTCAATGGACATTCATTCGTAGGGTGCCTCCTGGTGCATCTAGGATAGAAAATTGCTAAAGATTTCTCTGCTTCCTCCCGTTTTCTGTTAATGTGCGTAGTGTCCATCTGTAGGACAAGGGTTTGCAACATCTCACTCTTGAAATCCTCCAACATGTTTACAATTTCACCCTTGATGGATGAAGTGGAATAGGATGGACTAACCATAGGTTGACTACCCCTACCCTTTTTCCTAGCTTCCCTAGAATGGTTTCAAAAGATAGTCTTGATATCCTCACAGGGTAACTAGTAGATGTCCCCTCCTGCTAACAAGTTTAGGGTATCTAGAAGATCTTCCCTTACTCCTCTAAGCAGGAATGGCTTTAGTGACTCAAGGTCGAGTGTGCACCTGGCCCTTTTGTGTTTTTAGCATTGGATTTCAGTCTTTTTCCTTACTGCAGTAGACCAAATTTCTCTTAGAGTATATTTCTCTTTCCCTCATCAATAATAAAGCTTCTTCTGAATTCATAAATGTCTGGCTTGACAAACCCTAGTGGTCTCTCTCTAGTTGAAGAGTGACAAAAGGCAGAACCATCACTTTTACATGTGTATACAACACTGTCACCTCCAAGTTTGTATGAACCCTAGGTTGATAAAGTAAAGTTGGTAGCCCCAGGAGTTGTAGCATTATTGCTATAATACTGGTGCTTATCACTTTTTGTTTTAAAAATACTAGTTATTTTTGAGCTCCAGACTTGTGGAAGACATTGCTATGTAATTTTCTGTTTTGAAAATGAGAATGAGATTTTTCTTGATCTAGCACTGAGTTAACTCAGAGATCTGAAGCTCTTGGGTTAGGGCCCAATCCTAGTAGCAAAGGCTCCTCTTCTTGTATCTGTATGCTTAGATTAATTTCATATACTCATGGTTAAATTGTCCTTAGAAGTATTTCATTGCAAGTAGTGTAGATTTGATTAGTTAGTTTATTAGTTTGCTTCCATTTGTGCTTTACTTCAGCAGTAGGCTAGAAGAGATAAGAAGAGCATCAAAAATCTGTCAGTAGGTGTCTTGGCCTCACCTCTTCCTTCAGGGATCATTATTTGAGGAAAGGATCCCTATGCAGCCCCAAAAAGACAGAATTCTACTTTCTCATAGAATTTAGAGTTTACTTTAATTGAACTAGCATTTGATCAGTTTTCAAGTGTAGGATTCAATCATTTCTTCCATCTTCAGTCTTACAGTATATCTCATCAATTATTTCATCTTATTTTGGAAATTTTCCTCATGCATGAATAATACAACTTGCTCATTAAACTCTGTTTTTCTAGCTTATTGAAATTCTTCTTGTTTACATGATTTTTGGGAAAATATCATTGTTTGATGTAGTGCAGGAGTTCCAGAAGTAGAGAGAGATCTCATAGAAAGAAACCTCCTTCCAACCTCATCCATCCATGACTGTTCCTCACTTTCACTAAGACCCTCACCAATTTCATCATTTTTCATGGAAAATCCTCCAAGCATGTTGAGCAAATCCAACCATCTCCCAACCTTAGTTTTAAGTTCCCAGTGATCCTAGGCATTTTATCACTCCATTCCACCCACCAACCACCTTCCCTAAGCCTTCCATCACCTTTATCACCCATCGTTTTGCTCTCGGCTGTATGCTGTATAAATACAAGGAATCTTGTAGGGTTTTAGGACATCTTGTATATTTTTCTATAGTGACCTATTTTGAGGCTGAATTGAGGGAAAACCTCTAGGAAGCCACACAAGGTCACTTAAGGGTCTCCCAAACCTTCCAACCATCCACCAACATCCCTAAGCCACCTGCCACATCACCAAAAGAGATTAGTTTTCACACTTGTTTTTCCATAAAAAGAACAAAAAGAAAAAAACAGATTTGTTGTAGCCACTTACATGCACAGTAGTAGAATGTTGATGCTTTGAATTTACATGCTTAAGATAGTTGAATTTCATACATGTTAATGTTAATCTAGCATTCTTTCGGAAACATAGTCTCTTAGCAGTTAGTTAGGAAATGGTGTGTTTTTAGCATTGGATTTCAGTCTTTTTCCTTATTGCAGTAGACCAACTTTCTCTTAAAGTAGATTTCTCTTTCCCTCATTAGTAATAAAGCTTCTTATGAATCCATAAATGTCTAGCTTGACAAACCCTAGTGGTCTCTCGCCAGTTGAACAGTGACAAAAGGCAGAACCATCACTTTTACATGTGTATACAACACTGTCACCTCCAAGTTTGTATAAACCCCAGGTTGATAAAGTAAAGTTGGTAGCCCCAGGAGTTGAAGCATTCTTGCTGCAATACTAGTCCTCATCACTTTTTGTTGTAAAAATACTAGTTATTTTTTAGCTCCAGACTTGTGGAAGACATTACTATGTAATTTTCTGTTTTGATAATGAGAATGATATTTTTCTTGATCCAGCACTGAGTTAACTCAGAGAGCTGAAGCTCTTGCCTTAGGGCCCAATCCTAGAAGAAAAGGCTCCTCTTCTTGTATCTGTATGCTTAGATTAATTTCATAGATTCATGGTTAAATTGTCCTTAGAAGTATTTCATTGCAAGTAGTGTATATTTGATTAGTTTGTTTATTAGTTTGCTTCCATTTGTGATTTACTTCAGCAGTAGGTTAGAAGGGATAACCATCCATCCCTTGGACTTTCAAACTTTGAAAGTGATTGAAAAATTGAAATTTTATACTAAATGAAAATTAATTGACTGAATGAAAACTAACTAATTGAATGAAATCTTACTTGCAGAATGGAAAGGAAAGAAAAGAATGAAGAATGGAAAAGAAAGCAACTAAATTACTCTTGCAGAAATGAAACTACTAGCAGAATATTAGAAACAAGAAATGGAAGAAAGAAAGCAATAATCACATTTTACTCAGACACCCCCCCCCCGGAAACGGTGCCAAAAAGTGATGAGCACCATTATTGCAGCAAGAATTCTACAACTCTTGGGGCTACCAAATTTAATTTATCACCCCGAGGTTCGTACAAAATTTAGAGGTGACAGTGTTGTATACACAAGTAAAAGTGATGTATCTGCCTTTTGTCATTGTTCAACTGGCGAGAGACCAATAGGGTTTGTCAAGCCAGACTTCTATGGATTTAGAAGAAGCTTGATTACTGATGAGGGAAAGAGAAATCTACTTTAAGAGAAAGCTGGTCTACTGCAGTAAGGAAAAAGATTGAAACCCAATGCTAAAAACACATCATTTCCTATTTAACCACTAAGAGACTATGTTTCAAAAAGAATGCTAGATTAACATTAACATGTATGAAATTCAACTATCTTAAGCATGTAAATTCAAAGCATCAAAATTCTACTACCATGCATGTAAGTCGCTACAACAAATCTGTTTTTTTTCTTTTTGTTCTTTTTATGGAAAAACAAGTGTGAAAGCTAATCTCTTTTGGTGATGTGGCAGGTGACTTAGGGATTCTAGTGGATAGTTGGAAGGTTTGGGAGCCCCTTAGGTGACCTTGTGTGGCTTCCTATAACTTTTCCCTCAATTCTGCCTCAAAACATGCCACTACAGGAAAACCTATAGGATGTCCTAAAAACCTACAGGATTCCTGTATTTCTACAGGATACAGCCGACAACAAAATGATGGGTGTTGAAGGTGATGGTGTTATAGCTACAAATACCACCTTATATATTTATGATGCTTGGTTTATGGCCTAAGGCAACCCCTCCTTCCAGACTTGATCCAAATATTCAAAAAATAGTGTTTTACTCCTTGTAGGCAACTTTGCCCTATATTAAACGCATGTACACGTGGGTCAGTATACCCAACCCACGTATATGTCTTAAAACACTTAAAAAAATTAAATTTCCTTAATTATGGGTGGAGATCACGGTTTTTACCTGTTGATTACCAATTAGTGCCCGTGGCCCAACTGTTCCCAACTAAAAAACTACTTTGGGAGAATTATAAAAAGACTTCAATGGGAAGGCCTTAAGGAGGAGAGAAAATAGAGAATTACTCTACTAAGATTATCCCCTGATCAAGTCTGAAGATCCCTGTGCTTCAAGCACTTCCCCAAGTTCAGGAAACCCTTGTTTCCTTGAGAGTTGATATCCTTTCACTTGTGGGAGATATCCTTGTGTTGGTTATGGAAGGAGCCTTTTGAAGACCGAGACTAGACGGACCTGGAGGACGGTTCCGCTTGGAGCCGGAAGAGGAAGACTCAGGTGAAATCTTTCTATGTTTTGCTTATAGTTATCTGTAATAAAAGAAACACTATCTTGTTCCTGATATCAACTTTGTTCATGCATTTGATGTTATTGTTATGGTTTATGTATGAATGACTATTTCAATGTATAACTAACCATCTATTTATATGCTATAAAGTTGATTTCACTATAATGCTTCATCTATATGCTGTTGTGTGCCTTTGAATTGGTTGTTTTGCAGGTTCAAAGATCGTGAGGAGTTGCAAAGGGTTTGAACCCTGGTTGGAACTACCCGAACGAAGGACCCCCAGGTATGTACATCCTCGCATAGTTTGCTCGTTTAAGCATTTTTCCTAAGTTATTTGCTTGTTTCTTATTCCGGATTACTCCTGCTCTGCTAGGGTTCTGACCCAAAGCCCTAGGGGACTTTATACCTTAATAGAATTGGTGACTCCGTTGGGGACAACAATCTTGTTGTTCGTAGTTTGGGTTATTTTATGCCAATCAGGGCTCAACTTTCAGTTTGCTTGTTGTGATTATATTGTATGCTCTTGTAGGAACTCAAACTTCAAGTTTAATCCTTTTCATTAGGCCTCATTTTCGTTTTTTCTTGTAAACTTTTATATACATACCTTTGTCGGGTTACAGAAGCGTATACACGTTAGTTTCACTGAACTGAAGCTGCGTATACGCGGGTTTCTATTGGCTGAAACGCATGTACACGCAGCGATGTAGAGACACAGTCACGTATACATTTGTTTTGCATGATTTTTTCAAGTCTTTTTATCTTAAAAGGTTTGTTTCTTGGTCTGTGTGCTTCCTGAGTGGTCAATTTCTGCGTCCAGATTTTAGTTTTTCAGCGAGCCTACTGTTTCGAGTTCTCTCCTGCTTTGAAGAGTTTTTGGTCTCGGTTTGCTTTATAGTGAGTGTTATCATTTGTGTTTGAACACACAAGGTTTCTTGTAGAGACTCTTGATTGTTCTAGTTTTCCGGAACAAAAGATTGCTTGCAATCTTTGTGTCAAACTTCATTTTTATGGTTTGCTTTCTTTGCTTCCCGTTATGTTTGTGACCATTCAATTCTTCTTGATTTTCGAAAATTGTTGTTGATAAATTTGAAAGTGTGCTTTTCCTGATTTCTTGATGAGTGTATTTAACCTCTTTTTTCTGCTTTTGGGATCATTTAGTGCATCTTGAAACATCTATTTTGCTAAGTTTTCATTCGTGTTGAGTTGACAACTTGCAAAGTTTCTTGGTGACTTGCTTTTGATCTTTGAGTCTTTGATAGCATTTTGAGTACTTATGAAAAGTTGCTTTTATTGCTTTTTTGAAAAAGAAAAGTCCTTCAAAAACATTGTTTTTGCTTTCTTTGCCGAATTTGTGTTTGGTTTCTTTCGGTTTTTTGAGAGTGATTTGAGACCTTTGTGTTTAGTCCTTCTTGTTTTGGGAAAGATTTTGTGTTCAAAATTTTCATTCCTTTCAAAACACTTAAGTTGGATTATAGAAAAAATTACTTTCATTTTCTTTTTAGAGTAATCTAGAATTTTTGCATCATCATGTACACTTTGCATTAGGGTAAGTTCGCATTATTAGAGCATCAATAGTTTTTTACTTTTTGTGAGTGTGAAGTGTGTTGCAAGAAAAGAAAAGGAAAAAGGTTTATTGCTTTAATAGAAGTTTCTTAGAACCCAAGTAGAAGTTGCTTTTCATCGAAGAACAAACAAGTGCATTACATATAAGTGAGTTTTTCATTCGTTTCTTTTGCATCAAAGAACACCATCAATTTCACTTCCGTATTGTCCCTTTGACTTAAAAAGAACAGCCACTTAAAATCAAGCGCTAATAAAATAAACTATAACTTTTTATATTGCCAATAAGTACACCAACAAGTTTTAGGTTATTTAGGGCCTTGCATTAGGTGAGAGGAAAGTAAACTCTCCAAGGTCACTCTAAATTATCAAACATAGAAGTCTGAATAGAGAGTGAAAATCCAATAGCGTTAGGGAGACCGAGAAAGCTCTGTGACTAGGAGTTAAGCACAAGGGTTTTTGAAGATAAGGATGAGAGATACCCCCTCTCTTACTTGTTGGATCTTACCTCACGATTGTTCTGCCCAACTTCTGATACGAGTTGGTATCTTTAGTTGCCTATCCTAGGGATCTAAATAAGTGGCTGCGGAGGGGAATCATGTGGCACCTGAGGTCGACGTTGCATCACTTTCAACGGTACTTCTAGAGGGCACCCTTGCGAAGCTTGGGCGCTTGCACCGGAAAAGGCTGTTTTTTCGAGGTCAGCGTAATTTCCTCTGATACCTTCGCTAGTAGACCTGGGGCGTAATTACCCCAGTCTATTTTCGGAAGGCCCTTATTATTCAGTTTCTTGTATTTTGGTGTCTGGTCCTAATCACCCGGAGCAGAAATACTTGGAAGTTGTTTGACTGCTGAATTCTTTTAGGGACATTTTTAGTGCGTGTTCTGTGCTCCTAGTCAGCCTAGCTTTCAATTTCTTGAGTCTTTAATTAGATCTTATTAAATAATTCAAAGTGGTTGACCGATCGCTTAGATGGTCCCGCAGACTTCGTGGGTTTTCACCTGCAAGTCCAGAGCCTTATTCTAGAAGGCGTAGGAGCGATACTGCTAGTGTCCACCTAGTGGCAGCTGACGCATCAGGGATTGATCCTCCACTTGGGGGCATTAGTGTACAAGATAGGCCTGGTACTACTACAGAGCCAGAGAGGAACACCCTAGTTCTTTCTCGAGTTCTCTTCCAGTCGGAAGATAATATTGAGGTAGAAGAACTCTCAGAGCCGTTAGCAGCTCTGAATTCTCCTCTGCCTTCAGATCATCTGGACATAGTGTTATACATTGGGACTCTAACACATAGACCTTCAATTCCATGTCCACACATGCACATTGCTTCGATGGCCATTGTTGGAAGCATGGCATCCACTACGAGTGCTAAAAGTATGTAGACACCTATATTAGTACAAGGGGGAGGAACCATTTCCATCCCTTCTACATCTTTATTTGGGTCTACTGCTAGCACATCCTTGTTTGGGTTTACTTCCATTCTGTCAAGGAGTGGAAGTTCCCAAGCACATGCATCCAGTTTTGGATTCTTCCCTTTTGGTATGCCTTCTCTAAGTATTCCTTCAGTTCCATTAAGTGTACCATTAACTGCCTCCACATCCATGATGAGTTGATCGGCATCTTTTCAAGGTTTTCCTTTTGGAAGTGGTCATATACCACATTCCAATCTGATGGTAGGATCTATGCCTTTTTCTTTCACGACTCAAGGCAGCAATCCCTTTCAGGGTTGGAATAATCTTGTAGTTAGTGGCATGGGAACTGGGAATCCGTTTTTCAGACAGAAAGGGAATATTTCGTACTCCTCGATCAGTGCATTTCAAAGTTTTCCACCTTTGGCTAATGAATGGAACCCTTATCAAGGGTTGTCCACTCCTTATAATAATTCAATAGGGGGAAACTTCACCGGTTACAGAGGTGTTTCGGCTGGAGTTGGTCAAACTCCAAGTTTTGCTGGACCACAAGGGACACCTTTTGGTTCAGTAGGTTCTACCAGTTACTTCGAGCAACCTGGTGCCTTTCAAAATCCACGCCATTCTTTTTAGACTTTCAGGAACCCCGTCCAATCTAGGTGGAATCCCCAAGGTCCTCCGAGACTTCTGTTTCTGGCCACGCTCAATCTGGCAGACTTGACTAAGTTAACGAACAATCCAATTGGATACAATCCAACTTGGCCTATGGTCCCAACCAAACTTTCACTGGATATCCCAAAATTCAAAGGGAAGAGTGGGGAAACCCCGGGCAACCATGTAACCACGTTCCATTTATGGTGCTCATCGAACTCCCTCATCGATGACTTGATTAGGTTGAGAATATTTCAACGCACCTTAATTGGCAACGTGGCTAAGTGGTATATAGAGTTGCCAGGGGGAACCTTTACATCTTTCGTCGATTTGGCTAACATTTTCTTAAACCATTTCTAGTTACCTGTCCGTTACGAAGCCAGAACTAAACTTCTGGCCAATTTTCATAAGGACACGGCCACTCACATTTATGATCATATTCAGTAATGGAGACGGAGAAAGAGGCTCATCAAAGCTGAAATTCCACCTGAATTCCGTCTCGAATGGTTTTTAAAATCATTACAACTCGAGATCTCCAAGGATGTTTCTATGTCCGGAGTATATTCCGAAGAGCAGGCTATCTTTCGCACCCAACAGTTAGAACTGATATATTCTCATTCTAGGACCCTTCAAAAGATCTTGCCTGATGCTCCTAGATCCATGTTTCATGTAGCCAAACCGAGGCCAGGCCCGCATGCTGATGGTATTATTGGATCGATTGATGCAAATGTGATGAACCTTCTAAGACAATTGTAGCAGTTGTGTATACAAACTACTTCTTCCAATCAGGCTGCACCGTCTACTACTCCACCTTCTCAACCTTCTTCCGTAAACGTCGTTCAGGCTTCTAACCCCAAAGGAAATCAAAATTCCGATGGGAAGAAGAAGGGACGAGGTAAAAAGAAGAATCAAGATGGGAAGGGTAATGCGAATAAGCCCGGAAATAATGCTGGTGAGGGTGAAAATGAGGCTAAGAAGAAAGTTAAGTTCCCATGCAAGCTATGTAGTGGGGACCATTTGACTCATCTCTGCCCAAAAATTCAAGATGCTCAGTGCTTGTTAGTGTAGCAAGGGTCTTCTAGCTCCCAGGCTGTCTTAACTAACCCTTTCCCCAAGGGCAACAATTTTTTGTTGGCGCGAATTCAAACCCTGGTACCTATACGGGGGGCAACCAGGAGGGGAAAAATTCCTCATATGTTTTCATGATGGGTTCTCATGTCAATGTGGTCACACGGTCACGTGATTATGGTGAAGCTAAAACATCCAAGGATAAATCTGTTCCTGGAACTACGGATCCACTTCATATTGAGCGACCCTCTATCGAGTCTATACCTCGGATACTGAAAGATTCCGCCAAACATGCGACTATCAATCCTAATGCTAAGGCAGCCCAGAATTACTCCATTATTGAGGATCCGGCTCAGAGTCCATGCACGATGTCTGCTTTAGAGGTACTCCAGTCGTGTCCTGCTCAAAGAAGTGCTTTGTTTTTGGCAATGGGGGCAATGGATCTAAATAATTATTTAGCTCTCACTTTTGATATGCATAATGTCAAAAAGAGACTTCCTCATCATATGGCTTTCCAGATAAAGTCTACTTACCAGAAAACTAACATTTTTGAAATGGTTATAGATGAGGGAGTTTCCACGTGTGTCATGTTTATGTCATGTTGGAAGGCCATTGGATCACCTTCGGTCGTTCCTTCACCCACACCCTTGATAGCATTTGACGATCATTCTTATAGGCCACACGAGATTATCCTGGCCTTTCATATATGTGTTGGAGGAAAGGTCGTTAACATCAAAGTAGAAATCATTGATGCCAACCTAGATTACAATCTCCTCTTAGGACGAAATTGATTTACAAAATGGATGTTGTTGTTTCGACTCTATTTCGAGTCCTTTGTTTTCCTCATGAGGGGAAAATTGTTAAGGTTGATCAATTGGATTACTCTCTAGTTGACCCTCGGGAAAATTCAAATTCTACTGTTCCGTTGGTGGACAACCCCCGTCAACCTATCGAGAATCTAGGAGTTGGGATGTATTCTTCATTGATGGGTACATTTGATTTTCCCACTCCTATAGCTAGAATAGATACAATTTCATCCTCCAAGGAGCCTTTACGGAAATATTTTGTTCAAACTCATTATTTTTTGGATCCTGGGGCCTTATCTTCATCTGTGACCACATCAGATGACAGTAAGGTGGGTGAAATAGAATCTCCTATGTCTGCAGTAGAGCTTAGATATGAATCTATCGATAACTCTACAGACAACCTTCCTACTCCTTTTTAGAAAAGGAGTTAGATGGTGATGTGGCCCCTACTTGGACCCTTGATTCCACTTCTGCTTTGGATTGCTTAGATACAATTTTTCCATCCGACGAAGCAATATTCAAAGAAATGACAGCTGTAGATCGACCATTGGAAGATTTACATCATCGTTTATTTTTCCGTCCTCCTTTGCATGAAGTCGAGTCTAGGTCCTCTAATCTGCCTACTAGCGATGTTTGTACTGTTCCTTTGGCTCCAACACAGTTTTCTGCTGAAGGTAATATATTGATTGGCTTAATGATTGTACCTATAAACGTCTCTAGGAGCAAGCTGGCGGAGCCTCCTGATGGGCTCTACCTCAAGAATTACTTTGCCTAGGCTACGGCCAAGTAATGGCTTATTTTTATATTTTGTATTTTTGTACATATCTTATAGGGAATTTTCATGATATCGAGACTTTTTGATCTGCTTTGGCAGATGTTGATGGATGACTTGGTCTATTTCAGATTCGCCGATGGTGCTAGTTGGTACACTTGGAACCTCGCTTCTCCAACTTGGGTGATTTATTATCCAATTTTTCAGTTGATGGTATCAAGAGGAGTATGTATTGGTCCTGCATCAAATAATATGGCCGAGTATACTGTCGTCATTAATTTACTATCCGAAGATATTCTTATGGAATCGATTTGTCGGTAGTCTATCTTGATTCACAACTGGTATTGTCACAATTGAATAACATCTGTCAAGTTTGAGATCCTTGTTTATATCGCCAATATTTGAGAGTGAGGGTTGTTATGGCCTAAATCTGCCTCAGGCTAAGAAAGGTAGGTCTAGGGTAACATCAAACCACGCTTAACCTGGTAGCTAGCCCTACCAGGTCGGGAGAGGGCTCTCTCCTTGTCAATCTCAAAGAAAATATGGCAAGTAAGGCTTGAGATCACTGATATAAAAACTAATTTTAGGCTAGGTATATGCTCAGAGGAGTTTGACTGAGTTTAATTTTGGTTTGTTGGCTCAATTGTGAAAGGCAGATTTGGGTCCGGGGAATGGACACAGTCTTCCAAAGATCTCTATGGGGCGAGGTAGGAAAATGGTTTAGCACTTCGAATTGGATGAGATGGAGAGCTTTTAGACTAGTGAGGAATTGGATAGGGCATGAAAAACTCGAGGATCATCTTCAAACAGCTAAAAACATAGATAACTAAACAAACCCTAGGTGGAGCACTGCATTTTCAATGTATTCTACCTTTATCCTTTTTTGATTTAGTTAAGATGAAGCAAAGAGAGATGATGGCATACATAAAACACATATAAACTTGCAGTTACAGAAGGAAACACAATACCAAATCAAGATTCCACAAGAATCCCATAAAGTGCTGCAAACCCTAGTCAATTCCTTTGCCAAACTGCTGAAAATGAATGTACAATAATGCTCAAAGAATTCACAAGAGTCCAACCTTTACAAATGACTAAAGAAGTACTAGATATAGGTAACAAAAAACTCATGCTAGGCGTTACGGGTCGAATTCATGAGTTTAGGAGTTGTCTCAACATGATCTAAACTAAGAACTGAAAAGTAGGTAGTGGAACAACTTGCCTCTAAAACCTAGGAAACTGATTCATTTAGTTCAAAACCACCTATACATGATGTATCTACCTCCATGAGTGAATTTTCATCATTTTTACATCAAATTCCATCCATTTACATCAAATTCCATCCATTTACATCAAATTAAAATATGAGTTTGACCATGAGAAGAGAAAAGTCAAACTGAGAAAAAACTAGGTGAAAAAACAGAGTTTTTTGACAAAAAGGTCAATTTTCCATCTTGTGCGTCGGGCCTCTATCCCTGTGCGTAGCACCTTTTTGCAGCTGATTTTGGAGGCCTTCTCATGCACCAAATTTTCTCCAAGTGGACTTGTTGGAAAGGTTTATCTGTCTACTTTCTAGAACAAGTGGAATTTTTAAATTTGGTGTCCATTTCCCCTCCAAAAGTGAGTTCTCCCAACACTGTTTCCTGTGTGGCCAAAAAGGGGCAAAAAGGGCATTTTTGAGGTGTTTTTGACCCTTTTGGAAGCTCAAAACTTGACAAAATTTCTTGGCCATTTGTGGGCATCCATATTTTTGCATGAGGAATCCAATAATTTTGAGTTTTCCTCCAAAGGATGTCCCTAGCAAAAGCGCGCGCTAGGTGGCGCGGCACACCAGGCAGAAAAACCTGTGTTTTGCTCCAAAAATTCAAAATTGACAAAAAGTATCCCAAATTTCTTGAAATTTTGGCTGAGTGTCCTGCATCAAGTGCTATGTTGGGCTAAGGAAGCCTCAGCCAAAATCTTGAGCTTGTCTTGCTCTTTGCTCTTCCTCAAAGCTTTCCTCAACTTGGCCTTCAAAGTCCTAATTCTTGCTTTGTAAGCTTTGTTTCTCACCAAATAGTGATAGGCCATGTGCCTCAACATCTTTTTCTCTTTGTTGGCCTTCTCCAAAAACTTCTCCAAGCACATGTTCATCTTCTCCAACCAAGACTCCTTGTCATTCTCTATCTCTTGTTCAATGGAAGTCAAAGTGACATGGTCCTCTTTGTCATTTTACCTCTTCAGTTTCAACATTTCTAGCCCCATTAGGCTTTGCTTGTCCTCCAATTGTTTGTTCTCTTTCTTGTTTATCATCTATATTATCCTCATGCATCTTCTCTTTACCTTTGCTTTGCTGCTTATCATAGTCATATTCATTGTCTCTTTCCATTGTTTTCCCTTGGTTTTGAAAAATGTGATTATATATGAATGGTTTGTGGATAATAGTATGGAATAGGATGGAGGAATGGAATGGGCAAAGTGTATGGGGAAGGGAGTGTGGAAATGTATGTGTGAAAATGGTTTAGGGATGTGAGTAGGGTTTATGGAGTGAGTAGGATAAGTGTGTATGGTTTTATGGATAGGGGGGTAGGATGAGTGGAAATGAGAGAGGGAGAGGGAAATGAGACTTGGGAAATGTAAAAATGATGCAGGGGAATAACAACAAGAATGACAACTTTTGAAAACCTTAGGCAATTTTTCAATACACTATGCAGCAAACTAGGGTTTCAATTTTCACCAATTTACACACTATGAAAGAGAAGAAAATCCCTTGCAACGACAATATGGGATTTTCCACTTACTTGAAAGGACGAAGTTTGGAAGTTTTGGAGCTTGGCAAGTCGATTTGAGTGAAATTATTCTTGGAGGACTGGTGTGCCGCGCCAACACACAGGTGCATTGCGCCACTACCCAGGTGTGTAGTGCCTCTTTAGATTTTACAAGGTTCCGCATATTTGATGCATGAAAGGTGTGGTCGAGTGCGTTGGAGACATGACCATTAAGATGCGAGGCTGCAGGTAAGACAAAGAGAAAGTGCAAAGCGCTAATTCTGTGCGTAGTGCCTTTTTGCATACCAGTTTTGAGAGCCTTCCCAGTGTCCAAATTGGGTGAACGATAGTTCGTTGGAAATATTATTGAGTCTAATTTCCAACACAACTTGAATTTTTCAATTTGGAGTTCATTTGCTCCATCAAAAGTCAAATCTCCCAAGACTAGTCAAAATGTGCAAAATGAGGCTGCCTAAAGGCAGAGTGTTGTGGCAGTTAACTTTTGAGGTCTTCCTCAACTCCAAATTGAGCTCATGATAGCTCATTGGAAATATTTTTGTGTCTAGTTATCATTTCACTCATCAATAAAGTCATTTGGTCAACCAGGCTAGGAGAAATCTTGATTTTCGCAAGGCCACTCCAGAGGTGTAGCAACCCTCCCGAGGAAACTATACTTTTGACATTTCTTTGAAACCATGATAGTCGTGTAAAAAATGAAAGAGGATTTTATTCTTGGGTCATTGAAGGAAAAAAACCTCTCTCAATTTTTCCAAATTCATCTTTTCTTGCTCAGAAACACAATTTGAAGAAAAACCATCCCTTTTGTGTGATGAATGGCTTGTTCCTTGGAATGGCTTCTCGAAAAATGATGGAGATCTGATGTTTGATGATATGAAATGGCCTCATACCTTCTAATATCCCTTATACCTCCTTTTCTTAGATATCTCTGATCCTATAGCCAACTGTAGCTCAGTGGGAGAGGAAATTAGGGTTTGTTCTCTTTTGCTTTTGCAGGCGGTTTGGTGCTCAAGATGACTTGATTTTTGCAACGGCAGGTGCTTGGAAATATCACCAGGTGACCAGGAGCAGCTTGTAGATACTTATTACACATAGAAGACACTTAAAATTACATAAAATTTGTACATGAAACATATGAAACTCTGTTTTTCATCAAAAAAGGTTTTGAGGAAAAATCAATCATTGAGCATGTGATTATTGAAATTCTTGTTGCTGAGACTTTATTTGACCTCCTCATGTGCCTGCTAACCATTATTTAGATTTTACAAAACTTTGACGACAAAACCTTAGACCTAATGAGACCTAAAACCCTAAAAATGGCTTTGCAAATGTAATGGCAGAAAATGACTGTAAATGACTTGAATTTGTGAAAATAGGTTAGCAAGTAAAGGCCGTGAGGGGAAATAGATGATATGCCACTGCCATCAGATGATCCATGATCCTAATGGAATGCAGATGATCAGATGAGACACCTAAAACTGCAATGCAACAAGAGAATTTTGATCACTGATGGAGGGATGAAAATACCGACACTAACAAGGGTGTTGCAAATATCATTTGTTTATATTACTTATTTGCACATTCCACGATCTAATAATTCATTAGAAGATTCTATCACTAATCAAGATTTAGATTGGCACATCATTCATTCATCAAGATAAAATCAAACATCAAAAGTCGGAACTGTATATATATCATAAAATCACCCGTGTGTACATAAAGTGTGTCAAAAATAATATACAAAATTGGGACTAAAATGCCCATAATCATGTCCAGTACATCTAATGGCCCAGCTCAAGATGAGCGGCTAAGTAGGTGACCACTGCTTTGGCCACACGCTGAAAAAGGCAAACCCAGTCGTGTGGCACTCCTACCACGCGGCGCTGCATATCCTCTAGTAGATCTTCTACAACCTCCATCGGTACCCGATGGGTCAACCTCACCAAGTTTCACTGGATTGTGAATAAGACTCTCTCAGTCTCCACAGCCGCCTGTTCGGCACCTCTGCCATGACACTTGTGCCGCGAAAATCCTTCTGGTTGTACTAGACCCACATCTGGAACATGATCATTATATCAGACATTTAATCCCATCAAAAATATATTTAAGTTCATTTTCATATTTGAAAAACACATAAAAATCATAAAAATTGACAAAACTTAAAAAAAATGGTTACCTATCTCTCCCCATGTTGCGTCTGGTGGCAACGCCAGATCTAGGATCTCCCTTGAAATCCATGCCGACATAGGGATAGTCGTCTACAGCGATGATCTGGTGCTCCCACCAGGAGAATAAATCATCGTCAAAAGCAGTTCTCGGTACGTCTTCGCCTCCTAGGCGTTTCATTAGGTTGGCCCACCTGCCCATCCGTGGATCTCGCGGGCTACTGATAAGAACTAATACTCTGGGACGAACCCTGGAACCTTCTCAAAGAAGAAGGAACACAAAATGGTCCCATATCTGAAGTTCTTGGTCTGTCCCTTCTGAATGGAGGATAGCTGACTCTTCATATTGGCATAAGAGGTGTACACCAGTTGAACACAGTAATGAGACAATCTACAGCCAAGCTCATGGATAGTCATGACGCTTGGTGCAATGAGGCCAATCCATTTACCCTAGCTATGGTGAATAGTATGATCCTCAAGGACAAACTCTCTACATGTTTGATTGGAATTTGGCTTCCAACCTTCTCCGGATGCCCCAGACAGTATATATGCACGTAGTCTTCCACTAAAAGACTAACTCGTGATCGTCCAGTCGAATGCACCACTTCTCTCCTCCGGGAGAGTTCAGTAATAAAGTAAATATCTTCTATATCTATCCTTAAAGGAATTTGATCAATAATGAACGCATCATCTTCGATACTCCAATAACGGATCAACATTTCAAGTAAGCGGGTGTTTTCCTTCATATTTGGCATTTTGAAAATTTTTAATAAACCGCATCCTCTCAAGGAATCCAAGTCCTGTTGATCATTCAAAACCTCATCATCAACAGTAGCATGCTCTCTTTCCATTTAGGTGATTGTCATCCTGAAAGAAAATCAAGTTTAACTGTTAGATTTTTATGTTTTAAATTCAAACCGCATATACGCGGGTCCATTTCATACACAGTCATGTGTAGGGCCTGCGTATACGCAGGTTTCTCATAACCAACCCGCATATACGCTGCATTGGAATTTTTGACATAATTTCCAACGGTAAAACCTCAATTTAAATTTCTAAAAACAATCACAAATTGATGCAAGCTAGATTTGGGGGTTACCTGGTGATTTTGAGTCAATTTGAATGGTCGAATTTTTTGAGGGGCAAGATTGCTTCTTTTTCTCCACAACTTTTTCTCTCAGCACAAATGGTAACAATGGTGAATCAAAAAACTATTTTATAAGCTTTGAAAATGTCAATTTTTTTCAAAACTTGATTTTGTTTTGTCTCATGTATCTTTTAACTTGGGGGCTTGGAGTGTCAAGAATGGGATGTTTTTCAGGACATTTTGGACACTTTTTCGAAAATTTCAAGTCGGTGCCATGACTGCTGACCTTTCATGGCAGGTATCATTTTCTCACTGGCATATAGGTTAGGAAAGCCATTTTTCCATTGCATTTTTCATACTAGCCTCCATTTGTCAATACACTTGCCATAGGGTCGATCCGATCGTGTTATGGTTCGTAAACCATCTTCACTCGCCGATTTTTTAAAATCATGACACGATGGTAGAGCCATCCTTTTCATGGGCATCGTAGTTAGCACCTCACTAACATTGGTTGCCCATGCTGCTTCATTGAGTAGGCTCGGGAGTCCTCTCTAGTCCCGCCATGACTTATGCGTTGAAGACTCATTCCCCTTTGCTTCTTCGCTTCGTTCTGGCCTTATACCCTGGAGGCTCCTTTGTGTTGAGTTGTACTACTACATTGCATTTTTACCATTTGCACCTTTTGGCCTTGAGCCTGCTTCACTTGGACTAGTGTTTAAGCCACTTTTTGACCATGTCTTCTGCAAAAATCAAACTTGCAATCCCTTAGCTTCTACAACATGACACACCTTCAGACCCATGGAAGGAACATCCATTTGAGTCTCCTTGACTAGTTTCGCCTCCCTGCATTGAGCATAGGAATGTTCCCATCCCAGCAACTAGATCATCTGTTTCATTAACACTCATTCTTTCCACTATACTATAACATTCTTTTATTCTTTCTCCAGCTTAAAGAAAAAGACAAAAAAATTATATATTCCAAAAAGAGCGGGAACGGGACAATATTTTCATTTGTTGTCGGCAGCTAGAGTCAGTTGTGTCGCCCTTGAACAAAGCACTCAAATGAAACTCTCTCCTCCATTTGGGTGGGATTTAGTTTGACTTAAGTACGCCTTAACCTTGTTATTGAGTCAGTTCTCCTCCGATTGGTTATCTCTTCCAATCATATGGAGAGTTCGTTCGGGCCTCCTGCATAACGAACTAATACAAAGTCATCATATGCTACCACATGGTCATCATTGAGTCATGCTTTTGTTCAAGGGAAGTAAGCCTGAGTCGGCCTCTCTACGGTGTCTCTTGACCTATTTTCAGTCGGCCATCCCTGGTTGTCAGTGTCTTGTCTATCATCACATCACTTTTATTGGTCCTTTACTCATGCTAATTTGAGAAGGTCTCCACTGACTTCTTGCTAGTGGGTCTTGTCCTTATCGACAATGACATCTTGCTTTGAGGACAGGCCTAGAGCCACACCTTGGCCTTATTTTCATTATTGATAGGTCACCTTGTGCTCAGCATCGATCAGTATCATGGGTCTTTAACTGAGTGGTTTCCCTTGTGTTCGACATCAGCTTACATTATCACACATTGGGATTCGTGCAATGTCTTGGTTTCCATTTGACCCTATTGTTGGATTCCTCGCCTCTGTGTTAGCTTTCATTATTGGTTGGTTCAAAGGGTTTCTATGGTGCGCTAGCTACATCTTGTGTACGCCGAAACGTGCTTCGGTCGGGTTACTACATCTTTTTCGTCCGATTCCTTCCACATTATTGGCCTATGGGTTACACTGGCACTAGATTGATGACGGATGCCTTAATGCCTTCCTTCTAGCGGATCTTTCCCTATTGACTACGACTCATTGCTTTGGGGAAAGGTCTAGAGTCCATTTGGCAGTACTTTGGGGTTTGCAGTCATCAGTGGCAGATCCTTCGCTATTGACAGTGGGAAACCATCATTGTCTCCTGATTGATAGATTCTTACAGGTGTTCGACTTTCTCATTTATTCGCACTTGTTAGATTGTATTGGGTACCTTGACTCTCATTATCATTATTAGTGAGTAGTCTCGCGTTTGTTAACGGTATACATCAATGATCGGTAATCAAACGATTTCTCACATGGTCGACTTCAAATCATTTATTCCCATTATGTAGAAATGTACCATGGCGGTCGATGAAAACCTCGGGTTGCATCAACATTCTTTGGTTCACTTGAAAGTTGCTCCTGTTGCTGTTAGTTGACACCATTCCACATTATATGTTGCAGTCCTTCACAACGACATCATATATGCTGGCATCCGAGTTGCGATGTAGTACCATCTTATTCCATCATGTTCATTTGGTACTTTTGGGATCAGTTTTTGACATCAGTGGTCAGCTCCATATTTCAGCTTCATTGATCATCTTCTTATATGTGATATTCAGACATGTACTTTTTCGATCATGATCAGATGATCCATTATGTACTTTCAGTTCCTTGTACTTGTATACATAGTGGATCCGCTTGTACTTGATGTGCGGACATGCTTTACTTTCTCTGAGCATGGGGATGCCTACCTTAGACAGTTGTTTCTTTCTGATCTTCTTTTACTGGCTTGGCAGGCTGAAATCTGGTGAAGTCCTTCCCGGTTTTTGACAAGTTTCCTTTCTGTATAGTTAATACATTTCAGCCATCATGTTCCCCTTCTGACCTCATATATTAGGGGGCATCTGTTATAGCTCCAAATACCACCTTACGTATTTGTGATGCTTGGTTTATGGCCTAGGGCAACGCCTCCTTCCAGACTTGAGCCAAATATTCAAAAAAACAGTGTTTTACTCCTTGTACTTGACTTTGCCCTATATTAAACGTGTGTACATGCGGGTAAGTCTATACCCAACCCACGTATATGTCTTAAAACACTTAAAAAATTAAATTTCCTTAATTATGGGAGGAGATCACGGTTTTTACCTGTTGATTACCTATTAGTGCCCATGGCTCAACTGTTCCCAACTGTTTCCCAACTAAAAAACTACTTTGGGAGAAGTATAAAAAGACTTCAATGGGAAGGCCTTAAGGAGGAGAGAAAAAAGAGAATTACTCTACTCAGATTATCCCCTAATCAAGTCTGAAGATCCATGTGCTTCAAGCACTTCCCCAAGTTCAAGAAACCCTTGTTTCCTTGAGAGTTGATATCCTTTCACTTGTGGGATATATCCTTGTGTTGGTTATGGAAGGAGCCTTTTGAAGACCTGGACTGGACAGACCTAGAGGATGGTTCCACTTGGAGCCGGAAGAGGAAGACTCAGGTGAACTCTTTCTATGTTTTGATTATAGTTATCTGCAATAAAAGAATCACTATCTTGTTCTTGATATCAACTTTTTTCATGCATCTGATGTTATTGTTATGGTTTATGTATGAATGACTATTTCAATGTATAACTAACCATCTATTTATATGCTATAAAGTTGATTTCACTATAATGCTTCATCTATATGATGTTGTGTGTCTTTGAATTGGTTGTTTTGCAGGTTCAAAGATCGTGAGGAGTTGCAGAGGGTTTGAACCCTGGCTGGAACTACCCGAACGAAGGACCCCCGGGTATGTACATCCTCGCATAGTTTTCTCGTTTAAGCATTTTGCCTGAGTTATTTGCTTGTTTCTTATTGTAGATTACTCCTGCTCTGCCAGGGTTCTCACCCAAAGCCCTAAGGGACTTTGTCCCTTAACAGATGGAAGGCTTAGGGAAGGTGGTTGGTGGGTGGAATGGAATGAGAAAATGCCTAGGATCACTCATAACTCAAAACCAAGGTTGGGAGATGGTTGGATTTTCTCAACATGCTTGGAGGAGTTTCCATGAAAAATGATGAAATTGGTGAGGGTCTTAGTGAAAGTGAGGAATGATCATGGATGGATGAATTTGGAAGGAGGTTTCTTGCTATGAGATCTCTCTCTACTTCTGAAACACCTGCACTGCATCAAACAATGATATTTGCCCAAAATTCATGTAAACAAGAATAATTTCAATAAGCTAGAAAAACAAAGTTTAATGAGCTAGTTGTCTACTTCATGCATGAGGAAAATTTGTAGAATAAGATGAAATCATTGATGATATCTACCATAAGACTGAAGATGGAAGAAATGATAATTGAATCCTACACTTGCAAACTAATCAAATGTTGGCTCAAGTACATTAAACTCTAAATTCTATGAGAAAGTAGAATTCTGTCTTTTTGGGGCTGCATAGGGGTCCTTTCCTCAAATCATGATCCTTGAAGGAAGAGGTGAGGCCAAGACACCTACTGAAAGATTTTTGATTCTCTCCTTATCCCTTCTAACCTATTGCTGAAGTAAAGCACAAATGGAGGCCAACTAATAAACAAACTAATCAAATCTACACTACTTGCAACGAAATACTTCTAAGGACAATTTAACCATGAATCTATGAAATTAATCTAAGCATACAGATACAAGAAGAGGATCCTTTGCTACTAGGTTTGGGCACTAGCCCAAGAGCTTCAGCCTTGTGAGTTAACTCAGTGTTGTATCAAGAAAAATATCATTCTCATTATCAAAACAGAAAATTACATAGCAATGATTTCCGCAAGTATGGAGCTAAAAAATAACTAGTATTTTTACAACAAAAAATCGAATCTTAAAGAGGCTCTAGGACTCTTTATTTATAAAAATGAAGTCTCCAACGACTTCCTTAAATCTAGGGAGGTTCAACTCCTAAACTCGAGATGAACTAACTCTTTGACTATCACTTGCTCGACTGCCTTTTAATCTTCATGACTTGGCTACTTGTACTCTGAACTAGTGTGATTGATGGAGGAATATTTGAATGAGGGAGGAGTAACTGAGGAGGATTTACCTCCTACAATCTCTATTCCTTGTCTCATTCGAGTTTCAGCCTTTAATCTTTCCAAAATTCCCTAATTTCCTCTCACAAAATTGCATTCAATGCACATTATTCCACTAGGCATAATATCTCACTTTGACTCATCTCATTAAACAAAATATAATCAAAACATGTAATAAATTGTGAGAAGAGTTTATTTGACTAAGATAGGAGGTGAATTAAGGTCCATATAGTTACCCAATGATGAGGCTCATCATTACCCCCTACTAAAAGTGTTTATCATCCTCTGAGCAACTCAATCAATATCCATATCTTCCATAGCCCTGGTGGCCTCCCTGACATCCCATGCTTCTGCTGTGGTTTCCTCTTCTTGTGCATAGAATCCTGCCTTCCTTTATATCTCCTCCCACTGCTTTCTTTCTTCCTCTTCCTTCCTTCCTTTTAACATCCCCAAGAGCAGTGGTGGATTGAGTCTCAAGCCAATCTAATTGACTTTGATCCTTTGGATGGTTTGCTTGTACATGGGTGTCCTGTTCACTGCTTCTCTCATTCTTTGAGGAGAATGGTACTCTCTGATTTTCAAACTATATGGAAAAGTATTCCATCTCCTTTGGCAAGATTGCATGCTGTCATCCCCTAACAGCCTGAACATATCCTCAAAATGTGTAATTGCTTGCTCTTGGGCAGCAAGATACCTCAGTGCAAGTTGAGTATCATTTGCAAATAAATTATGTGTGTTGATGATAGCCATTGGATTTGACCGCTCATATCTTATCATGAGAGGCTCAGTTTGTTTCCTTGCCAATATCTTCTTCATTTCTACAGCCCTAGCTTCCTCATGGTTCATCCATGATGCCAAGGCCATTAACTGCAAATCCCCTAGTTTGGCATTAGGGTCCCATATATTCAGATCTGTCAAGGCCATGTTATGCAAGTAGAACTCAAACATCTTAGCCCTATCCTCCAATGTGCTTTGATCAGATAGATCAATGAATTGTCTATAATCCTGGAATGGCATAGTGCCTCTCTATGCTAGGGTCTTGATTTGGAACTGCAACCACTGTTCCTTAAGGTATCATGCATAGGACTTAGATGGCATCCTGCACTGGATTTCCTCTAAAGATAGGCTAGCCATGGTTGCAAAATGATTCTCTTTTTCTTACAATTGTCCTTTCAACCATGCATTTTCTGCCTCCAACTGATTTTTCATTATGGCCTCTATGTCCCTTAAGTTGCTTAGTTCTTTGCCCATTTCTTTGAGCTTTTCCTCCATGTGACCTATGTCCTCTACTCCCTTGGACTTGGAAATGTGCATCCATCTATGTGTTATGGCTCTTTCTTTCTCAAGCTCAAAGAATAATGGGATGGAAATTTTTTGTGGAATGACCCTACCCTCTTAAATAAAGCTGTAGTAGGAGTCAAGGTTAGGTTTAGGACTAGGTTCACTTAGCTCTGGGTCCTCCTTCTTTGGTTCTTGATGCATCCTGCCTTCCTTATCCAATTTTTGAGTTTCTTGTAGGTGTAGTGGAGTTTCCTGTAGGATTGCCTCTACTTCCTGTAGGTGCTGCTGTGTATCCTATAGGATGTCTTTTCCCTTGGATGAGGCAGATCTAGTCACATGCCTTCTCTCATAAGTGATAGGATACTTAGGGGAGGTTTCTACTGAGTATCCTTCTCCTTGAGTTTTAATAAGAGGTCCATCTTTTCCTACTGTTTAGGTGAGTCTTCAATAACAATGGGAACCTTGGTGGGAGTTTGGGGTTTTCCCCACGTTATCCTTGTACTCTTCCTTGTTCTAAAGTATAATGGGGTTTTCCTTTGTCTTTTACCTTTTTGTTTGATAGGGGTGCTAAGGGTAGTGACAAAAGCTGCAACCTCTCTCTCAGTGGGCTTTGTAGACACCCTAGGTGACTCCTCCTTGTCTTCTGCCTCCTCTTTTCCATTCCCCTTTTCATCTTTGTATTTCTCCTCTTCTTCACCTTGTTCATCAGTTTCCTCCTTGGCATCTTCCTCTGTTTCTTCACCACTTTCCTTCTCTTTCTCTTCCTCTTCTTCCTCATCTATTTCCTCTTCATCCCTCTCTATATCCTCATCTGTTTCAGTTTCCTCTTCATCCCTTTTACTAGAAGTGGGGCTTTTGTCATATGTGAGGGATTTTATATCCTCATCTTTCTATATGTCTCTGAAAGTTGCCCATGTGATAAGAATTCTAAGGTTGTGGAGGGAATATTCTATGATGAGTCTAATTAACCCATGATGGGCCAACCACTATTAGTTTCCTCCCTTAACTTTTATGCTCATATCTATCAGGGACTGAAGAAGGAAGTAGGGTATGCTGAGTCTGTGGTGAGGAGGTGTATTTGCTCCAATCCTCAATTCTTCAAGCAGCCTAAAGTGGTATCCATATACCACACTATACCTACCTTTACATGATATGTATTTTATAAAGTGGTAGCTTATTTCATTCCAGGGTTATGGTAGACTTTCTCTTCTCACTCCATTCTTGTCTTCCATGGCCTCCTCTCCCTCTAGAAAGAATTTCTTCTTTGCAATTTGGCTATTTCCCTTATCATCCTTTCTCTAAGGCACTCCTAAGGGAAGTGTGGTAATTCTGCTTATGAGTTTAGGGGTGAGCTCTATGGAGATGCCTCTCACCACTACAGTGGCATCGGTCCTGGTTAGTGGAATGAGGGAGAGAGAAAAATCTCTGGCTACTTCATCATCATACCCTCTCAATTTCTCAAACCATCAAATTATGCCTTGTGAATATTTCTAGCATAGGAGGGTGTTAGTGAATCCTCATAGTGTTGATGGGATCCCTTCTATTAAACCCCGCTATCATTTTTTCTGGTGGAAGGAGGAGCAGAGATGTATGATACAAAATTTCAATGAAGGAGGAAATGGGACTGAAATTTTTGTGGATACAATTCCCTTACACAACTATCAATTTTAATCAAACTAGAAGATTTTTTTGGTTCATTTCTCTTGGGAAAATGGGAGGAAATGTAGAGCCTACCTCCTTACAGTGCTTGATGTAGCCAACCCTTGTGTTTCCTCCTCTGAAATTTCTTACTGCCAATCCCATAAACTGCCTGACTGTATCCTATAGGATTTTTGTGGGATCATGTAGGATTTCTTGTAGGATCTTGTAGGAGGTCTTGCACAGGAAATAATAAAGCTTCCATCTCTTGTAGGTTACTTGAGGGCCAAGAGAATCGTTGCTAGAGTGAGCCTAGAGAATATGAATGCATGTATGCGTGGGGATCAACATTTATTTTCTCTTATGGTCGCATTGAGTGAGGTGGTGTGCTGGCAGCCGAGGTCTGAATTTCTATTTTTGGACTATTGGTCCCCACTACCAAATCATCATTCCCCTCACCTCATAATCAACTCCCACTTTAGGCATCCATAGTCTTAACTGCTTTCAACCTCATCCTCCTTTTCTTTGACTTGAATGTTGCCACCTGTGTGAGGACTAATTGTTTTGTCCTCGTTGACTGAGCGAAGGTGGCCAAATTAACTGGCCACGTTTCGCTTATAAACCAACTCATTCACAATATTTACATCTTTTGATTACATTATACAAATAAGAGAGTGAAGCGAGAAACTTACCTATGGTAACACTACCTTGCTGCAGTTTGTTGAAGAAATGAGGTGTTTGCTATATGTTGGTTGCATGTGATTTCTCCCTCTTTTTTTCATATGTTATCCTTTAATGATTTCCTTTATGTGAAATAACTTGGTGTTAAGGATGATGATGATGCTGCTGCTCTGGAGGAGCTTCTTTTGCCCTTGGATCTCCATGCTTGAAACTTGCTGCAACCTATGATTTCTGTTTGGTGGGATAGGTTACTACATGATTTCCTATAGGATGTCCTTTAGTTGCTTCTTCCTCAAACGTTTTAGTCATATTCCACTGTTGGGGCATGAGGATGATGAACATGGATAGAGAGGAGGTCTAGGGGTGTGTGAATAATGAAAAATAACCTTCAGGTGTTGTTCCGCTTACTCTCTGTCTCATCTTTTTGTTCTATGTTTTTTTCTTGAAAACTGTAATTTTTTTGAAAACTGTTTTTTTAATGATGAACACAGGGGTGATCAAGGTGGAGAGTGGTATGGTAATGAGATGGTGATGTAAGAATTTATTTTTTGACATGGGCAAGCCATTTTCTTTCCCTATGGTTGCTTCCTTTAGGATTCCCAAGCCACTGTAATTCCTACAGGATCATCCTGTAGGTTTTAAGGGGATCCTGTAGGTTTACAGGGGATCCCGTAGAAAACACAGAACCCTTGCAAATTGAGTCAAATGAGAGAAAAAATGAAAGGAATGGTGGAATGGTGAAGGATAATGAATGGAGAAATAAAAATATGAGCTGAATAGGCACCTTTTGATCCTCCCTTGCTGCTCGGATCATCCTCCCGCTGACCTATAAACAACATTTTCATATTTTTCTTTTCTCTTTTTTTTTTTTTTTTGAAAACAACTAGTTTGCCTCCAAGAGGTTTTCATCCTAGCAAATTTCCCTGGGCGCCTCAAGAGAGGTTTTCACTCAGAGATATTTTTATTTCTCTTTTTTTTTGGTTTTGACACCATTGGGTCGCCTCGAGAGGTTTCCAACCCAATAGTGGGACTCAGGCGCCTCATGGAGGTTTTCACCTAAGTCTCCTTATTTTCTTTTTTCTTTTCTCAATGACTTGATGAGGCAGGAGCTGAGACTTGCTCCACCACCATCACTGTTTTTTTGATACCATCTATTAAATCTTGCTTTGACAATGGCCTTTTGTAAACTTTCAATTTGTGCCCATTAACAAGTAAAGGAATGGCCCCTGCATCTATGGTTCTGATCTGCACTGAACCATTTTCATGACATCTCTCTATAATATAAGGTCCTAACCATCTAGTCCTTAACTTGCCCTTAAAGTCTTTATATTTGGAATCATATAACAAAGCCCAATCACCTTCTTGCAATTTCTTATCCTTGATGTTATTATCATGCCAGTCTTCCTCTGAATTTGAGTTACCTCTGTGTGTAGGAGGTCCTACATTCTGAACTCATCTAAACCATTCAACTGGAGAAATATCTCTTTTTGTGCACTGCTGAGATCTAGATCTAGTTGGGCTGCCATCCTCAATGTATTATACTCAAATTCAATGGACAATAGGGCCCTCTTCCCTTAGACCAGCTCATAGGGTGTGAATCTAGTGGTGGTCTTCCAGGTGGTATTATAGGCCCATGTGGCCTTAACTAGTCTATCTGCCCAATATTTTCTATTGTTGCTAACTACTTTGGTTAGAATGCCCTCTAGCGCTCTGTTGGTCACCTCCACTTTCCCTTTAGCTTGTGGGTGATAGGGGGTGGAGTTTATATTCTTAATCTTGTGCTAGCTTACGAGTCTTCAATCATGTTGGAGGTAAATTGGATGCCTTGATCAGCGACCAGTTCTCTAGGGTACTCAAACTTGTAGAATACATTCTACCTTAAGAACTCAACCACCTTCTCCTCTATTGCTTCCTTGATTTCATTTGTTTCAGCCCACTTAGTCAGATAGTTAGTGCACACAATGATACACTGCTTTTGCTTGGAAGGAGGGTCAATAGGCCTAATGAAATCCATGCCCCACTTGTCAAATGGCTTGAAAGTCAATTGAGGCTACAGAGGCATTTCATCCTTTGGATTAGGCTTTCCCATCCTTTGAAATCGATCACACTGGCTAGTATATCATTTCACATCCTGATGAAGAGTGGGCCAATAATAACCAGCTTGTAACACCTTGAATGTTTTCCTCTTTGCTGCAAAGTGACCTCCACAAGGCCCATCATGACAGGTCAGAAGGATGTCAAATAATTTCTCCTCCCTGACACATATTCTCAGAATTTAATCCAAGCCTAGTTTTAAGAGGTTACCCCCAATCCAAGTGAATGGGGCGCTCTTCCTCGCAATCTCACTTTTCTTTTTGGAGGACAAGTTCGGTGGGAGCTGTGTAGATACCAAATAGTTTTCTATGTCAGAAAACCATGGAGAGAGAACTGAAATGGTGAATAAGTGTTCATCTGGTAACTGATCATCAATCATTCCTTCCTCACCCGCAGACAAAGTTAATCTGGACAAAAAATCTGCAACAACATCTTCCTTGCCAAGCTTATCAACAATAGTTAGATCAAACTGCTGTAATAAAAGTAACCATCTAATAATCCGAGCATTCACATCAGGTTTATTCATTAAATATTTGATTGCAACATGGTCAGTATATACAAATGTTTGATAACTTGTAATGTAATGCCTAAATTTGTTCAATGAATGCACAACAACTAGGAGCTCCTTTTCGGTTACTGTGTAGTTTAGTTCAACCTTCGAAAGATTCTTACTAATAAAGTAAATAGCATAAGGAAATTTTTCGTCTATCTAGCCTAGAGATGCTCCTATGGATTTTTGTGAGGCATCAACTGTATATGAAAAGGAAGTGCCCAATTTGAGCCTCGAAGAATCAATGCAGTGGTTGACTTGGCCTTCAGGGTGTCTAGGGCCTCTTCACAACTTTTTGACCATACAAACTCAAAGTCTTTGGCCAACAACCCAAATAAAGGAGAAGCTAACTTGTTGAAGTCTTTTATAAACCTTCGATAGTATCTAGCTAACCCTAGGAAACCTTTGACACCTCTCTACTTTTGTGGAGGTGGGAACCTTTGGATGATAGCTATTTTGTTTGGACCTACCTGCAGTCCTTGCTGGGATATTGAATGACCTAGCACAGTCCCTTCATTCATCAAGAACTCACAGTTTTCAGGACTATGTGATAGGTTCATTTCAATGCATTTGTTCATCACCTTATGTAAGTTGGACAAAGCCTCCTAGAAATCACATCCATAAGGTGTAAAATCGTCCATATAGATCTCTACTGCATCATGGACTAACTCGACAAAGATACTCAGGACATATCTCTAGAAAGTGGCAGGAGCATTGCATAGGCCAAATGGAAGGACCCTATAGGTGAAAGTATCCTAGGGATAAGTGAAGGTGCTTTTATCCTGGTCTTCCAAGATGATCTGAATTTGATTGTACCCACTGAATCCATCTAGGGAAGAGAAAAAAAAATTCCCTGCTAGGCCATCTAGCACTTGGTCGATGAAAGGTAGAGGGAAATGGTCCTTCTTTGTGGCTTTGTTTAACTCTCTATAATAGACACAAATCCTCCACTTACCATTTTTCTTTGGAACCAACACCAAAGGAGAGACCCATTCACTATCGGAGATAGGGTAAATGAATCCTGCATCTAGCAGCATTTGTAGTTCTTCTTTGACTATATATTTGAGAGCTGGATTCATCCTCCTCTGGGGTTGCCAGACTGGTTTGCAACCTTCTTTGATATAAATGTGGTTTGTACACACCGAGGGGGGCACTCCCTTCATTTCTTTGTAACTCCAAGCAAAGGGATCCAGATGTTCCTTGAGGATGTTGCACAATGTTTCTTCTTGGTGAACAGAAAGAGATGGGTTGATTTTCAAAGTTCTCTAAGGGTCGAATTCTATGGTTTTGACACGAATAGGGTTGGAATAGACTAAGCATAGATCAATCTGATGGTTGTGCTAGGTTTCCTTTCTAAGGACAATGTGCTAGGAGTTGGACTTCAGAGTATGTGTTCAATAAAATCATCTTCATCTGGTTGTCCCCCTCCCATGGTTGTTTCTAAGTTATAGAGTTGGGCGGAATAAACTTCATCTTCCTCCTTGTCTTCCAGCCATAAAGGTAAGTCATGTTCTAGAGATGGATGGGCAGGAGGATATAGGACTAACTTCTTGGACATATGCTCATTCTTGATAGTCATATTCCCAACCCTGCAGCTAATGTAGGCATCAACAGTGGCTAACCAGGGTCTCTCAATGATGAGCGGGTAACCAGTAAGCTTGGCCTTAGGCTGGAGAACTAGGCAATTTGTAGGGTATTCCCAAGAGTCAATGGAGACCATCACATCCTCCACAATCCCCTCAAAGGGTCACTGTGGAGTGGTATGCAAGTTGCAAGACCACTGTGGTCTTTCTCAATGAACCCCAGAGGTTGAGCTTGAGCATGGTGTCCTTGGTCATCAAATTAATGGCAACCCCAAGATCAATCAAAGTGTGTGGGACAATGGTGCCATTGGTGTGCACATCTACTGCAGGGCTTCAAGGGTCCAAATACTTTGGAAAGATGATCTACCCCAGAATTAAGTCAGACAATTGTCTAATGACATTAATGGCAAGGGCATCTCTTCTTCGCCTCCTTGGATGCTTGAAACACTTCTCCTTAATCAACTTGTTGTAAATAGGGACATCTTTTATAGCTTGGAGAAGTGGAATTTCGACACATAGATTTTTCAATTCTCTGAGAAGTTTAGTCTCTTCTGGGGTAGGCTGGAGTGGTTGGTTTAATCTCTCAGGAAAGGGTGGTGGATTTACTTTAGGCATGATTTCCTCTCTTTCTTCCCCTAGGTGGAGGTAGAGGTTGGTTGTCCGAGAGTACCTTCCCAGATCTCAAGTTGATTTCCTGAATCTCCACAGCATAAGCAATCTAGGATGTCGCTCCACTGTATACTTGTTGTGCATGTTTTTTGTTTAGGTTCGGATTTGGCTGGGCAAACATCTTGGGTTGTTTAGGTGGAGCAGGGTGTAAAAGCTGTGGTTGAGCAGGTGGTGAAGGAAATAAAGTTGGAGCATTGTTGTATGGGGCCTCCACCCATGGCGCAGTACATTCCACTGAGGTTGTGGCGGAGCATATGGTTGAAAGGATTGGTTGGCTAGCTAGGAATGATACTAAGGTGCAAAGAACCAAGGAGGAGGTGTATACCAAGAAGGATGAGTAGGGGGGCCCCAAGAAGGTATGGATGTGTTCTGGTTGGGGTTGTAATATGCATGGGATGACCCTTGCATGCCCTGCTAGTATGGCCTAGGCCCATGAGGTATCCTTTGGTTTATGTAGCAGAGTTGTTCAATTACCCCTTCAGCTCCTTGATAAACAAATTTTAGTCCAGGGAGAGAAGGGCACTTGTCTGTGGAGTGGTTTTCTTCATAGATTGAGCATATTTCAATAGAATTCAATGGACATTCATTCCTAGGGTGCCTACTAGTGCATCTAGGGCAGAAAATTTCTAAGGCTCTCTCTCTTTTTGAGTGATTCCACTTGGAAAGGGGACCTAAGACATCCTAGTCAATAATAAAATTTGTCCCATCCAATTTGGATTTGATTTTCTTGGTCATTTGATGAATTATATTTTCGTATAGTAAATATGTAACATCCTGTAGTAAATCAGGGGATCCTGTAGGAAATCCTGTAGCACCCTGTATGAAATGCTATAACATTTTGTAGGAAAGCCTGCTTTGAGCCTGAATTGAGAAAAATCATCATTGAAACTAGGCTTAGGCCTCTGCTTGACCTCCATGCCATCAAGACCATTTTAACCCTCTTTCTCCACACTTGTCTCTCCCGCCAAAGATCAAGGAAAGATCATCATTTGCATTTATAAAGCAAAAAGATTTAAAAAAAATGAGTTCTTTTGTATTTACACATGCACACAACAGTGAGTACTCTCTAGATCAAATTTCATGCTCAGTTAGTTTAAATCATCACATGTGATAAATAGGATTAAGCTAGGTTTCTTTTAATTTAGTTCATGATGTTTATGCAATTAGAATAGGTTTCTTTCCTTGTACTTTATTTCTTGCAATATGTAAAGGTTCAATTTCAAACATTTCATTTTATGCAATTAGTTTAGGATTTGACTTCAGTACATGAACTCCATTACATCATCACAACAAAGGACGGACACATTGTATGCTACACATATAGTGCCGATGCCTCTTAAGTTTGTACAAGCCCCGGGTTGATAATTAAAGTCAATAGCCTTAGGAGTTGCAACATGAAGTGTTGCTCATCCTCTGAGCAACTTAGTGACCTCATTGTGCCTCATCCATGGCCCTGGTGGCCTCTCTCTTGTGCATTAAGAATCTTGGTTGTAATTTCTGCAAGGACAAGCCCAAAAACATATTTGTGCAAAGAAAAATCATTGTTTCTTGAGACCATTAGCTTGCTTTCTTGCCCTTATTCAAGATGGGTTCTTGAATATTTTTCAGTTTAGCAAGGTCTTCCATATCCTTATCAACCTTCTACTACCTTGTTCCACCATTTGGACACCTCTAAAACCTTCAAAATTCCTTTAGATGAGAACTAGGACATCCTATAGTAATTCCTATCAAAACTACAGGAAACCTTGTTAAAACTACAAGAAACCCTTTTTTAGCATAAATGATATTCTGAGCCTAGGACAGGCCCTCAACTTGACTCCCATGTCTTTTTCCCATTTTTAGGCCTTGGAAAAAAATCTAGAAAGAGATTGGATACCTCTTGGAAAACATCTTTTCATCACTGCAATTTGAGTTTTGTTTTGATGGTGAATGCCTCATTTCCTTTTGTTGCCTTCTTCTTCTCTCTTGTGGCCTAGATGACTGCCTAATGGCCTTGGAGTTCTCTGTTTTGATTAGGTCTCTCTTAAGCTCTGCCATCTTGGGGTTTAGCATAATTTGTTCATTTCTTCCTTCTTGTAGCAACATTCTGCCTTCCTGTAGCAATCATTTCTCCTCTTTCAAGGTCTTCTAACTGCATGGGAGTGATGAGAAATGATGAAGAGGGATTGGATGATGATGCTAGGGCTCAAAGGGAGTAGTGTAGGTTTGTGAAAATGGAGAGGGTGCTCTGTTTTTTTTTCAAGAATGAAATGGGATGGATGAATGAGGAATATATAGTGAATATGAAGTGGATGGAGGGCTTGGAGTGCTATGGTGAATTTGGCCTTTGCAAAAATTTCTTCTTTTAACTGCTGTCCTCATTCCTGGAAATAATCACCCTTCATAATTTGACTTTTCAATATTGCATGAGTGAAGGAGTGAGCTGAAATTAACTAGTTGAAAGCGGCTGAGACTACTGACCCATCCTTAGCTTATAAAACCTCATCTCTCATGCATTAACAACAAATTTCTAACTATAATATGCTCAAGAGAAGAGGTCAAGAATATTGCATACCTGTACTTACCTGATGGTCTTCCTGTAGATGTTGTTTGTTGGAGAGTGAAATCCTTGCTTGTATTTGCTACATGTGTTTTTCTCTTTTTTCCCCGATGTTGTTCCTTGATGTGTAGGTACTGGATGGTGATGCTGATGAATCCTCACTGTGTTGGTGGGTTCCCTCTTATTAAATCCCCTTGTCATGTTTCTATGATGGATGTGGAGGGTTGTATATGTCTCCTTATCACTGTCTGATGAAGCCAACCTCTGGTTTTTCCCTTTAAAACTGCTCACTGCCAATCCTGTAGGTGTTGTTCTGTATCCTGTAGGATCTCCTGTAGGATCCTGTAGGTTTTCAGGGAATCCTATAGGTTTTCAGGACAACCTTTTGTAGCCAACTTGTTTTGTCCATATCTCTCGAATGGTAGAATGGATTGACTTGAAATTTCATGAGAATGTTGCCATTATCATTAAGCACCTCCCCATAAAAACATTTTGGTCAATGGATTCACAGAGCTTGAGATAAACTAAAAATGGCTGAAGGTGATGGAGGCCGATTTCTTGAAAACCATTGACTGGAATTTGCTGAAATTTCTTGGGCATGTTACCATCATCTCAAATATACACTCCCACTCAACTACTTATACCACCATTTCTAAACCCACACATTGAAGTAGATCAACCCACTTACAATGCTGAGGTACAACACTTCCAAACATCTTCTCTTGAGTTCAATGGTATTCACCATAGCTCAGGAAGAGTATTGAAAAAAAGAGATTCTCTTGATATTATTGAAGGACTACATCCAAAAGAACAAGATTCAAAAGAGAAGATCAAAAAATGGGTTGCACTTGATGAAGAGAAAACATCAAAATCAGAGATTGAGAAAGCTCCCTCATGGTTACCATCAAATCCTCCATGTATTCAAGAAAACGATCGACAACAAGAGGAAGATTTGAAGGTCATGGTATTAAAGAAAACATGAAGAATGATCCAGATTAGAAAAAAGATCAGGGACATCACAACTATATTGAAATATGGTTCCAAACAGTCACTAAGTTGCAACAATACTCTCTCCTTCAATTGTGCTTGTATTCATCAAAGTCAAAGCATTTGATCACTCAAATTCAGGTACCTGTCAAAACATACATTTCAAGCTTACACATCAGTTTTTCTGTCATCTTGATGTGCACATGGCTCCATTGGAAGTAGTATTATACTTGAAAGTGATTTTGTTTTTCAAGTAGAGTAGGGAAAAAAAAATTGAAAAATAAGAGAAAAAGTAAAATCTCAGGTGAAAATCTCCTTTGGGGAACCTAAGATTGGCTCATTGATTGAAAACCTCCATGAGGCAGTCAATGGGCTGGGAAAAAAAAGAGAAAAAAAAAAAAGATCTTAGGTGAACAGCTCATTTGAGGCGCATAGGCAGACCTACTAGTTGAAAACCTCATTGAGGTGGCTAGTAGGCCTAGAGAAATATATATATATATATATATATATATATATATATATATATATATATATATATATGCTCCATGTATATCTCTGATGAATGCATGTACTCTCCAACATCTGCAAGAAAAAAAGAAAAAGAAAAAAACAAGTTGGTACATCCATGGGAGGGGGACAACCAGATGAAGATGATTTGATTGAACACATATTGCGAAGTCCAACTCCCAACACATTGTCCTTAGAAGAAGTTGTAAAGGAAACCTAGAACAACCATTAGATTGATCTATGCTTAGTTGATTCCAAACCTATCCATGTCAAAACCATAGAATTCAGCTCTGAGAGAACTTTGAAAATCAACCCATCTCTTTCTGTTCACCAAGAAGAAAAGTTGTGCAACATGCTCAAGGAACATCTGGATGCCTTTGTTTGGAGTTACAAAGAAATGAAGGGAGTGCACCCCTCGATGTGTACTCACCACATTTATATCAAAGAAGGTTGCAAACCATTCCAACAAACCCAAAGGAGGATGAATCCAGCTCTCAAAGATATAGTCAAAGAAGAACTGCAAAAGCTGCTAGATGTAGGATTCATTTACCCTATCTCCGACAGTGGATGGGTCTCTCCTTTGGTGTTGGTTCCAAAGAAAAATGGTAAGTGGAGGATTTGTGTCGATTACAGAGAGTTAAACAAAGCCACAAAGAAGGACCATTTCCCTCTAGCTTTCATCGACCAAGTGTTAAATGGCCTAGAAGGGAAAAAAAATTTCTCTTTCCTATATGGATTTAGTGGGTACAATCAAATTCAGATCAACCTAGAAGGCTGGGATAAAACCACCTTCACTTGTCCCTGGGGTACTTTTTCCTATAGGGTCCTTCCTTTTGGCCTATGCAATGCTCCTTCCACTTTCCAGAGAGCAGTCCTTAGTATCTTTGTTGATTAGTCCATGATGTAGTAGAGATCTATATGGAGGATTTTACACATTATGGATGTGATTTCCAAGAGGCTCTGTCCAACATAGGTAAGGTGTTGAACAAATGCATTGAAATGAACCTATCTTAGTCCTGAAAAATGGGAGTTCTTGATGATTGAAGGGACTGTGCTAGGTCATTCAATATCCCAGCAAGGACTGCAGGTGGACCCAAACAAAGTATCTATCATCCAAAGGGTCCCACCTTCGCAAAAGTAAAGAGATGTTAGAAGTTTCCTAGGGTTAGTTGGATACTATTGAAGGTTTATAAAAGACTTCAACAAGTTAGCTTCTCCTTTATTTGGGTTATTGGCCAAAGAATCTGAGTTTGTATGGTCAAAACGCTAACACCCTGAACGCCAATTTGACCATTGCACCAATTATCCGAGGCCCAAATTGGGCCCTTCCTTTTCATATACATGATGATGCCTCACACAAATCCATATGAGTATCTCTAGGATAGATAGATGAAAAATTACCTTATGTTATTTACTTTATCTGTAAGAATCTGTCAAAAGCTGAAATAAACTACACAATAACCGAAAAGGAGCTCCTGGCTATTATGCATTCATTGAATAAATTTAGGCATTACATTATAGGTTATCAAACATTTGTACATACTGACCATGCTGCAGTCAAATATTTAATGAATAAACCTGATGTGAATGCTCTGATTATTAGATGGTTACTTTTATTACAACAGTTTGAGCTAACTATTGTTGATAAGCCTGGCAAGGGAAACATTGTTGCAGATTTTTTGTCTAGATTAACTTTTCCTGTAGGTGAGGAAGGAATGGTTGATGATCAATTACCGGATGAACACTTATTCGCCATTTTAGTTCTCTCTCCATGGTTTGCTGACATAGCAAACTATTTGGTATCTGCACAGTTCCCACTGAACTTTTCCTCCAAAGAGAAAAGCAAGATTGTGAGGAAGAGCGCCCCATTCACTTGGATTGGGGGAAACCTCTTCAAACTAGGCCCAGATCAAATTCTGAGAAGATGTGTTAGGGAGGAGGAAGTCTTTGACATCCTTCTGACCTGTCATGATGGGCCTTGTGGAGGTCACTTTGCAACAAAGAGGACAACATTCAAGGTGTTACAAGCTGGTTATTATTGGCCCACTCTTCATCAGGATGTGAAAAGATATACTAGTCAGTGTGATTAGTGCCAAAGGATGGGAAAGCCTACTCCAAAGGATGAAATGCCTCTGCAACCTCAAGTGAATTTCGAGCCATTTGACAAGTGGGGCATGGATTTCATTGGGCCCATTGACCCTCCTTCCAAGCAAAAACAATATATAATTGTGTGCACTAACTATCTGACTAAGTGGGCTGAAACCAAGGCAATCAAGGCAACAACATAAGAGAAGGTGGCTAATTTCTTAAGGGAGAATGTATTCTACAAGTTTGGGTACCCTAGAGAACTGGTCACTGATCAAGGCAGCCAGTTTACCTCCAACATGATTGAAGACTTGTTAAGCCAACACAAGATTAAGCATAGAACCTCCACTCCCTATCACCCACAAGCTAATGGGAAAGTGGAGGTGACCAACAGAGCGCTGGAGGGCATTCTAACCAAAGTAGTTAGCGGCAGCAGAAAATATTAGGCAGATAGACTAGTTGAGGCCACCTGGGCCTATAATACCACTTGGAAGACCACCAGTGGATTCACGCCCTATGAGCTGGTCTATGTGAAGAGGGCGCCGTTGTCCATTGAATTTGAGTATAATACATTGAGGATGGCATCCCGACTAGATATATATCTCAGCAGTGCACAAAAAGAGAGATTGCCCCAGTTGAATGGTTTAGATGAGTTCAAAATGAAGGCCCTCCTACACACAGAGGTAACTTAAATTCAGAGGAAGATCTGACATGATAAGAATATCAAGGATAAGCAATTTCAAGAAGGTGATTGGGCTTTGTTATATGATTCCAGATATAAAGACTTTAAGGGAAAGTTAAGTACTAGATGGTTAGGACCTTATGTTACAGAGAGATGTCATGATAATGGTTCAATGCAAATCAGAACCATAGATACAAAGGCCATTCCTTTACTTGTTAATGGGCACAGATTGAAAGTTTACAAAAGGCCATTGTCAAAGTAAGAGTTCATAGATGGTATCAACAAAATAGTGATGGTGGTGGAGCAATTTTCAACTCCTGCCTCATTAAGTCACTGAGAAAAGAAAAAATAAAATAAGGAGACTCGCGTGAAAACCTCCATGAGGTGCCTGAGTCCCACTATTGGGTTGAAAACCTCTTTGAGGCCACCCAATGGTGTCAAAACCAAAAAAAAGAGAAACAAAAATATCTCTAGGTGAAAACCTCTCTCGAGGCGCTAAGGGAAAGCAACTAGGATGAAAACCTCTTGGAGGCAGACTAGTTGTTTTAAAAAAAAATAAAGAAAAAAGACAGAAGAAAAATATGAAAACCTCTTGCAGGTTAGCAGGAGGACGATCAGAGCAACAAGGGAGAATCAAAAGGGGCCTATTCAGCCCATATTTTTATTTCTCCATCCTTCACCATTCCACCATTCCTTTCATTTTTTCACTCATTTGACTAATTTTGCAAGGGTTTTGTGTTTTCTACAAGGATTCCCTATAAACCTACAGTATCCCCTAAAAACCTACAAGATTTTGTGAAAACCTACAGGATGATCTTGTAGGAATTACAATGGCTTGGGAATCCTAAAGGAAGCAATCACAAGGAAAGGAAATGACCTACACATGTCAAAAAATAAATTCCTACAACACCATCTCATTACCATACCACTCTCTAACTTGATCACCCCTGCATTCGTCATTAAAAAAAATCAGTTTTCAAGAAAAAAACACAGAGAAAAAAGATGAGACAAAGAGCAAGGGGAACAACACCCAAAGGTTATTTTTCATTATTCACACACCCCTAGACCTCCTCTCTATCCATGTTCATCATCCTCAAGCCCTAGTAGTAGAATATGACTAAATGTTTTGAGGGAGAAGCAACTACAAGACATCCTCTAGGAAATCCTATAGCAGCCTATTCCACCAAAAAGAAATCATAGGTTGCAGTAAGTTTCAAGCATGGAGATCCAAGGGCATAAGAAGCTCCTCCAGAGCAACAAAAACATCATCATCCTCAACATTAGGTACCTACACATCAAGGAAATCATCAAAGGACAATATATGAAAAAAAGAGGGAGAAATCACATGCATCGAACATACAACAAACACCTCATTTCTTCAACAAACTACAGCAAGGTAGTGTTACCATAGGTAAGTATCTCGCTTCACTCTCTCATTTGCATAATGTAATCAAAATATGTAAATATTGTGAACGAGTTGGTTTATGAGCAAAAGGTGGCCAGTTAACTTGGCCACCTTCGTTCAGTCAACAAGGACAAAACAGTTACTCCTCACACATGTGGCAACAGTCAAGTCAAAGAAAAGGAGGATGTGGTCAAAAGTAGTTAAGACTACAGATGCCCAAAGTGGGAGTTGATTACGAGGTGAGGGGAAGGATGATGTGGTAGTGGGGACCAATGGTCCAAAAATAGAAATTCGTACACCGGCTGCCAGCACACCACCTCACTCAACTCGACCATAAGAGCAAATAAATTTTGATCCCCATGCATACATGAATTCATCTTCTCAAGGCTCACTCTAGCAAAGTCACTGTCAACCCTCAAGCAACCTACAAGAGAGGGAAGCTTCATTTTTTCCTGCGCAGGACCTCCTACAGGATCCCATAGGAATCCTACATGATACAGTCAGGCAGTCTACACAATTGGCAGTGAGAAATTTCAGAGGAGGAAACACAAGGGTTGGCTACGTCAAGCACTATAAGGAGGTAGGCTCTACATTTCCTCCCATTTTCCAAGAGAAAGGAACAAACAATCTTCTAGTTTGTTTGAAATTGATAGATGTGTAAGGGAATTGTATCCACAGAAATTTCAGTCCCATTTCCTCCTTCATTAAAATTTTATATCATACATCTCTGCTCCTCCATCCACCAGACAAAATGATAGGGGGTTTAATAGAAGGGAGCCCATAAATACTATGACAATTCACTAACACCCTCCCTTGCTAGAAATATTCACAAGGCATAATTAGATGGGGTACTTTGAGAAATTGAGAGGGTATGATGATGAAGCAGCCAAAGATTTTTCTCTCTCCCTCATTCCACTGACCAGGGCCCATGCCACTGTTGTGGTGAGAGGACTCTCCATAGAGCTCACTCCTAGACTCATAAGAAAAATTACCACACCTCCCTTAGGAGTGCCTTGGAGAAAGGAAGACAAGGGAAATAGCCAAACTACAAAGAAGAAATTTTTTCTAGAGGGAGAGGAGGCCATGAAAGACAAGAATGGAGTGAGAAGAGCAAGCCTACCATACCCCTGGAATGAAATAAGCTACCACCTTATAAAATACATATCATGTAAAGGTAGGTATAGTGTGGTATATGGATACCACTTTAGGCTTCTTGAAGAATTGAGGTTTGGAGGAGATGCACTTGCTCACCACAGACTCAACATACCCTACTTCTTCTTAAATCCGTGAGAGATATGAGCATAAAATTGAAGGAAGGAAACTACCAGTAGTTGGCCCATCATGGGTTAATTAGACTCATCATAGAAGATGCGCTCAACAACCTTAGAATTCCTATCACATGGGAAACTTTGAGAGACATACAGATAGAGGAGGATATAAGAGCCCTACTTCCAGTGAAAGGGATGAAGAGGAAACTAAAACGAGGATCTAGAGAGGGATGAAGAGGAAATAGATGAGGAAGAAGAGGAAGAGAAAGAGAAGGAAAGTGGTTAAGAAACAGAGGAAGATGCCAAGGAGGGAACTGATGAACAAGGTGAAGAAGAGGAGAAAGACAAAGATGAAAAGGGGAATGGAAAAGAGGAGGCATAAGACAAGGAGTCACCTAAGGTGTCTCCAGAGCCCACTGAGAGAGAGGCAACAACTGCCCTCACTGCCCTTAGCACCCCTATCAGACAAAAACGTAAAATACAAAGGCAAACCCCATTATACTTTAGAACAAGGAAGAGTACAAGGATAAGGCAGGGAAAACCCCAAACTCCCACCATGGTTCCCATTGTTATTGAAGACTCACCTAAACAGCAGGAAAAGATGGCTCCTCTTATTAAAACTCAAGGAGAAGGATCCTCAGCACAAACCTCCCCTAAGTCTCCTATCACTTATGAGAGAAGGCTTGTGACTAGATCTGCCTCATCCAACAAAAAAGACATCCTACAGGATACACAACAGGACCTACAAGAAGCAGCGGAAATCCTACAGGAAACTCTGCTAAACCTACAGGAAACTAAAAAATTGGATAAGGAAGGGAGTATGTAGCAAGAACCAAAGAAGGAGGACCCAAAGCTAAGGTAACCTAGCCTTGAACCTAACCTTGACCTCTACTACAGATTTACTGAAGGGGGTAGGGCCATTCCACAAAAAAATTTCCATCCCATTATTCTTTGAGCCTGAGAAAGAAAAAGCCAAAACACATAGATGGATGCAGATTGCCAAGTCCAAGGGAGTAGAGGACATAGGTCACATGGAGGAAAAGCTAAAAGAATGGGAAAGAGAACTAAGCAGCCTAAGGGACAGAGAGACCGTAATGAAAACTCAGTTGGAGGTAGAAAATGCATGGTTGAAAGGAAAACTGTAAGAAAAAGAGAATTAATTGGAAACCATGGCCAGTCTATCTTTAGAAGCAATCCAGTGCAGGATGCCAACTAAGTCTTATGCATTATACGTTAAGGAACAATGGCTGCAGTTCCAAATCAAGACCCTAGCATAGAGATGCACTATTCCATTCCAAGATTATAAACAGTTCATTGATCTTTGTGATCAAAGCACATCGGAGGATAGGGCTAAGATGCCTGGGTTCTACTTTCATAACAAGGCCTTGACAGATCTAAATGTATGGGACCCAAATGCAAAACTAGGGGATTTACAGTTAATGGACTTGGCATCATGGATGAACCATGAGGAAGCAAGGGCTGCAGAAATGAAGAGGATATTGGCAAGGGAAGAAACATAGCCTCTCATGATAAGAGCTGAGTAGTCAAATCCAATGTCTATCATCAACACACATAATTTAATTGCAAATGATCCTCAACTTGCACCTAGGTATCATGCTTCCCAAGAGAAAGCAATTACACATTTTGAGGATATGTTTAGGCTGTTAGGGGATGACAGCATGAAATCTTGCTAAAGGAGATGGAATACTCTGCCATATAGTTTGAAAATCATAGAGTACCATTCTCCTTAAAGAATGAGAGAAGCACTGAATAAGACACCCATGTATAAGCAAACCATCCAAAGCCTCAAATTCAAGTGGATTGGATTGGATTGAGACTCAGTCCACCACCACCAGTGCTCTTGGAGATGTTAGAAAGAAGGAAGGAAGAGGAAGAAAGAAAGCAGTGGGAGGAGATAGAAAGGAAGGCAGGATTCTATGCACAAGAAGAGGAAACCACAACAGAATCATGGGATGTTAAGGAGGCCACCAGGGCTATGAAAGATATGGATATTTATTGAGTTGCTTAGAGGATGAGGAACGCTATCAGTAGGGGGGTGATGATGAGTTTCATCTTTGGGTAACTATATGGACCTTAATTCACCTCCTATCGTAGTCAAACCAACTCTTCACACAATTTATTACATGTTTTGATTATATTTTTTTTAATGAAATGAGTCAAAGTGAGATATTATGCCTAGTGGACTAATGTGCACTGAATGCAGGTTTGTGAGAGGAAATCAGGGAATTTTGGCAAGATTAATGGATGAAACTTGAATGGGACAAGGAAGAGATATTGTAGGAGGTAAATCCTCCTCATTTACTCCTCCTTCATTCAAATATTCCTCCATCAATCACACTAGCTCAGAGTACAAGCAGCCAAGTCATGAAGATTAAAAGGCAGCAGAGTAAGTGATAGTTAAAAAGTTAGTTCATCTCGAGTTTGGGAGCCGAGCCTCCCTAGATTTAAGGAAGTTGTTGGAGACTTCAGTTGTATAAATAAAGAGGCCTAGAGCCTCATTAGGATTCAAATTTTTGTTGTAAAAATACTAGTTATTTTTGAGCTCCAGACTTGTGGAAGACATTGCTATGTAATTTTCTGTTTTGATAATGAGAATAAGCTTTTTCTTGATCTAGCACTGAGTTAACTCAGAGGGCTGAAGCTCTTGGGTTAGGGCCCAACCCTAGCAGCAAAGGTTTCTCTTCTTGTATCTGTATGCTTAGATTAATTTCATAGATTCATGGTTAAATTATCCTTAGAAGTATTTCATTTCTAGTAGTGTAGATTTGATTAGTTTGTTTATTAGTTTACGTCCATTTGTGTTGTACTTGAGTAGTAGGTTAGAAAGCATCAAAAAGTTGTCAGTAGGTGTCTTGGCCTCACCTCTTCCTTCAGGGATCATGATTTGAGGAAAGGACCCCTATGCAACCCCAAAAAGACAAAATTCTACTTTCTCAAAGAATTTAGAGTTTAATGTACTTGAACCATCATTTGATCGATTTGCAAGTGTAGGATTCAATTATCATTTCTTCAATTTTTAGTGTTACAGTAGATCTCATCAATGATTTCATATTATTCTGTAAATTTTCCTCACGCATGAAGTAGACAACTAGCTCATTAAACTATGTTTTTCTAGCTTATTGAAATTCTTCTTCTTTACATGATTTTTGGGAAAATATCATTGTTTGATGCAGTGCAGGTGTTTCAAAAGTAGAGAGAGATATCATAGCAAGTAAACTCCTGCCAACCTCATCCATCCATGACCATTCCTCACTTTCACTAAGACCCTCACCAATTTCATCATTTTTCATAGAAACTCCTCCAAGCATGTTGAGCAAATCCAACCATCTCCCAACCTTGGTTTTGATTTATGAGTGATCCGAGGAATTTTCTCACTCCATTCCACCCATCAAAAACCTTCCCTAAGCCTTCCATCACCTTAAACACCCATCATTTTTCTCTCGGATATATCCTGTAGAAATACAGGGAATCCTATAGGTTTTTAGGACATCGTGTAGGTTTTCCTATAGTGGCCTATTTTGAGGCCGAATTGAGTTAAAACCTCTAGGAAGCCACACAAGGTCACCTAAGGATCTCCCAAACCTTCCAACCATCCACCAACATCCCTAAGCCACCTGCCACATCACCAAAAGAGATTAGATTTCACACTTGTTTTTCCATAAAAAGAACAAAAAAAAAACAGTTTTGTTGAGGCCACTTACATGCACAGTAGTAGAATGTTCATTCTTTGAATTTACATGCTTAAGATAGTTGAATTTCATACATGTTAAGGTTAATGTAACATTCTTTCTTAAACATAGTCTCTTAGCAGTTATTTAGGAAATGGTGTGTTTTTAGCATTAGATTTTAGTCTTTTTCCTTACTGCAGAGACCATCTTTTTCTTAGAGTAGATTTCTCTTTCCCTCATTAGTAATCAAGCTTCTTCTGAATCCATAGAAGTTTGGCTTGACAAATCCCAGTGGTCTCTCGCCTACTGAATAGTGAAAAAAGGTAGAACCATCACTTTTACTTGTGTATACAATACTCTCACCTCCAAGTTCGTATGAACCCCGAGTTGATAAAGTAAAGTTGGTAGCCCCAGGAGTTGCAACATTCTTGCTGCAATACTAGTGCTCATCACATGTACATGTATGGAATCACAAACATGACTCCACCTATATCAACATGAACCACATCTAAATCTAATTCATAAATAAAATCAAAACTGATAAAAAAATCTAATTTTGCACAATTTAGTTACCTTCATATCTACATCCCTATATACCCATCCCAATGGATATGGGTTTGGATGATCTTGAACTTCCAGCCCCAACTTCTTGACTAGCTCCACTGAAATGAGATTCGCTTGTGATCCTGAGTCAAACAAAGCATCAATCTTTGTGTTCTTGACCTATATCTTTATATGGAATAGCTTGGTCATTTATTTCTCTTCCCGTTGTTGAAGGCTACTCAGATTCACCTCCTTCTGCACTGATCTACAAATGATCTTCTCATCCACGTACAAGCTTATTTAAACTTGGTTGCTCGAATCAGTGGCCATGAGATTCTTCTTCTTATTATTTTTCTTCTTGTTCTTTAGGTTTAGCTCTGGATGCAACTTCCAACATTTCTCCTATGTATAGGCATCTATGTTGTAGTGGTTGCTAAGATATTTGCACTAGTGTGCTATGGCTGCCACCTTTTTATCTTTTCCCCCTTTTTGCTTCTTCTTTCCCTCCTTAGAAGCGTCCTATTTCTCCTTCCGCTTTGATCCACTTGAGTGCGATCTATTCAGGTCTATGTTCTCCAAGTACTGTGCCTATACACAAGGCTCATCCACCGATTTGGGCTTGAATAACATCACTTTCTCACGCATATGGCGTTGCATACCCCCCAGATACTTGAGAAGTACATATGGGTTCTTTGGAGAGATACCCAACATTATAGCCATCTTTTTGAATTCTGTGATGTACTCCTACACATTTTGGCCTAGATTTAGCTAGAAGTAAAGCCATCGGATCCACTGGTCCTCCACTTACACAATGGGATAAAACTATAAATTAATCAAGGTTTTTAAATCCTCTCACTTAGTCACTGGAGGTTCTACCTCCAACCTCAGGGTTTCTGTGTGGCTCTCCCACCAAGTCAATGCATGACCCTTTAATTTCAGTTGCGCGAATGAGATCTTTTGCCCTTCCTCAATTTGATGGATGCTGAAATAAAATTCCAGTTGCTACAACCAGTGGTTAAACTTTAGAGCATCGATCTCACCGTGGTACGACTTGATATCTAATTTTTCTTTCATTTTATACATGGACTGATTCATGACACTTGAACTGGGTTGATCTTTTCCAGGTTCTTCCTTCGGTTGGTTCTTCGTTTCTTCCCGATCTCCTGATTCCCCTTCTGATTTTTTGTTTGCATTCAAACCCCCATCTTCTCCAAATATCCCAAGATTATTGCTCAGGGCTGCCATGATGAGCTTTACATTGTGATTTATATCTGCAACTTGTTGTTCCAGCTGGAAAAACCTCACCTTTGCAGGATCACGAGGGTCATTTGCAGATTCGTCGAAAATGATTAGGGTTTTATCATTTTCAACCTCACAGACATAGATCCCATGTAAAGTCCACAAAATACCCAAAGAAACCCACTCTAATACCAATATGATTTCTTCCTCCTAGTGTCTCGGTTATAATACAACCCGATAGCCTACTAGTGGTTATGTTTGACTACATCAACTCTTAATTATAGTTAGAATATAGAATCTTCTAGAGTCTTGTACATCACAAACACGTGGCTAGCCCCTTTTCCATGAATAATGGGGGTTGACACAACATCCTCCTGAATTATAGGTGTGAAAACAAGAAGGTCAACTTATGAGTGGCATAACTTTTTCATATAGACTCTGATTAACATTACGTCGTTGGAAAGATTTATGTGTGTATAACAACATGAAATTTTTTTCTTTAATAAAGAAATTTTTACCCCCAAAAAACATTATTTAATGCCTCAAAATTCTCTCGGAAGGTTTCAAACCTCGTTTTGTCAAACTGGGTCATGTGAGTGAAACTAGCCTTGTGAGATGATTCCTCCACTTTTTCCACTCTGAATGCATCAAAATGGATGAAAAACATTATAATGATCCAATTTAGATCATGCAGAATAAATATGGTTCTCATTTTGTAGACATTTTGACACATATTTTGGCTTCATGATCATTCGCTTCAACACCATTGCCTACAACAAGGACATAATGTATCATAATAGAGAAGAAAGGGTTTTATCTATGTACATCTTGGTAGCAGTAAGGGTTTCATGTTTAATTACTACAAGAGTTTGAATTAGTAGAGGTTTTGCAACAATCAATTCATTATTATCACAATATTCTATCATTATTAAGAAGCAAATATTTTATGTTGCAGCAGTCCGAACGATAGAATCACATGGTTCATGTCTTGTGAGGGATTTCTGTCAGTTTCAATAAGGTTTTTGAAGTGAGGGAAATTATTATATTGGAATTCTTTGTAAGTGGGTCATTGTCCCTAGTACGAGAGCCCACGGTAGTTGGTTTGATTTATTATCTTTTTCAGGGAGGTTGGGTGGTGCTAGGTAGGTGGTTGAAGTCACCTTCTGATTGTGGTCTGAAAACACTTCAGGGTGGTAGGGTGGTGCTAGGGCAAGTTGGAGGTTGATAGGGTGTTGGAGCATCCTTTTAGCCGTCTACTGATAAAACCAGGGTGTTAGAGTGCCCTTCTAGTTGGAGTTGGAAAATTGAACATTTTTCTAGAGTACAAAGGAGTCGAGGCTTCAATTTTCAGTTGGAGTTGAATCATTTTGACGTACTGTCAAAATTATTAGAAAAGAGTTCGGTGGTTTTTTGTCTCGAAGGGGGTTTCCCACCAAAAAAAATCTTGTGTCTACTGTTTATTTATTTTGCTAAAGATTAATTAATGCTCTGAAAAGATTAAATAAATTAGTAATTGCTAAGAAATTATGATTCACCTCCCTCTTTTAATTTCCAACAATGACAAATATACAGGTTAATTTTTTTTTTACAAACTCAAAATTAACAAAGTGATGGGCAAATTTTATTAACAAAACTGCTAAATTTCATGTAGACGAAAAACTATGGGAAAATATGTCTTATTGACAAAAAGAGAATAAAATTTTTTAAAATATTAAATTTTTTGCATATTGTGACATTTGTAGTGAGGTGGCAATGCCAAGTGGTTGCTAAGTTGGCGTTTGTAGGGTGACAAGTGGTAGACAAGTGGCATGATTGGACACCATCAGAAGTCGATGTGATATTAAACTCCCTTGCAACTTTGAATCCGATATCAATATAAGCTACTGATTTGCTCGAGTGTCAATTGTCAGATCCATGGAGACACATCTTTGTGTTAGTTTAAACACATGCTAGGGATCCAATGTATATTTAGATAATTGATGTGATTATGGTTTTAGATCCATTGGGGGTGCAACTCCTTATTATCCTTTGTGCATGTTGGGACCCAATATGGATTTGGGCTATTGGATCTGGGTAATTTTAGTTGTTGGATCCATTGCAAATGTAACTCAACAAAAACTATCATACATGTTATAACTTGTTATGGGATGTAGGCCACTAATCTAGTTTAGGATCAACTATCAAATCTGCAAGTGTGCAAGTTGTGCACCGTGGGAGAAAAGTGGAGAATGGATGCCAACTGAAATCACATTCAATAAAGGAATGCCACATGGGAGGGAAAAAAATGAAGTGGAACCCTTCCATCTTGGTGGAGCTTAACAAAGGTACCATCTAAATTATGGGGCGTAGGTGGGGACTGAAATGCATAAGGGGTGGTTGCATGTGTTCCAAGTGTCTAACGAGAGATATGCAAATTCAATTCGTGTCCAATGAGAACTAAAAATTCTATATACATAGACAAATACTTTCCAATAGAGGGAGATCACACAAAGAATATTAGTATAGCTGTATAAAATCAATCACAATTTAGATTTTTTCAAATTCACAAACCTATTTTTGAGTGCAAAGCTTGAGTAAAGGTTTACACCTAGAGATAAAGATTTGATTCCTCTTTATGCTTAATAAATCCCATTAAGATGAATCTCTGCAAGTTTTTAATTATATTATTTATATTTATATAAATTTCATATCTTTGTATATACAACTATTCTTTTTTGTTATTTTATTAAAACTCTCATAATATATATATATATATATATATACACACTTGGTCTTTTTCTTTCACATATTTTATAATATTTTAAATTTAATTTTTTGATGTGGTATGCTTAGCATTAATTTTATATAAATACATTAGATTTATTATTTTTATTATTATTATAAGTATTAAGTTTTTATATGCTTGTTAATTAAATTTAAATACAAAGTTTTGAAATATAATAGTTAAAAATATGAATCATTAGAAGATAGATCTTAATTTATATTTACTATTTATAATTTACACATATTTCACATTTCTTTATATAAATATTTTTATTTCTAATTATATATTTATTAATTAAATTTATTAAATTTTCATTTTCTTATTAATTATATGTTTTATAATGTTTATGAATATAAAATATTATTATTTTAATTTGATATGTATATTATAGTATTTTAAAGGAAACAATTATTTGTAATTTTGTTAGAAAACATATATATACACACATGCACACGGAGGAAAGAGCATTTGTATTATATAATTTTTGCCCTGGTTAGTAGCAAATACATCATGCAATTAAATGCTAATTGATAATTTTTTTCAATTATTTTCTCTCTTCCAATAAAATACATGATTTTCACGAGGAGAATATATTTGAGCAACAAAAAGAGGGGTTTTGTAGGTGAATACCTTACAAAACTGCCCCAACAAACACTTCTTAGAGTGTTAGACTTCATCGACCATTAGGGAATTAAAACAGATCTGATTTGCCCATTATTTTTTAATTCATATATCTTCAATTTACACCCTTCGTTAGCATAATTGTCTACTTCTCTATTGAAGTCTCTTAGGACATGGAAATATGCTTTGGATGAGATATTTTCCCTAGTTTTCCTAATTCTTTTCATAATGTTTTCCATAGATTTCACCTTTGGGAGGAAGCCTTTGACCATTTAATGTAGGATTAGAAAATAATCTACCATAACCCTAAGTGTGTTCACCTAATATGTTTTGGTTAACAATAATCTCTGGTAGAGACAATATATCTCTGCTTTAATATTTGTCATAGAACCAAGACTTCATGAGTACCTAAAAATTTATCCTCCTCAAAAGAAAAGTACCCCTTGCCTACTATAATCCATACAACATTACAATACATCATATCATATTAAATTGAATTGATTTATTAATTATTTTATTATTTTTAATTGAATGAACATTATATTTTAACTGTTTTTTATTTAACATTTTATTTTATATACACTACAATATTTTCCTATACAAATCAATCAATAATCAAATTCCAATAACATAGCACTTACGATAAAGCTAGACCGGGGATGTCAAAATTATATTATCTAAAATGGGGTTGTCTTCAATCAATAATCAAATTCCAATAACATTACATTTTCTCTATTTAAAGAATTCCAATAACATTATATTTTTTCGTATTTTACTTTAAATATCAATATCACTGCACCCAAATTTTACTACCAAAACTTAGCAACTGAGCAGTCCATCAAATTAGTTAATTTTCAATTTTTTGGACGATTAAAAAAGAATGCCAATTTTGAAAAAAAATTAACTAGGGGAAGGATGCCATTAGCCGAACGAGTCTAGCTAGGAGCTCACCGATGCCACATCAACCTGCTGAGGTGTTGTACAACACCTATCCTCTGCTTGAAAACACTTGTCATGCATATGCGGTGTTCGGTTCAACCGGTTTAGGGCGCGTTAGGTTAACTTGGCAGTCAGTTGTCCGCGCCTTCATTCAATCACTACCTTATTCTGTTCAGGCCTATTTCTTGTACGTTTATGGTCTTGGGTACTTGTGTGGCGCTGCTGTAATGCCACTCATATCCATGCCTATCCTTAGCGTTGTAGATAGTAGGTTATGGTGTATTTTTGTTGCTTGTTCGAGAGGTTGTGAGGTTGTTATTTGGAATTTGGTCTGGTTTATTGGGATGTTTTGTCTTCCCCGTATGGTGTATTTTCCTGGATATTCGTCTACGTTCATCCCTGTGGTGGATTTATCTCAACTTGATGTGGTTATGCCATTTTCTTGCTCTGAAGGGTTTTATCAGGTAAGAGAGTAAGTTTCAGAGCTACACTGGAGATTTTTGCTTGTTTTATGCAGGTTTTGGAGTTTTTTGGATGTCTAACCCCATGGCAGGCCTGTCTTGTAGGACACTATTCGATTTGCAGTTGGAGCTATGGTTTATCGAGGATCTGGTGTTCCTGTGGCAAGTTGGCATGGAGGAAGTTGACGAAACAAGACCTGGAAGGTAGGACACTGTCCTATTAGCTTATATATACCTATTTTTTTAAACACATTTAAATGGATGGATTATTGTGCATTTGTTTAACTTATCTGCCTGTGTTTTTGAACACTTTCAGCTGTGTTGGTTTTGTCTAAATTGTGGGTTTTTTATGGGTTTTGTGTAAATTGTGGGGTTTGAAGCATGAAGACTCTATGCGTCGAGTCATTTGTGCAACAACAATGCGTTGAGTTTGGTTGTAGTTTTGGTGTTCTAGTTGCGATAATTTATTCTGGTCACGCAGTTAGTGCTAGGGTTTGGTATATTATACTACTATGTATGTGAGAATAGGGTTTGGTCTTGTGTGTCTCTTTGGAGCCAACTTTCTTCCAATGGAGTCGCCAAGTGAACCTCGACTACAAGAGGTGCCCAGGCATCTTATAAATCTGTTATAATTTAAACTTAGCCTTAAATCCTATTGCCTAGAGGACAATAGTTAAGATTTTAAGTATGTGCTTGAATTTACTCTTAGGGGTTAAGTAATTCAACTTCGAATCTCTTAAGAATAAAGGAATCTAGTAAATCATGGTCTTGATTGAAATTTGTTAAGTAAAAAGGGTTAAAGATATCTTCAATACCTTTAAACACAGGGCATTAATCCATCATATATCAGATATCTTATTGTTTTCATGGAAGTATGAAGAATTTCCAGAATACAAATGAAAATAAGCAAGGCACAAATGTGTTGTAGTTTTGGTCATTTTGGTGTTTTAGTGTTCTAGTTGTGATAATTTATTTTGGTTGCGTGCTCAGTGCTGGGGTTTGGTGTATTATACTACTCTGTATGTGAGAATAGGGTTTGATCTTGAGTGTCTCTTTGAAGCCAACTTTCTTCCAATGGAGTCGGCAAGTGAATCCTCGGCTACAAGAGGCGCCCATGCATCTTATAACTCTGTTATAATTTCAACTTAGCCTTAAATCCTATTGTATAGAGGACAATAGTTAAGCTTTTAAGTATGTGTTTGAATGTACTCTCAAGGGTTAAGAATTCAATTTCGAATCTCTTAAGAATAGAGGAATCTAGTAAATCATGATCTTGATTGAAATTTTGTAAGTAAACAAGGTTTTCAACATATTATTTTTTCTATTATATTTCTCTATGTGTGTTTCATTTACTTTCATACCTTTTATTTCATTTCTTGTACAACCCAGATCAATAGGATACCATAGAGAGATAGAGACCAACTCTCGTGGGAGTAAAAGAATTGAGCAAAAATATAAGACAATAGGCATAAGAATGACGATATGAATGCACAGAGGATACTAGCTTAAAAAATCCACCCTATATTCCTAAGAAAACTTTCCTCGTGGTTCCATGGTCTGGCTTGGGGGTGGCTAGCTACAAGAAAAATTACAGTGTAGTTGAGTTTATGGTGCGGCGGAACATGGCTCACCATTCATCAGTTGTAGGAAGCATCTATTTTCAGTCAAATAAGTGTCCTCATGGACTTAAAATTGTAATGTAACCCATAATGGATGAAATGGAAATCATGTTCATAGAGTATTAATTTATGAGCTTTCTTGCTAAATGGATATCGTACTCTATGTTTCTTATTTATGATATAAATTGGAAAATTTTCCTTTTATTCTTAGATGAAAGAGAAAATATGGGTTTAGTGGTTGTTAAATTTATGCAATGCTCATATTCCAACTTATGTATTTTTATGTACCCTTATGATGTTCTTAAGGAGAATATGACCAATAAGTCTATAGTTCTAGTTATGGTCTATGTCACAAATATTAACCAAAATAGGAATATGGCTAAATAGATAGGGGAAGTTAACCCCTTAGTCTCTGAGAAGACCTTGATGGATGCTTGGTTGTAAATGGATCTAGGGAGTCTAATTAGTAAGGTTTCTTTGCCTTACATAAGCCACAGAATCCTTATGTTTACAATAGAGATTAAAAGGTCTTGTTGGTGTTCCAGCCTTGGAACTAAGGGTAAAAGCATTGAAAACAATCTGAATACCCAAATGAATTACGTTTTGATAGAAAATATGATGTAAAGTCTTAAAGAGTTCATTGAAGAATCTTCTCTTTGTTGGATAATGTGTTGAAGGGCTTGATGTAGTTTGGTGGGGTTCCTAGTGATCGTGCTATATTTTACAAATCTAGTTGGAGGATTTAACAACCATGAGGTATATCTACTTGGAATAATTCTCCGTGGAAATGTTTCCCTTGTTTGGAGAAAAGGTTTGAATGCCCCAGGAGAGGAAAATTATACCAAGAATGGCCTCTTTGGCTTCATGTGAGAAGTTGAATGGTTATCTAACTGAGATATGGAGTATTTAACTTCCTTCATTATTGGTGAAGACCTTTGTAGCATCTAAAATCTTATGGGAAATTCATTTCCTTGTTAAATTCTCTTGGAAATGCTTATAAATTTCCATAACCACTCTCCGGGAAACCAAAAAGAATTCAATAATTAACCCTTTTATTTTAAACTGTTTGGCAATTTTGGGTTTGGAGGCCCTAGGTTTAACCCCAGTCCCCTAGTTATATAGCCAACAAAGGGATCATGTCCAAGAGATATAATATAAGGGGTTTATTGAGTATCAGGATTATACTCTCTACCCATAATTACAAACACCCGATGAAAACATAACCTGACAAGCCATTGTATAACAAATGTTTGGAATCATCAAAAGATGGGAATCAAGCCTTTAACTCTTGGGTGTCGATCTTTCGTATTTCCATAATCAAGGATTTCATTAGAGTCCACCAAGTGGCAACCCCAAATAGTAACATAACCCACACTTTTTTTGGTTAATAATAATTTCATGAACCATCAAGTGATGGTGCATTGGTGTCATATTTTTGGATTTCGGTGTATTGAGAGAGTGTGGTGGAGTTTACTGGCATGAATCCCTAGTGAAAACACAACCTACATTATTCATCATTCATTACAAATTTCGGGAGTTGTTAGTTGATAAGACTAGGTGTCACGTATTTAGAATGTGGATATCAAAATTATCCTCAATATCACTAAAGTTTGATAAGGGCCTTGGCATGGAAAATGATGATCACGTGGTGCTAACATGGGTTGATGTGGCACTTGTTGGGTGTGGTTTTTATACCTATTTCCTACATTTTTTTCCCCAGTTTTGATCCTCTTTCCCTCCAGGCCAATGAAACTTCACATGTTAATCGCCTTTTTCTCATTATATACAACCTATTTCAATATCATGTTATTTTACCATTTTTGCTGAATATAACGATGCAATATTCCTTTTTGTGGCTAAATGGGGTAAGCATTAGAGAATTCTTTTGGATCCTCTCCTCTTTTTCAGGTGTTGCTTGCGAGAACGAGGTTATGGAGTGAACAAGCCGTGTTGATCGATCTCAAAGTAGGGTGGAGATGATTGCTGTTACAGATTGTTGTTACAGGTGTTGTTACACCACATGTTGTTAAAGGTGACCGTTGTTACACCTTGGATATTGTTATAAGGATGTGGTTACCCAATGATTGTTGTTACATCCCAAAACGTCATTTGACCACAAAATGTTGTTGCATTGTACTGACAAAGTCGTGGGTACTATTCCACACAACAACTTTCGTAAGTTATGAAAGTTGTTACTGATATATTCCTGATTTTGGGTATGTAATGACTATAAGAGAAACTTAATCTCTCATGTACGAGGATGACATAGAAAGCATTGTTATTTTGATCTCGTAACTTTTAATTATTTTTAATATTGAAGACACTGTGGTGATGCTGTTACTGTTTCTCATTTGATTCTTTAACTAATCTTGTGTTCATTCCTGCACCCCTGCTAGGGAGGAAGGGCCCTCCTCTTCAGCAGGGATTGCAGCGGTAGAAGTAGATGTATATTATTGTTTCTTTTATAGTTTGTATGGTTTTCAGTTGTTGATGTATAAATTGTAGAATATATATGCTTCAATTCTAGAATTATGTTATGTTGTTACACTGGTTTGATTAAGAAGTATTGTACTTGATCAACTGGTGTAGTTATTAGTTCAGTGTGTGGCACACCGTTTCTCTGGTAATCATGAAGTGTGATTTAATTTTTGTAGAGTGTGTTAATTTCTGCAATTGATTCAGTGACATTCGTTGTAGTGTATCGACACAAATAGTGCAAACTCCATTGAAACAACAAGACCTACCCTCGGTTGATAATTAAATGGTTGCAGTCTTGTTCAATTAGGATTGATTAAACCAACACTACATCACTCACATGGTGCTGACATGGTGTTAACATGAAACTAACATTGAGATAATGTGGCACCAATGTGGTGCTAATATTTCCAGGTGATGTCGAAAAGTGACATCATCATAGTGTGCGGCATTGTTGATTTAGTAGTCGAGGTGGAAGTTGACACAGATATTGGGATATCATCCTATTAGTGGGTTGTGTGTTAAGCTACTAAGAGGTTTGGGCATTGTATTGGGCATAACCTCCTAATACTAAGAGAACCCAACATCTCTGTCAAGTGATGGAATGGTCAGGTTTCATCAATTAATGGCCTATTATTGTAGGTTTTAGTCTTGTACAATTAATTGTTATAAATAGATTCTTAATTGAAATAAAAAATATGCAATGGGAAACACACACATGCACGAAAAGATTTTATCTTGGAAACCCAAAATTGAGAAAACAAGCAAGGTTTTTCAATAAATCTATTCTTACGTACAATATTACAATACAATATATATCATTCGATATCCATGAAATGCCAATCCATTACCATAGATTAGAATACAACCATAGTTCCTTAAATGGAACTACAAAACCATGGTCACAACCACCGTGTTCCATAAAAACACTTTTAGAAAAAATCACGTGTTAGAAAACTGCCAAAAGACAGGCGTAAAAAAATACCCCCCAAAGAAAGTCTAAGGGCAATTCCCCCAATGACCCCCCTTCACTATACATCTTAGTGTGTGGGGATAGTCATGCAAAGAATATAACACATACCCAACTTTTATCGGATCAAGTTGAATAAAGGGTGATAATGATTATGTGGCCTAGGAGATTTTTGGGGACACTAATAACATAACCCAAAATTCTATTGCATGATGGAAGTTGGCTGAGTGGTCAGGATCCATCAGTTGATGACCTAATGTCAGTTTGGGTGGATTTGGGATGAAAAAATTTAAATGGGATAAGATTTGTATGGGGGGTTGAGAGCCAATATAATTTCTAGTGGTCTAGGTTTGTAGACATGAGTCAGTGTAGGAATGTGCCATGAATCAGTGTAGGAATGTGCCTAAAGATGCTACATTTCATCCACATGGAACTATATAATAGATATTGATGTGGCATTAAAGGGTGGATTTTTAAATGGGAATAAGTTTTGTGCCGAGATCTTAGAATAGGATAGAATTTGTATCATTAGAAATATCTCAACAAGCAGAATATAATGGTAGTATCAGAAATAAAATAGGATATGGTTAAATAAAGAGTAATTTGGTAACTCCATCTCAATAATTAACCTTGAAGATCAAGTCTAGATAAATCTCGCACCCCTAAATAGACATTAGGGGGTTCGGTACCCTACAAAACCATTGTCAAAAATCCTTCTTATTGCCATAAACTTTGTTGCTTGAACTTAATAATCACTTGCATTTTTTATCATTTTGGAAGCAATAATTCATCGATTAATCTTTCTCTTACTACTTGTAATATTTTAAGTTGGCTTCTCTTGAATCATATGGTTAATTATATATCATAATATCTTTGGGACACTTTACCATTTGGCAGACTAGGTCATTGATCATTTAAAGAGTTTCAAACATCCTTTGATCAAAGTCATTCAGAGAAGAGAGAGTTAGCATCTAATCTTAGCCTTTTCTCACCTGTACTAAATGATAAGACTTAGGATTAAGTATAAGGAATCTTCAATCCCCCCTTAGGTAGGAAACCATTTTCTTGAACCTAAAAGGGAGAGGAAATTCTATCAAGGTGATAATGGATAGCTTTCCTAATCATTTCCTCATATTTCTCCCTTGGCGAGGTTAGGAATTTTCGTCTTAGGAGAATTCGAGTGATAACAAGTACCAAAGAGTTAGGCTTTCAATTGAGTGGCAAATTCAACAACTCTCAACAAATACCTTTTGAGATTTGAGTCTAATGAATTTATTTTCTATGGAATTATCTCATAAATCCATGAATAGAACCTTGCAAGCTCATGCAAAAATTTATTGGAAACACTTGGTACATGTGGTAGTCTTCAAAAAAACACATTTTATTTGTAACTTCTGATGTGATGTACTCCACCCAAAGATATTCTTCGAGAACTTGTGCCAAGGCAAAGCCATATTGCCCATTTTGGAAAATGGATATTTAGGAACTTTGCAACAACAATACAAATCAATGGAGAATGATATTTCATAAGGTTGTGATAAACCATTAAAACTTTGGATTCCATTAATGATCCTTAAACTACCGTGGAAATTCCACTCGACAATTTGTCACAACAAATATGATAAAGCTATATTTAAAAATCCGAAATCTATGCTATTAGGGTTTTATTTCTCTTAGATTTCTGGTTCTATAAATTATTATTAATTGTGTATGCATGCAAAATAATTATTATGCAGAAAATAAGAACAATGAAATAAAAGCTCACAAACCATGATTTCGCACAAGATATGACTTGGGAAACGTTTTCGGGAGAAAACCTAACTAGAAGGTGCGCCCACTCTACTCTCTTTCTTTGAATAGAAAATGGTTGCAAGTATAAATATTATGGCCTGTGGCTTGTGGGCTACTACACTGCACAAATCCTCTCTATGTGCTCTATCTCCTATCCCTCTCAACTATTTTTTCTCATCTATCAAATAAATTCACTTGAAATAATGAAACCCCTTTTCCTCCTAGTGGCCTAGTTATAACACAACCTGATAGCCTCCTAGTGGTTATGTTTGACTCCCTTAATTCTTAACCAAAGTTACAATATGGACCCTTCTAGATTCTTCTTCATCATAACCATATGGATAACCCCTTTTCCATGAATAATGGGGGCTAACGTGGCATCTTTTCGAATTATGGTGGTGAAAATAGGAATGTAAACTTCTTAGTGGCATAAATTTTCCATATAGACTCTAATTAACATGATTCTTGCATTGCTGGAAAATTATTTGTGTAGAATATGAAAAAATAGTGTTCTGATAAAGCAAAAAAAATTACCCCCAAAAACCGTTGTATGATGCCTCAAAATGTTCCCAAAAGGTTTTAGACCCCAATTTACTAAACTGGGTCCACTGGTAAAATTCTCCTTTGAGTTGATTCCTCCACATTTTCCACTTTGAAAGCATCATGAGATGTCAAACAATAAAATGATATAATCTAGATCAATTGCAAGATTTGGGAAGATGCTTTTTGGAGACAATTTTAAATATTGTGCAACATTTGACAAGATTGAATTTTTTTCCATTTGTGAAACATATTATTGAATTCATTTTTATTCATTGTGATACTTTAAAAGATGCAACTTATTTGAATTTGCAATGGCTCACATTGTGGCAAAAGTAAAATTTACAAAATTGTGATGAGACCAATCTTTGAGAAAAGTTAGATCTTGAAAATGATGTGTAATGGTGCAATAGTTCAAATGATGGAACCTTTTAGTGATTGCATCATGATCACAACACTTCAAAAGATATAACATCTCTAAAACTATGATATGGTGCAAACATATAAAGATGAAATATTTTGGATAAGAGTGGGGACCATCATGAGATTTGGAAAGATACATTTTGGAACTTTGAGACCAAAAAGGTCAAAGGAAAAACAAACTTGGAAGATTGTTTCTCATGGAAAAAGTTGATGTTTTGAAAGGATTTGCAACAAAAAAAAAAGTTCAAAAGATATAAATTTTAAGCAAGTGCATAAAGAGGTTGAAATACAATTATTTTTCCAATGGTGGAGCTAGTGAAGGAGTGAAAGAGAACATACAAGAAAGTGCACAACATCACATATTATTAGGAGATGGATGTTGAGAATGAGTGCAATATTACCCCAAGGCTAAAAAAGGATTCAAAGGCACATGATTATGCCAAAATAAAAAACAAGGAAACTTCAACTGACCATAGCTTGGAAACCTAATGTTAAAGGTCCTTGGATGCGATTAAGAGATATGAAACTTGGAGAACATAAAGAATTCCATTACAGCAAACATATTTTGAGTGTTGGGTGTGGAGCCTGATTATCTTCTTTATTCAAAGGTATTGTCGCAATGGACCCAAATTCGTAATGGGGCGGCAACACTGCCCGTTTTTGCGCCACCAGGGGGGTCTGTGATGACAATTCTTTAGAGCCCCCCTTGGCAAGGGTTCGGGGGTAGACCCCTGAAGCTAAAAATAGATGTAAAATTTCCTTGTAAAATGTTATAATTTCATAGTCAATCTGGGCCATTCATTATGCAAAAATATGACGGTAGAAGTTATGTCTAATTTAGGGTTTTTTCCCTAGAACGAAAGCCCTCGCTATATATGATGGAATTGTATTGCAACTATGTATGTGTGTATTGTGAGCGATAAAGAGAGAGGAGATTATGTGAGAGTGAAGAGGGAATTACATTGGATCTGTTATAGGTTGTATCTCTTCATTTTGCTAGATAATATAAAAGGAAGGATTGGTTGTTTCTCTGCGTACGTAGCCCAAATTGGGTGAACCACGTATATCTGTGTCTCTCTTGTTTTATGCATTTTCCATGTTTATGTTTCTGTTATGAAACCAGCTCAAGAAAAGATAGAAAAGATAGATCAACGCCTTAGAATTCAGCCTCTTCGAGGGGGCAACCTCCTTTACATTACATAAATGAACAATTCTTGGATGATACAAATGACAAAACCTCCTTTCTATATATAGGAGTCTAAGGAGTCACAATATAATCCAGCCGACCTAACAATAATAATATAAAGCCACAAAAATAACAATAGAGGGATTCTATGGGGCACAGAAATAACAATATGGGGGTAATAGGGGCACAACAATATAAATAAGGGGTATAACTACAATAGTAATGGGGTAATCACTAGTATTATAGGGACCCAACATGCCCCTCTCCTTCAAAAAAGTGTTGTCCTCAACGCTTGAGTAGTTCTGGATACTTCTGCATAAAATTCTCATCCTCCCATGTGGAATCTTCAGCGGATAAGTTCTTCCACTTGATAAGATACTCTGAAATTGATCGATTTCGTAGCTGTCGAGTTCTTGTTTCTGTGACTGCTTCTGGTTCCAATATAATTTTTCCTTCCTCATCAAGTTCTGGCAATATTGTTTGAATTGGGAGCTTGTCACCTATAACCTTCTTTAAACATGAAACATGGAAAACTGGGTGCAATCGAGAAGCTGCAGGAAGCTCCAATTTGTATGCCATAGTACCAATCTTTTGCAACACCTTGTATGGACCATAATACTTTGGTGATAATTTATTATCCTTCTTAGCTTGCTTTAGGGACATTTGCTTATATGGTTGTAGCCGTAGGAATACCCAATCACCTACATCAAAACTTCTTTCACTGCGATGTTGATCTGCCTGTTGTTTCATTCTATTTTGTGCCAACACGAGGTTATCCTTTAAGAGTTGGAGGACTTGTTGTTGATGTTCGATGTGATGTTCCACTGCCTGAACCTTAGAATTTTCTCTTAAATATGATGTGATGGATGGTGGTTGATACCCATAAAGTGCCATAAATGGGGTCATTTTTGTTGCTGTATGGAAGGAAGTGTTATACCACCATTCAGCCAGAGGCAACCATTTGACCCATTGTGTCTGTTTATCAGATACAAAGCAACGAAGATATCCTTCCAAACATTTGTTTACTATCTCAGTTTGCCCATCAGATTGAGGATGATAAGATGAGCTATGAGCTAACTGAGTACCAAGACAAGAAAATAATTCTGTCCAAAAATTTCCAGTGAAAATGGGATCTCTGTCACTTACAATAATCTTTGGGTTTCCATGTAGCTTTTGAACTGTTTCCATAAATGCAGTAGAAACTGTACTGGCTTTAAATGGATGTGATAATGCACAAAAGTGTGCATACTTGGTAAGTCTGTCAACTACCACCATGATGACACTCTTTCCCTCAGACTTGGGTAAACCTGTGATAAAATCCATTGAAACCTCCTCCCAACGTTGGCTTGGAATGGATAAAGGTTGTAATAGACCCGGTGTCTTAATTGTTTCAACTTTATTTTGCTGGCAAACCAAACATTCCGCCACAAACTTTTGAATATCTGATTTAAGGCCATCCCAAAAAAATTCCTTCTTAACCCTGTGGTAAGTTTTTAAAAATCCTGAGTGCCCTCCTAAGGGAGAAGTGTGCAATTCCATAAGAATCTTTTGTTTTAGCTGGGAATTCTTACAGAGGTATAAGCGATCTTTGTACCATAACGAATCATTTTTCCAGCTAAATGTATCAGAAGTACTGGAATCTTGTTGTAGCTTTCGAATAAGTGCCCACACTTCTTCGTCATTCTTCCATTCCTCCCTTGCTTCGTTTATCCAATCTGGTTGGATAATAGAAATGGCACACAACAATGCTTCCACATCCTCATCCTTTCTTGAGAGTGCATCTGCCACCACATTTTGCTTCCCTTTTTTGTAGATGATTTCAAAGTCATAACCCAACATCTTTGTGACCCACTTTTGTTGCTCTTCAGAGGATAATCTTTGTTCTAAAAAGTATTTAAGGCTATCATGATCCGTTTTTACCTTGAAGTGTCTTCCCATTAGGTAGGGTCGCCATTTCTTAAGTGCATGGAGTATTGCCAACATTTCCTTCTCATAAATAGCTTTGCTTAAAAACTTTCCCTTGATTGGACGACTTTCAAAAGCAATGGGTCTTTCATCTTGCATTAGAACAGCACCAATTCCATTTCCTGAAGCATCACATTCCACAATAAAGGTTTTTGTGAAGTCCGGTGTAGCTAAGACCGGTGCTTGGCACATTGCCTCTTTAAGATGTTCAAAGGCCTTTGTTGCTTCCGGAGTCCATGAAAATGAATCTTTCTTCAATAATGTTGTTAGAGGTGCTGCTATTCTCCCATAATTCTTAACAAACTTGCGATAATACCCTGTCAACCCAAGAAATCCTCGCAGATGCTTTATGGATGTGGGGATTTTCCATTCCTTAATGGCTTTAATTTTGCTAGGGTCTACCTTAACTCCTTCATGAGATACAATATGACCCAAATATTCCACCTCCTGGACTCCAAAGAAACATTTGGATCTTTTTGCATATAATTGTTTCTCCTCCAATAGTTGTAGCACCCTGTCAACATGTTCAACATGATCCTTCCAAGACTTGTTGTAGATTAGTATATCATCAAAAAATACTAACACAAATTTTCTAAGGAATGGTTTGAAAATTGAATTCATCAAACCTTGAAATGTTGAAGGTGCATTGGTAAGGCCAAAAGGCATGACCAAAAATTCATAATGACCCTCATGAGTTCTAAATGCCGTTTTTGGAATGTCTTCAATCTTCATTCTGATTTGATGATATCCCGAACGAAGATCCAACTTGGTGAAGTAAATTGATCCATGCAATTCATCCAGTAATTCATCAATAACAGGAATGGGGAACTTATCTTTAATAGTGAGCTTGTTGAGCTCCCTATAATCTGGACACATGCGCCATGATCCATCCTTCTTGTGCACCAATACTACTGGAGCTGAGAAAGAACTTTGACTCGGTTGAATTATACCAGCCTCTAGCATTTCTGCAACCATACGTTCAATTTCACTTTTTTGGACATAGGGATATCTGTACGGCCTGATGTTTGGAGGAACACTTCCTGGAATCAGATGAATAGCATGATCATGATCACGCATAGGTGGGAGACCCTTGGGAGTCTCAAATACCTTGGAATGATTGTCCAAGACTTTTTGGAGATCTGGAGAAATAGATGATTCCAATGTGGAAACATCTAGCGAACATAATTGTGCAATTACACCTCTTTGCTCCTTTTTTAGAAGCTTTGTCATACCATTAGAGCTGATTATCTTTCCTGGTTTCCCTGCAATACCCCTTAATTCAACTTCCTTTCCTTCCGCAGAAAATTTGATGAAAAGTTCTTGAAAATTAAAAGCTATTGTACCCAAGGATTGTAGCCATTGGACTCCTAGTACAACATCAGCACCTCCCATTGGAATGGAAAGCATTGGGCTAGTCAATACATATTCTCCCATGGATAGCTTGATATTATGGCACTTTCCAGAGCAATTTATTGTTCCTCCATTTGCAATCATCACTTGACACTCTGGTGCTGGATATAGGAAGCAATTCAATTCTTTTGCTACCCTACAATGAATAAAATTGTGGGTGCTTCCTGAATCAATCAACACTATTACCTTTTTCTTCTTGATTTGTCCTTCTATCTTGATGGTTTGAGGAGTGGTAATTCCCACCAATGCATTACAAGATATGGTCGGATTTATTTGTTCTTCATTTAGGCTTTGTTCCTGGAGTATATATATCTTCTTCTTTTGACCTTTCTTGCTCCTTTTCTTCTTCCTCTTCACAATCTATGTAGAATAATTTCTTCTCAGCACACTTATGACCTTTAGTGTATTTGCTATCACAACTGTAACAAAGCCCTTTTGCTCTTTTTTCTTCCAATTGTTGTGGTGTCAACCTTATAGGTTGTGGAAGACTAGGGGCAACAACACTTCCGTCTTTATAGTTGTGAGTGGTATGCTTCCTGGTTGCCATAATTTTGCTTTCCATTTTTCTTGCTAACCTGAATGCCTTCTCTAATGAATCAGGTTCCCAAAGGCGAACATCATGTTGGATATTATCCTTTAAAGACCCTATGAACACATCAATCCTATGCTCCTCTGGAATATCTTTTACCCTTATGTTCAATTTTTGGAACTCCTCAATGTGCTCCATTACTGAACCCTTTTGTTTGAGACTTATCAATTGGCTAAAAAAAGTGTTGCTTTTTGTATCTTCATAATGTGCTATCAATTCTTCCGTAAAAATTGCCCAAGTGATAAATTGTTTACGAGAGCAAAGCCATTGATACCATACAAACTGATTTGGTTCCAAATATACAGTTTCCATACGTACCTTTTGTGCGTTTTGCACATTATTGAGATCGAAAAATTGCTCCATCTGTAATATCCATGTGGCGGGATCCTTGCCATCAAACTTCCTCATATCGATTTTTGGAATATGGTGATTCTTCGATCCAACATTAGCATCTATGGAATCATGATTAACATTTCTTTTGTTTTCATCATGAGTTTCCTTTACTACCTTTTCACCATTAGTGACCCTTTCTTGTAGCAACTTCTTCAATTCTTCCATGTCTGTCTTCATATCTATCTTCAAATCTGCCATGTCTCTCTTCAAGTCTGTCTTCGAATCATCCATCTTAGCTTCCATGCCCTTTATCTTAGATTCCACGCCATTTATCTTAGATTCCACGCCACTTATCTTAGCTTCTGTTAGCTTTTGTGAGCGTGACATTTGTTGCACTTGTTCTTGTAATTTTGATATATCATGTAGCATTTCTTCCTCTTCTTCATGAGTCATGCTAGAGCTTTCAGGTTCCTTACTAGGTGTTTGCATTTTCTTTCCTCAGGGCATCAGTTACCGATAATAATGCTTTACTATGCCCTTTGAATTCCGTTAAACCAAGCTTACACAAAAATTTAAAAAAAAACTACACACCTTTTTTCACTTTATAGAAGCCTGATATTGAATCTGATGTATCTATGTAATTTCGGATCATCCAATTCTAAAATTGCTACCTGTAGTAGCCTTCTGCATCCTCTTTCCAATGCCACAAGTCTGAGCCAAATTGGATTCTCCAAGGAAGAGTTATGTGAAATCTCCCACAGTGACTTGCTTTTAGGCTGGTTCAGTAGAGCAAACTTGTACGACGTGCCATGAGTCACTGTTTCAACCTTTGAATCTAAAACACACACACAAGAAACTACAGTCTGTCCTCTTTCTGTACCTTTTTACGAAATTTCAATCTGATCCTCAGAGAGAGAGTTATGACGATTTTCCCCAGATCACCTGTTTTGAATGTAATTCAGGAGTCTGCAAAAATGTCAACTTCCTCAGATCATATCTCTGACAATATCATGCGAAAAGCTCTGAAATTCGGACCCAAGGTTTAGCACCAATTCTTCTCAAATGGGTTTTTTTTGTGACTTCTGAAACGTCACAGATAAAAAGTTATAGCGAAAATGCCACGATGACCTGTTTGGAGCAGCGAAACCCTAGAATCCAAAGCTCTGATACCAAATGTTATGAAACCAGCTCAAGAAAAGATAGAAAAGATAGATCAACGCCTTAGAATTCAGCCTCTTCGAGGGGGCAACCTCCTTTACATTACATAAATGAACAATTCTTGGATGATACAAATGACAAAACCTCCTTTCTATATATAGGAGTCTAAGGAGTCACAATATAATCCAGCCAACCTAACAATAATAATATAAAGCCACAAAAATAACAATAGAGGGATTCTATGGGGCACAGAAATAACAATATGGGGGTAATAGGGGCACAACAATATAAATAATGGGTATAACTACAATAGTAATGGGGTAATCACTAGTATTATAGGGACCCAACAGTTTCTGCAATATTTTATGTGTTCCGTTGCTATGTAATATATAATTTACTAACATTCAGATAATAATATGGTTTCCACCAGCAATAATAATTGGTTGAGTTATAAAAATCCATAAAAAGTGAAATCCTTCTCATTCATAGTCTTTTTTCCTTTTTACTAAGTTGTGTGAGTCCTGAGATGACTACACACTTAACCTTTGGCTTGAGAAATTGCAACCGAGGGGCATCTAAGTAATCAAAATCACTCGAGGAACATACCCAACCTAGGCCACACCAACCCTTAATATGGCTGGATTTTTTCCCACAAAGTTTTGCACTGATGACCTTCACATCACAGAGTGCCTTAATATTACACCCCATAACCATCTATTCTACACCCCATGGGCATTGATAGTCAAAATTTGAGATGCACTTCTCATAACAATAAGCTATAACTCGAAGTATAGAAAATTTGGGAGGGGTCCTTGTTGAGAAATCTAGGGTATCAAGTGTTAAGTGATTTCTCTACTTATGAAAATTACTTGTGATAGACTTTTTTTTCTTGATTATGATCTTCCATTTATTGTAGTTATTATTGTCTTCTTTTCATCAAGACAATTATCATATAATGAAAAATAAAGAGACAAGAGACACAAAATATAGGCTTGTCAGCCAGGGCCAAAACCTCTCACTCTTTGAGAGGAAAACCCAAACAAAATTCTTCTTATAGGTCTTCAATTGACGAACACCAAGACCATGACAAAGACCCTTGACATTAGAGTCCTACCAAGACCAAGTCACTAGCGTCCTATCCAACACAAATCTTCCTCTTCTCCTTCTCGGCTTTCCTCAGAATCTCGGTCTCTTCCTGTAGGTCCGCAACCCTACCACATAAACCCTTAGATCAATTTTGCTTTGGCTTGAATAATCTCCTTAATAGAGTGACTTATTTCATTTTTTCTCAGCTCCTTCTAGCGAGGTCTTCTACCCAAACACTATCACCTCAATGTAGCTACAATCCTTTGACCTTCTCTAGACACCTTCTGATCTATTACCTTCACATGTGGGAAGAAAAATTAGCCCAAAACAGTCACAAATATCTTCGCTAACCTTACTTGTTGTGACATGATCTTTGGAGAAGGCCGACTTCATCTTCTAGAATAATCTCTTCATTATAGGCCGACTTGATGAGGGCTAGTGATAATGTCTTGGAGGATGACTTTACATATACAAGTATGACTCTATATAATGTGTAACATGTCTTCATTACATGAAAATGACTCTTTAGACTTTTATGACAAGATGAAAATATTCCTAAGGGATCTCAATGGGAGCCTTTACTAAAATAAAATCTCTTTCTTGTGAAACCCATGATGCAAGCATTACAATAAATTTTCTTTTCTTCTTTAAATCTCTTTACATAAAATCATTATTACTTGTGATTATGAAGACCAAGCCTAGTTACAATTTTCAACACTCCCTATTAACTAGGGAGGTATTCATAATGGTACTTGGTCATTCTCAATCTGAAGAATTTCTCATAAGAAGAATTACTTTGGTAACCCATTTGTTTAGCATCAAACCAACCAACATTGTTACATAGAAATGCCTTGAATAACAACTCTGTCTCTCCACAATATTTGAGCTCAATGTCGGTGAGACAAATGATTTATAGACACTCTCATTATTATCTCTCTCGGAGCATACCCCACCTGGGTTCTCAGAGTGTGTTATATCAGGACTATCCTTATCTTGGACTCCCCAACCCTTAAAGAATATCAGTCCTCTATGACTACTCTTACCTTGGATGCCCTATCTCATCCTCAAAGAGTATCAGATTCCAAATGATTACCCAATCCTCCATTCTATCTTCCCAGGTGAAGACCAAAATGATGTGTTTATATCTCCCTCTCAATTAGGGAGGACATATCAATTCCAATAAAGGAATGTACTCATTCCTACAGAAGGAATGTACCTAAGCTCCCTCTTGACTTAGGAATTTCCAAGTTTCTTCCAAGTAAGAAACTTCTTTCTAGGCTCCCTTTTAATTAGGCACCTACAACAACTCCTCAGGTCAAGATGATTAGATAACTAGCTGCTTGAAGAACTCCTCCCTTCGATGTCATGAATCATAGAGTCTTCATATTTTGGAGACTTATTCATAGGGAAAAACCATCCATCACTTTCATCCATGATTCAAACATGTTGTCATTCCTCTCATCTGAAAGTGATCTATCAGTCTACATATGGCATTGCTTCATGTTATGCTACCTTCATTGTGCTTTCTTCTTTGGAAAAATCTTGCATCCTTCTACATGGTTATCTTGGAAGACATCCACAGTTCTTCCCTTTGGTAGCCCTGCATAATTCCATGAATATACTAGTTCATAAATCAATTAAATAATAATTATCTTTGTGATGATCTTTTATCATGACATCTTCCTATAGGCATCAACATCGAGCATACATGTTGCCACATCTCCTAAAGATATGTATTGTCAAGGGTCTCCATATTTTTCGAACTTCTATCAAAGTTTTCATATCTTTATGGGAGATATCATAGTCGAAACTTTGTGGTCTTTTGAATGATGACTACCTCTACCATTGTTGCTTATTCCATGATCTCTTCCTTTCTTTCTTCACATATTTCATTCCTACCAAATTTAATTAGAGTTCCTCAATTGTAGTCAGTCACCTCATACTCCATATGATGACATATTATGTTGATTTCATCTAGTAAATATGTGACCCATGCATTCTTGCATCCTTTGCAGGAGGATATTTTTTCTTTGATCATGTTTCTCAAGAGAGAACATTGATCCATGTTGTTTGCAACCATATGACATGAATTCCATAATACATGTAAGCATACATACTGTTTAGTCAATTTAGTGTTGTCTAAATTGCTATCATAAAATGTCAACCCGGGGCTCGTAAGCTGATGAAGTGAAGGTGTACTATATGTACTTAAGCAACCTCTTAGATCTTTTTGTCGTTTGGGGGTGTTGTTTGTGGTCAATTTATCTTCCTAAGATGGAATGAAGGTTTTATAAACAGATGAGTGATAGTGTGTGTAAGGTGATTTCTAAATGAGTGAGTGTGTGTTACTGGTGGTTTCTAACTACCTTCTAAACTTGCAAAGAAAGAGCTTGAAAGAAATAACTTGAAATGAAACTGAAAGCAAAGCATAAAAACCACTTTCTAATGGCACTAGTCACTACTCATGCTGCTGCAATAAAAAGGTAAGAAAACCCACTTTAAATACCAATTATAATGTTCATCTCTTCCTAACACTCTGCTTCCAACATATAGTACTATGTGAAACACGATTAAGAAGTAGTTAGAGATAAGTCTAAAAAGTAATCAAGCTCTAAGATGACAAATTATAACACCACTGTGCCTCTCTTCAACATTCTGCTTCCAACATACATTGTAATGTGTAACAAGTGAAGAAAGAGTTAGTGATATAAGTCAAAAACTACTCAAAGCAAGCTGTAATTTATTAGTATTCTGATCTCTTAAAGATGAACAACTTATGATAAGGAGACCATCAATATGTTAGCATACAACTTGAGAAACTAAACTAGAAATCAAGCTAGAAAAACAGAGTAAAGGCAGCAACTATGAATATGACAACTGAAAATACCATTAGAGATAAAGAAAATACAACAAAGACACACAATCCCGGGCTAACACCTGCAGAAAACAATCCTGATCAGTTTAAAGTAAATGCTGGAAATGAAAGTAAATCAAAACTGTACATGTGTTAAAGAAAAGGAAAATTGCTGAATTCGAAAGAAGGAAATGGCAAGAACATAAAGGTAAATTTACTGTACAAAGGCTGTTATGAATGGGGGCCCTCCATCCACAAAACCCAAGGAAAGATCAGCTACTTGAAGTCAAAACAGCACAGTCTTCTATTAACTCATATGCAGAAATTACAGTAAAAAGTGCTGAAACAGCAGCTTTAAAACAGAGTTTCTGTATACACTAAAATTGCAGCAATTACATAAACACAGCAACTAAAAACTAATCCTTAAGCGTACGCAGACGCTGGATTTATAGGCGTATGAACAACTGCCTACTGCGTAAAACATGAAACGAGAAATTAACTAACAGTCATGCTAATTAAATGGTTCAGCAACACATAAACAGGTCCGTGTGCTTTTCTGGAGGGTACGGTCGTCATGGAGGTTGAATCCAAGGTTGGATCCTGTCTCCCATAACCTGCGTAGCGTGGAGGAATCGCCATCTGGAGTGACGTGACCTTTCAGCTTATGCAGCACCGTTTGAGCTGGCTTTGTTGACCGAAGTTTGTTCCACGTTGACCGGAGGTGTGCGTGGCATTGCTGGCCGAACCAATAGCATAGGAACCTTTAACACCTTCATTCCCACGTGCCCATGTGATTCGTTTTTCAAAATGACACGTGGAACATAGAGATCAATGAAAAGGCTGCGGAATGACTAGATAGCTGCGGAATTGCCAGACAGCTGCGGAATCTCTGTGCATATGTCAAAAATCTAGACAAACAGTCAAACATTAGCAAAGTTAACCAATCATGCTTAAAGACATCAAATGTAATGATCTGGGTAGGTTTATGAGGAAAATAGTGCAAAAGAGAGGGATAAGTGAGGAAAAGTTGTAGGTAATGATAGATAATTAGCTGCAAGTTAGAGGCTCTACACATACCTCATCTTTCCTTTGGGTCATCTAGACTTCCTGCAAAAACTTCCTCTTAATGAATGAGCTTCATTCCATTGACCTACTTCCTTGTTATGTCATCATAACATAATCCCATGAATTCCACAAGTTTGGAATTCTTGATGAAACACTTGTCTCTCCTTATGATCGGTGAACCCTACGATGAGGATTCTATCATATAATCTGAAGGATATTGCATATCCTATCCTACAGATGTTATCTTATTGACTAATGTATGATGGGCCTTGTCCTAGATGACTTTTTCATTTTTCCATAAGTATCTTTTGAGCCTTCAATGAGGTTTCTGAGAGCTATAACTATAAATTTCATCCCAGACAATCTTGATGTTACCTATGTCATGTGCTCTTATATATAATGCTTCTACCATGATGCCATACTCTAATATGATGCATCCTATCTTATTTTCAATACTTCCTATGTTATAATTTACACAACAACAAAATACCTTTAAGTGAAGGAGATTATCTCATTCATAGTAGAGATCTCTCACATCTTGTGTCTTAGGTTTCTTTATTTCAAGTTCTTCCATTTCTTCAGTAATATGAGCTTCTCCCTTATTTCTTTTTTTATTGTCCCTTTTAAGTTTAGGAAAATCTATTCTATAGTGCCCATATTATTGACATCCATAGCATTGAAATTTAGCCATGTTATTCCTTTTCTTTTCAGGACCAGATTTACCAAACTTTCCCTTTCCTTTTTGTCATAGAAACATATGCTTGAGTCTACTTGTTTGATCCCACATGATTTTTTTCCTTTAGTCCATTTTCTTAGATCATGCATAATGACCGTAGATATTGGAAAGGGGTGGCTTCTTTCTTCCCATAAATTCTTGAAGTGAATTTGCCCTATTCCTCTGGTAGTGCATTCAATACTACAATGGTCATTTCTTTGTCAGAGACTGGTTTTCAGGCCTATACTGCCAATCAGAGACTGGTTTTCAGGCCTATAATTTTATTTTATTTTTTTCTTCTTCTTCTTTTTTTTTTTTTTTCAAAAACCAAAGATTAGGCTGATGGAGGAGAAGAATCCTTCTCCACCAACCTGATTGCAGAATCTTCTTTAAACAACTTGACAAATTCCTCTTTTGAGAGTGGCTTCTGGTAGATCTTCAAGCGATGGCCATTCACAATAAGAGGAGTATGAAATTCATCAATAGTTTTCACTCGAACTGCTCCATTGCTAAAGACTTCATCAACCTCATATGGCCCAAGCCAATGAGTTTGAAACTTTCCTTTGAAGTCTTTAAACTTTGAATCAAACAATAGAGCCCAATCTCCTTTCTGAAACTTTCTTTCTTTGATATGACGATCATGTTATTTAGTTCTTTGGTGTTGAACTAGATCGGTCCTTAGAATTGCATCTTGTCTTATTTCATCTAGCTCATTTAGCTGGTCCATTCTGTGTTTTTGGGCTTCCGAGAGGCTCATCCCCAATTGGACTGCCATCTTGAAGGTCTTGATTTGGAACTCAATGGGGAGCAGGACTTCCTTCCCATAAACAAGTTCGTAGGGAGAATGTCCTGTGGTGTTCCTCCATGTAGTTCTATAGGCCCATAAGGCTTAAGGAAGCCTTTCTGCCCAATCTCTTCTATGAAGATGAACAGTCTTGGTGATAATGCCTTCAAGAACTTTATTGGTAGATTCCACTTGGCCATTTTATTGCGGATGGTGTGGAGTAGATGTTCTGTGCTTGATCTTATATTCCTCCATCAGCTTCTCCATCAATTTAGATGTAAATTGGCTTCCCTGATCTGTCACAATTTCCCTTGGGACACCAAAACGAGTGAAAATATCCTCAAAAAGAAATTGAACAACTGAATTTTCAGTGGCAGAAGGCAAAGCTTTTGCTTCTACCCACTTAGTAACATAGTCAGTACAAACCAATATATACTTCTTTTGCTTTGACGGTGGATTAATAGGTCCAACGAAATCTAGAGCCCATTTCTCAAAGGGTTCGATGCATACCTGTGGCTGTAGTGGCATTTCATTTGAAGGAGTTGGTCTCCCAACTCTTTGGCAGCTGTCACACCTTCTAACATACTGCTTTGCATCTTTAAAGAGAGAAGGCCAATAATATCCTAGAGAAAGGATTTTATAGGCTGTCCTCTTGTCAGCAAAGTGTCTGCCGCATGGTTCATCATGACATTCCTTAAGGATGTCAGGCATTTCATCTTCCCGAACACATCTTCTGATTATACAATCTGGCCCTGTTTTGAACAATTCATTAGAAATCCAAGAATAATGTGAACTCTCCTGAATGATTTTCCTTTTCTCATTAGGAAACAAGTGTAGAGGTAGCTTCCCTGTAACTAGATAATTAGCAATATCTGCATACCAAGGAGTCTTGGTAGTTACTGCAAACAAGTATTCATCTGGAAACTTATCTTCTACTGGAGAATCTTCATTAGTGTTTTGGATTCTAGACAAGAAATCAGCTACTGTGTTTTGTTTTCCAGGTCTATCTAACACAGTAATGTTGAATTCTTGTAAAAGTAAAAGCCATCTTGTAACTCTGCCATTAGTAACAGGTTTGTTCATTAAATATCTTATGGCAGAGTGATCAGTATGGACAAAGGTTTCATAGCCGGTTATGTAGTGTCTAAACTTATTGATCGCATGTACCACAGCTAAGAACTCTTTTTCTGTAACAGTATAATTTAACTCAGTGGGAGTCAAATTTTTACTGTTGTAATAAATGGAATAAGGGATCAAATCCTTTTGTCCCAAAACAGCTCCTAGAGCTGTATCTGAAGCATCAGTAGAAATGTGGAAAGGGAGTTTCCAATTTGGTCCCCTTAAGATGGGTGCTTCAGATATTCTAGTCTTTAAAGTTTCAAAGGCAGACTGACACTCAGGATCCCATTTGAACTCACAGTCTTTGGTAAGCAATTTGAAAAGAGGAGATGCTATCTTAGTGAAGTTTTCAATAAATCTTCTGTAATATCCAGTAAACCCAAGAAAACTTCTAACATCTTTCTGGCAATTTGGAACAGGTAACTTAGAGATGACTTCAACTTTGGAACTATCAACCTTAATCCCATCTCCTGAAATATGATGTCCTAAAACAATCCCTTCAGTAAACATCATAAAACACTTTTCATGACTTAAAGAAAGATTTGTTTCCTTACATCTTATCAGTACTTTTTCCAAATTTTCCAAAGCTTCTTCAAATGTATTACCGTAAACTGTAAAATCATCCATATAGACCTCTACACAATCATGGATTAGATCTGAAAAGATACCTAATACAGCCCTTTGAAAAGTAGCAGGTGCATTGCATAATCCAAAAGGGAGTACTCGGTAGGCAAAAGTTCCCCATGGACAAGTAAATGTGGTTTTGTCTTGATCTTCAGGTGCTACCTGAATTTGATTATACCCACTAAAACCATCCAAGAATGAGAAATACTTTTTACCTGCTAAAGTGTCTAGTACCTGATCAATAAAAGGTAGAGGGAAATGATCCTTTAAGGTTGCCTTGTTCAATTCTCGATAATCAATGCAAACTCTCCATTTACCATTCTTTTTGGGTACTATAACCAAGGGAGAAACCCATTGGCTATCTGAAATGGGGTAAATGAAGTTTACCTTGAGTAATTTCTGGAGTTCTTCTTTCACGATTTCCCTAAGGTTTGGATTCATCCTTCTCTGTGGTTGCCTAATAGGTCTACTGTTTTCTTCAATATAGATGTGATGAATACAAGTCTTAGGATCGATTCCTTTCATGTCAGTGTATTCCCATGCAAATGCAGTGGAATGTTTTTGCAAAAGTTTGGTTAATTCTTCTTGTTGTGGTCTTTCCAAGTTCTTATTAATGTTCAATGTTTTACCTGAAAAGATTTCAACTGTGGAACTACCAAACTCTTCCATTGAGAATAGAGACATCTGTCTAGAGGAGAGATATTCAATGTCCGCATCTAACTGAAACTCTGTAGAGTCATATTCTAAAGGTATTTCAAAATTTTCTAATGTATTTAGAATTTGACTGTCTTCACTGATCTCAGAGATGGTTAGAACAGGTTGTATAGTATCCTCATCATCGACCCACTCATCTTCACCTATTTCTGTTATTGCCTTTGCTGGAGGATACAAGTTGAATTTCTTGGTGGAATTACCATCTGATATATACATGTCTCCAGACCTACAACTGATAAAAGCATCAGTTGTTGCTAGCCAAGGTCTTCCTAAGATAAGAGGATGTCCTCATAGATTGTTCTTGGGAGTTAAAATCATAAAATCAACTAGATATTCCCAAGAGTCTAGGGAGACTGGAATGTCTTCCAATACACCATCAGGTTTAATGATTGATCGATCTGCAAGTTGCAGTAAAGTAGGTGTAAAGAGAAGGTTAGGAAGCTTTAACTGATCCATGGTCTGTCTACTCATGATATTAATAGCGGCTCCTAAGTCAATCAAAGTATTTGGGATTTCAACCCCATTAATATGAGTTTTGACAATAGGGCTACCGGGATCCACATACTTTTGCATGGTAATCTTACCCATCATAATGTCTGCAATTTTTCCAACTAGATGTATCCTTTTGGTATCTCTGGTTCTCTTTCCTGTTTTCTTCAAACTCAACTCCTTTATTGTCTTTGCTAGAATGGGAATTTCCTTAATGGCTTGTAACAAGGGGATCTTGATACAGACATTCTTCAATTCATCTAGAAAACTATAGTCAGGCAACCAAATTTGCTTTTCCACTCCTTTGTCAATTTGTAATCTTTCAGGAAAAGGAGGTGTAGTTGAAGATGTCGGTTGCTCAACTATGGGAGTTGTGGGGATTGATTCTTTTTCTTTTTCTTTTTGGATATTTTGGTTTTGAAGTGATACTTCAGAACCCTTATTGACTTTGAGAGATTCTTCCTCAGAAATGCTTGGTTGTTGAACACTTGTAGAAGGTTGATCTAGGATTCTACCTGATCTGAGTTGTACTTCATTGAGAGGAACAACCATATAGGTAGGGAATGGTTGACCTTCCATCATGTAAGCATTTCGAGGGTTTCTATTATTTGGATTTGGTAATGGCTGAGAGGGAAGTTGATTTGACTTCTGTTGGGATTGAAGCAAGAGTTGAGAATTTTGATTTTGTGGAGGAGGTTGTTGTTGTTGAGGGTATGGCAATGATAATTGTTGACCTTGATTTGGAAGTTGTGGAGCTTGTTGATTCTGAAAAAATGGAGGATATTGATAGAATTGAGCAAATCTCCCATAAGGATTTTGCATGCTTTTCATCCATGCTTGAAAAGGATTTTGAGGTTGAGGCCAAGGTTGTTGCCAAGGATTCCAATTTGGTTGGGATTGAAAATTCATAGAGTTGTTAAACCCTTGATTCTGTTGCCCTTGCCAAGGTCTCCTTGCAACAAAACAGAGAGATTCAAGTGTATTTGGATCCTCTTGAAAGACTGATTTGAGGCCAAGAATTGAAGGACAATCCTTGGTCTCATGAGTTTCTGAGCAAATTACGCATGTTTCTACAACGTGTGCATCCAAGGGACATTCCCTTAAAGCATGTTTCTTTCTACATTTCGGGCAAAAAATGGCCAAAGCCTCAGCTTCTGCTTTTTGTTTATTGTGAATCTTAAGGGTATCTAATTGTTCACTAAGACTCCCTAAGATGTCAGTTTTAAATTCATCAAGCATATTGCCGATTTCAGCCCTACTTACTGATCCCGTTGCAGATTTATTTGCTCTAAGGAGAGAAGGATCTCTAGGCCCTTTTTGAGTTTTTGATTTGCCCCTTGAGAGATGGATACATAGTTCTGCTATATCATTGAGTGAAAGTTGAGATATATCCCCTTTCCCCATCATGTTCAAGATATCTATCCATTCATCCCTAATGGCTTTTAATAGGAGGGCTTTTAAGGTCTCTTCATCCAAGTTACTCATTTTTGCTCTTTTCAAGTTATATTGAAATCTTTCAAGTAAATCTTCTAAGCTCTCATCTTCTCTTTGTATCATTTTAAATACCTCGTCCTTGTGATTAGTAGGCATACAATAGTCCAAATACCTATCCAAAAATGTTTGTTTCATCTCATCCCAAGACCTAATGGATTGAGTGAGTAACCCCATGAACCATTTCAAAGCTTGATCTTTCAGTGTTGAAGGGAACAATTTGAGTTTCTGAGAGTCATCCAGATAGTCATAAGTTCGACACACAACTTCAAACTCAAATAAAAATGTTTCAGGGTCCTCAGTCCTTAACCCATGGAAATTTGGGAGGACAGATGGCGATATGTTTTTCATAGTAGCTCGGGAATCCTCATTAACAATGGGAAACCCAAATGAGTTATCCCCATCTCTATTTCCTCCTCCAAGGGGGCCTCTACCTCCTCCATTATTGTTGTTGTTTCCTCCTCCTCCTCTACCTCTACCTCTACCACCTCCTTCTTCCTCTGCCACGATGGTTCTCCTAGGGATTTCAAAATCTTCTGGTTCTTCTACAAAGGGTGAATGAGAAGAGATTTCCCCTTCTTCTTCAGATGATTCTACTTCCTCAATTACAATTGGTCTTTCTGTAGGAGAAAGAGAAGAGTCCCTTCCTGGTTCAAATTCAATAGAAGGTGTGGGAGAGTCAACTCTTGGCTCTTGAATTCCAGGAATTCTAGGGCTAGGAGTGTCGGTTGGAGATGAGGGAGGTGTCTCCTGTCTATCCCTTGAAGCAGATGGACTTGTAAAAATTGAACTTCGAGCTCTAGCTAAAAACCTTCCCCTAGAATCTCTAGCTCTATGCATGTCATTTTTTATTATTTTTCTTCAAGTCAAGTTAATAGTTCTTTTTTTCTGATCTTCCAGGTCACTCTAGGTGCAAGAAGAGAGCATACTCAAGAAACTACTAAATCAATAACTTTCTCTTTTCTGATCCTCCAGATCACGTTGAAGTGCAAGAGGAGAGCATACTTTGATAGGTTATCAACTTCTTTCCTTGAAATTTTATGTTTTTGTTTTTTTTTTTCTCTAAGAATATGGCTACTTAATTTCACTTCCCCGGCAACGGCGCCAAAATGTTTAGTCAATTTAGTGTTGTCTAAATTGCTATCATAAAATGTCAACCCGGGGCTCGTAAGCTGATGAAGTGAAGGTGTACTATATGTACTTAAGCAACCTCTTAGATCTTTTTGTCGTTTGGGGGTGTTGTTTGTGGTCAATTTATCTTCCTAAGATGGAATGAAAGTTTTATAAACAGATGAGTGATAGTGTGTGTAAGGTGATTTCTAAATGAGTGAATGTGTGTTACTGGTGGTTTCTAACTACCTTCTAAACTTGCAAAGAAAGAGCTTGAAAGAAATAACTTGAAATGAAACTGAAAGCAAAGCATAAAAACCACTTTCTAATGGCACTAGTCACTACTCATGCTGCTGCAATAAAAAGGTAAGAAAAACCACTTTAAAGACCAATTATAATGTTCATCTCTTCCTAACACTCTGCTTCCAACATATAGTACTATGTGAAACACGATTAAGAAGTAGTTAGAGATAAGTCTAAAAAGTAATCAAGCTCTAAGATGACAAATTATAACACCACTGTGCCTCTCTTCAACATTCTGCTTCCAACATACATTGTAATGTGTAACAAGTGAAGAAAGAGTTAGTGATATAAGTCAAAAACTACTCAAAGCAAGCTGTAATTTATTAGTATTCTGATCTCTTAAAGATGAACAACTTATGATAAGGAGACCATCAATATGTTAGCATACAACTTGAGAAACTAAACTAGAAATCAAGCTAGAAAAACAGAGTAAAGGCAGCAACTATGAATATGACAACTGAAAATACCATTAGAGATAAAGCAAATACAACAAAGACACACAATCCCGGGCTAACACCTGCAGAAAACAATCCTGATCAGTTTAAAGTAAATGCTGGAAATGAAAGTAAATCAAAACTGTACATGTGTTAAAGAAAAGGAAAATTGTTGAATTCGAAAGAAGGAAATGGCAAGAACATAAAGGTAAATTTACTGTACAAAGGCTGTTATGAATGGGGGCCCTCCATCCACAAAACCCAAGGAAAGATCAGCTACTTGAAGTCAAAATAGCACTGTCTTCTATTAACTCATATGCAGAAATTACAGTAAAAAGTGTTGAAACAGCAGCTTTAAAACAGAGTTTTTGTATACACTAAAATTGCAGCAATTACATAAACACAGCAACTAAAAACTAATCCTTAAGCGTACGCAGACGCTGGATTTATAGGCGTATGAACAACTGCCTACTGCGTAAAACATGAAACGAGAAATTAACTAACAGTCATGCTAATTAAATGGTTCAGCAACACGTAAACAGGTCCGTGTGCTTTTCTGGAGGGTACGGTCGTCATGGAGGTTGAATCCAAGGTTGGATCCTGTCTCCCATAACCTGCGTAGCGTGGAGGAATCGCCATCTGGAGTGACGTGACCTTTCAGCTTACGCAGCACCGTTTGAGCTGGCTTTGTTGACCGAAGTTTGTTCCACATTGACCGGAGGTGTGCGTGGCATTGCTGGCCGAACCAATAGCATAGGAACCTTTAACACCTTCATTCCCACGTGCCCATGTGATTCGTTTTTCAAAATGACACGTGGAACATAGAGATCAATGAAAAGGCTGCGGAATGACTAGATAGCTGCGGAATTGCCAGACAGCTGCGGAATCTCTGTGCATATGTCAAAAATCTAGACAAACAGTCAAACATTAGCAAAGTTAACCAATCATGCTTAAAGACATCAAATGTAATGATCTGGGTAGGTTTATGAGGAAAATAGGGCAAAAGAGAGGGATAGGTGAGGAAAAGCTGTAGGTAATGATAGATAATTAGCTGCAAGTTAGAGGCTCTACACATACCTCATCTTTCCTTTGGGTCATCTAGACTTCCTGCAAAAACTTCCTCTTAATGAATGAGCTTCATTCCATTGACCTACTTCCTTGTTATGTCATCATAACATAATCCCATGAATTCCACAAGTTTGGAATTCTTGATGAAACACTTGTCTCTCCTTATGATCGGTGAACCCTACGATGAGGATTCTATCATATAATCTGAAGGATATTGCATATCCTATCCTACAGATGTTATCTTATTGACTAATGTATGATGGGCCTTGTCCTAGATGACTTTTTCATTTTTCCATAAGTATCTTTTGAGCCTTCAATGAGGTTTCTGAGAGCTATAAATATAAATTTCATCCCAGACAATCTTGATGTTACCTATGTCATGTGCTCTTATATATAATGCTTCTACCATGATGCCATACTCTAATATGATGCATCCTATCTTATTTTCAATACTTCCTATGTTATAATTTACACAACAACAAAATACCTTTAAGTGAAGGAGATTATCTCATTCATAGTAGAGATCTCTCACATCTTGTGTCTTAGGTTTCTTTATTTCAAGTTCTTCCATTTCTTCAGTAATATGAGCTTCTCCCTTATTTCTTTTTTTATTGTCCCTTTTAAGTTTAGGAAAATCTATTCTATAGTGCCCATATTATTGACATCCATAGCATTGAAATTTAGCCATGTTATTCCTTTTCTTTTCAGGACCAGATTTACCAAACTTTCCCTTTCCTTTTTGTCATAGAAACATATGCTTGAGTCTACTTGTTTGATCCCACATGATTTTTTTCCTTTAGTCCATTTTCTTAGATCATGCATAATGACCGTAGATATTGGAAAGGGGTGGCTTCTTTCTTCCCATAAATTCTTGAAGTGAATTTTCCCTATTCCTCTGGTAGTGCATTCAATACTACAATGGTCATTTCTTTGTCAGACATTATTACACCCAGATCTTGAAGTTCGATCTCTTATTTATGAAATCCCCATAAAATATGAGGCTATTCCTTCTTCCCTTGAGATCTTCAATTTGAAGAGTTCTTGTCTTAGAGAGATAACTTCTCCTGCAGAACTTACGGAGAACAAGTCTACCAATTTGTTATATTTCTTTTGAAGTGTCTAATTTTGATACATATGCGATGAGAGAGTCTTTGATGGATTATATGAGAATCCTCTAGGCCCTCACTTCCCCTTTCATGAATTTAGAAAGTTCTTGAGTATCTTCATTGGGAGGTTGGGTTATTGACCCCTTGATGTGATCCATGACTTCATTCTCAACGAGGTTTAGGTCTTTTCTTTTCTTCCATGCAAGAAAATTTGAAGCCCCAACTAGTTTTTTTACTCTCCTTGCAAAAAGACATTTTGATAGATTCAGATGAAGTCATATACTTACTTGAGTATATGCTTCTTTCTTCACTTGCTTCTTCCTTAATTTTTATAGTGATATAGATAGTACAATATTTCTCGCTAGATTTATGAATCTCTTTTGAAGAGAATGATAATGTTCTTTGATCTAGTCTTCCTTAGTCTTTGAAAATATCCCACTCTTTAGATGATGGATGAGTGATGATCTAAGAAATGCTTCTAGGGTTTTGGTCTTTCTTTCTGCTCCCTCCTTGATGATGATTCCACGGCTCTTGCTGAAGTAGATTTCTTCGATCTAGGGCTTTGGTATGATGAAGATCTTGATCTCTTGTTTGGTATTATTTGTCTTGCTTTGATCCCTTTCTTGAACCACGATCCTTATGTGTCTCCTTGATTAGATGCCCCTCCTAGAATTTATGTAACGACCCTGGTGAAAATTCCATGTAAAAAATATATAAGGCCACGGTCGATGGGACACATATTCCAAGCTGAATGTTGGGAAACATCCTAGTGATGGGGAACACTTGTGATTGGTTATGGCTGAGGAAATTTGCAAAGGCAATGGCTAAGGCTTTGGAAAGGCAAAATGGAATTTTTGGCACATTTTATTTATGAAAATAATGGAAATTAGGAGAAAAGGAAGGTGAAAGGTCATAGGTTGCAAGTGAGGAGGAAAATCAAGGAAAATAATGGAAAATGAAGAAAATAGAGCTCTCATTAATAAAAAAGCTTTTGAGGATCAGTGGGAAAGACTTGGTCAGTTCAGTTTTGGAGCTCTCTCATTATTCTTTCTCTCTTTCATACTCTTGGATACTTAGAGTTTTCTTGGAGCACTCTTGGTGGGTGTGGCATACCGGAATCAAAGATCTGTGGCACTCTGTAATGTCCCTCCCTTAATAATAAATAATAAATAATAAAAATAATAAATAATAATAATAATAATAATAATAAAATGATAATAAATAATATTAAAAAAATACAAGAAAATAAACAATGAATAAAACAAAATAATAATAAAAATAGTAATAAATAATAAATAACCATACTAAAGCTCTAAATAAAAATAAATAGAAATAAAACAAGAAAACAGTAAAAAAATCAGTGAAGCTATCAAAAAGAAATAAAACAAGAAAGCAATAAAGTTGCATGCAAACACATGGAGTGTGTGCATGTGGTTCCCCTTCCAATGTTTCCTCTATTTATTAGATGGTGAGGAGGATGGGAGACATTCCATCATTCCAAGATTATATCATTCATTCTCTTGGGAGAATAGTGTTCTAAGATAGAGGATTCACTGGCAGTAGTACGTTGATTGAGGGCTCGGGGGTGGCCAGTTGTAGCAAGACCTTGCACAATTGAGCCTACGGTTGGGTGGAGAGTCGTCCCCAAAACCTTGTTGCAATAAGAAAACTTCAACCACTGGTAAGTGCTACTCATAGTTTGAACTTGATGTTAATTAGTTGATTAATTACATTTTTATTTTGGGTTGTTACATATGGTATCAGAGGGGGTTTCAACTCTGTTGGACCTTTTAGATTTATATATTCTTGTCCACTAATGATTATAAATTATATTTATTTTGTTATTCAAAATAGAATTCAAGTTTTATTTTGAACGCACTCTGTATCTCTCGGTCTTTCACATGTTTTGTGTTTCTGTATTTAATTTTTCGAAAATTTGATGTAACAAGAGCGATGTTTGACTGTGACCGTGAAATTTTGCTTCTTCTCTGTTTGAAGTTCTTTATGGGTAAATTTTGGATCTTTGCTTTATTGAACTTCATGTTTTGTGAAACTTAGTTGGTTTCCTTGTAGTAGTACTCTGTTTGGAGGCTTGTTTCGTACTTTAACTGTCTGTGCCATTCTCGAACTTTGAATTTACTAAATAGTAACTGGTTTTCTTGAAATTCTTGATTATGTTAACTACTTTTTATGTGAAAAACACTTGTTCTCCGCTGAAACTCTATTGTTTTTCAGATGATATTAATTGTGATGTGGATTGATGGAAACTATCTATTTTTTTCTAAATACGCCTAAGCATTAGCATCCCACACAAAGTGTGAGATCTCTGGGCACGAATTTTTTTGAGCTTCTTCAGCGAAATGTTTATGCATTTTCTTTTCGGCTTCATTTTTTGTGCAATCATGTTTAAAAAAAAAATCGCTATTTGAGCTTTCTATTTTACATATTATTGTAATACTTTAATGATGAAGAAAGTTTCGAATCCGTTCACAGATCATGGATATCTGGCCACCTAGCACTGGTTGTTACAGCCAGTTTATTTAAAACATGACTCTTAAAATAGCTAAATATTTACTTTAGTTGCAGTAAATATTTAGGTTTTATATGGTTGGAAGAATGTAACTAATGTAATATGTTTGAGTTATACCACCTATTAGGAAGGCTATCAGATGAGCATGTTCCTACAGGGGCTACAAATCTCTACATGCTTCCAAAACATATCGACTCTGGGAATTAATAGATGACATAACTATCTTTGTTGTTGAGTGTTATGGTATATTTAGCCCTGTTTTCTAAAATGTTTACCGAACAGAACTTTGAACTTCCCGAACCTTTACTCTTTAATGAATCATAATGTAAAGTCGATTCAAGGACTACGTACTAGTGGCACCGAGTGATTTGTAGAGGAATAACATTAAATCCTAAAATTTAGGTTAACATAAGTTCTTGGATCTCATGGCATTAAACTAAAGTAGATTTTTCCAAGATTCATCAAACGCATTTTTTTTTTGACAGAAACGGATAGTGGATATATTAGATACTTGGCCTTAATGCCAAAGAGCGGATTACAAAAGGTGAGTCTAATTCCAGGAGTGCCTCACAACCTTGCAAGGCCATGGCATTTATGCTTAGCTCACATCTCTTTTTAGCTGCTACTATGTGGTCAATTTGAGAGATTTTCCCAAGATTGTGGATACATACAAACTGATTTAACAATAGGCAATAAAACATGACAACTTTCTAAATTAAGGATTTGGTTCCCATATTTCCTGTCCGCCTCTAAGCAAGGCTCCAGCCGTAAGAAGGGTTGCTTTGTTAGCTTCAATGTCCGCCTCCTTATTATTGGCTCTCAACACGTGGTAGAAATTCAAATTCTGGAATGAGTCTCCAAGGTCTGTAATTTTGTAGATCAGCCTTGCAAGCCTTAGGTCTGTTGGCTTAGAATGTGTCACCATAGTGTTAATGATAACCTGAGAGTCCCCAATAACATTAGCCTCCCTGATGTTCAGCACTTTCAACATCTTGAGACCTTGGAAAAGAGCCAAAGCCTCAGCTTGAATGCTAGAAGCGATGCCCAAACCCCAGGCAAAACTATGGATCCTTATGCCATCTAGATTCAATATGACTCCTCCAGCACCAGCTCTTCCAGGATTTCCCTTTGCAGCCCCATCAAAAAATAGAAAGTGTCTCTGATGATTTGTAATCCATCCCTGGAACTCTTTTGTTGTAGCCCTTATTTGCCATTCTTTTGGGAGGGAGATACTCTTTGCAATTTTTTGGAACTGAAGATCGAGAGAAGAGCCCCAATTTATATCTTGCTGGCTGAGACTTAAATCGTCTTTATGATATCTCAGACACTCTTTTAATTGGCATTTAATATTAACTACCACAAGCTTTGCATCCTATTCGCAGTTTCTAAAGATCCTTTTATTTCGCTCAAGCCAAACCTGCCAATAGATTATTTTAGGAAGATTAGACCAAGCAGCTCTGATAATTTTATTTTTTAGAGGAGGACCAGGATACCTTTGCAGCCATTTAGCAAAAAAATTAGGAATGGAGGAAGGAAAAGCGAAGCTGGAACTCAAAGTTCCCAACAGCTCGGTCCAAATCTGCAATGTGAAGGTGCATTCAAGCATCAGAAGAGTTATGCTTTCCTGGTTTACCTTACAAAGGTTGCACCTTGAAGGGCCGTGGAAACCTCGCTTCTGAAGATTGTCATCTGTCAAGATTTTGGAGTGGCATAACAGCCAGTTGAAGAAGTCGATTTTTGGCAAAGAGGGATAATTCCATATCCCTTTCCATAGCTCTGGATTCGTCGCCACATGAGAGCACTCACATAGCTTGGCATATCCTTGAGCTATGGTGTATCCACCAGCGTGCACACCCCAACCTCTTGAGTCCCGATTTTGAGCCAGCATTGGAGCCAATCCATGGAGCTTGGAGAGCAAGGCCTCGCGCTCCATAGAAAAATCTGGGGGTGTTTCAAGATTCCAGCTAGCCCAGCGTGAATCCTACCAGACGGAAATGTCCCACAGGGAACACAAACCAGCCTCATTCATCCATCTGCGCGGCGCTTGAAGAGAGCGACACTCTCCCTGCGGCTCATTATTCATTATTTTGTCTGTCCAAAGGTTGATCCTTTTTCCATTACCGGGAACCTAGTAGGCATGAGCATTGATAAGAGGACAGGCTTTGATACAGAGCTTCAGAAAGGGCGTATTTGGAAGCATCAGAGAGTGATCGAGACAGCGGGAGCGCTTGCCTTTGAAGTATTTTTTCCAAAGAGCTAATTGCGCCCAGCCAGGGTTAGGTGCAATAATTCTCGAGATAAGCTTAGCTCCCATTGCAATATTATTGTTAACACCCAGGTTGTTCCCTTTGACTCCCAAGGGAATACGGCCGGGGTAACCACTAACCAATCTTTGGATTACAACTTCTAGCCAAACTATAATCAGAGAGGGCTCTCTCTTTAAGGTTTGTCTCTGTTTTGTGAAGATTTTAGGCTAGTTATGAATTCAGGGTTTGGTTGTATGTTTTGGTTGAGGGATGTCTTCTGTACCTAAGGTGGAAGTCTTCAGGCAGTATCAGTCCATTGGGCAATGGAGTCTGTGGCTACAGGTTGTCTAAGGGATTGAGTTGAGTTGCTGAAACTGCAGGGCCATTCAAATACATCATGAAACAAAATTTAAATTGTGATTATGAACTGTGATTAACCAGTGAAAAGCAATTAAGAATTTTCCACTAAGGTGAGGGTGTAGGAAAGAGATATGTTGCACAGGAGCAAACTTGAATTCCTGAAACAACAATCACTGTGAAAGATATAGTTTGGAGGTGCAGCAGTTAAGAATTACACCTCACGACTATAACTGAAGAAAAACATTTATAACAGCATAGATTGAGCTCAGGGTATTCTGTGAATAAATCCTGGAACTATTCTTTTTCTTTGCCATTAACTATGAAACACTGGAGCATGAATGAGCTATGAAAAGATAACAAAACACATAACGAAGAGTTTTTAAGGAGAACTTATTGTGCCATGGAGTACGCAGGAATCCTGTAACTTTCAGCAAAACACCAGAATGCCTCAGATAACACAGAGCTTTGGAAATTCCATCACTTTTGTATTAATACTCTGGAAATTTACAGCATAAGAAACTCTAGAAGAGAAATCAACAACAACCCCTGCAAACTTATGCGAGGGGGGTATATATACAAACAGTCATACAAAATATCTGAAGCGTTGAGTCATCTGAGAAATAAATATGTTCACCAACTTGTACAGAACAACAGATAAGAAGTTATTACAGCTTTGAATACAACATAAATGCTCTTCAATTCTGTCAGAAGACTTTTTGACCTTTGGAGGCCACTGAGTCGGTTGAATGTTCTGTTATAAATGCTGGATGACGTGTCTTTGTGGCTCTGTCCTCCTGTATCTTTTCGGCCCTGTCACCTGTGACTGTCAGTGCTGCTTTAGTGGCCGAATAGTTTTGCTGAGTTGGCTCAGCCCATTCTTCTCCATGCATGCTGATTTTATCAAAATTTTCCTGTGTATGATAACTTATATATTTAAATGAAAAAACTTGAATACAGCCTCTGGTTTACAGTATTAACTGTATCATTTTGGTCCAGAATTCCTGTGTGGGCAATTGATGTCTCAGGATTGCCTCTAGAGTCTCATCTGCCTCTGTGTATTTGTAGAAATTTGGAGGCACTTCAAACAAATGTTGGATCTCATTCATGATAAAAAATAGGTTCTCAATCCTGTTGTAGAGACTCTGCCCTGATGCTGGCCCTGATTCTTCTGAAGTGCTGGGTCTTTCTGTAATCTTATTTGTAGCAAATGTGTTGACCCTTTTGGCATAATTTTCATGTGAAAGTAGTCTTCCTACGTTGTTCAGTAAGCTAGGAAGACCTATGTTTTGCAATGCCACAAATTTGTCTGTGAACTTATTAACCTTTGTCTGCATATCCTGGCTTCTTCTTTCCAGTGTTTGTACCAGGTTTCTTAGTGTGAGGACCCTCTTTATCAGCTGGATGGTTTCAGTTCTACTGGAGATTCCCATTGCTGCCAGCTGAGCACTTGTTCTGTTATTAAGCACATTAATCATTTTGTTGGCAACCTCAGGCATATTGCCTAGAGATGCCCTTTCTCTTTGGATTTCTCTATGTGCTTTCCCTATGAGCTCTATCTGCTCATGAATGGTCTCAATGTATTGCCATTGATCAGTGATTGATTGGCCAATGTTGGCCCATAAGACTGTCTTGAGTTCAGCCACTACTTTATCAAGTGTGAGCTCCTTCTCCAGCTCCTTTATCTTATCTTTGAGAGCCTTTATCTCTCTTCCTTTTTCTGCTACAGTCTGCTTGGATTTGTCATATCTTTCATTGAGCTTAGCTAGACTCTCCCTGGCCTCATTTAGCTCTGCCATTTGGGCTTCCAGGGCTTGGATTTCATTCTTGAGCTTCTGCATATCCAGGCTTGGAGCCTGCTCTGTTGTTGGCGCTGGTGCTGATGTGGAAGGCGCTGTCTGTTCAGTAGGAGGAGCAGTAGTCTGAGGAGGTTCCTCTAGGTTAATTATTTCTGGAGGAGGCTGAGATGTTTGTCCTCCTTCTTTTTGTTGTAATGCTGCCTGCAGTGCAGCCTGTGCAGCCTCTGATTCTCCCAATTTCTCTTGTGTTTGGATCAGCTGTTTATATAGGGACACTAGCATAGCTGCTGCATCTTGGTCATGTCTCAGCTGGGCAACTTCTCCAGTTTGTGGGTGAATGGTTGCTGGGACTTTTACCATTTTCCTTAGTGCTGCCATATCTGCATCTCTTAACTTCAATAATGCTTGTACAGCCTTGATGTCCTTGGGATCATGCCCAAGTTCTATGATTATCTCCTCTAAGGCTTTGATTCTGTTGTCCTTTGCTTGAGAGGATGCTCTCTCCAACTCAAGTTGGGCAGCTGTATTATTTAGGCTATTTTCTAGCCTGTAGTTCTCCAATGTCTTATCTGCCAAGGAGGCATACACCATCTCACCTGTTTGCTTATGTAATTCAATTTTATCCATTGGGTGGATGTCCTTGGCAAGGACCTCAAGGTTGGTCCTTATGTAATCTGCAGCTGACTGCGTCTGCAACACGGCTGGCATAAAGTGGCTCATGATCATCTTGCCCTCCTGGAAATCATATGCAGACATTAGTCTTTGCTGGTTAGTGGGAGCCATTTTCAACAAATGATTATATAGCTGTACTCTTATGGGCTCATTCCTTTTCTTTATATCAATGAACTGCTGCTTGATGCCCACCTCAGCTCCTCTTTGCTGGCTTGAGGAGCTGACTTCTCCCCCCCCTGTCCTCTCTTGTTCCTGCTGGAAGGAACTTGCAGATGCCTCCATGCTAGGTGGGCCCATGCCCAAAGATTGCCCTATTGGCATTTCTTCCTCAGAAAGGGGATTCGTTCTGTGTCTTTTCTCCCCATGAGTTGTTGATGTTGTGAGGGGAGTCTCTCCGTCCCTCTTTCTGCTTATGTCTTCTTTTTGTGGGGTTTGGAGGACTGAGGCCTCCACTGTTGTCTCCTGCCTAGGAGGCAGAGTGTCCTGAGCTTGCTGCCTGGTGGATTTTGGGGCCTGTGATGTTTGCTCTTGTTGCACTGGCTGTTCTTTTTCTTGCTGCCCCCCTTGTTGCTGTTGTTCCTGTGGCTATTGCTGCACTTCCTGCTACTATACCTGTTCATGAGGCGGCTGCTCTGGCTCCATCTCTTTCTCTTTGCCTTTGCTAGAGGTTTGATCAGTAGCTTTGGCTGCTTGCTGATGTGCTGTGGAGGATGAGGCAGCTGCTCCCACTTGAGTGCCTGGAAGAGCAAATACCTGTGCACAAAGCTCTAAGTCAGCCATCTTTTGGAGATTTTTAACTGCTCTTTGTTTTAATTCTTCTTGTGTGACAGCTTCCTCTAAGGTGCCTCTCCTCCACTTTATTTGATTTGCATATTTTTCTATATGAGGCAACCTTACGTGGTCATAACTAGCCAGCCTATACTTGACCCTTCTTAAAGTTATGAAGTGATTGGGGTCATAAGGTTTCCAAAGGAAACTGGTCTGTAGGCCAAGGGATTCTAGCATTCTATCTGCTTCTTGCCAACCTTCCTCCCTTTTGTTGTAAATGAAGTGGCCTAATTGGTTTCTTACTTTGAGCTGTGCTTTCTTGCCTTTGCCTGAAAAATGTAGCACATCAGCATTCCCAAACTGCCTGAAGTATTCAAGGGCAAACAATCTCATGGGCACATATTTGGGCAATCTGTATGGGGGCAACTCACACCCATATATTCTGATGATTGTGTGGTGTTGGTAACAGTACCAATCCCCAATGCTGTATACCTTGGACAGCTGAAGAATCCTCTGCATCTCATCAGTTAGTCTTGGAGGAGGTGAGCTCATTAGCAAAGACATGGCTGGGTGGATGAAGAGGTCTATAAACTCACAATAAGTGTATGGAGAACAGGATCTACAGTGGAAGGTAGAGGACCAATAGACCATTGACCTTAGATTTCCTTGTGCATCCACTCTCTTCATAGCAAAGTGAAATTTCTCATGTTGATAATACAAAATTAAGTGGTAGATGTAGGAGGTGTATCTGAACACCCTTTCTCTTGATAAGTTCATCAATTGCTCATGTATTTTGTCAGATATGTAGGTGGCATAGTCATAGCAGATTGGAGACTTGCCAGGGGAAAACATGAGCATCATCACCAGCACAGTTTCATCAACAAACTCAATTGAATTATAGCCCAGAATGGGACTGATCATGTCTACAAGGTCCCTGCCCAATTGGTTGAGGTAAACATGAGAAATGGGAGGGTACTTCACAGTGTCAAAGTCAATGTAAAATTGCTTTAGTTTGGTGACTTGAGCATCTGTCAATTTAGCTCCTTGCTTTATCAGATCAACCAGTGATAAAGGGACTAATTTCTTCTTAGTTTTGAAGTGCAGCATCTCTCTGATGGCTTCAGGGGTGATATAGAAAACAACTGAGCCTGAAGGGTCAATCACAGCCCTCTGAGTGGCGTCGTAGCATTCAGCACATAGGTGGATTAGGTCAGGAAACTGGTTGACCTGAGGGAGCTTGAAGAGAGGGAGGAAAGAATCCCAAATGCCCAATACATCTGTTCCAGTCTCATGTTTAATCTTCAATTCGTTTAACAAGTGGATGTGGTACTTGCTGTGCATTAGCATTTCTTCTGATATTTGATAATCCAGGTCTGCTAATGGTTGCCATTCCAATTCTCTCTGAGGGGCATTTAATGGAGCAATATTCAAGGCTACAGGAGCTACTGGTGCATCCATGGTTACTTTAGGATTATGTTGGTATGAACTGGTGTTACTATGCAGAGCAACACAAAGGAGTATTTCTTGGAAAGAGAGGTGATTTACTGAGGAGCAGAGGATAAAATGGCAATGGCAGCAATTGAATCACTGCTCAGAGCACTGATAGGGCAAATGCTTGGCCTTAAAACTCTCTTCACGGTAAATTGATGCAGCTTGGGTCCTCAGTTCACGAATGCGCGAACCAACTGTATGTTTTGTGAAAACTCGAGTAAACAAGGCTCTGCAAGCGAATTTCGACTTTACAACTGAAAATGAAGGCTAGCCACATGGGATTTACCAGTAAACACAGTGTTTTCTTACTCTTTAAGCTATTGTTGGAGAATGCAAGATAAAACCAGACGCAGAGGGAATGACTGGGATAAAAACCTGGTAAACTGTCGGCAATAGTCACAAATGCAGGTGGAATTGGCGCACCAACGGTCCTCGGGTCGAATTCAGCAGGTTGACGCTTGTTTGGTCGTAAAATACATGCAGAGGTGCAACAGTCGTTTTTTGCAAAAGTAATGAAAAACACGACTTTTCGGCCAAAATATGGATTTTTGGGTTATTTGGCGCTTTTTTTGGATGATGTCAGCATGTGGGGTCAAGGTCAGATGACGCCAGCATGACGTCATCGAGTGACGTGGCGGCTTGAGAGTGGTCCACGAGGATGGTGAGGTGGCGGGCAGGTCAGAGCAGTGGCGGACGGGGGCGCTGGCGCAGCGGTGATGTAGCAGTGACGCGGTAATGACGTGGTAGTGACGTTGGCCAGGCAGGTTCACAGAAACCGGAAACAGTAAGCGGTATAGTATCGCACCACTCTCTATACGGAAGCGGAATTGTCAGAGGGTGCTCCGATACGATTTGGGGGTGACGCGTGGCAGAGGCCTGACGTCACCCTCTGACAAATTTCGGAAGGTAACTTTCGGACGTCGGGCCCGGTCCGAAATGTATGAGAGCCGTCCGATGAAAAGGGCCAGATCCGACGATCGACGGATCGTTAATGTGCCAGGTCAATACGGAAGGGGGCGGGAATAAAATAATATTTTTCTTTGGAGGATGCGCCCGGCGGGGACTTTAGGACTTTCGGCGATTTGTATGGTTTTCAATGTATTTTTAAATGCAAATGCGCTTTTGCGCCAAACTTTGGATAAAGCCGAAATGTGGGTTTTTCATGTATTTTTGCAAATGAGCGGGTTAGGGGTGAAAATGGGTTTATTTACAAGGTTTTTTAGCAAATGAAGGGGTTAATGGTTTAGATAACTTCTGAAGGGGGAAAAGGGGTAGGGTTTGGGTTCTTAAACTGACCAGATGTCAATTTAATCCCTGACTGTGAACATATGGCTATAATGCCAGGGGGGGAAGGGATATTTATAGAATGCTTGGGGTTTATACACCATAGTGTTTATAATAATAGGGAAAGGGTAACATAGGGGATTTAGATAATAAGAAGTTAGGGGTTAATATGAATGGAAGAGGTGAATGAGGAGTGATATCACTAAGTTTATATAAAAACAACTTAGCTTAGGGAGTAGATCAAAATGAAAAGAATTTTAGACATGAAATGTGGCTTTTAAAGGAATAAGAACCGACATAAAACCTTAAATTCTTTCATGAACTCAACTGATGAAGGGATGTTAGTAATGAATGTGAAAGGGGAGAAAAGGGAGTTAGTCATGCTACTTTGCTTTGCTGCAACATGATGGAGAAGAGGAGCTTCTCTATCCACTGATGTTTCCTTTATGTTAGACCAGCAAGATTCAGTTGAAATGAACGACATTTCTGCAACCCCATCTACCTACCCATCTACTTGTCTAGCATTTTTTGTTTCTTTATGGAGGGTGCACTTAGACTTGCATACCCTTATGTGCCTTTTCTTTTCTTTTGGCCTTTTCTTTTGACTTTCTATCTAAGACTACCCTTATTGCTTCCAAGGTCCCAGATTAAGCAGTTGGGAACCTTACTTTCTCTACCTAGCTACTGGTCTGCCAAGATTAAACAGTTTGGACAGACTTCTTTCTCTAGTCTACAACAGAAAATTGAAACATGGCATGATCCAGATTAGGCTGTTGGACCATCCATCCAAAATTGAGTCAACATCAAGCTTTTGTACACACCTTGTCTTCTCATGGAAATATGGGATCTTTGAGTCACCAAAGCAGAGCATATTTGGAACTTTTATTTATCAATCATGAAATATGAAACCTATTGGTATAGGTAGCTAATATTTTTGAAATTCAAGCCTCCTTCCAACAGCAGTTTGGAGATGGATTCCTAGTCGACTAGCGGAATATTTTTCTCATTCTGCTTGCACCCCTTCCAAAAAAATTCGAATGATCTCCTCCATTTTTCTGAGAATACCAGTGGGAGCAAGAAGGACAGAAAACTGAAATAAGGGAAGATTGTTAAGGACTGATTTGATGAGAACAGACTTACCACCAATGTTAAGCCAGGAAAAGCCCCAGGTAAGCAACTTGTTCTTGAATTTCTCCAATTGTGGGAGCCAATCTCTGCTGAAGGATCTTTTGAGAAATACAGGGAGACCTAAGTACTTGAAGGAAGTCCAATTTGAGGAGGTGGCGAAACCAAAGGTTCTGGAAATGGAGTTGAGCAAGCTGGAAGTGGTGTTCCAGCAATAGATATGGCATTTGCCATTGTTTAGACTGCTTCCCAAAACCATACAAAACTCATCTAGAGCTCCTTTAAATCAGGAGGCCATAAGCCCAACGATTTCATGATCCATCGTCTTTTTGTCTAATTAAAAACTAAGGACAGAGGCTTGAAGAACAAATAGAAGGGGTGAGAGAGGGCACCCCTGCTTGAGCTCTCTCATGGCTTTGAAAAAGTCGGCAGCTCTGCCATTTACTAATGGGGCAATCTAAGGCTCTGAAATGCAAGCCTAAATCCAATTTATAAATTTCTCACCAAATCCAAGCTTATGTAAGACTTTCAACATAAAACTATGCCTAACTCTATCGAATGCATTTGCTAAATCAAGTTGGACAACCATACCTTTTTCATTGTGACTCAGGCTTGAGTGGATTGCCTCTTGGACCAGAATGAAATTGTCCACAATCTGTCTACCTTGAATGAATCCTCCTTGGCTTTCCGGTATGATTTTGGGGAGGATGAGCTTCAGTCTATTAGTGTGACTTTGGTAATCAATTTGTAACCAATATTGCAAAGTGAAATCGGGCAAAACCTGTTGAAGGAGTTGGCTCATTTCTCTTTGGGGATGAGAGAAAGAAAAGCAGAGTTCGTGATGCCTCTGATTTTCTGGCAAACTTGGGACTTAAGAACCATTTTGTAAATATCGTTTTCCACAATTGACCAGCAAGTTTGCGGAATCTGGCTGAGAATCCAACTAGCCCAGGGGCTTTGTCTGGGTCCATGGCAAAGAGGGCATCCTTGACTTCGTTCTTGGTGAATTTAGCTTTAAGAAGGTGGTTCATTTCAACAGTAATCAAGGAGGGGACCACATCCATCATATCAGAGTTTTGGTCCATATTTATATCTTCACTATACATGCTTTTAAAGTGAAGGGAGGCTGCTTTTTTGATGCTTGCATTATCCTTGTGAATGGTAGTGCCATCTTTGATTTCGGTAATGGAGTTGGTACATTTCCTTACCTGAGCTTGTTTGTGAAAGAAGGAAGAGTTCCTGTCCCCTGCTTTAAGCCAAAGACTACGTGACTTAAGTCTCCAGTACTCTTCCTCAGCTAGACAAGCCTTGTGATAGTTTTGCTAGAGTTGGGCTTCTTTATCTAGAGTCTCTTTTGTTATGTCAGTTGTTTCATCTTGGAGATGGTGAATTTCCAGAGTGTGTTGAATTTTTTTCCTTTCATTGACTGGATTGGGCAGCGATTTGGCCCAGCTTTTCAAAGCCCTTTTCACTCTTCTGAGCTTCTCCTCCCAGACGAAAAAGGGGGAGCCTTTGACTGGCTGCAACCAGATGCCCTTAACTAATTGCATGAAGTCCAATTCCTTAGCCTAGAGCAGACTAAATCTGAAGGGAATTGGTCTGAGATCAAGCTGAAACACCAGTTTCAGCTTGATGGGTTTATGATCAGAAGTGCTGCAAGGGAGGATGTGGACTCTAGCCTCTAATCCAAGTAGAAGAAAAGAGCTCTGAAGAAATAATCTGTCCAATTTGGCAGCAATGTGGCCAGGACCAATTCTTTTATTAGTACAAGTGTACTTACCAAAGATTGGCTTGATGTCCAGCAGATCCTAGTCCTGCATAAGGTCCTCTGCCCATTCCCTTGCCGGATCTCAAACAATGTTGCCTCCTTTCTTGTCTGTTGATAAGAGAGTGAGATTTAGATCTCCTGCAATGATGGTATTCTCAAGGTTAACGAGGTCTGCTTGGTTTCTTATGGATTCCCAAGAGGCCTTTTCTTCCCAGCGTTCACAGGGACATACACATTAAAGAGACTAATAATCTCTTTTGAGTCTAAATGCTGCAATTTTAAGAACAGCCAGTGAGAGTTGAGGGTCTCAGAAATAACTGAGAATTTGCTAGCATTCTGAAGAGTGCCCAACCCACCAGAAGCCCCTCGGGTTGAGATTTCTTTCACCTCACATTTATTCCAGAGTTTCTTACTTGCTTCAAGGAAGACAGAGTCCTCCAGTTTGGTCTCTTGGATGAGGAGTATGTTAGGAGCTTCTGTTCTTATTAAACTTCTAATGGCTTCTTCTTTGGTTCTACTCCCCATACCTCTACAGTTCCAAGAGACAATCTTCATCATTTGTATTTCTGGTTGGCTCCCTTGGAGCCTTGGGGCTGGTTTCTCGCCATCTTTGGTTTTGACGCTAATAGCTTATCAAGGGTTGGTTGGCTGCCTTAGAGCTTATCTTTGAAGGTTTCATGCTCTTTTTTTCCCGATCTGTTTTGCGGCCTCTTGTGGATCTCCTTATCGAAGCTTGGGATTCTCCTATTTCGCCTTCTTGCTCCAAGCCATCAGATTCTTGCTCAACTTCCTTGACTTCGATAGTGTTCCCTTTGGACCAACATGCTTTTGGGTTTTCCTGGCACGCTTGACCTAGTTCTAGCCTTCTTCTTTACCCTTATTTGGTTCAGCATTGGATGGGCATCCTCTGGCGAAGTGGCCGTAGACATGGCATTTTCGGCATTTGAAAGGCAACTACTTGTAATCTAGCTTCTGCAAGTGATTCCAGCTTCCTACTTTGATTTTGATGGCTTCCAGATGTCCCACCTCTAGATCTACTTCTACACAAATTCTGACACAATCATATTGATCTTTGTTGTTTGCCTGATCTATGAATTTCCCAAGGGCGTTACCGATGTGCTTCAACGAGTCTTATTTCCAATAATGCATTGGGAGATTTGGAAGTCTGACCCACACCGGGACAGTCGTGGGAACGTAAACTGTAGGATCGAAATTTGGCATCCATCTGTTGAGATAAAGGCCCTGGGGGCGCATGAAATAGGGGCCATTCTAGAAGATCAGATCCATGTCATCCTTAGAGGTGAATTCGAAGAGGAAAAACCCTCGTCCTAAGAAATAAGAAGTGATGCTATTCTTGATCAGAGGAGCCCAGTTCTTGTTGACCCAGGTCTCAGTGGACTTAGGAGAAGGCCATAGACCGTGAACTGGCCAACGAGGGCCCGCTCAGCCAAGGAGAGGGTGACTTGAATCGGGGTCTCTGGCAGGAGGGAGATTTCAGGAATGTCTTCAAGCCTCTTGAAAAACTTGGTTGCTTCACTCTTTTTCTTCTGCAGCAAACTGGCCAAGAGCCGAGAGAAGGCTTCGGCAGATGGAGGCTGAGGGGGGGGGAGGCCCTGCCTGGGGCGAGCCCGGGACCTCCATGGGGGCGAACCCTAGCTGACTGGCCCCTCCCAGCAGCAAACGAGCCACACAGACGCAGGCTCTCAAAAGGAGGAGCTCAGGAACGACGCAGCACGGCAGAGGGCCCAGGGCCACAGGGCCCCAGGGCAAGGGGGTCTATGGCGCAGAGGCGCGGGCAGAAGACTAGGTCTTCATGGTCTGCACCAAGGCTCCAAGTCTCGATCCACTCTCAGCTTATAAAAATAATGTATTTAACTTTGTTATGTTTTAGCATTAAAACCATATGGAAAAGGAAAATTATAAATAATTATTTTTAAAATTTATTGTTTTTATTAACTTTTAAAATGTTATTTTGAAAGTATTTAATTATTGTAATTAATTAAAAAAAGAAAAAGGGGCCAATTTGATATTATTTAAGAAAAATTAAAGTCTTGTGTATATTAATTAAATCAATATTTAAAAGTTAATATGTTTTCATCATAGTTTATGGTTTGAGTTTAACTTATTGATAATGTTACTAGTCATTTTTGAACTTCTAAACCAACATACAAGTAGTTATAAAAATGTTAACTCAAGAAAAATTTAATGTAATATATAGATGATAAAAAAATTAGTGTATAGAACATAAAATCAATCATATTATGGTTGAATGATGTAATATAGATTCACAATAGGATAGATCCTTTTAACTATTAGTGAAATATATAACATTGGGATGTTCATGAAATATGAGAGAATTTTAAAAGCTAAAGTAGTGCACTAGTGAGATGGTATGTTGCGCAGTCGACTTTGAGTCCTTGTAGCTTCCAGCTAGACATTTTGCCTACGCAGTTTGAATTACATAAAGAGTTATATGATTTAGATATGATATAGTCGCACTCAGTATCTGTGTCCATATTGGATATTCATATAGTGCGATCCGCATCCATGTTGTTAGAAATTGCCTTGCGCCTTGTCTCTGTGCTTGTAACACAGAATTCACGCTAGCAAAGACAATGGGTAGAGGATTGGTTTCCTATCTAAATAATGATGATGCGAGCATATTCAAGTTCGATTCGCAGCGTATGCCAATTTATTGTAGCTAATAGGTTTGTTCAAAGTTTCCTGGTTTTGTTTCGATATTTATGTTGTAATTGATGAATGTAAAACCCGGTAGCCATTAAAGCTTTGTTAGGGTTTGTTATGGTGTTGCCTTTGCGGGTGCGCTTGCAGGCGAGCCATATTATTAATACAATGATTTTATTTTATGCTTTGGGGGGGATAACCTTCCCAGTCATCCGATCCAGTTTTGGGTCAGGTGGCAGTGTCTCTTCTTGTTTATGGTGTGTTTCTGTTTGAATCTCTCTTTGGTTGTTTGATTTCATAAAGCCCCTTAGAGTAATCATTTAATGGCCATAAGAATCTCGAGATACATTCAATAAATTTGTTATAACAATTTATTTCATTTTGTGAAAGGTAGTCCATTTAATTTTTATTTTTTTTGAAACATCTTTCTTCTAACATAAAGTTATGATTACTTAAATAGATACTCAAAATATTTCACTCTACAGCACAGAATTTCAATTTATCCTAGCACATAAAGGTCATGAATTTGTAGACTTAATATTGGGATGGTCCATCAAATTTATATGTGAATGGTGTGACATATAATTTCAAAAGTTAGTGGTGAATAAATTTTCTTTTTAGGATTCAAGTACCTTCTTAGAACAATAATCTTCGTTCCTATAATGCCACCAATATTCTTAAGCTTTATTCATTCGAATTTTGATTTTATGTTGAGACAACTCTATAATTTTTATTCAGGCATCATTATTACCTTCCAACTCATGTTATCCATGGTATAATACTATAAAATTAGTGGTTATTGATAATTTATGGTTTAAGTATTGTAATAAATAAATTTGGATGAATGGAAAATCAATTATGTGTTGTTATTTCGGGGTTGTAGTGGATGCCTATATTGCCAGCGAGTAACCATTAACCTCATGCTATGATAGAATTGTGTGGACATTAGTTCATTCTGAATATTGCAATCTAACATAGAGCATATTGGGATGACAAAATGATTTGTCATGGATGATGTTGAAGGTGTGTCGCAGTTTCTCAAACATACATAGTGAATTTTGTTGAGAATGTATAATATATTTCAGAACTAAAATAAAAATGGTACAACAATAATGATACATATGGCTAATTTGGCTCTATTTTATTTTCTTCGTCAGGACTGGGAAGACTCAAATTGAAAGCAGAATGTACTTAGTAGATATAGCTTTAGAATTTGTATTTTTGCGTTTAACTTAAGTGAAAACTGACAGTAACTTGTTTAAAACTAATAAGCAATTAGTTTCGTTGGATTTTCTTACCTAAGTTCCCTGAGAATGAAGGGGATGTGCAAAAAAAGTCTTGAGTGTACTTGGAGAGGACAGCTCAGATTCATTAGTATTAAACGTGAAGAACGATCAAGCCCTTGTGCCCTTAACATGTTACGAACTTACGACTGATAAATACCTATTCTTATGTCTGTACCATAATTGTGCCAGCTTTAAATCATTTGTATTTAGTCCCAGGAAAAGGAATCTGTTATAGAATGATGTATTCATTTAATTTTTCTATTTGGAGGACCTTGATTAAGTATTTCTGACCATAGAAAAACACATCCATTAGATATTGAAAGCACAAGCTATATCTTTTAATCTATATCTTTTAATGTTTGACGCTATATCTTTTAATCTATATCTTTTAATGTTTGAAAATATATAAGATTCGGAAAGCTATATGCAACTTTTAAGTTGTCGTTGGTTAACCGAACAGTTTTATCCTGCTATCTTCTGGATTTATTTTATTTCTTAATTTTGTTATTTGACGGGTTGCCTGTCAAAAAGAATACGAAAATACTGAGTGCATTTCATCGACTCAAGAACCATGAGTTTGAGCAAGTCAAGGTCCAGTGGGACCAATATAGCCCAAGGTCAGCTACCTGGGAAGATGTAGATGTTATTTTTAATGACTTTCTTTAGTTACTTGATTAAAATGTGTGGTCAACTAATTAGGAGTGCATATTTAGCTAAGACACATACTTTTATGGAGCATCTAAATCATGTTTTATTGTTTAAACTTTATGATACATCTAAATCGTACACTATGATTTTAGTTTAGTTTAATTAATTGTTATGATGTTGAGTATAATGAGGTTTCGTGATTCAAGGTTAATTGCATATATTGGATAAAGTTGTCTAAGGAGAAATGGAAAGGAGAAAATTGCAAATTTTCTAATGATGATAACTAATGATAGCTCATGTGATTATGGACAACTTGGATATCGATACTTAAGGTGGTTGAGAAGAAGTGTCACAACAAGGGTAAGAAATCAATAAGAAGAGGCAACCTATTTTAGGACATAATGGAAGTGTTTGGTATAATCATAACTTGGTACTCTAAAAGTATCACTATAAGGTCTATCTAAGGATGATGCACATAAAGAAGAAAATATTGGCAATCAACTAATGAAGTTGAATAATCATGGTAATAATGAAGGTCATTTTGAAGGAACCTCGAAGGTATGATGACATAGATTAAAGAAGTAAATCTGTAATAAAATTGATCAATTGGAGGAGATAAGTGGTGTGCATGACAACATCTATAATAGTTTTTCCCTCTAATGGGAGGGCCACATTGTAAAGTTTTCCATAGGTGACTAACTATATGCATGAATTATGGATAACAAGATGTATGATCAGGCAATTTTATTATGTTGATGTCTTAAAACAGGAAATGATAAGCGGATTATATTTGGTAGCCATCTTAATGAATTTATTTATAGGGTATTACCCAAGTTGGGGAATAGTAACAACATTTCCAAAGTGTATCAATGTTATGCTTCTAAGAGAGGAGGAAAAGAAACCACAATGACTGGAGGTGAGAAATTAAAGTCAAATTAATAAAATAGAACGAAGTGAAGAAGTTTCCATTTTTGAAGCTAGTAGACATGGAATATTAGGAAATTAAGACTTGGAGAAAAATAAAAATATATCTATGAATATCGGGTAGGAGGAAATGAAGGGATGTTCTATCAAGAAGAAAGTTCTTTTAAGGATATTGATGAGTGGACCAAGAAACATGATTGGTAATGGTCATAGTGATGATATACATAGTTTAAAAGTGTGAAGATATGAAGTTGAGAATTTTCATAATGACCAGTGATCATAAACGAGGAAGATGTTTAAAGGTTTAAATGGTAAAAAAAAAGATAGTTGAAGTATAGGAAAGAAATGTTGCTAGAAATTTTATAAGGATACCTTGAGAAGGATTGTGTACATATTGACAAAAGAAGTGAGAGTCAATTAATAGAGGTTGTACTTGACTGATTTGCACTCATTGTTTCATGAGTAGGACTTCATTTGCACTCATTGTTTCATGAGTAGGACTTCACATAGAGAAACTTATCAAGTTTTGTTCCCATAGCGTTAAAAGAGGTTGTTTCCACAAAACACCACACATTTAAATTTTTCATGGACAATGATGGTAGTAGTATTTCCAACTGTTTCAAAATCTAAAATAAAGATACTATTTAATGAGCAAGAATCTCTTGTCCAAATTGAAGAAGGGTGAATTTACGATAAAGCAATCAAATGGTATTGAGATAGGAACTTGACGAGATAAGAAAATATTTTTTGTGGATGAAAATGATAATTGTTAAGTGATGTATGTATAAGTCAACATGGATCAACAAACCCTCATGCAAGTAAATTAAGCACGATATAAAATTAAATCATGATGACCTAGTGTTTATATGCAATTGCATATAGCGATATTGGAATCGGTAAGCCAAAGGGTAAATGGATGTAAAACCAAGGGATTTTAATTTTGAGATAGATGATTTAAATAATGATTGTATAACTAGTAATATCTTAACAATGAATTTCACCAGAATTTCCTTGGGGAAGGAAGAATATATGATGAAAGATTAAGACTCAAGATGATGAGGTTCATGTGAAATTTAACAATGTACTTAGATGATTATATCTATGGTGTAAATGGTCAACTTCCTAGTTGAAAGAAGTGGAAATGATTATTGAGAAACTAATTGGTATCTTGATGAAAACATAACACTAATAACATTGATGAGATAACATAGATCCTAGATGGATGTTGAATAATCTTAGTTCATAGTTGAATGTTTGTAAAGTAAATGAAATTCATTTTTCTGATGAATCATGATAAGAATGCTTATAGAGTATTATTCTATATTTGATAAGTATTGAGATGTTTCTCATGTTTCATGATATGATGGTATGAGGGTGATCATGCACATGTGGTTCATATTTATATAGTTATTACAATACTGATGATGTATCCTTACGATGATTATGATATGCATAACGTGGCATAAGAATTATGATGCTACATTATAAGGTTTATTGACATGTGGTTCATTTATTATGTGAAGTCATGATATGTCTTTGATGCAAATATGTTGATGTTATAACTTATGATGGTATTTCATGAGGTGAAGCATGTGATAGTTGCGTACAAATTTATGACATGCATGAGCATGCAGTTCGTTATTATTCATAATGTTGTGATTAACAATGATGAATGTTACATGATGGCATGCAAGACTTAGCATGTGGATTATTTTCTATGATACTATGATGGTATAGCTAATGCATTGGTTGCATGTTGAGGTGTGATGATTCACAGGACTCCACAAATGGGCCAAGAGGGCCGGTTTATTTGATGATCTCGTGCGAGCCCATACACACGAGGGAGAATAAGTAACACCATATCGGCTGGGGACAAACTCAACCAACACTACATATGCCAGTGGTTCCTTTGTCTTGTGTAGCTCTTGATGGATAGCTCTTGATGGGCTATGGGACCATCTTGAGGAGGCCAAGTGCCTGATGTTCTAAGGTAGGTGCCTGTTATTGGATTGGGATGCCGAAGTCTGGTGGGGATGTAAGGACTTTGATGCCTGGGGCTATGCGCCTTAGTAGTTGTGGAGGGAGTGGGCCAGCCTTGGACTAGGATACAGACCGGGTCAGGCTTATGCTTGGTGCCGAAAGTGGGAAAAAGGACAGAGATTCCTTGGGATTTCCTGGGTGTTGTGAAACTTTCGATGCCTGCTAGTTATACTAGTTCAACAGAGGGTGTCGGCAACATGAAGTAATAAATAACAAAAATAATAGATAATAAATAATAAATCCCTTAATAATAATAATAATAATAAAATACAAGAAAATAAACAATGAATAAAACAAAATAATAATTAAAAAAAATAGTAATAAATAATAAATAACCATACTAAAGCTCTAAATAAAAATAAATAGAAATAAAACAAGAAAACAGTAAAAAAATCAATAAATCTATCAAAAATAAATAAAACAAGAAAGCAATAAAGTTGCACGTAGACACATGGAGTGTGCGCATGTGGTTCCCCTTCCAACGTTTGCTCTATTTATTAGATGGTGAGGAGGATGGGAGGCATTCCATCATTCTAAGATTCTATCATTCATTCTCTTGGGAGAATAGTGTTCTAAGACACAAGATTCACTGGCAGTAGTACGTTGATTGAGGGATCGAGGATGGCCAGTTGTAGCAAGACCTTGCGCAATTGAGCCTACAGTTGGGTGGAGAGTCATCCCCAAAACCTTGTTGCAGTAAGCAGACTTCAACCACAGGTAAGTGCTACTCATAGTTTGAACTTGATGTTAATTAGTTGATTAATTACATGTTTATTTTGGGTTGTTACACACTCAGCTCGGCAGAAACATAATACATGGTTGCCACTCAAGCAACATGTGAGGCAGTATGGATGAGAAAGACACTTGTTGTATGTTTGGTCAGACGATTGATCCAACTGTGATCTACTATGATAATCAGAGTTGCACCAAGCTCTCTGAAAATCCTATTTTTCACAATCGATCCAAACATATAGATATATGGTAGCACCAGTTACAGGATTGTGTGCAAAGGCGAATAATGTTGTTGCAGTACATTCTGACAAAGGAACAAGACGTTGATATTTTGACAAAGGCCTTGTCAAGAGGGAAGTTTGAGTTCCATAAGTGTAGGATATGGGTGGTTGATAATCCCTTTCTTGCTGAGAGGGAGTCTTGAAAAATGCAATAAGAAATTCTCAATTTGATCTTGCCTTGATTAAATTGAGAAATTTCGAATTTCCACATCAGTAGACAACATGGATGATGTTAACTTGTGTGACATGGCTTGTGTTACCTAGTTTACTCATGAAATTAGAGTTGGAGGAGTTAGAGTTCAATTATACATGTGTGATTGCTAATTTGTAGCAATCAAGGTCAGTTATATCAGGTTGTTTTTAGTTAAACTAGTTCTAACTTTTGGAGGAACTAGTTCATGGTCATTTAAGTAGTGGCACTTTAGTCAAACCCAGTGATCATCCAGTTAACTGATCAATCAACCCAAAATAGCTAGTCCATGTAGATAATTCAAGTTACCCAATTGAGGTGGAGATTCCAAGGTAGTGTAACATCAGTTGTAGACTAGTCTTGAGTGTACATGTGTTGCATGTAGTCAGATGATCAACCTAAAGGAATTGTGCAATTCAATTGAGGGAATTTCCTAAATAATAGGGGTTAATTCCTCAAGGAACAAAGAAAGGAAATAGGTGCTCAAGCCGAGGAAATTTTTTAATAAGTTTCAGTTAGATGCCTTCAGTGAGCAGAGAGATCGGTTATGCATTTGCAGGGTGAGCTCAATTGAGCAAAGCAATTGTAATACATCTCTATTCATTTGATTAATGCAAGCAGGCATTGGGGTTTTTAGCAAATTGCTTTCCCCAAATAAAAATACTTGTTGCATGTGTGTTATTTCTTCTTGCATGTCTGAGATTTTTGTTCTAAATTGTGAATTAATGTCCACATAGCGGTAGTGTAGGTTTGTGTCTTGTGATTTTGATTAAAATTTCATGAGAAGCTGCAAATCTACATCCTAATTTCTACATCTGAGAGTTTTGTCTTTTAAATAAATAAGGCTTGTGGTAACTTATTTCTTTCTTGTCAAATCTTTGTGTCTACTGCAACTAAGTAGGATTAGCCCTTTCCTTTTGTTGAGATGCATTGTTACCTTGTTGTTGTTGAGGTGTACTATCTACATCCTTATTCTTTAGCTATTGATTGTTGTCATTATCTACTATGACAACTTTGATGAAGTTGATGGTCTTTTTAATATTTGTCTTCTTCTTACTAGTTTCTCCTTCATAACCCAAACCAAATTTCATAAGAGGAGATCTTTGATCATTCTGCATCTCATCCAATTTTTCAGACCCCTTAATGTGTTTAAAATTCATATTTAACTCAACCTGTGTTTTCTCTAGCCGCTTTCTAAGAGAAACTACTTCTTCTTCCAACTTTTCACATTTTTTTCCTTTTTCTTTTAACTATTGTAATAGGATATCTTCAACCTTTTTGGCCTCTTCTAATTCAACCTTTAACATGTGAAGCTCTTCAAATTGAGGTTCTTCTTTAACATATTTAATCATTTTTTTTGTTCTTTTGTTTGAGTCTGTCAAATTCTTCTAGAGCACTAATTAACACTCCTTCAAAGTCAACTTCACCCTCTTCTTCTCCACTCGACTCACATTATGTTTTCTAGTTTGAGACTATAGGGACAGAAGATTCTTTACTACGTTGTATTTACTCTTTTCTTTACCTTTTGAATTATTATTTTCCTTCTTAAATGGACATTTTTAGGCATAATTCCCTACTTTTCCCCAATCAAATAACTTAAAAGGAAAATTTCCTTTATACTTACCAATCCCTTTCTTCAGTCTTTTCACAAATTTTGCTTCTTCTTCATCTGAACCTGAACATGAGCATTCTTGTTCTCCTGTAGATTTCTTATCTGCTTTAAATGTTGCATCTCTTGATGTAGACTTTCCTTTTATAATCCTCATTTCATATGTTGTTAAAGAGATCGATCCATTGTCAAATTTCAAAAATTAGATATATGTTTAATCGCTAATACTTTGGGATTAAATTTGGCAGGAAGTGATCTCAAAAAAATTTGTACTATTCAAAGACTCCTTAATTTTTTCATCTAGACCCTTCATAACATTAACAATTTTATCAACTCGAAGAAAAAACTTAGCTATGTCTTCATCATCATTCATTCTCAAGGACTCAAATTGCATTTTGAAAACTTGTAATTTGGCCAATTTCACTTTATCACCTCCATGATTTTTTTTAATTTATCCCACATTTCTTTAGCAGTCTTATAATGCATTACTTTTACAAATTCTAACTCATCTAGCCCACTAAGGATAGCATTCACGGCTTTGGGAATGGAGGAAAGTTTCAATTTATCATCTTTATCTACAATAACTAGTGGTTTCTTATTAAAATTTGGGTACCAGGGGACAAGTGGTTCCCTAAGGCTTTGATCTTTGGCCTAGGGAAAAATGTCCAAATTTATTTTTTACTTTTCTCCTAAAGTGACTTTATAAGTGGTAAAGTCAATTTAATTTAAAAGTGACTTTATAAGTGGTAAAGTTACATTCTAATTTAAAGGTGACTTTATTAAAGTCAATGAAGAATTAGAAAGTGAAAAAAGTGACTATGGAAATAAAAGGCTAAGTGGGTCCTTATTTAAGTGGGTGAGTTAAAAAATAGAAAGTGAGAATTAAATGCACATTTATTCTCATCCCTAGATCTAAATGAATATTAACCATTAGATCTTAGGGTAGCCCAAAAGGTCATTTAGAGAATAAAAGGAGAAGAGAAGAGGAAAATATAATTCATTCTTTCATGAGAATTTGAGATAAAGAGAAGAGAGAGCAAGGAGAAAATTTCTCAGCAGTGAGGAAGTGAAGGAGAGTAGCAAGAAGACATTTCAGCAAATCTGGGCAACAACATTTATTGGCACGCATCCCAAGGCAAAACCATACAGAAAGAGAAAGGCATAAAAATCGAGGAAGAGGGACATCAGCAAGAGCACGAATTGTGAGGTAGATTTGGGCACAAATTTTGAGGCAGTCGTACTGCTGAAATCCATACGGTTCGTACAACAAGTTCTGGGCACATTTTTTGAGGCAGGTCGTACAACATTTAATATTGTTTTATTGCTGTAAAAATTTCTGTTTTGGCTCTTTACTGATTGACATGATTTTCGAGGTGGAGTTCAAACATGAAAATCCAGATAAGTTGTAATTTTTTGTTGTTGTAATTTTTACTGTGTATTTCAGTTTCTCTGTAAAAGCATTTTCATAAATAAAGAAGAGCTCTCAAATTAGTTTTCCCCAAGAGTTGTAGGGGGTTTTTCTAGGGTCACATTGACCAAAAATCACTGTGTTATTTTATGTTTGTGGCTGTCATAATTTTGTTGTGTTTTATTTCTGCAATTTCAGCAGTTGTGAAATCTCCAAATTTGTGTTTTTAGAAAACATTGTCATTTCCATATTTTAGAATTTTTATCATGCTTGGATTTAAAACTAAATGCATGGAGTGATAAGGAAAACTGATAACCGGAGTGGGGATTGAAATTTCTTCATTTCTCATACCCATCCTCTATTGCACCCCAAACATCTACTCTAAGGAACATTAAATATGTTCAAATTCTAAATTTCCATAAAGTATAGTTAGTACCATTAAATAAAGGAGCTTTGTTTGTAGAACACCTTTCCTGACTAGCCATTCTTATAACTTAGATCTTCCTTTTAGCTGTTAGGCCAATACATAAGGAACTAACTCTTATACCAATTGTTAGAAACTAAGAAATTATAAGAGGGGGGTGAATTAGTAATTGTGTCTTTTAACAATGACCAATTTTAAATTATTTTAACAACCTTTTAACCTTTTCTTTAACAATTAACATAGTTATATAGGTGTTCAACAATTGACCATGAATTCAAAGGCAAAAAGACAAGCAACATACGCAACACACATAGACACTAGATATAAGTGGAAACCCATAAAGGGAGAAAACAGTGAATTTTGTTGTTGTGATGTAAATGCAAGCACCCACTCCCTTTTTACATCGGCTTTTGTAGGCACCCACCTATAAGAGGCTTCAACCTCTCTTTTCTTTTACAAGCTACAACTTGTTGGAAGCACCCACTTCTACTTCTTATAGGGCCCGACCTATTATTTTTCAGGCTACTACCGAAAAAGGAGACACTAATCCCCTAACAAATTTAAAATTCACTTTGTTGGTTGAATTGATTTTAAAATTTTGAATTCCTCCTCATCTCTGTTGTGTACTCTATCTCTACTTGTAACGCCCCCCTCCCAGGTCTACCCAAAGTAACCATGCCAATCGGGGTAAACATGAGAAGAGAGGCTACTATGATCAAATTCGACCTCCTATGTTACCTTAAGGAAGTGGAATCGACGGAACATCAGATACATTCATCCAACATCATCAACAAAACCCTCAGGAGACAAGTCAACCACTCAAATAGCATGTCCTTGGGTCCCACTGCTTTTTTGCAACTGTTAGGCCATAGTCACTCTCATGCTATGGGCAAGGGAGTGACCAGAAACCCAAATTCGCTCTCACAAGCCTGCTTGCCAGTGACTATGAACCAAAATTTCTAGTTTTGTGCCAGCAACCCCGGGATTTAAGCCACTTTTCTAGCTTAGAATCCTGGCCTCTACCCAGAAATTGTTGTAACTTCCAAAATTCATTAAAACGTGATAACAATGTTGATCAATCAAAAATCACCCTCGGGACTAGGCCCGAGCATCCCTAACCGGGACTGACATTCCATTAAACACTTGGAATCAATGTAACCTACAAGTCTAGGATAAAAGACAAAGCATAAATGACTAAAACAACTTATGAAACATAATTAGAAGGATCACCTCCTTCTACAACATCATCAATTATTTCTTGCATCCATCCATTTAACAGTTACAATTAAATGCATGAAATAACCATGACATAAACCAATCATCTAACGATGCTTATAACCAACATTAAACCATGTAAATATCATAGATATGACAACCATAAAATCCATGTATAAATCAATGCAAAAGTAAGAGTGCTTAGCTTTTATTAATCATAGGAAAATCTGACCAGGTTCGGGACTTCCACGTACGACCCAGCCATAGACATGGTTGAACTAAATCTCTTTTTCATCCAGTCACCCCTGTGCCATATTCCAAGCATGAATGTGGGATCTCATAGAACAACCAATCCAAGAAAAACCAAGGGAAACCAGAGGTTAAACCACCTCCACCCTCATCAAACTGTGATCACACCAAATCGGTGCTCCAATCACAACCGAACAAAACTGGGAATGCCATTCGGAATTCATCACTATCCTTAAGGAATTTTTCATCTCCTTTCTCCTCAGGCTTTACCACAATCCAAACCCAGATCACTAGGCCCTAAGCTGAGACCAGTCTCTCAAGCTTTACCACAATCCAAACCTGGATCATTAGGCCCTAAACCGAGACTTCTCCCTCAGGCTTTACCATTTATCCTGCCAAAACCGGTCAAGGGATTCCTAGGCCTTTGGGAATGGAACTTGAGAATACCTCCGCCCCGGATTCCAAATTCCATCTGGAAAACCAAAGCTCAAAACTGAAATAAACATCCCAACATACCATGGCATTCAGAAAAAGTCTAGGCTAGGCTGAAATCCACTGTCATAACCCGAAAAACCCATGCCACTGACAACAAGAGAACCATACACCAACATGCAACGCTATGCATGTCCAAACCAGTTAGGAAATCACACATGCAAAAGGTTACCTGCAAGTATTCATGTTGAAGTTGCTTGAGTCCTGATTTCCTTTCCTTGATCCTTGCTTGCTCTTCCTTTCCTTTACTTGCTTTTCCTTTCCTTGCTTCAAACTAGAGTGCTCCAAGAAAACACTAAGTGACCAAGTGTATGAGAGAGAGAGAGTAATGGGAGAGCTCCAAACTTAAAATGACAAAAGGTTTCATTGACTGAAACTAAGCCAAGAGCCTGCCAACTGATCCTCGGAAGCCTTTTTATCAATGAGGCCTCTAATTTCTTCATTTTCCATTATTTTCCTTCAATTTTCACCTCACATGCAACCTGTGACCTTTTACCTTCCTTTTCTCCTATTTTCCTTTATTTTCATAAATAAATGTGCCAAAAATGCCTTTGCCTTAGCCTTTGCCAATTTTCCTTAGCCAAAACACACATCCTGTGATACCCACTAGGATATGTTTACCCAACATTCAGCTTGGAATATGTGTCCCTTACCCATGGTCTTATTTTTGCCTTTATTTACATTATTACAAGGATTTTTCACCAGGGCTGTTACAGAACCCTCCCCTTGGGGAACACCATCCTCAGTGTTAAACCACACCAAGACCTCAACAAGACCGTTGAAAAGAAAACATACTGGCCATGGAATTTTATAACTTAGCTCGTTGCGGTATTTACAATGAAAGACCTTCTCAAAAGAAAAACACCATGACAACATGACCATATAACAATCATACCACATATTGGAGCTTTATAACACAGCTCATTACAATATTTACAATAACCACATATACAAATATGCACATTTGCTAAGCCAACAAATAAAAGGATACGATGCATGTATCAATCAATAAGGGAATCCATAGGATCACACCTCCACCATCAAAGTAATACCAGAATTCACCTCCTTCCCATGAAGTCTAGAATCCGCTGCCACAGTCAAAGTTGCATCCATTGTCTAGTGCTATAATCCTGCACCACATGTCACCTCAACGAACAGTTACCAACTCATTGTTCCGAGGCGCACTCCCAATGTGCATCTGATTCCATCTAGCAATACTCATGACCAAAAACAATATGTTCATGATCTTCCCTTCTCTGCTACACAATCCCTCAAGAAATCCGGTCACCCCCTTCCGTGCAGTCACTCACCTTCCAAGTTCCCCGGAATCCCCTATCCTGGGTGATCCATCCCTTGGCAAGGCTTCCTCGCATTAGAAGATACAAAACCAAGGGATATACCTGCCTCAAAACCATCATACTAATCATAGCATGCTCATGGCAATCAATGGACACTATTGGGTACCAGTGTCCCACAATGGCTCTGCTCCTGAAGTGTTTTACCAGCATACTGCTACATGTTCCAATTTCTTTTGCTACTGCTGCTAATTCTTGTAGTCGATTTCAACCACCCAACCAAGCATGTTCATGCATTCCTGTTCCAAGCACATAATTCCATTAGATTCAAATAAATTGAAATAACCTCAAATCATACCTATTGGTAGCTCATCAATAAGGTACACTTGCAATTATGTTCGCTTCCCGCACAACAAGTCAAACTAACTTTTTGATAAAAATATCAAGTATAAACATATCACATTTGATTAGGTCAAAACACAACCATCATAGATCAACAGCATAAATCACATGTAATCATCATAAACCAGAATCATAGATCACATATAATCGTCATATACCATAGTCATTAGTCACATGCATAATAAAACTGAAATAAAAATGTTGATACTTATCCTTTCATCAATCCTTAGCTTCTACCTTTGTATTTATTCTGTATCCACTCTGGATCGATTCCCACACCAAATAAACACCCAGTGCCTTCTCCTCAACCATGTGCACATACACATAATGTGCATCACACACACACAACTACACATGTCATACAACACCATGCAATACATGCATCTACACCGGTACCATATGTACCACATGTACACTGCAACCACTGGCACAACTTGTGCACAACATCACATGTGCACGACACCACATGCACAGCGTGTACACAATGCCACATGTACACTACACCATTGTACAACGTGTACACAATACCAAATTTACACAGCATCACATGCACGACATTTGCATGACACCGCATGTACATAGCATCATATGCACGACATGTACACATCACCACATGCACACAGCATCACATGTACAACATGTACATGGAACCACATGCTCACAACACCACTTGTACAATCATACACACAACACCATATGTACATATCACCATATGTATAACATGCATAGAACACCATATGTACATAGCATTGCATATCCAACATGTACATAACATCATTTGTACACATCATTGCATATCCAACATGTGCACAACACCATATGCACACAACATTGCATATCCATCATGTACATACAATCATCTATACCCAGCACTGCATATGCAATAATCGCACAACACTATCTATATCATCATGTACATAACATTCCACAAACAACATGTACACACGCTATGTATACACAACACCGCATGCGCACAATATCATAGATGTAACATGTACAACACGTACAACATATGCATTATAATAGTACCTCACATCCAAAAGCACAATGTCTCTACCAAGAAACCTTGCTCCCAGTGTCTTATCTATATTTGTCCCAACATGTCGCAAACCACACTGCTTTCATTTCGCTGATGTATCCTTCCACATTACTTGTCATAAACATAGGCATAATAGAAGTATACAATATCAATTCATATCCACATGATACTGACCTCATATATTTTTTGTGACTACTCTTCCCACTTGATTCCTCATGAACTAGGAATCTCTTCACGCCATTCACCTGCATAACAAATCATTCCTCCATAAGAACGATCCCTGAGAACCCTGTCAGACAATGACATAGATACATAGGTACATACATATATAATCATTATCATAAAACAATCATCATCATGTTAGACAACGACATACATGCATACATGTATACATATATAAACATCACTATAATCATGATCATAAAATAATTACCAGATAACATAAGGTTTAAGTTAAGAGAACTTCCTTTATTCATGCACACCATGCACAATATTGAGAAAAAATTGTTCCCAACATAACTAAGGAACCTGACACCTCATATCCATTTACTTTTCATGTTTGTACTGCCACTGTCCATCTACCACCATGGAACCAACCAATCCAATCAACTGTCATAGTTTTACCTTCCGATGTGCTTACTCATGCACAAAGCTTCATCTGAGTCTTACCTTACTTGTTGGGTACCACACAGCTCTCCCAAAGCTCCATTAACTTCCTTCTTTCCCAACCACTTCCCTAGACTCAAAACAAAAAAGGCAACCCAAGAAAAAAACAAGAAGATCATGAAAACCCATAACAACAATATGAAACAACAACAAAGTGGCATAGTTGTGCACCAAAACACGCAAAATCGCAAATCAAGCGCAACAATCACAAAAGACCAAAAACACGAGACTAATAACAGACACCATCACTCAATCCCCATGGTTCCCAGTGCTTCCAAAGGAAATCTCTCTCTCTCCATGGCAATCTCTCTTGCCATGCAACTTCCTGCATTATACTGCCATAAACACATAATGTCAGTGCATAAATAAATATAACAATACATCAGTTACCTTATCTTGTCATGCCAAGCTTGTTTCCTTGCAACTGAACACATCCACACCATCTCTCAAGGGACTCTAATTATCTTGACAGATCCATCTGTAAGTAGAGATTAGCTAATATACCTGTCAAGTAAATGTTCATGAATCTAGCACATATCCACATAATGTCAACAAAATCAAGGTTAAGAAGACTACCTGTATGCAAAGCACTCATTTGTTTGAAATTAGGGTTTCCAAACCTAGCCAAAGAAATTCTTGCCCAATTCCTTTCTTTTACCTTTTTCCTTGCTGCAATCGAGGCTAACTATGCATACCCAACTGTTAGTTATATAAACACATCAACTATTACCTTGTCACGCTAATACCAATCATGTTTCCTGCAACTGCTCACACATGTCAACCACATGTTCCACATATCAAGACAATCATATATATCAATTCGAAATCAACTAGCAATCATGTCATAATCCATAGTCAACTCATAGTCATCAGTCATAATACATAATGCTACAACTATCACCTATCATACTCAAATACATGTCAGCTATCTCAACTCATATGTATTAGCACTATCATCTTAAAACAAGATCATTTGAACACATACTCATATTATGCAACTCATTAAACGTTCAACCAACTTGCTACATACCATGTTAAATAAATCAACTAGACGACATAATCAAACAGTCAAGTACCAATACACAATCTAATCAAACTCATACCTTATTGTGTCTCAGGGGAGACTATCTTGTCTTCACAATCAATCTAGTTAGCATGATATAACTTGACAACATATCAACTCAAACATCAATAAGATCATGATATCCAAAATAGTCACTAGCTAACATGTTTACATCATAACTCATACACAATTATCATTCACACATATGCAAAGTCCATCTAGATTAGTACACCACCATATCACAAATATGTTGGCTCATGCCTGAATATCGTAACCATAACCATATGATAGCCCAATCCAATTTAGCAGGATACATATAACATCAAGGTATAAATGTTATAACCCTAATCATCAAGCTAACTATCATTCTCATCAACAACATATAACCTAATCATCAAGCTAACTATCATATAACAACAAGTTAACCTATAACATACTCTTCAACAACATATAACATAATTATCGGGTTATCTAATATAAAACAACGATAGAAATGCATACAACTACAGGTTACTATCATTCTTGACTATCCGACACATGTGGATATAACTACACTAGTCAACTAACATCTATCATGAATGTAACCATAACATCAAAAACACATGTACATAGACCTAATGTATATAAACCTAATTCATAACAATCATTGGCTTACATACCTGCATGCCAAAAATAAAATACTTGTATGATGATCTACTCTTCCAAAGTCCAATGTTGCAACCTCATTATGATGCTCTGCATCTCCTGCTCTATCTCAGCAACACATTATCATCATAACATACCAATATCACCCTGATGACCTAAATTGCATACCATGACTTCACAAGGCGGGTTTGACCTACTATTCATGCATAACTATAACCAAGGCTATACATGCATGACCACAACCATTACTCCATTGTACACATTGTCTCACACAACTATCAACCTGCATAAGCAATACTTAATCAACTACACATACACATAACTGCATGTAGTCGAGCATAAGCGATCAATTCTTGTAATCAACCTACAAGACTGATGCATGTAATCAAATAACCAAGAATGCAACCCAACATACAAGGATGTAATCAAGCTGCATATAATGATGTAACCAATCATATATTCCTGGCAATGCATTCCATAAAATCAACATCAATTTCCTCATGACAACCTTACTACAACCATGATCAATCATTATACAATGCAACAAGCACATGGAATGAAAGTGTAAGAGACACACATGCAACTGACATGCATGCATGACCAACACATTCACCCAAGGAGAGTGCAACCACGCTCTGATACTACTCTGTAACACCCCCCTCCTAGGTCTACCCAAAGTAACCATGCCAACCAAGGTAAACATGAGAAGAGAGGTTACTATGATCATATTCAACCTCCTATGTCATCTTAAGGAAGTGGAATCAATGGAACATCACATACAGTCATCCAACATCATCAACAAAACCCTCAGGAGACAAGTCAACCACTCAAACAGCCTGTCCCTGGGTCCCACTGTTATTCTGCAACTCTTAGGCCATAGTTACCCTCGTGCTATGGGAAAGGGAGCAACTAGAAACCCAAAGTCACTCTCACAGGCCTGCTTGCCAGTGATTGTGGACCAAAATTGCTAGTTTTGTGCTAGCAACCCTGGGATTTAAGCCACTTTTCTAGCCCAGAATCTTGGTCTTTGCCCAGAACTCATTGTAACTTCCATAATTCATTAAAAAAATGATAAAAGTGTTGATCAATAAAAAACCACCCTTATGACTAGGCCTGAGCATCCCCAACTGGGACTGGCATTCTATCAAACACTTGGCGTCAATGCAACCTACAGGTCTAGGATACAAGGCAGAGAATGAATGACTGAAACAACTTATGAAACATAATAAGAAGGATCACCTCCTTCTCCATTGAACTACAACTTCGACAATTAGGTCTTGCATCCATCCATTTAACAGTTACAAGTAAATACATGAAATAACCATGACATAAACCAATCATCTAACCATGCTTATAACCAGCATTAAAACATTTAAATATCAAAGATATGACAACCATTAAATCTACATATAAATCAGTGTAAAAAAGAGAACTTAGATTTTATTAATCATAGGCAAATCCGATTAGGTTCAGGACTTCCACGTACCACCTGACCATAGACATGGTTGAACCAAATCTCTCTTTCATCTCGTCACCCCCGTTCCCTATTCCAAGCATGAATGTGGGATCTCATAGAAAAACCAATACAAGAGCAACCAAGGGAATCCAGAGGTTAAATTACCTCCACCCTCATCAAATCGTGATCACACCAAAACGAGTTCTCTAATAAAAACCAAACAAAACTTGGAATTCCATCCAGAATCCATCACTATCCTTGAGGAATTTTCCATCTCCTTGTCCCTCAAAGTTTACCGCAATCCAAACCTAGATCACTAGGCCCTAAACCGAGACCAGTCTCTCAGCCTTTACCACAATCCAGACACGGATCACTAGGTCATAAATCGAGACTTCTCCCTCAGTATTTACCATGTATCCCGCCAAAACCAGTCAAGGGATTCCTAGCCTTTAGGAATGGAAATTGAGAATACATCTGCCCCAAATTCCGAAATCTATCCAGCAAACCAAAGCTCAAAACCGAAATAAACATCCCAACATCCCATGGCATCCAGAAAAAGGCTAGGCTAGGATGAAATACATTGTCATAACCCAACAAACCCATGCCACCGACAACAAGAGAACCATACACCAACTTGCAAAGCCATGCATGTCCAAACTAGTTAGGAAATCACACATGCAAAAGGTTACCTGCAAGTATTCCTACTAAAGCTGCTTGAGTCATGCTTTCATTTCCTTGATACTTGCTTGATTTTACTTCCTTTGCTTGCTTTTCCTTTCCTTGCTTCAAACTAGAGTGCTCCAATAAAACTCTAAGTGACCAAGAGTATGAGAGAGAGAGAGAGAATAATGAGAGAGATCCAAACTTGAACTGACAAAAGGTTACACTGATTGAACCTGAGTCAAGAGCCTGTCAATTGGTCTTCTGAAGCCTTTTTATCAATGAGGCCTCTAATTTCTTCATTTTCCATTATTTTCCTTCACTATCCTCCTCACATGTAACCTGTGACCTTTTACCTTTTTCTCCTATTTTCCTTTATTTTCATAAATAAATGTGCCAAAAACGCCTTTACCTTTTAATGCCTTTGCCAATTTTCCTTGGCCAAAACACACATCCAGTGATGCCCACTAGGATATGTTTGCCCAACATTCAACTTTGAATATGTGTCCCTTACTTGTGGTCTTATTTTTGCCCTTATTTACATTATTACATGGATTTTTCATCAGGGTTGTTACACTTTCTGACCCCTCAAAGTTCTCAAATGCATTATGTGTTCAATCTATATCACCTTCCAATTTCACAATATTGCAGTTGCCTCTTATGATTTATGTCTTATATCCAAGTCTCTCACCTTGACTTCATTCAGGAACTAAAAAGGGTAGTACATGTCATGTTTTACTATTTGAATCTTCAGTGCCAATGGAAGATGTGAGCTTCTTTGAATCAAATTTCCTTTCATTTCCAGATTGATACTTTTACAAATAAGACTCAACCATAATGCACAACTCCTTCTTCATCAAGGTCAAGATCATTTATGAATCGAAATGTTAGTTCCTCAGTTTCATTCGCAATGATTTTTGAAGGCCTTCCTTCAAAACCCACAAGAAGCAAGTCAAAATAAGAATCTACAATGTAATGGCCACCAATTTTCTTATGAAACCTCATTCCCAATGGCCAACCATAGATGTACTCTAATTCTGGATTTGGTGTAGGAGGATTCTTTGGATTACATATTTTAGATCTATTAGGCGATGTAACAACAAAGTTAGTCCAACCTACATCGTAACCATTAAACAAACTCTACAAAGAATAGAAACATTCAAAACTTCATGTGGAAAAGCATGGAAAGGAATGCTTGGGCCATAACGAATGTTAATAGAAGGTTTGTTGAAATGTTGATATTCTGCCTAGCTGACCCGATCCTAAAGATCACATTGAAAAATAATAGACCAATTGTTTGCACACAAGGAAATAATTTGACTAGACCTTTGATTGATGATTCACGCTACTTCATAATGACTTGAGCATGAATGGAGAAACATGCAACCATCTTAGGCCTTCAATCCTCAAAACCTGTGTGCTCAATTAGTGCGAGGACACTTGGAAGTATGATAAATTTTAAACATGATCCATAATTGAACTTGGGTAGCATGAATTAAACCATGTGAGCAAGAAACCTTCAGATGACACATGAACATTTCTCTCCTTAAATAGGTGATGGATATTGACCCTCATGAGGAGATTGATCTACTATATATAAAATTGCTCTAATGAAAACAGCTCTGACATCAATGCCAACACTACTAACACCATCTATAGTTGGGGTCATCAAACACATGCCTATCTTAAAAGCAAATGGGGTTTCTTTTTCCCCAACAAGTAGGCTAGAAAGTAATTCCCTTTCTTTGTCTCCTAACATTCAGGCATGTTAAATTCTCCACAAATGAGCCATGGTGCATGAGGAAGTTCATCTTCTATCTAATGTTATAATGTTATATGATCTTGTCAATCTTTAAAGGTGTAAACATTGGCTAGACCTAGGATTTCACTGTCTCAATTGTGTAAAGGTGGAAGGAGTGTTTTGGAGAGGGGTTAGTTCCTTGGTTAACAACTCTAAATAAGTGGAGGGGGAACAACACTACAATGCACCATTTTCCATTTGTGTGCTCATATAAATATGATGAGCTTTGGTCCATATGACAACCATAGCCACACACATTGTGAAACTTTTGATTTCAACTTCTTGCAAATAGAGAAGATTTGTCCCACCAATTTAACACAATAGTTGGAAGACAATATGTTTTCTTCCAAGGTTACTTTCATTACAAACCATTGGAATTGTTCGTTGTTGCCTCTTTGTCTTTTAGAACTTATAGAACACCATAAGAGTTATTCAAAATAGCTAATTATCAACGAAACCAAAATCCATGAGTAGCTTGTTTCAACCATTTATATTGGTTGCTAGCCTCATTTTCATTTTCTTTTCCTAGAGCATGAAGGAGATTGAGTTTGATGACTACCATTCCTTGGTTAGGTTGAGCTCGAGGAAGGGTGATTAGTTGCAATAGTTGATGACATGTTGTGTCTAGTTGTAGTTATAGCTTTTGAGGCCAAAGACTTCATGTCTTGATTCTTGGAAATACCATCATTTTTGTTCTTCCCGACCTCTCAACTCATTATAAAATCACCATGAGATATTAGTGGATAGTCACACATATTGTGATCTAAGATGTAACACCAAAAGTAGGGGTTAAACAAAATGTTGTTGTGGAACGCCTCCCTTATAACCTTGTCCCCTACTTGGATAATAACATATTCATCAAGTTCCTCTAAAAGGTTCATGATCCAAATTCGATCATTATATTATTTGTCATCTATGTTGATGCTTTAGAGTGGAAAAATTGGATTAATTAGCTTGCGGGGTCATTAGCTTTTAATGTTAATTTCAAATTTGGAGAAATGGGGTCTGAAAGCTTCTAAAGCCATTTTGAGGCATTAAACAATGTTTTTTGGAATAAAAATAATCTTGCTTATGCTAGACCCTTCTAACATTGTTATACACTCAAATTCCTTTCCATCAGTGCAAGAATTGTGTTAAATAGAGTTCATATGAAAAAGTTGTGCATCCTACAAGTTGACTTACCATGTTGACCATTGTGGTATGAGGGGATGCCATGTTAGCCCACATTACACATGCATATGGGGCTAGCTACATGTGGAATTTGAAGAAGAATTTAGAAGTTCAAACTCGTAACTCTAGTTGAGGGTCGAGGGAGTCAAACCATAGTTGTCTATTGAACTATGTTAAATATCATGTACATTGGGAGGAGTAAGGGCTCTATTCTATGTTATTGTATTTTGTTCCATAGTTGAGCAGAGCCATTGGGAGTGGGAAATTGGAGAGAAAAATAAAGGTGGTTAAGATCTTGTAATAATCTCACAAGCCACAAGTCTTAGGTAACTCCATAAAGAACACCTCTTTCTCTATACTTGCACAATTTCCATACTAGAGAAAAGAGAGTGGAGCAACCTCACCTTCAAGTTGGGCTTCTCGCATAAGGGTTTCCTAGGGAAAAAAATTGTGTTTATTATGGATGGTGTGTGTATTTCTATTTATCTATATATCTCACACTTTACTTAATTTATTCATTTAATCGTAAAAACCAATCAATAAATAATATGATATCTAACGAGAACTAACATACATAATAATGTTTCAATAATTTTATCAAATCTATTATGACAAATTGCTCTCTTAGAATATCCATAACCATTTATAGATCTGTTCACCTTAATGCAAATGGCACTTGGGCCTTGGGTTGAAGAATCACTTAGGTTCATGGAAAATATAGACATTTGTTGGCATTATGGTGTGCATCGTTCCAGCTAGTTGATGTTGGTGTTGGTTCATGATGGCAACTAGCTCATGTTGCCATTGATGTCAACCCTATGTAGCCTAGCTAATGTGTGGATGTCTTCCTTGTAGCATGGTTGCAGTTAATTGAGTTGGTATTGAGTTGGTTATGTTGGCATTGATGTCAACCCTTGATGTCAATCTTTGATGATGTAGCTTGATGGTAGTATTGTGTTCATGGAGGTGTTGCCTTATGTTGCCTTGATGATGATGTTGCAGGAATATTACTGTGGTACATGTATTCTTGGTATTGGCATTACCATGGTATTGGTATGTGTGTGTGGAGCAAGATGGCACATGATATTACCTTGGTGCAGAGAGTCTTGGTATTGACATAACCATGGTATTTTCCCGTAGTATTGGTTTGAATATTACCATGGTACAAGAGTCCTTGGTATTTACATAACCATGGTATTTTCTCGTGGTATTGGTTTGGATATTACCATGGTATAGGTATTTTCTCTTGGTATTGGTTTGGAGATTACCATGGTATAGGAGTCCTTGATATTGACATAACCATGGTATTTTCCTATGGTAATTTTTTGTGCATTACCATGGTACATATGTCCTGGGTATTGGCATAACCATGGTATTTTATTGTGGTATTCACTTGGAGAATCGTTGAGGATATTGTGGCTTTTATTTATGTAAAAAAATAGTGTTATTGGTTGCTTATTTTTTAGTGTGTGAGAGCATGTCATTGAGAGGGTATTGAGATAGAAAAGTTATACCTATATCTAATCACACATGATTGCATAAATATTTTCAGAATGTTGTATGCAGGAACTAGAAATAAAATTTGTGGTTGATGTAGCAAAGTTCTTTTAGAGAGCAGCTATTTGTTTTGTAGGACTCTTGGTGCATCTAGAACAATGCCATTTTGTTTTATGATGTAGATATATTGAGGGAATTTTGTTATGGATGAATGTGAGATTTTTTTTCTACTAGTGATTATATTGTGTAGATTTGATGGTTGTATTGTGGCCACTATTTGCTTGAGTAGAGAGCATGTTTTTGGTGGTGTTTTTGATTATTTGTTGCAGAGATTCTTGTTGCTGAGATCGTATTTCAGAGTTGAATTGAGTTAAGCAGAGAGTCTTGGGATCCAATGTGAAAATATATGAAATGAGGTTCGAATAGAGTAGAGGAATAGTGACTTCATGGGTGTGGAGCAGTGATTGCGAAGTTTCAGCGAAAGGAACAATTTATCCATCCAATCAGAGTTGGATAGTCCAATCGAAGTTGGGCAAGGATTGCTGATCATAGTGGCTTTCAGCGGATGGTAGTTCGTAGATCCATGTGAGGACATAGTCCCAAACTGATCAACAGTATCTAGTCTCCTGGATGATTGGTGTTGGCCTATTGTATATGAGGTCGAGTCTCCTAGCCGATGGGAGTCAACAAATCTATGTAAAAGACATATTTTTCTTAGTAGAAGATTCAAAGTAGCGCAACAACAACAAGGGTGGTTTTTTGCCTGGTGAAGGTTTTCCACCAAATATCTTGTGTCTCTTGTGTGGATGTATTTCTGATGTGGTGTTTAGTGTTTCCCTTATGGTTATCTTGTTTTAACTACATATATGGTAATGTTTAATGAGACAATTTAATGTGTTGTTGTTTAATACGTGTGTGATTCAATAAAGAAGTTTTAATTGGTAAAAATTATTAAGAAGTCACACTATTGATTCACCTCCCCATCTAAGAGGTGTTGAAAGGTTTCCAAAATTGGTATCAGGGCAAGGCTCTTAGTTGCAGCGTGATGAGAGTAGATCTAGGGTTTGTTGACAAGTAGATCTAGGTTTTTCGATTTTTTTGTTTCTTTTTGTTGTTTTGTTGTTTTTGTTTTTGTTTTTGTTTGTTTGTTTTGTTTTTGTTTTTGTTTGTTTGTTTTGTTTTTTTTCTTCAGAATGGCATTTCAAGGAGTGGTTGTCCTCACTATTGCAAATTTCAAGATATGGAGCAAAAATGTTAAATCTCAATTTTTTTCTTGTGGATCTAACATTTGGAGACTGGTATGTGAAGGATGTGGCAAGGATCCAATTGCAGATGAAGCTTTGAAGCATGATGCGCAAGCTAGAGTCATAATCTATAAGAATCTTCATGAGGATGATTTGAATAGGCTAGTAGGTTTGAAATATGCCAAGGAAATGTGGGACAAGCTAGAATCCATATTTGGAGATTGTACCAGCAACAAGAAGAAGAACAAGAAGAAGGGCCTTCAAAAACAAGAAGCTCATCCACAAGAGTCTCATCCTAATAGTGCAAATGATTCAACTGATGATGAGAAGAAAAAAAAAATCCTCAACCCAAACGTATAAATATTAATGATTTTCTATTAAATTATAATTTTGATGATTTAGATTTTGATCATGTTGAATTGCCCAATGGAGATGAGAATGATATTAAGGTTCTTAGAGCTAATATTTCTAGACTAATAGTGCAAGGATCAAGAAAAACTATTGTAGATATGTGATGATAAGGAGGCCAAGCTCAGGGAAGATATTGTCAGTTTTAAGATTAAGTTGGTTGAATCAGAAAGAGTTGAAGAAGGTATGAGGAAGCAATATAAAGAGAAGGGATATGAGTGTGAGAAATTAGAAGTTGAAGTGGTGTCCTTGAGGAAGCAACAGAAGATGGAGAAGAACAATGTAGACTTGGATAGTTTGCTTGAGATCCATAGATCACCATTGGACAAATTTGATCTTGGATTTCAAAGGGGTGAGTCTAGCTTGCATGCAGGCCAAAACACCAAAGAAGAACCCAAGAAGACTATAGAAAACAATAATATCAGCAAGAGAACCAACCAAGGAAACAAGAAATAGAACCAACAGTAGATCAAGCAGTAAAACCAACAGTAATAGAAAATAAAACCTTAAAGAGTACCTACATTTAGAAGATCTTTTGCTCCAAGAGAAGATTGTGGCAACTCTATTAGTTGTTTAAGGGAACAAAGTCTTTTCATTCCTTTGAAGCATGAGGTACAATGGTACAACTGTCACAAGTATGGACACGTTGCAGCCAACTACAAGAGTAGAACAAGATTTAGTCAGTGGAGCTTGCAACCATTTCAACAGCCAAGGAGATTGAGCAACAAGTATAATCATGTTTTTTATTATTATTGCTATTCATGTAACCTATTTGGCCATAAGACATCTGATTGCATATCTAACCAATGGAGGAGAAGCACATTTCGTGCAAGGTTTAGATCTAGCATGAGTAGTGGGATAATTGATCCTCTTGCTTCATATCTTGGCCACCCGGAGTGCTACACATGTCATAGCATTGGCCATATGGCAAGAGACCATTTGTCGCCCTGTTATTCAAGGAAAGATCGGCCAAAGAAGCAAAAATAGAGAGGAGCTACCAGAAAACTAGTGAAGGAAGAAAAGAAGCAACCAAAGACCGTGTGGAGGAATAAGGAGCAACAACTCTTCAACTAGTGAAGAGAAGCCCCTCCCACAGTCCATGATTATTTCTGCATATTTATAGAGGACTGCAGAGTTCATGAAAGGTGCATAACCTTAGGGGGAACGTATGGTATCAATATGGTAGCTTGATGAGTACAAGTTGTTACAATAGCTTATGATGAGTTCTTTTGAGCTTCATGCACACTCAAGTCCACATGATCATCCTATCTATTGGCGGTAGATTGAGCTCAGGGGGAGATATGCATGGTATGATATTTGCAAGGAATTTTTTTACTTTTGCTCATCACTTTCACTCAGTTATTTATGACAGTTTTATACATGTTTTCTTGAGTGAAATGGATACATTTTTTAGCCACCTATATGTTTTTGGTTTCTATTAATACTTGGTTGAAGAGACATGCAACCATGCATAGAAGTGACCATTGCTTCAACCATGTATAGAGATGACATAAGACATGGACCAACCATGTATAGGCTATTATATGTAGGTCATTACAACCATGTATTTACCGTTGTTTCATCATTTCACATTGGTATTGTGTCCAATCATTAGTGAGTTGAGTCATCATGGTGACAAACATGTATGGAGGAGTCTTATGGAGTCATTTTTGTAGCCACATGTATGGTCTAATGTTGATGTAACAATTGTTGAAGAATCTAGGGCAAATATGTGTAGTGTGATTCTTCGTTACTTGATAACAATCTGTGGAGTATTTTTACTTTTCCTTATTAGCTTATTCTTCTTCTTCTTATTATTAGTGCATATGTGTGTACATAAAAATGCTACCAAAACATAAAAACAAGAACACATCATATTGGATCTCTGCCAGGGCCAAAACCTCTCTTCTCTTGAGAGGAAAACCCTTTCGTGAATTACCCTTATTGAAGCTTCTATTGATCAATTACAAACCTTAGACCATTGACTAGAAGATCCTCCAAGCACAAGTCAAGTATTTTCAATATCACTTCCTCTTGCAGCACTTTGTCTTCCTCCCTTTGACACTTCTTTCGCCAACAGTTGCAGACTTAGGGCAGCAACAATGCATCTCTAATTCTTCGCACATGTGAGTGATTCTCCTCACAAAACTATGTTAGACTGGTCTTCCTTTCTTTGCTTGCATACCCTTCTTCCACACTTAAGAGAGAGGCATTGTAAGCCTAGTTTGAACCCTAAACAATGAGATATATGTAGTTGTGATAGTGTTGATGTGATGACAGCAGTCAGCACTCCTTCACTCGCACGTGTGACTGTAATAAGCCCTAGAACATACTTCTAAGGCTTGTTATTTCTTTCTTCTTCCTTCGCTAGGTTGAGAGGTCCTTTCGCTTGGCTTGGGAGTCCTTGTGAGCCTATTGTCAAGCCCAAAGTTCAAACAACACAAAATAATGGATTGCTTGTTCCCGCTATCATACCCGCAAATTTATCCTCCTCTTCCTCACACGTGTGACTATTTCTAGCCCTAGAAATAATCTTTTACCTTCGTTGTCCTTCCTTCTTCCTTCTTTGCACCTTGGAGACCCTTTAGACTTCCCTTTCCTTCCTTCTCTCATCTTCTTGTCTTCGCTTATTTTAGATATCCTTGAATGCATTATAGAGGAGTGGACAACCTCTATATATAGAGGTCTATCCCTCCATTTAGGCCGACTTGTCAACTGTTTGCAAGCTTACTTGTCAACTGTTTGTAGGCCGACTTGAGTACTGCTAGGAGGCTGATTTGTTCGACAGACTTCAAATAGTTTCCATGGTGGTGTAGCATGCTTGAAGGAGCTTCTTGATGGTGCCATTGCATAGGAGTAGAATTGACTTTTCTTGGAGGACTTCTTATGACCCTAATACATATTCATACAAGGTGTAACAAGTCCTTAAGGCCTTCAACATTTCCTTCTGACTATTTGACTCACCTATATCACTTTAACTAGTGGTAGACCTATTTCAATGAGCAAGAAACTCATTGACATATATTATAAAAATAATATTTCTTTTCTTGAATAAATACAAATATCAAAAGTACATTTATGAAGACCAAACCTAGTTATATTCCCTTCAACAACAATCATGTGTTTTAGCCATTGGTTCATAGGAGATGATTATAGCAGCCATCTATTTATTGATATATTCATGTAAAATGCTCATGAAGCCATGTAATTATGTTGTACTATCATTGGGTCATTTAGGCATGAGTCATGTGGTCATGTTTTGGTCATATATTGGTCATGTATGAGGTCTTATGTCGTTGCTACAACCATGTATGTACAATGTTATATGTCATTCAATCATGGTCTTATGGATTCTTGGTTCGTATGGTGCTTCTATTTTTGGAAAGGAAGTATTGCTTGCAGCGGAAGCAGTTCATTGTTGGTTGGAGTTTATTTTGGTGATGACATATGTTTAAGGGGGGCATTATTAGTTCCTATTTACTTCAGCCATTCATTGTTGGCATTATGATCCGCTTGGAGGTGTTCATGGTGTGCCCTATGTTATGCCTTGACTGTTGAGGTTCTTGATGTCATGATATGAGTTGAGAGTTGATGATGGTTATTGATTTTGCTGCTATGTGGTTTCCATGTGGAGAGTGTTGGTTGGTGCCTCATGTGCATATTGTGATTGATGTTGCTTATGGTTGCCTCATGTTGGCATATTATTGTTGTCGCTAGAGGTTGTTGGTTGATATGATGCTTTGAATGATGATTGGTTTATTATGTTGTTTGTTGCTACTAATATGAGAGGCATGGATGATTTTTGATGTACATTGTTTTTTAGCCATGTGGAGGTTCGATGCTTCAGTGATTATGTTTCACTTTTTGTTGCCTTATCAGATGGAGTTGACCCTTTGTCTTTGATGTCAAAGGGGGAGTGATAGAGGAGATTGGTTTGGAGTTTGTGTGTGGTTTCCATCAATGCCAAAGGGGGGGATTGTTGGCATTATGGTGCGCATGGTTCCAACTAGTTGATGTTGGTTTTGGTTCATAATGGAAACTAACTCATGTTAGCATTGATGTCAACCATATGTAGCCTAGCTAATGTGTGGATGTCTTCCTTGTAGCATGATTACAATTATTTGAGTTAGTATTGAGTTGGTTAGGTTGGCATTGATGTCAACCCTTTATGTCAATCTTTGATGATGTAACTTGATGATAGTATGGTGTTCATGGAGGTGTTGCCTTATGTTGCCTTGATGATGATGTTGCAGGAATATTACAATGGTACATGTATTCTTGGTATTGGTATGTGTGTGTGGAGCAGGTTGGAATGTGATATTATCTTGGTGCAAATAGTCTTGGTATTGACATAACCATGGTATTTTCCTATAGTATTGGTTTGGAGATTACCATGGTACAAGAGTCCTTGGTATTGATAGAACCATGGTATTTTCCCGTGGTATTGGTTTGGAGATTACCATGGTATATGTGTCCTTGGTATTGACATAACCAATGGTTTTTTCATGTGGTATTGGTTTGGAGATTAGCATGGTATAGGAGTCCTTGGTATTGACATAACCATGGTATTTTCCTATGGTATTTTTTTGGACATTGGCATAGTACAAATTTCCTAGGTATTGGCATAACCATGGTATTTGCCTATGTTATTAACTTGGAGAATTGTTGAAGATATTTTGGTCTGTACTCATGTAAAAAAATAGTGTTATTGGTTCCATAATTTTTAATGTGTGAGAGCATGTCATTGAGAGGGCATTGAGATAGAAAAGTTATACCTATAGTTGCTCACACATAATTGCAAAAATATTTTTAGAATGTTGTATGCCGGAACTAGAGATAAGTAGCAGAGTCTATTTAGAGAGAAACTATTTGTTTTGCAATGCCATTTTGCTTTATGCTGCAAATAGTTTGAGGGCTTGTTGTTATGGCTGAGTGTGAGATTTATTTTTGCTACTGGGGATTATTTGTGCAATTTTGATGGTTCTATTGTGGCCACTATTTGCTTGAGTACGGTGGTGTTTTTGATTATTTACTACAGAGATTCCTGATGTTGAGATCGTATTTCAGAGTTGAATCAAATTGAGCAGAGTGTCTTGAGATTTAGTGTGAAAATATATGAAACGAGGTCCGCATAGAGTATAAGAGTAGTGACTTCATGGGTGAGGAGCAATGATTACAAGTTTTCAATGAAAGGAGCATTTTCTCCATCCAGTCAGAGTTGGATAGTCCAATCAGAGTTGGGTAAGGATCATTGATCGTAGTGGCTTTCAATAGATGGTAATCCTTAGATCCGTGTGAGAACAGAGTTCCAAAATGATGAATAGAATTGAGTCTCATTTCTGATTGGTGTTGGTCTATTGCATATGAGGTCGAGTCTCCTAGCTGATGGGAGTCAACAAATCTATGTAAAAGACTTATTTTGCTTAATAGAAGATTCATAGTAGCACAACAACAACAAGATTGGTTTTATGCTTGGTGAAGGGTTTTCCACCAGATATCTTGTGTCTCGTATGTGGATGTATTTTGATGTGTTGTTTAATGTTTCTCTCATGTTTAACTTGTTTTAACTACATATATGGTTTATGTTTATGAGACAATTTAATGTGTTGTTGGTTAATACATGTGTGATTCAATTGAGAAGTTTTAATTGGTAAAAGTTATTAAGAAGTCACTTTATTGATTCACCCCCCCTCTCAGTAGTGCTCAAAGGTTTCCAACAACATTCTAGGGCTGACTATGATTGCATCAAGAGGGTAGAGAATTCAACCTAGACTAGGTAAGAAGGCTATGCAACTTTGTCATGCAAAAAATCATGAGATGAAACATTGAATAAAACCAAAATATTCTTATCTAGATGGGGGTTGCAATGCATGATTTCCATCACATGAGCTAAGTCATTGAATTGTAACAAAAGTAAATCTTTGATCAAATTGTGAGTGTGGGTATAGTGCAAAACATGTAGCTCATAAAATTCCCTAATCCACTCAAATTACTATCTTAGCAGGAACCCTCCTAACAAAATACACCTAAATGTAGCCCATCCTAAACTGATGATAAGAATAGTCATATTCAAATTCATAAAAATCAATATCAAGAAGGGGTCATTACCTCATGATATCAAATCTTTGAAACAAATTGCCACAAAGTATTGGGTGTCATGACTACTATTTCATTTCTTTCAATAGAATGATGGATCTTTCATGTTGTGAGAAAATCATTGTACACCTACTAGCCTTATGACACTATGATCGTGCCTTGATAGGCCAACCATGATCGTCAGTCCAAAAATGCATGCAATAATTTTTAATCAATCTTGAAAGATCATAATCATTTTATCACTTTCTGCATCATATTATAATAAAATGGGTTCCCCTCCTCCTTGTTAAGGGGTTTTAGTGAATGGGCATAGTAATCACATCTCTTCTTAGAGATAAGTTACCACCATTATAGTCACTATATATTGCTATGTACACTATGATTTTCGCCATTAGATTTATTAATAGATTTTGGTTTTCATTGTAATACTATACTTTGAATTATGTATCTTGTTGATATGTTTTTGTATGATTAGTTTTGTTGTGCTAATAAAAATTACAGATTTATAAACATGTGCTTGCTTCTTGCTTTTTTTGTGCTGAGGTTTCCTTAGTTGTTGGTGCTTACAAACAAGTAAATTTCCTTAAGCTAAACAAGACATTCAAGAGAAAAATAGCTTCAAAAACTAATAATGAACAACAAATATGTAAAGTGCAGCAAACCATCAAAGAGACACATTAACACAGTGTTTTGATGAAGGAGTTCACCCCTCTTGGGCTACATCTCCTCTGTCTAACTTCCATGGCTTGGGCCTCTATATTAGCTCAATTGTGGCAAAAATGTTATTTACAAATCTCTATGGCTCCTAATACCTGCACCAATGTGTTCAGAATGTCCAAATTAGCCAAGAACACCTCTTTCTGAGCTCAATTTGGTTGAAAAATGCTCAAGATATGCCGCATTCAATGTTTCTCTAGGAAACCCCGCTAAATCTAGAGGAGACTCCAGTTAGCATCGTCAAAACTGGCAGTCCCACCAAATTTGGTGCTCCCTCTAAAATATCTGCCAACTTAATCTTCAGACTAATTAATGTTAACTGGTATTAATTAACCATTAAGTGAGATTCGGGGAGTGCTTAGCGCTGGCCCCAACCCTCGATTCTAGCATGTGGTCGCATGGGGTGGGGGCTGGCCCGCAGAGCTAGCTCCCTCCTTCCCCGCAGTTGGAAAACGCAGTCAGATTAAATACAAGTGTTGGGGCCTTCGTTTAAATGTACCTGCGTGGTCTAACGATGTTGCATGGAGTTTGGGAGGCGGAGGTCACAGGTTGAAACTCGCCTCCGCCTGTCCCATATAAAGGTTTTTCTACCAAATATATATATGCGCATTTCACATATTTTATTGCCCTTTGACATAGTCTGAAACTATATTATATGACATTTAAATTGTGCCATCGGACTTTGCTTATAGCTTGGATTTGTAATTTAATAATATATATATATATATATATATATATATATATATATATATATATATATATATATATATATCTATATATATATCTATATATATATATATATATATATATATATATATATAGTTAAAAAAAACTATATAATATAAATAATAATTATATATAATATATAATAATATTTAAATAAAACAAATTCAAATTCCAACTTAGGATAATTAGGAAATTTCACCTTCACACAACCAAATTGGTGAATCCAAAAGTGACACTTGTCACAACCCCATTGGGCGAAAACTGAAGAAGATTCCCCTTGCTGGCTAGACTGTCATGTCATCATTTTGTCATATTCTGCAATTTTTTTAACTGTTTAGGAAAACGAACAGCAGACCTTTTCTCCTTCATCCAGACTCCGTTTTCAGTGAAATGAATTGCGTTGCGATCGTCTTAACGAGACAGACGCAGTTGTATAGTTTTCGAGCCAATATGAGAACTTTTATTTTTGAGCTAAATACTGAGCACCTGATCATTCCTCCCCACTAGAAGCCTTTTGGACCCCAAAAGATACTATTATCTGACAAGTAGATGAGGGTACAACCCCCTCAACTTTCCAAGCTCGATCCAATTGGATTTTGACGAATTTGTTTCCTTGAGCTCCTCTCTAAAGAAATCGACATTCACTTGCCTTGAGGACCCCGTTCTTTTGTCATGGATGGCGTCTTGTTGAAATTGATTCAGGAATTCTATAGGAATGCATTCAAAATGTGAAATTTAAACATTCTCTCTTTGTTCAACAACTTGAAGCCTCTTTCTGCAAAACTAACACCAACTTGCATCGTCGACTTGAAACCTGTGATTGACATAATACCTGTACTTGTCTTTGCTTTTTTCAAACTGATCTTGCACTGTTTGTTGCACCATTTTTAGTTGTTCATAGAAACTCAGGTTTTGTCCATGTCACCATCAAAAGCAACATCCTTCTTACCAAGACGACATAATAAAATATAATGCAAATGGATGACATATTTTACTACTTGGTTTAAATGACTCAAGCTCGATTGTACATCTTGAAAGTATGAAATTTTCTGAACATAACTTTCATGTAAAACATAATGATGCCTGATTACAATAGTTACATAACCAATATGTTTATACCTCTTTTGTACCTTCGAACCAAGTGAAAATTTTGACAAGTATCCATCCAATGGAAGTGCATGGATCGCTGCAACTTAATCTTTAAACAATGGAAATCTTTTGAATGAAATAAGATGGTGAAGTTGCTTGCATAAACCTAAAACTCAAATGAACCTTTCAAGTTTGAAAGAGCATAAAAAAAAATTGAACTGATCTTTTGGTTTGAAGCAACACATGTCTCATGTTGTTTGCCTCCCCACAGGAAGACTTTGCACACACATGACAATGCATGCCAAGGAGATTCGAAAGAAGAAATGATAACAACAACTCTCCTCCAACATTGGGCTGCTCCCAACAAACCTCTCATCAAAATGATGATCTTGGGCGTTGACCAATCAACAATGGCATCCAACTTAGAGAGGCTCACCTTTAACTTACCTCCTCCAATATCATGGCCCAAATGCATCAAAGAAGTGAAACCCAACTTGTACTTTGATATCTTCAAAACATCAAACATTTTTCCTTCATAGATGAGATGTGCGTAAGAAAATTTTCTAAACATGTTTATGTCACCCAAGTGGACAATTTCTTCAAGAAAGGACTCTTTTTTGCCATGATTATGTTAGACGCACATGGAAGCAACATAATCTGAAAGATAAAACATGATAATACATTTTTATTAACAAGTGGTATACATTTATAGTACATGGTTTGACCGTTGGGTTGCACATCCCAAGGTCTCTTGGACTCCTTTTGTCTATTCAGCTTCCACACTAACCCATTGAGGATTAGGTATCCAACATTCCCCCCCTTTATCCAAAGGGTTATGTATGATTCCAAGAAGAGAGTTGTAATACAAAATGTGCAAAAATGCATGGCAGCACTAGCCTGAATGTGCTCTCTGAAATGTTGGTATAAAGGGCGGTGGTTTAAGGATGACCACCAACACTGGAACGCTTAGTGCAGTTCTTGGAACTCTTCCAAAACTGGAAGAAGCTGAAGTCTTCTGCTAGAGGAAGTGCTCCTATTGTTTTGAAGAGGAAAACCTTCAACCATGAAAGGGAGGTCTCATCCCGCATAAAAGGGAGAACTTCAACCTGAAAAGGGACGTCTCAAATTGTGATGGTTTAAGGATGACCAACAACTCTGGAATGCTTAATGCAATTCATGTAACTCTTCCAAAACTGGCAAGAAGCTGAAGTCTTCTGCTAGAGGAAGTGTCCCCAATTTTGTTCCTGGAATTCTTCCAAAACTGGCAAGAAGTTGAAGTCTTCTGCTGGAGGAAGTGTCCCAGATTACCAACTGAAGGCATGTTCAGGGGCATCTTTGTTTCTGGTTACAACTCTGAAACTGGTGTGACAGGTTGTGGCTCAGGCTCGCTTGATGTGGCTTTGGAGCTTGTAGATGACCATCATTTCCCCCCTGTCAGATACAAGGTGAGATGATGGAGAAAAATCAACTGCAAGACTGTTCAATACTTTGGAACAAGTTCTGACATGTGATTGGAATATCTTCTTGGTTGTTGATGCCCATTGCTAAGAAGCGATCCATCCAATATGAATCTTTGTTCTTGCAGGACATTTGTTTCTGAAGCATCTGTGTGAAGAATGGGTTGTTTTATGACAGTGCTTACATGGATGAAGATCAAAATAGAGATCTTTCAAATGGCCAACTCAGTCATAGTGTGGGCATTTCACAATTTGTTGTTGTTGCTGTGGAAGAGGAGTAGAATCTGGAACAACTGGAGGTGAACTGTCATGAAGGAATCCAACACTTTGAAATTGAATGGGTTTTGAGTAGTCTGGAATATGAAAGGACAAGTCCTTCTCATATCCGAGACCAGTTTTGTGTTTGTTGTGGACAAGCTCTTGCCAAGGTTTGATGATGGGCTTGGGAAGTGCAAGTTGAACTTCTGCATCTGCATGTAGCCTTACTGCTTTATGGGAATCTGTTTCAATGTTCTGAACATAAACAAGTTCAGAATGACTCCTCTGTTTTAATTCTTCTTGCTATAGCTAAGATTCGAGCTGCAAAAAATCAATTTTCTCTTGTGCATTTTGTAGACAAACCTGAATGTCTGTGAGAGAAATTTTGCTGACTTTTAATGTACCATGAGTAGTAGACAATATGAGAGTTTTGAGGAACTCTAATACTTCATTGATTCTGGCCATTTTTTCTTGAATGTTAGAATTACACCTTAAAAACTGATCACAACTACTACTCAATGCAGAAAAGTAATACCCACTCACAGTACACAACAATATCCTTTATAAATTTGCAGCAATGTGCAACCAACAAGCACCAATTACAATCCATTACATAAAAAATAAGAGTTTACTCATGACCAGCACTATATTCTGACAATACAACCGACTAAACTTTTCTCCACGAAAGATTACTTTTATTTGTCAAAGCAATCATTGCCTTTATACAACCCACCAAACTCTTATGCAGCATTCGAATCAAGGAATCAATGCATATATATGTAGACAAAAACTATAGTGAGTTTTAAATACAATGCCACAACTGGGGCAGCAGCAACTGCAAACTTGCTTGGATCCTTCAAATACTCCTTCACTTTCAAAGCAGAAATGATGGCTATCAAAACTTCAACAACTATAGCACCATGTCATGGACAGGACTTGAATGCTCATATATAAATACTTTGACTAGGGTACAAATCAATATTCTCTGATCTTGCCACTTTCTTCAAAGAAAACAATAGTCCACTGTAAGAAACCCAACTGGAATAACTAAGAGAAAACCACAAAGAGTCCTGAGTTTGTATGGTTTGGTCCACTGTAGTATTTTAACAAACAGTTTGTGTATCAAATGCTGTAGGTGCATTCCTTGTTGTTGGCTCATGTAAATACATAATATGATGGGACAAATACTTGTGGAAGAAATTCAAAATATTAATTTAATATCAACTTTAGACCCAACAAGCATAAATATTACTAATAACAAGTGTAGCAACCACAAAATTCTTCACTCTTCACTGAAATACATGTTCAGAATTTACACAATGATGTTGTAGATGCTAGCAGCCATTTAAATATTTTAATATAAAAAGGGGAGAGCTAGTACACAAACAAAATCTGATATATATATATATATATATATATATGCATTGTCTATGATGGCATTAACTCACGGCTCGCTTCATCATTGGAGATACCAGATTTGAGTAAGTTACTGGCGGATTTTTGGCTACCTCTTCAACATATATCCACACCTTAGTGTAAGCTACAACAAGTCAATAAACGCATGCCTTGACTCTGCTAAACTCAACTCACAAGGGGTAAAGCAACCAGCAAGCAGTAAACTTGTTCCTTCTTTCTTCTAGAACAACATCCAACTCACCACAGAACCAAATACAATGCTCACAAACACCTTCTAGGGATTTGAATTGAAATAATATTGCCACACTGCCTTCAAAATCTCAACGTACAGAAGTGCTCGACTTGCACAATGATGTTGGAGATTCTTCAACGCAGAAACACAAATCACACTCTACAATTAAATATGTACCCCATTCCTGTAGGAAATAATACTGGGGGGGGTGAATCAGTATTATTTAATCAATATAACTTTTTCATTTCCAAATTCAGTTTCATATACGCTACTTCAATTAAGGAAAACCGCGTGTATACGCAACTGTGTGAAATGCAACAGGTGTATATATAGTAAACATATAATTCAATTAGTTGATTCTTAATGAGTGCATCAGAATATTATTAACCATATGAACAGTAAACAGGAGCAGTAAAGCAGAAAAAATCACCACACATGAACACTAGGATCTAAGGTGGAAACCCAATGTGGGTGAAAACCACCTGCTGCAATTCGTCTCTATCTTCTTTTAATTATAATCTTCTTTTTACAATGATTATGTATTGGTGCATCTTATACCAGTAAGCATGCTGCTACCTGAAGAAGGCTACAACCTTCTCTCATTCTCTAGCTACTCCTGGAAGGGAGCTACAACCCCCTTATCTCTTGTACTAGCTGAGGTACTAGTACGTAGGTGTTGACCTACAGAAGGCTACAACCTTCTCTTTTCTTCCAGGGACCACGTTCCATAAATTTTCAAACTGGATCCATCAATCACACATCAAGTACATCTGCATCAACTAATCTCTTTTGCACCAAACAAACTGAATCAAATAATCACTTCTCTGAATACTGTACCCAGAAAGCAGTAATAGTAACCAAACACCAATTCTGAACCCAGAACCTTGCAGCAATAAACAGAAGTAGCTAAAACATATTTCAAGAGACGTACGCTACTTCAATGTGTACAACCTGCATGCATACGCTTCTGAATGAAGGCCAACCGGCGTGTACGCTATTTTTACTTACCGAATCAGCGTGTATACGCGCCTCTGATGTGCCGAACCTACGTACAGATCTATAAAAGATAGTTCACTCTTTCAAATATTTAGACATCAGTTATACCCACATTATCAAATTTATAGATCAAGTCATGCGCCAAATATAACATATCGAAAACACACAAAGATACTACTATTCAAGTCTTGAGTTTTGACCCATCAATAGAACTTATCTATCTTCTTGCGCTCAGGTTCCTCCTTGATTCAGATTCAGCTATACACCATAAACCAATCACCAGTATTCCAGATCTTGCTCTTCATAAGATATTCAATACTTCCATCAATACCTTTGTCAAATGATCTCCTCCTTTTTATAGTCTTAGGCCTTACCCAAACCATGGTCCAAAACCTGGGTTCAATACTTCAGCCGCAATACCAAGGTCCAAAACCATAGGTCCAAATACCATGGTCCTAAAAATAAGATTTCCCACATGTACGTGCTTTTCCGTGCATGAAAGTGCGTGCATACGCATACGCGACTTTTGATCGGCAATCCCGCGTGTATACGCAACTTAGTCAAAGGAAACCTGTGTATACCTCTTTTTCTTTCATACTGAGAGCCTGAACAGTGATCTGTCATCTGAGTGAATTGCCATCAAGGACAACACCTGTGCCATAGTTCCAAACCTGTGTCATAATGCCAAAAATCTCCCCCTCTGGACATGATAGCAACCCCAAATCATTAAAAGTCATTCTCCCCCTTTGACATCAAGGGAAAAGGGTTATGCTCCCCCTGAGGTCATGCTGAAATATCTGCTCTGTTGTGTTGTCCATGCCCCCCCTGACTGTAGGCAAGGTCTGCAGAAAAATCATCTATAAGAAATACCGTGACTCTATACATCATAAGCGACCTTCCTATCACCAAAGACTCATACATACATACATCTCCCAACCAAGTGGGGATATAACAATATTGACTCATCCACCCAACCAAGTGGGGATACACCAAAAGTTTACACAAGATAAAACAAGATCATTACATCAACCATCCCAAGCATAGTGGGGAAATCAAAGAAGGCCATTACATGACCTTGATAAGAAAATAAATACATGACATAGAGACGAAATATCTATAACCAAACTATGATAGTTATCAACAACTATCATCAGCAACATCTGTCAATCATCATTCAGACCAACAACCATATTCTCCTTCTGTACCAAAACACTGTGATCTTGAACCAAGATCTTCTTGGATAATGCCAACAATGAATTATTAGAAGAATATATATGCTCCCCCTGAACCTGTGCCAGATGGTCTTTTTCAGACCCATATCAGACTCATTTCATCCTGAACCTGGCCCACTGTTTTTCTTCAAACCAACATATACGCGACTATACCCACATAAACTGGCGTATGTACGCGGATCCTCCTCATGAAACTCGCGTACACCCACTTTTCTCTGAAACAGACAAGTTTCAACAGCAAGATGATGCATCGACTACTCCCAGCTTCTGTCTGAGGTATTCAAATGTTTCCCTGGGCGGGGTTTGGCGAGTATATCAGCAACTTGTTCGTTGGAGGGGACATACTCTAATTTGACCTTTTGTTCAAGCACTTGTTCCCGGAGAAAATGATATTTGATAGGTATGTGCTTGGTCTTTGAATGCATGACGAGATTCTTTGAAATACTGATTGCACTTGTATTATCACAAAAAATGGAGATAGGTGGAGTACAAGTGATTTTCATGACTTGCAATGTTTGCATCATCCAAAGGAGTTGTGTGCAGCAAGATGCAGCAGCTACATATTCTGCTTCGGCTGTAGATAATGCAATTGAACTCTGTTTCTTGCTGAACCAAGATACTAATCTAGGACCCATGAAGAACGCACCACCACTAGTGCTTTTTTCTCTCATCCACGCTTCCTGCCCAATCTGCATCTGTATATGCATGAAGTGTGAGATCTGTACTTCTAGGATACCATAAGCCATAATTTTGAGTTCCTTGAAGATACTTGAAAATTCTCTTAACTGCTTGAATATGAGTTTCCTTTGGATTTGCCTGAAACCTTCCAACTATTCCCACTACATGCATAATGTCTAGTTGGGTACCTATTAGATAGAGCAGACTACCAATCATGGATCTATAGGTTGGTTGATGTACTGCTGCTAATTCATCATTTGCGCTGAGGCTGCATCCTGTTACCATAGGGGTACATACTGGTTTCAAATCCTCCATCCCATATTTCTTCAAGATCTGCTTGAGATACTTGGTTTGTGATAGAAAAATACCGTCTTTGTTTTGTTGGACTTGTAAACCAAGAAAATATGTGAGCTCACCAAACAGGGACATTTCAAATTCTTTTTGCATCACCAAGGCAAAGTTTTGACTCATGTCTTCTTCATTGCTACCAAATATGATATCATCAACATATACAACAAGTATTAGCAACTTAGCATTGTCAATTTTTATGTATAGATTGTTGTTTGTTGATCCTTTGTAAAACCTTGTTGATGAAGATACTTATCTAAACGATAATACCAAGCCCTTGGAGCCTGTTTAAGGCCATAGAGAGCCTTTTTGAGTCTACATACAAGTTTTGGATCATTTCCAAGGATAAACCCATCTGGTTGCTCAATATACACTTCTTCATCCAAGTCTCCATTTAGAAAAGCAGACTTCATGTCCATTTGAAATACTTTGGACTTCTGAAAGCTAGAAAGAGCAAGGAACATTCTTATGGCCTCAAGTCTAGCAACCGGTGCAAAAGTTTCTTCAAAGTCTATGCCTTCTTGTTGAGCATACCCTTTACAAACAAGTCTTGCCTTGTTTCTAATAACATCTCCATTTTCATTCAGTTTGTTTTTGAATATCCATTTTGTGCCTATTACATTTTTATCGTTTGGTCTAGGAACCAACTCCCAAGTGTTATTCTTTTCAATCTGCTCCAGTTCTTCATTCATGGCCTTGACCCAGCATTCATCTTTGCATGCTTCATTTACATTTTATGGTTCAGTGGAGGAGAGCAATGCTAGGTAGCTTCAAGCTTCTTAAATAGTTCTTCTTGTTTGTACACCTGCCTCTTTCTACCCCAAAATTTGAGTTTCTGGATGATTCTTCTGAACGTACTTGGATGGAGTCTTTTCTTCTATCCTTATCTGTTCTTCTGGTGCCTCATGGGTTTCTTCTTCATCATGAGTCTGATTTGTTGTTGAAGGATAGTCCTCATCATCTTCGAAATCTTCAGATTTTACTTGCCTTGGAATGTTTCCTTCTTCATCAACCACTACATCAATACTTTCAACAATTTTTCCAAGTCTTTTATTGTAACACTTATATGCTTTGTTGTGGGGAGAGTAACCAAGAAGAATGCCTTCATCTGCTCTAGGTTCAAACTTACCAAGGTTTTCATCAGTGTTTTTGATGTAACATTTGCTTCCAAAAATTTTGAAGTATTTTACTGTGGGAGTCTTACCATACCAAAGTTCATGAGGAGTTTGAGTGTTGTTCACCCGGACGTTTGTCTTGTTGAGAATAGTGACGGCAGCAAATGCAGCTTCACCCCAGAAGGTTGCAGGAGTCCCAGACTCATCAAGCATTGCTCGAGCCATTTGTTGAACTGTTCTGTTCATCCTTTCTACTACTCCATTTTGCTGAGGAGTCCTGGTAGTAGAGAATTCCTGATGTACCTCAACAAACTTTTGTTCTACAAGCAATACAGGACTCAGCAACATACACATCTATCTTCTTCAAGTTAAAAGGCCGATCTATCAACATAGGAACTCTGTTTCATTTTCACATCAAACTGTATTTTTTTTTATAGATACCATGTGGGCGCAGTCATTACAATCTTCCTCAACGCATAAACCAGCAAAGGAATACCCATGCATTCGAACAGAAGAACAGAAATCTTTGTGGTTCCCACTGTGTGAATGGTATTATCATTACCAAATAAATACAGCGCCTGTCTCCATTGTATCCACTGATACAATGCGTTACATTACACAATACACCACAGCGTTAACCCACGCATCCAAGTTACCAAAAAAAACAAACGAAAACAATCACAATACATCTGGTTGTATATTATGTGACCACGCAGGTATTTCAAATAAAATTACATGCTATCTGAAATAAACAACAGTAAAACAAAACACAGAAAGACGCTGGTCCCAACCCCGCCTCCGGCATCCCCCAGACTTGGATCTGTGATCATAACAAAATGTCACGCTATCGATCTGGATTCGGAGCCAATTCCACCTTCACACACAGCTACGTTCCTCTCTCAATCTATCGAATCCCCTGTTTTCCTCAACGAACCCGATTATGGATTACTGGTCCCTCTTTTTCGTTTCTCTTTAACCGCCAATTTCTTTTCCTGAATCAGCGCTCCGCCACATTTGAAGTTAGATTTTTTTTAATGCAAGTTCAGTGATTGACCATATTCTGTTCCAACGCAGCTGAATGAGCCACAATCGGCGGTCAGAACAGGTATATCATATGTTTGTAACAATTTGCCAGATTTCAGGCGCTCTTGAGAAATCGGCGTTGATCCGCTCCAAGCGATCTTCAGTTTGACATTTATCTCCACCAGAATCGCCCTTCTTTAGCTGCTGTTATAACAATAATTACTCTAACAAGAGATATCAAGATACACCTAACAAATCAATACTAAATACAGAGATTAATTTATTACCACAACAAACTAACTGAACTCGACTCTACCATCAACAGCAAATAAAATACGATTTTGTTTTCAAGCCACAACATGTGGGCAATTTCCCACATTGCTGGCCTGTCCCGATGCTCCTGCATCAGACTCCCGAAGAAGAAAAGATTGGTTCTTTAAACTTTCAAGAGTCATGCCATATTTTTGCAATTCAGTTGCTGTTAACCAACTGGAATCTTCCACCGGCTGCTCCTTCCACTTGACAAGATACTGAAAATATGTCTGGCCTCGAGTTTTCTTGAATATCCGCTGATCTAAAATAGCTTCAACTTCCTTCTGGAAGGTTTTTGGTACTTGTTCTGTCCAATCCACAGTTTGAACTTCATCACCTGTAGCTTCAATCTGCAATTCTGTTTCTATCTCTCTGAATGGATACAAATCTGCAATATTAAAAATGGGAGATATTCCGATCCCTTCTGGTAACTCAATCTCATATGCATTGGCTGAAAATTTCCTTTTGATTTTACATGGCCCTATCTTCTTCATTTTCAGCTTGTTGTAAGTTTTGGTAGGAAATCTTTCTTTTCTCAAATATGCCATGACTAAATCTCCCACTTGAAATTCTTTTTCTCTTCTTTTCAGATCTGCCTTTTGCTTGTATTTCTTGCTGCTTTCCTGTAGTTTACCTTTAACTTCTTCCTGTAGCTTTTGCATTTGTTCAACAAAATCTTCAGCACTTGCACTTCTGGTTTCTTGTTTCCCCAAGTCTCTTAGCTCATATACTCCTCTCGGATGCATTCCAAACACAATCTGAAATGGACTCATTCCAGTGCTTCGGTTTGGTGTGTCATTGTAAGCAAATTCAGCTTGAGCTAATGCCAAATCCCACTGTTTGGGATTTTGATGTACCAAACTCCTTAATATATTCCCCAAGCTTCTGTTTACAACTTCAGTTTGCCCATCCGTCTGAGGATGGTAAGCTGAACTAAAACTGAGTTTAGTTCCCAGTTTCTTCCAAAGTGTCCTCCAGAAATGCCCTACAAATTTAGTGTCTCGATCTGATACAATACTTACAGGCAAACCATGCAATCTTACAATCTCTGAAAAGAACAAATTTGCTATGTGTGTGGCATCATTAGTCTTCTTACAAGCAATAAAATGAGCCATTTTAGAAAATCTGTCTACAACAACATAAATAGAATCATTTCCTCTTTGAGTTTTTGGTAAACCCAAAACGAAGTCCATACTCACTGCATCCCATGGTCGATCTGGTATGGGCAATGGCTGATATAGTCCGGTATGTTGACTCCTTCCTTTGGCATACTGGCATACCCTGCATTTCTCAACAAACTTTTTGACATTAGTTTGCATTTTAGGCCAATAATAAAAAGCATTCACCTGGGCGAACGTTTTGTCTTGTCCAAAATGACCAGACAATCCTCCACTGTGCTTTTCTTTAATGATGTTCTCTCTCATGGAACATTTTGGGATGCACAATTTGTTGCTTTTAAATAACAGCCCTCCTTGAACAAGGTAATCCATCCATTGACTTCTGTTATGGCTCACTGGATTCTGCACTACTGTGTAGATGTCTTTAAAATCCTCATCATCCTTGTACATTTCTATCATTTCGTCAAAACCTACAACACCCACTTTAAATTCTTGCAAAAGAAAACTTACTCTGCTCAATGCATCCGCTACTTTGTTAGACTTACCACTTTTATGCTTTATTACAAAAGTGAAACTTTGCAGAAATTCCACCCACTTGGCATGCTTCTGATTTAACTTTGGCTGATTATTAATAAACTGCAAAGCGTGGTTGTCTGAATATAAGATGAACTCCTTTGGTAACAAGTAATGTCTCCACTTTTTTAATGCCTGCACAATAGCGTAAAATTCTTTATCATAAGAGGAATATTTTTTCTTTGCATCATTTAACTTCTCGCTGAAATATGCTATTGGCCTTTGATCTTGGCTTAGCACTGCACCAACTGCTTCTCCACTTGCATCAGTTTCCACTTGAAAGACTTTATCAAAATTTGGCAATGCTAGAATAGGCTTTTCTGTTATCTTTCCTTTCAATAGATTGAAACTCCTATCAGCTGCTTCTGTCCATCGAAATGGCTGATTGACCTCCTTGATTGTCTCAAGGATTGGTGCACAAACTTGACTAAATCCCTTTATGAATTTTCGGTAGAAACTAGCAAGTCCATGGAAACTTCTTACCTCAAAGACACTCCTGGGAGTAGGCCAGTCTTTGATTGCTTGTACCTTTTCCGGATCCATTTTCAAACTGTCTCTGGAAATCACAAACCCCAAGTATACCAACTCCTCTTTCATAAAACTACATTTCTTGAGATTGATTAGTAGTTTCTCTTTCTGCAGAGTTTTCAAAACTAACTTCAAGTGTTCTAAATGCTCCTCTTTACTTTTGCTGAAAACTAGGATATCATCAAGGTAAACAACAACAAATTTACCTATGTATTCTTTTAGAACCTCATTCATTAGCCTCATGAATGTGCTGGGCGCATTAGTGAGCCCAAAAGGCATCACTAACCACTCATACAATCCACTGTTGGTTTTGAAAGCGGTTTTCCACTCATCGCCTTCCCGAATTCTGATCTGATGATACCCGCTTTTCAGATCTATCTTAGTGAAGTACCTGGATCCACTTAAACAATCCATTAAATCATCCATCCTGGGCAAAGGAAATCTATACCTGACTGTTATCTTGTTGATAGCTCTGGAATCGGTGCACATGCGCCATTCTCCTCCCTTTTTCGGACTAAGCACCGTTGGCACAGCACACGGACTCAGACTTTCTCGAATCAGCCCCTTGTCCATCAGCTCCTGAACCTGCCTTGCAACTTCTGTATTTTCCTGAGGAGTTAATCTATATGCAGCTTTATTAGGTAGACTTGCGCCTGGTATTAAGTCAATATGGTGACTTATACTTCTAACTGGTGGTAATTCATTTGGTAATTCATCCACAATGATATCCATGTAACTATTTAACACAGATTGAATTTCTTCAGGCAAATCATTTAAATTTGTGGAGGTTAAAATTACCTTTGGCCTTCCCACGATAGCGAAATGCACCTCTTCGCTTTTATCAACCTCCTGTAGCAGTTCCTTACCACTTACCAACATGATACTATTTTCAGGCAGCTCTTTATTAGCATCATTCTTCACGGGCAGCAACGTATGCTTAACTCCATCCTTTTCTATGGTGTATGTGTTTCTTCTTCCACCATGAATCGCCTTTCGATCAAATTGCCATGGTCTCCCCAATAACAGGTGACATACGTCCATGGGCATTATGTCACATAAAATCACATCTCTGTATGTGCCAATCTGCATTCCCACATTACATTGCTCTGCCACGGTGACTTGATGACCCTTCTGAAGCCAAGATACTTTGTACGGTGCAGGATGCGCTTTCTTTGTTAACCCAAGCTTTTCCACCATCTCTGTAGACACAAGATTGTCAGTACTCCCACTATCAATTATAACCTTACAACACTTACCCTTTGATTTGCATGTAGTCCTGAACAAGTTCTTTCTTTGCGCAGGTTCTCCAATCTCTTTTTCTGATCTCAGCAAAGTTCTTCTAAGCAGCAATGATTCACCTTCCTCCGGTGGTTCTTCCTTTTCTACAAGTCGAGGTGGTTCCGGCTTTGCCTCAGCCACATTTGCACCTCTCTGGCTTGCTGATTTGTTCTGAGGACAATTCCACGACGTATGTCCCCATTCTCCACAGGTATAACACCTGACATCTCTTCCTCGCCCTCTCCCTCTGGGCGCGAATCTTCCTCTACTAGAATCACCCATCTGTGGTGATCTGCCACTGGAACTTCCTGCTTCAAATTGTTGCTGTGTTCCTCTGGATCTGACTGATCCTCTACCTCTTGCTGAGCTCTTTCCTCTGTTTCTTTGACTCTGTTTCCGCAATATTTTCTCCTCTGCTTTCAAACTTGCTTGATAGGCATCTTCAACAGTTTTCAAACTTAACAGGCTAATCTCGTCTTGGATCTCATACCTTAGCCCAACATATCTGGCTACTTTCTCCAGATCATCTTCTACATGCCCTGTTCTGATGTTTAACCTGTAAAATTCTTCAGTATATTCTTTAACAGACATTCCTTTCTGCTTCAAATTTTGCATCTGCTTAAAAAGATTCAAATGATAGTCTTTAGGCAAAAACTTGGCTTTCAGTTTGCTTACCATTTTATCCCACTGCTTGATCTTAGATTTCCCCTTTCACGTTCTTGATGTCTGTAACTCGTCCCACCAGATGGCTGCATGGCCCTTCAGTCTAGTGACTGCAAACTTCACCCTCTTATTCTCCTCAACCTCTTCATAATCGAAATACTGATCTATGGATCTGATCCAATCCATGAGCTCCTCGGCATTTAAACTCCCATCATACATAGGAATTTCTATCTTGGGCTTGCTGCCAACTTTTGCCAGCATCTTGAGGACTTTGGCAGTTTCATTTTCTTCTCCTGCTTCGTCCTCTTCATCAGACTCTTCTGAAGAACTCTCAGTTTTCACATCTGGTGCTCTTCTCTGGGCTGTTTCCATTGTCTCCATTCGTTCACGCAGTCTTCGCACTTCGTCTATCAGGACTGCATTAGGTTCTGGTCTTCCTCGACCAATTCCTCTTCTTGGCGGCATCTTTTGCTGCAAACACCCGTTAGTATGGCTCTGATACCAAAAAATGATGTACCTCAACAAACTTTTGTTCTACAAGCAATACAGGACTCAGCAACATACACATCTATCTTCTTCAAGTTAAAAGGTCGATCTATCAACATAGGAACTCTGTTTCATTTTCACATCAAACTGTATTTTTTTTATAGATACCATGGGGGCGCAGTCATTATAATCTTCCTCAACGCATAAACCAGCAAAGGAATACCCATGCATTCGAACAGAAGAACAGAAAGCTTTGTGGTTCCCACTGTGTGAATGGTATTATCATTACCAAATAAATACAGCGCCTGTCTCCATTGTATCCACTGATACAATGCGTTACATTACACAATACACCACAGCGTTAACCCACGCATCCAAGTTACCAAAAAAAACAAACGAAAACAATCACAATACATCTGGTTGTATATAATGTGACCACGCAGGTATTTCAAATAAAATTACATGCTATCTGAAATAAGCAACAGTAAAACAAAACACAGAAAGACGCTGGTCCCAACCCCGCCTCCGGCATCCCCCAGACTTGGATCTGTGATCATAACAAAATGTCACGCTATCGATCTGGATTCGGAGCCAATTCCACCTTCACACACAGCTACGTTCCTCTCTCAATCTATCGAATCCCTGTTTTCCTCAACGAACCCGATTATGGATTACTGGTCCCTCTTTTTCGTTTCTCTTTAACCGCCAATTTCTTTTCCTGAATCAGCGCTCCGCCACATTTGAAGTTAGATTTTTTTTAATGCAAGTTCGGTGATTGACCATATTCCGTTCCAACGCAGCTGAATGAGCCACAATCGGTGGTCAGAACAGGTATATCATATGTTTGTAACAATTTGCCAGATTTCAGGCGCTCTTGAGAAATCGGCGTTGATCCGCTCCAAGCGATCTTTAGTTTAACATTTATCTCCACCAGAATCGCCCTTCTTTAGCTGTTGTTATAACAATAATTACTCTAACAAGAGATATCAAGATACGCCTAACAAATCAATACTAAATACAGAGATTAATTTATTACCACAACAAACTAACTGAACTCGACTCTACCATCAACAGCAAATAAAATACGATTTTGTTTTCAAGCCACAACATGTGGGCAATTTCCCACATTGCTGGCCTGTCCCGATGCTCCTGCATCAATTCCCTTCTTATTCCATGTTCTTCACAAAAGTCGAAAAATTCATTTGAGGTAAATTCCCCACCTCTATCAGACCTGAGGCATTTGATTCTGTGATCTGATTCGTTTCAACCAAGGCTTTGAATGCTTTGAACATTTCAAAAGTTTGTCTTTATGCTTCATAAGTCCTATCCAACACATCCTGGAAAACTCGTCAATGAACAGTATAAAGTATTCTTCTCCTCGAGGTGACCTTTTCCTAGATGGACCACATACATCAGTATGGACAAGTTCAAGTGGCCTACTAGCTGATCCTTCCTTCTCAGGGAAATTAGTTCTAGTTTTCTTCCCAAACTGACATGATTTGCATATTGTGTTGTTTGGAATTCTGATGTCAGGGAGATCATGAACCGCCTGATATTTACATGCTTTCCTTATCTGAGAGAAGCTTAGATGCCCCAATCTTTTGTGCCATAGCCAATGTTCATCATTCTTGATAAGATAGCATTGTTGTTGTCCTCCCTTGAGTATGTATAAATTATTTGGAGTTCTTATGCCTTTAATCACGGTTTCTCCTGTATCAAGCTCACGAACAATACATCCATTTGATCGAAATATTACCTCATTTCCTTGATCACACATCTGACTGACACTTAATAGATTATGCTTTAAGCCATCAACATACATAACATTCCCATCTTTGACCTTTTCTTTCAAAAGAACAGAACCTTTACCTTTTATGAATGCAGGGGTGTCATTTCCAAATGAGACCTTCTTTTCTTTTTCAAAGGCACTATATGATTGAAGTTTTTCTTTATCACCTGTCATATGTTTCGAGCATCCACTGTCGATGTACCACTGATTTTCCTGCCCTTCCACATATAAGGCTATGCCACATCTTTCTGGTTGTGGTTCTTTCTTCCTCCATGTTTTGGGGCTCAATGAAGCTTGCTCCTTCTGAGTTGTTTTTCGAAACCTACTCCTGCATTCAGAATCTTCATGACCAAAGTTGTTACAGATAGAAGGAAACCCCTCGCTTTGTATGAGGGTATTGTATTTGAGGTTGTGTGATAGATGTGTATTCTGTGAGCGAGAAACAGAGAGGTGAGACTGTGAGAGAAAACAGAGGATATTACAGCGGATTTGCTGTAGGTTGTGTCTCTTCATTTTGCTGGATAATAGAAAGGAAGGACTGGCTGTTCGGGGTGGACGTAGCCCAAACTGGGTGAACCACGTATATCTGTGTCTCTCTTGTTTTGTGCGTTTTTTGTGTTTATATTTCTGCAATATTTTATGTGTTCCATTGCTCCGTAATATATAATTTTCTAACAACTGGTATCAGAGCCGAAGGTCTATTTGGCTGATAAACTCGCAGGAAAGAAGGGTTCCTGGTTCGAGTGGGAGCAATGGCAGAAGATGGTAAGTTTAGGGTCGAGAAATTTAATAGCCAAAACTTCTCGTTGTGGAAGATGCAGATGGAAGATTATCTGTATCAGAAAGATCTATACCTACCATTGGGCGGAAAAACAAAGATGCCGACGGGTATGAAAGACGAAGAATGGAACCTTCTCGATAGAAAGGCACTCGGAACAATATGGTTGTGCCTTGCTGCGTCAGTCGCCTTCAACATTTCGAAGGAAACCACGACAGAGGGTTTGATGCAGACGTTGTCGAAACTATATGAAAAACCCTCGGCCTCAAACAAGGTATTTCTTATGAAACGGTTATTTAATATGAATATGTCAGAAGGTGGATCTATTGCAAACCATTTAAATGATTTTAATACAGTTACAAGTTAGTTAAGTTCTGTAGGGGTAAATTTTGATGATGAAGTTAGAGCTCTGTTATTCTTGTGCTCATTACCAGAAAGTTGGAATGGTTTGGTAATGGCCATTAGTAACTCCATTTCTGGATCTAGTACTTTAAAGTTTGATGATGTTGTCGGTGCTATCCTTAGCGAGGAAATGCGACGGAAAAGCTCCGGTGAGACATTGGGAAATGCTTTGAGTGCAGAGTCTAGAGGAAGAAAAATGGAAAGAGGAAAGAGCTCAGGATATCGCAATAAATCAAGGAAAGGCAGATCCAAGTCCAGATCGGGGATAGTGTGCTAGAAATGTGGAAAGAAAGGACACCTAAAGAAAGACTGTAGATCTCGAAAGGAAAAAGGAGATGCACAACAAGAAAAAAATCATGAAGCAAATGTGACAGGTGAGGTGTTACAAGATGCTTTGATTCTTTCTTTCGAAAATATTACTGATTCCTGGGTGGTAGATTCAGGGGCTTCATTCCATGCCACACCTGATAAGAAATACTTTCATGACTATGTTCAAGGAGATTTTGGACAAGTTCATCTGGGTGATGATAAACCCTGTAAAATCGTTGGAATGGGTAAGGTTCTTGTAAAACAACAGAATGGAAACCAATGGCTATTAAAGGAGGTAAGGCATGTTCCACATCTAAAGAAAAATCTGATTTCAACAGGGCAGTTAGGTGGTGAAGGTTGTGTGACAACTTTCACAGATAAAGCTTGGAAGGTCACCAAAGGAGCCCTAGTAATAGCAAAAGGCGAAAAGGTTGATACATTGTATTTATGCAATGGTATTTCTAACTCTGTTAATGCTTTAACTTCCAAAGGAGCAGATGCAACATTATGGCATCATAGGCTCGGACACATGAGTGAAAAGGGGATGAAGATTCTTCACTCAAGGAATTTGTTGCCGAGTTTGAAGAATGTTGATTTGGACTTCTGTGAAAATTGCATTTATGGAAAACAGAAGAGAGTCAGATTTCTCAGAGTTGGGAAAGAAAAGAAGAATGAAAAATTAGAGCTTGTGCATACAGATGTATGGGGACCTGCTCAGGTATCATCTCTCGGTGGCTCTCGTTATTATGTTACTTTTATTGATGATGCAACTAGAAAAACTTGGATTTATTGTATTAAGAATAAATCTGATGTATTTGATACTTTCAAGAAATGGAAAGCTTTGGTTGAGATTGAGACAGGAAAGAAATTGAAGTGTCTTAGATCAGACAATGGAGGTGAATATTGCAGCAAAGAGTTTGATAGGTACTGTTCAGAGCATGGAATTCGCAGAGAGAAGACAGTTCCAAGAACACCACAAGAAAATGGTGTGTCAGAAAGGATGAACAGAACAATCATGGAGCGTGCAAGGTGCGTGAGATTGCATGCAGGATTGCCTTTACAGTTTTGGGCAGATGCTGTAGATACTGCTGTTTATCTAATAAACAGAGGGCCTTCAAGTTCCTTGGATGGTGGTGTTCCAGAGGAAGCATGGACAGGTAAAAAGGTAAACTACTCTATTTTAAAGCCTTTTGGTTGTGAGGCCTTTGTCCATATTGATAAAGAAAATAGAACAAAGCTTGAGGCAAAGTCAAAGAAATGTACCTTTATTGGATATGGTGTTAATGATTTTGGTTATCGCTTATATGATTACGAAAATCACAAAATCATTAGGAGCAGAGATGTAATATTCATTGAAAAGGTCTTGTATAAGAATCAGTTGCAGGAAAAGAAACAGGAAAAGGAAAACAAGGAATACGCAGTTCTTGATGAAATCACTGAAAAAGTAAAGGTGCCTGGAAATAATAATAATCAACAACCACAACAACAACAACCACCACAACAACAACAGGCACCCGAAACACCTGAAAGTGGTGTTAGAAGATCTACGAGGATAAGTAGACCCCTTGAACGATACTCTCCTTCATTATATTATTTATTGTTGACTAATTCGGTGAACCCGAATGTTATGAAGAAGCAATGCAGGTTGAAAGTAGGAAGAAGTGGGAGGTAGCCATGGAAGAAGAGATGGACTCCTTAATGCATAACCAGAATTGGGATTTAGTCAGGTTGCCTGTAGGAAAAACTACATTGAAGAATAAATGGGTTTACAAGCTGAAGGAAGAAGATGGAGGAAAACAGAGGTATAAAGCTAGACTTGTGGTGAAGGGGTTTACACAGAAGAAAGGTATTGATTTTGATGAAATATTTTCTCCTGTTGTTAAAATGACTTCAATCAAAACTATTTTAAGTCTTGTAGCAGCTGAAGATTTGCATCTTGAGCAGTTAGATGTAAAGACAGCCTTTTTCCATGGGGATTTGGAGGAAGATATATATATGCAACAACCACAAGGATATGAGGTGAAAGGGAAGGAGAAACTAGTGTGCAGGTTGAAGAAGAGCTTGTATGGCTTAAAACAGGCTCCAAGGCAGTGGTATCTAAAATTTGACAAGTTTATGTCTAAACAAGGTTATACTAGATGTCACTCTGATCATTGTGTTTATTTGAAAAAGAAAAATGATGGCAGCTATATTATATTGTTATTATATGTAGATGACATGCTTGTTGCAGGATCTAACATGCAGGAAATAAATGTGCTCAAAAGAAAATTGGCAAATTCATTTGCAATGAAGGATTTGGGAGCTGCAAAACAAATCCTTGGTATGAGAATAACTAGAGACAGGAAAAATCGTAAATTAACATTGTCTCAGAATGAGTACATACAAAAGGTGTTGAAAAGATTTAACATGCACAATGCAAAACCAGTTAGTACACCTTTTGCTAGCCATTTCAAACTTAGCAAGGAAATGTGCCCAAAGACCCAAGAAGACATGGATTATATGTCTAAAGTTCCATATGCATCAGCAGTTGGAAGCTTAATGTATGCAATGGTCTGCACAAGGCCTGATATTGCACATGCAGTGGGAGTTGTAAGCAGGTAGATGAACAATCCAGGAAAGGAACATTGGATGGCAGTGAAATGGATTCTCAGATATTTGAAAGGTACCACATATCAAGCATTATGCTTTGGTGGTTCAAACATCTCCCTACAAGGATATGTTGATGCAGATATGGCAGGTGACAGAGATAACAGGAGGAGCACTACAGGATATGTATTTACTGTTGGAGGAACAACTGTCAGTTGGGTTTCAAAAATCCAAAGTGTTGTTGCACTTTCAACAACAGAAGCAGAGTATATTGCTGCTACAGAGGCTAGTAAAGAAATGATTTGGTTACAAAGGTTTATAGGTGAATTGGGTAAGGAGCATGATATGGGCACGTTATACAGTGATAGTCAAAGTGCCATTCATCTTGCAAAGAACTCAACATTTCATTCCAGGACTAAACACATACAGCTCAAGTACCATTTCATACGATCAGTGTTGGAAGATGGAGAGTTGAAGCTGGAAAAGATACACACTAGCCAGAATCCTGCAGATATGCTAACAAAAGTTGTAACCAGGGAGAAACTGAGAATATGCTCAGTTTCAGTTGGTCTTCAAGAATGACGATGAAGATGAGAAATAGCCAGGTCCAAAGAGGAGTCATTGTCCAGCAAATGCAGCAGCGGTGGAGTTGCTACAATCAGTCTCCAAGTGGGAGATTGTTGGGTGTGGAGCCTGATTATCTTCTATATTCAAAGTTATCGCCACATAGGACCCCAGTTCGAAATGGGGGCGGCAACGCCACCCGTAAAATATTCGCTGCAGGGGGGGTCCAGGGGGGGCGGCTGCGACCTTTGGGAGCCCCCCCCTGGCGGGGGGGTTTCGGGGGCAGTGCCCCCGAAGCTAAAAACAACTGTAAAATTGCCTTGTAAAAGTATAGTAATTTCTAGTCAATCTGGGCCGTTCATTAGGTGGATGATCTAACGGTAGAACTTATGTTTAATTTAGTGTTTTTTGCCCTAGAAGGCAACCCCTCTCTTTGTATGAGGGTATTGTATTTGAGGATGTGTGATAGATGTGTATTCTGTGAGCGAGAAACAGAGAGGTGAGACTGTGAGAGAAAACAGAGGATATTACAGTGGATTTGTTGTAGGTTGTGTCTCTTAATTTTGCTGGATAATAGAAAGGAAGGACTGGCTGTTCGGGGTGGACGTAGCCCAAACTGGGTGAACCATGTATATCTGTGTCTCTCATGTTTTGTGCGTTTTCTCTGTTTATATTTCTGCAATATTTTATGTGTTCCATTGCTCCGTAATATATAATTTTCTAACAGTTATTGTAGGTTCTTTTCATGATTCCAATCACACTCCTTTGATTTCTTGCTTCTCTGGTCATGATGGTCTTGTAGGCAACACATTGAGCTGCTTTATGTCCAAAGTTATGAAAAGAGAAACATTGGCCATTGAAGAAATTCCTGCGATCATCAAACCTTCCATTGTAATAGCCATTCATTCTTGAGGTAAATTGAGAACGATTTACCTATGGTTGGTTGAAGCTTCTGTTCATCCTTGAAGTAGATTGCCCTTGATTTACTTGGTGATTTCTGTTCATTCTTGAAGTAAATTGTCCCTGATTTACCTGGTGATCTTCATTGTGCCTTTGCTATCGATTGTCAACCTATTCACTTCTCCTTGTAGCTTCAAGATAACTTTTGGAGGTAGATGGCTTCTGTGCTTGAGATGTTTCTTTAGTATACCCACAACCTATCTTGATTAGAGGAGAATGCTGCACTTTGATAATCTCATCTAAAGTTTCAGATCCTTTAGAAAATCTAAGATTAAGAGCTTTTGTTTTCTCAATGTCCTTTCTAAGTCCCACAATTTCACATTCTAACTTTTCATTGTGTTTCTCCATTTCAGCAAGTTGGAATGTCAGAGTATCTATAATCATATTCTTTTCTTCTAAGCAAATTTTGAGTTTAGAAATTTCTTCATAAAGACCTTCTTCATCTATAGCATCCAAGAAATCATCATCTTCAAAAGCCATCAAAAGTCTATAATCATTACCTTGTTCATCTTCATCACTATTTGAAAATCCATCATTGTCTTCATGTGTGTAATAGCTCTTCTTACTTACATTCTATTTTATGTTCCATCTAACTGATTCCTTACCTTTGTCAAGCTTATCTTTATGAGGACACTTGGCAGCATAGTGACCGACTCTTCCACAAGCAAAACATTTGAAAGGTAGCTTACCTCTGAATCTTCCAGAACCCCGTTGAAGGTTCTTGACAAAATTTGATTCTTCCTCTTCTTCTGACATATGTCCTGAGTCATTGTAATCTCCTTTTCCTGAGGCTTTGAATGTGGCTTCTCTCTTGTCTGATGGTCCCCCTTTTCTCATTTTGTAAGCGGTTAGGATTCCGTGTAGCTGTGACATGGTAAGGCTCTGTAGATTCTGTTTTTCTTCTATGGCAAAAACTTTTGATTCAAACTTAGAAGACAAATATCTTAGAACCTTTTCAACCAAAACAACTTCTTTTATTTCTTCACCCAATTTTTTCATACAATTAACAATCTCATCTATACGTAGGAAATAGTTAGCCACACTTTCATCATTGTACATTCTGAGATTTTCATATTGAATTCTGAGAGTTTGTAGTTTTGCTCATTTTACCTGATCATCTCCTTCATAGCTCAGAACAATCTTGTCCCATATTTCTTTTGTGGTTTTGAGCTGCATAACCTTGACGAATTCTGATTGAGATAGACTCCCTAATAGAGTATTGATAGCCTTTGCATTTGTTTCATACTGCTTCTTAACAGCCGTATCTGTAGGAGTTGCTAATGGAAATGTGTATCCTGTTTCAACGATATCCCAGACTTCTGTACCAAGAGATTAAAGATATGTTGTGATTCTTACCTTCCAATAGACGAAGTTGCTCCCATCAAAAATTGGTGGCCTGATCGATGCTTCTTTCTCGTAATTGCTCATGATGATAGATCTTCCTTCAAGTGATCAAGCTTCTTCTGAAGGACATGCTCTGATTCCAATTGTAGGAAATAATACTGAGGGGGGGGGGGTGAATCAATATTATCTAATCAATATAACTTTTTCATTTCCAAATTCAGTTTCATATATGCTACTTCAGTTAAGGAAAACCGTGTGTATACGCAACTGTGTGAAATGCAACAGGCATATATCTAGTAAAATTATAATTTAGTTAGTTGCTTCTTAATGAGTGCATCAGAATATTATTAACCATATGAACAGTAAACATGAGCAGTAAAGCAGAACAAATCACAACACACATGAACACTAGGATGTAAGGTGGAAACCCAATGTGGGTGAAAACCACCTGCTGCAATTCGTCTCTATCTTCTTTTAATTAGAAACTTCTTTTTACAATGATTCTGTACTGGTGTAGTCTTATACCAATATGCAGGCTGCTACCTGCAAAAGGCTACAACCTTCTCTTGTTCTCCAGCTACTCCTGGAAGGGAGCCACAACCCCCTTATCTCTTGTACTAGCTGAGGTACTAGTACGTAGGTGCTGACCTATAGAAGGCTACAACGTTCTCTTTTCTTCCAGGGACCACGTTTCATAAATTTTCAGACTGGATCCATCAATCACACATCAAGTATATCTGCATCAACCAATCTCTTTTGCACCAAAAAAACTGAATCAAATAATCACTTCTCTGAATGTTGTACCCAGAAAGCAGTAAAAGTAACCAAACACCAATTCTGAACCCAGAACCCTGCAGCAATAAACAGAAGTAGCTAAAACATATTTCAAGAGACGTACGCTACTTCAATGTGTACAACCTGTGTGCATATGCTTCTGAATTAAGGCCAACCAGTGTATACGTTGTTTTTACTTACTGAATCAGCGTGTATACGCGCCTCTGATGTGTCGAACCTGCGTACAGATCTATAAAAGATAGTTCACTCTTTCAAATATTCAGACAACATTTATACCCACATTATCAAATTTATAGATCAAGTCATGCGCCAAATATAACAGATCAAAAACACACAAAGATACTACTATTCAAGTCTTGAGTTTTGACCCATCAATAGAACTTATCCATATTCTTGCGCTCAGGTTCCTTCTTGATTCAGATTCAGCTATACACCATAAACCAATCACCAGTATTCCAGATCTTGCTCTTCATAAGATATTCAATACTTTCGTCAATACCTTTGCCAAATGATCTTCTCCTTTTTATAGTCTTAGGCCTTACCCAAACCATGGTCCAAAACCATAGAGAACCAATACTGGGGACCCAAAACCTGGGTTCAATACTTCGAACGCAATACCAAGGTCCAAAACCATAGGTCCAAATACCATGGTCCTAAAAATAAGCTTTCCCACATGTACGCGCTTTTTCGTGCATGAAAGTGCGTGCATACACATACGCGACTTTTGATCAGCAATCCCGCGTGTATACGCGACTTAGTCAAAGGAAACCTGTGTGTACCTCTTTTTCTTTCATACTGAGAGCCTGAACAATGATCTGCCATCTGAGCGAGGTGCCATCAAGGACAACACCTGTGCCATAGTGCCAAACCTATGTCATAATGCCAACAATTCCATCCCAAATTCAATCAATGTGCCTGAACATAATCGTTCAATCCCATTTCAAAACATGGCTTTGTTTCTGTATCGCATGCATTCATTGCCTCCACACAAATGCAAAGAATCTGGGTTTACAATTGCACAAAGCAGAATTAACCGTGTCAAAACATTATGGGTGGCAAGCAGCTCATCCAACAATAAGAAGAAGCAGCCTGGACCTCTTTCCTTTGGAGAACGTTTGCTGGATTACATTGAAGGAGGACCAAATCTAAGAAAATGGTATGGGGCACTAGATCAGCTTCCAAGAGATGGACTTGTCGGCAACAAGGAGGATAGATATCGAGGAAACTGTCTTTGAAGTTCGAGATGCGGTGCTGGTTACGGATGGTGATAGCAAAACTTGCCAGATGGGCATGTTAGCAGAAGATGAAAATCTGAAAGGAATAGAACATATCATTCTCTTATCTCAGTTGGCTGTGCTTAGAAGTGGTGGTGGCATTCAAGGTTTTATGAATGAAAAAGCTAAAAGGTTAGCTGAGGCAAGTGAGATAGCTGTTATAAACTCATGAGTTCCATACACAATAGTGAGAGCAGGTTCATTGCAAGATAAGCCTGGCAATCAGCGTGGCTTCAACTTCAAAGAGGGTTGTGCTGGGAATGGAACTCTTAGCAGAGAAGATGCCACAGCAATTTGTGTTGAGTCACTCGATTCCCCTGGGAAAAAAGGGACTTATATTTGAGGTGGTTAATGGGGAAGAGACGATACAAAACTAGAATGAAATTTTCAGTTCATTGGCTAACAATGGCAATCAAGAATGAGAGATATTTTCCTGTTCACATAGGAAGGGAACTGTTGAGAAAGCACGCTTAGGTAATGTTACGCAGCACAGTGCTTCTTCATATTGAAAAGTATCTCATGATATACGAAATAAGGTAAGCATAGTTCCCAGGGTAATTGAAAACCTAATTCCACTTTGGATGAAATGCTTGCATGAGCTGATTAAGCCATATTCCAAATGTTTGCGCTACAGATCATATGTTCGCTGCATTTTAAACTTCTATACTTCGATACCCATATTTAGTCAGAGATTCCAAACCACTAACGGGCGTGCCAACTGTTAGGAGCGAAGAGAAAATGCAGTCGGACAATTATGTACAGCCCAAAAAGCGCAGAGGGCGCAGACAATGATTAAAATACCATATGGCAGAGAGCCCAGAGAGCGCACAGAGCCCGGAGAGAAAATATGGTAGAAAAACTGATACAAGGAGTTACAACTAATTTTAGGAATGCTAAAAATAGGGCTGGAGAAATCACAGAGGTTGCAGCTAGAATTTAGTTGAGTAAATATTCATGAAATGCATAAGTGATGGCAGAAATGACCTGCACATAAAGGCCATAGAACAAATGACTCAAAGTAATTATGCAGGGCAGGAATACGCCTGCTCTGATACCATGTTAGACACACATGGCAGCAACATAATCTGAAAGATAAAACATGAGAATACATTTTTATTAACAAGTGGTATACATTTATAGTACATGGTTTGACCGTTGGGTTGCACATCCCAAGGTCTCTTGGACTCCTTTTGTCTATTCGGCTTCCACACTAACCCATTAAGGATTAGGTGTCCAACAGATTCAAATACATGTATGTAATTGAAGTGATATAAAGAACATACAACATTAAACGCCATACAAACCATTCTTGTTTGGTGTTATGTATATTCTTGCACTAACCTCTTTTTACAACTTTTCTTTGGTGAAAATTACTCCTTTTGTCCTCTTTCTTGAAATACTTACCATTCCTCTTTGGCACCATAGCCATCAGTGCACAACATGGCATAAGGGATGATTGAATGAGCCCATTGTTCAACAATTTTTTGCATTGCCTTGGTGTCTCTACAATTTGCAATTTTGTCAACCCTTGCATGCTAACATCACAAAGAGAAACCTCTTGCTGCAAAGATATTTCATGTGAAGTTTCTTTCTCCTTGAATGACGATTCTTTCACAACCTGAAATACTTCATCAATCTGATGAACTGAACCAACCAAATAAGAATTGAAACTTACATTACAAGCAACAACATTTTCATAAACAATATCATCATTTGGCTTGAACATGAGAAGTACTAAACTTTTACTTGAATTCACTAGTCTCTTCATCTGCACTGCATTAGCCAAAGAAATGTTCAACTTTTTTGTGATGGACTCTCACTATATACTCCACACCATCCTTGAACAAGTGATACTTGTTTTCATGGCAGTGAAAAACTGCTTTCCAGCCATACAAATATGAACTACCTAACACCACACCTGAAATATCAAGCGGTACCACAACTAACTCTACTTCATCAACAAAATTTGCAGTGATTGCAAACTTAAAAAAAACATTTTCTTGTAACTTGTAAACTCGTGTCTCTTGTTATCCATCCCAAAGGGTATGGTTTATGGTAGGGTACAGTTTCAAGATTCAATCTGTTGACTAAGTCTTCAGAGATTAGATTCGCTTGTGACACACTATTGAAGAGTGTGTCAATCTTGGTGTGTTTAGATATTTCCCTAACATGAAATAACTCAATTTGTCTCTTTTCATCTAGAGTAGTAGTAGTATTACAGTTTTGTGAACTAGTGCTTGCAATATCTTGTTTTCCTTTGATTCCCATGATAGTGATTTTGTTTTCATCACCTGATTCAAAGCCTAAATCTTCTTGAGTGATAGCAGTGGTTTTATGTTTTCCTTTATTGTTGAACTTATTTGGTCTCATTTCTGGATGCAATTTCCAACTGTGGGCTTCATCATGCCCCTCTTTGGAACAATGTTTGCATGTGATTTTCTCCCCTTATTTCTTCACACTTGCATTCTTCTTTCACTTTCATTTTCCTCTTTTCTCTTTCTCCTTACCCTTGGGTGGTTTTTTATTACTACTCTCTTCATAAGTGTTCTTTTCTCTATATTCAAGATGTGTGGCTTGCGCACATACTTCATCAAAATTAGTTGGATTGAACATAAGAATAATGTGTTTAAGATAGGAATGTAAACCCCCAATATATTTCAGCAGTGTATCTTGGGAATTCAAATTCACTCCTAACAACAAATCCCTTTTTCTAAATTCCTCTGTATAACCTTGGACTGTTTGGCCTTTAAGCTGCCTAAAATTCTGCCAACTCATAATGGATTTTTGCATATAGGATAAAGGATAAAACTGTCTTTTAATTGTAGAAAGAAATTCAACCCAAGTTATGGATATATTACCGTGGATTCTCATTTCCTCTTGAGACTTTGCTTCCCACCAAACTAATGCAGCTCCTTCTAGCCTTAATGAAGCCAACTGGATCTTTATGTCGTCTTCTTGAAGGTTTTTAATTCTGTAGTATACCTCCAACTGTCGAATCCAATTGTCCAACCTTTCTGCATTCACCTCTCCATTGTACATGGGAAGTTCAAATTTTATGTCCAATTTCAGTAATGGAGTTTTTCCTTTTGGGGTTTTGGAATGAGTATGGGCAGTTTCAGTGGTGGTAGTGGAAGATGATGTTGTGTGAGATGATGGAGATGATGAGGAAGATGATGAGGATGGTGGAGATGGAGGTGGCTTTCCACCATTCCCTTTGGAATCCTTCTTCTCATCTTTTTTGTCCTCTAAGCTTCCTTCTCCATGTGGAGGTTTAGAACTCTCTGCAACCATTCTAGTGTTCTTCTCTTCATAGAGGACTTTAACCATATCAGTCAAAGTATAGAAATATTTCTTGAATTCTTCCTCTTCTGAAGAGGGACCTTTAGGCTTTCTTTCTCCAGAGATAATGGCTATGCATTTAGGCTCAGAGATTTGTATTGATTGTACCTCTTCAATCTCAATTGAAGGCAAAACTTGAGGAATTTGAAGTGCAGCTGGAATTGGAACTTTGGGTGGTGGAGATTGTGGCCTTGTGGCTCTTCTTCTTCTTCTAGGCATTACCTCAGGATTTGCAACCAATAGCTTACCTTCTCCTCTCTGCAACTTTAACCTTGTAAGTGTCACAATTTTGCAACCATTAAAACCCTAATTGCACAAACTCAAGCAATCAAGCAATTCAACCTTTTCTCTGATACTAACTTGATATGATTTTGTATGATTAGTTTTACTATGCTAATAACAATTACAGATTTATAAACATGTGCTTGCTTCTTGCTTTTTTTGTGCTAAAGTTTCCTTAGTTTTTGGTGCTTACAAACATGTAAATTTCCTTAAGTTAAACAAGACATTCATGAGAAAAATAGTTTCAAAAACTAATAATGAACAACAAACATGTACAATGCAGCAAACCATCAAAGAGACACATTAACATAATGTTTTGGTGAAGGAGTTCACCCCTCCTGGGTTACATCCCCTTGGTCCAGCTTCCATGGCTTGGGCCTCTATATTAGCTCAATGTGGAAAAAATGATGTTTAGAAAGCTCTATGGCTCCTAATACCTACACCAATGTGTTCAGAATGTCCAAATTAGCCAAGAAAACCTCTTTCTAAGCTCAATTTGGTCGCAAATTGCTCCAAATATGTTGCATTCAATGTTTCCTTAGGAAACCCCGCTAAATCTGGAGGAGACTCCAGTTAACACCGCCAAAACTGACAGTCCCGCTGAATTTGGCGCTCCCTCCAATATCTCCGCCAACTTAATCTTCAGATTAATTAATGTTAACTGGTATTAATTAACCGTTAAGCAAGATTAGGGGCACACATAGTGTTGGCCGCAGCCCTCAGTTCTGGCACGTGGTCGCATGGGGTGGGAGTTGGCCCACAGGGCTGGCTCCCTCCTTCCCCGCCATTGGCAAAACTGTAGTCACATTAAACATATCCGTTGTGGTCCAATGATGTTGCATGGATTTTGGGAGGGGGAGGTCACGGGTTCAAACCCGCCTCCGCCAATCCCATACAAAGGTTTTGCCTCCAAATATATATGCACATTTCACATATTTTGTTGCCCTTTGACATAGTTTGAAACTATATTATATTCCATTTAAATTGTGCCATCAGACTTTGGTTATAGTTTGGATTTGTAATTTAATAGTTCATATATATAATATAATATTAAATATAATATATAGCTAAAAAAACTATATAATATAAATAATAATTATATATAATATATAATAATATTTAAATAAAAACAAATTCAAATTCCAATTTAGTATAATTAGGCAATTTCACCTTCACACAACCAAATTGGCGAATCCGGAAGTGACACTTGTCATAACCCCATTGAGCGAAAACTAAAGAAGATTCCCCTTGCTGACTGGACTGCTGACTGGACTACCATGTCATCATTTTGTCCTATTATGCAATTTTTTTAGCTGTTTAGGAAAACAAATAGCATGCATTTTCTCCTTCCTCCAGACTCCATTTTCAATGAAACGAATTGCGTTGCGACCGTCTTGACGAGACATACGTAGTTGTATAATTTTCGAGCCAATCTAATAACTTTGATTTTTGAGCTAAATACTGAGCACCTGATCACTTGTGTTTTCATTGTGTTCTTTGGAACCTATTGTAGTTGTGGAATTAGTGGTTCGATATGAGGGTTTTGTTGCATTTTTAGACTTGTTTCTTCCACCCAATTGAATTGTAACATAGAGAGTGCATAAAGAAGAACCTTGTTAACGTCTCCTAAAAATGCATTTATGGTTGCATTTTTTTTCCCTTCTTATAAATGATCTCATAATCGTACCCTAATATCTTTGTAATTGACTTATTAACCTACCTAATTTAACCATTTAATTTTTTTATTTCAAAACATTTCACTATCATAAAATCACATTAATCACATAAAAATGCACTTAATATTCACTTGTAAGACTCACGACTCAAACATTTTTTGTTATGATAGGACTTACAACTCACACTTTCTAATGATAACCCTTGGGGCACACACTTTCACACTTTCTTTGTAATGATAACACTTACATCTTACTTTGTAATTATGTTGAAAGGCGTTTTCTCTGTGAGCTTGGGTGAGAAAACATTGTTCAACCCAGTCAATCACAGACCTTCAATTTCATCCTCTTCCTTCAAATAAAAAATGGACACGTAGCCCGTCAAATCACCGATGTTCAAGGATGTCCATTCATTCATTTATTTGTACCATGCACGCAACATCATAGATCTCTATGTTGTACATCACTGTATTGTAAGCCATTGTATTGTATGCCATTTCTTCGACGAATGTTCACATATACTAGATATTTCATAATTTAGAACATATTGTACTCCATTTCTTAGGTGACTGTTCACATGTACCCGGAATTTCATATTTTCATAAATATTTAATATTTTCATAAATAACTCCATTCACATTCACTTTCAGATGAGCAAACAATTTTTAAATATTAATAATATCATCAGATTTTATAAATAACACCATTCACATGATTAGCAATTTTTAAATCTCAATAAATGTCATTTAATGACAGTCGTAATGAAGCATCTTCTATCATTCACTTGAAATTTTAATCAATATAGATAACAATAAGAACCATTGAACTATGAGGCATTTTATCTTTTAACTAGATACAAATACAGTTCCTAACATGTCTAGGGAACCCTCTTCATCAAATAAGATTCTTACTTTTATTTATAATGTTTATATACAATATTAAATGACGCTAGTGTTAAATATCTAAAACAAAGTTTAAAAGGGGATCTCTTAGCATATGCATGATAATTCTATTTTAATGGTGTTTCATATGAATCAAATTTTTATCTTAGGCTTTTGGATGTTTTTAATAGTAGATTTCCAAAAAATAAAAGAAAGCCATATTCACCAACTCTATCCACTAAGAATATGCACATGAAAGGCATTAGGTCTCTTTAATTTAGTATCGAAATCGCTTATAATATATACTAAATTTGGATCATAAATACTTTGATATTTGTATTAGAAATAACCTTTTCAAGTAACAAATTTGCAACTTCTTACCTTTTCATGATCTTTGTATAAACCATTTAAATACACATCTTATTGAAATCTTTGACTCTTACATACACGTAATCATGCATTCTTAATATTATCATTAATAGAATAAACAATGTCCATGGAGATGTTTTCGTCAATTCCTCTTCGAAGAAAAACTTATGAACACCCTACACATGTTTATGAAAGATCTTTTCCAATTGGATTTGATTCTGAATAAAAAAGATAAAGGGATTGATATTTGCAACAATTGTTTTTTGGAATATGTCTACTAAAAAAAAGAACTAATAAATGAACGTTTCCAATATTGACCTTCATTATTAACTTGCCATAAAGATGTAATTTTGAATTCACATAATCTAGCATCATAATCCTTTTAGAAAAGGAAGAACATATTTCCTTCTCTAGTTTGCATCATGTCCACGGGGATTTAAAACTTTAAAGTTGTTAATTGTTGTCATCATTCATTATTTCTAATTTCATTTAAAGAAATATAAGATATATTACATACCCTCTTTATCTTGCAACGAAAAAAATAAATAAATTCCTTAATAGAAAAAAAAAGAAATAAAAAAATACAAACATTAATTAAAGTATACGTATACATATATATATATATATATATATATAAGAAATTGATATTTAGAAATCTAATCATTTCTAATTCAATATCTATTTAATTTTTATAAATATATACTAGCATTTGCACCAAATGTTGCAAAGGAAACGTCGTAAGACATAAAGTGTGGAAGAATGACAACATCAACATGTGAATGGACGTACATGGAATGCTCCTTATGCAATCGACCCTCCATGTTCACTTGCAATAAAGGCATCCTGTTTGGGAAAAGTTCCAAATCTTCAAAATGCAATACCTTGTTGAGGCTCACAATGTCACACATAACGCTACACAGGAACAAGAGAGATATGTAGCTGCAGATTATGAAGAGGGAGTTGCCTCTTCTTCTCCAATCTGGTGAGGAACCAAGTGCGAGGATCCAAGTTGAACATATATTAAGAGAGTAAAATATCATAGTGACATATGATATCATTGAACTATTTTGTGAATCTATTATGGCATGACTGCAAATCATTGAATCCCAGGGGAAATGTCCTGTTGATTTGCAGGAAGCTCTTTCAAGTTTAATATTCACAACTTCAAGATGTGTTGACATTCCAGAACTTCTAGCTATTGACAAGCTATTTGTAGCAAAGTATGGTAAAGGATTTGCAACTGTAGCAGCAAAACTACACCCCAACTGTTGTGTTAATACGACGAGTATTGACAATTTATCTCTAAGAAAACCTAGTGAGGAAGTGAAGATGAAGCCTATGAAAGAAATAACAAAAGAATATGAACATTGAATGGACTCCAACACAATCAGAACCAGAACTGTTGAAACTTCCTAATGACCTGCTTGAAGAACTAAGTAAATTTGCTAGTGCTACCCATATAGCAACAAGCTCTGACAAGGATAGTTCACATTCTGTTTCTCGGCACAAGCATGAAACTCACACTCCCAATAATAAATTTCCATGAAATCAAATGATTTGAATATTCCATTTACCATTGTATTGCCAAAATGCCATCTGAAAGTAAGTGATATAAATTTTCTATTGCCGTTGTTTAAAGGCAGAGAAGACAGTAGGGCAGAATTTGTATCATTCAACTACCAATCCAATGAGTATTATCCGTGTGTGTGCCAAAATGTTGTCAACAAAGAGGAACAATCAGCCAATGAGGGCCCATGAGAAGGCCTGCTAGTTTCCCATCCAAAACACTGGATTTACACAAGTTTTCACTGCAGTTAGCAGGCGTAAGTCCCTGTTCAATCACTTCGATATATTTCTGTAATAAAACATTGATAAGGAATGAATTGATCTGTTGTTAGTAAAATCGATGATAAAATAATTAAGCAATTTTAACAAAACTTACATGCAAACAAAGTTCTAATACCAAATTTATGATGATACCATGGCTCTTATGACATAATATTTACAAAGAAGGTGCCACCCTATTTGCGCTTATCAGTCTTCCTGCTTTAAGATGTTTGCCGTCACAAATTACTCTGCATAACTTGACCTGTTCTCTTTGTAGACCAGCCGATTTTTAACTTCAAACTGGTGGTCATCATCCATTTTTGAGGTTGAAATAACTTGATTTTGATCATATTTTTCATCTATTCTCACATCCATGCTCACGACAACCTAATTTCTATAATGATTGAAGAGCCTATATTCCATTGTTTGTTCAAAGCATAAAAACACACAATAGTTTGTTACGATGGCATCAGATTCACTCTTACTTCCCCCATAACAGCCTTATAAGCAACATATCTAAAGATTTTAAGGTGACTTACCTTTGGTTTCTGTTACTTCTTGAACCCTCTCCTAAGGAAAAAGTCCCAAGCCAATGGGAGAGCCAAGGCCTTGCCTCTTGCTTTAAGGCTAAGAAGGGACTTCCTTACCTAAGGGGAGATTTCCTAAGGTTGAATTTAGCTAGGACTGATAAGTAGAGATGAAAAATTTCGAACTCATTTTGACAAGTTAAGTGCTTGTTATTTCAAGATTAGACATGCATAACAATGTGAAGCTATAATAGGTGATCTCACTTGAATGGACAATAGAAATGTAAAACACCATGAAGGTGTCGAACATATACTCAGTTATGCAATGATAAATATCCATGAAATCAAAGGACTTGAATCTTCCATTTACGATTGTATTGCCAAAATGCCATCTGAAAGTCAGTGATATAAACTATATATTATTGTTGTTTAAAGACAGAGAAGACAATAGAGCAAAATTTGTATCATTCAACTACTAATCCAATGAGTATTATCTGTTTGTGTGCGCCAAAATGTTTTCAACAAAGAGGAACAATCAGTTAGTGAGGGCCCATGAGAAGGTTTGTTAGTTTCCCATCCAAAACACTGGATTCTACACAAGTTTTCACTGTAGTTAGCAGGTGTAAGTCCCCGTTCAATCACTTACATATATTTCTGAGTTTTTATAATAAGAACATTGATAACAAATGAATTGATCAGCTGTTAGTAAAATCGATGATAAAATAATCGAGAAATTTTAACAAAATTTACATGCAAATACGGTTCTGATACCAAATTTATGATGATACCATGGCTCTTGTGACAGAATATTTACAAGAAAGGTACCACCCTATTTTCCATTATCGGTCTTCCTGCTTTCAGATGTTTGCCTTCACAAATTACTCTGCATAACTTGACCTGTGGCGCATGCGTTGATGAGTTTAATGATGTTGCCGTTTCATTTGATAAAAAATGTGCATCTTTATTAGAAACCTTGAAGCCCACACTTCTTGGTTTTAAAATGGGCTATGTTAATGTATATAATATGCTGTTTGACATCATAAAGAATGCCCGAAACTATGCTAATATTTATGTTCTGTTTGATTCTTTACATTTAATAAGTTTGGGTATTTTTAATTGAACTACATATTTTGAAATATTTTAAAAATCTAATAGCATATAAATGAAGTCAAATAGTTGTGAAATTTTCAAAAATATTCTTAAATCTAAAATTAAATAATGTTCATCTAATAAGTTTGAAGCCATGTATGTGCAAAACTTACCAACTGTTTATAAATTAATGTGTTGAAGGGTTTGAAGAAGTGAGGAGAGGTTGTTGTGGAACGGGTTTGCTGGAGGCATCTATTAGGTGCAATCCCATTACGATTGTCTGCCTTGATGCATCAAAATACATATCTTGGGATTCTTTCCATCCCACAGAACTTGCTTACAATATTATCGCCCAAAACGTACAATTCATTCAATTGTGTTTTTATAGAACCCACCAAACTATGAATCTAGAAGAGCTACTAAAAGTAACAATGATGTTCAACCATAGAAATGAGATCTTAAAAGACACCAATCTGGATTGAATCTCTGATTACAATTGTTTTCCACTTTCTAGTTTCTATTCAAAGACAAAAGACGTTATTTGACGTGGATGGTCCTCCTCGAAGGATTACTTTGACAACAAAGTTCGTTCATGAGCACCCAGGCAAAGATTGTAGGGTCATCCTTGTAGGCCATTCCAGTAATGGTGTTCACTCTAGTCAATAAAGTTTGCAGGAAAACACATTGATGAACACATATTTGATTAGTTTTTTGTGTATCTATTGTATACAAATTAGTCTCTTTACACATAATGATACAGATGAAGACATTTATATGCTTTGTTACCTTAACATGGTTCTTATAGTAGGCTTTAACGGTGGGATTGGTGAAGAAATCATCCTCAGAGTTGAGATTTTGTCCAACATTGCGAGCCCATTGTACATATTGGGCCTTTCCTTCACATAATTGTTCGCAAGGCCTAATATTAGTTTGAGATATAATACATTGTTTGACATCATAAAGAATCTCCGGAACTATGGTAATATTTTATGTTCTGTTTGATTCTTTACATTTAATAAGTTTGGGTATTTTTAATTGAATTACATATTTTGAAGGCCTATTATTAGTCTGAGATATAATACACTGTTTGACATCATAAAGAATCCCGAGAACTATGGTAATATTTTTGTTCTGTTTGATTCTTTACATTTAATAAGTTTGGGTATTTTTTTTTTTTTCTAAATTAAGACTAAATCTATTAAGTGAAAATATTGTACAAGAGGGTACATCTCAAAGAAGCAAGAACCGGCAACCGGAAATGACAGACCTATCAACCTCAGTTCCGGAGAAGGAGCTATGCAAACAAGGAGGTACAACAAGACACTAGAAGCTGAGAGAAACAAAGTGAACTACCCTGCGAGGGTAGAGGTTCCAACACGAGGTTTTTTCCCTTTTCGATTTTTGACTGCAACCCAACCATTTTGAGGTGGATGAGCGATTACAACTTGAAGATTGGGATCCCCCGCCGGGGTTCCCTCCTTGGGGAAGCTCTCCTTTTCTGAATCTGAGGAGGAGGACAAATGGACACGTTTCTGAGCAATGGCTGAGTCAGAGGAAGGCGCCAAACCATCGGTGGCGGGGGCCACGGGCGATGGGACCTGTTCCAATTCTTCATCGCTGTCTTCATCTTCAGAGCTGGAGGAACCAAGATCCACCACTGGAGGAGGAGAGCAGGGAGTCCAGCGTTTGGGCTTGGGCTTGGAGGCATTGGCTTTGCTCTTTTTTGCCGGTCGAGATGGACATGTATTCTGCAAATGCCCAGATTGATGGCAATGGCGGCACCGAAAAGCTGTATTCTCGTAGTCCAGAGTCTGGGTCCAGACAAGGTCGTTTATCTTAAGGTTGATTTGTTCTGGAAGACCTTTGCTCAGGTCTAACTCCGCACATATTCTTGCATATGAGTAGAGACCTTTAGATTCTCGCCATAAGTCTCCACAGAGGAAGCTGCCCAAGGTGTCTCCTATAACTCTGAAGACACGAGTATTCCATAGGTGGGCAGGAAAATTTGGAAGCCGAATCCATACCGGAGTCTTGGTAATGGTTGCAGTAGCTGGATCGAAGTCTGGAAACCAAGGAGTCAAGAATAACCCTGCATTTCCCATGAACCACGGGCCCTCTTCTAAGGCCTTTTCATAGTGCTTACTGTCTTTGAATAAAACAATGAAATAGCCTTTCGAACAGAAAAAGATCTTACAGTGATGTGTCCAGTTTGCATGTATCCATGCATAGAGATCCTGAGAACGCGGCCACAAACCGTTGAATCTGCAGATGATGGCTTTTTCAACAAACTCTTGTTGCTGGGAAGCCAGTTCTTCATGGATGAATTCAACAAAGGGAACCTCTTCGATCTTGTCAACCAGGAAGACCTTAGATTTAGGGGCTTCCGGTGGTTTGGGGTTCTCAGAGTGGACTGCATCCTTGTAGGAGAAAGGCCGGGTAGAGGAAGATTGCCCCCCTGCACCTCCTCTTAAACGAAGGTTCGCCACCACCACGCTGTTCCTGGAAATGCTGTAAGCAAAGAGAGGAAGATGGTCTTCAAGTTGTTTACATTGAGAGAGAAGTCGCAGAAGGCTAGATGGAATCCCCAATCTGCATTCAAGCTGCAGTTTGAGTTCCTGCACCAGATCTGAAGGGCTCACCCATTGCATGTTGGTTCTGCCTGAAGGCTGAGAAATAAGAATCTAAAAGGGGTCAGATATAGGCCTGGATCCCATGTCAAAATGATTACAGATCTCTGGATCTGGCCAGAGCATGGCTTGCTCTGCCTGCTGGGTGATCAGATCTGGCCCATCGCTGTCAGATCTGAGGCTGCGAATGCCTTTCTGAGAGTGGTTGTTCGCCCCAGAACCAAGTGGAGACCATGCGAGTGATGAGGTCCACTGCTTTGGTTCATGGCAAAAGCCCTTAGTTATTTGACAGACCGAGACCCTGACGGCAGGAGCAAATCTTCCGTGAAGGCGTGGGCAACTCGGGCTGTGCTTGCTGCAGCCGTCCTGAGGTCTGGGCAGCTTAGCGTGAAGGATGGCTGTAGTAGCCCGCGCTGCCGTAGGTGGAGATCGAAGCCCCCGTTTGAGTTTAGGCTGAGCAGGATCTTCCTCGTCCACGGCAGAGGACCGAAGCAAAACGGAGGCCGAGGGCGCTGAGACGGCGGCGGCTGAAGAATGCAACTTCAAGAGCAGCGTTCTCTGTATTGATCTCGCATTATCGTTTGCTGCAGGGCGGAGCATGGGCCAGGCGGCGTCCGGAACAGGGGAGGCGGCCACGACTTGGCTAGGGTTCATAGTCGGCCCGCAGAAACCCATTTTTCCAAAAAAAAAGTTTGGGTATTTTTAATTGAACTGCATATTTTGAAATATTTAAAAAATCTAATAGCACATAAATGAAGTCAAATAGTTGTGAAACTTTCAAAAATATTCTTAAATTTGAAATTAAATAATGTTCATCTAATAAGTTTGAAGCCATGTATGTGCATAACTTACCAACTGTTTATAAATTAATGCATTGAAGGGTTTGAAGAAGTGAGAAGAGGTTGTTGTGGAACGGGTTTGCTGGAGGCATCTATTGGGTGCAATCTCATTACGATCGTCTTCCCCGATGCATCAAAATACGTATTTTGGGATTCTTTCCATCCCACAGAACATGCTTACAATATCGTCGCCCAAAACGTACAATTCATTCAGTTTTGTTTTTACAGAACCCACCAAACTATGAATCTAAAAGAGCTACTAACAGTAACAGTGATGTTCAACCATATAAATGAGATCTTAAAAGACATCAATCTGGGTTGAATCTCGGATTACAATTGTTTTCCACTTTCCAGTTTCTATTCAAAGACAAAAGTTGTTATCTGACCTAAATGGTCCTCCCCGAGGGATCACTTTGACAATGACGTTCGTTCATGAGTTCCCAGGAAAAGATTGTAGGGTCATCCTTGTATGCCACTCCAGTAATGTTGTTCACTCTAGTCAATACAGTCTGTAGGAAAACACATTGATGAACACATATTTGATTAGTTTTTTGTGTATCTATTATATACAAATTAGTCTCTTTACATATAATGAACAGAGAAAGACATTTATATGCTTTGTTACCTTAACACGGTTCTCATAGTAGCCTTTAACAGTGGGATTGGTGAAGAAATCATACTCAGAGTTGAGATTCTGTCCAGCATTGCGAGCCCATTGTACATATTGGTCCTTTCCTTCACATAATTGTTCGCAAGGCCTAGTATTAGTATGAGACAATACTTCTTGGCTTCAGAGTCCAAGGCCTTCATCACAAAACAAAGAAACCAAAACATGAACAAGATTTAGAAAGACAAGCAATGCCAACACATTCAGACACCCAAAAAAACAAAAAATTGGTGGAGGGATTCAACGATTGACTTATTGCAAGGGCCCATGCACAGACTTGAAAGACTTTTTCATCATATACACTCAGAGAAGTTTGCAGTGCCTTGTACTGGCCATCGTTGAAGGCCCAACTTCTCGGAACATTAAGCCCATGAGTTGCAGGTTGTTCAAAAGCAGAGATAACCTTATGTGTAGTTGTTCCAAGGGAACAAGTGTGTAGATCCTTCGCTGCCTTGGAAAAGGCCAAGTGCAAAATTGGTCCCTCTAACCTGAATAACAAAAAAGGAGATAAATTATTACTCTGCATAAAAAATGATAAAAAATAAAATAAATAAAAGAGATGTGTTACCAGTTTGCTTGCAGAAATTTGGAAAGACCCTATTGAAACAGAGGAGATTACCCTGGAAAGCAGACCCATCTAAACCCTGGTCAGTGGTAGATGCCAATGTTTCAGGAGAAACTGAGTGCGTCGAAAGTAACAGAGATTTGGAAAAGTTAAAAGATTACTCATAAAATATTAACTGAGCAAAAGAATGAAAGGGGACTGACTTAGAACTCAATAGCCATGACCTGGGAAATAAAGGGAACAAGTGTGTAGATCCTTTGCTGCCTTGTTATAGCAGAGATTCTGATATCAAAAGAATTGTAGTAGAGATTAAGATATCAAATGAATCCCATGGATTTCGGATTCCTATCCCTGAAATAAAACAGGAACAAAGCTTTTTCCCTTTGGTTTTATGGTCTAGATGATCCCTAGAAGTAGCATCGAGTGAGGGCAAGGGCGAGTTCTCCAGTCTGAGAAACACCTGGAAGTAAAGCCCAGCCAGGGCAAGGGTGAGATGCTAGCATTTTTAAAATGTGTAATTAAATTTCTAACTAACTGTACCTGTCGAATCAATCATCAGATGGCTAAAATTATTTTAATTGTCTAACATTTAAATCAAAGGCTCAGAAATGTACATGTAACTTAAGAGGAAAGTTGATTTCAGAGGAAATGCCTTACGGCGTAAAAAGAAATAAATTTATATAATTTAAAAGTAGATAAAACAATAAAAATATTAATGTATGAAATTAAATATTATTTAAAAATAGATTTACATAAATAAATAATTAATGATCACATATAATTAATACACATTAAAAAAATCACAAATAATTAATTCATATTAAAAATAAAAAATAGAAAAAGTTACTATCAAATTAATCCAAATACTTATACTTGAAAGTAAAGAACAATTATAACATATCTCTAGGAGTTAGATTCTTCATAATTCCCATGTTCAAAATTTAAGGATTTCCATTGTTTTGGGACATTTATTTTATTGTAACTTTCTTCTTACATTTTACTTTTTGTTGCATTGTTTATAAGATATATAGGAACACAAATTTCAATTGCATTTCATTGCCTATATATTTCGCTTGATCATTTCCTTCCACATTCCCTTACTCCTTTCAGCGTTCTTTTATACCTCTTGGTGCAATTGCTAGTAATAACACTTTGAAACACACACTTCATTGAGTCACATAGCAAGTCAATAAATATTTATTCAAATATAAACTTGGCAATTCATATTTAATTATAGTGGTCTATTCTAGGTTTTGGTTTCTTTTATCAAAATTTGGTGATATAATTTTTGGTGTGGTTTTTGTTATTTAAAATATGTTGTTTTTGGATGCTAAATATATTTAACATTCAATGATAATGGTACCCTATAACTATTCTAGGTTTTGGTTTCTTTTTATCAAAATTTGGTGATATAATTTTTGGTGTGGCTTTTTGTTATTTAAAATATGTTGTTTTTGGGTGCTAAATATATTTAATATTTAGAAAAAACTGTTAAAGCACTTGCATTATACAGATTTCACAAGGTGAATTCCAATAAATTTTTGTTAAATATTAAGCAAAATTTAATCAAAAACATATTTAATAAAAACAAAAATATAAAATATATAGAAAGGTTAAAATACAACAATGATAACAATGTCAACTTTGTAATGATAACACTAACTCACACTTCCATAATAATGACACTTTAGTGATCCAACCACTAAAACATAAAAAAATTATAATAAATACAGGGAGTAGAAAACAATAGAGTAGTTTAATGAAGCTAAAAATTCACTCTGAAAATAGTGGAAATTTCAATATGATTTTTGTCAAAATCTAGCAGAAAATTTGGAAAATCTAATTCTAGATGTCAAACTTTTAGGTGGATATAATTTTTTTAATTTTGATGATGTTGAACCCATTTAGACAATCTAAAAAACTATTCAAACAATGATCGATTTTTTTTAAGAAAAAACTCACCAAATTCAAACCAAAAATAACATTCTAGAGCACATAAATTCTTAATCTAAGGAAAGGTAAAGTTCAAATCTCTAAATCAATTAGGTAAAACTTTTTGAAGTAACGTTCCACCACTTCTAGAACGCTGAACTATTTAGATGATCCTTCAACTTGCCTGGGTCAACGACCCTTCAGCTTCCTAAGGGTCACGAGCTTTCTCAACAACCATTCAAATCCCCTAGGGTGAAACCAGAACCACCATTCAACTCAGGGGTGACCACGCAATTATTTCACTCTCGTCTTTCAACGATCGGCTTATCTCGAAAGCTTTCCATTCCCCTTCCCCATTTGCATTCAATCCATCGTGAATTTGCGATTAGGGTTTCCTCTGCCTTCACCTCCATCACTGCATATTCCCACAGCATCGTGAATTTGCGATTGTGGTTTCCTCCGCCTCCAACTCCATCACTGCATATTCCCACAGCATCGTGAATTTGCGATTGTGGTTTCCTCCGCCTCCCAACTCCATCACTGCATATTCACACAGCAGGAAGAGGAAAAACGCCCGCCTCCGCCTCCACCTCGATCACTGCGTATCCCCGCAGCAGCAAGAAGGAAAAGCTCCGCCTCCGCCTCCGCCTCCGCCTCCACCTCCACCTCCACCTCCATCACCGCATATCCCCGCAGCTGGAAGAAGGAAACGGCCGTCTTATTTTTCCTATGGACTACGAGGAAAGAACTTATTTTCTCTGAAAATGTTTTATTACCACTTCCTCCGTTGATATCGCCATTTTCGCTTCATGATAAGGGGAATCAGTGGGCTACCATCATCTCGGTCTTTAAGCTCAAGGCGTACAATGGGGTAAACCTGTACTTCTTTATGAATTACTTGTAAGTTCTATTTACACTTATTAGTAAGATCCTTCTCAAATCTTGACGTATTGAGCTTTGAAATCCTGATTTATTGTGCTCTGTAAACTTTTGGATGGCTAAAGGTTTAATAATATACATGGATATGTGTTAATCGTATTGGTATACGATCGCATAGGTACATCTACTTAAACTTGTTCAGCACTCAAAATAAATAGCATAAAAATATAAAATAATTTTTGGGGGTTAAAAGATAAAATAATTTTTGGGGTTAAAATATATCTATGTTAGTGTTTTTATTTCTTTAAATTCATTTAGTTTGTGTTTTTTTGGGGGCAAGCCTTGCTTTTCTAGGCATAACAACTCTATATAATGTTTTGTTGGTTCACTGCAACCAGTTACAGGGTAAGGCTTATGGATGGGATTGTTCAGTACCTCCTGAAAAGTGAAGTGGTTGAAGACCTTTCAATATGGTCAAATATTGAACTGGTTTGGATGGAAAGTCAAATGATCTTTACAACTCTGTTATTGCGGCAGCAAAGAGCAGTGTCTCTTGATCATGGGCTTGGGTAGGGTAGGAAAAACAAAGTTTGCAAAACAATTCTTTAACCTAAGATTTTCAAATTAATGCGGATGAAGGTAAAGAGATGTTTAAAAGCATTTCATAGCTGTCCCTGCTCTTATAGTTATAGTTTTAGATGATGTAGCTCATGCTGATCAGCTGAATGCATTTTTGTCGATAAATGATGCCATTCTCCCAAATAGCTTAATTTTGGTTACATCTCACAGCAAATATGTTCACACCGCAAAGATTTGAATATCTGGTGGATGCTTTCTTACTGGTTTGTGTGGGATTGCCCTTATCTTTGAAAGTGGTTGGGATACTTTTTTGTAGAGAAAATGGCAAATCTTATTGGGAAGAGCAATTGAATAGACTTTATCAAGTCAAAATGCCCATTAAGATATATAAGATATTGAAAAATGCCCATTAAGATATATAAGATATTGAAAAATGGTTGGGAAAAGACAGGGATATTGCCATAAAAATCATGCCTTCTTTCAACTTCATACTTCGCAAAGATTTGAATATCTGATAAATGAGTTTTTAATGGAGTGTAAAGGGTTGCTCTTATCTTTGAAAGTGATTGGGCACTCTTTTGAGGAGGAAATGACGAATCTTATTGTTTTAGAGTTTAGATGGATAGATTTCAGCAAATAGGAGTTTTCACCCAGATATGTAAGAGATTTAAGATTAGTTACGGGAAGACAATGATGTACACCCCCCAAGAAGATGACTCAGGTGAATGTTTATCTAGAAAGATAGTCATTGCTCCCTTGCGGCTGGTCAGTGGCTCTAAATTGCAGATGTATTGGCCTTGTAATCATAAATGGTCTTAGAATTTCATAATGGTCATTCTTCTTATTTTGGGGATTTCCACTGCCCGCTTTATTATACAGTGTTATTTTGGGGATTTCCACTGCCCGCTTTATTATACAGTGTCATCTCAGCTGGTATTAGCAGGCTTCTCAAAAATACCTAACAAACATTTTTTTAAGCAATTTCGTTTGTGTTCATTGCGCATCCCTTTTCTTTCATGTTGATGATCACTATGTTTCAATGTTCAGCGAAGAAAAAATTGCAAAGTAATATTTTTATTTTGTTTGTTTCTCGAAGCAATGTAATGATTTTATTTGCCACAATCATTTCTTTTCGTTGAGCATGCCGTAGAATATTCATGGACCAATGCCAGCACATTATAATTATATGAAAGATCATCTTGCCCAGTATGGCTATTACTAATGAGCATAACATTTTGTTAGAGATGATTGTTGAAAAAATGAGCACTCTGACACTGGTTTTCCATACAAGAAGGAAATCTGCTATTCAAACCAACAATTAGCCACAAATCCCATTAGCATTTTCTATTGCAGTCCAAATATGAATATTGCTTTGGAGTTGATAGTGGATGTTTCTACCCAAATTGGAAATGTTAGTGCACTGAGGAAAGGATATGAAAGTGACTAATTTAATCATTCATTTGTTTGGCATGTGAATTCTTGGTATTTTAGTTCCGCACTCCCTATTGATTTAGAGTAAATAGATGCAGTTCATTTTTTTAGGATTCACTACTATTTTACCCTCCTAAAATGCGCATGACATTTTTATATAAAATAGTTTTAAGCGAGTCTATCTTTGCAGTATTTGGGAAGCAAGACACAAATAAGGTGGAAGTGGTCTTGTATATTCAACACACAATAAACATCAGAGCATGGTTGAGAAATTGAATTGAGAATTTGAACTTATGTTGGAGATGAAAATTTGTGAGGAGCTGGAAACTAAATACCAGTTGTTGCCTGAAGAAGTCTATATCAAGTTTGTTGTTTTTTAACAAATCACAATGGAGAGTGTATATCAAGTGTGTTGTTTCTGTAACAAATCACATTCCATTGCCATCCTGACATGTAAAGTTTTGAGGAGCTAATATATTCTATTCTGTGCCATTCATATTATCCATCAGATATTGACAGTTCCTAACATGTTCCGATTATATATATACGAATATATGTAAGCATTACCGAAGCCTTTTGGCAGAGAAGATGGAATCGCAGACCCCCCCCCCTGTATCGGATCTGATTGGAAATGCCTCCAGAATTTGAAAATATAACCCAGATCCCTCTGGGAAATGTTCCTACGGCTTTGAAGTGCCCGACACATGCAGATCCCATTATTTTTGGTTTTTGTAATAAACAGTTCAATGCTCGCTTGTGCTTGCTTGTTGAAACCCTAAAAAAGTTAATACACCTGTCCAATGAGGGTAGGTATGTTGTTGTTCTGTCCATAAATGGAATGTTGTTCTGTGCATAAATGAACTAAATCTCATTCTCCCGTCAACTATTCAAGTAATCTGGTAATTGTTCTGTGCGTAAATGTTGATGTCGCTGTTATTAATCTCATTATCACTCAACGAATGTCTGGGCTGAATATCAGCTATCAGCATATTGTGACCCAAAACTGAGAATTTACATACAAATTGTTGTTCTGTGCATACAAATTTATCGCTGTTCTCATCTGTGACCCTAAACTGAGAATATCAATACAATTTTGTGTTGTTCTGTGCACACTGCATACAAGTTGCTATTCTGTTTTATGCATTCAACTTATTTCTGATTCAGATGAAGTAACGCGAAATAATAAAATTTCCAGATGTGATTTAGACATCCAGTTGATATGCCTACGAGTATTTGTCATGTGATTTCAAACTCTTATTATTTTTTGCAGTAAGCACAAACAAGCGCAAACCTGTTCATATATAAAAAACCATAATTGCCCAGAGTTCTCTCATCAACAAAATTTCGAGTATATTGAGATAAATACATTGGGATTTGTAATATAAGGAATCATATACCCTGATTATAAAAAAATCTAATATAAGAGTTTTCAATGTTTAATTTTATGCATCATAAATATATTTTTTATATTTATAATTGAAGTTTCACTGCTTTCTCTAAATCCTGCTCGGGAGAGAATACTCATTATCAATCGGAAACAGGGGAGCTCTGTAATCGCTAAATAAGTGAATGTATTGGGCAGTGGAGTTTTCATTTGGACAAGAAGTGCTCGTTACAGGCCAATTTGAATGTATGTTCCTAACAATTTCATGATATTTGTTTGAATTTTATATTTAAATAGTTTCTTCATAACTGTTGGAATGTGAGAATCTAATAAATTCTAAATCTCTTAGTTCATTTGGAATGTGAAAATTTAATAAATTCTAAATCTCTCACTTTATTCGGAATGTGAAAATTTAATAATTTTTTTGGGTTTTAGTTGGAATATTAGTGTTAATAATATTTATTTATTTATTTATTTTTTTAAATAATGAGAAAGGAAAATAAATAACATTTCAGTGAAATGTTTTAGTCAGAAGAAAGCAAAGTTTTATTGGAAACACTAAAATCAAATTTATATACAAGAAAAATATGTACAATTTATCTTTGTAAATCTTTTGTAAATTTCTTCGTACAACATACTAACTTATAACATTTGTAAGCACCAACCTGTAGGAGATTTGAGTCGCCTAACTGAGTGCTAACTCGGCAAATTCGTAGGCACTCACTTATATGTGACTCTAATCCTCTCAGTGGAGCACGCACTTAGTAATTTGTAGGCATCAAGCTACTTATTCAAGGTACTTTTCAACTTCTCCTCGTTCACACAAATTGCCTTTTTTTTAGTGATGTTGTACCCCAACCATGTTATTTTTAGATTCACTCCTTTAAGCTTGATCACAACCACTTGTTCTTTTGTTGACTTACCACAATCAAGATGCATTGCAACGCTGATCTTTGCTTAATTGGTTACTCATTCCAATTATCCACAATCTTACCCTACTCAATTGCATGTTGGTCAAACAACATTTGCATAACTTCTACGTTGTGAGGTCACATTCCACTTCTCCTTTGTTCATATATAGAGATGAGTTTTGCTCACCTTGTGGTATTTGTGAATAGTTTTCGCTAATCTTCACTGCTAAAAACTCTAACCTAACTTGATTAAAGTATATGATTACTCTTGGGTATATCATTCTTTCAATACAACAACTTCCCTACTATTATGCTTTGTCCTTAGATAGAGCTTACATTCACTCCTTCCTTACTACTGTGCTTTGTCCTTTCATAAATCTTACTATTCACCCTTTGGCACTCTTTCTAATGTTGGTCCATAACAAAGATATTCACCTATGATATGACCTTGATAGGCTTCTTGTTGTTCACTATCTTAGTCTCCTTCAAGTCTAACAAGTGTAACACAAATTTGGCCTTTGGCCTTTGGGTTTGCCTCCAAAAAAACAGAGTTGATAATAGCCTCTAACATACCTTGACCACCTCTAAAATTAGACCAAAACTAGACCTCTAACAAAATAGAACTCAGTGTCTATTAGCGTGTGGCATCCTCAACAACCCTCGGCCTGAAAAGAACTAGCCCTCATATAGGACTGAAACTCGATCTCCTATCCATAACTAAAACTCAGCGTCAAAATAGAGTGAGACCCTTCACAAGAGTTATGCTAAAAACCCTTCTCCAACTCGACTTCCTTCCTCTTGGTTTGTCTTCTTTGTAGTCCTTCCTTGACTCAGATCTTTCGTGGTTTGTCTTATTCCTCACACCAGCGTGTTACAATGAGTCACATGAATGGCCTTATTTATACTAAACAAGTGGAGCTCAAGGCGCAGGGAAAACTTGTCTTCTAGTAGGGTATATATAGTAATCTATTAAAAAAATTATTTCTCCTCCACCCCGAGGAGTTAGAAGTCCTGCCACATATCATCAGAAAGGTCTTGAAATACGCTATTTGATTATGTAAATTTCTATTTCATTTGGACAACCTTCCACATCAATAACAATCATTTTCAACCAACGTGAGGGCAAAAAAGTGTATTTAAAAATTGTGTGCACCTCGACAAGTTAGGGTCTCTTTTGACAATCTATAAATCCAAATCTAAGATTTACACTAATGTATGTTTATGTGCATACCATAATTCTATTACCAAATATTTTCACGAGTTGAAACATCTCTAATGAGAAGGGATCAAGAGTTGAAGAATGTTTATACCTCTAATTGAATGTATGTTTTGAATAATTTTATGATAATTGTTTGAATGATTCACAATATTTGTTCGAAAGTGAAAATTTAGTAAATTCCAAATTTATTTTATTATCAAATATTCTCATTGGTCAAAGCAAATTAAATAGTGTACTTGTGAAGTGTCTCAAATGGCAAGAGAGTGAAGTTTGAGGAGAAAAACTTAAATGTTTGTACCTCAATAAATTTAGTCCTCTTGACACTTGATAACTCCAAATTTAAGATGGATTTATACACATGTATGGCTTTGCACACTATAATTCTATTACCGAAGGTTCATGACTTAAAGGAAATTAAATAGCATATATATGAAACATTAGAGTGTGAAGGGAGCAAAACTTGAAGACTATTTGCACTTATGCAGAGCATTTTTAATATATATGTTTTTGAATAATTTCATGATAATTGTTTGAATGCATATTTTAAATAATTTCATAATAATTTGTTTGAATGTAAAAATATGATAAATTCAAAATCTCTCACCTTTAGCATAAAATATTCTCATTAGGGGTAGGAAATTAAATAGCATATTAGTGAAGTGTTTCAAGTGAGAAGAGAGCTAAGCTTGAGAGAGAATAGCTTAAAGAATGTTTGCACCTTGGCAAATTTGGGCATCTCTTGACACTCCATATATCCAAATTTAATATGGGTTTACATTGATGTATGATTATGTGCATACTATAATTATATTACCAAAAGGTTTTCATGAGTTGAAGGGAATTAAATAGCATATGAGTGAAGCATCCTAACTAAGAAGGGAGCAAAACTTGAAGAATTTCTGCACCTCTAGAGAGTGGATCCCTCCAGAGATAAGATAAATCTATAATGTTATATGACAATATACATATTTAAATGATCCATGATTTAAGATAAATCTATAATGGTGTATGACAATATACATATTTCCCTGGGTCAACGACCCTTCAACTTCCGAAGGGTCACGAGATATCTGAACAACCATTCAAATCCACTAAGGTTATCTGATCCCTCCAGATATTTGATAAATCATGATTTAAGATGAATCTATAGTGGTGTATGACAATATACATGTTTAAATGATCCTTCAACACGCCTGGGTCAACGATCCTTTAACGTCGGAAGGGTCACGAGCTATAGTTTCACCACTGGATGCATGCATGCTCTTTGCATTCCTCTAGGCCAGTTCAGAGTAGGTTCTCATGGACTTCAGGTAGAGATGGATCACCAGATTGATAGACCAGAAAGAATCTGCCATATATGTCATTTACAAGAAGTAGAGATCGAGGTACACTTTTTTTGGATTCCCTACCTACTACGAGATCAGAGGAAGGTTCCATTGCTTGTTTAGAGACTCTCAGACCCTTGCAGACTTTTTCAGATGTCTGGACCTATATATGCAGAAGGCTCTCAGGTTTCGAGTGCATATTCTTCAGCCTCCCATCAAACCCGACCCCACACAGAGGATCACAACATTTTTCAGGGTACTACCTTCAGAGAGGTGCACAAAGAGAATGATTGATGTTGTTTCATATCCAGATTCTAGACCAGTGGGGATCCGTGGGACCTCACCCCACCACACGAGACCTCAGCAGCGAAACCGTCTCAGATCCGTCCCTGGGAGACACACTAGGTCCTCCAGAGCTTAGCAGTGCGCAAACTCTCCTAGACAACGAGTTAGTGGACAATGCGTACCTCCCACTGCCCCTTCATCAGGCCAACAAACTTTGTGGAATTTTTTTCAATGTTCTTCATCCAACCTCAGAGATTACGAGAAATGGGTATGATCATCAAACCCATTAGCCCCTAGATCTTTTCCGTCACGACATTCCATACATTGTCCCTTTTATGTTCATGTATTGTACCTTTTATATTCCTGCATTGTATTTTTTTTATAAAAGACCATTTGATTCTTACCCACTTATAAACATCAATGGGTTCAACATGCCTTTGACACTTTGTGGTCATTAATTCGACCTAAATATAATTATCTTATCTTATTTAAACAACCATTCAAATCTGCTAAAATTATCTAACTGAACCATTCAATCACGCGTCACCACGTAAGAATTATTCCACTGACTTTAATTGTAACCTAAAACTAACCCATCAACGATCTCCTTATCTCGAAAGCTTTCCATTTCCCATTTGCATTCAATCCATCATGAATTTGCGATTAGGGTTTCCCTCCCTCTGCTTCTACTGCATATTCCCACAGCATCGTGAATTTGCGATTGGGGTTCCCCGGCCTCCAACTCCATCACTTTATATTCCCACAGCAGGAAGAGGGAAAAGCCCCCCTTCCACCTCCATCACTGCGTATCCTCACAGCAGGAACAAGGAAAAGACCCCCTCCACCTCCATCACTGCATATTCCCACAGCAGGAAGCAGGACACGGCCGTCTTATTTCTCCTGGATTGCGAATCTTTATGGACTACCAGGAATATAGCGGGAGGGAATTAACATAACTTCTCTGCAAAATGTGTATTACCACTTTCTCCGTTAATATCCCTTTCGCTTCATGATAAGAGGAATCAATGGGCTACCGTCATCATGATAAGAGGAATCAATGGGCTACCGTCATCTCGGTCTTCGAGCTCAAGGCTTGCAATAGGGTAAACCTGTACTTCTTCATGAATTACTTGTAAGTTCTATTTACACTTATTACTATAGGTCTCTTTCAAACCCTGATGTATTGAGCTTTCAAATCCCGATTTATTGTGTTCTGTAAACTTCTGGATGTCTAAAGGTTTAATGATTAAGATGGATATATGCTAATTGTATTGATATGCAATCGCATAGGTACCTCTTAAACTTGTTTAGCACTCAAAATAAATCAACATAAAAAGATAAAATAATGTTTTGGGGGTTAAAATAGATATAGGTTGGTTCCTTTTATTACTTTAAATTCATTTAGGCTGTGTTTTCTGGGGAAAGCCTTGCTTTTCTAGGCATAACAACTCTATATAATGCTTCTTTGGTTCACTGCAACAGTTACAGGGTAAGGCTTATCGATGGGATTGTTCCGTACCTCCTGAAAAGTGAAGTGGTGGAAGAAGACCTTTCAATATGGTCAAATATTGAACTGGTTTGGATGGAAAGTCAATTGATCTTTACAGCTCTGTTATTGCGGCGACAAAGCTCAGTGTTTCTTGATCATGGGCTTGGGTGGAATAGGAAAGACAACGTTTGTAAAACAATTCTTTAACCGGAGATTTTCAAATTATTGTGGATCTTGTCTTTTCTTTGTTTTTTAAAGAATTGATTTAGTTGGATCCAGAAATAAATAGCGCTGATGAAGGTATAGAGATGTTTAAAAGAATTTTATAGCTGTCCCTGCTCTTATAATCTTAGATGATGTAGGTCATGCTAATCAGCTGAATGCATTTTTGTCGATCAAGGATGTCATTCTGCCAAGTGGCTTAATTTTAGTTACATCCCATGACAAGCATGTTCACACTCGCAATGTTTGAATATATGGTGGATGCGTTCTTACTGGGTTAGCTGGGATTGCCTTTATCATTGAAAGTGGTTAGGGCACATCTTTGTGAAGAAAATGACAAATCTTATTGGGAATACCAGTTGGATAGACTTGAGCAAGTCAAAGTTTCCATTAAGATATACAAGATATTGAAAAATGATAGTGAAAAGACAGGGATATGGCCATAAAAATCATGCCTTCTATCAGTTTCATACATTGCAAAGTTTTGAATATCCGGTAAATGAGTTTTTAATGGAGTGTAAAGGGTTGCCCTTATCTTTGAAAGTGATTGGGCACTGATTGGGCACTCCGTTGAGGAGGAAATGACAAATCTTATTGTTTTGGAGTTTAGTTGGATAGATTGTAAATAGGAGTTTTCACCCAGATATGTAAGAGATTTAAGATTAGTTACTGGAAGACAATGACATGCCCCTAAGAAGATGACTCATGTGAATGTTTATCTAGAAAGGTAGTCATTGGCTCCATCGCGGCTTGTCAGCTGCTCCAAATTGAAGATGTATTGGCCTTATAAGCATAAATGGTCTTAGATTTTCATAATGGTTATTCTTCTTGATTTGGGGATTTCCACTGTTCACTTTATTGTACCAGTGTCATCTCAGCTGGTATTAGCAGGCTTCATGTTCAAGAATACCTAACAAACAGTTTTTTCAAGCAATTTCATTTGTGTTCATTGCGCATCCCTTTTGTTTCACGTTGATGATCACTGTGTTTCAATGTTCAGTGAAGGAAAAATTGCATAGTGATATTTTTTATTTTGTTTGTTGCTTGAGGCAATGTAACGATTTTATTTGCCACAATCATTTCTTTTCGTTGAGCATGCCGCAGAATATTCATGGATCAATGCCAGCACATTACAATTATTTGAAAGCTCATCGTGTCTAGTATGGTTGTTACTTCGCATTTTGTTAGAGATGATTGTTGAAAAAACTAGTACTCGACACTGGTTTTCCTGTTGTATGACAATGAGGAAGTCTGCTATTCAAAACAACAATTAGCCACAAATCCCATTAGCAATTTTGTATTGCAGTCCAAATATGAATGATGCTTTGGAGTTGATAGTGGAGGTTTCCACCCAAATTGGAAATATTAGTGCACTGAGGAGAGGATATCAAAGTGACTAATTTAATCATTCATTTGTTTGGCATGTGAATTCTTGGTATTTTAGTTCCACACCCTATTGATTTAGGATTCACAACTATTTTACCCTCAAAGGCGCATGACATTTTTATATAAAATAGGTTTAAGCGAGTCTATCTTTGCAGTATTTGGGAAGCAAGACACAAATAAGGTGAAAATGGTCTTGTATATGCAACACACAATAAACATCAGAGCATGGTTGAGAAATTGAATTGAGAATTTGAACTTATGTTGGAAATGAAGATGAAAATTTGTGAGGAGCTGGAAACTAAATACCAGTTGTTGCCTGAAGAAGTGTATATCAAGTTTGTTGTTTCTGTAATAAATTACATTCCATTGCCATCTTGACATGTAAAGTTTTGAGGAGCTAATTATTCTGTTCTGTGTCATTCATATTAACCATCAGATAATGGCAGTTCTTAACATGATCCGATAATATATATGTGAATATATGTAAGCATTACCGAAGCCTTTTGGCAGAGAAGATGGAATCGCAGACCCCCCTGGATCGGACCTGATTGGAAATGCCTCCAGAATTAGAAAATATAACCCAGATCCCTCTGGGAAATGTTCCTGCGGCCTTGCAGTGCCCAAAACATGCAGATCCCATTATTTTTGGTTTTTGTAATAAACAGTTCAATGCTCGCTTGTGGTTGCTTGTTGAAACCCTAAAAAAGTTAATACCTCTGTCCAAAGAGGCTAGGTATGTTGTTGTTCTGTGCCTAAATGGAATGTTGTTCTGTGCACAAATGAACTAAATCTCATTCTCCCCTCAACTATTTAAGTAATCTGGTAATTGTTCTGTGCGTAAATGTTGCTGTTGCTGTTATTAATCTCATTATCACTCAACGAGTGTCTGGGCTGAATATCAGCTATCAGCATATTCTGACCCAACACTGAGAATATACATACAAATTGTTGTTCTGTGACCATAAACTGAGAATATCAATACAATTTTGTGTTGTTCTGTGCACACTGCATACAAGTTGCTATTCTATTTTATGCATTCAATTTATTTCTGATTCAGATGAAGTAACGCGAAATAATAAAATTTACAGATGTGATTTAGACATCCAGCTGATATACGTATGACTATTTGTCATGTGATTTCAAACTCTTATTACTTTTGGCAGTAAGCACAAACAAGCCCAAACCTGCTGATATATAAAAAACCATAATTGGCTATAGTTCTCTCATCGATAAAATTTCGAGTATATTGAGATAAATACATTGGGATTTGTAATATAAGGAATCGTAGTGCCTGGTTATAAAAAATTCTAATTTAATTGTTTTCAATGCTTATTTTATGTATCAAAAATATATTTGTTATATTTATAATTGAAGTTTCGCTGCTTTCTCTAAACCCTGTTCGGCAGAGAGTACCCATTATCAATCTGAAACAGGGAGCTTTGTAATCGCTAAATAAGATAATGTATTTGGCAGTGGAGTTTTCATCTGCACGACAAGTGCTCGCTACAGACCAATTTGAATGTATGTTCTCAATAATTTCATGATATTTGGTTGAATTTTATATTTAAATAGTTTCTGCATAATTGTTCTAATGTGAAAATCTAATAAATTCTAAATCTCTTACTTTATTTGGAGATGAAAATCTAATAAATTCTATTTTTTTTTTGAGAATTTAGTAAATTCTAAATCTCTTACTTTATTAAATAAAGGGTAAGGAAAATAAACAATAATTTGTGAAATGTTTTAAGTGAGAAAAAAGCAAAGTTTTGTTGGAAACACTAGGTAGGGTGAATTAGTATTTCATTGCTATTAACAATTTTAGTTTATAAAACATTTAATGCATATAAATCACTAAAAACAAATTTATATATAAGAAAAATTTGTACAATTTATCTTTGCAAATCTGTTGTAAATTTCTTTGTACAAAGTACTAACTTACAACATTTGTAAGGACCAACCTGTAGAAGATTTCAGTTGCCTTATATGTGACTCTAATCCTCTTAGTGGAACACCTACTTTGTAATTTGTAGTCATCAAGCTACTTCTTCAAGGTACTTTACAACTTCTCCTGGTTCGCACAAATTGCCTTTTTTCAGTGATGTTGCCCCCAACCATGCTATTTTTAGATTCACTCCTTTAAGCTTGATCACAACCACTTGTTCTTTTGTTGACTTGCCACAATCAAGATGCATTGCAACATTTGTAAGCACCAACCTGTAGAAGATTTCAGTCCCCTAGCTAAGTGCCAGCGCTGCAAATTCGTAGGCACTCACTTATATGTGACTCTAATCCTCTCAGTGGTGCACCTACTTTGTAATTTGTAGGCATCAAGCTACTTCTTCAAGGTACTTTACAACTTCACCTGGTTCACACAAATCTTTTTCAGTGATGTTGCCCCCCAACCATGCTCTTTTTAGATTCACTCCTTTAAGCTTGATCACAACCACTTGTTCTTTTGTTGACTTGCCACAATCAAGATGCATTGCAACACTGATCCTTGCTTAACTGGTTACTCATTCCAATTATCCACAATCTTACCCTACTTAGATGCATATTGGTCAAACAACATTTGCATAATTTCTACGTTGTGAGGTCACATTCCACTTCTCCTTTGTTTATGTATAGAGATGAGTTTTGCTCACCTTGTGGTATTTGTGAATAGTTTTTGCTAATCTTGACTGCTAAAAACTCTACTTAATTTGATTAGAGTGGATGATTAGTCTTGGGTATATCATTCCTTCAATACAACAACTTCCCTACTATTATGCTTTGTCCTTTGATAGAGCTTACATTCACCCCTTCTTTACTATTCTACTTTGTGATAGAGCTCATTGTTCACCCTTTGTCCCTATTTCTAATGTTTGTCCATAACAAAGATATGACCTTGATAGGCTTCTTGTTGTTCACTAGCTTAGTCTCCGTCAAATCTAACAAGAGTAACACAAATTTGGCCTTTGGCCTAAAAATAATAGAGTTGATAATAGCCTCTAATAGACCTTGACCAACTCTAAAATTAGACCAAAAATCAACCTCTAACAAAATAAAACTCATTCTCTATTAGCATGTGGCATCTTGAACAACACTCTGCCTGAACAGAACTAGGCCTCAAATAGGACTGAAACTCGGTCTCCTAAACCATAACTAGAACTCAGCGTCAAAACAAAGTGAGACCCTTCCCAAGAATTATGCCAAAAATCCTTCTCCAAGTTGACTATCTTTCTCTATGTTCGTCTTCTTGCTGCTCTCTAAACTTGGCCTTCTTTGTAATCCTTCCTTGACTCGATCTTTTGTGGTATGTCTTATTCCTCACACCACCATGTCACAATGAGTCACACGAATGGCCTTATTTATACTAAACAAGTGGGGCTCAAGGGGCAGGGCAAACTTGTCTTCTAGTAGGTATATATAGTAATCTATTAAAAAAATTATCTCTCCTCAACCTTGAGGAGTTAGAATTTGTGCCACATATCGTCAGAAAGGTCTTGAAATACGCTATTTGATTATGTAAATTTCTATTTCATTTGGACAACCTTCCACATCAATAACAATCATTTTCAACCAACTTGAGGGAAAAAGAGTGTAGTTAAAGATTGTGCACCTCGACAAGTTTGGGTCTCTTTTGACAATCTATAAATCCAAATTTAAGATAGAGTTACACTAATGTATGTTTATGTGCATACTACAATTGTATTACCAAATATTTTCATGAGTTGAAACATTTCCAGTGAGAAGGGATCAAAAGTTGAAGAATTTTTATACCTCTAATTGAATGTATGTTTTGAATAATTTTTATACTTCTAATTGAATGTATGTTTTTAATAATTTCACAATATTTGTTCGAAAGTGAAAATTTAGTAAATTCCAAATCTATTTAATTATCAAATATTCTCATTAGTCAAAGCAAATTAAATAATGTATCTATAAAGTGTCTCAAATCTCAAGAGAGTGAAGTTTGAGGGGAAAAAATTAAATGTTTGCAACTCAAATAAATTTAGGCCTCTCGACACTTACAACTCCAAATTTAAGATGGATTTACAGTGATGTATGGCTTTGCACACTATAACTCTATGACCTAAGGTTTTCATGACTTAAAGGAAATCAAATAGCATATATATGAAACATGTGAGTGTGAAGGGAGCAAAACTTGAAGACTACTTGCACTTCTACATGGCATTTTTAATATATATGTTTTGATTATTTTCACAGTAATTGTTTGAATGCATGTTTTAAAAATTTTCATAATAATTTGTTTGAATGTAAAAATATGTTAAATTCAAAATCTCTCACATTTAAGATTAAATATTTTCATTAAATGTAAGGAATTAAATAACATATTAGTGAAGTGAAAAAAAAGAGCACCTTGAGAGTGAAAAAGATAAAGAATATTTTCACATTGGTAAATTTGGGCATCTCTTCACACTTGGTATATCCAAATATAATATAAGTTTACACTGATATATGATTATGTATAGACTATAATTATATTACCAAAATGAGTTTACACTGATATATGATTATGTATATACTATAATTATATTACCAAATTTTTTTCATGAATTGATAGAAATTAAACATTTACACCTCAATCTGACAATGTACATATTTAAATGATCCTTCAACACGCCTGGGTCAACGACCCTTTTAACTTCCAAAGAGTCGCGAGCTATCTGAACAACCATTCAAATCCGCTAGGGTTATCTGCCTGAACCGCCATTCAACTCACTGGTCACCACGTAATTATTCCACTGTCTTTAATTTTAACCTAAAGGTAACCCATCAACGATCTCCTTATCTCGAAAGCTTTCCATTCCTCACCCCCTTTGCCATTTGCATTCAATCCATCGTTAATTTGCGAATAGGGTTTTCTCTCCCTCCGCTTCTGCCTCCGTCTCCACCATTGCATATTCCCACAGCATCGTGAATTTGCGATTGGGGTTTCCTCCGCTTCCAACTCCATAACTGCATATTCCCACAGCAGGAAAAGGGAAAACCCCCGCCTCCACCTCCACTGCGTATCCCCACAGCAGCAAGAAGGAAAAACCCCCCTCCACCTCCATCACTGCATATTCCCGCAGCAGCAAGAAGGACACGGCCGTCTTATTCCTCCTGGAGTGCGAATCTTTATGGACTATCAGGAATATAGCGGGAGGGAAAGAACATAACTTCTCTGCAAAATGTGTATTACCACTTCCTCCGTTAATATCGCCATTTTGGCTTCATGATAAGAGGAATCAGTGGGCTACCTTCATCTCGGTCTTCGATCTCAAGGAGTGCAATAGGGTAAACCTGTACTTCTTCATGAATTACTTGTAAGTTCTATTTACACGTATTAGTATAAATCCCTCTCGAACCCTGATGTATTGAGCTTTGAAATCCCGATTTATTGTGCTCTTTAAACTTCTGGATGTCTAAAGGTTTAATGATTAAGACGGATATGTGTTAATTGTATTGATACGCAATCCTATAGGTACTTCTTAAACCTGTTTAACACTCGAAATAAATCGGCATAAAAAGATAAAATAATCTTTTGGGTGTTAAAATGGATGTAGGTTAGTTCTTTTTATTTTTTGAATTTCTATAGGTTATGTTTTCTGGGGAAAGCCTTGCTTTTCTAGGCATAACAACTCTATATAATGTTTCTTTGGTTCACTGCAACCACTTAACAGGGTAAGGCTTATGGATGGGATTGTTCCGTACCTTCTGAAAAGTGAAGTGGTGGAAGAAGACCTTTCAATATGGTCAAATATTGAACTGGTTTGGATGGAAAGTCAAATGAACTTTTCAGCTCTGTTATTGCGGCAGCAAAGCTCAGTGTCTCTAGATCATGGCCTTGGGCGGAGTAGGAAAGACAACCCTCGTAAAAAAACCTTTTAACTGGAGATTTTCAAATTACTATGGATCCTGCTTTTTCATTGCTTCATAAAGGCTTGATTTAGTTGGAACGAGAAATAAATCGTGCGGATGAAGGCATAGAGATGCTTCAATGCATTTCATAGCTTTCCCCGCTCTAATAGTTATAGACGATGTAGCTCACGCTGATAAGTTGAATGCATTTTTGTCGATCAAGGATGTCATTCTCCCAAGTAGCTTAATTTTAGTTACATCTCAGGACAAGCAGGTTTACAGCGGCAATGTTTGAATATCGGGTGGATGCTTTCTCACTGGTTTGTGTGGGATTGCCTCTATCTCTGAAAGTGGTTGGGGCACTTCTTTGTGGAGAAAATGACAAATCTTATTGGGAAGACCAGTTGGATAGACTTTAGCAAGTCAAAGTTCCCATTAAGGTATACAAGATATTGAAAAATTACAGTGAAAAGACAGGGATAGGGCCATTAAAATCATGCATTCTATCAGCTTCATACATCGCAAAGTTTTCAATATCTGGGAAATGAGGTTTTAATGGAGTGTAAAGGGTTGCCCTTATCTTTGAAAGTGATTGGGCACTCCTTTGAGGAGGAAATGACAAAATTTTATTGTTTTGGAGTTTAGTTGGATAGATTTCTGCAAATAACAGTTTTCACCAAGATATGTAATAGATTTAAGATTAGTTACTTGAAGACAATGATGTACCCATATGAAGATGACTCAGGTGAATGTTTATCTAGAAAGATAGTCATTGGCCCCATTTCGGCTGGTCAGCTGCCCCAAATTTTTGATGTATTGGCCTTATAATCATAAATGGTCTTAGATTTTCATAATGCTCATTCTTCTTCTTTTGGGGATTTCTTGGCTGCTATTAGCAGGATTCATGTTCAAGAATACTTAGGAAACATTTTTTTTGAAGCAATTTCATTTTTGTTCATTGAGCATTTCTTTTCTTTCATGTTGATGATCACTGTGTTTCAATTTTCAGTGAAGGAAAAATTGCAAAAATTGCAAAGTGATATTTTTTATTTTGTTTGTTGCTCGAGGCACTGTAGCGATCTTATTTGCCACAATCATTTCTTTTCGTTGAGCATGCCGCAGAATATTCATGTACCAATGCCAGCGCATTACAATTATATGAAAGCTCATCTTGCCGCGTATTGCTGTTACTTCATATTTTGTTAGAGATGATTGTTGAAAAAATGACTACTCTGACACTGGTTTTCCTGTTGTATGACAATGAGGAAATCTACTATCCAAACCCACAATTAGCCACAAACCCCGTTAGCATTTTATATTGCAGTCCAAATATGAATGATGGAGTTGATAGTGAATGTTTTCACCCATATTCGAAATATTATTGCACTGAGGAGAGGATATCAAATTGACTAATTTATTAATTTATTTGTTTTGGCATGTGAATTATTGTTATTTTAGTTCCACACGCCCTATTGTTTCGGGATAAATAGATGCAGTTCATTTTTTAGGATTCACTACTATTTTACCCTCCTATAAATAGATGCAGTTCATTTTTTAGGATTCACTACTATTTTACCCTCCTAAATGGCGCTTGGCATTTTTATATAAAATCGTTTTGAGCGAGCCTGCCTTTGCAGTATTTGGGAAGCAAGCCACACCACATTTTGTGAAAAACTAGAAGACACAAATAAGGTGAAAATGGTCTTGTATATGCAAAACACAATAAACATGAGAGCGTGGTTGAGAAATTGAATTTAGAATTTGAACTTGTGTTGGAGATGGAAATTTGTGTGCAGCTGGAAACTAAATACCAGTTGTTGTCTGAAGAAGTGTATATCGAGTTTGTTGTTTCTGTAACAAATCACATTCCATTGCCATCCTGACATGTAAAGTTTTGAGGAGCTAATATTCTGCTTGTCTTGCGATTCTATTTTGTGTCATTCATATTATTCATCAGATAATGGCAGTTCCTAACATGATCCGATTATATATATGTGTATTTGTGAGCATTACCGAAGCCTTTTGGCAGAGAAGATAGAATCACAGACCCCTGGATCTAATTTGATCAGAAATGCCTCCAGAATTTGAAAATATAACCAAGATCCCTCTGGGAAATGTTCCTGCGGCCTTAAGTGCCCTGCACATGCAGATCCCATTTTTTTTGGTTTTTGTAATAAACAGTTCAATGCTCGCTTGTGCTTGCTTGTTGAAACCCTAAAAAAGTTAATACCCATATACAATGAGGGTAGGTATGCTGTTGTTCTGTGCATAAATGGACTAAATCTCATTCTCCCCTCAACTATTTAAGTAATTTGGTAATTGTTCTATGTGTATATGTTGCTGTTGCTGTTATTAATCTCATTATTACTCAACGAGTTTCTGAATCTCAGCTAACCGCATATTGTGACCCAAAACTGAGAATTTACATACAAATTGTTGTTCCGTGCATACAAATTTATCGCTGTTCTCATCTGTGACCCTAAACTGAGAATATCCATACAATTTTGTGTTCTGTCCACACTGCATAAAAATTGCTATTATATTTTATGCATTCAATTTATTTCTGGTTCAGATGAAGTAATGCGAAATAATAAAATTTCCAGATGTGATTTAGACATCCAGCTGATATACGTACGACTATTTGTCATGTGATTTCAAACTCTTATTACTTTTGGCAGTAAGCACAAACAAGCGCAAAACCTGTTCATATATAAAAAATCATAAACTGGCTATAGTTCTCTCATCGATAGAATTTAAAGTATATTGAGATAAATACATTGGGATTTGCAATATAAGGAATCGTAGTGCCTGATTATAAAAATTTCTAATATAATAGTTTTCAATGCTTATTCTATGTTTCATAAATATATTTGTTACATTTATAATTGAAGTTTCACTGCTTTCTCTAAATCCTGTTCGGGAGAGAGTACCCATTATCAATCTGAAACAAGGAGCCCTGTACTCGCTAAATAAGATAATGTATTTGGCAGTGGAGTTTTCATTTGGACGACAAGAGCTCGTTACAGACTAATTTGAATGTATGTTTGAACAATTTCATGATATTTGTTTGAATAATTTCATGATATTTGTTTGAATTTTATATTTAAATAGTTTCTTAATAATTGTTTGAATGTGAAAATCCATTTGGACGACGAGGGCTTGTTACAGCCCAATTTGAATATATGTTCCCAATAATTTCATGAGATTTGTTTGAATTTTATATTTAAATAGTTTCTTAATAATTGTTTGAATATGGAAAACTAATAAATTCTGAATTATTATAAAGTAAAATGGGAGGAAAATAAATAACAATTCAGTGAAATGTTTTAAGTGAGAAGAGGGCAAAGTTTTGTTGGAAACACTGGGTGAGGTAAATTAGTGTTTCATTGCTATCAATAATTTTAGGTTACAAATTTATATACGAAAAAAATTTGTACAATTTATTTTTGTAATTTTTTTTCAAAAAGTAAACACATTTGTAAGCACCAATTTATAGGAGATTTCAGTCTCCTAGCTCACTCTAATCCTTTCAGCAGGTAGCAAGCTATTTTTTTAAGGTACTTCACAACTTCCCATGGTTCACACAAACAACGTTTCTTCAGTGGGGTTGTCACTCAACCACGCTACTTTTAGATTCACTCTTTTAAGCTTGATCACAACCACTTGTTCTTTTGATGGCTTGCCACAATCAAGATGCATTGCAACATTGATCTTTGTTTAACTGGTTACTCATTCCAATATCCACAATCTTAACCTACTTAGTTGCATATTGGTCAAACAACATTTACATAATTTCTCTGTTGTGAGGTCACATTCCACTTCTCCTTTGTTCATGTATAGAAATGAGTTCTGCTCACCCTGTGGTATTTGTGATTAGTTTTCGCTAATCGTCACTTCTAAAAACTTATAAACCAACTTGATAAGAGTATATGATGACTCTTGGGTATATCATTCCTTCAATACAACTCCTTCCCTACTATGCTTTGTCCTTTGATAGAGCTTAGGTTTGGTTACCCTTTCACACTCTTTCTGATGCTGGTTCATAACAAAGATATTCACCTATGATATGACCTTGATAGTCTTCTTGCTGTTCATTAGCTTAGTCTCCTTCAAATCTAGCAAGAGTAACATAAATTTGGCCTTTGGCCTAGGGCTTTTCCTAAAAAAAAAAAATCAGAGTTGAAAATAGCCTCCAACATACCTTGACCACCTCCAAAACGAGACCAGAATTTGACCTCTAACAAAATAGAACTTAGTCTCTATTAGCATGTGGCTTCCTCAACAACACTCGGCCTAAAGAGAACTTGGCTTCAAATAGGACTGAAACTCGACCACCTAACCTGAACTAAAACTTAGCTTTGAAACAGAGAGAGACCCTTCCCAAGAATTATGCCAAAACCCCTCTCTAACTCGACTTCCTTCCTCTAGGTTAGTCTTCTTGCTGCTCCCTAAACTTGGCCTTCTTTGTAATCCTTCCTTGATTCGGAGCTTTTGCGGTTTGTCTTATTCCTCACACCATTGAGTTGATGTCACAATGAGTCACGCAAATGGCCTTCTTTATACTAAACAAGTGGGGGTTAAGGGGTAGGGCAGACTTGTCTTCTTGTAGGGTATATATAGTAATCTATTCAAAATATTATTTCTCCGCAACCCTGAGGAGTTAGAAGCTGTGCCACATATTGTTGGAAAGGTCTTGAAATTATTTGATTATGTAAATTCCTATTTAATTTGGACAAACTTCCACATTAATAACAATGATTTTCAACCAGCTTGAGGGCGAAAAAGTTCAGTGAAAGATTGTGTACGCCTTTACAAGTTTGGGTCTCTTTTGAGAATGGATAAATCCAAATCTAAGAAAGATTTACACTAATGTATGATTATGTGCATTCTATAATTGTATTACCAAATATTTTCATGAGTTGAAACATCTCTAGTGAGAAGGGATTAGAAGTTTGAAGAATGTTTACACCTCTAATTGAATATATGTTTTGAATAATTTTGTTATAATTGTTTGAATGCATTTTTTAAACTAGTTTTACAATAATTGTTTGAAAGTGAAAATTTAGTAAATTCCAGAGCTCTTTTGTTATCAAATATTTTCACTGGTCAAAGCAAATTAAATAATGTATTTGTGAAGTGTCTCAAATGAAAATAGAGTGAAGTTTGAGGGGAAAAACTTAAATGTTTGTACCTCAATAAATTTAGGCCTCTCGACACTTGATAACTCCAAATTTAAGATGGATTTACACTAATGCATGGTTTTGCACACTATAACTCTATTACCCAAGGTTTTCATGACTTGAAGGAAATTAAATAGCATATATTTGAATCATTAGTGGGTGAAGGGAGCAAAACTTGAAGGCTACTTGTACTTCTACGAACCATTTTTAATATATGCTTTGAATAATTTCATGATAATTGCATGAATGTATATTTTAAATAATTTGTTTGAATGTGAAAATATAATAAATTCAAAATTGCTCACTTTTAGGATTAAATATTTTCATTAGGTGTATGAAATTAAATAGCATATTAGTGAAGTGTCTCATGTGAGAAGAGAGTGAGGCTTGAGAGGGAAAAGCTTAAAGAATGTGTACACCTTGGCAAATTTGGGCATCTCTTGAAACTTGATATATCCAAATTTAATATGGGTTTACACTGATGTATGACCATGTACATACTATAATTATATTATTGAAAGGTTTTCATGAGTTGAAGGAAATTAAATGGCATATGAGTTGTAACTTATTTTGACAGCCTCAAAGTTATAAATTTTTAAAAAATTTATTTGCTACTTATTTTCCTCTAAACCTCATTCCATCTAACCCTTTCCATTTTTGAACCATGAAATATATGAAGTTTTTGTAAATATCTTCAAGTTATTTTTAATAGTTTTTATTTTAAATAAAATTCAATTATATATATATATATATATATATATATATATATATATATATATAAAATATTAAAACTTAGATTAAAAATAACAAACCCAATCTCTAAACTATAGGAACTTCATTTATTCATCATATTATATATGTTAGACAAATCAAATGTCTAATTAAATAATGTGTCTCCACCCAACACTTAATCATTAAACCAACCTAATCTTCATGCCACAAGATATGTGAAAAAATAAATCAATGGTTACTGACATATTTTTGATCCCCCCACCTATCTAACATTTAATCGTGGGGGGCGAGTGGGGGAGGCAGTATTTTACAATTGTCAATTTTCTTGTTCATTTCGCCCCCCCCTTCCTAAATCATTTTCTTCCCTCCCCCTTCCGAAAACCATTAATTGTATTGATTCAAATTTTATGAATTAATAGTATGTAAGCGAGCTTATATACTATAAAATATATATGAAAAGAGATAAAGGAAATGTAATACATTTATGAAATGAAGCGAGCTTATATACTTTAAAATATATATGAAAAAAGATAAAGGAAATGTAATACATTTATGAAATGATTTTATGGATGAGAGGCTAAGTAAAGAGGAGACTTACATGTGTGAAATGAGGTTATAGAGGAAAGTAAAAACAGGCCGAGTAAAAACAAATGAATATTTAAAAAAGTTTTATATAAATTGTGCACATAGCTATGAGATTGAAAGTAACTTCAATTATTTTTAAAATCAAAACAATCCATAAAAACCAACAACAATTTTACAAAGATGAGGAGGAAAATAAATTATGAACATGAACATAATATTTGGGTAAATGAAATCGGTTTTATGAAATATGTTTATGAATTTTATTTATTCATAAATGTATAAATGAAGGGAAAACAAGACATGGATTTCAAAACAAGACATGGATTTACATATTTGGGTAAATGAAATCAATCAATGGTTTTATGAAATATGTTTATGAATTTTATTTATTCATAAATGTATAAATGAAGGGAAAACAAGACATGGATTTACGGGATGAAATTATTTGAGGAAATATTTTGATATTTCATTTACAGGTTAAAAAAATATTTTGAAAACATCCATTAAAATATTTTCCTCTAAATATCTTACGACAATGGTAAAACACTTTAAAAAGTGACATAAAATCATTGGTCAATTCGAGCTTTGGAGATTCAAAGGACGCCCAGCAAAAATATTAGCGAACCAGATTACAAACATGATTTTAGCATTTAAAGGAGGAAGATCAACAATCATTCTTATTCAGATTTAGAGGTAGAGATATCAATGTTCAGAGGACACCTAGTATCAGAAGATCAACAAACTGAAATCAAAGTGCAGGTTTTCAGCAGACAATTTGAGTAGCTCAAAAGTTCAAGGCAAAAGACTTGCTGTAATGCCCTACTTAATCTTATCATGCAAATTTTATTAGTGTTTAAATTACCTGAAAATATTGATTTATAATTATCAAGAAATATTGATATATACCTACATTTGTGAAACTGTAATTTTATTTATTGATATAAGTTTTATTATTGTTATTATTCAATTCCCAACTTGTCTTCTCAAATTTAATTTTGGATAGGATATGGTCTCCTTCCATTTATTCCAAATTAAATATCCATATCCCAAGGTGTTTTCTCAAAATCTATTTGGGAGAAGATATGGTCTTCTTCAATTAATTTCCAAATTAAATATTCATATCTTATCCCCAAAATGTCTTCTCAAATCTACTTGAACAAGATATGGTAAGAAAATTTAAGGATACTAAATGAAAGGATGATGGGGTAGTCATGACATTAATGATAGGTGGTTGAGGTGGATGGGAGGAAGAGACATAAAAGGGGAAGGATTATGAGAGGAGAGGGGGGGGAGGGATCCTTGGTCTTAGCTTTGTTTTGGGGGATTTTGTTTTGAAGGAGGAATGTGGAGAAAGAGAAGGAAGAGAATGGAGAGCTAAAGAAGGGAGATCAAACTTGGATTTAGAGAGTGTATGTTAAACTTGAACACACTACGTTTGGTTGGACTTGGGCTCGGAGGGCTAGGGAACCTGTGGAGGTTCCCTGGGCTATGAATTACTTCTTAATTGGATGGGAGGCAAATCCAGTCGGGTAGTCAAGAGGAGCATCCCAACAGAGTCAAGAGCTCGGGAGAATCTCAACTAAGCTATTGGAACATGTATTATTAATCATTTATTTTAGTTATGTAAATTATTACAAGTTATACATGTTGTAGATTAAATTAGTTTATGTTCATGCTTATGATGTTTTATAAAACTGAAATTTTCCTTGTTATGAAAATTAGTGAAATTTATTTGAATGAGTGTAGTAGTAGTTAGAGGACCTATAGTTGGATTCTCACACATGGTATCAGAGCCAAGTTCAAAATTTGGACTCAAAACCCACTAAACCTAAATTTCCGTTAAAAGAGCTTGTAACCCTCATAATTACTTGTAATCCTAATATATATATATATATATATATATATATATATATATGACCCTATATATATAACAATTTGTTTTTAGATTGAAAATGATACGTCTCTTTATTGCCTTGGAAAGCCATAAAATTTGAGTAAAGACATGTTAGAGTTGTGTTTTATAGGCATCATTATCACTATAATACATGTTAACTGTGATACATTAAAAAATAATAAAAATAATACAAGAAAATATCCCCTTGCTCCTTATGCGATGTAAAATCTAGATTCCACTTAGACACACGTTGCATAACCTCCAGTTGCAAATGCTCGGAGAAGATTGAGGGTGGTAGCAACCTGGTAATATGCACGAACTATTCTTTGGGGATCAGGCTGCCAATCCTTATCGTTGAAGGTATCTCCATTAATATTGTCTCCTCCACGGTAGCTAGGGAGTTTTACTCCGTCCACTTCTTCAAAGTCACTGGATCTTGGCTTAGCAAACTGCCTGGCCATACGTCCCACCTTGAAAACAGGCACTTGACCTCCAAACATGAGCACAAATGCCATTTGGAGGAGAACTCTAAAGGTATCCAAAATGTTGTTTGCATTGAATTCTTTAAAACTTTCAGCGCAATCACCTCCCTGTAAGAGAAAGGCATTCCCCATAGTGGCTTCTCCGAGTCTTCTGGACTCCCCTGCAAATACTAGAGCAGGGTAGCTATCTAACAACTTGATGACAAAATCGAGCTCTTGAGGGTTGAATAACGAAGCAGCTGCAAAGTTTTCTTCGATCTCCAACTGTCCGGATTCCATTCTGTCAATACTCCTGGTGACGGTGGTTTTACATAATTCCTAGTTGTAAGGAGGGATTCCCAGTTGATAATCTCCATGTAGATGAAGAATTTAGGGTATGTTTCTGACGCTTGGGTGTGATTAGTCTCCTCTAAAGAAAGGGTCCCCTATTAGTTTGCTTTTCAAGAGGGTTCCCAGGACAGTGCCGGGTACAACTCCCTCCATCCATGGTTTTGTAGGTTGTGAAGGAGGATGAGTTGTGGTAAGCTCCACACTTGATAAACTTATTTCTGTGGACTGCGCAACCAGCCATCCTGAGCCAACTTCCGCTTCTACATTGTGGGTCCTCTGTGACTCAAATAAATATAGTTCCAGTTTCAATCTCGAACAATATAACTTCGATGATTTCGACAGTTTCCCTAAATCATGCTAAACTTAATCCACTTGCTCAAGTCGTTCGGTGGTCAAAAGTTTAGAGTCTCTTTGGAGAGGAAGTAAATGTTGCTTTGTATTAACATGACCAAATTTATTGATAGGAGCCACAAGTGGTGCAATTGCATAGATAGTGAAGCTGCGACGACGCGGAATGCAGCGATCTACCAGAGAGTACAATCTTTTGTTCCAAAACGAGAGTTAAGGGAATTCAACTGTTCCTTCACATTTCCCCACACAAAATAGTTGTTGGTTAATCGTGAGTGACTTGTTTTTCTTTATCCACATCATTCAATCAGTGAAATAAAGTGATCTCGCTCTCTCGGGATTTTCTTTCGAGATGGTGCCCAACTCAAGCGTCCGACAAAGTTAAAAGTAACTCTGTTTTGTGTTGTTGGTGATCGTGCCTGAAGTTTAACTCACTTAAACCGATTTACCTCATGTGCATTTATACCTTGCAAGTTGGGATTAGGTTAAATTTAAAGGATTTATCTTCATAAAAGCATCCACAAATTTTCTTCCAGCCATCTCTGTCTTGGATGTCGAGAGCATAGTAGAATGGTCGGTAGTCACATTAGGAAGGTTGAGGCCAAAGCCAAAATTTTGTCCACAATGCAGAAGGCATTTAGTGTTGTCTTAAGACACAAAGCGTTTATAAATATTTTGGCATGTCTCCACAGCTCCATGTGACCCTTCCTCACAATGTATCTCCACCATATGCACTATTCGACGAATCTAAAAAGATTTGGCAGGTCAAATTTCACACACTGTATTCACCATTGCCTCGACGAGTCTGACTCTTTGTGGATGTGCAGTTATGCCCAATCGGCTATTCTCATGGCCCACTTCTCGCACTTCCCAACATTCTCCCTTTTCAAGAACTGTAAAGTTTTGTAGATGTTCTATGCTAAGAGCAATTTCACTTTTCTCACAGCAATCATACAAGTAGATAAGCAAAATGCAGATAGAACATATACGCAGATCTTACAGAAGACAAATCAGAAACAAGAAAAATGTATGTGTTTGTTTCGGCGGTCAACAGGATGCTTCAACCAGCAAAGTCTCCTTTGGTCAGCGAGCCCAGCATGTGTCACAACAACCCTCCAACCAGTAGATGAGTCAACCCAAGTCAGTTCTACAAAAGTCAACATTGTCCTGAAAAGTCAACGCAGGGGCAGCAAGCTAAAAGTCAACGCAGCAGCAAAACGGTCAACCCTTTGACCTCGATTTTTGTGCCAGGTAGTATGGCCTTCAAAAATCGAACCTCCCACAAGTTTTCAGCTTGTTTGGACCAAGCGTTGACCAAAGTCAACGCTGGTCAAATTTCTGCGAAACCCTAGCAGCAGAAAAATCCTCTTCGTCCTTCCCACGTGTGGCTGAAATTCGTCCTCCAGGTAGCTCGTACTTTTTAGGATGAGAGAGGAAGATGTGAGTTGTGTTATGATCAAATTCTATACAACTTTTCCTGTATATATATATCCATCAATGAGGGTGTGTGACACATCTGTTGGGCATGTGAGCCTACATTACAAAACTGGCTGACCTTTGCACATATAATTTATTAAGAATAATAAATTCAAAATATAAGTTCTGCTCATCGGATTAAGACTATTTTTATATGGATTTTACACCTCTCAGAAAGAGGAATCCAACAAAAATATTAGCCTCTTAATCTGAGCATCAGAACATGGAGTTTGGACCTAGTTGTCCAAATTTAACACTCCCTCTCAACTAGGGAGAACTCCATCTATTAGTGCAATTAACATCGCGAGTCATCCCGCCGAAACTTGCTTTGCTGGCTTCTTTATTTCAGAACAGAAGTGGGTCAGTCACAAAGACATCATTCCCCGACTGACATAATCAGTCCAGAGGTCCCAGACCTCACAAATCTTGATCCCAGATCAAGTGGTTGGACCATGCCATCCTAGATAGAGAGTACGGCAATCTCGGATGCGTCCATCAGTCTTTGCTAATAGTCTCTAGCTTTTCCACACCTCATTGGCCAAATGAGAGGTACTTCCCATGAGCCCTGAACTCAATGGGTAGGATGCATACGGGGCACAGATTAAATGAGTGGCGAACCAGCTCAATAATCACAAGGGTGGGGCAGAAGCATTATGAGTGCTTATAGCTCCGAGAAGCTATCGCCAAAGCTCCCCAGAGCTCCCAGAGCTCATCGTCCAACAGGACCCATATCATAGGGTCTTTCCACGACACCAAGACTCTCACGGAAGGTTAGGAACTTGACCTTCCCCAGGGGCTTAGTGAGAATATCCGCGACCTGCTCATCAGTTCCTATATGATCGAGCCTTACGGCGCCTCGCTGTACCATATCCCGGATAAAGTGGTACCTGATATCAATATGCTTGGATCGGTCGTGGAACACAGGATTCTCAGTCATACGAATCCCACTCTGATTATCACAGAGTATTACAGTGGTATCTAGCACATGTTGGAACAGCTCACTAAAGAGCTTCCTCAACCAAACTGCTTCACAACAGGCCATACTAGCAGCAATGTATTCGGCCTCCGCGGTGCTCAAAGCCACCGACTTCTGCTTCCTGCTCATCCATGAGATCGAAGCAAAACCAAGATTGAAACAGCATCCAGATGTGCTCTTACGATCCACCACACTGCCAGCCCAATCGGCATCAGTATATCCCCGGAGTATCACACTCCCGGCAGTGTATCTCAACCCATGGTTTATCGTGCCCCGAAGATATCTCAAAAGATTATTGGCACCAACCCAGTGAAAATGATGAGGCTCAACCATCTGTTGACTCAAAGTATTCACTGCAAAACATATGTCCGGACGGGTGTTCACTAAGAACATCAAAGCTCCTATGAGTTGACGATACTCAGTAGGATTGGCCAAGATAGGCCCTCCAGCGCTGCCACTCAACTTCTTAAAGTTGAGTTCCATTGGTGTCGACACGGACTTACAGTCCACCATCCCAAATCTTTCCAGAAGCTTCACAATATACTTTCCTTGAGAAAGGAAAATCTCTCCAGGTCTCTGCCAGACCTCCAGGCCTAGGAAATAGTGCATCAGTCCTAGGTCTTTCATCTCGAACTCAGCAGCAAGCTCCCTCTTACATTGATGAATGAGAGGGTCATCACCTGTCAGGAAGAGGTCGTCCACATACAGCACTAGAATGAGAGGCTTTCCTTCCTCAACCTTAAAGTAAAGGTTTGGATCAGCATTGCTTCGAGTGAAGCCCAGCTTCATCAAGTAACTATCCATCCTCTCATACCAAGCTCTGGGTGCTTGCTTTAACCCATAGAGGGCTTTCTTCAACCTGCAGACATAAGTGTCTTGATCTTGAACTTCAAATCCCAGAGGTTGTTCTACATACACCTCTTCCTTTATTGCACCATGCAGAAAAGCGGTCTTGACATCCATCTGATGAAGACTCCATCCTTGCGTAGCAGCAAGGGCTATGATGGATCGGATGGTGGTATATCGAGCCACAGGTGCAAATATATCGTCATAGTCAATTCCTTCCTTTTGAGAGAAGCCACGGGCAACAAATCTTGCCTTAAACTTTTCAGCACTCCCATCAGATCCATGTTTAATCTTGTAGAGCCATTTAGCGGTGACAACAGATTTGTCCTTCGGTCTCGGGACCACATCCCAGACATCATGCTTCATAATAGCCTCATATTCTTCATGCATAGCATCCTTCCAGACTTGATGCTTGATGGCTTCTTCAAAAGATCCAGGTTCAGATTGTATAATAGTACTCATGGCAGCGAGATACCCTTGGTATCTACACGGCTTCTTGCTTTCTCGGAATGTTCCCCTTGGGGCAGCATGACCCTCAGCATCTTCGAGGGTGTCCCTGAGCCATGATGGCCTCTTTCCTAGAGAAGGGGAAGGATCAATAGGGTCCATTGGCCCTTCAACATCAGGCATAGTCTCATCCTAGGGTTCTTCCAGATTTCCAGGTCTTTCTTCATGGTTTTCTTCAGATCTAGGAAGATCTACTACTTTCTTCAGGGAAGCATCTTCGTCAAAAGTGACATCATGGCTTATCTCTACTTCCCTTTGACCAGGTACATAGACTCTATATGCCTTAGAAGTCTCACTGTAGCCCACAAACATTCCTTTCTTCCCAGTAGCATCCAGCTTACTTCTCTTTTCTTTCGGCACATGAAAATAGACAGGACATCCAAAAATTCTAAAATGTGAGACATCAGGTTTCTTACCAGAGAAAACCTCTTCGGGAGTTTTGGAGTCCAAAGCGGAATGAGGGCATCGGTTTTGAATGTACACAGCAGTATTTGCAGCTTCTCCCCACAGAAACTTTGGAAGACCCTGGTCACATAGCATGGCACGGGCAGCTTCCACAATAGTCCTATTCTTGCGTTTAGCAACACCATTCTGCTCAGGAGTATATGCAGTGGTAGTCTCCCTCTTAATGCCAGCTTCTCTGCAAAAGTCTTTGAACTCATTTGACTCATATTCAGTGCCATTGTCAGTCCTCAAAATCTTGATCTTCTTTCCGATCATATTTTCCACCAAGGCTTTGAAGGTACGGAACCACATGAAAGCCTCATCCTTCTTCTTCAAGAAGTATATCCAGGTTTTGCGAGAGAAGTCATCAGTAAATGTCATATAGTAAGAACATCCCCCCAGGGATGTTACAGGAAACATACCGGAAAGATCAGAATGGACCAGTTGCAATATCTCAGATGTCCTTGTGACACTTGAGGGGAAAGGTCCCCTTGTATGTTTTCCTTCAGCACAGCCCTTACATACACCTTTATGATTATTTCCAAAATCAGGCATCCCTGTCACCACCTTCCTTGCTTCGGGAAGAGCCTTGTAATGAAGGTGTCCAAATCTTCGGTGCCATAGTTCGGTTTGACGGATAGTATCACAAGTCATAGCTCCCAACGGACTCCCTCCAACCTGGTAGAGTGTACCAACTCTAAAACCAATTGAGATAGCTTCCTTGAAGCTCTTCTTCCACATGAGTACCTTTCCATCAGAGAAAGTTACATTGAATCCTTTGTCTTCCATGGCAGATACAGACACAAGGTTCTTCTTCAATTTGGGTACATAGAGTACATCTTGTAGATGGAGGACTTGTCCTTGAGACAAGTGGAGGGTCACAGTCCCGGTCCCTTTCACAGGATAAGTGGCATTATCCCCAAGGATAATTTCTAGATTAGTATCCCTTTCAACCATGTCAGAAAGTGCTTCCTTGAATCCGGTGATGTGTCTTGAGGCACCACTATCGATTAGCCAGACATCCATAGTGTCGGGCGGAGATGCAGCTGAGAGAGCAAATATTAGAATATACTCATTTCTTTTATCAACAACATTAGACTCCTCATACCTGGTATTTCTGGTCCTTTTAGAAGGTGGATGGTTTCCTTCAAAGTGAGCCTTCCTCTTTCCTTTGGATTTTTCATTTCTTTGATTCCCATTCCTTCGGTTGTTGTTGTTGTCGTCACTATCGGGAGAATTCTTCTGGAAGGGGCATTCTCTAGCATAGTGTCCAGTCCTATGGCAGGTGAAACATTTACCCTTCTTCTTTTGAGTCTTAGTCCTTCCTTTGTCCTTGGAACCACCAGAGTTCTTCTTTTGGGAATGAGCAACATAGGCAGCATTTCTTTCATTATCAAATTCCTTCATCCTTGTTTCTTCTTGGATACATCTAGACAGAAGCTCATCAAAGTTAGGGATGGTATTATTGTTGAGAATGGTAGTTGTGAATACTTGCCATTCATATGGAAGTCCTCCAAGTGCGGTGAGAACCATCTCACGATCAGCTATTGTCTCCCCAATAGCTAGCAGATTGTTCCTGGTTTCGGTCAACTTCATAAAGAAAGTTTGAATAGACTCGTCTCGGCCCTTCTTCATATTCTTCAACTTGTTCTTGAGGAATAACACTTGGTTCACATTGTTTACTCGGAACATAAGTATCAGTTTGTCATACATCTCCTTGGATGTGCCTAGTTCAGATATGTAGGCAACCAGACTCTTATTTATGGATTCCCTGATCAGCAGTTTTGCTCTGATTTCTCCCTTCTTATACTTGTGTTTAACAGCAGCAGAGGCATTTGATGGAGGTTCTTGAATCTTCCCTGTCACATGATCTAGGAGATCATGATCTTCTAATTTGAGATCTAATAACATCTTCCAGGCATGGAAGTCATCACTTCCAATCAGCTTGTCATTCTCCCTGAATTCAAGCTTAGAGGAATCCATTTCCTTCGATGATGATTGCTATAGATAGAGTTTGTCTTCACCTCAGCTCTGATACCATGTAAAGTTTTGTAGATGTTCTATGCTAAGAGCAATTTCACTTTTCTCACAACAATCATACAAGTAGATAAGCAAAATGCAGATAGAACATATAAGCAGATCTTACAGAAGACAAATCAGAAACAAGAAAAATGTATGTGTTTGTTTCGGCGGTCAATAGGATGCTTCAACCAGCAAAGTCTCCTTTGGTCAGCCAGCCCAGCATGTGTCACAACAACCCTCCAACCAGTAGATGAGTCAACCCAAGTCAGTTCTACAAAAGTCAACGCTGTCCTGAAAAGTCAGCGCAGGGGCAGCAAGCTAAAAGTCAACGCAACAGCAAAACGGTCAACCCTTTGACCTCGATTTTTGTGCCAGGTAGTATGGCCTTCAAAAATCGAACCTCCCACAAGTTTTCAGCTTGTTTGGACCAAGCGTTGACCAAAGTCAACGCTGGTCAAATTTCTGCGAAACCCTAGCAGCAGAAACCCTAGTAGCAGAAAAATCCTCTTTGTCCTTCCCACGTGTGGCTGAAATTCGTCCTCCAGGTAGCTCGTACTTTTTAGGATGAGAGAGGAAGATGTGAGTTGTGTTATGATCAAATTCTCTACAACTTTTCCTGTATATATATATCCATCAATGAGGGTGTGTGACACATCTGTTGGGCATGTGAGCCTACATTACAAAACTGGCTGACCTTTGCACATATAATTTATTAAGAATAATAAATTCAAAATATAAGTTCTGCTCATCGGATTAAGACTATTTTTATATGGATTTTACACCTCTCAGAAAGAGGAATCCAACAAAAATATTAGCCTCTTAATCCGAGCATCAGAACATGGAGTTTGGACCTAGTTGTCCAAATTTAACAAGAACACATTTCGCAATGGACCAAATATCTAAACCCACCCACAGACTGACATTGGTACACATACTATTTATCTTGTGCGTACTACGAATTGCGATATAGGTAATAGGGACCACCTCAACCAATTTATCCACAATTCGCCCTTGAGATGTTTGACATTGATTGTCTTTCCCCTTCATGTCAGCCTTCTATTCATCTTCCCATTATTAAATATGAATGGATTCCTATTGAGACAGGTCTCTCTCAAATGTTCCTCCCACACTAGGTTTCCTATTTGAAGTCTTTTCATTCCACTGTTCTTTTCTTCATATTACCTGACTGTAATAGGGTTTCCCTTAATTGTTGTGCGTTGTTGAGTTGCTTTGATATCTAAACTAAATTGACCAGTAAGAAATGGAATTTCAATATTCCACCGGGGAGTTGCAGGGTATTAACATCTTCTATGAGATTGATTGGTGATTATCTTAGGCTCTAGAGTAAAGTTTAGTTGGAGTTAAAAGGCCTTTGCTGCCATCCAAGCATGGTCTATGATCAGTTTCCCAAAGCCATAATTTGTAGTTTCCTAACTTTGTCAAGATATTCTATGAAGTCAAGTGTATCAACTGACATGGCTTCAATTGAATGGAGTTGTCATTATCTATGTGATGCATGTTCTTTGTTCCTCCCTGTTGGTTTTATTCCTTCCTGTTGGTTTTATTCCTTCCTGTTTATTGACATCTGTTAAAATCAAATCCTGTTTTAATGTTCATCATCAGCTTTTGCTGGAGAATTTGAGCCAACACCCTGATTCCAAACTTCCAATTTTGTTTTCCACAATCCTTGTTACAATATCTCTCCCACTATCTTGAAAACACTTCTATTTTTGGTTGTTTTTGGATTGATTTGGAAAATGGAAGGTCAATCGTTCTTATAAACCCCGCTTTAGTTGTCCTGTCTGTAGGCCCCAAGTGTCTAGACTCTAAACTCTTCCAGTTTTCTCATTGGGTTGACATGCCAAGCGTTAAAAGAAATTTACTAATCTTCAACAATTTCATCATACATGTAGCATGTATTCTTGCCTTTGCAATCAGGATTGGCCTTTATCGTGTTGGGAGGCTAACTCTCATATGAAACCCCTCTCGCACCATTTGAAATTTGAGTCAGCCTCAACCTTCTCTTCTTGTTTTCTCAAATTTGGCCATGGAGTTTGACTATGTTTGAAACTTTGACCCTCCCAACTTAGCATCCAAGTTTCAAATGATTTTCCCTCATCCTTTCATTTCATTTTCATTTAATTTATTTCCCATGGACATTTTATCATTTACATTCACATTCAAATTTTACATTAAATATTTGAATGGTTACATTCAAGCTCCAACAGGGCCCGACATAAATTCATTCCCATGGGTTATTTGATCATGTGTATGTCTAAATCTCTATCACCCTCTCTGTTGGCCGAGCCATGAAAAAACATAGTATATTATATAAGAGATTCATATTAAATCTTGAAACATTTCTAGATAATTTGTTTTGTGTCTAAACGCTAAAGAAATTGTCTCATATTCTCAGAAAGTGACTTCAAGAATTATGAACTGAGATACATGACCTACACAAAAAATAGAAGCAAAAACTACATGCCACAAATAGCACAATTGCAAAGGTCAATGTACCATTATGCGCCTGAGAATGAAGGTGTCATCATTGTTGAAACCAACATGACTATCACTCAAAGGGGACATTGTTGAGTTGCCCTGATCATTATGAAATTCACCGCTCATGTTATTGATTGAGGTGTATATACCCATAGATCATTTGGATATGGTCAAATATTCTTTTCAGAAAATACTATGCAGAGGGAAAGCTTGGAACCCATCATAGGATTTGATTATATCCTTCTGAGGTGTCAAGAAAACGTAGCCGTTGTAGTCATCAAGATTCTCCATAAGATGATAATGGTTGAAAGAGTTCCGCCTTCCTTGGATTGGCATTCCAGGCATATTAGCTAAAACCTTATGCTTGTTCTTCTTGGCCATTTGGTAGTAATTGGCAACATCTGCACTTAAATCATCCACATTTTCTTCTTTGTCAATGTCAAAATTTGAGTTCCTTTGTAGAGAAGATCCCCTCTGGGAGTAGGACCGAGCAGAATGAGTAGTGGAATCCAAAGCTAGTACAACTGCTGCCAGATTGTCCATGCTTCCTCTGTCAAAAGCAGCATTCACCATAGCCAGAGCTAACGCATGTACATTGGCTGGTAAATGCTCCGTTGAATGATTATTTTGCCATTGTGCCTCTGGAAGCAGATTGCAGATATCTTGTGTATTCATCTTCTCAAAGATTCCATCTGATGCAACAACAAGGTAACTGTCATTGCTTGATAAACGTTGCCAATTTGTGACCTCTGGTTCAGAAATCACCCCATACTTTTTAAATGATACATCTCCAATAGCTCTAGAAATGGCTAGCTCGCCATTAACCCTTGGCACATCTCTCCATTTCAAAACAGAGCCACCAACAGCTTCAATGCATGTTATCTCTTCATCTCTATTTGGGCGGTGATCTTGGGTTAATTCCTTGGCACAAAGCAATGAATGAGAATTGTTGGAATTCTCTTGTTTGAAAAGTTTTGTGGTCTTGTTTCATTTTCGCTTATACTCCCTCCAACTAGCACCTCTGAATTGTTCTGGTAAATTAGAACATTCTGAGCATAAAAGAGCTTTGGAATCTCCAATATTGGCGACCAAAACATACTCATCAGCTTTGAGAACAATACTTCTTGTTGATCTAGATTGCAAATCACTTTTGAGAGCTTCATTTGTAAATGCAATATCAATATCAAATATTGCTCTTAGCAATGCTTCCTTTAATATTGTCCTGCACATTGAATCTTTAGAAATTCCTAATGAGACCCACCATGACCTGCGAAGCTCAAGAATCTTTATGAATTGATCCTTAAAGAATACTTCAAAGGAAAATTGGTCTTTTCCTTCCTTCTTGCAAACTTCCAAACAATGTAGGCCATAATGTCCTCCTATAACATCATTTTCAATAATAGATGCATCCTCAAAACATGGCTTATATCCAGTCAATAACATACTTCTTTGCCCCATTCTAGACAGTTGCACTGCCTTCAACTCTCTGTTCACAGTCCCCAAAACCCCTATGCACGATACTAGTGAGAGTTATCCTCTCAAACTCTCGTTAACTCCTTAACTCCTCAAAACTCCCTAATCCTAGAATCATGAGAGGGAATTGTTTAATGTTTTACATGAAAATATCTGTAACCAACTTTCTCTCCATTATACATGTCCCTTACATGGAATTTCCCTTGTAAACCCATAGGTGTAAATTAGTGTGCCTCACCCAAGGGGATTCAAACTAATCATTTGTTGGCAACAAAGTAACCAAACGATTGGCAACTATCAATTGAGCTACCCCCTTCAATGTTAGAAGGATTTATATATAAAAAGATATAAAGCTTTGTGAATGAAATTCATCTTCCTAGCCTTTTGGCATCATGTTATTACATTAGTTGCTTTATTAGTATAATCCATATCATTTTTTCACAATATTGAATAAAAAGTTATTCCTTTTTAAATCAAGGTTGAGTGCTAGATGGTGTTTGTTAACCCTAACCAAGCATGTTGCATATGGAGTATTGATATATATTTTTTTTGCATATCTTGTTACCAAATGCACTTAAGTGACTATCAATTAACATCTTCTTTATTCTAAGCTTACAATTGTAGGATTATTTGATGGAGCTTAATGCTTTTATTGAGAGAAGTCATGGTTTGTGCTTACATTCTCCTTGACACTTCCCTCATGACATTGTTGATCACCTCTGGTGAGTGCTGAGGTGTCTTAAGGAAAGTTGTTCTTATGCGCACATACCTAGTGTTGTTGTCCTCAAAATCACATAAGCATGGGGGTTTGTTACTATGATTTATTATTGATATCCCATGTTAGGTAATGCACATTATGTCCTTGGTTGGCATCATCATTTATTGTTTGGAGGCTTGCGTCTAACACATAATATGGTGTTTGAAATGTGATTGAGGGCTTTGCATAACATTGCTCAAACATTTGATTTACCCTTAGCACATTTATGATGGGGGATATCCATCAACTAAGAGTTTCCTTAAGTATTGTTGGTTATTTATTGCTCCTTAACATAGTGAATTAGTTGTTGGGCATGTTTGCATGTGTTCATAGGGTTTCACTTGGATTATTGTTTCATGATTTTGATTGGTGAACCTTGACGTAGTACACCTACCCTTTGTTGCATAATTGATGTCCCTTTTGGTGGATGCCTTGATGACATGGAAAAGTGGTTGTGGTTTGTTAGAAGAATGCCAATGCATATTTATAGTTTGGCTATGATGTGGCATGTTGTGAGTAGTTATTTTCTTGATAGAGGAAATCACTCCCCTTATTTGGCATCTTCTCATGCATTTGGAGGCATTCAGACCTTGCTTGGGTGGTCTTCTACATTGACACCCATGGTTTTGGTCACTTGGCATGTTATTTTCACATTGTATCATATGGTTTCTCTTGGTTTGGGAAGATCCTTTATTACTATATTGGAGAGTGTCCTAGCCTCTTTACACAATCTCTTAGGGTGAACTATTTATCATATTCCTTGGAGGAGAGGTGTCGGTACATGTGCATTTAACCACTTTGGCACATTGATTGAGGACGCCCCACTTCTTTGAGGAGGTTATAACAACTTCATGGACAATTATGGCACATGTTTCTATGGGATTACTATTTATGGCCAATTTTGTTGATCTTGGGAGATAATTCCCTAACATCTTTATACTATTTCCATTTGGAGGAGTTACGTTGTTTGTCTACAAGACTCTAATTACCTTGGCATATTCTTTGAAGTCACTCCACTTGTAAAGGTGGTCATGACCATTATTTTCATTTTTTTTTGGATTATTCTTAAAGGATGAATTGCTCTCTTCTTGGAGAAACAACCTTAACATATTCTATTTTGGCCATGTATTTGGTATCTCTAGGTGGCTAACTACCTTGTCTAAGAGACTGCTCCCATTTTGGATTAAGTATTTATAGGTGAAGTTATCTAGCTACATGGGTTACCCACAAAGATCATTTTGATAGAGACTCTCGCTTTACATATACATTTTGGACAAATTTGCAGTTAGTGTTGGGGACTTAGTTAAACCTTAGCACTGCATATCATTTATAAATAGATTGAAAGACTGAAAAACTAAATCGGGTTATAGAATATATGCCTATAAAATATGTCATGGATAATTAGACTCGGCGAGAAAGGTACTTACCATTGGTAGAGTTTTCCTATAATAACAATAACCACAATTCAATTAAGATGCCTCCTTATCAAGCTCTATATGGGAGGCCATGCATGACACCATTGAGTCGACGAAAGGATGGAAGACACAGTAATAGTGACAATAGGATTGTTTCAAAAATGGAGGAATAGGTAAGATAGATTCAACGAATTTTAAAGGAAGCACCAAATAGGAAAAAGAGTTATGTTGATGCACATAGTACCGATCGAAGTTTTAAAGTGGGGGACCAATTTTTTTTTTTTTTTTCCTAACACTATTCAGTTTGAGAAAGGTATGAAGTTACCACCATGATTTATATGACCTTTTAGAATCAAAGAGAAAATTGGACCAGTGTCCTATTGTCTTGTACTACCACCCCACTTTCATAAAACTCATGATGTTTTTATGTATTTGTCCTATAACATTATGTTTAAGATGAATACCACAAACTCGACTGGAGGGAATTATAGGTCTCAGACGTGGGAACCATAATGATCAAACCAATATGCATATTATACCATAGGGTTTGATAGCTCAGGCATCACTTGGTGGACTAAGTTAAGATACAATGTGGCAAGTATAACCCAAGATCTGCTACCCGGGAGGACGCAAAGACTATATGTCGCAATTACGCCTCACTTTTGACAATTTATGATGTCCATTTTGACTTAGATATCTACCTATGTTAAGGCTCTATTTGTAGTCCCCTGTTATTTATTTATGAACGCTATGTAATATTGATGCATTTAGTTGGACAAGTGAAACTACTTATATAAATCATTAGATGGATTAGGTATTGATGATTGAAATGTTCAATGTATGACGTACTTGGTTATGATTTATCTAGTGCATGACTTATCAAAGTTATTATTGTTTCATGTATGGCTTAAGTGGATATGATTTATCTAATAAAATAACTTGTGAAATTATGATTTATCTAATGTAATATTTATTTCTAGTATGAACTACAAAATTGACACGTGGATACTAGACTTAGTAATATGATGTTTAAGATCATGTATCTATATCTATTTTGTTGTTATATATATGCATGGATGAGAACTAACCTGCATATTGGAAAGAACTATATGATAACCAAGATCTGCTCTTCCATTGGGGAAGTTCGAGACATCCAATGAGGAATGGTATGATGTACATTATTCTATTACATTTGGTATCTACTTGATATGCACTCTTATGACATGGGTAAAATGTAAATGGCGTGTGACAAGACTACCTAACTGGATTATTCGATGATAAGTATCCAACCAACACTGTAGTGTGGTCCATATTAGGGTGTTGATCCTAGTTGTGAGGAGGGGTGGAGGTATTTTCCACTGTGTAACCTCCAAACTTGGAATCGTGGGAGGGCAGTGATAGACACGCTCCCCTAGACATGTGATGGTGATTTCCAGTTGCCTGTTGGGGAAGTTAGGTCGATATAGCCGACGCTTCCGCCATATTGGTTTTATCAGTGGTTAGATTGGTATAGCCGATGCCATAATATATAACAATAGAGGATGGATAGGGTGGGAACAAAAGTAGGCTAGTAAGGCTAGGAGGATATAGATTAGTTGGAGACTCTTGATGAGAAGTGGTATCATTGCCTGACTTATTAAATTTTACTACTATAACTCTCTCTCTATTTTGGTATGCCTTATTGTTAAACTGCTTTCGAACTCCTTGTATCTTTTCCACTCTAACTTCAGGATGAAGTTTTTTGAAGGAGGGGTGTATGTAATTCCCTACTTAATCTTATCATGCAAATTTTATTAGTGTTTAAATTACCTGAAAATATTGATTTATAATTATCAAGAAATATTGGTATATACCTACATTTGTGAAACTGTAATTTTATTTACTGATATAAATTTTATTATTGTTATTATTCAATTCCCAACTTGTCTTCCCAAATTTAATTTTGATTAGGATATGGTCTTCTTCCATTTATTCCAAATTAAATATTTGTATCCCAAGGTGTCTTCTCAAAATCTATTTGAGAGAAGATATGGTCTTCTCCAATTAATAGCCAAATTAAATATTCATATCTTATCTCCAAAATGTTTTCTCAAAACTACTTGAACAAGATATGGTAAGAAAATTCAAGGATACTAAATGAAAGGATGAGGGGGTGGTCATGACATTAATGATAGGTGGTTGAGGTGGATGGGAGGAAGCGACATAAAAGGGGAAGGATGATGAGAGGAGAGGGGGGAATCCTTGGTCTTGGCTTTGTTTTGGAGGATTTTGTTTTGAGGGAGGAATGTGGAAAAAGAGAAGGGAGAGAATGGAGAAATAAACAAGGGAGATCAAACTTGGATCTGAAGAGTGTTTGTTGAACTTGGACACACTACATCTGATTGGACTTGGGCTCGGAGGGCTAGGGAACCTGTGGAGGTTCCCTGGGCTAAGAGTTACTTCCTAGTTGGCTGGGAAGCAAATCCAGTTGGGTCGTCAAGAGGAGCATCCCAACAGAGTTAGGAGCTCAAGAGTATCTCAACTAAGCTATTGAAACATGTATTATCAGTCATTTATTTTAGTTATGTAAATTATTACAAGGTATACATGTTGCAAATAAATTGTTACAAGTTATACATGTTGTAGATTAAATTAATTTATGTTCATGCTTATGATTTTTATAAACCTGAAATTTTCCTTGTTATGAAAATTAGTGAAATTTATTTAAATGAGTATAGTAGTAGTTAGAGGACCTATAGTTGGGTCCTCAGAGTTGTAACCCACTCAAAGTTTCCAATAGATATATATATATATATATATATATATATATATAGTTTAAAATTTTATTCTAGAAATATTGTAACAGTTAGGAGATATTTATTCTATATATATTTGATCATTTGTAATATACAGGGGTTGGATTTTGATGCCAAAACCTTTAAGCTTTGTAAAACTTTGATTACAAAATTCTGAATTGAAGCCTTTCGGCTCTAGTGCATAACAAAACTTGTGTTTCCTGTATGTTTTTCTAGTGTTTTCATACCTTATTTCTGCACATGTTCAAAGTAACATAGGAGATTCTGGGTAAGAATAGATTGAGTATCAATCTCTTTGAAATCCCTCACAAAGTTATAATCATTTAAAGAGATTAGTTTATTGGACAGTCTGCCTGAGATAACTTCTCTACATCTTTTAATTGTTGTCTCCTGTCATCTCTTGAATTTGTCTTGTTTGGTTGTAGAAATCTTCTACACACATCCTGATTTGCTTGGTTGCAGTGTGACTGCTTAATTACTAGGAATTCCCTCATATTCTTCTAATTCAATCCTTTAAAAATCATGCTATTCTATCAAACTGGATGCCAACACTTTGACCAAGGATTTTGCAAGAGAGAGATTTATTCATGAACAAAGATTGGTAATCATCATCAACCACCCAAATCAAATCATAAATCTGGCCATTGTGCTTCATAGGTTGTTGTCTAGTGATAATGAATATTGTTAAACAAGGCCTCATAACATTTGATGGAGCCCCTTCTGGTTCAAGGGCCAACTTGAACCTAAAGGTTGGTTGAGTTGCTTTCTCGACATAGTTTTTGTAGCCAAGGACTGCCCACAAGAAACAAGTACAACATTTGGCGTCAATGCCAGGGAGTGAAGTAATGAAGATGTCTTTCCCCAGAGAACGATAAAGATTAGATCTATTCCTTGCTGGTGAACAAGGAGTAGGAATTTGATATTGGTTGCATTGCCTTCACCTGACAACTCCACTTTGTCATATGGCGATTCCATTGGTTTCCAGATTCAACGAGTTCAAAATGATAAGTGCATATCTGGCTGTGATAATAGCGTGCAACTGTATGTTTTTCTTATTCATAGCGATAGTTTCATTCAACAACATATCTTTCTATTTTTTTATGCTGACCAGAAGTTTCAAACACCAACAAAGGATGCAATTTTCTGAGTTCACATGTAAGTATTTGTTCCCTGAGGAGTTTGAATTTTATATTGTAAATATGTTTCGAGTTTTCTGCTACTCGCAAAGTGATCTGCCAGTAAATCCCCTCTTCACTTGGTTACATTGGAAAGTAGATTACACCTAACAGTGCAAACTTTGCAGCTCAGTTAGATAGAGGTGTGTGGGATTGAATTAATTATTTTCAGATTCAGTGTGCAGTAAATCAATGAGTTTGCAGTTTATTGATTAATGTAGTATATCATCAGTTGTTTCAGCTTGTGTTTCAAGTTTGTAGTATGAACTTTGGTTTGGTTAAAGTGAAATGACTTGCAGGGGATTAAAATAAGTAAATTTATTGTTAATTGAATGATTGACTCCATAGCCTAATGAATTAGGTAATGTTGTGCTTATTTCCACTTACAGTGTCAATTGTTTCACTTCAACAATTTTCAGTTTTCAGATTTCAATGTGAAAGATTCTTCGGATCAGTGTAGGCAATATGGTTTCAGATTTGTAGATTACAGGTTTATGAATCGACTCCATGCCCAATAGATTCAAGGCGGTTGGTCTACTAGGTTCTCTAAGTCCCACAAGGGGAAGAAATTCCCATTTGGAGCCTATGTTGTAACTTATTTTGACACCCTGAAAGTTACAAAATAAAAATAAAAACAAAAAAATTATTTGCCACCTTCCTTCAATTTTATCCTTACATTGACAAATACTTTCCTTTAAACATCATTCCATTTAACCCTTTCCATTTTCTGAAGCATGAAATATATGAAGTTTTTGTAAATATTTCCAAGTTATTTTTTAATAGTTTTTATTAAATAAATTAAATTAAAATAATATATATATATATATATATATATATATATATTAAAACCTAGATTAAAAATAACAAATCCAATCTCTAAACTATAGGAACCTCATTTATTTATCATATTATATACGTCAGCCAAGTCAAAAGTCAAATTAAATAATGTGTCCCCACCCCACACTTAATCATTAAACCAACATAATCTTCATGCCTCAAGATATGTGAAAAAATAAATCAATGGGATATATTTGGGACCACCTAACCCCTCCGCGGGGTGGGGTCCGAAAAAAAGTTTCACATTTACTGCTTTTTACAACTATCATTTTCTTGTTCATTTCGGACCTCCCCTTCCTAAACCATTTACTATCAACCCCCTTCCGAACCATTAATTGTATTGATTCAAATTTTATGAATTAATGGTGGGAAGGTCCATGAAGTATGTAAGCTAGCTTATATCCTATAAAGCATATATGAAAGGAGATAAAGGAAATTTAATACATTTATGAAATGAGTTTAGGGATGGGAGGCTAAATAAAAAGGAGACTTACAGGTGTGAAACGAGGTTACAGGTAAAAGTAAAAGGAGACTGACGAAAAAACAGACAAAATTGAGCCATGAGGAAAAATCACTTATGTTAATTTATTTCCCTGTATGTTGGCACAAAAGAATATTAACTTTTTTATTATTATGCACATAGCTTTGAGATTGAAAATAATTTTAATTATTTTTAAAATTAAAACCATGAGAGAATAACCAACAACAATTCTACAGAGATAAGGAGGAAAATAAATTATGAACGGTAACATAAGATTTGGATAATTTTTTATCCAAATGTTTTATAGGAGTAAAAGGGGAAACTAGGAAATATTCATCATGGAAAAACAACACATGGTTTTCAAAACCAAATTAGTAAATGGTTTTATGAAATATGTTTATGAATTTTATTTATTCATAAATGTATAAATGAATGGAAAACAAGACATGGATTTCAGAACAATACATGGATTTCAAAACAAGGTAAAACACTTTAAAAAGTGACATAAAATCATTGGTCAATTCAACCATTGAAGATTCAAAGGACACCTAGCAAAAAGCAAAAAGATCAGTGAACCATATTACATAGATGATTTTAGCATTTGAAGGAGGAAGATCAATAATCATTCTTATTTAGATTTAGAGGCAGAGATATAAGCTTTTAGAGGACACCTAGAAGCAGAAGATCAACAAACTTAAATCAAAGTGCAATTTTCTAGCAGATAGTTTGAGCAACGCATAAGTTCAAGGCAGAATACTTGTAAATAGTTCAAAGTCTCCAGTTGATAAATTAACGATATTATTTTATTTTTAGTTTATTGTTTAGGATTTTATTCCCAAAATATTGTGACAATTAGGAGAAATTTATTCTATATATATTTGATCATTTGTAATAAACAGGGGTTGGCTTTTGATGCCAAAAGCTTTCAGCTTTGTAAAATTTTGATTACAAAATTCTTAATTGAAGCCTTCCGGCTCCAGTTCATGATAGAACTTGTGTTTTCTGTATGTTTTTCTAGTGCTTTCATACCTTATTTCAGCACATGTTTAAAGTAACATAGGAGATTTTAGGTAAGAATAGATTGAGTATCAATCTCTCTGAAATCCCCCGCAAATTTATAATCATTTAAAGAGATTAGTTTATTGGACAGTCTGTTTGAGGTAGCTCATCCACATCTTTAAATTGTTGCCTCTTGTCATCTCTTGAATGTGTCTTGTTTAGTTGTAGAAATCTTCTACATGCATCCAAATTGGTTTTGTTGATTAAGTATTCAGTATGTCTTCCTAATTATCAAGAATCCCCTCATATTATTCTTTCAAATCCTTTAAAATTCATGTTATTCTATCAATTTGGATGCTGACACTTTGACTAAGGATTCTGCAAGAGAGGGATTTATTCATGAACAGAGATTGGTAATCACCAAGAATCACTCAAATTAAATTATAAATCCGGTCATTGTGCTTCATAGATTGTTGTCCAGTGACAATAAACAACGTTAAATAGGGCCTCGTAACATTTGAGGGAGCCCCCTCTAGTTCAAGGGCCAACTTGAACCTAAAGACTGGTCGAGTTGGTTTCTCAGCATAGTTTTTGCAGCCAAGGATTGCCTATGAGAAACATGTACAACATGAGTGATGCATATTGAGCGAGAAGGGAGAAAAACTTGAAAAATCTTTGCACCTCTATAGATTGGATCCCTCTCTTCTTTTTCCCATGGAAAAATTCGTAATTTCATTTGTGGGTAAGAAATTACATTTTGTAGATGCATATGCATATTCCGATATTTCTATCGATATAAAACAGATCCAAAGAAACATCAAATCCTACTACCTATGACACATCGAGGTAGTAGCCCAAACAGAGTCAGGGAGGAGTCCAAAAATATTACAAACGAACAACAATGTAAATATTATCTTGGTCCACGCAGGGAGATAATACCAAAAATATGTGCAGTGCCAATCATAATGGCCGCATGACAGTTCATAAACAACAAAATATATATGTACAATAATCTGAAAACAGTGTCCAAAGATTAAGCCAAAATGTCCATAAAGGGTCTGTGATAGTACTGGTAGCTTTCTCCATCGATCTGTTCATTGATCAGCCAAATGCCCTGCTCCCGGATCGCGCCTTCTTTGGAAAGACGGTCAGCCTCTGTGTTCTGCTCCCTGTAGATATGATTACATGAAAAGAAATCAAAATTGGAGATCAATCTTAATGCTTCATCTAGTATGTGTCTCAATGAAAAAGACCAGCAATAAGAACGCTTATTCAACCAATCGCAGACAATCTTAGAGTCACCGAACAGTTGAAGAGCATGGCAGTTCTTCTCCAAAGCAAAACGGATGATATAAAAGGCTGCTGAAAGTTCAACAAAGTTATTTGTGCCCCCTCTCAATCCCATGGATAGACTGTAAGAGTGCCTCTCAGATAGGTGCAGGATAGCACCCCCCCCACATCCTTCATCTTGTGCAGCCCCATCAAAATATGCCTAGGGTCGGTTGGGATCAATCAGCTCTTGTGAGATGATTCGAGCTCTAGCAATGGGTAGGTCATCAGGGATGAGGTCATAATCTGCTTTGATCAAGGCAACAATGATAGTCCACCTAGGAGGGGAATTTTGAAATATAAGCTGATTGCGAGCAATCCAGACAGCCCAACAAAACAACAAGGGGAGGTTTCTCAATTTGTGGGGAGTGACAGAGGAATACCAAATGTTCCAGGCATCGACCAGTGTGCCCGGTTTCCAGTTACAATTTGAGGGTATAACGGATGATACAAGATTCCATAAATGGTGAATGACTTGGCAGTTCAAGAATATGTGGGAAGCAGATTCACCATCCTTATTGCAAAAATGACACCAGTGTGGGCCAAAGAAGGATCACTTCATCAGGTTATCCCCCGTTGGGATTTTATTTCTCAGAATGCACCACAATAATAATATGGATCTTGGAGGCGCCTTGAGTTTCCAGAGGTGTTTCCACCACTTGTGAAGAATGGGGGGCTTTCGCGGATCCGCCAGAACAATGTATCCCTCCTTTGGTGTGTATCTCCTTGATTTCGCCAGTGCCCAGATAATCTCGTCATCACCTCCTGTCAATCGGATATGAGCCTCTAGGAGGGCTTGTATATAGTTCCTCCAGTACTGCTGCCATGGTGGAGGAATGTTGAGTTGAAGATCTATTTTCCATGCCTGTTGTAGAAATGAGGAGTTGATCTCATCAGCAATGTGTGCAAGGTGAGTAACTTGTTGCTCCCTTAGGTGCAATAAGAGATCTGGAGGTAATTTGTGCATATTCCCACAACCAATCCACGGGTCAATACCAATGCGTACTCTGTTCCCCGAATGAATTCTCCAGGTGATGCTAGCGCAGATGGGATCCAAAGCTTTCAGGACAGCCTTCCAAATTATCGAAATACCGGTATAGAGTCTAGCCGGTCTTCTGATCCATTCCAGTACATGAGTAGGGGCGATATATTTCGAGTAGGCCACCCTTGTCCACAGACTGTCCGAAGCTACCAATTGCCAACCAAGCTTAGCTTCCAGGGCTGAGGAAAAATCATCAAGCTTTTTGAGTCCCCAGCCACCCCATTTTTTTGGAAGTGTGAGGGCATCCCATTTTGCCCATGCATATATTCTTCCCGGTTGATTACCCCTCCATAAGAATCTGCAGCAAAGATTTTGTATCCTCGACAAAATGCCCCAAGGAATCCAGGCCAGAGACATCCAATAAACCGGGGTCGCTTCCAGGACACTCTTGATGAGTGTCAAACGGCCTGCACGAGATAAGAATCTTAAGTACCATATGCTTAGCCTTTTTTCCAGCTTTACAATGAGCCAAGTCCAATCTGCAATCTTGTATCCTATTGGCTTTAACTTGTATCCCAAATATTTCAGCCCCTCCTCCAGAGTAATCGATGAAAAATTAAATTTGTGTAGGGCATATTGAATTTTGTGATGTGAGTAGGTTGCAACCGTCAATGTAGATTTTCCTTCATTCATGATCATCCCTGTGGCCTGTTGAAATAAGGAAAATATATCTCTGATCGATGTTATATCCCCCACACTTCCATTGAGAAATATTAGCACGTCATCCATGAAAAGGTGTGTAAGTGTGCAGTCATCTGTAATCTTAATACCAGTGATTCTGCCTCTTCTATGCTCTTCCGTTATAATCCGTCCAAGTCCTTCCATAATCAGGAGGAAAATCAGTGGGGAGAGAGGACACCCCTGATGCAAACCACGAGCCGAGGAGAAGAAAGGGGATGCACTCCCATTGACCAATACACTGAAAGGAATGTTAGTGATGCATCCCATAATCCATTTAATGAATATAAAAGGGAAACCAAGGTGGGTAAGAAGCATTCTCAGGTATAACCAATTCACCCTGTCAAAGGCTTTAGATAAATCCACCTTCATTATCATACCTTTGCCTTTCTTGCTGTGGAGAGTGTGTAATACTTCCTGAGCAGTCCCAATCGCCTCATGAATTTGTCTATCCTTCAGGAATGCAAATTGTTCAAGCAGGATGTGCTTTGATAAGATAGGCTTCAATCTGTTTGCTATAATTTTGGCAATTATCTTGTACAAACAGTTACAGAGCGAAATGGGGCGGAATTCATCAAAAGTGGACAGATTGTCAGCCTTTGGGATTAGAGCAATGAATGTGGATGTAATGGCCGCTTCCAAACGTCCCGAAACCCTTGACTCCTCCACAACTCTGAGGAGATCTGGTCCAATCAACTCAAAAAATGCCAAATAAAATTCGATGGACCAACCATCAGGTCCAGGGCTTTTGTCCTTGCTGAACCATTTTAAAGTGTCCTCCAACTCCCCCAAAGTGACCTCCTATATCAATTCCTCCTCATCATCTTGCTCCACATATCTAGGGAACAACTGAGAAACCCTGATAATTTCTGCTAAATTAATCTCACTGGGGTCACTATAGGCATTTTTAAAGTGTGAGCTTGCAAGTGAGGTGAGTTGAGGGAAAGTGTTTGTTGTCCTTCCCTGTTCATCTTGCATTTGCCAAATAGTGTTGATAGCTTTCCTCCCATTAGCAAATTTATGAAAAAAAATTGTATTTGCATCCCCCTCCTGTATCCAGATGGCTTTACTCCTCAATCTCCATTTGTCTTCACTTTCTTTGAGGATCTTACCACGGCCAGAGTAGAGGTATGTGATGTTATTCTTATGCTCCTCTGATTTGTATAGCCCTCCCAGCTCTTTTTCAAATACCTCCAGTTCATTCTCAATCAGTCTAAGCAATTGATCATCTTGAAGTCTTTTTTGATGGGCCCAGATTTTAGACATCTTCTTCAGCTCAGTTAGGTTACGAATAAATCCAGTTGAAGCTGTACCTCCAACCCCTGGAGGGTTTGATTTCCAAAAATCAATGACCATGCTAATATATGATGCCTCCTTGAGCTAGATAGAACTAAATTTGAAAGGACCCTTCGGCCTGTCTCTTCCGCGTCCCATTTCCATATAAATAGGAAAGTGATCTGAGAGCCCTCCTATCCCAACCCATTGCCTAATATTGAGTCCCATATCCATAACTTGCTCCTTGGCAAGAAATCTGTCCAGCCTCCTTGCAAGTCCATTATCTCCCACCCTATTTTTCCTCCAAGTGGCCTGTAATTTTGCAACATGCAGGAATGTCTATTAGATGGTGTAGTTCCAATATGGACGAGAAGTAGTCTGAGAGTGAGTCCCTTTGTGCTTTTTGACCCCAAGATTCAACATGACCTATTGAAAAATTTAGATCCCCTCCAACTATCAGGTTATCAGCCGAAAATAGTTCTGAATCAAGAAGGCGATCCCAGAAAATAGGGCGATTCAGGAAAGGCCCATAAATATTGATAACTCTGAAGGGGGTCCCCAACTCAGCAAAGTGAACATCAGCCCCAATAAAACCCTATCCTCCCCAACAACTGATTTATTTGATAGTTCGAGTATTTAAACCCAAAGCAAGACCTCCAGAGCGGTCGTGTGCATCCATTCCTGAAAATCTCCAACCCGGCAGATAGTGTTCAAGGGTTCGAGCTATATCACTAGATTGACCCAAGGTCTCCTGGAGGAATATGACATCCAAAGAGTCGGCAGAGAGTAACCGACGGAGTGCTAGTTTTTTGTCGGGTCTAGCAAGCCCTCTGCAATTGTAGGATAGAATCTTCATGGAGGGGGTTCGGATGGGGTTGTTCTTGCTCTAAGAACCCCAGTGATAGTAGATTGCTTGCCCAAAGCAATGTCTACATCAGCTTGTGCTTGTGCGATTTTGAGTTCAGAAGGACAGCCTTGGGAGGATTTAGCGGGGGGGTGGAGAATATCCAATCCAACCTGGTCCTGTGCCGAATGCCTCGATCGAGATTGGGTATTGTATCTTGGGACCAAGGTCGCTGTCAAGGAAGTCGAGGGCTGCAGAGGAGGGGTGCAAAATAGCATGGGGGGAGTGGGGGGAAAGGAGGTGAGGGGGGAGCGATGGCACGAAAACTAGGAATAGGGGACTCCATAGGGATATCAGTACCCAGACTCAATAATTGTTCAGATATTGAATTATGAATATCAGAAAAGCATTGTGTGGTGGGTAAGTGAAAGGAATTCATACCCGATGTAATGGAATCTCCCGAGGCTGCTGCAACAATGCTAGGAACTGGTGGAGGGGGACGGTGAGGCGGTCGACCACGCTTCCTCGGAGTGTTCTAACCTAGTTCCGCAGATAGCAAAGCAGGGCTCGATAATGTGCCGTTCCCCTAGAGTGTGGAGTAGAAATCCTATGAAAATCCTTAGAGGCACAAGGAAATTCCTCTCTAGCTGGGTCTCCATGTGACAAAGCATCTTGTTCCTGTGATACCTGGGGAAAATTCTCGTTGACTTCCTGCTATTCCACTTGTTCAGAGGGCAATCTTTGAAAAGGTGCCCCACCTTGTGGCAGTGCCTACATCTGAAAGGTACCCCCTCATAGTCCAGCATTTGCCTCCTCGCCGCATCCCTCCACTGAATGTTGATATACTCTGGAAGCCCTCCCGAGAGGTCCATGTGTACTAATATTCTGGCATAAGCCATTCTTCCTGTCGAGATAAAAGATTCATCATGTGTAAGGTACGAACCCATGGCATCCCCAATCTGTCTGAATATCTGCTCTGTCCAGAAGTGACAGGGAAGACCTGGGAGTCGTACCCAAACCAGTCCAGCCCCCGCCTTTTCAGTCTCTGGATCAAACATCAGAGTCCACCTTCGAAGGAGGACTGGTGCTTGATCAATGTGCCATATTGTAGAGAGGACCCAATTGGTGTGGGCAAGGCTTTTGAAACGCAGGGCAAACCAACCCCTCACAAAGGTTTGTACTCGAGGGGGTTCCGACAGATGGTGTCCCCAGACCTCCATCATCCACTTTTGAAGCCGCTCCACGCTGTAATGTCTGCCTCTAACACGCCCAACCAGAACCTTTTTCTGCCGAGTCCATTGCCTCACTGAAAGGAGTGTCTTCGGTCAGTTTTAAGAAGATTTCGTTGCTGCTTAGAGGGAGGCACTTTTTTCTTTTTGAAATCCCTGTTTGTTTGTTGTTCAAGTCTGCCGCCACCCTATCCTCCAGACCATCTGCAAGTGCAGCCTTGTCCTTCCCTGCCAATGGTCCTTTTGCCTTTAGATTGTCGAAATACCCTGAGATAATGCCTATTCCCGTGAAGTTGCCCTGTGGAGGGTTCCCCGAGTCTTGAGGAGTAGAAAGGACCGACGCCCTGCTATCTGGTGCATGAGGAAACCCTTCCAAGGGTTTATCTGACTCAATCCCCGCAGGATACAAACCTAAACCCGACCCTAGGGTCTGTGTGTTTGGCGCTCGCGCAGAAAAGACCTCCAATAAGGGTTCCCCGAGAGGTTGAGGGCCTGTGTATTCCCGAATGACCATTGCTTCTGAAGCAATCGAGATAGAGGGTATATGCTGTCGAGAGAGTGAAGGTAGGGCATCAACCTCTGTAGCAAGTTCGTGCTCAAATGTTAAATAATCATCCACTGTTGACCTGGTCTGAGGCCATATCGACAGATGTTCCGAAGAACCCGCGGAAAAAACGTCTTTGACCTCCATAACTGTCGAGAAACCGAGCTGACAGCTGCCTGCAGGTATGTCGGTGGGGGACCAAAACCATCTAGGGGCAAACAAATAAAATTAAACCTCCAAAACCACAAACATCTAAGGTATAACTTAAGCAAGCTTCGAATGAACCTTAAACCCCTCAGGTATAAACAATGCTGACAGACTCGCGGCAAGGAAGCCTGAAGTTCCGGGTCTCCAAATTGTTGTCCGCCAAAAAAACCCATTAACAATTACATCGTTTTATGAGAAAGGTGAAGACCCACCCCAGTGCACCCATGAAAAACACAGTTCACAGTTTAACTGCCCTGCCATGACTGCTGACCGAGGATTTTTACCCTGCACTAAACCCTAGTTCTGCCATGTTCGACCTCTCTTGAACCTCCCTGGATCCCTCTCGATGTTTGATAGATCATGATTTAAGATGAATCTATGATGGTGTATGGCAATATACATATTTTAATTATCTGTTGAGTGAACTAGCTTGAGTGTGAGAAGGGAGCAAAACTTGAAGAATATTTGCACCTCTATATATTAGATCTATCTTGATGTTTGATAGATTAGGGTTTAGGATTGTAACACCCTTGTGTTGACTCTCCAAATTGTAAATGAAGATGCACATATGAAACTTATGCTAGTGATTCGGTACATATTAATCAGGCTAATGATTGAATGACTACTTTAAATGGGGATGATGAACTCATGTGCATGTGTTTATATGTTTTTAGGCCAGAGGATCTAGTTTTGTAAATAAAAATTACATGCACATTAGTAAAATACATCATTGTTGTAGACCATCACCGCTAACACTCCATAGGTGTGAGAAGGGTTCTGTGAGGCTTAATAACTATTAAAAGTGCACATGTTTTAAGTTAAGTCCATAAAGTGACTTTAAAAGATGCCATATGTCAAGAGAGTAACATGCACATAAAAGTGAAGGAGTTAGTGTTACGGAACACCCATTTTTTCTACATCATTGCATTATGGGAAGGATGATTAGATCATCCTAGATGGAAACATAGGGGATGAACTTGTGACGTGGAAGAAAGGGGACAAGTTCTCCAGTGTGAGGCTAGAGGGGTACCTGGAGACCCGTGAGGTAGCAACAACTTTTGGAAACCATAGGGCTTGGGAACTTCCTTGGTCGCCTAGAAGGATACCGTGGAGGTAGTGGCACAAGTCGAAGGACTATTGGTGCATATAAGCGTGTGGACTACTTGGGTTGTAGGGTTGATGGGGGGTGTGAGCCTGTTAGTTGTAAAATATTATGTTTGGCACCTTGACTTGATTACGTGTGGTATTAGTATGTACTTGGATTTGGGTAAGCTGTTGTATAATGGAATTAAAGCCCTAGCTCGAGGGAGACCCATTACTGAGAGAATATAAGCAGTGTGGTCTATGGCTGGGATGAAGATTCAAGATCCGCAAACAGTCGATAATTTTTACCAGATAAGTGTTATTTTTAATGTTCATTTGAATCATGTTGTAATTAACATTATGTATTTTTATCTGCTGCAAATACATAACAAATTAATGATGTAATTAAGTGATTATAATTCCTGTGCATGATATCATTGCATTATAGAACACATTTAGATATGCGTAATATACATAGAAGAAATAAAATAAAATTTTGTTTGTTTGTTTTTATTTTTATTTTGTTTTGTTTTGTTTGTTTGTTTTTTTCTCTCCATAAAATCAGGTTATTGGGGCAACAAATGAATTAATATGCCCACACAAGTGGTTGGGGGGTTTATAGAGTTGTATCAGAGCACATGTTGCAACACTATGCCACATGGGTTCAACTCTGTTTAAAGAGGAAATTCACATATTGTTGGGAAATTTTTTGATAAAATTCACGGGGAATAGAGATGGTCAGATCCCAAATTGGGATGAAAACCACTAGAATGAAATATATACAGGTTAAATAACTGGAATTGCTGACTTGTGGTTGTCATTGATGTCAACCCAAGCAACACCAAGTGATGCCCAGCTTTTTTCAATCGATATAGCATGACAATTCATGATGTCTAAAGTCCAAATCATTCTTGTTATATTCCCCTCATTGAGTTGCTTCCGGTGCTATGTGGCGCACCTCAAGAGGCCTCATGGTGTATGAGATATCCTTGCTAGAAGTTGATGCCCCCAATGTGTGGGAAAAACCCCAAAAGATTAATATTATTATTATTTGGCCAACATCATGAAGTCAAAAAGAAGGCTTACTATAATATTATGACCTAGGGCATCATGGGGTTTTGACTCAAGATTTTTTTTTGTTTTTTATTTTTAATTAAATCCTTCCTCCAAAATGGTAGCGCCCTCATCCTTGGGTCTCAAACTTAAACTACATTTAACTTCAAATGAGGATTACCTTCCTAATATCCCTCCAAAATTTGAAGTTTAAATTGAGACACCCTCCAAATTAGAATTTCATTGCCTTCTTGAAGCCCCTCCATAATTTATAAATAGGCACTCCATCTATCCTCATAGGTATGCACTTCAAATGACAAATTTATTAGTAAACGAGCTCTGAATTTCTACTCGGTGCATGTGGAGAAATAAACAAATCAGACGAGAGGGCTTTTTATTCTTATTTTTTATTGGTTTTGGGCATTTGTTTGTGAAATATATTGTAGGGTTCGGTGCTAACTATTTCTCTAGTTTTGACCCCCATTTAGGGCATAATTTTGTTCTCCTCATCAATGAAAATTGTTGAGTTTATGACATAAACTTTGGTACCGTTGGATAAAATATTATTGGAGGCTCTGTCATAATACAACGAAGATCTCTTAGGCATGAACCTTGTTTAGATTGAGGCTTAAAAGCCCTATTCCTGTTGCCATCAAAGGGTGTAGCATTAAGCAACTTGTGATCAAGCTCTCTAAAGTTGAAGAATTCGATCTAATGGAGTAATTGTTATCTCTCTGAGCCAAGATGTATTGAACATTTTTTGAGATAGTGATCTTCACATCTTTTGAATCATGTTGAAACAAGATAAACTGACCTATGAACTTGATGTATTGAAATAATTTGAATGTCAAAATGCAATTCTGAAATGCGATGACTTAAGCACACAGGTGAAGTGCGATGTTCTGAGCATAAATCTTTGTGGACCTTTGTGTATAACACCAATTTCTCATATCGACATAGTCTCTTGACTACAATAACAATGTTATTCGAGTACAAAGAATTTCCAGTGATAAGGCTACTCCATGACAAAACATTGTTGAAAGATTTTAAAGTATGGTACAATCCAAATGTTATGAAGAACTCAACAATAATTGCGAACATGCGAATTACTGCTCAAATCATAACTGTGATATGCTAAGTGACTTTATATATATATATATATATATATATATATATATATATATATATATATCGTTTCTTCGAGTCACTGCCTCAAAGAAGCCGATTTAATTGAAGACATCAAGCCAACCATACTAGTTGGTGATTCAAAAATTTTGCATGGTGACTATTACAAAAATACATAGTTAAAGAGAGTTCGAAGAGTATCATTGTCATCTTGTTGGCCTACAATTCTGAACCCGAACCTACAGTTGAAGGTCACAAGAAAGTTGTGTTGGAAATGTGGTGGCAATCACTACATTGCTTATCAAGGTTCCTTCCATAAATACATACATACCTTCAGCCCAGATTAAACTGACTTGTGCAATTCTAGACAAAATTATATTGAAGCAACTATGGTCTTTTATGAGGTATGTAAGAATCTCTAATCAGTAAGAATGTTTTTGTGAAGATTTTACTCTTGTAGACACTTTGAGTTATCATTTAAGCAAGAGTTGTATATATATATATATATATATATATATATATATATAGATATACCGTTGGATATGCAAAAGGAGTAAGATAGCAATAGTTGCATCAAAATCTTAGAGTAAGAAAAGTATGGATGGTTCGTACACTGCCGTGGATATTCCACTGGATAGTTCGTTGCAACAGATCTTATAATATTATATTAAAAATATGATATTCTACACTTTTACAGTTTTTTTAAACATTAAGATATGTAGATTTAACTGTAATTAGTGCAGAAAAATAGAGAATGACAAAATAAGCTCACACACACATAAGACACAAAATATGCTTTGGGAAACCCATGAGGCCGCTTCGCTCTTTCTTTGTCTGGAAATATGGCTGCAGGTAAAAAGAAGTAAAGCCTCCGGCCTGTGGGCTGCTACAGTGCGCAAATCCTTCTTGTGTGCTCTACCTCCTACCCCTCTTGGCTATCTTTTCTCAACTATGGAACAAAATGCTCTCGAAAGAATGGAATGCCTCTTCCTCTTAATGGCCCGATTATAACACAACTCGATAACCTATTAGTGGTTAAGTTTGGCTACATGAACTCTTAACTAGAGTTACAATATAGACTCTTATAAAGTCTTTTACATCACAAACACGTGGGTATCCCCTATTCCATGAATAATGGGGGTTGGCGCGACATCCTCCTGAATTATAGGTGTGAAAATAGGAAGGTCAACTTCTGAGTATTTTTCACTAATGTGTCAAATTTGCAACCCCAAAAAATTTTGTTTTATGCCTCAAAACGCTCCTGGAAGGTTTCAAACCTTGTTTCGCCAAACTGGTCCCACTGGTAAAAATAGTCCCGTGAGCTGATTCTGCCACTTTTTCCTCTCTGAATGCATCAAGATGGATGAAAAACAATATAATGATCCAATACGGATCACACCTCCCCATTTTGGGAGGATTTTTATCCCCAAAAGATTCTATTGAATGAGGTGATTTTTTTTTTCCACCACCTTCTCTCTGGTGTACCATTTAGCTTTGCTTGGAAGTTGTCCCTTCAACTCAATCTGCCAAAGGTCATATTGACCCTATCTTGTAGTTATATATCTCTTCTGTAAAATTGTATCTTATATCAACTACGCATGAGCATTTGGTTCCAAATCCTCCAGAGAAGGTAGAACCTGTTCCTCTTCTTGATCTAGCATTGAAGGATCATAGAGTTTCAAATTCTCTACATTTACAACTGAGTAAATGTGCATGTATGGTGTTAAATTGAGTCAATAGGCATTGTCACCCACCTTTTCTAGTATTCCAAAGGGACCATACCCCAAAGCCTTAATTTATTACCACGCCCCGCAACCTCTCCTTGTTCAACTGTAACCATACTTTGTCTCCCGCATTAAACGATTTATCTGTTCTGTGATGATCATACCTAGCCTTATACTTTTCCTGTGACTTTTGTAGTGTTTCTTATACATGTAGATGGATTTTCCTGATATTTTCTATATTTTTTTCAACCCTCAAAGTATCTCCTTTAATATCTTCCCTCGCTCCTCCTTACTACCCATATTCCATGTCTAATGGTGAACGAAAAAAATATCCAAAACAAGTTTCAAATGGTGACTTTCCTGTAGAAGTGTGGACTACTCTGTTGTAAAAATGTTGTCTATAAACCATATTTTCATCCCAGGTCTTCAGATGCTTCTGTTTGTATCCCTTTAGAAGCTGCACCAAATTCCTATTGAATACCTCTGTCTGCCCATCTGTCTATGGATGGAATGTTGTAATCTCTTAAATTTGGTGTCCATCTTCTCCCATAATGTAGTCTAGAATGCACTAAGAAATCTTGTATCCCTTTCTGAAATGATGCTCCTTGGTATCCCAAAGTACACCCAAACTTGTCCAAAGAACAAGTTTGTTGCTTCTTGCCCACTAATGGTATTTTTATAGGGCATCAGAACACACATCTTGCTGAAACTGTAAACCACCACGAACAAGTAGTCATGTCCCTTCCTGGTTGTCAGTAAAGCTCCCACAGAGTCTGTGGAAATGATTTCCCAAAGACAAGTAGGTGCTGTAAGGGATGATATAGACCCTGGTTCCTGTTACTAGGCTTGTTGGTACACCAAAGCATGCATCCTCTTATGAACCTAACTACATGCTCTTGCATCTTGGGGCCAATACACATACCTCTACAAGTTAGCCATTGTCTTCCCTACACCAAAGTTATCTACAACCTTGGAGGTGTGAGCCTCTCTAATAAGATGTAATCATTCACCTTTAAGAACACATAGCTTATCCAACCTATAGAGTAACCCATCTGGGAGATGGTATTCAATGGTGCTATCGTCGTCGTGCACATGACTTTGACTCTACAACTGCTGATACACCTCCTTGAAGTCCTCATCCTCTGAATATGCCTCTCTTTATGCATCATGGGTGAATGGCTCCATGTGCACAAGAGTTTCCAAAGTTGTAATCTTCGATGTGGGTGGCCTTGAAAGCATGTCGACAAACTTGTTTTGTGTTTCCCTTCTTATACTTGAGCACCAAATGAAAATGTTGTAAAAACACATCCACTTGTAATGTCTAGTCTGTTGTAACTTACTTTGGGCTTGCAAGTAATGTAACGACTGGTGATCCATGTGGATTACTGTCTCCTTTCCCATCAAATAGTGCTTCCACTTTTTCACAGCTTGCACCATGGGCTAAATCTCCTTATCGTAGGTAGGGTAGTTAAGGACTACCCCATGGAATAATTCAGAATGGTAGCATACAAGCCTTCCTCTTTGCATCAAGACAATTCCCATATCCTACCCACTCACATCTGTCTCCACTTCAAAGGGTCGTTGCAAGTTTGGTAATGCTAGAACTTGTGCTTGGCTGATCTTCTTCTTTAGCTCCTTGAAAGCCTTCTGCTGACCTTTTACCCACTGGAAACTCTTGCCACTTGCTATTATGGCATGGAGTAGTGTCGCTACCGCTGAAAATGAGGCTATAAATTTCCTTAGGTATTGTGTTTCCCCATTGAAACTCATGACCTCAGAAACATTAGTAGGCATTGACCATTTCATGATGGCCTCCATCTTGGAAGAATCTATCTTCAACTCTCCTCCACCAATCACATACCTTAGATACACCATGGACTGTTACACAAACTTGCACTTCTTGAGATTTCCTAACAGCTGACACTTCTTCAACGTTTCCAGCACCTACGTCAAATGTGAAATATGCTCCTCCCAGGTAGCACTATATACCAATATATCATCCAAACAGGCAATAACAAATGAATCTATAAAATGGCGTAGTATATAATTCATTAATCTCATAAACATAGCTGGTGCATTACATAGGCCAAATGGCATGACTAGCCACTCATACAAACCTTGCCTAGTTTTGAATTCGATCTTCCATATATCTTCTTCTTTGACTTGAACCTGGTGATTTCCATAATTCAAGTCCAGCTTTGTAAAGTATTTTGATTGCTGCAATTGATCCAACAAATCATCTATCCTGGGCAGGGGGTATTTGTTCTTGAGCGTGATTTTGTTCAACGCCTTGTAATCTATACACATCCACCAAGTCCCATCCTTCTTTGGCACAATGATGATGGGTGACCCACACATTGATGTACTTGGTTGAATGACACCCTGTTATAGCAGCTGTTGCAACCATTTTTCCACCTCACTTACTTCTATAACAAACTTTTAATAAAGGTTGTCATTGATGTCAATATGGCATTGGATGAGATGGAAAATATTCTTGAGATGCCTAATGAATATCATGAAACCCTAGAATGATATCATAAGGTTGAAGACAATAGATGCCTGGTTCCAGATGATGATGTCATAACTCTTGTTTGATAAGAATGTCATCAATTAATATGTCAAGCCACTAATGAAGAAGTCTTAAGAAGTGCCAAGTGCCAAGTGTCAATCATATGCCTTGATTGATGATCTAGAAGCCCTTGATGACATATGAAAGACTACACTTGATGATTCCATACACTTGATGAATGACCACACTTGATGAGGCCTTCTTAACATGGTTGGAGATCATTTGATGGTTGGAAGACTGCTTTGGAACTCTCCTAATGGAAAATTGATGGATGTTGCACTGTGCCATATCATTGCACTATTATATGATAACACATGATGATACATTCATTGTTGGATAGTTGGATACATGATTATGATGACATGGATGCTGCACTCCTACATCATCCTATGATGACATTTTTGGAGAAGGCAAACAATACAGTCACAAAGAAAAATATAAGGATAGTCACAAAGAAAAATATTTTTTACCACCTTAGAGGCATCCATCCAAAATGATTTCTATACCATCTTAAAGAGGATTTTTTCCTCTTTCCAATGAGCCTTTATTTTCCCCAAAACCCCCAATAGTTTGTGAGAAATTGAATTTCTATGTTGGAAAATGGATATTTAATTATTGAGCGACCTACTCTTACACTCTCATGTCGACCTACCTATAAAGACATGTCTTTTCACCTTGCCTAGAAAAAAATACTATAAAAATACAGATTCGGTCCTCATTTCAAGAAAGTAATTCGGTGATCATTTCAGAAGGAAAGGACATAAGAGGTAAGGAGGCTGAGGAGCACAAATTGCAAACCTATGGAGAGTAGTCTTGTATTGAAGCAAGATGCCTGAGATCAGTTTCAGGAATAAAAAAAGGGAAGGATCCGAAGTTAAAATAGTGATCCTTGTGACAAGTTAAGGCTCAAACAATTACTTATTGAGAACTTAGATTTGTGTTTAATCAAACCATGCTGCAATACCATAATTTTGCCTCAATCTTCGGACCTGTAATAATTTATGTGGAACTGTGGCATTACAAATCTATGGAAGAAGTTCATATTGTCCCAGTGGAAATCTAACTTGGATTTGGGTGGTTGTTTGAAGCTCGGTCTTGTGGAAATTACCTCATACTCAGGAACAGTGGGTCAGATCCTCATCATACACACATAATTCAGTGCACTTATCATACACAGAACTGTTCTACCTCAAGCTCGGGCTATCTTCCCACAAATTATCCACATAATTATGACACAATGAACGCTGCAACCCTAATTGAGATCATCACTTGGTGCAACCTCACATCTTTAGCCTTCGGACTAACTGTCGAAGTATTATTCACCTCGGACTGAGCATCATTGACCTTGGAGTGTGGAAGCACTGGAAGCAACATTAACCTTTCACTTGGAGCAACATTAACTCTCAGACCTATAGTGATCATTGTTAAATAAAGGACATTCAAACCAATAGTGGATGCCTAAGGATAATCCAACATCTTGAAGTAACAATAAAAAACCACTGGTGGAGGCCTAAAACATTGGACAATCAAGCTCAAGTTGATGAAGCTAATTGGTCATAAGAAGAGTTTAATAATGCAGAATCCTATTGAAGGAACTCAAGTAAGTACATGACTCATTTTTGTATCAATATTCATTGAAGTCAGTGAAGTGCTTTGGAGCACCTTTTTAGGAGCTCGTGGAGACATCTCTTTTTGGGCAACATTGTGAAGACTCCCTTGAGAAGTTCTTGAAGAATCCCTTGAAGAGGCTTAGAGCAGGTGCAGGACTTGGGCTGCCTATTGTAGACACCTTGTTGAGAAGCCTTGACTGACCTTGGAGTTAGTCTTGAAGACCCTGATGCATTATTAAAAGTCATCATGAGGTGACCTTGGAGATCTAGTTTGGGTGCGATGAAGAGAAGTGGTGACACCTTCTAAGAGAACAAGGTTTCCATTGATTATATAACGTGAAGACCAAAGTGAAAACTAAGCATAGATTGACAGGGCTCGTTGAAGAAGACATTGGGAGCCGTGAAGTATAACCAAATACATCTTAATGAAGTAAAGTGAGGGTTGGAGCCCAAGAGGTTGGAGCCTAAAAAAGACAAGGTTGGTGCCTTGGAGGATAGGGTTGGAGACCTAGAGGATCAGAGTCCTCAAGAAACCAGGTTAGAGCCTGAACTAGATATAGGGTTGGAGCCCTTGAGGTTGGTGCCTCAAAATTGACAAGGTTGGAGCCTGGGAGATTAAAGATTAGAGTATTCATCTAGGGTTGGAGCCCTATACTATTATTGTACTTGATTTATTGTAAAGAAGAAATTAAAAAAATATTTATTCTATTATTGTTCATTTTTTGTTCTAAATATAAGTGATCTAATTGGTAAAAATAACAATTGAAAAGAAATACTGATTCACCCCCCCCCTCAGTACTTCCAACACAAACTGCCTGTACAACCCAATATTTGGCAGTGGGGAGTCTTACAATGGTTGAATCTCGTGCTCCACTTATCTCTTAGGCGGTAACCCTTTAGGCTCACGGAACACATCCTTGTATGCCTGTAACAAATCCTCCAATTATTGTTTTTGTTTCTTAGTACACCCCTCCAGGATGAGTTGCCTCTTATTGGCTCCTCTTTGGATTGAATTTCTCTTAAAAATAATAAAACATACTTCTTGCTGGAACTGATCAATTTCTCCGCTTGCTTGGCACTTACCAGTTATATTTTTGACTTGCCTTTGTGCGCATTGATGATGACCAATTTTTCATCCTTAACGAGACGATACTGGTTGAATCTCATGAATATTGAATCATGAATGTACATGTATGGACTTCCAAGCATGGCTCCACATACATCAAGGGGAACTGCATCTAGATCTACTTCATCAACAAAATCAACACTGATAACAAATCCAGTTTTGCAATGTTTAGTTACCTTCATCTCTACATCCTTGTTTAACCATCCTAGTGGATATGGGTTTGAATGATCACGAACTTCCAGCCCCAAGTTCTTGACCAGCTCTGCTGTAATGAGATTCGTCAGTGATCCCAAGTCAAACAAAGCATCAATCTTTGTCTTCTTGACTGGTATATTTATATGGAAGAGCTTGGCCATTTCTTTCTCTTCCCATTGTTGAAGGCTACTCAGATTCACCTCCTCTTGCATTGATGTACAAATGATCTTCTCATCCACGTTCGAGTTGCTTTCAACTTGGGTGCTTGAATCAGTGGCCATGGGATCCTTCTTATTATTATCTTTCTTCTTGTTCTTTGGGTTTAGCTCTGGATGCAACTTCCAACATTTCTCCTCTATATGGCCATCTTTGTTGTAGTGGTTGCTCGGATCTTTGCATTGGTGTGCTGTGGCTGCCATCTTTTTATCTTTTCCCCCCATTTTCTTCTTCTTTCCCTCCTTAGAAGCATCTTGTTTCTCCTTATACTTTGATCCACTTGATTGCGCTCTCTTCAGACCTATGTTCTCTAGGTATTATGCCTGTGCACAAGCCTCGTCCATCGATTTGGGCTTGAATAACATCACTTGCTCACACAAATGGCGGTTTATACCCCCTAGATACTAGAGGAGTACATCAGGGTCCTTTAGAGAGATACCCAACATTATAGCCATCTCTCTAAATTCCGAGGTGTACTCCTGCATGCTTTGGCCTATCTTTTACCAGAAGTAATGCCACCGGATCCACTGGTCCTGCACGTACCCAATGGGATAAAATTATGACTTAATGAGGGTTTTGAAATCCTCCCACTTAGTCACTGGAGGTTCTAGCTCCAACCTCAGGGTTTCTGTGAGGCTCTCCCACCAAGTCAATGCATGGCCATCTAATTCCAACCGCGCAAATGAGATCTTTTGCCCTTCCTCAATCTGATGGACGCTCAAATAAAGTTCTAGTTGTTGCAACCAATGGTTCAACTTCAGAGCATCGATCTCGTCGTAGTACGACTTGATATTGACTTTTGCTTTCATTTTAAACAAGGACTGATTCACGACACTTGAACTGGGTTGACATTTTCCATGTTCTTTCTTCGGCTAGTTCTCAATTTCTTCTCGATCTCCCTATCCCCTTTTGATTTTTCATCTGCATTCGAACCCCCGTCTTCTCCAAATATCTCAAGCTTATTGCTCAGGGTCACCATAATGAGGTTTACATTGCAATTTATGCCTGCGACTTGTTGTTCCAGCTGCGAAAAACCTCACCTCTACAACATCAGGAGGGTCATTTACAAATTCGTCGACCATGATTAGGGTCTTATGATTTTCGACCCCACTGACCTAGATCCCCTACAAACTCAACAAAATACGCAAAGAAACCCGCTCTAATACCAATATGATCCATAAACCATCGTGGATATTCCACTGGATAGTTTTTCACAACATATATGATAACATATATTAAAAATATGAGATTCTACATTATTACGGTTTTATTAAACTTTAAGATCTGTATATTTAACTGTAATTAGTGCATGCATGCAAATGAAAATTATGCAGAAAAATAGAGAACGAAAAAATAAGATCACACACACACACAAGTCACAGAATATGATCTGGGAAACCCTTTAGGGAGAAAACCCACTGGAAGGTGAGACTGTTTCATTCTCTTTCTCTATTTGGAAATATGGCTACAGGTACAAAGAAGTAAGGCCTGTGCCCAGTGGGTTGCTACAGTGCGCAAATCCTCTATGTGTGCTCTACCTCCTATCCCTCTTGGCTATCTTTGCTCAACTATGGAACACAATTCTCTTGAAAGAATAGAATGTCTCTTCCTTCGAGTGGTTTAGTTATAATACAACCCAATAGCCTGCTAGTGGTTAAGTTTGACTACATCAACTCTTAACTAGAGTTACAATATAGAATATTCTAGAGTCTTTTACATCACAAACACGTGGCTAGACCCTTTTCCATGAATAATGAGGGCTGACGCGACATCCTCCCAAATTATAGGTGTGAAAACATGAAGGTGAACTTATGAGTGGCATAACTTTTGCATAGAGACTTCGATTAACGTGATTTTTATGTCGTTGAAAATGTTTTTGTGTGTATAACAACATGAAAATGTGTTGCATTAAAACGTGAAATTTTTACCCCAAAAGAATGTTGTTTGATGCCTCAAAATGCTCTCGGAAGGTTTCAGACCCCTTTTCATCAAACTAGGTCCCGCTGGTAAAAACGGTTCTCTGAGTTGATCTTTGAGCATTATATATCTCATCCAAATTTTTAGACCCCTTAATGTGTTTAAAATTCATATTTAACTAATCCTGTGTTTTCTCTAGCTTATTTCTAAGAGCAACTACTTCTTCTTCCAACTTTTCACATTTTTTGCCTTTTTCTTTTAACTATTGTTATAGGATACCTTCAACCTCTTTGGCCTCTTCTAATTCAATCTTTAACATGAGAATCTCTTCAGATTAAGGTTCTTCTTTAACATATTTAATCAAAATTTCCTTTTGTTTTTTGTTCTTTTGTTTGAGTCTGTCAATTTCTTCTAGAGCACTAATTAACTCTCCTTCAAGGTCAACTTCACCCTCTTCTTCTCCACTCAACTCACATTATGTTTTCTAGTTTGAGACTCTAGGGAGATAAGTATCTTTATTATGTTATATTTACTCTTTTATTTACCTTTGGAATTATTTTGTTCCTTGTTAAATGCACATTTTTAGGCTTAATTCCCTACTCTTCCCCAATTAAAGCACTTAAAAGGAAGTTTTCCTTTATACTTACCAATCCCTTTCTTTAGTATTTTCACAATTTGCTTCTTGTTCATATGAGCCTGAGCATGAACACTCTTGGTCTCTTGCTAATTTCTTATTTCCTTTAAATGCTGCATTGCTTGATGTATATTTTCCTTTTGTAATCCTCATTTCATATGTTGTTAAAGAGCTTGATCCATTGTTAAAGTTTCAACATTAGACATCTCTTCAATCACTAATACTTTGGGATTAAATTTGGCAAGAAGCGATCTCAAAACTTTTTGTACTATTGTAGACTCCTTAATTTTTTCATCCAGAGCGTTCTTAACATTGACAATTTTATCAACTCGAAGAAAAACTTAGTTATTTCTTCATCATCATTCATTCTCAAGGACTCAAATTGCATTTTGTAAAGTTGTAATTTGGCAAATTTCACTTTATCATCTCTTTCATGAATGTTTTTTAACTTATCGCACATTTCTTTAACAGTCTTACAATGCATTACTATTACAAATTCTAACTGAGTTAGCCCGCCAAGGATATCATTCACGGCTTTGGCAATGAAGGAAAATTCCAATTTATGATCTTTATCTACAATAACTAGTGGTTTCTCATACCCATGCTCTATTTCACCCCAAACATCTAATCTAAGGAACATTAAATATGTTCACATTCTAACTTTCCAAAAAGTATAATTAGTACCATTAAACAAAGGAGCTTTGTTTGTAGAAAACCCTTCTTCACTAGCCATTCGTATGGCTTATATCTTCCTTTTAGCTGTTAGGCTGATATAGAAGGAACTGACTCTGATACCAATTGTTGGAAACTAGGCAATTACTAACATGGGGGTATATTAGTAATTGTGTCTTTTAACAATGACAAATTTTAAATTATTTTAAACCTTTAAACCTTTTCTTTAATAATTAACATATTTATATAGATGTTCAACAATTAACCATGAATTCAAAGGCAAACACACAAGCAACAGATGCAACACATGCAACACATATAGACACTAGATGTAAGTGGAAACCCATTAAGGGCGAAAATGATGAATTTTGTTGCTGTGATGTAAATGCAAGCACCCACTTCCCTTTTACATTAGCTTTTGTAGGCACCCACCTATAGGAGGCTTCAATACCTCTTTTAATTTGCAAGCTACAACTTGTTGGAAGCACCCACTTCCACTTCTTATAGGCCCCAACCTATTCTTTTTCATGCTACTACATGAAAGGAGACAACAATCCCCTAACAAATTTAAAATTTACTTTGTTGGTTGACTTGATTTTTAAATTTTGAATTCCTCCTCATCTCTATTCTGTACTCTATCTCTACTCCTCTACAACTGTTGATCTCCTTTGCTCCTTTATCTCAATTCTGTTTTTCACTTCAACTTCTCTTTCTCTCTCTTGCTAGGCAAATGTGTCGAATCAGGTCTATCAAAATTCAATCAAACAACAATTCTGCATTGCAAAAATCCATCTTTATATGATTCACTATTTGGTTTTATTCCAATGTAGGGATTTGAAATTAAAAGGCGGGCCACCCATTTGTTTCACATTATTCTCAAAGTTGGAATCAACATTTGCATAAACAAATTCCTAGCAAGGAAATGAATAGTTTTCCAAATGAATAGTATTCCAGATGTATATTTGTATTCCGGATGCCTAGTAAGAAAATAAATAGTCTTGAACCTTTGAAATTATGGATAAGACACTTGGCAAGTCATGCCTACAGTGACCTTAACATTACATTGAATATTTTGATGTTGTGCAAATCATCACCTCCTATTTGATGTAGGAATTCAAATCACTTATACATAAAATTATGCCAATTATTCCATATAAAATTTCAAAACTCCTCCTCCAATGTAAACTTAGGACCTATGGCTATACTAAAGTTTCCATTGAAATAAAACAATATGGACATGGGCAGGATCAATATGCTCTAGAAAGAAAAACTATTGACAGAGAGATTCATAATGATTTCTATCCATGTTTGAAAATTGTTACTGCAAAATATCCAACATTTAAATCTTCTTCCAAAAACTAAAAATCTCCTTTGTAAATGCCTTGACATTACCCCACAGTGTGTTCTTTTTGCAATTACCGTGAGCAATCTAGCCCCTTAATGTTCTCATATGTGCTATGAGTTCCATCTATATCACCTTCCAATTTCACAATATTGCATCTCTAATGATTTATGCCTTATATCCAAGCCTCTCACCTTGACTTCATTCAGGAATAGAAAAGGGTGTTGCATGCCATGTTTTACTATTTGAATCTTCAGTGCCAATGGAAGATGTGAGCTTCTTTGAATCAAATTTCCTTTCATTTTCTGACTGATATTTTTACACATAAGACTCAACCATAATGCACAACTCCTTCTTCATCAAGGTCAAGATCATTTATGAATCGAAATGTTAGTTCCTCAGTTTCATTGACGATTATTTTTGCAAGCCTTCCTTCAAAACCCACAAGAAGCAAGTCAAAGTAAGCATCTACAATGTAATGACCGCCGATTTTCTTATGGAACCTCATTCCCAATGGCCAACCATAGATGTACTCTAATTTTGGGTTTGGTGTAGGAGGATTCTTTGGATTACATATTTCAGATTTATTAGGCGATGTAACAACAAAGTCAGTCCAACCCACATCAGGACCATTAAACAAACTCTTCAAAGAATAGAAAAATTCAGAACTTCATGGGGCAAATCATGGAAAGGAATGCTTGGGACATAACAAATGTTAATAGAAGGTTTGTTGAAATGTTGATATTCTGCCTAGCTGACCTGATCCCAAAGATCACATTGAACAATAATCGACCAATTGTTTGCACACAAGGAAATAATTTGACTAGACCTTTGACTGATGATTCACGCTACTTCATAATGACTTGAGCATGAATGAAGAAACATGCAACCATCTCAGGCCTTCAATCCTCAAAACGCGTGTGCTCAATCAGTGTCAGGACACTTAGAAGTATGATAACTTTTAAACACTTGATCCAGAATTTGAACTTGGGTAGCATGAATTAAACCATGTGAGGAAGGAACCTTCAGATGACACATGAACACTTCTCTCCTTCAATAGGTGATGGATATTGACCCTCATGAGGAGTTTGATCTACTATAGATAAAATTTCTCTAATGAAAACTCCTCTGACATAAAACCAACACTACTAACACCATCTATAGTTCGGGTCATCAAGCCCATGCCTATCTTTAAAGCAAATGGGGTTTCTTTTTCTCCAACCAATAGGCTAGAAAGTAATGCCCTTTCTTTTTCTCCTAACATTCAAGAATGTTAAATTCTCCAGAAATGAACCATGGTGCATGAGGAAGTTCATCTTCTATCTAATGCAATGATGCTATATGCTCTTGTCAATCTTCAAAGGTGTAAATATTGGCTAGACCTAGGATTTTACTGTCTCAATTGAGTAAAGGTGGAAGGAATCTTTTGGAGAGGGGCTAGTTCCTTGGTTAACAACTCTAGATAAGTGAAGGGAGAACAACACTACAATGCACCATTTTCCTTTTGTTTGCTCATAGAAACACGACGAGCTTTGGGCCATATGACGACCATAGACACACATATCATGAAACTTTGATTTAAACTTCTTGCAAATAGAGAAGATTTGTCCCACCAACTGAACACAATAGTTGGAAGAAAATATGTTTTCTTCTAAGGTTACTTTCATTACAAACCATTGGAATTGTTCATCGTTGCCTCATTGTCTTTTATAAATTATAGAACACCATAAGAGTTATTGAGAATAGCTAGTTATCAATGAAACCAATCTCCATGAGTGGCTTATTTCAACCATTTAGCTTGGTTGCTAGCGTCTTTTGCATTTTATTCTCCTAAAGCATGAAGGAGATTGAGTTCGATGACTACCATTACTTGGTTAGGTTGAGATCGAGGAAGGGTGATTAGTTGTAATTGTTGATGACATGTTGTGTCTGGTTGTAGCTGCAGATTTTCAGGCCAAAGACTTCATGTCTTGATTCTTGGAAATAACATAATTTTTGTTCTTCCTGACCTCTCAACTCATTATAAAATCACCTTGAGATATTAGTGGATAGTACAATATATGGTGATCTAAGTTGTAACACAAAATGTAGGAGTTACACGAAATGATGTTGTAGAACACCTCCCTTATAACCTTGTCCCCTACTTGGATAATAACATATTCCTCAAGTTCCTCTAAAAGGTTCATGATCGAAATTCGATCATTATATTATTTGTCACTATGTTGATGCTTTAGAGTTGAAAAATTAGATGAATTAGCTTGCATGGCCATTATCTTTTAATGTTAAGTCCCAATTTGGAGAATTAGGGTCTAAAACCTTCTAGAGCCATTTTGAGGCATTGAACAATGTTTTTGGAGTAAAAATACTCTTGCTTGTGCTAGACCCTTTTGACACTCTTATACATTCAAATACATTTCGAACAATGCAAGAATTGTGTTAAATAGAGTTCCGATGCAAAAGTTGTGCCTCCTACAAGTTGACCTACCGTGTTAACCATCATGGTATGAGTGGATGCCACATTAGCCCACATTACTCATGCATATGGGACTCGCTACATGTGGAATTTGAAGAAGAATTTAGAAGTTCAAACTCGTAACTCTAGTTGACGGTCGAGGGAGTCAAGCCATAATTGTTTATCAAACTATATTAAATATCAGGTACATTAGGAGGAGTAGGGGTTCCATTGTATGTTACTGTATTTTGTTCCTTAGTTGAGTAGAGAAATTAAGAGTGGGAAATTAGAGAGAAAAATAAAGGTGTTTAATTTCTTGTAACAATCTCATAAGCCACAAGTCTTAGGTAACTCCAAAAAGAATACCTCTTTCTCTGTACTTACACTTTAATGACCCATTTCGATTTATGAGCAAAGGGTATTAGCATGCATACGATGTAGGTAAATGATAGCTACATATGCATACATCACATGCCTTACACTAGTATACTTATTAAATAATTAAGAAAAATGTTTAAATGAATGATAAATGGGCTAGATATCTAAATTATTGAGAAGGGAAATATTACCTAAAATTCAACACTTAAAATTTACATATTAAATACTTCGTACTTATAAAGTTGTTAAATAAATTAACAATTTCAATCCTTCTAATGTAAATATTGATCACCATAGCATTAAAGTTATAAGTTAATTATTGTTTATATATATATATATATATATATATATATATATATATATAGTTAAAATTATTAGTGTAATATAACAAACACTTGATATATATGTATAACTATTCATTTTATTTAAATATAATAATTAAATTTTATAAAAGTTAAAATTATTAGTTTAACATAACAAACATATTAAGATATATACATACCCTCACCTCCTAGTTACACGTAAAGCTTATGACTGTCAAATAAAACCTAATGAGAAAAGAGAGCAGAGCAACCTCACCTTGAAGCTGAACTTCTCCCATAAGGGTTTCCTAGGGAAAAAATTGTGTCCATTATGGATGGTGTGTGTATTTCTATTTATCTATATATTTCACACTTTAGTTAATTTATTCATTTAATCGTAAAAACCAATAAATAAACAATCCGATATCAAATGAGAACTAACATACATAGTAATGTTTCAATAATTTTATCAGATCTTATTATGACAAATTATTCTCTGAGAATATCCATAACAATTTACACATCAACTCACCTTAATGCAAATGGCACTTGGGCCTTGGGTTGAAGAACCACTTAGGTTCATGGGAAAAGATAAACATTCTAGGGCTGACTATGATTGCATCAAGAGGGTAGGGAATTCAACCTAGACTAGCTAAGCAAGCTATGCAACTTTGTCATGCAAAAAATCATGAGATGAAAAATAGAATGAAACCAAAATGTTCTTGTGTAGCAGGGGGCTGTAATGCATGATTTCCATCACATGAGCTAAGTCATTGAATTGTAATAAAAATAACTCTTTGATCAAGTTGTGAGTATGGGTATACTGCAAAACATGTAGCTCATAAAATTCCCTAATCGACTCAAATTACTATCTTAGGAGGAACCCTCCTAACAAAAGCACCTAAATGTAACCCATCCTAAGCTGATGTTAAGAATAGTCATATTCAAATTCATGAAAGTGAATATCAAGAAGGGGTCATTACCTCATGATATTAAATCTGTGAAACAAATTGCCACTGAATCTTGGGTGCCATGACTACTATTTCATTTCTTTCAATAGAATGATGGATCTTTCATGTTGTGAGGAAATCATTGTATACCTACTAGCCTTATGACCCTATGATCTTTCCTTGATAGGCCAACCATGCTCGTTAGTCCAAAAATGCATGCAATAATTTTGAATCAACCTGGAGAGATCCTAATCCTTCCATCACTCTCTACATCATATTATAATGAAAGGGCTTTCCCTCTTCCTTGTTAAAGGAATTTAGTGACTGGGCATAGTAATCACATCTCTTCTTAGAGATAAGTTACCACCATTATAGCCACTATATATTGCTATGTACATTATGCTTTTTGCCATTAGATTTATTAATAAATTTTGGTTTCCACTGTAAAACAATACTTTCAATTACGTATCTTGTGTTTTCATTGTATTCTTTCATTTTATTTTTTATCCAACCTAACTCATTTGGAACCTGTTGTAGTTGTGTGATAGTTGTGGGATTAATGGTTCGGTATGAGGGTTTTGTTACATTTTTAGTCTTGTTTTTCTTCCACCCAATTAAGTTGTAATAGAAAGTGCATAAAGAAGAACCTTGTTAACGCCTCCTAAAAATGCATTTATAATTGCATTTTCTTTTCCCTCCTTATAAATAATCTCATGACAATACCCTAATATCTCTATGACCCACATATTAACCTACTTAATTTAATCCTTTAAAAATCCCCATTTCAAAACATTTCACTATGATAAAATCACATTAATCACGTAACAAGAAACTTAATATTATAAAATCACATTAATCACGTAACAAGACACTTAATATTCACTTATAAGATTCACAAATCAATCTTTCTTTGTAATGATAAGACTTGCAACTCACACTTTCTCACTTTCTTTATAATAACAACACTTACATCTTACTATGTAATAATAGCACTTTGAAACACACACTTCATTGAGTCACATAGCAAGCCAATACATATTTATTCAAATTTAAAATTGACCATTTATATCCACTTATAAGATTCACAACTCAAACTTTCATTGTAATGATAAGATTTACAACTCACACTTTCTAATGGTAACACTTTGGAGCACACACTATCTTTGTAATGATAAGTAATAATAACACTTTGAAGCACACACTTCATTGAGTAACATAGCAAGCCAATAAATATTTATTCAAATATAAAATTGGCAATTTATATTTAATGATATTGGTGTAATGTAATTATTTTACGTCAGGTTTTGGTTTCCGTGATACAATTTTTGGTGTGGTTTTTTAAAATATATATATATATATATATATATATATATATATAATTAATATTCTGAAAAAACTATTGAAGTATCTAGATTATATAGATTTTGTGATTTTCAACAAATTTAAGAAAAATTTAATAAAAAACATATTTAATAAAATCAAAATATATAAAAAAGTTAAAATACAACAATGACAACTTTGTAATGATAACACTCACTCATACTTTCATTTTAATGACACTTTATGAAATCCACATAAAAAACCTATAATAAATACATGGAGGTAGAAAACAATAGAGTAGTCTCTAACAAGGCCATAAATTTACTAGGAAAAATAGTGGAAATTCCAACATGATTTTTGCCAAAATCAAGTAGAAATTTTGGGAAATTTGGATTATTGTTGTCAAACTCACTGATTTTTGGTGGAGAGAGTTTTTGATTTCAATGGTGCTGAATCCATTTCCATTCCTATCATCAAATCTTTTGAAAAAAAGAAAAGACCAAATTCCTAGGAAAATTAACTTTCCAAACAAATGTGTGGTCTCCATACAATAGGAAAACAATTCTTAATATCACTGAAGCTAAAAGTTCAAATCTCTAAATCAATTTAGGGTTAGGCAAAACTCTTTGAAATAACATTCCGCCACATATATAACAATGAACTGTTTAGATAATCCTTCAATAAAGAGTTTTTGGTTTTTATGGTGCTAAATCCATTTCTATACTTTGAAATAACATTCTACCATATATAGAACACTAAACTATTTAGATGATCTTTCAATAATGAGTTTTTGATTTTGATGACGATGAATCTATTTTCGTTCTTATTATTATGTATTTGAAAAAAAGAAAAATCCAAATTCTTAAATTTCTTTTTTCAGACAAACATATCACCTCCTTCCAAAAAAATTCTTATAATTTGAATGAAGCTAAAAATTCAAATCTCTAAATCAATTCAGCCATAGGCAAAACTCTTTGAAATAACGTTCCACCCCGAACTATTTAGATGATCCTTCAACACGCCTGGGTCAACGACCCTTTCAACTTCCGAAGAGCCGCGAGCTATCTGAACAACCATTCAAATCCGCTAGGGTTATCTGCCTGAACCACCATTCAACTCGCGGTAACCACGTAATTATTCCACTATCTTTCATTAGAACCTAAAAGTAACCCTTCAACGATCTCCTTATGTCGAAAGCTTTCCATTCCCCTTCCTCATTTGCATTCAATCCATCGTGAATTTGCGATTAGGGTTTCCTCTGTCTCCGCCCCTGCCTCCATCACTGCATATTCCCACGTCATCGTGAATTTGCTATTGGGGTTTCCTCCGCCTCCAACTCCATCACTGCACAGCAGGAAGAGGGAAAACCCTCGCCTCCACCTCCATCATTGCTTATCCCCGCAGCAGGAAGAGGGAAAACCCTCGCCTCCACCTCCATCACTGCTTATCCCCGCAGCAGGAAGAAGGAAACAGCCGTCTTATTTCTCTCTCCTATGGACTACCAGGAATTAGCGGGAGGGAAAGAACTCTGAAAATGTGTTATTACCACTTCCTCCGTTGATATCGCCATTTTCGCTTCGTGATAAGAGGAATCAGTGGGCTACCATCATCTTGGTCTTCGAGCTCAAGGCGTGGAATGGGTTAAACCTGTACTTCTTCATGAATTACTTGTAAGTTCTATTTACACTTTATTGGTATAGATCCTTCTCAAACCCTGATGTATAGAGCTTTGAAATCCTGATTTATTGTGCTCTGTAAACTTCTGTATGTCTAAACGCTTAATGATTAAGATGGATATGTGTTAATTGTATTGGTATACAATCGCATAGGTACATCTTAAACCTGTTCAACACTCAAAATAAATCAGCATAAAAAGATAAAACAATCTTTTGGGGGTTAAAAATGTTAATGTTTTTATTTCTTTAAATTCATTTGGGTTTGGGACAAGCCCTGCTTTTCTACGCATAACAACTCTATATAATGTTTCGTTGGTTCACTGTAACCAGTTACAGGATAAGGCTTATGGATGGGATTGTTCAGTGCCTCCCGAAAGGTGAAGTGGTGGAAGAAGACCTTTCAATATGGTCAAATATTGAACTGGTTTGGATGGAAAGTCAAATGATCTTTACAACTCTGTTATTGTCGCAGCAAAGCTCAGTGTCTCTTGATCATGGGCTTGGGTGGAGTAGGAAAGACAACGCTTCTAAAACAACTCTTTAACCAAAGATTCTCAAATTATTGTGCATCCTGCTTTTTCTTTGCTTTTTAAAGGCTTGATTTAGTTGGATGGATAAATAAATCACACGTAAGAAGGTAAAGAAATGCTTAAAAGCATTTTATAGCTGTCCCTGCTCTAATAATTTTAGACGATGTAGCTCATGCTGAACAGTCCAGTGCATTTTTGGCGATCAAGGATGCCATTCTCCCAAACAGCTTAATTTTGATTACATCTCAGGGCAATCATGTTCACACTGCAAAGATTTGAATATCTGGTTGTTGGGTTCTTACTGGTTTGTGTGGGATTGCCCTTATCTTTGAAAGTGATCAGGGCATTTCTTTGGGGAGAAAATGACAAATCTTATTGGGAAGACCAGTTGGATAGACTTTAGCAAGTCAAAGTTTCCACTAAGACATACCAGATATTGAAAAATGATTGTGAAAAGACAGGGATATGGCCATAAAAATCATGCCTTCTTTCAGCTTCATACAGCACAAAGATTTGAATATTTGGTAAATGAGTTTTTAATGGAGTGTAAAGGGTTGCCCTTATCTTTGAAATTGATTGGGCACCCCGGTTGAGGAGGAAATGACAAATCTTATTGTTTTGGAGTTAAGTTGGATAGATTTTAGCAAATAGAAGTTTTCACCAAGACTTGTAAGAGATTAAAGATTAGTTATTGGAAGACAACGATGTACCCATAATAAGATATTATGATTCAGGTGAATGTTTATCTGGAAAGGTAGTCATCGGTCCCGTGCGGCCTTATAATCATAAATGGTCATAGATTTTCATAATGGTCATTCTTTTGTTTTTGGGACTTTCACTGCCCACTTTATTATACCAGTGTCATCTCAGATGGTATTAGCAGGCTTCATGTTCAAGAATACTTAACAAACTTTTTTTTAAGCAATTTCATTTGTGTTCATTGTGCATCCCTTTTCTTTCATGTTGATGATTACTGTGTTTCAATGTTCAGTGAAAGAAAAAGTGAGAAGTGATATATTTTTTATTTATTTGCTATAATCTTTTCTTTTCGTTTAGCATGCCGCAGAATATTCATGGACCAATGTTAGCACATTACAATTATATGAAAGCTCATCTTGCCTAGTATGGCTGGTGCTTGACATTTTGTTAGTGATGATTGTTGAAAAAATGATCCCTCTGACACTGGTTTTCCTGTTGTATGACAATGAGGAAATCTACTATCCAAACCCACAATTAGCGACAAATCCCATTAGCATTTTTTTATTGAAGTCCAAATATGAATGATGCTGTGGATGTTTCACCCAAATTGGAAATATTAGTTCACTGAGGAGAGTATATCAAACTGACTAATTTAATCATTCATTTGTTTGAGAGTAAATAGATGCAGTTCATTTTTTAGGATTCACTGCTATTTTACCCTCCTAAAAGGCGCATGGCATTCTTATATAAAATCGTTTTAAGCGAGTCTATCTTTGCAGTATTTGGGAAGCAAGCTACACCACATTTTGTGAAAAGCTAGAATACACAAATAAGGTGAAAATGGTCTTGTATATGCAACACACAATAAACATCAGAGCATGTTTGAGAAATTGAATTGAAAATTTGAACTTGTGTTGGAGATGAAAATTTGTGAGGAGCTGGAAGAAGTGTATATCAATCAAGTTTGTTGTTTCTGTAACAAATGAAGTGTATTCCATTGCCATCCTGACATGTAAAGTTTCGAGGAGATAATATTCCGCTTGTCTTGCGATTCTATTCTGTGTCATTCATATTATCGATCACATGATGGCAGTTCTTAACATGATCACATTATATATATGTGAGCATTACCGAAGCCTTTTGGCAGAGAAGGTGGAATCGCAGACCCGTGGATCGGATCTGATTGAAAATGGCTCCAGAACTTGAAAATTTAACCCAGATACCTCTGGGAAATGTTCCTGCGGCCTCGAAGTGCCCAGCACATGCAGTTCCCATTACTTTTGGTTTTTGTAATAAGCAGTTCAATGTTCGCTTATGCTTGCTTGTTGAAACCAAAAAGAAGTTAATACCCCTATCCAACGAGGGCAGGTATGTTGTTGTTCTCATTCTCCCCTCAACTATTTAAGTAATCTGGTAATTGTTCTGTGCGTAAATGTTGCTATTGCTGTTATTAATCTCATTATTACTCGACGAGTTTCTGGTCTAAATCTCAGCTAGCAGCTTATTGTGACCCAAAACTGACAATATGCATACAAATTGTTGTTCTGTGCATACAAATTTATCGCTGTTCTTATCTGTGATCCTAAACTGAGAATATCCATACAATTTTGTGTTGTTCCGTGCACACTGCATAGAAATTGCTATTCTATTTTATGCATTCCATTTATTTCTGATTCAGATGAAGTAATGCGAAATAATAAAATTTCCAGATGTGATTTAGACATCCAGCTGATATACATACGAGTATTTGTTATGTGATTTCAAATCGTATTTCTTTTGGCAGTAAGCACAAACAAGCGCAAACCTGTTCATATATAAAAAACCATAATTGGCTATAGTTCTTTCATCGATAAAATTTCGAGTATATTGAGATAAATACATTGGGATTTGTAATTTATAATTGAAGTTTCACTGCTTTCTATAAATTCTGTTCGGGAGAGAGTACCCATTATCAATCTGAAACAGGGAGCTCTGTAATCACTAAATAAGATAATTTATTTGGCAGTGGAGTTTTCATTTGAACGAGTGCTTATTACAGACCAATTTGAATGTATGTTTCGAATAATTTCATGATGTGTTTGAATTTTATATTTAAATAGTTTTTTAATAATGGTTTGAATGTGAAAATCTAATAAATTCCAAAGCTCTTATTTTTATTATCAAAATAAAGTGGAATGAAAATAAATAACATTCAAGTGAAATGTTTTAAGTGAGAAGAGAGCAAAGTTGTGTTGGAAATACTTAGTATTTCATTATTATTAACAATTTTAGCTTATAAAACTTTTAATGCGCATAAATCACGAAATACAAATTATATATAAAAAAAAGTTTGTACAATTTATCTTTGTAAATATTTTGTAATTTTTTTGTGCATAAAGTAAGTATTAATTTACACATTTGCAGGCACCAACTAATAGGAGATTTCAGTCCCCTAGCTGAGCACCAATTCGACAAAGTAGTAGGCACTAACTTATAGATGACTCTAATACTCTCCGCTGAGCACCTACTAAGTAATTTGTAGGCACCAAGCTACTTCTTCAAGGTACTTCACAATTCTTGGTTCACACATATTGCCTTTCTTCAATGGTGTTGTCACCCAACCATGCTACTTTTAGATTCGCTCCCCAACTATGCTACTTTTAGATTCACTCTTTAAGCTTGATCACAACCACTTGTTCTTTTGATGACTTGCCACAATCAAGATGCATAGCAACACTGATCTTTCCTTAATTGGTTACTGATTCCAACTATCCACAATCTTACCCCACTTAGTTACATATTGGTTGGTCTAACAACATTTGCATAATTTCTACGTTGTGAGGTCACATTCCACTTCTCCTTTGTTCATGTATAGAGAGATGAGTTCTGCACGACCTGTGATATTTGTGAATAGTTTTCTCTAATCTTGACTGCTAAAAACTTCTAACGCAACTTGATAAAAGAGTATATGACTCTTGGGTATATCATTCCTTCAATACAACTCCTTCCCTACTACTCTGCTTTGTCCTTTGATAGAGCATAAGTCCGGTCACCCTTTGGCACTCTTTCTAACGCTGGTTTATAACAAAGATATTCACCTCTGATATGACCTTGATAGTGTTGTTCACTAGCTTAGCATCCTTCATAACAAAGATATCCACCTTTGATATGACCATGATAGTCTTCTTGTTGTTCACTAGCTTAGTCTCCTTCAAATCTAGCAAGAGTAACACAAAATTGGCCTTTGGCCTAGGGCTTTGCATCCGAAAAAACAGTGTTGAAAATAGCCTCTAACAGAGCTTGACCACCACCAAAATCAGACCATAACTCAACCTCTAACAAAATAGAACTCAGTGTCTATGAGCATGTGGCTTCTTCAATGTTAAAATTGGCAACTAGGCCCAAACTCCATGTAGGTCATCTTATTTATGGCAGCTGATATTTTTCTTGGATTCCTCTTGTTGAGAGGTGTAGGATTGATGTAACAATCATCTGATTCTAACATGTATTCATGGAGATATGAATATATTTGTATTTCTTGACAATTTGTCAAGGTCGGCGAACAAGTTAAGTTGTGTTGCACACACCCAACTAACCTCAACGTTGCATATAAAAGGAGGAGACATTGTGTCTCATTTCACTCACTTGCATCCTCTCATGTCGTCCTTGTCTCTTGGGTATACACAAGGAAGGAGGACGCAAATCTCTTTGGCAGCTATGAAGAAGGACACAAATCTCTAGGGCATCATTGTGGGGACACAGATTAGGGCAGCGAGGACGCATGGGGGTATAACCATCTGTTCGGGGTGATTTAGGGCTGCTTTGACGAGCGTCTTACCATCTTTGACTATGGCTTTACATGGGCAACCTCTCCTAGGCTAGACGAAGTGCTGTGTTGACTTTTGGAAGGTTGATTTGGGACAACGTTGATTGGTTAGGACTCTTTGCAGGTTGTTGTAGCTTTCATTGTTGATTTGTCCCTCTTACTTGAACTGTTTTGGTTTGCACATACTTGCTGTTGGAGGCCGAGTTCTCCTAGGATATCTTAAGGTCATTGGCGCGCTGTTTGACCAACTTTGACCTTGTTGATTTGATTTATGCTGCTGTTGTTATAAATCACAGATTTGTGATATTGTACTATCTCTCTCTCTCTCTGTGTTGAATTATTGAAGAATATATAAGAATTGATTAAAGGGTTTCCCCGCATTGGGGTTTGTCCCTGGCTAGTCGCCACATCTTGTGTCTCTTGTTTTGGCTTGTCTTCTATCGCTTTTATTTATGTTCTATCATCATTTTGCTTATATGTTAATGTGATTGCTATACTGAAAATTGACATTGGGATAATAAGAAGAATTGAAGTAAATTGCTCTAAGCAAAGAACATACCATAATTTGACCACGAGTCTTCTTGTTGTTCACTAGCTTAGTCTCCTTCAAATCTAGCAAGAGTAACACAAAATTGGCCTTTGGCTTAGGGCTTTGCCTCCAAAAAACAAAGTTGAAAATAGCCTCTAACAGGCTTGACCACCTCCAAAATCAGACCATAACTGACCTCTAACAAAATAGAACCCAGTGTCTATGAGCATGTGGCTTTCTCAACAACACTCGCCCTGAATGAAACTCAGCCTCCTAAACATAACTAAAACTCAGCTTCAAAATAGAGTGAGACCCTTCCTAATAATTATGCCAAAAACCCTTCTCCAACTCAACTTCCTTCCTTTAGGTTAGTTTTCTTGCTGCTCCCTAAACTTGGCCTTCTTTGTAATCCTTCCTTGACTGAGATCTTTTGTGGTTTGTTTTATTCCTCACACCACCGAGTTGATGTCACAATGAGTCACACAAATGGCCTTATTTATACTAAACAAGTGGGGGTCAACAGGTAGGGCATACTTGTCTTTTAGTAGGGTATATATAGTAATCTATTCAAAAATTTATTTCTCCTCAACCCTGAGGAGTTAGAAGTTGCCCAACATATCATTAGAAAGGTCTTGAAATATGCTATTTGATTATGTAAATTTATTAAAAGTTGAAGAATGTTTACACCTCTATTTGAATGTATGTTTTGAATAATTTTATGATAATTGTTCGAATGTATTTTTTAAATAGTTTCACAATAATTGTTTGAAAGTGAAAATTTAGTGAATTCCAAATCTCAAAGCAAATTAAATAGTGTATTTGTGAAGTGTCTCAAATGGAAAGAGAGTGAAATTTGAGGGGAAAAACTTAAATGTTTGCACATCAATAAATTTAGGCCTCTCCACACTTGATAACTCCAAATCTAAGATGAATTTACACTGATGTATGGCTTTGGACACTATAACTCTATTACCCAAGGTCTTCCTGACTTGAAGGAAATCAAATAGCATATATATGAAACATTAGAGTGTGAAGGGAGCAAAACTTGAAGACTACTTGCACTTCTACAAGCCATTTTTAATATATGTTTTGAATAATTTTATGATAATTGTTTGAATGCATATTTTAAATAATTTTATAATAATTTGTTTGAATGTAAAAATATAATAAATTCAAAATCTCTCAGTTTTAGGATTTAATATTTTCATTAGGTGTAGGAAATTAAAGAACATATTAGTGAAGTGTCTCAAGTGAGAAGAGAGTGAAGCTTGAGAGGGAAAAGCTTAAAGAATGTTTACACCTTGGCAAATTTGGGCATCTCTTGACACTTGATATATCCAAATTTAATATGGGTTTACACTGGTGCATGACTATGTGCATACTATAATTATATTACCAAAAGGTTTTCATGAGTTGAAGGAAATTAAAAAGCATATGAGTGAAGCATCTTGAGTGAGAAGGGAGCAAAACTTGAAGAATGTTTGCACCTCTACAGATTGGATTGCTACGAAAGTTTGATAGATCATGATTTAAGATGAATCTGTGATGGTGTATGACAATATACATATTTTAATTATTTGTTGATTGAACTAGCTTGAGTGTGAGAAGGGAGCAAAACTTGAAGAGTATTTGCACCTCTATAGATTCGATCCATCTTGATGTTTGATAGATTAGGAATTAAGATTGTAACACCTCTGTGTTGACCCTCCAAATTGTAAATGAATATGCACATATGAAACTTAGGGTAGTGAGTCTGTACATATTAATTAGGCTAATGACCAAATGACTACTTTTGGAGTTGATGCACTCGTGTGCATGTGTTATATGTTTTTAGGCCAAAGGATCTAGTATTGTAAATCAAAATTACACGCACATTAATAAAACACATCATTATTGTGGACCATCATCGCTAATACCCCATGGGTATGAAAAGGGTTTTGTGAGGCTTAATAATTATTAAAAGTGCACATGTTCTAAGTTTAGTCCATAAAGTGACTTTAAAAGGTGCCATGTGTCAAGAGAGTGACATCCACATAAAAGTGAAGGAGTTAGTGTTATGGAACACATTTTTTTTACATCATTGCATAATGGGAAGGATGATTAGACCATCCTAGATGGGATCATAGGGGATGACCCTGTGATGTGGAAGGAAGGGGATAGGTTCTCTATTGTGAGGTCAGAGGGGTACTTGGAGACCCATGACGTAGCAGGAACTTTTGGAAACCATAGGGGTTGTGAACATCCCTGATTGGCCTAGAAGGATACTGTGGAGTTAGTGGCATAACTTGGACTATTGGTGAAGATAAGGGGGTGGATTACTTGGGTTGTGGGGTTGATGGGGGATGTGAGCCTGTTGGTTTGTAAGCTATTATGTTTGGCACCTTGACTGAATTATGTGTGGTACTAGTATGTACTTGGCTTTGGGTAAGCCGTTATCTAATGGAGTTAAAGCCCTAGCTCAAGGGAGACCCATCACTGAGAGAATATAAGCAATGTGGTCTATGGTTGGGAGGAAGATTTGAGATCCGTAGACAATTGATAATTTTTACCAGATAAGTGCTATTTTTTGTGTTCATTTAATCCTGTTGTAACTAAAATTATGTATTTTTGTTTGCTGCAAATGCGTAACAAATCAATGATGTAATGATGTGATTATAATTCCTATGCATGATATCGTTGCATTGTAGAACACATTTAGGTATGCGTAATACATGCAAGAAATAAAATAAAAGTTTTTTTTTCTTTAGAAAATCGGGCTACAGGGGTAACAAATGCATTAATATGCCCACGCAGGTGGCTAGGGGGGTTACATAGTGGCATCAGAGCCCTTGTTGCAACACTATGTCATATGGGTTCAACTTTGTTTACAGAGGAAATTCACATATTGTTGGGAAAGTGTTTGATAAAATTAATAGGGAATAGAGATGGTCAGATCCTAAATTGGGATGAAAACCTATGGAATGATAGATATACAGGTTAATCACTAGAATTGTTGACCTATGGTTGTCATTGATGTCAACCCAAGCAATGCCTTGTTTTTGTCGACTAAAATAACATGACAATTCATGATGTCTCAAGTCCAAATCATCCTTGTTAGATTCTCCTCACTAAGATCCTTCCGGTGGTATGTAGCACACCTCGAGAGGCCTCATGGTTTATGAGATATCCTTGCTTGAAGTTGATGCCTCCAATGTCTGGGCAAAACCCCAAAAAATTAATATTGTGGCATCTTATTATTTGGTCAACATCATGAAGTAAAAAAGAAGGCTTACAATAATATTTTGACCTAGGGCATCATGGGGTTTTGACTCAAGATTTAAAATTTTTTTAAAGCCTCCATCCAAAAAGGGTAGCGGCCTTAAACTTAAACTACATTTAACTTCAAATGAGGATTACCTTCCTAATATCCCTCCAAATTTTGAAGTTTAAATTGAGACACCCTCCAAATTAGAATTTCGTTGCCTTCTTGAAGCTCCTCCATAAGTTATAAATAAGCACTCCATCTATCCTCATAGGTATGCACTTCAAATAAACAAACTCTAAATTTCCACTTGGCCCTTGTGGAGAAATAGACAGATTAGATGAGAGGGTTTTTTATTCTTATTTTTTATTGGTTTTGGGGATTTGTTTGGGCAATCTATTGCAGGGTTTCGTGTCAACTACTTCTCAGAGTTTCGACCCTCATTTAGGGCATAATTCTGTACTCATTGTCAATGAAAATTGTTGAGTTTATTGAGACGAGAGGATTATTCTACAACCTAGTATGATTTGTAACGCTGTCCGTTCGTCATCAAAGTTGAAATTTTGCTCATATCCGCCAAAATAAATTTTTTTAAAAATGTAAAAATAAAAGAAATTAATTAACTATACAAAACATTTAAATAATGTCCGCTCATAAAAAATTTTGCATGTGAAGAAATTAGGTCCCTCTCGGCTCATGTTAGATGGACCATATTTAAGATGGATCTATGTTGGTGACATAAACTTTGGTATTGTTGGATAAAATCTTATTGCAGGCTCTATCTTAATACAACAAACATATCTGAGGCATGAACCTTGTTTAGATCGAAGCTTAAAATCCCTATTCCTGTGGCCATAAAAGGGTGTAGCATTAAGCAACTTGCGGCGAAGGTCTCTGAAGTTGAAGAGTTCTATCTAATGGAGTAAGTCTTATCTCTCTGAGCCAAGACATATTGAAGATTTTTTGAGATAATGATCTTCACATCTTTTGAATCTTGTTGAAACAAGATAAGCCGACATGCAAACCTGATGTATTGAAATAATTTGAATGTCAAAATTCAATTCTAAAATGCAATGACGTGAGCATAAAGGTGAAGTGCGATGTTCTGAGCATAAAGGTTTGTGGACCTCTATGTAAAACACCAATTTCTCATATCGACATAATCTTGTAACTACAATAACAATGTTATTCCAGTGCAAGGAATTTCTAGTGATAAGGCTACACAACGATAGAACATTATTGAAAGCTTTTAAAGTTTGGTATAATCCAAATGTTATTAAGAACTGTAAGAATTGTGAACTTGTGAAGTACTGCTCAAATAATAATCGTGATATGCTAAGTGACATTTTAACACTCATATATATATATATATAAGTGGATTTCAAAAGGAGTAAGATAATAACAATTGCATCAAAATCTTATAGTAAGAGAAGTATGGATGGATTCCATTTCCACTGATCCTTAAACTGTTGTGGATATTCCACTAGATAGTTCGCTGCAACAAATATGATAATATTAAATATTATATTAAAAATTTGAGATTATATACTATTACAATTTTATTAAACTTTAAGATATGTAGATTTAATTGCAATTAGTGCATGCACGTGAATGGAAATTATGCAGAAAAATAGAGAATGAAAAAATAAGCCCACACACATGACACAAAATATGCTCTGGGAAACCTTTTCGGGAGAAAACCCAACATGAAGGTGAGGCTGCTTTGCTCTCTTTCTTTATCTGGAAATATGGCTGCAGTTACAAAGAAGTAAGACCTGTGGCTCGTGGGTTGCTACAATGCACAAATCCTCCCTATGTACTCTACTTCCTATTCCTCTTGGCTATCTTTTCTCAACTATGGAACAAAATGCTCTAGAATGAATGGAATGCCTCTTCCTACTAGTGACCTAGTTATAACACAACTTGATAGTTTACTAGTGGTTAAGTTTGACTACATGAACTCTTCGCTAGAGTTACAATATAGACTCTTCTAGATTATTTTACATCAAAAACACATCGCTAGCCCCTTTCCCATGAATAATGGGAGCTGACGTGGCATCCTCCTGAATTATAGGTGTGAAAACATGAAGGTCAATTTATGAGTGGCATATCTTTTGCATACGAACTTCGATTGATGTGCTTCTTGCGCCATTGGAAATATATATGTGTGTATAACAACATGAAAAAGTGTCATGCTAAATTGACAAAGTTTTACCTTCAAAAAATGTCGTTTGATGCTTCAAAATGCTTTCGGAATGTTTCAGACATTGTTTCACCAAACTGGTTCCCGTTGGTAAAAATGGTCCCGTGAGCTGATTCTTCCACTTTTTCCACTCCGAATGCATCGAGATTTATGAAAAACAATATAATGATCCAATTTGGATCACACCTCCCCATTTTGGGAGGATTTTTGTCCCTAAAATCTTCTACTGAATGAGATGAAGAAATTTTTTGCCACCTTCTCTTTGGTGTATAATTTAACTTTGCTTGGAAGTTGTCCCTTCAACCCAATATTCTAGAGGTCATATTGCCTTTGTCTTGTAGTTCTAGATCTCTTATGAAAAAATGTATCGTCTGTCAACTCTGCCTAAGCATCTGGTGCCAAATCCTCCATAGAAGGTAGGACGTGTTCCTCTTCCTGATCTAGCATGCAAGGCTCATAGAGTTTCAAATTCTCTACATTCACAATTGAGAAAATGTGCATGTATGGTGGTACACTGAGTCAATACTCATTATCACCCACCTTTTCTAGTATTCCAAATGGACCATACCTCAGAGCCTTTATTTTCTTTCCAAGACCCTGCAACCTCTCCTTGCTCAACTGTAGCCATACTCTGTCTCCCACCTTGAACGTTTTCTCTATTCTACGCTGATCATGCCTAGCCTTATACTTTTCCTCTGACTTCTGTAGTGTTTCTTGTACTTGTAAATGGATATGCTTGATCTTTTCTATAATTTTTTCAGCCCTAAAAGCATCTCCTGTAAGATCTTCCCTCACTCCTCCTTGTTGCCCATATGCAACATCCATTGGTGAAGGCAACAAATATACAAAACAAGTTTCAAATGGGGACTTTCCTGTAGAAGTGTGGATTGCGTTGTTGTATATAAACCAGATTTTCATCCTAGATCTTCGAATGCTTTTTTTTGTATCCCCTTACACGCTGCACCAAAATCTTGTTGATTACTTATGTCTATCCATCTTTCTATGGATGGAATGTTGTAGATCTCTTCAAATTCGTGCCCATCTTCTCCCACAATGTAGTCTAGAATGCATTGGTAAATCTTGTATCCTTTTCTAAAATGATGCTCATTGGTATCCCAAAGTGCACCCATACCTGTCCAAAGAACAATTTTGTTGCGTTTTGTCCACTGATGGTCTTTTTACAAGGCATCATAACATACATTTTGTTGAACATGTCAACTACGACGAAAAAGTAGTCATGTCCCTTCCTGGTTGTCAGTAAACCTCCCACAAAATCCATGGAAATGCTTTCCCAAGGACAAGTAGGTACAAGTAAGGGATGATATAGACCTTGTTTCCTGTTAGGCTTACTAGTACACCAAAGCATGCATCCTCTTATGAACCTAGCTACTTGCTCTTGCATCTTGGGCCAATACACATACCTCTGCAAGTTAGCCACAATCTTCCCTACACCAAAGTACCCTCCAACCTTGGAGGTGTGAGCCTCTCTAATCAACTACAATTGCTCACCTTTAGGAACACATAACTTATTCAGCATGTGGAGTAACCCATCCTGGAGATGGTAGTCAATAGTGCTATCGCCATCGTGCACATGACTCTGACTCTGCAACTGCTGAGACACCTCTTTGAAGTCCTTATCCTTGAATATGCCTCTCTGTGTGCATCATGGGTGAATGAATCCGTGTACATAAGAGTCCCCGAAGTTGTAATTTTCGATGTGGGTGGCCTTGAAAGCATGTCAGAGAAATTGTTTGTGTTGCCCTTCTTATACTTGATCACCAAATGAAACTGCTATAAAAAACCCATCCACTTGTAATGCCCTGTTTGCTGTAGCTTACTCTGGACTTGCAAGTACTATAACGGGTGGTGATCCGTGTGGATTACTGTCTTTTTTCCCATCAGATAATGCTTCCACTCTTCATAGCTTGCACCATGACATATAGCTCCTTATCATACGCAGGGTAGTTAAGGACTTCCCCATGAAATACTTTAGTATGGTAGCATACAAGTCTTCCTCTATTCATCAAGACAAATCCCATAACATACCCACTCGCATCTGTCTCCACTTCAAAGGGGCACTACAAGTTTGGTAATGCCAGAACTGGTGCTTGGTTGATATTCTTCTTTAGCTCTTGGAAAGCCTTTTGCTGACCTTTTCTCCACTGGAAACTCTTGCCACTTGCTATTATGGCACGGAGCGGTGCTACTACCGCTGAAAACGAGGCTATGAATTTCCTCAGGTATTGCGTTGCACCAATGAAAATCATGACCTCAGAAACTTTTGTAGGAACCGACCATTTCATGATGGCCTCAATCTTGGAGGGATCTATCTTCAACTCTCCTCCATTGATCACATACCCTAGATACACCAAGATCTGCTGCGCAAACTCACACTTTTTGATATTTCCTAGCAACTGGTGCTTCTTCAATGTTTCTAGCACCTGCGTCAATTGTGAAATATTCTCCTCCCAAGAAGCACCATATACCAATATATCATCCAAATAGACAATACCAAATGAATCTATAAAAGGACATAGTATATCATTCATTAATCTCATAAACGTAGCTGGACTAACCACTCATACAAACCTTGCCTGGTTTTGAAGGCAGTCTTCCATGTATCTTCTTATTTGACTCAAACCTAGTGATATCCAGACTTCAAGTCTAGCTTGCTGAAGTATATTTATTGTTGCAACTGATCCAACAAATCATCTATCCTGGGCAGGGGGTATCTGTTCTTAAGCGTGATTTTGTTCAACACCCTATAATCTATACACATACACCAAGTCCCATCCTTCTTTGGCACAATGATGATGTACTTGGTCGAATGAAACCCTGTTCCAGCAGCTGCTGCAACTATTTCTTCACCTCGTTTGCTTCTATAACAAACTACCTGTACAACCCAATATTTGGCAATGGGGAGTCTGACAATAGCTAGATCTCGTGCTTCACTTCTCTCTTAGGTGGTAACCCTTTAGGCTCGTGGAACACATCCTTGTATGCTTGTAACAACTCCTCCAATTGATATTTTCGTTTCTTAGTACATCCCTTCAAGGATGCCTTGCCTCTTATTGACTCCTCTTCAGACTGAATTTCTCTTAAAAATAATAGAACATACTTCTTGTTGGAATTGACCAATTTCTTGTCTTGGTTGGCACTTATCAGTGATATTTTTGACTTTCCTTTGTGCACGTTGATGATGAATGATTTTCCATCCTTGATGAGCCGATACTAGTTGGCGCTCCTCATGAATATTGCATCACGCATTTACATGTATGGAATCCCAAACACGACTCCACATATCAAGGGGAACCACATCTAAATCTACTTCATCAATAACATCAACATTGATAGAAAATCTAATTTTGCATTGTTTAGTTACCTTTAGCTTTGCATCCTTATTTACCCATCCTAATGGATATGAATTTGGATGATCACGAACTTCCAGCACCAAATTCTTGACCAACTCTGCTGCAATGAGATTCGCTTGCGATCTCAAGTCAAACAGAGCAACAATCTTTGTCTTCTTGACCTGTATCTTTATAAAGAAGAGCTTGGTCATTTCTTTATCTCATGTTGTTGAAGGCTACTCAGATTCACGTCCTTCCACACTAATGTACAAACGATCTTCTCATCCACGTACGAGATGATTTCAACTTGGTTTCTCGAATCAGTGGCCATGAGATTCTTCTTCGCATTATCTTTTTTCTTGTTCTCTGGGTTAGATCTAGATGCGGATTCCATCATTTATCCTCTGTATGGCCATCTATGTTGCAATGGCAATGGTTGCTAGGATCTTTGCTCTAGTGTGTTGTGGCTGTCGTTTTTTTATCTTTGCCCCATTTTTTCTTCTTCTTTCCCTCCTTAGATGCGTCTTGTTGCTCCTTCTGCTTTGATCCACTCGATTGTGATCTCTTCTCTAGGTACTGTGCCTGTACACAGGCCTCATCATCGATTTAGGCTTGAATAACATTAATTTCTCATGCAGATTGCCCCCCAGAAACTTGAGGAGTACATATGGGTTCTTTGGAGAGATACCCAACATTATAGCTGTCTTTTTGAATTCCATAGTGTACTCCTGCACGCTTTGGCCCGAATTTTTCCTAAAGTAATGCCACCGAATCAACTGGTCCTCCATGTACCCAACGAGATACAACTATGACTTAATGAGGGTTTTTAATTCCTCCCATTTAGTCACTGGAGGTTGTCCCTCTAACCTCAGGGTTTCTATGCGGCTCTCCCACCAAGTCAATTCATGACCCTCTAATATTAGCTACATGAATGAGATCTTTTTCCCTTTCTCTATCTGATGGACGTTGAAATAAACTTCTAGTTGCTGCAACCAGTGGTTCAACTTAAGGGCACCGATCTCGCCATGGTACGACTTGATATCGACTTTTGCTTCCATTTTAAATAGGGATTGATTCACAACACTCGAACCAATTTGATCTTTCCATATTATTTCTTTGACTGATTCTCTGTTTCTTCTTGATCTCCCAATCCCCCTTTTGATTTGTCCTCAGCATTCAAACCCCCATCTTCTCCAAATATCCCAATATTGTTGCTTAGGGTCTCCATGATGATGTTTACATTGTGATTTATGTCCACAACTTGATGTTCCAACCGCGAAAACCTCACCTCTGTTGGATTAAGAGGGTAATTTACAGATTCGTCAATGATGATTAGGGTTTTACGATTTTCGACCCCGTCAACCTAGATCCTCTACAAACTCCAAAAAATACCCAAAGAAATCCGCTCTAATACCAATATGATCCGCAAAACGTCGTGGATATTCCACTGGATAGTTCGTCACAACATATATGATAATATTATATTAAAAATTTGAGATTGTACAATATTACAATTTTATTAAACTTTAATATCTGTAGATTTAACTGGAATTAGTGCATGCATGCAAATGAAAATTATGTAGAAAAATAGAGAACGAAAAAATAAACTCTCTCACACATACATAAGACACAAAATATGTTCTAGGAAACCCCTTCGAGAGAAAACCCATCTGGAAGGTGAGGTCACTTCACTCTCTTTCTCTATTTAGAAATATGGTTGTAGGTACAAAGAAGTAAGATATGTGGCCCATGGGTTGCTACAATGCACAAATCCTCCCTGTGTGCTCTACCTCCTATCCATCTTGGTTATATTTTCCCAACTATGGAACAAAATTATCTCGAAAGAATGAAATGCTTTTTCCTCCTAGTGACCCGGTTATAACACAACCGAGTAGCCTACTAGTGGTTAAGTTTGACTAAATGAACTCTTAACTAGAGTTACAATATAGAATATTCTTGAGCCTTTTACAAAAAAAACACATGGATAGCCTCGATTCCATGAATAATGGGGGCTGATGCGACATCCTCCAGAATGATAAGTGTGAAAATAGGAAGGTCAACTTCGGAGTGACATAAATTTTGCATATAGACTTCGATTGATGCACTTCTTACGCATTTGAAAATATTTATGTGTGTAGAACAACATAAAAAGGTGTGGCACAAAAGAGACAAAGTTTTACCCCCAAAAAAATTCGTTTGATGCCTCAAAACACTCTTGGAAGGTTTTAGACCTCGTTCTGCCAAATTGGTTCTCGTCGGTAAAAACAATCCCGTGAGCTGATTCCTCCACTTTTTCCACTCTAAGTGCATTGATATGGATGAAAAACAATATAATGATCCAATTCAGATTATGCATAACAACTAGGGTTCTCATTTTGTAGACCTTTTGACACGTATTTTGGCTTCATGGTCATCTGCTTCAATACCATTGCCTATAGCAAGGGAAAAGTGTATTACAACATAGTAGAAAGGGTTTTATCTTGTATCATCTTAGTAGCAGTAAGGGTTTCATGTTTGATTATTACAACATTTTGAAGTAGCAGAGGTTTGGCAACAATCACTTCATTATTGCCACAATATTATATCATTCTAAAGAAGAAAATATTGTATGTTGCAACAGTTCAGAAGATAGAATCACATAGTTCATGTCTTGTGAGGGATTTATGTTAATTTGCAGTAAGGGTTTTTGAAATGAGGGAAATTATTATATTGGAATTCTTCGTAAGTGGGTCACTGTCCCTGGTACGAGAGCCCACAATAATTGGTTTGATTTATTATCATTTTCAGGGACGTTGAGTGGTGCTAGGCGGGGGGTTGGAGTCACCTTCTGATTGTGGTTTGAATACAGTTCAGAGTGGCAGGGTGGTGCTAGGGCGAGTTGGAGATTTCTAGGGCGTTGGAGCATCCTTTTAGTTGACTGTTGATAAAACTAGGGCGTTGGAGCGTCCTTCTAGTGGACATTGGAAAATTGAATGTTTTTCTAGAGTTCTAGGAAGTCAATGCTTCAATTTTCAGTTGGAGTATTTGATGTATTCTCAAAATTATTAGAAAAACATTAAGTGGTTTTTTTCCAGGAGGGGGTTTTCCACCTAAAAAATTCTTGTGTTTACTGTCTACTATTTATTTATGCTTGAATTGATGCTAAAGATTAATTAATGCTTTGAAAAGATTAAATAAATTACTAATTGCTAAGAAATATTGACTCAACCCCCTCTCAGAAATTCCAACAATGACAGATATACAAGTTAATTTTATTGTTGCAGACTCAAAATTAGCGAAGCGATGGGTAAATTTTATTAACAAAACTGCTATATTTCATGTAGACAAAAACAATGGGAAAATAAGTCTTATTGATGGAAATAGAATACCGAATTTTAAATTAAAAAATTTCCATATTGTGGCATTTGCAGTGAGGTGGCAATGCCTAGTGGCAACGCTAGGTGGCTACTAAGTTGGCATTTGTAGGGTGACAAGTGGCATGATTGGACACCATCAAAAGTCGATGTGCTATTAAACCCCTTTGCAACTTTGAATCCGATATGAATATAAGCTATTGATATGCTCGAGTGTCAATTGTCAAATCCATCGAGACACATCTTTGTGTTAGGTCACATGCATGTTAAGGATACAATGTAGATTTAGATGTTTGATGTGAATGTGGTTGTTAGATCCATTGGGGGTGCAACTCCCTATTATCCTTTGTGCATGTTGGGACCCAATATGGATTTGGGCTATTGGATCAGGATAATTTTGGTTGTTGGATCCATTGCAAAAGTAACTCAACATAAACTATCATACATGTTATAACTTGTTATGGGATGTAGACCACTAATCTAGTCTAGGATCAACTATCAAATCTGCGAGTGTGCAAGTCATGCATTGTGGGAGAAAAGTGGAGAATGGACCCTTCATACAATCACAATCAATGAAGGAATGCCACATGGGAGGGAAACAAATGAAGTGGAGCCCTTCCATCTTGGTGGAGCTTAACAAAGCTACCATGTGAATTATGGGGCCTTAGTGGTGACCAGAATGCAAAAGGGGTGGTTACATGTGTGCCAAGTGTCTAAGGAGAGGCATGCAAGTTCAATTCGTGTCTAATGAGAATTGAAACTTATATATACATAGACAAATGCTTTCCAATAGAGGGAGAGCACACAAAGAATATTGGTATAACTATTTAGAAAACAATCACAATTAATATTTTTTCAAATTTACAAACCTATTTTTAAGTGCAAAGCTCGAGGCAAGGTTTACACCTAGAGAGAGAGTTTTGAATCCTCTTTGTGCTTAATAAATCTAGAGTATTATTTATATTTTTATATAAATTTCATATCTTTATCTATACAATTTTGTTTTTGTAATTTTATTAAATAAAAATATAAATTTAAAAGATTATAAAATACGTGAAAGAAAAATGCCACATATATATATATATATATATCCTTTTGGTAAACTCTGTTGGAAGACCTGAATAACTCAGTAATTTGTATCAGGAGTATTTTTTATATGATGATAGAAAACTCTATATTGTATGATGATAAAAAAATCTATTTGCACTATCGGTATGAAGACTTGTAAAGAACTACTCCTAAATTTATTATTATTATTATAAGTATTAAGCTTTTATATACTTGTTAATTAAATTTAAATACAAAATTTTGAAATATAATAATTAAAAATATGAATCATTATAAGATGGATCTTAATTTATACTTATTATTTATATTGTATACATATTTCAGATTTCTTTATATAAATATTTTTATTTCTAATTATATATTTATTAATTAAATTTATTAAATTTTCATATGTTAATTAATTATATGTTCTATAAAGTTTATGAATATAAAATATTATTATTTAAATTTATTTTAATATGATATATATATATATATATATAATAATATATATATAATAATAATAATAATTTTTTAATGTAAAAATTGGTTTGTAATTTTATTAGAAAACATATATATATATACACAGGAAAACATTTGTATTATATAATTTTGCCCCTAGTTAGTAGCAAATACATCATGCAATTATTTTTTTTTATTTTTTCTTCCAATAAAATACATGATTTTCATGAGAATATATTTGAGAAACAAAAGGAGGGTTTTATAGGTGAATACCTTAGAACACTGCCCCTACAAACACTTCTCAGAGTGTTAGAATCCATCAACCATTAGAGAATTAAAACAAATCTGATTTGACCATTATTTTTTAATTCATATATCTTCAATTTACACCTTTTGTTAGCATACTTGTTTGCTTCTCTCTTGAAGTCTCTTTGGACATAAAAATATGCTTAGGATGAGATATCTTCCCCAATTTTCCTAATTCTTTTCATGATATTTCCATAGATTTCACCTTTGGGAGGAAGCCTTTGACCATTGGATGCAAGATTAGAAAATAATCTACCAAAACCTAAGTGTTTTCACCTAATATGTTTTGGTTAACAATAGTCCTAGGTAGAAACCTTTATTGTTTGTCATATAAGGGAGACTTGATGAATACGTAAATTTTTTTCCTCCCCAAAACCAAAATACCATCCTTACTTACTATAATCCCTACAACATTACTATACATTATATTGAATTAAATTAATTTATTACTTTTAATTAAATCAATATCATATTTTATCTTTTTTATTTAACATTTTATTTTACATACACTACAATATTTTCCTATCAATGCACCCAATATTTTAGTATCAAAACTTAGCAATTGAGTAGTTCATCAAATTAGTTAAAGTTTTTGTCCTCCTCACAACCAATATACCATCCTTACCTACTATAATCCCTACAACATTACTATACATTATATTGAATTAAATTAATTTATTAGTTTTAATTAAATCAATATTATATTTTATCTTTTTTATTTAATATACACTATAATATTTTCCTATAGCACCCAAATATCAATATCACTGCACTTAATATTTTAATATTAAAACTTAGCAATTGGGTAGTCCATCAAATTAGTTAATTTTTAATTTTTTTGCTGGCATAAAAAATATGATTCAAACACTGAACAAGGTCAAAATTAACTATAGATGATAGATAATTCCCTTATCCCAACCATTGCACCACACACGAGGACCTATGCCTCACACTAGCAGTGTGAGGCATCAGGTCTGAAATTTCAAATTTACTTGGCCAGTTTACTGAAAATTTGGGATGATTTTTCGTTTTATTCTTCATTTTAAACTTGGATGATTATTTTTATTTTTTAAAATTGTATATAATTTTTTAATAATAATTAAGATGAGATGGAATTCATAAAGCAATATTAGTTGAGTGAGATGATAGAAAAAAGCAGTGGAATCAATTGACATTTTAAAGCTATGGCAACTAAATTTGGAAAAGATGGTACTCACTTTTTAAGTTGATATTTTTGAGTATAATTGTTATTAATATTTTTCTTTTATTTGGTATAAATAAGATTGGATTTAAAATTTTGTTAATTATTTTTATTTTGGAATACTATTATTATAATTACGCCGTAAGGCGTTTCCCTTTGAAATCAACTTTCCTCTGGGGTTACGTGTACAATTATGAGCCTTTGATTTAATTGTTAGACGATTAAAATAATCTTACCCATCCAATTTATTTAACTACAAATTATAAAAATGAGATGCGACCCAGCAGATCGACGGTGTGTCTTCGCTTCATAGCATCTGCATTATTGTGTACTGTGTAACTCCTGGATTGTTGTAAACTGACAGAGCGCTACCTATGGAAACCTCTGCTAAGTCAGGGAAAGGTGCAGGGGGCCGAAAGGGAGAATCCAAGAAAAAGCCCGTCACGAAATCAGTCAAAGCCGGCCTTCAATTTCCTGTTGGAAGGCTCGCCAGGTATCTGAAGAATGGTAGATATGCCAAGAGGGTTGGGATTGGAGCCCCCATTTTTCTTGCAGCTGTGCTTGAATACCTAGCAGCTGAGGTAAATATTGATATGAATTCTGTTTTTAACACATTGATTTGGTTCTATGATGTAGCGATTTGTTTGGTGGTTCCATTGTATCAGTGGCTTTTGTCAATTAGTGTGCTTTCCGAGTTAGGGTTTTGGGGATTTACATGAAATTCTTGGTTTCACTGTTACGAACTGTTACCTCAAGTCTTAGAATTTATGTTTTTGCCGAAAATATCCAGATTTCCCTTTGTTAGGCGGTTAAGAATTTGTCAAGTGCAATTTCAGATCAAATTTGTTTGTTTCCTTCTGTTTTTTAACCCATAAACTTATCTTAAGCTAATTGAATATTTTCTGATTGAGTTCTTAGGTCTGATGGGTCAATCCAGCTCTTCTTTAGCTCCTCCACCAATGGGCCTTTTTCTGGAGAAGAACAAGATCAAACAGTTTGGTGTGTATCCAGAGCGATATCTCATTGTATATTTACTAGATGAATGCTTGGCCTCGATTTTCCAGAAGCTCACAAATGAAGATCGAAATGCTTTTTCCCTAGTCTACATTAGATGGCACCGCATTGAATCGAAAAGCAGGCAACGCCTAGTTCTCCTTGCTCGAACTGAGCTTTCCTCCTTGCTTCCAGCCCTGATCACTAGATTTGAACATGTGACTGTTCTGGCTCTGAAATGCTCCAGAAAATTTCCCAGTATTGACAACAAGGCACTTTCTTTAATTGGAAAGAGTTTCACTCATCTCAATAAGATCAAACTGAAGGGATGCATCGAGATTACTGATGAGGGTCTAGAGTCCTTCTCACTTGTATGTGGTCCTATTAAGAAATTTTCATGCGGGTCATGTGGATTTGGAGCGAAGGGTTTGAATTCAATACTTAAGAATTGCAACGAACTGGAAGATCTTACAGCTAAAAGACTTAGAAGATTAGATGTTCAAACAGAAAGAATAGGGCCAGGGCAAGGTAAGCTACAACGATTGTGCCTTAAAGATCTTTATAACGGGCAGCTATTTGCCCCACTATTATCGGGATCCAAGTGTCTAAGGACGCTCATTTTATCACGGAATTCAGGGTCTTGGGATCAGTTGTTGGAAATCAGCACTAGAAACTTGCAACAACTGACGGAATTGCAAATTGAAAACATGCATTTACACTAGAAACTTGCAACAACTGACGGAATTGCAAATTGAAAACATGCATTTAGGTGATAGAGGTTTGATGGCTGTTTCAAAGTGCTCAAAGCTGGAAGTATTTTATATTGGCAGGGTGTCTGATTGTCCTGATCGAGGTATTTATGCAGTTGCAAATGGATGTAGGAAACTAAGAGAGGTGCACCTTGATAGTGGCAAGTCCAAAAGAATTGTCGAGGAAGAGTTACTGTCCATTGCTAACAAATGTATTCAGATGCAAGAACTTGGCAATGTCTTCATATGCAAGAACTTGTCTTGATGGGCATTGCTATTTCAGTTGAGAGTTTGAGTGCCTTGGTTTCCAATTGCCCTGTGCTAGAAAGAATGGCACTCTGCAACAGTGATAGTGTTGGGGACAAGGAGATGTCTTGTATTTCAGGTAAGTTCATAGCATTGAAGAAGCTATGCATTAAAAATTGCCCAATATCTGATGAAGGTCTTGTGACGATTGCCAGCGGCTGCCCTAGCCTTATAAAATTAAAGGTGTAAAGCAGTAACATCCAAAAGTGTCTGTCAGGTTCAGAAAAAAAGAGCCTCTCTAATCGTTGTTGTTGATGGTGGTTCACAGACATCAAGAGATGATGTTCAGAGCAGGTCTCTTCAGCTTGGGGATGACAGAGTCATTAGAGAATCAACTCATGTGCTATGCGGAAGCAGAGGTCACTTAATCAAGACAAAATTGGGCACAACAACGTCCAATTTGTTTAGAGGGTCTTTTTCTGGTGGCCAGTCTCGTGGTTAAGTTTCTGAGATAGATATATGAAAGGATGCTTATTGTATTTTATTGATTTCCTTTGACGATTCTCTCTTTGCAAGGAAACTCTACGACGCATGACTGTTGTGAATATCCAGAAATTCTTGTAGCCATTCTTTGTAAACCTTTCTATTCTATTCTATTCCGAACTGGATTATTTCCTAACAGGTCTACATGATGTTGAAGTTAGAGCCTATTTTGTTTCTTGTTGTAGGTACATGTTTCTGTTTGATCAGATCTATAATATGTAATTTGAAATCCAATACCTCATATTGTATTTCCAGAACACTACTGTTTGTTTATGAAACTCAGTCATGTATCTTAGGGCTTCCTTGCAATGCCCGAAACAAAATTAAATTCCAGAATAGATCCATGCATCTCAGTGCATTTCACCATCTTTCAGTAAGCAGGCAATTCCTGTCTTTGAAGATTCTTCCTTGTATAATCGGTCAGCCGGCATTCAAAGTTTTGGCTACAACGTTTAGGTCCGTTTCCATTGGGTTGGTGATTTTTAACAATCTTAATTACATTTTTTACTTGTTTCAGTTGCATTCTGCACTTGTCTCTGTACATGTAGAATTTTTTTGGCTATGCTTAATTTATCTAATTTCTATACTATCTCATGCTCTCTTTTTTCCTGGCCTCTGGTATTTCAATGCCTGCAAAGATGAATTCTGTCATACATGAAAAATTGCCCAATATCTGATGAAGGTCTTGTGACGGTTGCCAGCGGCTGCCCTAGCCTTATAAAATTAAAGGTGTAAAGCAGTAACATCCAAAAGTGTCTGTCAGGTTCAGAAAAAAAGAGCCTCTCTAATCATTGCTATTGATGGTGGTTCACAGATAGCAGGACAGGATGATCAGAGTAGGTCTCTTCAGCTTGGGGATGACAGCGTCATTAGAGAATCAACTCATGTGCTATGCAGAAGCAGAGGTCACTTAATCAAGACAAAATTGGGCACAACAACTTCCAATTTGCTCAGAGGGTCTTTTTCTGGTGGCCAGTCTCGTGGTTAAGTTTCTGAGATAGATATATGAAAGGATGCTTATTGTATTTTATTGATTTCCTTTGACGATTCCCTCTTTGCAAGGAACCTCTAGGACGCATGACTGTTGTGAATATCCGGAAATTCTTGTAGCCATTCTTTGTAAACCTTTATATTCTATTCCGAACTGGATTATTTCCTAACAGGTCTACATGATGTTGAAGTTAGAGCCTATTTTGTTTCTTGTTGTATGTACATGTTTTGTTTGATCAGATCTATAATATGTAATTTGAAATACAGTAGGAGGGGTGGTAGCAGAAGCAACTCACATGGTCAAGGCAAGGCCTAGACATTTGTCCAGGACTCAGTCGAAACTTATTCCATTGTTGTCCCTTGAGAAATTAGAAATTTGGAAACCATGGTGGATGATGAGAGGCAATCTTATTCTGACTCTAAGATAATGGAGGAGATTTCTTGTTTGGCTCCCGATCATAGCCATATTAGTGGATGGAGAAACAAATACCTCAACTCAATTTCACTACACTCGAAGACAAAGACCCCAACTCAATTTCATTACACTAGAAGATAAAGACCCAGCTTGGTATGAATGATAAACAAGTGGAGAGATACAATGTTTTTGCTTAGTTGGAGAATATTAAAAGAATGTTGAGGAATCAACATATTTTCATGGATAGGATGGATCCAAGGCTGGCCCATGTAGAGAATGTGACTTTGATACTTCTGTGCCTACCCATTCTAGCCGATGTAGAAGGTCATCTTCAATGTGACTTTGATATTTTTCTCTCCCCATTTGAGTGAAAATTTCCTTTAACTCTTAATAGTCTACAAATCTACTGGCATATATGGTTTTGTACTTATTAACCAAAATGTGTAGTTTTTTTTACTTTCTACTCATCTAATTTCCCCGGAAGAAACCCAAATCCCCTAAATAATAAGAACATCATTTTACTCTAGATTTGAAGGCATTTTGATGCAATAATGAGGCATTTTGATGCAATAATGTTTTTTATATATATATATATATATATATATATATATATATATATCGGTAACATGAATTTGCACATAAATGGAAAGGAGATTTTTGCCATTGTCAAAGTGCAAAGGAAATTTTATGGCATCAAATTTTTGTAACCCATATCCTTCTTTGATCGTGAACCAACCAAGAACTTTTGTGTCACTGAATTTTCTTATGCCATTTCATCCATTGTTGATGAACCAGCTATGTTTGTATAACCTGTTCTTTACCCACTGCCCAACAACGTTGACCTAAGGAGATGCCGCAAAACTGTATTCCAAACCAGTGTATATCTCTGTTACGTCTTAGAAGATTATTATAAACGCAGTTTTTTCAGAACACCAGATATTGACTGAATTCCAGCGATGATTTATATCATTCTAGACATATACCAAATGATATCCAACATTAGCTAGTCTGCACAAATTGCTGATACAATAGAGAGTGGCTGACGTCAAAGCCACTATATGTATTAGGTAACGATTTTTTTCGAGAGGATTGTGGAAAATTTTCCATCATGCGAAATTACCTGTTTAAATTTTTCGATCAGCTCCGTTGTGGACCCATTCACCAATCTCAAACTCAAAATGAAAAATTCGACAGCTAAAAGCTTTTCTTCCATGGAAAGAAACCATTGTTAGTGTTGAAAATAACGAAGAATATGTAAATTTGGAGAAATTTGGTTCACTAGAGTTTTATATTATGAATTAGTTCTTATTTTTTAGACAATTGTCTTAACTTTTCTAGATTCCTTTTATATAGATTGTTCTTGTTAGCATAATTTCGAAATAGGCTTCTCTCCTGGTGCATATAGGCCATGATGACAGGTGTGGGGCAGTTCCATTCATTGTATGTCACACTATCTTTCAGATTAGACACAGTAATATTTCCTTTTATACAGATTGTTCTTGTTAGCATAATTTTGAAATAGGCTTCTCTCCTCGTGCATATAGGCCATGATGACTCATCACACACAACATAAAGTATGCAATGTTGTTAAAACTAGAAAGCCTGCCATCCATTCAGAGAAGGTAAATCTTAAGGAGAATCCAATTAGGTATGGCCACACTCTTCAGCCTTGTATCACTTGTTTTGGGAATAATACATTTGATATTTCACTACTGCACAAGAAAAATGCAAATCAAGAATGATACATTATGAACCCAAAAGATAGTGACCACATACTAGGTTCACCCTCCCTACATAAGCAAGGAGAGTTAGCATGTCCATTTTGTATCTGATCTCAATGCATCTACATCATCCCTAAAAATTTCAATCATCTTAGAGATTTGCATAGCCAACTCCATTCTATTAATTGAAACTTCTCCAAAATGGACTAGATTAGAAGGTTCTTTTGCACCGTTGTTTCCATAAGGAGCTATATGTTAGCCTGATTTGGTTTCCCATGGTTTTCGTTACGGTTAGAGGAGCAGGAGGAGGAGGGGGTGCAGTTTAGCAGCAACAACACCGAGAGTTCAGTTGTTATATGTAGTTGATATTACATGATATGATTCAAAAGTTCATATGAGTTTAGGAGAAGAAACTAATCAAAAGGTTTTGATTGATTCCTCAGAGTTCTATATCAAATTTAAAGTGTTGGCATAGTCATTTTGTTATGCACATAGACTAAAATTTTCCTTTTTGCTGGATACTCAAATAGAAACTGAAAAATTTCTGGCAAAATTAGTTATGGAGTTAGGGAAGCAGAAGGTTTGATGTTCTCTCTTACCTTGTACAATACTTGCGAAAGTGGCATACTGTAATGATCTATGTGGGATGCCATTTATTGGTTAAGAGTTATAACAACATATGTTTGATGCACTCCAGTGGTCTAGGGATCTAAGCCTCCAATATTTTCAGGACCTTGAGCTTTTACCATGGTCTCGATTTTAGAGTTGTTTTTATTGAACTAAATAAGTTTGTATATAATCTAACAAATCTAGATTCTTGTATGATATTCTAGCAAAAGTATCGTAACATTAACGATTGTTCTGTTTTGCAGAAGGGACATACACAACTTAGAAATTAGACAGTGCGTGTCATTTTTTGGGTTATCAATATCATGACTCTTTACCATCTAATTTTGATTGCAACAATGTGTTTGTAAGTGCAAATACCATTATAATTACACGAATCATTCAAATGTGTTGAAAGTATAATGAGCTAATAAACCAGGTACTTGGGAAGCTAATCAAGAATTTCAAAGTAATGTGTACCTTGAACAGGTTGATGCTCTTTTCTTACAGACTCTAGGTCAATTAGCATTATGTCTTGTCATACTACAGTTACATGACTACCGTCACAAACCTAATTCAACCAATATCCAAGTGGAGTTGTGGGGCAGTTCCATTCATTGTATGTCACACTATATTTCAGATTAGACAAAGTAATATTTCCTTTTATATAGATTGTTCCTGTTAGCATAATTCTGAAATAGGTAATTAGACAAAGTTTGCAATGTTGTTAAAACTGGAGAGCCTGCCATCCATTCAGAGAAGGTAAATCTTAAAGAGAATCCAATTAGGTATGGCTACACTCTTCAGCCTTGTATCACTTGGTTAGGCGGTTAAGATGAGAGATAAATATAGCCATCTAGGTTAGTCTATTATCTGCCACCAAAATCTGATCAATGTCTGCTTGTCTGAGGAAAACATGTCACAAATTCCATGTAAATACTCTCTCATTATTATGAATAGGTAATCCTCTTTGAAATGTTTAATAGATATATCTTGCATCTACACACTTGGGTATCGAGTTTTGCCCTTCTTCATTGTTCTGGTAGACATGGAAAATTTCAAAGTGCCAAGTCCACTAGAAGACCAAATGTGCAAAGGTGGAGCAGCTTCATCAATCACCTGCAAATAGGCTCAACCACCCCAGGGGTTGAGGACCTCAGACAATTTAAACATGCCTTTGAACCCTTATGTGGACCCTTTGATGATAAGGATCTGGGGACCCTTATGATGTGGAAAACAAGCAGTGAAGAACACACCTGGAAAATAGACAATTATCATAATGAATATTACAGTTACACTTCATTCCTCCCTCATATAGGACTTGAAGATATTTTGCAAAAATGGGCTGCCTCAGGTTGTCTAAGAAGTATTAAAATAATAACAAAATTGTAACTACTTACTCGAGGGCTAATTTGTGTTGCTTGAGATATTAAAAACTAGATACCCATACCTGAATAATTACAAAATTATACAATTATTGTTACATGTGTTGTTTCCTCCCAGCTTATGCAGAAGTTGTCCTTAATTTCTAGAAAGTGTTGTTCAAATGTAGCCCGGGATATCCCTTTGGCTTGAGATGGCAGGTTCCCTTGTGTACCTTTAAATATGATTTGGTTTGCCTGTTCTCTGTTGAAGTTGTTGATATAGTCTGGGGGTTGAATAGTATGTTCTCTGAGTGTGGGCTTGTATCTATAGCATCGCATTGTGTGGAATCATGGATGTAACATGTGTACCTCCTCCAACTGTGAGGGTTTAGAGAGGTTGATGTTATTAACATTTTACGTTGAATGCAAGATGTGCTCGATTAAGAGCTAAATAGAGGCATTCGGGCCCACAATTTACAAAATTGTGTATGGCTCAATATTGAATGGTTTTGGGCAATGTTGGTGTTGTTTGTTAAACTATATCTTGTCAAGATGAAGCTAGAATTAATTGTTCACCTAAAGATTGTGAGGAATCTGATGCCTAAGTGGAGGCTTAGAGCTTTTTATTTTGCTCGTGTTTTATTTGTATGTTCTTTATATCTTATCTGTCTTGGATTTGTATGTTCTTCCACCCTTATGTAATTTTTGTTCTTGAAAGTTGAATCCACTGTAGGTTGCTCTACAATTATGCTAACAAGGTCACCCCAAGAAATTTTCACAGTATTTGACGGGTGAGACATCACAAACCAATGTCAATAAAAATGTTCAATTGCAAGTGTGATGAAAATCTTCGTGGCTGAGTTGGCTGTTACTTTTGAACCATCCCAAACTGTAGGGCTGTGGATGCAGTCGTGGGAAGATTTATTGTTGTAACCAAGTCTTGCGACACCAAGTTTGTCATGTTGCCATTGTCAATTATTAGTTGAACTAGTTGATCCTTAACCTGGCAATTTTGTGAAAAAGGACGTTCTTTATTAGTGGAGTATTAGCCAGTCACTAAGACTAATTGCAGATTGGGCCCTTGCAGATACCTAGCCTTATAAACTTAAAGGTGTAAAGCAGTAACATCCAAAAATGTCTGTCAGGTTCAGAAAAAAGAGCCTCTCTAATCGTTGCTGTTGATGGCGGTTCACAGACAACAAGAGAGGATGATCAGAGCAGGTCTCTTTAGCTTGGGGATGAAAGAGTCATTAGAGAATCAACTCATGTGCTATGCGGAAGTAGAGGTCACTTAATCAAGACAAAATTGGGCACAACAGCTTCCAATTTTCTCAGAGGGTCTTTTTCTGGTGGCCAGTCTCGTGGTTAAGTTTCTGAGATAAATATATGAAAGGATGCTTATTGTATTTTATTGATTTCCTTTGACGATTCTCTCTTTGCAAGGAACCTCTACGACGCATGACTGTTGTGACGCATGACTATTGTGACGCATGACTGTTGTGACGCATGATTGTTGTGAATATCCGGAAATTCTTGTAGCCATTCTTTGTAAACCTTTCTATTCTATTCTATTCCGAACTGGATTATTTCCTAACAGGTCTACATGATGTTGAAGTTAGAGCCATGATGTTGAAGTTAGAGCCTATTTTGTTTCTTGTTGTAGGTACATGTTTCTGTTTGATCATATCTATAATATGTAATTTGAAATCCAGTGCCTCATATTGTATTTCCAGAACACTACTGTTTGTTTATGAAACTCAGTCATGTATCTTAGGGCTTCCTTGCAATGCCCGAAACAAAATTAAATTCCAGAATAGATCCATGCATCTCAGTGCATTTCACCATCTTTTAGTAAGCAGACAATTCCTGTCTTTGAATATTCTTCCTTGTATAATCGGTAAGCCGACATTCAAAGTTATAGCTACAACGTTTAGGCCCGTTTCCATTGGGTTGGTGATTTTTAACAATCTTAATTACATTTTTGACTTGTTGCATTCTGCACGTGTCTCTGTACATGTAGAATTTTTTTGGCTATGCTTAATTTATCTAATTTCTATACTATCTCATGCTCTCTTTTTTATTGGCCTCTGGTATTTCAATGCATGCAAAGATGAATCCTGTCATACATGAAAAATTTCCCAATATCTGATGAAGGTCTTGTGACGATTTCCAGCGGCTGCACTAGCCTTATAAAATTAAAGGTGTAAAGCAGTAACATCCAAAAGTGTCCAGGTTCAGAAAAAAAGAGCCTCTCTAATCATTGCGGTTGATGGTGGTTCATAGACAGCAGGAGAGGATGATCAGAGCAGGTCTCTTCAGCTTGGGGATGAGAGAGTCATTAGAGAATCAACTCATGTGCTATGTGGAAGCAGAGGTCACTTAATCAAGACAAAATTAGTCACAACAGCTTCCAATTTTCTCACATGGTCTTTTTCTGGTGGCCAGTCTCGTGGTTAAGTTTCTGAGATAGATATATGAAAGGATGCTTATTGTATTTTATTGATTTCCTTTGACAATTCTCCTTTGCAAGGAACCTCTAGGACGCATGACTGTTCTGAATATCCGGAAATTCTTGTAGCCATTCTTTGTAAACCTTTATATTCTATTCCGAACTGGATTATTCCTAACATGTCTAAATGATGTTGAAGTTAGAGCCTATTTTGTTTCTTGTGGTAGGTACATGTTCTGTTTGATCAGATCTATAATATGTAATTTGAAATCCAGTAGGAGGGGTGGCAGTGGAAGCAACTCACAGGGTCAAGGCAAGGCCTAGACATTTGTCCACGACTCAGTTGAAACTTATTCCATTGTTGTCCCTTGAGAAATTAGAAATTTGGAAACCATGGTGGATGATGAGAGGAAATCTTATTCGGACTCTAAGATAATGGAGGAAATTTCTTGTTGGGCTCCCGATCATAGCCATATTAGTGGATGGAGAAAAAAATACCTCAACTCAATTTACACTCGAAGACAAAGACCCCAACTCAATTTCATTACACACTAGAAGATAAAGACCCAGCTTGGTATGATGATGAATGATAAACAAGTGGAGAGATACAACAGTTTTGCTTAGTTGGAGAATATTAAAAGAATGTTGAGGAATCAACATATTTTCATGCATTGGATGGATACAACGCTGACCCATGTAGAGAATGTGACTTTGATACTTTTGTGCCTTCCTATTCTATTCAATGTGACTTTGATATTTTTCTCTCCCCATTTGAGTGAAAATTTCCTTTAACTCTTAAATAGTCTACAAATCTACTGGCATATATGGTTTTGCACTGATTAACCAAAATGTGTAGTTTTTTTTTTACTTTTTACTCCTCTAATTTCCCCGGAAGAAACCCAAATCCCTTAAATAATAAGAACATCATTGTACTCTAGATTTGAAGGCATTTTGATGCAATAATGTTTATATATATATATATATATATATATATATCCGGTAACATGAATTTGCACATAAATGGAAAGGAGATTTCTGCCATTGTCAAAGTGCAAAGGAAATTTTATGGCATCAAATTTTTGTAACCCATATCCTTCTTTGATCGTGAACCAACCAAGAACTTCTGTGTCACTGAATTTTCTTATTCCATCATTGTTGATGAACCAGCTATGTTTGTATAACCCGTTCTTTACCCATTGCCCAACAACGTTGACCTAAGGAGATGCCGCAAAATAGTATTCCAAACCAGTGTATATCTCTGTTATGTCTTAGAAGATTATTATAAACGCAGTTTTTCAGAACACCAGATATTGACTGAATTCCAGCGATGATTTATATCATTCTAGACATATACCAAATGATATCCAACATTAGGTGTGGGGCAGTTCCATTCATTGTATGTCACACTATTTTTCAGATTAGACACAATAATATTTCCTTTTATATAGATTGTTCTTGTTAGCATAATTTTGAAATAGGCTTCTCTCCTCGTGCATATAGGCCATGATGACTCATCACACACAACATAAAGTATGCAATGTTGTTAAAACTAGAGAGCTTGCCATCCATTCAGAGAAGGTAAATCTTAAGGAGAATCCAATAAGGTATGGCCACACTCTTCAGCCTTGTATCACTTGTTTTGGGGATAATACATTTGATATTTCACTACTGCACAAGAAAAATGCAAAGCAATAATGATACGTTATGAACCCAAAAGACAGTGACCACATACTAGGTTCACCCTCCCTACATCTGAAACACATGTTAATTGATTGGCTGCAGGACAACCCTGCAAAGTTCCCAAACATTGTGTTCGTAAATCCTGCAGAGTTAGAATGGCTTGAAGTGCAATACAATAGAATATAATTAGATTTATTTTTTTAAATTTTTACCCTTTTTTGCTCTGGCAGTGTTCTCTAGAGTAGCAGGGCATAGTCAGTGACCAGGTACAATAGTAGATCTGTACAACAACAGTAAGGAAACACTTATTGCTGTTGAGATTATGGCTAATATACGCTTGATGCCATGTGTCGGTCCTCTATTTGATGTCTCGGTGTTTTTATTGAGCCTACAGTTGACTGCATTCATTGACCTAGGGACATAGGTTTTGAATGGTGGGTTTTTTTAGCTGTATTCATTTTTCCAACACCCACAAACATAACTTAAATTGAGGAATGATGATTAGAACAGAATTTCCAGACAATGGTATTCCTGGGTTTAGTGACACACTATAACTGCCCACTAATAACTTCCTTGATAAAACTTTACAAGTATTTTCAGCGAAGTCGTTTTCCGTGGTTCTGGGTGGGGGTTAAGGTCATTGGATCAAGCCTTCTTGGCTTTGAAAAACAAGAGTAACATAAATTTTGTTGAGGGTTTGTTTATGGCTAGATGTTTATTTACTTTTGCAATCTGTTGCTTTCGAAGTTTTATGGTGTCAAAACCCACACTAATTTTAAGCTGATCGACAATAATCGCTGATTGGTAATAATTTTAATGCATCTTAATCTAATATGTCGAGCCTAGTTGTATGGTGTGTGCAATTCAACGTAGTTAAGATTGAAACCTCGATGTAAGGGTAAAAGAATAACAACAGTGATCGTATACAGATAATTGGGTTTGTAGAGCGGTATCATCGGCAAAAAAGAAATAACAAGCTTTACCAGATATGATACCACATTATCTCGCTCATCATAATCCTATGCTTTTATATATCATCACCAATATGAAATTCTCCCCCATTTCCATGAAGTTAATGATTTTTGCGCCCATTTCCATGAAGTTTATGATTTTTGCCCATATTAACGATGGAAAAGATCAAGCCCTCGAAGTGTTGATTAGGATTCGAACTCATGCCCTCCCTCCGCCTTCGCAATATCTTTTTCTACATGTTTCAATATTGTGTGTGCATTTCTTTGTAATTACAATGGTGGACCTATGTATTGGTGAGATGTATCTGCCAATACCACGACAAAGCTCTTCAACACTCTCAGCACAAGCGTCCAAACTATAAATATAAATGTAAGCTTATGTTTTAAGTCAAAACAAAAATGCATATATTGTGGTAGTTTGAAGTCAATCTATTTTGACTTTTATCCACTTATCTAGATGGTTTTTATATATTTTTTAGTTCAAATGTACACTAGATCTTACCAAGCAGTATTTTATTTAAATCTATTTTATGTTTCCCTGAGATGAAAAGAATCATTTATCACCTTCATATTAAATTAGAGTAACTCTTAATTCAATATTAATTAATCTACTTAAATGGATAAAAAATAATAAAAAGTGTGAACAACATCCTTTCATTTTCTTATAGTCACTTTCATTAAAGTTGAATTTAATTTATGATATAAAACTTGCCATTCATATGGTGAGGTTAAGCCATATTACAATTAATTATGATGTATATACTTTGGCTGTCTATATATATATAAAATAAAAAGTGTGAACAACATCTTTTAATTTTCTTATAGTCACTTTCCTTAAAGTTGAATTTAATTTATGATATAAAACTTGCCATTCATATGGTGAGGTTAAGCCATATTAAAATTAATTATGATATATATACTTTGTCTGTCTATATATATAAAATAAAAAGTGTGAACAACATCCTTTAATTTTCTTATAGTCACTTTCATTAAAGTTGAATTTAAGTTATGATATAAAACTTGCCATTCATATGGTGAGGTTAAGCCATATTAAAATTAATTATGGTATACATACTTTGTGTCATATCTATATATTAAAAGAGACATTAATAATAAAAGAAAGTTTTTTTTTTTCTCGGTAAAACTATACTAATATATTATATACAGAAGCCAAAAAATTTACATCAGATCAAAACAGAAAGAACCAGGCACCTGAGGTGTCAACCTGGAACAACTGAGACTGCAAGGTCCAAAGGACTAGACCATTCAAAGGAGCTAGCCCACGCAGGGGCCCCAACCAAAAATCCAATTGATCCCGCGCAGGGGAGACAGACATAACCCAGACCATCAACATACAAAGGTTCTTGAACACATACAAAATGCATACATGCCGAAACTAAGCAAACACAGACAGCAATAGAAACCAAAAGACCAGACAGAAGAGCCATGTAGACCTTGAGCGAGGGCGTCTCTATTCTTCCAGTTTCTCCTCCACTACCTGGCACCATCTGTAAGCCTCCACCTCTGCAGCAGTGGGGGCAATGTCCATATGGATGTCTTCTGTTTCGCTGGTCCTCGCCTTCTGATCCAGAAGGATTTTCGAGACATTCTCCAGGTTTGTAGCAGGATCCTTTGTTTCTTTCACCGGGCTATCAGCATGCACCTTCCCACTATTGTCCAAAGAGTCATTGTTTTCCTGGGAAGTTTCAATGAACAGAACCGATACATGCGCACTGATCTGGGGGCTGTTCATAGAACTGCTGAAGTTAAAAATAGCAGAGCCGAAGGCGGGCAAGGAAGCTGAGTTCGAAGCACCAGCATCCATGAACTGACTAGATTGAAGGGGGTTAGCTCCAGTAGAGCGAATGCCATGGAAATGACAGCAGTGGGCAGAAGTATCAGCAATGGGAGTGCGTGAAGTTCCTCCCCTGGAGGTGCCTCGACGGCTGAGCATGCGCTGTCGGGGCCTTACCATCCTTGCAGGGACCGAAGGGATGAGACCCAACTCCCGAGTGTGATACAAATCCTTCCCGTGAGAAATGCGAACAGACAGCGGAATAACCCAGACAGACAGCGTAATGACCCATACAGAGAGGCAGTTGCATGGAGCTGTGTAGAGCATCTGAGATTGCATAGACCTGCCTGAAGGAAAAACCAGAAACATACCCTGACCCAGCGCAGTGACATGGTTTTTAATCGCAACGACCTCACCTTGGAACGCGTCCGCCATAACTGCAACCTCCAAGCGAGCCGAATAGCCGTGCAGGGCATTAACTCTCCTCTGTTGAATGGCCTTATACCTACTTCCACTTACACATATACAAGCTTGAGCCCAAATGTCTGCCACGTGATGGCACATGGCTGGCATGTGGGCAACGTTAAACTCCCGTCCCATCCGCACTATCACCCGCATCCGGGGTAATAATAAAAGAAAGTTGGATATATATATAATTTTTATTTATTTATTTATGTTTTTTTAAAGAATATGCTACTAAATTTCCTCATGCATACTTTTGCATTTAGGGTCTAGATATGTTAAGGAAAGAAAAATTATAATTTTATGTATATGTACTAATAATATTAATTAAGAAATTATTAATTTTGGAAATTTAATTGAAAAGTAAAAAGAAGAGGCGATGAAGGGCAAGTGAGAGAGGAAAGGTGAAAGGTGGAGGAGAGAGAGAGTTAGAAGGGGGAAGAGGGAGAGAGAGGAAGGGAGTGGGGGAGGAGGAAGAGGGAAAGAGGAGAAAGGGAAGTGAGGGAGAGGGGGGAAGGTGGAGGAGGAGTGGGAGAGGTGAAAGGGGTGTGTGTGAGAGTGAGAGAGTAGGGGGAGAGGGATGCAGGTTGGGACAAGGGGACAAAGGGGAGGGGAGGAGGAGAGAGAGATACAAAAAGAGAGAGTGAAAGGGAGAGGTGGGATGGAGAGAGAGGGAGAGGGTGGTTGAGGAAGAGAGGGCATGGGGGCAGGAGGAGGAGGAGTGGGAGAAGTGAAAGTGGGGCAGGGTGAGGGAGAGGGAGAGGGAGAGAGGTAGAGTGAGATTGGGAGAGGGAGAGACAAAGAGTGAGAGAGAAAATGATTGGGAATTTTTAAGAGATAGAAGGGGAGTGTGAGGGGGAGATAGAGAGAGAGAGAAGGGGAGGGGGAAGGGCACACAAAGAGGGAGAATGATAGTGAAGGAGTGAGGGATAGGAAGAAACATGTAGAGGGAAGGGGATGGGGATAGTGAAAGAGAGAGGTAGGGATAGAGGGAGTGAGAGAGATAAGGGGAGGGGGGAGTGTGAGAGACAGAGCATGGGAGTAGGCGAGAGGGAGAGTTAGAGGTGGAGCGAGGGAGGGAGATAAAGAGGGTGGGAGAGAGACAGATGGAGAGGGGAGGGAGAGATGAAGGGGAAAATAGAGAGAAAGAGAGGCAAAGTTTAATGTGTGGGGTTAATTATAGAGAGAGGGCATATGAGAGAGAAGGAGACGAAGGGAGGGATAGAGGGTGTGACAAGGAGAGAGAATGAAGGAGGGGGGAAGAGAGGGTGCTAAAGAGAGGAAGGGATGCAAGGAGAGGTAGAGAGGGTGATAAAGAGAAGAAGGGATGTAAGGAGAGATAGAGAGATAGAGAGGTATGGAGGGTGATAGAGAGTTGGAGATAAAGGTGGGGAGAAGGGTGGGGATATAGAGAGGGGAGAGAGGGGGATGCTGGAAGACAGAGGGATAGGGAGGGAGAGGGGAGGAGAGAGAGGCTGGAAGAGAGAGGTACCCTAAATCAGGCACCCTAAATCAATTTCAGTTTATACAGCTTTCAAATTTCATTTCTGCTACATCCTTGCATCTTATTTAGATTTTCCCATTCCCATGTTGCGATTGTTCCTCAATTTATGCCTTACGGTGTTTCCTTTGCAACATCTAGTGCAAATGCTAGTTTTAATTTAATTATCAATAATTATTATATAAATGGTAACTAATTATATAAATGGTAACTAAGACTGCTAGTGTACATATCTTAAATGTCTAAATCTTCCACGGACTATTTTGAACTAGCTCTAATCCACATAGAGACTTTGCAAAGTTTTCTAATCGTTGTCACCTGATTGTACCAGCCTGCAAATCTCACCTCTCGTCCACCATGATCGGCTCCTCAAATCCTCTCACGACGGTCTTGGTCTTGGCTTTGGTGTCAGCCTCAGCCTCAGCATTTTGATATACCATTATTATGGCTAGCCACTGCAATTTGCAGGCTCCCAGGCTGGGTTTTGCAGTTGTCACATACTTCACCATGCCATTCAACTTCACGCTCAGGCTCACAGGTTTTTGCAGTTGTCACATACTTCACCATGCCATTCAACTTCACGTTCAACTTTGAGCTTTCATACTCACCAGGATTTGCATCTGGATCTCCATTCACCTTACGCTATGATATTTATTGGGCTCTCGTATTTATCACTATCGTTATGATACCAAATGTTGGGATCATAGAGCACTGAGAGATATGGTGGTATCTAAAGACACTGTTGTTTGTTCTCAGTGGTCACCTAGACAATTTATAAAACCATGGATACTCTTATACTATGTTACCAGAAAGGAGAAACTGGAAACCAAATGAGAAATGACAACGGGGGACAAAAAACAGAGTTTGGGGGTTTCACATTCAAGAAACTAGGAGAGAGAAAGAAACAAGAAAAATTGAAGGTTTCACATTTTGGAAACTATATGAGAAATGACAATGGGGGACAAGAAATAGAGTTTGGAGGTTTCACATTCAAGAAATTAGGAGAGAGAAAGAAACAAGAAAAATGGGAGGTTTCACATTCAAGAAACTAGGAGAGAGAAAGAAACAAGAAAAACTAACGGGGCGCAAAGACACCCCTTTAATCGCCATGAGGGGGTGACGACGATTTTATGAGCTCTTGGCGGGGGTTCAGGGGTTGGCAATGCCCTTGAAACTAAACATAGATATAAAATCGCCTTGTAAAATATTGTAAACCATTTTATGAACCCCTAGCGGGGTTTAGGGGCAACACCCTTAAGTTAAAAATAAATGTAAAATTGCCTTGTAAAATATTGTAATTTCGTAGTCAATATGCGATGTTCATAGGTGGATGATTTAATGGTAAAAGTTATGTTTAATTTAAGGTTTTTTTCCCTCCCTATAATACAATCCTCGGTTTATATGAGAGAACGGTTTATATGGGAGAACTGTATTATTTTGAGCGAGTATTTTGAGCTAGAAAGAGAGTAGAGAGGAAATTAAGGCAGATTTGTTGTAGGTTGTATATTTTGCTGGATAATATAAATGAATAATATAAAGGAAAGAGTGAGCATGGATTTAGTCTAAATTGGATGAACCACGTATATCTGTGTCTCTCTTGTTTTACGTATTTTCTATATTTGTGTTTCTTCAATATTTTTTTGTTCCATTTTTCTGTAATATATAATTTTCTAACATGAAACTCTTTTGAAATAAAATTCAACCCAAAAAAATGATCACAATCAATTTTATATAAAACTACAAATTAAAACAAATTCTTTGTAAAATATACCATATGAGTAGAACATTAACCACATATAACAATGTTTTAATAATAAAAATTTGAAAATATTAAATAAAATTTGAAAATATACCATTTCAACATAACCTTAACCACTTTTAACAGGATTGAGATTCAAATACTAAATTATATGAAAATATTAGATTGTTCCGGTAATATCATTTTCTATTGTTTTCAATGTCCAAATAATAAACGATTTAAAAATATTTGATTTTTCTCACAATGCTTTGGCAGGAGAAGAAGTTTCTCTAATAGAACTTTGCGATGTTGCGCCTTTCAAAGAAAGACTTTCTCGGGTAAGTGGTCAGAAAGAAAGGGTTTGTACAGTTCTGTTTCAAAGCCTCCAGCCGCTGGTCACATGGATGACCGTTCTGAGGGCTCTTTACTCTAGGCCGACGAGTGTAAGATCTCATAGTGGGAGGAGGAACAACGCTCAGATCAATTTGTTATGGCAGACGATGGTGAGTGATGATGGGCTAATGGTATGAAGGAGCGTTATCCATATTAAGACCCAAAATCTATTTTGTATTCCAAATAAATGATTATAGTGGATTATGTTTGTCTCGGCGAAAAAGATGTTTCCCGTGCCGTCTTGTTTTTAGCGTGTTTTTCTAGAAACTGTGCTGGTAATAAAGGATGGTATACATTAAATTTCGTCGTAGTTTAAGTGGATGGAGTTGCCAGGAAAGTTATGGAAATTCTGGTTATATTTAGAGAAAATTTGGCAAAGATTTTTGGAAGTTATGGAAATTCCAGTCATATTTAGAGAATATGGCAACGATTTTTGCAAATCCAAGTTATAGTTGTTAAACTTCAAAATTTTAGGTGTCCTCCATGTTTTTAATGGTGCTGAATCCATTTCCACCATCAAAAACACAGTTCAAACACTGCCTCTACAAGATTTTTTGAATTTTTTTTGCCCAGATTATAGTACACATAAATTAAAGGTTGAGATTTCACTATAAAGTAGATATGCTTGAAATTTATTTTGATAAAATCTAGATTTTTGTTGTTTAATATTGATTTTTTAGTTTATATATGGGTTGATGCTTATCAACATTTACCAACCATTTAATTTATATGGTTACACTAGTTATATTTTTTACTAATTTGGAATCTAGCATATTAAGATTGACATCGCCCTAATTTTTTTTGTATAAAATTATCCAAATTGATAACATATATATTGAAAAATATTAAAAAAATTTATGAGTAAATTTAAGTAAAAAATTGTTAAAAAATATATTTTATTACTAGATTTGAAATTAATAACAACTTACTTTTTTTTCAGAGAAAAAAACCGACATAGATTTATATTAAGAAAACATAAAAGTCTTCAAAATACATATGGAAGATTTTGAGCTTGAAGAGAAGCCCCACAAGATTACAGAAAATGCATACAGATAGTCCTAATCATCCATCATATCTGAAACAGAATAGACCTATAGATTTCATCAACAAAGCCTGCTTGTCCAAAAAAAGCCATAGATTATACAAAACTAGAAGGGATCGCCCTTCCCAGATTACCTAACAGATATACACATAGGAAAAAAAGGAGCAGATCGCTCTGCCATGAAACAAAGATCCAAAGGACTGGTACCAGCATGCCGGAGCAGGACAAAAATACCCAAAATCATGTAGCAAGGACATTAGGCGAAGAGGCGTTTTGATGAAGAGATTCATGACAACCCAGGATACGCTGAATAATGGCATGAAGGGGTTCCTTTGAACCCTGGAAAATTTGAGCATTTCGCCATGTCCACAAGAACCAACAGGAGATGATAAACAGTGACCTCCAAGATGAGGATTGCCTACTCCACCATATAAATGCATCCTATACAGAAGAAAAGTTGTTGTAAGGAAAACCAAAATGTAAGGACAGATCATACTAGATATTAAGGGACGAGGCACATTGAAAGAACATGTGTAGATTTGATTCCGCTTCATTGAGGGACATGGCGCATCTGCTCGGCCCCTGCCATTTCTTCCTTTGAAGGACCTCCCATGTGAGGTTTTTGTTCCAGAATAACAGCCATGGGAAAATAATCATTTTGAGAGGACATGCACCTTCCAGAGACGGGGAGGGAACAACGGTTGAGGACTCCTTCCCATATCAGAGATCATATCAGCATAAATAAGCTTAACGCTCACAAAGAGATTTGATCTTTTGAGAGCCCAAACCAGAAGATCTTTTGTACCCGATCGAACGATTCCCATGCAACCAAGGCTCACTTTTACCGAATTCCAGAGAGAGAACATCGAATGGGGCAGGTGAAAATCCTCTCATTCTTTCTAGACCGGGGAGGAACCAGACCAATCTTTTATCAACTTAACCCAAGTGAAGCATCCCTGCCTGTGTAAAAAGAGGACCAACCGCAAAGGAAAAGAGAACTCCCAGGCGCAAGAAATATGATCATAACCAATGAGCATGCAAGAACCTGATAACCAATGAGCATGCAGGAACCCGAGCAGAGATTCCAGCAAAAATACTAAATGACGATCCACTCTTGATATACTGTATGCTGTTCACAGCGAACGCTAACCAGTAGAATTCATATTGCATGACAACTGTATCTGCAGAAAGGCCCAGGTCACCTTGGACCCATCATTCGAAACGGACATTGCTTCGACAAGTTTACTTATGGATGGATCCTTCAACCAATCCAGAGCTCAACTGTTATGAAGTGGAAAGCATTAGTTTGACAGGTTTGACCGTAAAGTTTAGCCCCCTATCCTGAACTGGAAAGCATGAGCAAACAGGGCTGCATAGTTACAAAGCTATCCACTCTTTAATGCATTCTACGAGAAAGTTGATGTGACATTTACCATGGATGGTCATACATGGTAAATATTATTTAGTTATTTTTATTTATAATTATGATTTATTCTCTATTGACCAATACATTCATATTTTATGAAATTTTTTGATTTTTTTTATATTTTGGTAATTAGACATATTTACTAAGAATTATTACCTTATAACTTATGGAATTTTTTGCATTATTTATATTTTTATAAGTAGACATATTTATAAAGAATTATTGCCCACCATATTTTTTGAATTTTTTTGCTTAAATTTAGGTAGGAGTAAAAAATAAATATGTTGCGAGTGTAGTTGAGATCCATGGGCTCTGCAACTTGCTCTAGAGTTGGAGTTAGGGTTTGACATTGGGTACCATGGCGGGAAGCGCAAGGGGGGGAGTGTTGCTCGCTTCTATAGTCAAGTAGTCACGGATAGAAGCAAGGACGCGGGAAAACAATGTTTCAAGAAACCTCTGGAGAAGGCAACAGAGGCAAGTAACACGGAAATATTGGGAAGAAACAAATCTCATGAACAGGGAGGGGATCAATAGGAAGCTAGTAAGGAGAAGGAGAAATGGGGTAGTAGTCAAAAACCTACTTCCATAAGGACAATTGGGGTCTGCAAACCCAAGTCGAATATCATTTCCCGGGTCATCTTAAGCGACCCGGCGCTACAAGCGCATAGGGATCATATGATGCAATATGGAATTATATGCAAATTCATGGAGATATGGCTGATAGAGAGGGCGTTGCACGTATGGATAAGAAGCCACTGGAAGCCAAAGGGGGAAATACACCTTCATCTAGAATCTAAGGGCTTCTTCACAGTGGTATTCACAAGCCTAGATGATAAAGATAGAGTATTCGAAGGAGGACCATATTTCTACGCTATTGTAGGCCTCTGCATGCGGCCATGGATGATGAACTTTGCACCGGAACGTGAAGCATTCACGTTGGTACTAGTATGGATCATACTATACTCCCTTCCTCTGGATTATTGGCTATCGGAATCTCTGAAAGCAATAGGCAATAAACTGGGAAATTTTCTAAAGATCTCATATGCGACTCTGAAAGGTAAATACACCTCCTTCGCCTGGATATGTGTGGAAATGGAATTATTTGGAGCACTTCCAGACGCGATAATTTTAGAAGTATATGATGAAGAATGGGTGCAGGCGGTAGACTATGAGCACATCCCATTTAGGTGCCGCAAATGCCATGAGCATGAGCATCTATATAGAGACTGCCCAACAAACTACATGGAGAGAAATGTGAAAACCACTGTGGATAAAAATCCCGAGGGTTTCACCAAGGTTGGGGGCAAAGGGAAAGGTGGAAAGCGGCCACAAAATAAGATCAATGACGAAAGACATCTGAGCCATAATAGCTTTAAGATCCTAGAAGAAGAAGAAGAAGGAAACAAAAAAAAAAAAACCAAGAAATGGAGAATATTATCACTAAGAAGGAAAGGGATGATAGCATGGAAGATATCATAGAAAACAGCCAGCAAAAGGATGATCTGCCAAGCATTATGGAGATAAGTAGGGACCATGAGATGACTCCAAGTGAGGCGGGAATAGAGGACCATGAACTGCAGGAGATTCTAAATAGGGAAAATCTAGATCTAAAGAAATTTTTGGAACAAGGGATGACTAAAGAAGTGGACTCCCTGCCAAAAGAGGAATATGATAGGGTCGACAACTCTTCCTATGGAGATCACAATCGAAGGGATCTGGAGTCAAAAGAACTTATGAAAGCCAGGAGCATAGAGGGGTCAAAATGATGGAGGAGACACAGGCACAATTTCCAAAGAACCCAGGCAGGAAGAGAGGAAGAAAAAGACAGAACGAGTTGCTGAATGAATGTGGGAAACTAATGATTAACTCAGGTAAGATGAAATATCTCACCAGTTATTCCCTTACAAACCTTTCTTAATGAAGCTCACAACCTGGAATATTAGAGGCATAGGAAATAGAAGGAAACAAAGAAATCTCAGTAATAGAATAAAACAAGAAAAACCAGATATGGTTTTTATTCAGGAGAAAAAATGTTTGATGGATAAGATTAGAGAAATTCATAATAAATGGCTAATCAAGTATGAGTATCTAGAGGTTAAATCAAATAACTCGGCCGGGGGGGATTCTTACGTTGTGGGATCCCCAGAAATTTGGAATCCTGGATGCTGAAGCATCCAAGAACTATCTTTCTTTGGTATGTCAACCTTTTGGTGATAAGGAGATATACATGATCACAAATGTCTATGGACCTCAAAAGCAAGAAGAAAAACTCAAGCTTCTCACCACCCTTTAGGATCTAAGAGCAAGACACCCTAATATGCCCTGGATCATTGCAGGAGATTTCAATATGATAAGATCTCTTATAGAGAAAAAAGACGGTATCAGACAACTAGGTAGAGATTCCATGGCCTTCCAGAACTTCATAATGAACATGGGGTTAGTGGACACTGAAACAATAAATGGGACCTTCACCTAGAAGAACAAGAGGGGAGGGGCTTCTCAATTCGCCTCTAAACTAGATATATTTATTATTTCAGAGGACCTCTTTCTCTTAGGCCCTGCCATGACAGCTTCTATTCTTCCCTTTGGAGGTTCGGACCATTGGCCTGTACAGCTGGAAGCCACTTTTATGGGTACACCAAGAAACAGACCTTTCAAGTTTGAAAATGCCTGGCTCTCTCACCCTGAATTCACCAGTAATATTGACAAATGGTGGAGAGAGGATTTGAACATTCAAGGCACTAGAATGTTCCTGCTCCAACAGAAACTTAAACATATCAAATCTAGGCTTAAAGATTGGAACAAAAAGGAATTTGGCAATATCTTCAAAGCCAAAAGAGAAGCTGAGAAGAAACTCCAGGAGATCAATCAGATCAACATCACAGAGGGCTTTACCAAGGAGCGGAAAAAGCTAGCTGATTCTTTGCAGGAAGAATGGGAAGATCGGTGCTTGCAAGAGGATATTTTCTGGAGACAGAAATCAAGGATACAATGGATTAGAGAGGGAGAAAGAAACACGAAGTTCTTTCATAAATCCACCATGGATCACAGGGCACACAACAGAATCACAAAGCTCAAAGATTCTCAAGGGAGAGAACTCGTCTCTCACAAAGACATGGAATCTATCCTTGTACAACATTTCCTCAGTATAGCAGAGGAGCCTCTGGAGGATAGATCTAGGTTCATCAACCATTTCACTCAGTATATCCCTCAGCTGGTTACCAGAGAGGACAACCACAATCTTAACAGACCAATGTCAGAAGAGGAGGTTAGTGAAGTGATCAATGAAATGAAAAATGGAAAAGCTCCAGGCCCAGATGGGTTCAATGTAGACTTCTTCAAGCCCTGCTGGAAAACAGTCAAACAGGATGTCCTTGAGGTGGTGGAAGACTCAAGAAGATCCAAAAAGGTTCTGAAGGCTCTTAATGCTTCCTTCATAGCTTTGATCCCAAAATAGGAAAAATCCATGACTCCGGATGGTTTCAGACCCATAGCTTTATGTAATGTGGTGTATAAAATTATTTCCAAGGTGATCGCCGATAGACTTAAGCCCCTTTTACCATCTCTCATATCAGAGGAGCAAACAGGCTATGTGTAAGGAAGACAAATCCTCAATAACATCATCCAAGCTCATGAGGTGGTACACTCTCTCAAAAGCAACAAACAAGCTGGCATGATCATTTAGCTGGGCCTAGCGAAAGCTTAGGACAAGCTAAGTTGGTATTATATAAGGGCAGTTCTAAGAGCCTATGGATTCAACCAAAATTGGATAAGATGGGTTATGGCACTAGTCACCACGACCAGTTTTTCCATCCTGCTTAATGGCGCTCCTTCAAGAACCTTCACACCCTCCAGAGGTCTCAGACAAGGGGATCCGCTCTCACCCTTCCTCTTTGTTCTCATGATGGAAGGGCTAGGCAGAGCGATTAAAATGGAAAATGCTGAAGGAAGAATCCAGGGTATCAAACTCACCTTGGATGGAGCGACAAATACTCATCAACAATTTGTGGATGACACAATGTTGTAGGGCATACCCACAGTCAGGGAAGCCAGAGCGATCAAACATATCTTAAATGACTTTGCTATGGCAGCTGGCACAGAGGTAAGCCTCAACAAATCAAAAGTTTTTTTCTTTAACACTGACATTGCTATTCAGAGAAACATCACTAGAATTCTTGGGTTTCAAAGGAACCAGCTACCTTCCAAGTATCTGGGCATACCTCTTACAGATAAACCTCTAAGCAAGAAAGTGTGGGAGCCAATAATAAATAAACTTCAGGACAAGATCAGAAAATGGACATGCAGGTCTTTAAATTTGGCGGGGCGCCTTGTGCTCACATAGGCTGTCTTGCAGGAAATTCCCATTTTCATGTTCTCAGCTCTTCCTGCTCCTAAAGGAATTAAGCAACAGATCAGGAGCATACAAAGGGATTTTCTATGGGGCAGAGGAGAAGAGAAAAAGAAATGGGCTTTAGTAGCTTGGGACAAGATCTGCAAACCCAAGAGCCATGGTGGCTTGGGGCTTCATGACCCTGAAACCCTCAACAGAGTTTCAGGAGCTAAACTTTGGTGGAGGTGGATCAAGGAATCAGTAACTCCCTGGGCTAAGATTTGGAAACAAAAATATGCCAAAAATTGGCAGGAGAAGGATCACATTAGAATGTCAGGGCATATTAAGGGCTCCCACATTTAGAACCTTGCCTGGGAAAATAAAGGTATTGTTCAACAACATAGTTTTTGGGAGATTTGGGTTGGGAATGTAACATGTTTTTGGGAGGACAACTGGCAACAGGAACCCAACTTGTATAAGGATGAATTAGCAGCTCTCAAGAATGATACCGACAACAAAGGTCTGCTTATGCTAAATGACTTCTGGGACCAGGCAAGGAATAATGGAAAATGGAGAATGTGGAAGGATCTAGGCCATAGTGAAGAGAGCTCTCTGAAGGCTCAGGCAGACTCTTGCTCAGGATCTATAGCATAGGAGGATTCTGGTATCCTCCTTGCTTAAACAACTAAGATGGGGAAGGAACACTGAAGGAAACTTTAACCCCAAAGAAGCTAAACATGTAGTAACATGATTTAACTATTCAAACCCTGATCAAGTTTGGAAGAATATTTGGCAGAGCGCCCACTGGATGACAATAAAGTTATTTATTTGGCTTGTTCTTTAAAGGAAAATTTTAACTTGGGAGAATCTCCTGAAAAAAGGCTTCACTTGACCATACATATGTTACCTTTGTGGCTCACAAGAGGAGACGATGGATCACCTTCTCAACCTCTGCCCTTTCACCTCTACCGTGTGGGAATGGGTGGCCTCAATCTTTAGGCACATTGATAGGGATAAGCTCAGCATCTCCAACACTTTGAAGAATTGGAGGAAAAACTTCTCAGGGAATGAGATCATTAATAAAGCCTGGACTCTGGTTCTAGGCTTTGTCATCTAGGATGTTTGGAAAAAATGCAATAGTAGGATCTTCAAGAACAAAGCAAGCAAGCCCCAACACATAATTGATCAAATTTTAAGGGAGTTCAAAGACACAGTCAAAAGCTTGTTGAGGAATCTTCCTAAGGACCCTCCTCTGCCCCAAGATGCGCGTATTCTACTGCATTTTGGTCTCTAGTCTATAAGCCCACAGGGTATAATCAAGGGTGTGAGCCAAATAAATGCAGATATAAATATTTGGAACCCTCCTCCACATGGTTTCTTAGAAGTCAATATAGATGGAGCATCTAAGGGCAACCCAGGGTTAGCTAGTTTTTGAGGTGTTATAAGAGATGAACAAGGTCAAATAAAGGAGATCTTTCATAGCCACTTGGGGAAGGACACTCATAACATGCCGAAACTCATTGTCTTAGAGAAATGCCTGGAAATCTTGGTGGATTCAAATTCACACAATGTCATCGAAGCAGATTCAGAATTGATTATTAGAGCGGCCAAGAAAATATGCAATGGTACATCATCAAATAAAGTGTCCAAACACTGGAGGCTATCATAGGTTTTTCACTGTATTTACATCCACCTGCAAACCTTAAAAATTGTAAGATTTGTCCATGTGAAAAGAAAAGCTAATATGTTAGTTGATCGTCTGGCGAATGAAGGAGTGATTAATAAGGAAAGGGACACTCGGCACGTTTGGGAGTTGTTACCCCCAGACAAATTGTTAGAGGATTGTCTCTATCAGGCTGGCAAAGATAGGGATTGGTGGATCGACATGATGGATTGATGAGGCCCAGGAGACAGGTAGGAGTACAGGGATGCTTAAACTGTTTGCTTATTGTTTGGCAACAGTCCGCAGATTGTATTGACATTAGTATTCCACCGGATTTGAGTGGATGGTTGAGATTAGTGGAGGATAACCAAGGTTGCAGTAGTGCGAGGATTGATAGATCTCGGTTGTGATAGATCTATGGTGTTCGGGCAGGGAAGTTACCTGACAGTTAACCAGCAGAAGCGGGTTGGAGAAAACCGCAAGTGGATTTCGGGCAGAGGAAAGGCTGTAAACGGTTTTTCCCTGTTGGCTTCGATTCCACTCAAACAGTGACACGTAGTAGAGAGGTGAGAGAGGGAAAGCGTTTTTTTGGGTGGATTTAGTGTGTGCAAGTTTAACCATGCGAAATCCGTGAGTACCGTTAGATCTGGTGAAGCGAGATCAACGTTTGACAAACGAGGCGCAAGTTTCGCAGTCAGGAAGGGTTGTAATAATTGGATCTTGAATAGATCAACGGTGGAGAAGTGCCAATGTTTCTTCGATGGGGTGGATTTCAAACTTTAATGAGAACTATGGTTTGTGTTTTCGTTGGGTCCGGATTGGTAGTATAGGGTTGGAGAAACCCTCGAGTGGATTTCAGGCGGAGGAAAGGCAGTAAGCGGTTACTCCCCATTGGCTCCGTTTCCACTCACATAGTGACACGTAGCAGCGAGTTGAGAGAGGGAAACCACTTTTAGAGCGGATTTGGAGTGCCCAAGTTAACCGTGTGAAATTCGTGTGAGCTGTTTGATATGGTGGATCGAGATCAACGGTTGACAGTAGAGGGAAAGTTTTGTAGTCGAGAAGTGTTGGGACCGTTGGATCTTGAATAGATCAACGATGTAAAACAGCTGATGAATTTTAAGAAGGGCGGATTCAAACTTTTTTAACTGAGGTTTGTGTTACTGTCAAGTTCGGAGCAGTGGTCTGGTGCCTAGCGGTTGCCCTTCAGTTGTCTGTGGATGACAGAGAGCCCTTGGGAGTTTAACACTCCTTGTTTAATAGTTTTTGAAAGTCTGGGGGATTTAGTTTGTTTCCTGTTGTTGGCATTCCCACAGCAGGCTAGATCTGGTTTGGTCTCTGAACTTGCATAAACATGTAACATATGTATTGTAATAATACGGTTAATAGAAGGCTCCATTCTTACTTGACCAAACAAAATAAAAAATAAATATGTTGTACTTACAGATTGTAACAAGCCCAAATTCAAATTCTTAGAAAAATTTGGTCTATATTTGTACAAGAGAGAAGAATAATGTGAGTGATGTATATTATGATTATATCTGAATGTCATTTTATAATGATATTAGGTTTCCCCAAAGAGACACGTCTTTTTTGTAAATTAAATTTAAAATTAAGTTAAATTTTCCTTATTTTGATTTTGTTGGAATTCAGATCACTACTGATAGGGAGAGTGAATCAATAGTGATAGGGTTTATGCAAATTTAAAAAAAAAATCACCTAATCAATAACCCAACATATTATAACAAATCTGAATATGTAAGCTCAACACAAAAATGAACACAAACACCATCAAGATAAACATACACACAAAGACACAAAGATTTATGGTGGAAACACCGAAGGGGAAAAACCACCTTGATGCTACGACGTTGCTTTGAATTTTATATTATTTGTCAAGAAAATCTTTACATAGCTTAGCTAGTCACTACCAGCTAGGAGACATGACCCCAACTATAGTTTGTTGGCCACTACCATGTAGAAAGCCTCAACTTCTTATTAACTTTTTTCTAGCCACTATAACGAAGTAGCCATACTCCTATCTTGGCAAGCCACCACTTGCTAGAGGCCCCAACCTCCTGTTGACGGTGGTGGAAATTTGTCAACCAAGGGGTTTCCTCGATGTGAAGTCCTAATTAGACCTCACACCATTTGGTGTAGGAACCCCATCCGGAATATCGACCTGATTGCCATATATATCAAAGATATGCCTTAGCTCTAACTGTCAGCACGAGAGAGGGATGCAATGGCGTCTTCAAAAAGCGAGGAGGTGTTCCTGGTGAGTGTTCAATTATAAATGTCTCAAGGTTCTTCTTGTGCAGAGAGGGGATAAAAGTGAGCCTCTAAGTGAGAGGTAGTAGTACCACCAAGAAGAGACACACATGACTTGGAAAGATCCATCTAACATCCAACGGAATAGCCCACAAAAGATGCAACGGTCATTACAACCAACAAATGAAGAAAGAACTGTCTAATATCTCGCAGAATAGTCCAGAAGGATGGGACAACAATAACAACCATTACAAAACATTCTCAATAAGTTAAGTACTAAAACAAATCAAATAGTTCAACTATCTTAGCACATGTGAAAGCACACATGAATAAAAACATTCACAAAATAGTCTTACAAACATTCATAATCCATGCATGAAGAACGTGCTGGCCTTAAAGGCTTCTGTCATTAAGTAAAAGTTCTAAGACACATGTTTATAATGTACATCACTAGCTCCAATAATGGAACATTGTAGCCACTCCTTGCTCAAAGAACTAGCTTATCTCTCTAATGCCTTATCAGAGGAGCCAAGGTGAAAAGTCCTTCGCTTATACAATGAGGGAGTATATATAACCAAAGGGTGATGATTCCGCTCCTTATGACTCTTTGGCTACCCTCATGACTGTTTTACTTCCTATGACTTTTCAGCTTACATGACTGTCCATATTACATATGTCCTTTAGACTTCCACTTTACAATGAATACAATATATATGGTCCATAATGATGATGTGGCATATGACAACTCATGACAAGACATGACATGGAATTGTTAATATGAACTTCTTGAATGATGTGGCAATGTCAAGCCACTGCTGTTGTTGTGAATGATGTCTTCTTGAGAATGTTCTTGTCTTCTACCTCCTCGTGGCTTGTTGATAGGAATCTTCAATGATCTTAAGTCTTGAGTTGTGTTCACGAGTTGGTGTCCCTTTGCTTTGCCTTGGTAGATCAACTTGCATGCTTAGCTACAAGAGTTCCTTTTACATGTCTTCCTCCTTCATCCCCTTCTTCATCATCAAACCATTGTATGATAAGATACCTGTATCTGTGATTCACTCATGACGAGACGACATCAACCCGAAAACCCCCTAGTATAAGATGATGAATTCTGATCCATCAATTGAGCTCAAGACAAGTGACAGGTTTGGGAGAGGGGCTCAGTGACTGTGCATTGCACAGGTCTAGCAGCTAGGGTTGAGGCTTGAGGCCTGAAATTGCGCAATGTGCATTTCAAGCTGGGCTGAGGGACAATCCAGTGGGACAGGCCAAAGGGATGGTCACAGTGGGAGAATTCTGTGTAGTTTTGAGAGGAAAGAGAGGCTAGTCCACTGTAGTATTGTACAGTTCAGAGGCTGAGGGAGAGAGCTTGGGGCTTGTGCTTACATAATCCGTAGTTAAGGCTAGGCTGTCTGAGAGGTTTGCGTAATTATGGAGGTGAAGTCTGGGTCTTGGGCTCATAAATTGCACAATGGAGTAGTCTTGGGAGTCAGGAACTGTTCATTGCGCAAAATCAAAAGTGAAGGTCACAACTAGAGGACTGGAACTATGCAATGCATAGTCCAGGCAGGCTGGGTGAGGTCAAGTTGCTGGGTCAGGAAGCCTCTTCGGAAATGGTTAAGTGTTAGACCTATGAGACTGATGTGTCAAGTGATAAAGCTTCCATTGTGATCTAACACTTTACTTGACGAATCAACAACATAGAACACTCATGACCCATAAACAATGCATCTTCTTGTGTGTGACCGCTCTATGACCAATTACAACAAGTGCCACACCTCATATACACTTTACGACGACTGTGACGACACTTGTGCGACAATGATAAAATCTTTTTGAATTGGTGCGACGAGTGTTTATATGGTTAGGATAACTCATAAAAACAAAAGTGGACCCTTGAAACTACCAGAATGATATTTTACACTTGATGCGACAACCGACATGCCAAAATACAACATTTTTCCTAAGTAACAAACGAGACCAAAACACTCCAAAAAGATACATGAAATGGGTCTTAGTGTTTGGGACAACAATGCACAAGACCAAGGAAGACTCCAAAATTAAGCATAGGCTAAAATTTTGGAGGGTATTGTAGCCGCTACAACACTTAGCAACACACTGGTAGAATTACAACTTCTCTGTTTTGGTTAACACTTTTGCGCAGGGCATTGGTTCTTTAGGGAGTATTGATTCATCGTGCAGATTACTTTGGCCTTCCCACTTACCCCAAGAACAGACATGGTCCCCTCTATACCTTCTCAGTTGAACACAACATAAGATTCAACATAATCACATTGTTTCGAGTTGGGAAGGGTAGTGTAGCTCTCAGGCTTAAGATTTTCATAGTATAATTTTTCATCTCTGGTGTTGCTCCGCTTCTAGAAGACCTAAATAGTGCCCCGACAAAGTCACATAGGAACACAAACATTGTTTCGCTTCCGGCAAGCCTAGACATTACCTCGACAAAGTCGCTTCCTTCACCTCTCTGAGCATTCACCTTTATTTATTTATTTATTTAAAGAGAACTGTGCATTGGCACTTATTTATTTTGGGGCGGAAGAGTGACCCCAACTTATTGAGAGCATAAGAGGTTTTTCCTTCAGATAAGCATATAGAAACCTCGAATTTAGGTTTGCTCGTTTATATTTCCCCCCTTCTCCATTTCTACTAGTTGTATAAGCTTGAAGACACCAAAATAGAAAAACCGAGTATAGGCATGAGGTTTCCGGACTAGACATGGGTTCATGGTTAGACCAAAACTCTCCTTATGGATGGATAATATTTTCCGTCGGAACTTCATCGGCCAAAAAGATGTAACCAACACAACGAACACAGAAATAAGGTTAGCCAAATGCTGAAGTGTCACAAAACTCTTTATAGTTCGGCCACACACATACTAAGAAGCCACAACATGTCCAGGCACATCACTTATTCACATGATGAAAACAAAAGAGACAAACAACAAGAAATAAAAAGAAAAGAAACAAAATGAAAGGAAAGACAACACACAACAAGGGAACAAAATCAATGTTTGGTTTGTGTTATATTCTTTCCAAAACTAGTCACATGTGCGGGGGGGTGGTAGCCCCCCTTGTTGATGGGTTTCAGGGGGCGGAAGCCCCCTTGTCTGGGGTTTGAGGCAGTGCCTCGAGATTTTTTTTTGGACCCTATATTAGGTGGGCGGACCTACCTATGGTTTTGTGAATGGGTTTTGCACATGGTTTTGGGCATGTTGGTTTTCTGCACATTGTATTTTGTAGATCCGTTGAAGGGAACTACGATTATGTTCTAATCCAGGGTTAATGGATTGGAGTTTACGAATGCTTCAACATGTATATATATGTATTGTAACATTGAAAGGAACATAATGAAAAATCAATCTGGTAGTCCCGGTTTTGGGATCCAGGGGAAAATCTCTGTGTATATCTGTTCTATGTTTTTGCCATTATTCATTTTCTATTTTTTAGAATTAATATGAAGGTAATTTATGTATGGGGTTAAATCCTACAATCAGAAGACAAAAAAAAGAAGTTAAACCAAAGCATAATACAAGAGAAAGTAAGAAAATACAAGAGAGACTGAAGAGAAAAACATGAGATGGGTGCAAGAGAAGGAAACTAAGATGCAACTAATCCTACTCCTAAACTAACAACTAGAGGTCAGGGTCACGTATAACCAATATGGCTTGGCTTTAACATATTTCCTTGCTTCAGGGAGAGACGAAGGGTAGCTAAATGGTGAAATAACACAATACTTTTGTAGCATGCTCCCCTCCGGGGTGGGATAATAAATTATTCAAGCAAGAGGTTTGACCTTTATTAGCAGAAATCGTGTGTGGAAGAACTACCAGATGAATTATCCACAACAACCAGAATAAACACGGAGGGAGGTTGGGATTGGGATGATGGTCAATCAGAAAGCCGGATGGGCCATTGTCAGGAGGGAGCTATATGCTCACACTTTTTCTTAATGAATGCTTTTTCAGTATGGAACTCCGACTATTAACACTTTACCCTTGTCTTGCCTTTTTATTACTATAAATTACCTTCAAAGCTAGGCATGGCATGTTTTGACCACTTTCCTTTAGGAGTATGAAGACCTTTGAAAGTACCACTATCAACTTGGGATTAGATTGCACAATAAGAACCTTACTCTTCAAAAGAGTGGTCGAGGAAGGAAGTGCATCACTTTTTCTTACAAGCAACACTAGATCATAGATGGGGATTATTGCCTTATCCCTCTTCTTATTACCATCACCCTAAGAGCATGGAGTGATTCCAGTGAAACCATCGTAGTTGTTCCCGACCTGCATCTACAAAGATATGAACAATTAAAACAGATATAAAGTAATTCACAATAGAAAAGATAAAATATTGAATAACTTGCACAAACATTTGAAGGTATTTCCTATGGGAAGAAAGATGTGTCACAACCACTACCTTTATCCAATCCACATTCTTACCTCTCCGATGGAAAGCATAATCAGACAAACCTCGAACAATTCTTGCGAATGCACCTTCTTCTATGTCATCCTTATTAGCAAGCACAAGAAATGGCCAAAACCAGTTTATTGCAATGGAGCTTGCCGAGTAAGATTGCTCCAACCATTCAATGACTGGATCATAAAATATGATGATCCTCTTCAAAACCTCGAAATCTTTGAAAATATGGATTTTCAATTAGAGGCACATGATTATAACAAGATTCATGTAAGGGAAAATAGATATGGTCATATTCATTAGTCATGTCGAGACGGTGAGGACTTGACATAACCATCAGTAGGGACTAGAGTGTCTCAACCGCTTGACAAAAATCTGAATAATAAGATGTTGAACGATGAAGATCGATGGTTGTAAAACAACTACCATTGGATTTACTAGTGGGAAAATGATGACATGAATGATAGTCATTAAGGAAAAAATAATGATTAGATGAGATGATTAAAGCATTAGATTCCCAATTTGTAATAAACGAAGATAAATCAATTTGAAAAGTTTTGTGAATGCTCTGAACAATTGAACCAAGTTCCTCACAAGCCAAATGTGATACACCATTTTCCTGTAACTGGTGATAATATGTGAAAGCATGGGATGTCAGCACAAAAAATACATGAAACTAGTTAGGACATGGTGAACGGAGAAGAACTTGATTTGTGCGATAACTCATGCATTGGTTATTACTCCAGAGGATCTCTGATGTGATGAAGAGAAATATTTGCGATATGATATTTGCAAGGAAAGCTAGGAGCTGGTCATCATGAATGAACTTGATAGGTATGGTTCCTTCAACCAAAGATGGTCTTTGGAATGATCAACTTCACGATTCCATGACTCTGTGAGAGATACACATTTCAATCTCGAGTTTCCTGAGACGGGCTTGAACGAAGATGAATGAAGTGAAAAAATATTCATGAATCCGGCCGGAAGTAAAATCTTGAAAATTTGAAAGATCACATCTGAGGTACCAGACATTTCTCAAGAAGAAATTTTCATTGAGTGAAACCATGCAAAGAGAAGGATCGTGTGGGAGAAATAAAATCTGACTTAGTTTAGGGGACTTACTAGAGTTGGGAGATCCTGACATAACCATCAATGAAATTTGAAGTGCATCGACTCCCTGGCAGTTCCCAAAACTTTCTAGAATTGTAAAATCACATTTTGAAGATTGTACGAGATCGTGCATGGTGTGCGGGTAGCTACTACTATTGGTTTCAATAAGCCCACTGCTCACTGAATGGCAACCATATTTGTCACTCATTTGACTGGATTATTCAACTTCAATAACCATATTACTCAAGTCAAAAGGTTCTTCTAATGGCAAATTCAAAGATAAATGAATCGAAGAATTTTCATCAGCAAGCTGATTTGAAGGGTTGTATTCATGCAAGAGAAAATGAGGGTTGGGAAGAGCACTCAAAGATTTGATTGTTTTCATTCACATCATGGATAATCTCACCGACTTGTGCCAATTGAGAGGTTAACTCATCATATGATGGATTTGAAGAACAAGGAGTACCCCCGTCACAAGTAGATATATCAGAGACGATAAAGCAGAAGGGATAGTGATATGAAGAGGAAGTTTGAGTAAGAATATATTCTTTAACTGAATCAGATTATGGATGAAAAGTAAAATCTTCGTGAGAAACCAAAATATCAGCTGATGCACCTACGGATTTATGATTTCATGCATCAATAAAATCACCATCATTGGAATGGTTGTTTCCCAAGGCTGTGGATTGATTGAAAGAATTGATTGCATTTGATTCACTACCAAGATTAGCAGATTGAAAATCACCCAAGAATGGAAGTTCATAATCTTGACACAGAGTATCTTAACAAAAATAAGAAATATTGAGAGCATATTCACCTTCCTACTCCTCTGCCTGTGTAAAGTGACTTCCTTGTACTTGATCGTAGTTTGGACCAACAAAGCAAAAATCAAGAGAGTGTGAAAGACCAACTAGTCGAGAAGATTGATCGGGGGGATCATAGTGCAAAGAGTCAAGGCATGTAGATGGGAGAGGATAACAAGAATTTAGACTAGAGTTATGAACAATGAGATTATCTTGTGGAATAGAGGAGTTAGTCTTCACCATAAGTTTCATGAACCATTATGGAATTTCCTCCATTGAATCTAAATCATGAATAGAAGAAGAGTGAGAAGGTGGATTATGAATTACATTTGCAGATTTTTTTAACTTTATTGCTATCACACAGAGGCACCCACATCGAGACAGGAAAAGGAGGAGGACAAGGCACAAAAGGAGTAGTAGGTTTCTCCTCCGAAATAAGAGGCGTCTCATGATTCACAAGAGTCGGGGGAGTAGGAAAATCAGAGAGTTTAGGTTTTCTCTATAAAGAGATAAGAACCAAGCGCTCAAACTCTTGTTTCAAGAAATCCCGATTCATGTATTCTTCAGAAATTTCACAACAAATGTGAAGGAATCGATCAGAAAAATCCTCAACTGATTCATTAGGCTTCATTATCAAGATATTGATTCTTTTACAAACATCTCGGTAATTATACCTGTTGAAGGCTTGATGGAGCTCCCTGAAGAACTAATGAAGGGAATGGATGGAAGCAAGTGGCAAGGTATGGCACCATCGATTAACACAACCTTTAAGGGCGAGGAAGAAAAGCACACAAGAAAATTCGTCGTTATTGATTTTGTAAGATTCAAAAAATTTAGGAAAATTAGAAATGTTATTGGTTATGGGTGTTCCATCATCACCATCAAAATTTAATTGGGACAAGTGATCGAGAGGCTCATCAGGGATTGAAAATTGATAAAGGAAAAAATTGGAGAAACACCCCGAGAGTAAGATTTGTGTATGAGCCATTTTAGATAAGAGGTTCAAACTAGATTCAATGGGCTCATCTTGTCATATGGCCCTCCTTCTATTGCCAATTGTTGACGGTGCTGGAAATCTGTCAACCAAGGGGTCTCCCTGATGTGAAGTCTTGATTAGACATCACACCATTTGGTGTAGGAGCCCCATCCAGAATATCGTCCAATTGGCATATATCTTAGAGATATGCCTTGGATCTAACTGTCAACACGAGAGATGGATGAAATGGTGTCTTTGAAAAGCGCGGAGGTGTGCTCGGTGAGTGTTCAGTTGTAAATGTGTCAAGGTTATTCTAGTGCGGAGAGTTGAGAAAAGTGAGCCTCTAAGTGAGAGGTAGTAGTAACACCTAAGAAGAGACACGCATGAGCTGAAAGGATCCATCTAACATCCAACATAATAGTCCACAGAGGATATGATGGTGATTACAACCAACAAATGAAGAAATATTTGTCTGATATCCTGCAAAATAGTCCACAAGGATGGGACAACAATAAAAACCATTACAACACATTCTCAATAAGTTAAGTACTAAAATAAATCAAATAGTTCAATTATCTTAGCACATGTGCAAGCACACATGAATAAAAACATTCACAAAATAGTCTTACAAACATTCATAATCCATGCATGAAGAACATGCTGGCCTTGAAGGCTTCTACCATTAAGTAAAAGTTCAAAGACAGATGTTTACAATGTACATAACTATCTCCAGTAGTGGAACATTGGAGCCACTCCTTGCTCCTTAAAGAACTAGCTTATCTCTCTAATTCCTTGTGGGAGGAGCCAAGGTGAAAAATCCTTTTCTCATAAAATGAGAGAGTATATATAACCAAGGGGTGATGCTTCCCCTCCTTTTGACTCTTTGAATACCCTCATGACTATTTGACTTCCTATGAATTTTCTTCTTACATGACTCTCCATATTACATACGTGTCCTTTGGAGTTACACTTTACAATGAATACAATATACATGGTCCACAATGGTGATGTGGCATATGACAACTCATGACAAGACATGACATGGCAATGTCAAGCCATTGCTGCTGCTGTGAATGATGTCTGCTTGAGAATGCTCTTGTCTTCCACCTCCTCGTGTCTTGGTGATAGGAATCTTCAATGATCTCAAGTCTTGAGTTGTGGTCGTGAGTTGGTGTCCCTTTGCTTTGCCTTGGTAGATCAACTTGCATGCTTAGCTACATGAATATCTTTTGCATGTCCTCCTCCTTCATCCCCTTCTTCATCATCCTACCATCATATGATATATTAGGAGAATTTTGAGGTCTAAAATGGGCCTCCTAAGGAAATTATAAAATAATAGTGGAAATAATAAAATAAGATTAGATTACATCATTAAATTTTAGAGGGAAAAAAGAAAAAACTATTTTTTCAACTCGTATTTTCAACTTATCTCCCTACGGGTTTGCTCAAATTTTGAACGAAAACACTTGTTGGATGCAGAATTTAATTCCTCATCCAAAAAGTACCAATCTTTCATACTTTTGATGGATCCCGCTACATGAAAAATGAGAAATACATGAAAAACATGATTGCAATCACACTTTTTCATGTATTTCTCATTTTTCGTGTAGGAGGGTCCATCAAAAGTATGAAACATGGGTGCTGCTTGGATGAGGAATTAAATTTTTCATCCAACGAGTACTCCCACTCGAAATTTGAGTAAAAACTTAGGAGATAAGTTGAAAATACAAGTTGAAAAGGTAGTTTTATTATTTTATTATTTTTTAATCTTTTTACTTTTTTACTCTAAAAATGGTGAATCATCCCCCATGGTTGACATCATCATCTTGAATACTATTGGTTCTTATAAAGTTTATTTTGGTTGTACATTTTTCTTAGGAGGCCCATTTTAGACCTCAAATTTCCTCCAATGAGATACCTGTATTTGTGATTCACTCACGATAAGACAACAACAACCTGAAAAACAACCTAGTCTAAGATGATGCATTCTGATCCATAAAACGAACCCGAGACAAGTGATTGGATGGGGAGAGGGGATAAGTGATTTCACGTTGCATAGTTATAACAGCCAGGCCTGAGGCTTGAGGCTTGAAATTGTGCAATGCGCAGTTCAGGCTAGGCTGAGGGACAAATCTATACAGTTTTTGGAAGCCAATGGGATATATTGAAGAGATAGTCACTGTGGGAGAATTTTGTGTAGTTCTGAGGGGAAAGGGAGGATGTTCCATGGTGGGATTGCATAGTTTAGAGGCTCAGGGAAGGAGCTTGGGGCTTGTGCTCATGCAATGCATAGTTAAGGCTAGGCTGTCTAAGAGGATTGCATAATTCTGGAAGTGAAGGTTGGGCCTTAGGCTCAGAAATTGCGTAATGTAGTAGTCCTGGGGGTCAGGAACTGCGCATTGCATAAAATAAAAGGTCAAGGTCATAGCTAGAGGAATGGAACTGCGCAATGCGCAGTCTAGGCAGGGCAGGTGAGGTCAAGTTGTTGGGTCGGGAAGCCTCTTCGAAAATGGTTAAGTGTTAGAACCGTGAGACTGATGTGTGAAGTGATAAATATTTGACCATGATCTAACACTTAGAATACTTGTCGAATCAACAACATAGATCACCCATGACCCATAAACAATTCATTTTCCCATGTGTGACCACTCTATGACCAATTACAATAAGTGCAACACTAGAAATACACTTTACGACGACTGTGACGACACTTGTGCGACAATGCTCAAAACTTTGTGAATGAGTGTGACAAGTATTTATATGGTTAAGAAAATTGATAAACAAAAATATGGACCCTTGAAACCACCATAATGATATTTTACTCTTGATGTGACAACCCACATGCAGAAAAGACGACATTTTTCCTAAGTAACAAACATGATCAAAACACTCCAAAAAGATACATGAAATGAGTATTAGTGCTTGCGACAACAATCTAAAAGACCATGGAAGTCTCAGAAATTAAGCTTAAGCCAAAATTTTGGAGGGTGTTGTAGTTTCTACAACACTTGCTCAACTTCTATGCGGACCCCGTTAAAATTTTTTCAGACTATGCCCAATAATCTACTCGACATAAACATTACAACATCTCAAGTGTACAACTAAACTCCGACTCTTTAACCATTGATCAATGCTACAGATGTACAAGAAGCATCATTATGCATTATAACTCGCTTCATCCTCCAATAGCAACATAATACATTTATAATATTTCTTCTCATCCCAATGTACCAAATCAAAAACATTAATTGCATTCCATACCCGATGATGACCAAATAAAATAAAAATTAGTTAATCATTTAAGTTCTCACACCAAATACCATGAGCGAAACCCTTGGTAATTTCTCGTGGTTTTTTCTTTCTACTCTCAACACTACATCACCAAACACCTGCAACCAACCAAACACATGCTACAAGGTATCATCACACCATTCAAAATGGTACAAGGTAACGTCACAACATTCAAGCACATGCTACAAGGTATTTTCACATTAGCACACCAAACACATGCTTATCATTTGGCATGCATTGTAGTACTTGTATAGTTTAGATACACATTAAGAATCATACTTCATCCATGTGTGGGCTCAGATGTCATTGTCATATTCATGTATCTCTTTACTGAGCCCTGTAGCAATGTTGTCTTTATTATTTGGGTGATGATGGAATGGTCTTAGTGTCGAGCATCTATTGGAGAGAGAGTATAGAGTCTTGTTGCATCTATGTGTTAGTTGTTGATATTTCCTTGTAATTCATGATGAAGCCTTGTATTTCATGTACATCATGTAGTCTTGGATTCATTGGTCCAGTTTATGGCCACTTTCATGTGACAAAAAGGTGAAATTCATTGTACAATAACTAGGGAGATGTTTGTGTAACACCCTCCTCCCACATCTACCCAAGTAACTACCCAAAATGGGTAAACATGTGATGAGAGGATACCATTATTGGATTTTACCTCATATGTGACCTTAAAGAAGTGGAATCGACCGAAATATCACACACAATAATCTAACATCAACTTCAGGACCCATAGAAACCAATCCAACATTCCAGAAAACTTGCCCTTGGGTCCTATTGAATTTTTAACCATCTTAGGCCTTAGTAGCTCTCATGTTATAGGCATGAAAACATCCAGAAATCCAAATTCTCTCTCACAAGTTTATGTGCCAGCGTCTAGGGACCCAATTTTCTAGTTCTGTGCCAACAACCTTGGGATTTAAGCCATTTTTTCAGGCCCATAGCCAAAGTCACTTCCTAGAATGGAGTGATAGCTTAATATCAATAGAATAATAGGAAAAAGATGATGCCAAAGCAATAAGTTGAAAAAGACCTTAACCAAAGCCCTACTGGCTGTTATCACCTGGATTGAACCTCAGGTTGAAGGGAGGTAATGTGAGAGTAACCACAAACCACGCTTAGCCAAGTAGCTAGCCCTACTAGGCTGGGAGAGGGCTCTCTCCGTAAGGATCTCAACCAAGATGACTGGATCGGGTAAAGGATATTAGGCTAGGTATAGTAGCACGAAGTTTTGATTGGATATTTGAAGGGGTTTTGTTGGATCAGGAGGAGCTGGGCAGTTTAGGTCTAGGAAACTAGGTTAAAATTGCAGGGTGTTCAATGGGGAAAGGTAGGCATAGGCTTTAGCACTCTAGGGTTTAATGGGGTGAGATGTTTAAGACTGGTGAGAAGCTAAGAAGAGCATGTGAAAACCATGGATCCTTCCTAGACTGCAGAAAACATGAAATGGTGAATGGTTTCCCAAGGTAGAGCACTGATGTAATGAATTCTGCCTATCAAACTTGAAAACATTCAACTAGAAGCAATGAAATGATTAACGGAATACATAAAACATATTAACATATAATCACAGAAGAAGAAACTGTACTAAAACTCCATACCACAGGGATCCCACAAAAATAGTTGCAATTCTTATTAATCTCATGCTAAACTGCTACAAATGGTGTACAATCAAGGTCTGAGCATCCAACTGAGTCCAACCCTCTACAAAGAGAAAGAAGAAGAAGATATAGACAAGTATTCAAACTCCTCCCATCTTGAGGGGTAGAATCCCTAATATGGGGAGCTAATCTAACTGATACTGAACAAGAAACAAGAATATATGCACCTCAACAACTTGGCTGTAAAAGTGAAAAAATGATTCATTTGAGCTCAAACTAACTTCTAAAGCAATGAATCTACCCTCTATAACTATTTATCTATCATAGTTACATGCCAAGTCATCATTTACAATGGTGAAACAACCTCCATGAGAGAGAATCCATGATCATAGTGAAAAAACTGGAAAAATAGCCATCCTGAGCAAAACTGCCCAACGCTCAACGCCACTGGCCAGAAGCATAGCACCACTTTCAGGTCCCTTTTGGAGGACTTCCTGACATCCAAATTCAGCCCACGATAGCTCATTAGAAAGTTCTTCAAGTATTATTTCCAAAACACCTAGAATTTCTACACTTAAAGCTCATTTGACCCCTCAAAACTTGATTCTCCTAAGACTGCTTCTGTGTACACAAAAAGTGGTAGAAAGGTCATTTTTAAGGTGTTTTTTGACCTTTTGATGGACCAGTTCTACCCCAAAAAATTTGAAACTTGCTAGGGTGCATGTAATCATCACTCTGAATCCAAAAATGCAAACCATTTCTTCATTGAGTTGCCCTAGGAAAAGCGTTTATGTGTATTAAATTCCAAAATTTGCAAATGACAAAATTTTCTCCAAATTTTCCCAAAATTAGTGAGAAGCACCATCATCAAGTGATCTGATGAGCCAATGAAGCTTTAGCTAACATCCTAATCCTATCCTTCTCCTTTTTTCCTTTCAACACTTGCCTTATATTAGCTTTCATATTCCTAACCCTCCTGTTGCAAATCTTGTTTCGGGTCTTGTAATGATAGGCCATGTGTCTGAGCATCTAATTATCTCTTTTGGCCTTATGTATCAGCTTCTCAAAGTTTAGGTTGACTCTCTAAAGCCAAGTCTCTCTATTATCTTCAATCTCTTGCTCAATAGGAGTCAAAGTGACTTGTGCCTCTTTGCCACTTTGTCGTTTTACCTTGAGCATTTCCAGCTCCATGAGGACTTATTTTTCACTCAACTGCTTGTTTTCTTGCTCCAAGTATGTTATGACATATTTGGCCCTTTCTAAATTGTCCATCAGAGCTTGTACCTGAGCCTCCCTTTCCCGTATGATGATGTCCTTTATTGTTTCTTTATCCTAGGCCTCTAAGTCAGTGATTTCCATGCCATGATGAGAGTAATGCTGTTCCGGCTCATCATGCTCTGTCAAGTCGATGTCTCTTTCCTTCTCCTCATCATCATCTGACATCTTTTCCTTCCCTTTGTGTAGCAGATGCACCTGTACTTGCTGTGTCGATGAAGAAGGCAAAGCCCCTTCCACATCTTGTGGAGCTATCATTTGCCTATGAGCTAATGAAAAATGCAAGGTCCCTTCCACATCCCATTGGAGTACACACCTGCCTATCGGCTGCAAATAATCTTCTTGTGCCCCTCTGATATGTCATGTAAACAGGCACCTCAGTAGTTCTAGTCTCCTTGGCCTCCTCATCTATTTTCACCTGAGCACTGCTAGAATGTCCTCCTGTTTCTTGAGACAATGGTGGAGGAATTTGAGGACCCCTGAAAATTTCATGAGAAATAAAGGTCTCCCAAGAGATGTTGAGGAGACTGAGATGATGAAGCACAAAGATCTTGATTAGGGAGTAATGATAAAGACTGCTCATCTGCTGAGGGTATGGCTTCTTCTAGACAATATGGGCCATCTTCTCAATATTCCTGAACAAGAAGTAAGGGGGCTTTAACATTCTCGCCCTGGTAAAATGCATGAGGAGCTTGATGTGATAAGTGTAGAGCCTGGAGAATATGCCCTCACAAGTGAAATACTTCACGATGATTTTCATCATGGGGACATACTTGTTTTCAGAACTTTGAAAGGAAAAGGTCTCTTCACCTCATTTCTATATCGGGGTTTGATATAAGGCTCGCAATAATGTTCATCCAGGTCCTGGGCCTTGAACCACTTCTCCCCTACATAAGGAATCCTGGTTGCATATGAAATGATGGAAGGTGAGATGGTGAATGTTACCCCAGTAAGAGTCACCCTGTTGTCCTGAAGATGGGCTACAAAAAGTCTAGTGAGCTCCAGGTGGTATTGAACTCTCTCTACCTGCTCACAGAACTCATAGTAGCCAAGATATCTGAAACATGTGACAACCAACTGAGAGGCTTGCAATTCCCTAAGGTTTGATGGCTCTTCTCTGATAATCTTGCCTCCCTTGTATGGTTTTCTCTGCTACCTAGCTCCATCTGCTGAGGTGTCACTGCCTGTGTTCTCCTCCTCATAGTCTTGGTCTTCCTGGTCCATGTTTGCAAAACTGGAAGTTGTATGAAGGGAATGAGTGAGAGTGTTTTAGGAGTGAGGGGATGGAAAATGACTTTATGGGAAAAAAATGAATGAGGGAGTAGGAAATGAGAGGGAGGGCTTGTTTTGTTTGATGCCCTTGGGGAAGAGGGATAGAGGGATGTTATGGAAAAGAGGTAAGGGGATAGGGAAATAGGGATAGGGGAATTTAGAGCTGTAGGGATAGGTGATAGGGTGAGAAATAAGGGTTTAGGGTTTTAGGCATCATTAGGGAGGTTTTAGGGTTCTATATTTAACATGGAAAATGTTGCTTATAAGTTTGATTAGCAAACCAAAACTAAAGTGAGGGATGTCAACTTACTTGAAATGATGGAAGGAGAGAGAAATTTGGAGTTTTCTTGAGAGTTTGAGGGTTTTCTAGCCCTCTTGCACAAAGGGCAGTGCCACTGCACAGAAGCACAGTGCCCGTGTAAAATTTCACTGTAGAACTTTTCCAGACACATAGCGCCGGCCTCAACCCGTAGTGTCAAGCTCTGAATGCATAACACTGACCTGCCTGACTTAGAAGTGTAGCGCCACTCTGCCAACGCATAGCACCACTGCTCAACTGCTCCAGAAGCGTAGCGCCACTCTCTAGAAGTGCAGCGCCAAGCTTCCTTTGCCCAAAACTCACTCAAGCTTGCCTCTTCCTCTCACTTTTTGATTCCTTGCTTGGCAAATGAGGATAATGAATTTGAAAATGAAATGTGAGAGCTTAAATAGGAGTAAATTTTGATTTTTCACTTGAAAAACCCACTTTCTAATGTTTCTTTTCCTTCTTCAAAATTCTGTTTTTAATGCCTTTTCTTCTTTGTGTCTTTGCAGGAGAATAAATGCTCTACTTAACCTGATTTTTGCATTGTTTCTTTGTCTGGTAGCAAGGAGAGATGCTTTGGTGAAGCTGGGATCATTTATTACATATAGTGACTCAAAATTACATAAGAAATACAAATAAACTTAAAATACTCCGTTTTCACCTCAAAAAAATGTTTTTGAGGTGAAAATTATATTAGGTTAAAAGAAAATAATTTCAGTAACTATGACTTACAGGCCATCATGCTTGATTTATTGATCATCCTCATACCCTTTCTGACCTTTATTTACACTTTAAAATCAGGTTCTTGACATTGGTGATGAAACCTTAAGACCTAATGAAAGCATGCCTTGTGACCTAATGAAAGCATGACTGCAAATTGACCATGAAACTGTAACTAAATGACAACCTGAAGAAGGGTCAACAAGTATACTCTATGAGGGAAAAATTTAACTTTGAAGAGAAGACAACCATCAGTGGATCAGTTCGACATGACCTAATGAAATGATGTAAAAATTTCAGTATGGGACCCATAAAAATGAAAATGCAAAGAGAAAATTTTGATCCCTGATGGAAGTATGTAGATACTGACACTAACATTGGCTCCATTGGGGATGGTAGCTCCTTGGAGGTGCCAAGAACACCGTAGGCAAAGTAGCCTTATCCATTGGGCATGGAGTAAAAAAAAACCTCAATCTGAAATACATGACCGAATACTGATGACTCAAAGACACAAACTGACGTTTACTCAACTAAAAACTGACTCGATACTAAAACACAATTGACAACTTGGAAAAGATGCTCAAAATGGAGCTTATTCAATAAAACCTACTTTAACTATTCCATTCATCACTTGATTAAGTGAAATGAAACATCCAATGCAACCAAGTAAGCATTTTGGCTGCTGTTTGAATTCTTCGCAAGTGTTTGTTTATGAGAAAGAAGAGAGAACTGCTGAAATGCAACTCCCATGAAAACTTGTAAACAAATCCAAATTTTACCAGATTGAATAATATGGATTCTCTACCTGACTCCAAAAATACTGCATAAGGATCTTGAAATTCATGTGCACTGGGACTTAGCCCATCCAATGGATTACTTTGCTTCTCCTCATACCATGAATTCAAACGTTCATCTAATCTTTGTGACGAGACTCCTGCTGAAAATGACAAAAAAACCGGTTGTTGGATCAATTTTGTATCGATACTTTTTTCAAGCTAAAAGTTAGCTAATGGAGAAGGACTTTGACTGCAGATATCATCCAATACATTAGCTATTGGATCATGAAAAACTTGAAAAGACTGTTGCAACCCATTTTTTATTGGTTCCAATGAGATTGCATGATTTTCTATAGGCTGCTCATTTGAAGATATACTATGAAAAATTCCCTTTAAAAACTGAAATGATTCAAAACATAATGATATGGAATCATCTTGCATCATTTGATCATATGTTCGAGCTTCCAAGTCTTCATCTGCAACTTGACATCCAATGGCATTCGGGGGCTACAAATCTAGATATGAGAAGTCTTGAACACTTTTCTGAGAATCACAATGAACCATTGTCCCCTCATGTCATTTGCTGCATTATAATCTATTAGGGCATAGATACATTATCCATTCATTTACAAGTGAAAACATGCTAAGAGCCATACATAGCTGTTGTCATAAAACATACATATAACCAACATAATAGGGACATAAATATCATAAACATATCAACCATAAAAACCACATATACATTAATACATTTACACATAGAAAACAAGGGAATGCATTTCTCACTAATGATTGCAATAAACCAACCGGAGATGGGACTACCATGTTCCACCCGACCATGGATTGGCTTAGCCAAGTCCTTCTTCACCCAATCACCCCTGTGCCATATTCCAAGCATTAATGTGGGACTCATAGAACACATCAAAAAAACACCAACAAGCATGGATGCCACCGGAGTTTTCTGACTACACCGTGAGGAATTTGAGTCCCTCCTAGTCTCTCAGGATTTACCGTAATCCACAGTCTGATCCAGGGATCACTAGGCCCTACGTCGAGACACACTCTCTAGGATTTACCGTACATCCCATCTTGGGACTATTAGGCCCAACGAAGAGAAATTCACCTCTTGGCTTTACCGTATGTCCCGCCATTTACCATTAATGATTCCTAGGACCACCAAGGTACACAATTTGGCTTTACTACAACCCATAGTCTGGTCCAGGGGTTACTAGGCCAGTTGCTTTACCGTGATCCCTAGTCTATTTCAGGGACCACTAGGTCATGTGTTTGTCATTTCAGAGATCCACCCCACTTAGCTTCATATCCATCCGACCATCCCACATTAACCAAATATGAGAAACCCATCTCATCAAAGCTATCAAGAAATGGAAAGGCTAGGCTGAAGAATACTGTCACCCCTGGTAAAACCCATGTTAGGATAGAAAAGAGCCACATGAAATACCATACATGCCAAATCTAACAAGGAAGATACACATGCAAGTTGATATCTGCAATGAATCCTGTTGTAGCTGCTTGATCCTACCTTTCCCTGCTTGATCTTTGCTTCCTCTTTCCTTATTTTCCTTTCTTGCTCCAATGCCAAAGTGCTCCAAGAAACTCCAAGTGTCCAAGAACGAGTGAGATAGAGAGAATATAAGAGAGCTCCAAAACTGAACTGATCAAGCCTACCCATTGATCCTCAGAAGCCTTTTTATCAATGAGGCCTCTATTTTCTTCATTTTCCATTGTTTTCCTTCAATTTCCTCCTCACATGCAACTTGTGACCTTTCACCTCCCTTTTCTCCTAATTTCCTTTATTTTCATAAATAAAATGCCAATAAATGTCTCATGCCTTTCCAAATCCTTAACTATTTCCTTTGCCAACTTTCTTAGCCATAAACAACCAAATGAACACCCCCACTAGGATGTCCCGCCCAACATTTAACTTGAAATACGTGTCCCATCAACCGTGGTCTTATATATTTTTACATGAAATTTTCACCAGCACTGTTATAGAACCCTCCCCCTTGGGGGAACACCGTCCTCACTGTTCAATGACACTTATAACCAACAAGACCATTGAAAACAAAACATACTAGCCATGGAGCATTATAAAATAGCTCGTTGCAATATTTATAATGAATGACCCTCTCAAAAGCAAAAAATCATGACAACATGACTAGATAACAACCATAGCAGATAATGGAGCTTTATAACAGAGCTCATTACGGTATTTACAATAACCACATATACACATATGCACATTTTCTAAACCAAAAAATAATGGATATGATGCATGCATCCGCAGCAAGGGAATCTAGAGGCTCATACCTCCATCCTCAAAGTAATACTAGGATTCACCTCCTTCCCAGGAAGTCCATAATCCACTGCAAAGTCAAATCTGCATCCAATGTCTAGTGCTATAATCCCGCACCACTTGTCCTCTTAGTGAATAGTTACCGACTCATTTTTCTAGGGCGAACTCCCAATTTGCATCTGATTCCATATGGAAATGCTAATGACCAAAACAAATCCATCTCTAACATTCACTTCTCTACTACACAGTTCCTCGGGAATTTCGGTCATCCCCTTCTGTGTTGTCACTCACCTTCCATGTTCCTTTGGCACCCCCATCTCGGGCAGTCCATCCCTTGGCAAGGATTCCTCGCATCAAAATGTCAAACAACCAAGGCATATACGTGCCTCAAAACCATCATACCAGTCATAACATTCTCATGGCAATCAATGGACACTATTGGGTGCGAGTGTCCCACAATGGTCCTACTCCTGAAGTTCTTTACCAACATACTGCCGCATTTTCCAATTCCTTTTTCTGAAGCTGATAATACTTGCAGTTGATTTCAACCACTCAACCGGGCATGTTCATGCATTCTTGTACTAAACACATAATTTCCATTAGATTCAAAATAAATTGAAATAAATTCAAATCATACCTCATTGGTAGCTTGTCAATAAGGTACACTTGCGATCCCGTTTACTTCCTGTCACAACGAGTCAAACTAGCATCTTTGACCAAATCATCATGTATAAATATATCACATTAGGTTAGATCAAAACATAACCATCATAAATCAAAATCATAAATCACATGTAACCATCATAAACCAGAATCATAGATCACATGCATAATAAAAGTGAAATAAAATGCTAATACTTATCCTTTCATCAATCCTTAGTGTCTTCCTTTGTCTTTATTCCGTACGCACTCCGTATCAGTTGCAACAACAGACAAACACCCAATTCCTTCTCCTTAACCATGTGCACACACCCATAACTACACACTTCATGCAACACCATGCAATACATGCATCTACACCAGTACCATATGTACCACGTGTACACAGTATCACCTATACACTGAAACCACCTGCACAACGTGTGCATAATATCACATGTACATGACACCACCTGCACAACGTGTACACAATGCCACATGTACAATGCACCATTGTACAATGTGTACACAATACCACATGTAGATAGTACCACACGCACGACATGTACGCGACGCCATATGTACACAGTGCCAAATGCACGACATGTACATAGCACCATCGACACACATGGCCACATGTACAACATGTACACAACACCACTTGTACAATCATGCACATAAAACCATATGTACATAGCACCACATGTACAACATGCACGCAAAACCACCTGGACATAGCATCATCTGTACACAACACTACATATCCAATCATGCACACAACACCATATGCAATATTCACACAACACTATCTGTACCATCTTGTACATAACACTACATAAATAACATGTACACACACTATATATACACAACGCTACATGTGCACACATCATAGATGCAACATGTACAACATATACAACATATGCACAACAAGAGTACCACACATCCAAAACCACACTGTCCTTACTAAGAAACCTTTCTTCCAGTGCCTTATCCATGCTTATCCTAGCATGCCACAGACTACACTGCCTTCATTTTGCTGATGTATCCCTTGGTATAACCTGTCCATAAGATAAGCATAGGCATAATATAATCATACATATAAATTCATATTCACATGATACTGACCTCATATATTTGTCACGACTACTCTTCCCACTTGATTCCTCATAAACTAAGAGCTTCTTCATGCCATTCACCTGTATAAGCAATCATTCCTCCACAAGAATGGTCCCTGACAACCCTATCAAATAGTAACATAGATACATGGATATATACATACATATATAAACGTTAGCATAAAAAAATCATCATCCTGTCAAACAATGACATACATACACACATACATGTATACATATATAAACATCAGCATAATCATGATCATAACGTAATTACCAGATATCAAGGTCAAGGTTTAAGAGAAATTCCTTTATTCATGCAACACATGCACACTATTAAGAATAGTCGTTCCCAACATAGCCAATGCATTTGACACCTCAGATCCATTTACTTTACCTTTTTGGTTACCATCGTGAATTTACTGCCACCATCCATTTACCGCAGAGGACCCAACCAATCCAACCGACTGTCATAGTCTTACCTTCCGCTATACTTACTCATGCACTGAGCTTCATCTGTGTCTTACTTTACTTGGTGGGTACCACACCACTCTCCCTGAGCTCCATTGAATTTCCTCTTTCCCAACCAATTCCCAAGACTCAAAACAATAAAAGGAAAGAACGAAAACAACAACAAGAAGACTATGAAAACCAAAAGAAATACGACCTCGCAAAAAAGTGGCATAGCTATGCACCAGACACAATCAAAATCACAAATCAAGTGCAACAATCGCAAATACCAAAAGCACAAGACTAATGACAGACACCATGACTCAATCCTCATGGTTTCCAAGGAAAACTCGACTTGAGCCTCCTTCAAGATTTCATGGCAACCTCTTTTGCCATGCAATTCCCTACATCATGTTGTCCTTAACACATAATTGTTAGCGCATAAATAAACATAACAATACAATAGTTACCTCATCTTGTTGTGCCAAGCATGTTGCTTGCAACTAAACACATCCACACCATCTCTCAAGGGCCTCCAATTATCTTGATAGATCCACCCGTAACTAAAGACTAGCTAATATACCTCTCAAGTACATGTTCATGAATATAGCATGTATCCACATAATGTCAGACAAGATTAAGGTTAAGAATAATTCCTGTATGCAAAGAACTCATTCCTTTGGAATTAGGGTTTCTAAACATAGCCAAAGGAATTCTTGCCCAATTCCTTTCCTTTACCTTTTTACCTTGCTGCAATCAAGGCTTACTATGTATTGTCACTATTAGGATTCCAAGAAACTCTCCTAGGTTGTAGCTCAGAGATGCCTGGTAACGTATAAAGTCAACTATTGTTGCAGGTTTAATGGAAGGAATGATGGTTTAGTTCAAGCCAGATAACCACTTCTACTTTGTTTCACTCCAGACATGCGTGAACACCCCCAGACTACAAGGCTTTAGACCACCAATTGCTCACAGTTTGAGGTATTAGGTGAATATGGAGAATACTAACCACACCAGCAGATGCACAAGACCATGTGATGGCCGGCTGCAACTAGTAAAGAAGTCTGTAAATCTAATCTATTAATGCAAAGACAGGATGACAACTCTCTTGCATTAGATAGAAAGAAACCTGGACCACCTATTCAATGATGCATACAAGATTCTAACACAGAGATAGGATGACAGCTATCTAATGTTAAACCTCAAAGATCAAGAACATAGCATATCAGGCACAACTTAGAACAGAGGAAAATGGAAAGTGAGTAGTTAACAACAAAAGAAGCTTGTATTAGTTGAAAATGAAGACGAGACGCTGCAAGTGACAAAATATCTACAGTCTCCAAAAGTTCAACCTTACATCAAATGCCAACCCTGATTATCTCTTGCTTCTGGATATTTATAGATTTACATTACAGGGGCACTTGGCCATTTAGGTATGGAGGGGTCATAATTGACCACCAACTACATTTAACTGCCTAATGGAGTCTATGAACATGCTTGCTTGCTTTAGTGGATGAATCTGATCTGTTCAGGTGCTATGCTATCCTTCTTGGCTGTTGGAGTGCTCGTACTAGTGGAGTCCATAATTGATAAATTCAGTTACAGGGTCGTGCTGCGTCCTTTTCCCCCTTGGCCATGTCTTCTGTTAAATATGGTTGTTGGGAACTGACTGTGACTGGTACTGGCAAACTGGTTATCTCCTTCCTTGGGCAAAAGAGTGGTCAAGGACGTGGAATGCATGGGCAAACGGTCAATCGAGATGAGAAGGAAGGATGATCGTCAGATCGAGGAAACGGATGACGGAGATGGCTCGACGAAGGCTATAGGTCGAGGTGGGAGCGATGTGAATTGGGGATGTCAGATCTTCGGCGGATAGATCGGACGGTGATTGGGCTAAGGAGCTGTGCGGTCGTTTAACGAGCACGGGCGGTTTGGATGGGTGGTAATGGTATTCATCACACCACTTTTGGGCCCTAAGCGATAAAATCTGAGAGTCACGCGATTCCATTCAACAATTGACACGAAACGGCGGATGAGAGAGAAAAACCGCTCTCATCGTGCGCTAATGTTCGATTGAGTTGCGGGCGTGAAAAGAGCGAAAAACGTTAGATCATGGCAGAGAAGGATCTGACGGTGGAGAGTAATTGGACAGGTTACTTTATCGGGTGTGATGTGGGCTGTTAGATCAGCGGGGGTTAATCAACGGCGGGAAAGAGGCGCGATGGGTTTATGAGCGCATGAGGTCATATGGGTGCGGTTCTATGATGGGATTGGGGTTTGCACTCAAGGCTAGAGTCAAAAAGGGGCTTATTTTATAGGGTTTAGCAGCAAAATAGAGGAATGGAGGGTGGAGAGAAAGCAGGATAGAAAAGAAAGAAGGGAAAAATGACCGAATATGAAACCTCTTTGAGCACAACCAAACAGACCAGATCTCTTCTGTCCTTAGAAAATCAGCATTGCATAGCAGAGTTAACACTGGCTCCTTCTAGGGATGAGATCCTCCTTGTGAGGTCTCAAGAACTGTAGACCACTGCCTTTCCTACAAAAACAAGATCAACAATATTTCCTAGTGTTCCATTGGGCATGGAGTCTAATTAATCCTACACTAAAACTTGTAAAAACAACATATTTACAATGCTGAGGCCTGAAGGCATTAAACAACATAAATATTCAAAAACTTCCCATTGATTGGGCCATCAAAAATTGTTTCTCCTTCCACACTTTGCAATATGAAAGTGTTGTTCCCTTGGATCTGAGAAATGATAAAGGGTCCAGTCCATAGAGCATCGAACTTCCCATGATTGCCTTTCTTTTCCTTCAGTGCATCCCATTTGAGCACTATTTCTCCAATCTGAAAATTGTCCATCTTTGCCTTTCTGTTAAAGTCTTCCTTGATTCTCCTTTGATGTGCTGTAGACTTTTCAATCAGCTGATCCCTGATCTGGTGCACTTCTTCCAAGTCAGTAATCCTCTTTGTCATGTCATTTTCCTCACTCTGCTCTTCCTCCAAGAATTTAGCCACAGGGAGGGTCAACTGAATTGGGAATACGACCTCAGTGCCATATACCAGCTTGAATGGAGAATTCCTTGTGGATTTCTTGGTGGTCACTCTATCAGCCCACAATGCATATTTCAGCTTGGAATCCCAGTTCCTCTTGTTGTCCTCCAGCAACTTTTTGATTATCCTTATCAAGCTTTTATTGGATGATTCTGCTAGACCATTACCTTGAGGGCAATATGAGGTGGAATGAACTAGTTTAATGCCCATTGTGTCACACATGTCCACCAACTCTCTTGCCTTGAAGGCTGCTGCATTATCTGTAGTTAGTTTGTGTGGACAACCAAACCTAATGAAAATGTTTTCTGCTAAGAACTTCACGACCACATGGTGGTCAGCTTTCTTGGTAGGGATGGCCTCAATCCATTTAGTGAAGTAGTCAGTGGCTACTAAGATCCATCTGTGCTGGCCACTGGAATGTGGATTGATTTCACCTATAAAATCCAAACCCCACTGCTGGAAAGGACCACTGGCATGTATTGGCTTCAAGGGAAAAGACTTCAATTGCTGTTTTCCTTCAAACCTCTGGCACCTGTCACAAGATTTTACAAAAGAAAAGACATTTGAAAAAAGTGGGCCAATAAAGCCCAGCTCTAAGGATCTTGTGGGTTGTGGTTTTCCAATAGTGATGTCCTCCACAGATGCTAGAATGGAACTGATGCATGACCTCCATGGATTATTCTTTGTCTAGACATCTCAAAAGGATTCCAGATGGATCCATCCAATAGAGAAAGTTTTCATGAACACAAAACTTGGCTGCTCTAAGCTTAATAGTTCTGGCTTGGCTTGAACTTAGGCCTGGAGGCACTTCTAGCTTCAACAAAAATTGAACTATTGTAGAATACCATTCACAAGAAGCTAGATTTTCTGCCAATGTCTGGTTCTGCCCTAGTTCAATTGTTTCTTCCCTTGTTTGTTTGTCATCTGAGCTTGTGCCTATCCAATTCATGTCTAATATTCCACAATTTTCTTCAGCCATTTTTTTGGCAAGGCATTGACCTCTGACCAGCTTAGTGGGCTTTAATTCTATGTTGAACTCAATAAGCTTTGCAATCCATTTAGCCCTTCTTCCATCAATGTCTGGCTGCGTTAGGACATCCTTTATTGAAGCAGAGGGCACATATGAAATTACCTTGGAGTGCAGAATGTAGATTCTGAAAGCTTTTAAAGATTTGATAAGAGCATAAGCCTGTTTTTCAATGATATCATACCTTAGTTCAACATCCCTTAAGGTTTTGCTGAAAAATGCCACTGGATGCTCTGAACCTTCATCATCTTTCTGCAATAGGTCTATTGCGAGGGTGTCACCTGAGGCAAAGGAGAAAATATGGAACTCCTTGCCATAGTTTGGGATGATCAAAGTGGGAGCTTCCATAATGGCTCTTTTGACAGATTCAAAAGATCTTCTTGCTGCATCAGTCCATTTGATCTCTAACCCCTTTTTTAGCATGGAAGTGATGTGCTTTACCAATTCTGCAAAATTAGTAATGAACCTCCTCACAAAATTTATTTTGCCTAGAAAGGATTGGATGTCCTTTTTTGATCTTGGGACAGACAAGGTCTGTATTGCTTTCACTCTTTCTGGGTCAATCTTGACACTTGTAGCAGAAACAATGTGTCCTAACAGCTTGCCCTCTTCTAAAGAAAACTGTGACTTCTTACGGTTAACTGATATACCAAACCTTTTTCATTTCAGGAACACCTTCTTCAAATGCTGCAAATGATCTTGATGGCCGATGGAGTGTACTGTTATATCATCCAGGTAGACAAGGAAAAATTTATCCTTCTCTCCTACAAATGCTATATCCATAGCTCTCTAAAATGTGGCTCCAACATTCATCAGCACAAAAGGCATCTTAAAGTACATGAAAGTGCCCCAAGGAGTGGTGAAAGTAGTCTTTTCTTGGTCATTTGGATGTACAAAAACTTGGTTATACCCAGAAAATCTGTGCAGGAAAGACATGACTTTATCTCCTGAGACTTTCTGCAACAAATGCTCCATCTTGGGCAGAGGATAGTTGTCTTTCTTAGAGAATTTGTTTAAGTTCCTGAAATCAATGCACAACCTGATTTCTCCACTTTTCTTCCTCACTACTACCAAGTTGGCTACCCATTTTGAAAATCTCAGAGGGACTATGATTTTGGTAGCCAACAACTTCTTGATTTCCTTTTCAACCAAAGGAAGGAGAAGAGGATTACTGGGTCTCAGTTTCTGCTTGAAAGGAATGGTGTCGCTTTCCAAGGGGATCTTATGCTAGATGATCTTTCTGTCATAAGTTTTGAGTTCACTGTATTCCTAGGCAAAGACATCAGAAATTTGCTTCATTAGGGTGCAGTACTCAGAATTCTGGGCAACAGGAAAATGGGTGGACAAATTTATATACTTTGGATGATGTGGGCTCCCTATGTTATGCCTATGGACTGCAGACTGATCTTATTTTTGAGTAATCTTATGAGGCACATCATATGGTCAAACAACTTCTCTAAAGGCACTAGCCCTTTAGGTATATGATTGCTAGGCAATTGAACAATGCTGTCTTGGCCAATTTTGTCCCTTAGCTGGGGTTGGGAACTTTCCTCCAAGATTTCATTCTCTTGATCAATTTGCATTTAAGATAATTCATCAATGACTTGTAGAAACCTATTCACTTCATCATCATCCTCAAAAACTTTCCAGTGCTGGACATTATCAGGCAAGGATGGTCTATACTTTATTTGGACTTCGTAAACCAATCTAGGGGGCATGGGAGGGATGAACATGCTAGCAGACATAGCAAGGGAATCAACAAGCTGATTTTTGACTCTAGGAATATATGAGATACAAAAACTATCAAAAGAATCTTTGAGTCTCCATACCTCATCTCTGTATGCTTTCAGCCTTGGGTGCCTTGCTTGGAACGTTTTGTTCACTTGCTGAATGATGAGATCAACATCTCCAAACACCTTTATGTCTCTGATTCCTCTGTCTTTGGCCGCATTTAATCCCAATACCAGAGCCTCATACTCTGCAATATTGTTGGTGACTTGAAAAGTTAGCTTGAAAGATAGATGTGTGCTTTCTTGCTTTGGAGATACCAGCACAACTCCTGCTCCTGTAGTTTCCCTTGAATAGGATCCATCAAAGAACATATCCCAAAATTGTGTCCCTTCCCCTTCCATGGCCTGGCATACTGGTTTCTTGAGTTGTACCGAAGCCTTATGGTATTCTTCAATTTGGAGAATACATGCTCCAAAATCAGTGTTCATAGCATAAATGGGATGCTTAGTGGGGTTCTTCTCATCACTGATGATATAGGCTAGCTGAGCTTCCCTATACAATCTCCTGCTTTCCCCTCCAAAAACTGGGATTGTGGCATAAGATAAATCATTTTGTAATGTCCCACCCAACCTCTTAATCCATCCTCTGGAAAGTAGCATACCAAACTTGGGGGAACATCTGCTGCCACATATCCATCATCATGATTTTCATGGGCAGCTGAGTTAGGGTGATAGCCAAATCTTTGATTAATCCCAGACACTTCACCTTCCTTGAATCAAAGGAGAATAAATCATGATAATGTTTGTTAATGTCAAGGCCTCACTCTTCCATGACAACTTTGGGCATCAGATTATGGCTGGCACCTATGTCCAACAAACATTTGTGGAGGGTTTTGTCATGAATGGTCAAGGAGACATAAAATGATGGGGAGCTATTATCAGAGGGTTCAGTCATTGGGCTAAGCACAACTGTAGGTTTATCATATTGTAGATTGACATAGTCATTGGATGCTTGTGAGGCTTTTAGCTCAACTGTCAGAGGGTTCAATCATTGGGCTAAGAACAACTATAGGTTTATCATTTTGTAGATTGACATAGTCATTGGATGTTTGTGAGGCTTTTAGCTCAAGGGCATCAAGGATAGGCTTCCTAAAGGCCTCACTCTTTACAAGTTCTATCATAGGTACAAATATTTTTAACTTCTGGACTTCTGATTCAAAACTAAAAGGGGAAGGGAACTTGTCAGGGCCTCTTACCTATTGAGCTGGTGCTTTGAGGATGACTAGATCAGTTGCTAATTTTTTTCTCTTTGCTGATCTGTTGCTCTGTGGGGAAAATAGCTCTTTGGGTAGGATTCTCTTTGGCATTGCTCGTTCTTGACCTCAAGTTGTATCTTTTCTTGTCTTCAGTCTGTAGAACAACTTCTCTATCCCACTCTTGATTGGTCTGGTCCTTGAGTAATGATTCTTCATAGGCAGCCAATATCAAAAAGGCAGCCCTGCCCTTGTATTCCATGTAGTGAATCTCATCCTCTTCATCAAATTGTTCCTCCTCCATGATTACGTTTTGGAAAGGAGTCTCAACCCTTTGTTATTCACTGGACTCTTTGCCTATTTGAATGATCCACAATTGTTAATTTTCTCTTTTGAATGGATTTGGGTTTCTAGGAGAAAATGTGCTAGGTAGCCTTGCCTTCCCAGAACTCTGCTCAACCTTTAGTTTGGATATCTCAGCAGCCAAGGACTCTATCATTTTAGTTATTTTGTCTAATTTAGGCTCTCAAGATGAAGAAGAGGAAGAAACCTCACCTCCCTGCTTCTTTCTATCAACATGTCCCTTGAGCTTCTCTGTAGCCATGATATTAGTTTCCACCTCTAAGGCCACATCTTGCATTTCATCTAGAGTAGCACATCTTCTTTCTCTTAACAGTAGGCAGAAATTAAATCAAAGGCATTAGCATAGGTGAGTTTTGCAAAGGTGAGGGTAGGCTTCACTTCAGCTGGTATTTTGCTATACATATGATTGAATCTCTCATTAAAGCCAGACAATGACTCCCCAATTTCCCTTTTAAGGTTGCCAAACTCAGTATGGTAGTATAGCAGGTCTTTCTTATCTCCCCAATGCTTTAAAAACACATCATCTAATGCTTCAATGTCTGCTATAGACCTAGGGGTCAGTTCTCTAAACCACTTTCTAGCCTGTCCATTAAGGCTTTGGACAAAAACTCTCATACACACATCATCTTCACTGATATCTAGGTTATCAGCATAGCTATAAAAAGACTCAACGTGTTCTTCAACTGTTACTCCCTCTGTACCAGTGAACTTAGGCATGTATTTCTAATATTCCCCCGCAGGCATGGCATTCAAAGAGATAGGTAGGACCAGGGCTCCATACCTAGTAGCTATGATTCTTTCCATTTTGGTGGGTGCTTGTGGGCCTGCCATGACTGGGGTTGATGGAAAGGTACTGGCAGTTTGAAAGGTAGGGAGCTAAGAAATGACTGACAAGGATAAAGGAATATGATGGAATATAGGGCAGGTTTTCTTTGGACTGAGATCCAAAGGGGAACTTATTGAACAAGGAGCTTTATGAATCTCTGGGATTATTTCTTCACTGGTAATGCTAGGCTCTATATTTTCAAAATGGACATGCTCAGTTACAAGCCTTTCTTGTAGAGATACATAAGATTGTTTAGGCTTACCTGATCCCGATGCTCCTTTTTGAATGATCTTTTTTTGCTTAACAATCTTCTTAGGGTCAGGCACTGGGTCAATTGGTGATTTCTGAGGATTTCTCCGGGTATGCCTCACAAACTGAGCTAGAACTATGATGTGGAGTCGCCAAAAGGTTAGTCCTTCAGTATAGTTGCCAGATAGATGATTACAACCAAAAATGTGTCTAGACTTTGTCTATCATCAAAGCAGGATCTGTCTCCCTGGAAATGGCACCAATTATGTTAGGATTCCAAGAAACTCTCCTAGGTTGTAGCTCGGAGATGCCTGGTAACATATAAAGTCAACTATTGTTGCAGGTTTAATGGAAGGAATGATGGTTTAGTTCAAGCTAGATAACCATTTCTACTTTGTTTCACTCCAGACATGCGGGAACACCCCCAGACTACAAGGCTTTAGACCACCAATTGCTCAAATTTTGAGGTATTAGGTGAATATGGAGAATACTAACCACACCAGCAGATGCACAAGACCATGTGATGGTTGGCTGCAACTAGTAAAGAATCTTGTAAATCTAATATATTAATGCAAAGACAGGATGACAGCTCTCTTGCATTAGATATAAAGAAACCTAGAACACCTATTCAATGATGCATACAAGATTCTGACACAGAGATAGGATGACAAATATCTAATGTTAAATCTCAAAGATCAAGAACATAGCATATCAGGCACAACTTAGAACAGAGGAAAATGGAAAGTGAGCAGTTAACAACAAAAGAAGCTTGTATTAGTTGAAAACGAAGACAAGATGCTGCAAGTGACAAAATATCTACAGTCTCTAGAAGTTGAACCTTACATCAAATGCCAACCTTGATTACCTCTTGATTCTGGGCATTTATAGATTTACATTACGGGGGCACTTGGCCATTTAGGTATGGAGGGGTCATAATTGACCACCAACCACATTTAACTGCTTGATGGAGTCTCTGAACATGCTTGCTTGCTTCACTGGATGAATCTGATATGTTCAGGTGCTATGTTGTCCTTTTTGGATGTTGGAGTGCTCGTACCAGTGGAGTCCATAACTGATAAATTCGGTTACAGGGTCATGCTGCGTCCTTTTCCCCTTTGGCCATGTCTTCTGTTAAATATGGTTGTTGGGAACTGACTATGACTGGTATTGGCAAACTGGTTATCTCCTTCCTTGGGCAACAGAGTGGTCAAGGACGTGGAATGCATGGGCAAATAGTCAATCGGGATGAGAAGGAAGGATGACCGTCGGATCGAGGAAACGGACGGCGAAGATGGCTCGACGGAGGCTACAGGCCGAGGTGGGAGCAGGGTGAATTGGGGTTGTCAGATCTTCGGCGGACAGATCGGATGGTGATTGGGCTAAGGAGCTGCATAGTCGTTTAACGGGTGTGGGCGGTTTGGATGGGCCGTAATGGTATTCATCGCAACGCTTTTGGGCCCTAAGCAGTAAAAGCCAAGAGTCACGTGATTCCATTCAACAATCGACATGTAGCGGTGGATGAGAGAGAAAAACCGCTTTCATCGCGCGCTAACATTCGATTGAGTTGCGGGCACGAAAAGAGAAAAAATTGTCGGATCGTGGTAGAGAAGTATTTGACGGTGGAGAGTAATCGGATAGGTTACTTTATCGGGCGCGATGTGGGCCGTCAGATCGGCGGGGGTTAATCAACGGTGGGAAAGAGGTGCGATGGGTTTATGAGCGTGCGAGGTCATATGGGTTCAATTTTATGACGGGATTGGGGTTTGCGCTCAAGGCTAGAGTAAAAAAGGGGCTTATTTTGCAGGGTTTAGCAGCAAAATAGAGGAAATGGAGGGTGGAGAGAAAGTGGGATAGAAAAGAAAGAAGGGAAAAATGACCGAATATGAAACCTCTTTGAGCACAACCAAATAGACTAGATCTCTTCTGTCCTTAGAAAATCAGCATTGCATAGCAGAGCTAACAGTCACATCACCCAATTGTTCGTTATATAAACACATCAACTATTACCTTGTCATGCTAATACCAAACATGTTCCCTACAACTGCTCACACATGTCAACCACATGTTCCAAATATCAAGACAATCATATATATCAATTTGAAATCAACTTTTACAAACAATCATGTCATAACCCATAGTCAACTCATAGTCATTAGACATAATGCTACAACTTTCAACTACATTCAAGTACATATCAACTATCTCAACACATATGTGTTAGTACAATCATCTTAAAACAATATCATTGGAACACATACTCATATTATGAAATTCATCAAACATTCAACCAACTTGCAAACATACCATGTTAAATAAATCAACTAGACACCAAACACTCAAACACCAAATAGATGTCATAATCAAACAATCAAGCACAAGATAGATGACATAAACAAGTTCATACATTAATGTATCTCAAGGGAGGCAATCTTGTATGCACAATCAATCTAGTTAGCATGATATAACTTCATGATATATGAACTCAAACATAAATAAGATCATGATACCCAAAATAGTCACTAGCTAACATGTTTACATCATAACTCATACACAATTATCATTTATGCATAGCAATCACATATGTGCCATCGGTCTATATTAGTACAACACAATCCAACAAAATAAGTCGAATCATAGCTGAATGTCGTAACCCTAACCATCTGGATAGGCCAATCCAATTTAGCATGATACATATAACATCAAGATCTTAATGTAATAACCATAATAATCAAGTTACTAGCATATAACAACAACAAGTTAACCTATCATGCTTATCAACAACATATAACATAATCATTAGGTTATCTAATATAAAACAACAATCGCAGTGCATACAACTACTAGTTACTATCATTCTTGACCATTCGACACATGTGCATGTAACTACACTAATCAATTAACATCTATCATGAATGCAGCCATTACATCAAAATACATGTACATAAACCTAATGTATATAAACCTAATGCATATAAAAATCCTTAACTTACATACCTAAATGCCCAACATACACACCTGTATGACGACATGCTCTTTCCTCGAGGTCCAATGTTGCAACTTCACTTTGATGCTCTGCATCTCCTGCTTTACCTCATTCAACACATTAGCCTCATAACATACCAATAGCACCATGATGACATAAATTGCATACCATGACTTCACAAGGCATGTTTGACCTACTATTCATGCATAACTATAACCAAGACCATACATGCTTAACCACTGCATATAGACATATAAAACATGAGTACAAAACCATATACACATCCTTCTAGGTAGATTCCAGTCATCAATGCAACACCATATTAACTTCACAAACCATGACCTCATGCATGACAACAACCATTACTCCACTATATGCATTGCCACATGTAACCATCAACATGCATAAGCAATGCATAATCGACTACACATACACATGAATGCATGTAGTCGAGTGTAAACGATCAATACTTGTAACAAACCTACATGAATGATACATGTAATTAAACATACAAGAAAGAAACCTACCATACAAGGATGTAATCAAGAGATATATAATCAACATGTAAGAAACATACAACAATATGTAACCAATCACATACTTATGACGATGCATTCCACAAAATCAACATCAAGTCCCTCATGACAAACTTATTACAACCATGATCAACATTATGCAATGTAACAAGCACATGGAATGCAAGTGTAAGAGACACACATGCAACTTACATGCATGCATGAACAACACACACTGCTCATCGAGTCCGAGGGGTGAACCATGCTCTGATACCACTTTGTAATACCCTCCTCCCACATCTACCCAAGTAACTAGCTAATTGGGGTAAACATGTGACGAGATGCTACTTTGATTGGATTCGACCTCCTTTGTGCCCTTAAGCAAGTGGAATTGATGGAAACATCACACGAAACTTCAGGACCCACAAAAACTAATCCAACATTTCGTACAACTTGCCCTTGGGTCCTACTGAATTTTTGACCATCTTAGGCCTGAGTCGCTCTCATGCTATAGGCATGACATCGTCCAGAAACTCAAAGTCGCTCTCATAGGCTTATGTGTCAGCATCCAGGGACCCAATTTTCCAGTTATGTGTCAGTAACCCCAGGATTTAAGCCACTCTTTCAGGCCCAGATCCCAGGTCACTGCCCAAAATGGAGTGATAGCTTCAGATAAGTAAAAGAACATGAAAGAAATGATGCCAAAGTAATAAGTTGAAAAAGACCTTAACCAAACCCCTAGTAGCCATGACATGCATTTCGTCAAACATATAATCAAAATGTAACCTATAGGTGTAAACAATAGAATTAAGTGTAGGGATCTCCTACTTATCTGAGAATCACTATGAACCATTGTTCCCTCATGTCACTTGCTGCATTATCATCTATTAGGCCATAGATACATTATCCATTCATTTACAAGTAAAAACATGTTGAGAGCCATACATAGTTGTTGTCATAAAACATACATATAACCTACATAATAGGGACAAAAATGTCATAAGCATATCAGCCATAAAATCCACATATACATCAGTACATTTACACATAGAAATCAAGGGAATGAATTTCTCATTAATGAATGTAATAAACCAAACGGAGATGGGAATACCACGTTCCACCCGACCATAGATTGGTTTAGCCAAGTCTCTCTTCAGCCAATCACCCCCATGCCATATTCCAAGCATGAATGTAGGACTTATAGAACACAAAAAAAACACCAACAAGCATGGAAGCCACCAGAGTTCTCCGCCTACACCGTGAGGAATTTGAGTGCTTCCTAGTCTCTTAGGCTTTAACATAATCCATAGTATGATCCATGTATCACTAGGCCCTACACCGAGACACACTCTCTAGGCTTTATCGTACATCCCATCCCGGGACTACTAGGCCCAACGGAGAGAAATCTAGCTCTTGGCTTTACCGTATATCCTGCCATTCACTGACAAGGATTCCTAGTCCCATCGAGGCACACAATCTAGATTTACTACAACCCACAGTGTGGTTCAGGGGTTACTAGGCCAATGGCTTTACCTTGATCCACAGTCCAGTTCAGGCACCACTAGGCCATGTGTTTGTCAGTTCGGAGATCCACCCTACTCAACTTCGAATCCATTCGGCCATCCCACATTAAACGAATATGAGAAACCCATTTCATCAAAGCTATCATAAAATGGCAACGCTAGGCTGAAGAACAATGCCACACCTAGAAAAATCCATGCCAGGATAGAAAAGAGCCACATGCAATACTATGCATGCCAAATCTAGTAAGGAAGATACACATGCAAGTTGATACCTGGAATGAAGCCTGTTGTAGTTGCTTGATCCGGCCTTTCCCTGCTTGATCGTTGCTTCCTCTTTCCTTCTTTGCCTTTCTTGCTCGAATGCCAAATTTCTCCAAGAAACTCTAAGTTTCAAGAGTGGGAGAGAGAGAGAGAGAGATAATAGAAGGGAGCTGCAAAACTGAACTGATCAAGCCTGCCCACTGATCCTCAGAAGCCTTTTTATCAGTGAGCTCTCTATTTTCTTCATTTTCCATTATTTTCCTTCAATTTCCTCCTCACATGCAACCTGTGACCTTTCACCTTCCTTTTCTCCTAATTTCCTTTATTTTCATAAATAAAATGCCAATAAATGTCTCATGCCTTTCCAAAGCCTTAGCCATTGGCTTTTCCAATTTTCTTAGCCATAAACAACCAAATGAACACCCCCACTAGGATGTCCCACCCAAAATTCAGCTTGGAATATGCGTCCCATCAACAATGGTCTTATATATTTTTACATGGAATTTTCACCAGGGTTGTTATAGTTGGCTACCTCAATACCTATTCAGGGGGGAGTTTTTTTTGCAGAGGAGAAGAGGATGACTGACATAGTGATTGTGTTGAGTTGTTGATCAATGGACATAATGGTATTGCTGCCAAGGTTTTGTCACCATATATTGCACTTGATGAGAGAGTATGATGTTGTTTTCGTAAATGCTAGGCATAGTTGTTTTGTGCAAGGATTGATGGTTTTTTCCTTGTAGAATTAATGTTGTTGTTGCTACTAGTGATGTATATGATGACCAAAGAGAAAGTGTTGCTATCTATTGTATGAGTTTTCTACTTCCATGAATTGGGAAGGACAATAGTGTTGCTCAAAGTTTTTTGTTATTGCTAAAAATACAAAGTGTATTGCTGCTTTATTATGTATTTCTCAAACCTAGCTTGTGTCTAGGGGGATTTTATTGCACGTATTATTGTCTATGTGATCAAAGGTGGAGCATTGGCACCCTTTACATTGATTTTATCTTTTTTAGGCATATCGCTTTTGCCATTGATGTCAAAGGGAGAGAGAGTATTGAGGTTAGCTTTGGAGGAGGTTAGTTTCAGGAGGGAATATCAGATATAAGTTGACATCAATGTCAAATGGGGAGCTTTTGAAAATGTAGAGTTGCCATTGATATCAACAGTTATTTTACATCATTTTCCTTGTAATCATGGTTCCTATGGTTTGTATTTCTTTATAATAGTGTCTTAGTACACATCTTAATGTTCTGAAGTTGAGCTACAAATTTGGTGGGAGAAGGCTACAAACATCAAGTGTTAAGTCAAGGTAACATGACTGTCAAGGTAAAATCAACGCGTTATAACGTGTGCTGCAGCATATGAAACGTGCGTTATAGCACAAGTCTCGTGAATAAAGGGCATGTTACTACTTGCAAGTGTTTGGCTATTGTTTCAGGTGGTTTGAATGGCGTGATGATACCCTGTAGCATGTGTTTGGTTGATTTCAGGTGTTTGGCTATGTAGTGTTGAGAGTGGAAAGGAAAAACCACATAAATTACCAAGGGTTTCACTGATGGTATTTGTTGTGAGAACACAAATGATTAAATTTTTCTTTTAATTTGGTCATCATGGGGTATGGAATGCAATTAATGTTTTTTATTTGGTCCATTGTGAAGAGAATAAATATTATAAATGCATTATGCCAGTTTTGGAGGATGAAGTGAGCTATAATGCATAATGATGCTTCTCGTACATCTGTAGAATTAATCAGTGGTTAGAGAGTCAGAGTTTGGTTGCAGACTTGAGATGTTGTTGTAATGTTCATGTTGAGAAGATCATTAGGGCTAGTCTGAAAATTTTGAAATAGGGTTCTCATAGAGGTTGAGGAGGTTGGGACCTCTGATAAATGGTGGCTTGCTAATTTTGACTTTTATGCTAATTTTAACTTTTGGATAATTTTAACTTTTATGCCAATTTATATTATCATTCAAACTTGGAATTCATAATGTGATCAACCACTATCATAACATGTGAAACAAATGAATGAATCAACACATAAACACACACACCAAGAGCAACATACACATATGACACTGAGGTTTAATGTGGAAACCCTTCCGAGAGGAAAACCACCAAAGTTTGTTTGTTATTTGATGTAAATATGAGATCCTACTCTATTACATCAATGTTTATGAGCCACCACTCACAGGAAGCACCAACTCCCTTTGATTGTTTGCTAGCACCCACTAGCAGGAAGCACCAACTCTCTTCTTCTACAGACACTTTATTAACTTACCAAAAGAACCAACTAAAGCACTGACTTCTTAGCTTTGTTGTAAGCACAAACTTGGAACTTCTTGGATTTATGCAAGCACCCACTTGTAGGAGGAATCAACCCAAAATCTCTAGTCATACATACACTATATAGAAGCGCCAACTTCCTGATATGTAGGCCCCAACCCACACTCAATAAGAAAACTAATACTCAATGTTGATGGTAACCACTCTATCTACTTTTAGCTTTCTGTTCTCCTCTGCAACCTTCTCTTTACTAAGCCCACACAATAACTACAAAAACACACATTCAACTCACTACCTTCACTTCTAAAACATATTAGACACCTTTCATATCTCTTCCTTCTTCTTTTTTAAAAGAATTGTCTCGACCTCTATTTTCCACACAGGCACTCACAACCTTTATCAACAACACACATACTCATGTAGAGCTCTCTACTCTACACTCAATAATGCTTCCTTCCCCTAATTTTTCACAAAAACCATCCATGGTTTTGTTCCACTGCTACATGGGGAACAATGTTGTATCTATCAGCTCATTACTCTTCTCGAGAGTGTACTTCGAGTAAGGCCATCCATTCTATTGTTGCACCAAATTGATCAACCTCTGCAACATAATTAAATCTGTGATTGACCTTGAGAGTGTTCTTCCATACTAAGAATTAATTCTTAGTCAAACAATGTATGGACAACATTGTCACTCTACTCTGTACTAGTTTTTGGTCAGTGTAGCCAAATTATATCATAGGATGTTCTCTGAAGTGTTTATCTCATGATAAGAATTAAATCTCAGTCACACCTACAAACTCAAGGAGTTCCTTTATTTAATTCATCCTGTACAAAAAACAAGGTTCTCCATTCCTATTCTTTAACACTTCCTGTATAGACCATATGATCAGGGATAGATCACAAAGCTCAAAGTGTACACAAACATGGATCACTAAGCTATGATCAAATCACTTCTATAGATCGTCATCCTCGTTGCCTTGTTTTTAATTCTGGCTTACTCACCGAAGGTTGCAACCATGTATCTGGAGCACTGTCGTTTTTGGTGACATTGATAAATGTATCACACAATGCATAAATGGATACCAACTTGTTCATTTATCTAATGACTGCGTAACCCAACTATGGATCTTAGCCAATTTTGCATAGCTACCAAATATATAGACTCTTCTTAGAAAGCTGCCCACCCATTCATCCTTTGAACTCTAAATTCCAAGCCCACAATAGTTTTACATTCAACCCAAAGGCTCTATTTGTATGCAACCATTTTCAATGATAATTAGCACATAGGCCCTATAAATTATTGTCCACAGTATTTGTACATTCAAAATATCTGATAGGCCCAAAGTCACTTTACACAAAAAAAATGCCACATAACCATTGTCAGACATCCTGCTAGGCCCCTTTGAGATATAGCCCCGAGGTTTTAAACACCACATATTCAACCTTCCATGCCTATGGTCATAGAACACGCTCAAGACCAAATCCTGGGCTTTACTTTATCCCCTGGCCTTTTTCCTCTAGTGCACCTTTGTTTCTTTTGAGGTAAGCCTCTCAGGGTTACGTGTTAAGGTAGGCCTTCCCAATTCCTTTTTCATTGGCCTTGTGCTATTTTGTAGCCGCCATTACATATCCTTCGTGTCTTGGTGCTAAGCCAACCTATAGCATTCTCCATTGCAACTTCTATTTTCTCTGGGGTAAGCCTTCCGGGCTTACCTATTCAATGCGTTCACCTGTTGCATGTATCAACCAATGAATATCCCATTGGGATGACTTCATTATGGGAATTTTGAGGCCTAAAATGGGCCTCCTAAGAAAAATTTACAACCAAAATAAAATTTATAAGAACTAGTACAATTCCAGATGATGATGTCAACCATGGGGGATGATTCACCATTTTTGGAGTAAAAAAAAAAGATTAAAAAATAATAAAATAATAAAACTACTTTTTCAAATCATATTTTCAACTTATCTCCCTAAGGTTTTTACTCAAATTTTGAGCAGGATTGCTTGTTGCATGCAAAATTTAATTCCTCATCCAAAGAGCACCCACATTGCATACTTTTGATGGACCTTTCTACAAGAAAAATGAAAAATACATGAAAATGTGATTGCAATCACGTTTTTCATGTATTTCTCAATTTTTGTGTAACAGGGTCCATTCGAAAGTATGAAACATGGTTATTCCTTGGATTAAGAATCAAATTCTGCATCTATTGAGTGTTTCTGCTTGAAATTTGAGTAAACCCATAGGGAGATAAGTTCAAAATACAAGTTGATTTTTTTTTCCTCTCTAAAATTTGATGATGTAATCTAATCTTATTTTATTATTTCCACTATTATTTTATAATTTCCTTAGAAGTCCCATTTTAGACCTCAAAATTCTCCTAATGGTCACATCCACCGCAATGCTGTCATGTCTCGCTACTCATTCAACTCTCATATTTCTCCCTTGCAGCATTTTGTTTCCTCTCGGGTAAGGCTTCAGGGATGATGTCATTCTTACATCAATGCTACCACGTGGCACCTCAAGATTGGTCCACATGTCACACATTTTTGGCCCAATTGGGTACTCAAATTTTTTTAATTTGCATGCCATGTGTCCTCTATACTGCCATGTCATCCCTCATGCTCCTCATATGCGTGCCTTGAAACCTTCCAGGGTAGAGCCTTTGGGATAACATCACGTTCACATCATCATGAGCCAATAAAAAACCGCCACATGTCTTCCACGAGGAAATAGAAAAAATGGTTTCGAGCCATGGTTTTGAATCAAATTCCTTTATTAAATTTTTAAGGGTCTTGGCTAATTCTTTAACATTGTGCTACTTTGCCATGTCCGCCCAATTGTACCTCATCCTGACCTTCAATATTGCGCAAAATTTGAAACTTCTAGGGTACACCCGTCGAGATGATGTCATCTTTGGCTTGCGTTATCCCTGTTATTCCTTTTGCACGCACCTTTTGAACCATCTGGGGCACTCTCTGCTGAGATGAGTTGTGTAATGGACCCCACCTATGGGCCAATAACATTGCTTCCCATTACAAAGGTATCAGGCCACATCTGCCTAGTCCTCCACTTAGCAGCTCTACTTAAATACTCTACTACGTTTGGCAAATATGCCAAACTAACATGCTCGAAACTGGTCCTCCAGCCACTTTGACTCTGCAAATTTGAGTTTTGGGTGTCCTAACTTTGACTGGAAATAACTTACAATCCAGGAGGCCATTTGCGGACTTCAATACACCATTGGAAAGATTTTTTGGAGCACTATCGAACTAAACCACTTACAAGAGCATCTGAGTTAAATTACTAAGGCTTAAATGCCTTCAAATATTAGACCGACAAACCATCATAACTATAAGATTTTATAGCTTCTTTGCAAATCTTGCTACTATGTTGATTCTCTACCAAATCCTACAACAAACATGGAACTCCCCTTGAGATTGAAACAACATGCACATCAATGCTAGACTAGTGGAAATCGATGATAACCTGGTTGACATCCATGCCAACACATTGGATTCCACCATCCATCCCAACAGTGTTGGTTGTCCAACAATCTCCCCCTTTTTCATTGATAGAAATACCTCATCGCTTCTCCACATTGATGGCCAATTCTCATGCTACTACCACACTTCTCCTTACATGAACCTCTGATGGATTTCTCTCCTCTACATGGGCCATAAATAACTTACTCTCCCCCTTTGACATCAATGGAAAAGGGATACAAGATGCTTCTTCTCCCCCTTTCTATTACGGACTAAGGGTCTGACTGCTGATGTGCATTTTTCTCTGTAGACTTTTGTTCTCAAGAGTTGATATCCTTAATGTAGGAAATAATACTGAGAGGGGGGGGGGGGTGAATCAGTATTATCTAATCAATTATTTTTCATTTCATAATCAGATTTATATACGCTACTTCAGTTAGAAAATACTACGTATGTATGAAACTTCAGTTAAGGAAACAAGCGTATATGAGCAGACTTGTAATTTAGATTATTCTTCAGATGTTGATCATTAATCTGTGCATCAAACCATATGAACAATAACCAGGAACAGTAAAACAGAACATGCAATCACACATAAGAACAAAAGATATAAGGTGGAAACCCAATGTGGGTGAAAACCACCTGCTGCAATTCGTCTCTATCTTCTTTCAATTAGAAACTTCTTTTTACAATGTTTTTGTACTGGTGCAGTCTTATACCAGTACGCAGGCTGCTACCTGCAGAATGCTACAACCTTCCCTTGTTCTCTAGCTTCTCCTGGAAGGGAGCTACAACCCCCTTAGCTCTTGTACTAGCTGAGGTACTAGTACATAGGTACTGACCTACAGAAGGCTACAACCTTATCTTTTCTTCCAGGGACCATGTTTCATAAATTTTCAGACTAGATCCATGAATATCAATTAAACATCAAGTGTATCTGCATTAACCAACCTCCTTTGTACAACCAAATATTGAATCAACCAATAACTTCTCAGAATGCTATAACCAGAAAACAGTACCAGTAACCAAACACCAATCCTGAACCCATAATACTTCAACAATAAATAGAAGTAGCTAAAACATATTTCACGAGATACATGCTACTTCAATATATGGAACCTGCGTGCATACACTTCTGTATCAAGGCCATCCAGCATATACGTTGTTTTAAGTTAGCGAACCGGCGTGTATATGCGCCTCTGCTGCACTGAACCTGCGTACAGATCTATAAAAGATAATTTATCTTTTTACTTATTCAGACATTAGTTATACCCAGATTATCATATTTATAGATCACGTCATGCGTCAAATATAACAGATCAAAGATTTCACAAAGATACTTCTCTTCAAACTACCTTAAGATCTTGACCCATCAATAGAACTTATCCTTCTCCTTGCGCTCAGGTTCCTCCTTGATTCAGATCTAGTTATGCACCATAACCCAATAACAGTATTATCGATCTTACTCTTCATCAGATATTCAATACTTCAGTTCATACCCTTGCCAAATGATCTCCTTCCCTTTTATAGACTTAGGCCTTACTCAAACCATGGTCCAAAACCATTGAGAACCAATACTAGGGACCCAATACCTGGGTTCAACACTTTTGGATGCAATACCAAGGACAAAAACCATAGGTTCAAATATGTCGGACTAAATACCATGGACCAACCATAAGATTTCCCACATGTACGCACTTTTCCTTGCATGAAAGTGCGTGCATACGCATATGCGAATTTTGATCAGCAATCGCGCGTGCATAAGCGCCTTCGTATATAGTTAACCTATGTATACCTCATTTTATTTCATTCTGAGAGCCTAAATTGTGATCTGCCCTTTGAGTGAGTTGCCATCAAGGACAACACCTGTGCCATAGTGCCAAACCTGTGTCATAATGCCAACAATCTCCCCCTTTGGACTTGATGGCAACCCCAAGTCACTCAAAATCATTCTCCCCCTTTGACATCAAGGGCAAAGGGTTATGCTCCCCCTGAATACATGTTGAATCCTCTGCTCTGCTGTGCTGTCCAAGCTCCCCCTGACTGTAGGCAAGGTCTGCAAGAAGATGTTCTACAAAAGAAACATGATTTTATACATTATAAATGACCTTCCTATCACCAAAAACTCATACATACATCCATCTCCCAACCAAGTGGGGACTTGATTCATCTACCCAACCAAGTGGGGATGCACCAAGAATTTACACATGATAACAACAAAAACATTACTTCATCCATCCCAGGCATAGTGGAGAAACCAAGATAGGCCGTTACATGACCTTGATAAGAAAAGAAATACATGACATAGAGACGAAATATCTACAACAAGACTATGACAACAACTATCATCAGCAGCATCTGTCAATCATCATAATCCTCAATCATCATTCAGATCAGCAACCATGCTCTTCCGCATGCACCTGTTCCACTGGAAATGAAAACAACTGTGAGTGTAAACCAAGATCTTCTAAGATAATGCCAACAATGCATTATTAGAAGAGTATATGCTCCCCCCTGAGTCTGTGAAGATGGTCTCTGCCAGACCTATATCAGACCCTTTTCATCTTGAAGCTGGCCCACTATTTTCTTTAAACCAACACATACGCAATTGTATCTTCATAAACCAGCGTATGTACGTGGATCGTCCTCATGAAACTCGCATACAACCATTTTTATCTGAAACAGACAAGATTCAACAACAAGATGATGCATCAACTACCCCCAACTTCTGTCTGAGGTATTCAAATGTTTGCCTGGGTAGTGGTTTGGTGATTATGTCAGCAACTTGTTCCTTGGAGGGAACATACTCCAATTTAACCTTTTGTTCAAGCACTTGTTCCCGGAGAAAATGATACTTGATAGGTATGTGCTTAGTCTTTGAATACATGACATGATTCTTTGAAATACTGATTGCACTTGTATTATCACAAAAAATGGAGATAGGTGGAGTACAAGTGATTTGTAGGTCTTGTAATGTTTGCATCATCCAAAGGAGTTGTGTGCAGCAAGATGCAGCAGCTACATATTCTGCTTCAGCTGTAGACAATGCAATTGAACTTTGTTTCTTGCTGAACCAAGATACTAATCTAGGACCCATAAAGAATGCACCACCACTAGTGTTTTTTCTATCATCCACGCTTCCTACCCAATCTACATCTGTATATGCATGAAGTGTGAGATTTGTATCTCTAGGATACCATAAGCCATAGTTTTGAGTTCCTTGAAGATACTTGAAAATTCTCTTAATTGCCTGAAGATGAGTTTCCTTTGGATTTGCCTAAAACCTTCCAACTATTCCCACTGCATGCATAATGTCTGGTCGGGTACCTGTTAGATAGAGTAGACTACCAATCATGGATCTATAGGTTGGTTGATGTACTGCTGCTGATTCATCATTTGCGCTGAGGCTGCATCCTGTTACCATAGGGGTACACACTGGTTTCGAATCCTCCATCCCATATTTCTTCAAGATCTGCTTGAGATACTTGGTTTGTGATAGAAAAATGCCATCTTTGTTTTGTTGGACTTGTAAACCAAGAAAATATGAGCTCACCAAGCATGGACATTTCAAACTCTTTCTGCATCACCAAGGCAAAATTTTGACTCATGTCTTCTTCATTGCTACCAAAGATGATATCATCAACATACACAACAAGTATTAGCAACTTATCATTGTCAATTTTTATATATAGATTGCTATCTGTTGATCCTTTTATAAAACCTTGTTGATGGAGGTACTTATCCAACCAATAATACCAAGCCCTTAGAGCCTGTTTAAGGCCATAGAGAGCCTTTTTGAGTCTGCATACAAGCTTTGGATTATTTCCAAGGATAAACCCATCTGGTTACTCAATATACACTTCTTCATCCAAGTCTCCATTTAGAAAAGCAGACTTCATGTCCATTTGAAATACTTTGAACTTCTGAAAGCTAGAAAGAGCAAGGAACATCATTATGGCCTCTAGTCTGGCAACTGGTGCAAAAGTTTCTTCAAAGTCTATGCCTTCCTGTTGAGCATACCCTTTACAAACAAGTCTGGCCTTGTTCCTAATCAGATCTCCATTTTCATTAAGCTTATTTTTGAATATCAATTTTGTTCCTATGACGTTCTTATCTTTTGGTCTAGGAACCAACTCCCAAGTGTTATTCTTTTCAATCTGCTCAAGTTCTTCCTCCATGGCCTTTACCCAGCATTCATCTTTGCATGCCTCTCTTACATTTTGTGGTTCAGTGGAGGAGAGTAATGTTGAAAATGCAACAAGATGATGGAGCTTAGTGGAAGGGATTCGCCTTCACTAAGTGGGCCCGCAGGCTATTTTTGGTGCAAAGTCTATTTACAGACATATGGATCATGGTCTATGAGTTGCAGGATGCTATTTGTGGATGATTGGTCATGTTGGTGAAAATAGATGGACTTCTATTTTTAGACATATGGGCGGTTTCTATTTTTAGAATGCCAGGCTAAAAATAGAACAATCGAATATTATTAGCTCTTAATAATATTTAGACTATAAACATTATCTTATCCTCTTGGAGCACTTCAGTTCGAGCTACGGATGTGGCACATGCAGCGGTCAGAAGGAATTATGCTTTTCTTGTGGGTTAGTTGAGCTATTGCATGATGGATTTCAGGTAGAACTCAAGTGATTGAGTTTGGTGGAGTTGATTGAGGAGTTGATGGAGTTGTGTTCAGTTTGACTTAGTTGAACTAGTTGTATTTAGTCTAACTGCAGAATACACTAGTGATGAGTGGTCTGAATTAATTATTAATTAATTCACTAATTATTAACTCATAAAGCAACTAAATAATACATCAGTTAACTCAGTGCATGGACAGTTCAATGGAGACAGGTGTTAGAGGTTGAGATTGCTATCAGTTGTGACTATAGTTGTGCATGAGATTTTCACATGCATGGATTGAGTATTGCCAATGAGGATTGTGTGGTTCATCCAAGGGAAATACGAGTTTGCTTCAGCCATTCTCATCTATTCTCATGCAGGATTGCACAGTGGAGGCAGGCAAGCAGCGGAGGAGATTTGAACCTATGATTGATTCAGATCTGAGCTAGTTTGTGTGTATCAGGTGGAGATAGTACTGAGTACTTGCGAGGAGTATTGTACTATGTATTGTTACATGTTATCAATCAATATAATATATAGATAGTTGGGGGTTTTCAGCTGTATGCTTTCCCCGTGATATACTGTGTTGATATGTGTGATTGATGCTTCAATGTGCGCATGTGATTGTTTCTGAATACTACAAATTGATGATCAATAGTAGAGGAGGTTATGTATTATGCATGCATTCCAAAAATAGTGTATAATCAGGATAATCTCTGTGAATAAGTGTTATATTATTCAAAATTTCTACATGGTATCAGAGCAGAGTTGATCATCAAATCTATTATTCAGAAGGTGTTTACATTTTATTTCTTCAGGCAGAGTTTGTAATCGGGCCAGGTAGCCTCTGGATTCATCCTTCTTTTGGAAGGTGAGATATCTGGTAAAATCCCATACAGTCAATCTCTGTACGAGAAATACTTTGTTCTCACGAATTTTAGATCAGAAGCGGTTGAGTTTTGAGCTAGTGGAATTCGAATTTGCAGCAGTGTTTTCTTGGTGTCAAAGTTGAAATGTCTTTCAACGGATTGCGATTGGAGTATGCTCTTGAGGGCAGCTCAAATTATATGGCATGGAAAGACAGGATGGAGGCGGTGTTAGATGATAACGGGTTGAAGGAGTTCATAGAGGCTGAGGTCCCAAAGCCTACTGATACTGCTCAAGTTGATGCTTGGAAAAAGAAGACAGCAAAGTGTCGAAGGATTCTGTTGGAGGGCGTGAAGGATCACATTGTGTCCAGCCTGCATGGAAAGGCTTCTCCATACTTGATGTGGAAAGCATTGACAGATTTATTCCAAAGCAAGAGCGACCAGAGGAAGTTTGCGCTCAAGGATAAACTCATAAACATTAAGTGTGAGAATGGAGACAGTATGCCCAAGTATCTCACGAAGTTCACCCAATGCCGGGATGAGCTGGGAAGTGTGGGGGTGACTGTCGATGATGAGGACTTGGTGAGCTTGGCTCTCCTTGGTCTTCCGAAGAGTTGGCATTCCTATCAGGACTCTGTCAATGGTCGGGAGAAATTGCCAGGATGGGAGAGACTTTAGTCAGATCTTGTGCAAGAGGAGATCAGGTGGAATACCAGGGACGGATCTTCATCAAAGGCATATGATGAAGAAAATTGTGCTTTGGCTGCCAAAGAAAAGAAGGGGAAGGAGAAGGGTTCTCTTTCCGAATCTAGTTCTTCCAATGATGGGAAGAAGGTTGAAAAATCGAAAGTGCGATGCTTTCGTTGTCATGAGGTGGGCCATTATGCTTCAAATTGTCCACGGAGGAAATCCAAGAAGGGATCCGGGGAAGGATTTGAAGGTGAGGCACTTGCTTCATAGTTTGAGTTGGTTTTCACACTCTTCGCATGCATGGTTTCATCCATGGTGGGAAGTGGTTAGTTTCTTGATAATGGACAAGAGTTTGTTCATTACTTTGGAGGAGAAATATCTCCAGATACTCATAGCGATGGGTAATGATGAGAAGTATAGTGTCTCAGGTGTAGGCACAGTTATTTTTCAGGGGAAGCATGGAGCTTGCCTTACCTTGACCGATGTCAAGTATGTACCAGGACTGAAGAGAAACTTGGTGTCGATCGTGATGCTGGAAGACAGAGGCTATGATGTAGTCTTCAGTAAGGGAAAGGTTTTCCTTAGACACATCATCACTAGACAGGTGAAACAGATTGGTTCACGGGTCAAGAACTTGTATGCTCTTGAGGTTCAAGATGCATGCAAAGCCTTGAGCAGCGAGGCAACTGATGGAGACTTGGTGGTTGAGAGGGAGCGTATATTACCTCTCAACATGCAGAGCCAGAAGAAGTCTCAGACGATTGTGGAGGAGCCACGATTGGTGCAGAAGCTTCAAGAGGTTGTGGAGCAGCCACAACAAGGGAAGCTAAGAGGAGACATATACTCATGCAGAGACCTCCAGTAGGGGAAAAATTCAAGCCAGGTGGGCTGAGGGATCACATGCAGCCATACCTCTAGGTATGAGGTGGGGCGATATAGAGTGATCGTCCCAAGGAGGAGGGGCAGGATCCTTGAGGTACCCAACCTCTTGGATGAGACCTTGCTACGGGAGCCCCGATGTGGAGTAGTAGGAGCTAACTGATTGGGTAGAAATAGATGCGGATGGAGTGGCAGAGAGAGCGACAGTGTAGGGAATCCCAGGACAGTGCATAGCTAGCAGGTTGTAGCAATGCGAGAGGCACAAGTGTTTTGCACAGTGCTAGGTGGCACAGAGAAGTGTGCAATGGTGCAAGATGCATGGAGATGTTGCAGTAGCACAGATGTCAGAGAGGGAGAACTTGTCAGCAACAGGTAGAGCTTCAGTATCAGAGTATGTTCCTAGCCCAGCGGAGTGTTCAGTTGGGAGTGTTTTTGTTCCAAGTGTTGTTGGAACAAGTGGACCGAGCAAATGTGTTGCATGCAGAACATTCCAGAGTTGCATGATAGGGGTTGCAGATAATCCATATCTTGTTGAGACGAAGTTTTGAAAATGCAACAAGATGATGGAGCTTAGTGGAAAGGAGTCACCTTCACTAAGTGGGCCCGCAGGCTATTTTTGGCGCAAAGTCTATTTTTAGACATATGGATCATGGTCTATGAGTTGCAGGATGCTATTTGTGGATGATTGGTAATGTTGGTAAAAATAGATGGACTTATATTTTTAGAAATATGGGCAGTTTCTATTTTTAGACTGCCTGGCTAAAAATAGAACAGTCGAATATTATTAGCTCTTAATAATATTTGGACTATAAACATTATCTTATCCTCTTGGAGCACTTCAGTTTGAGCTACGGATGTGGCACATGCAGTTGTCAGAAGGAAATACACTTTTCTTGTGGGGTAGTTGAGCTATTGCATGATGGACTTCAATTAGAACTCAAGTGATTGAGTTTGGTGGAGTTGATTGAGGAGTTGATGGAGTTGTGGTCAGTTGACTTAGTTGAACTAGTTGTATTTAGTCTAACTATAGAATACACTAGTGATGAGTGGTGTGAATTAATTATTAATTAATTCACTAATTTTTAACTCATAAATCAACTAAAGAATACATCAGTTTACTCAGTGCATGGACAATTCAGTGGAGACAGGTGTTAGAGGTTGAGATTGTTATCAATTGTGACTATAGTTGTGCATGAGATTTTCACATGCATGGATTGAGTATTGCCAATGAGGATTGCGTGGTTCAGCCAGGGGAAATACGAGTTTGCTATTGGCATTATGGCACAGGTGTGGTGCTATGGTACAGGTGTTGTCCTTGATGGCAACTCTCTTTGGTAACAGATCTCAGTTTAGGCGCTCAGAATGAAGGAAATCTTGTATACGCAGGTTCACCGTGCCGAAGACGCGTAAACACGCGGGTTATACGTTCAGAAGTCGCGTATGCGTATACACGCACTTTTATGCACAAAAAAGTGCGTACATGGTGGGAAACTTATTTTTGGTCCATGGTTGTTGGTCCTTGGAATTTGAACCTATGGTTTTGGGCCATGGTATCTCGTCAGAAGTGTTGACCCCAGGTTTTGGGCCCTTGGTATTGTTTATTATGGTTTTGGACCGTGGTATTGTGGAAGGCCTAAAACTATAAAAGAGGAAGGAAATCATGTGGCAAGGCACCATTTGATTTATTGAATATCTGAAATCATGCTAGATCTGGATTACTGGTGATTGGGTTATGGTGCAGATCTAGATCTGAATGAAGGAGGAACCTCAGTGCAAGAAGGATAATAACTATTGATGTATCAAAATATCAAGGCTTGAACATTGGTATCTCTGTATGATTTTGATCTGTTATATGTGGTGCACTCTTGATCTATAAATCTGGGTTAACTAATGTCTGAATGTTTAAAAGAATAAATTATCCTTTATAGATCTGTACGCAGGTTCAGTTAAGTGCAGGTGCATATTCACGCCTTTTCTGTGAATGAAATAAGCGTATACGCAGGTTGGTTTTGGTTCAGAAGCGTATACACGCAGATTGATGAATAATGAAGTAGCGTACATACCTTGATTTATGTTCTAGCTGCTTCTGTTTTATTGCTGCAGTGTTCTGGGTTTAGAATTGGTGTTTGATTACAGTTACTGTGTTCTGGGTACATCTGACAGAGAAGTGTTTATCTGATTCAGTTTTTGATTGGTGAAAAGGAGTTTGGTTGATGCAGAAATACTTGATGTTTGATTGATGTTACTTGTGGATCTAGTCTGAAAATTAATGAAACGAGGTCCCTGAAAGCAAAGAGAAGGTTGCAGCCTTCTGTAGGTAGAAGCCTGCGTACTAGTATCTCAAGCTAGTACAAGAACTAAGGGGGCTGGAGCTCCCTTCCAGGAAAGCTGGAGAACGAGAGAGAGTTGTAGCTCTCTGCAGGTTGCAGCCTGCGTACTGGTAAAGACTGCACCAGTACAAAACATTGTAAAGAGAAGTTTCTAATTAAAAAGAAGATATTGAGACGAATTGCAGCAGGGGGTTTTCACCCACACTGGGTTTCCTCCTTATATCTTGTGTTCTTGTGTGTGACTGTCTTCTGCTCTGTTTCACTATTTCTGGTACTGTCTATTTTCTTTTGATTCACAGATTAATAACTGACATCTGAAAGATAAATCAAATTATAAGTCTGCTTTGTATACGCGGGTTTCTTTATCTGTAGTTGCGTATATGTGCAATTTTTATTAACTGAAGTAGCGTATATCATCTAGAATTGAAAAATGAAATATTTGACTTGATAATACTGATTCACCCCCCCCTCAGTATTATTTCCAACAATTGGTATTAGAGCAGGTCCTTCTGAAGAAGCTTGATCGCTTGAAGGAAGATCTTTCATCATGAGCAACTACGAGAGGGAAGCATCAATTAGGCCACCGGTTTTTGATGGGAAAAACTTCGTATATTGGAAGGTAAGAGTTACTGCCTATCTTCAATCTTTGGGTACAGAAGTCTGGGATATCATAGATACAGGATATACTTTTCCAGCAGCAACTCCTACAGATCCGGCTGAGAAGAAGAAATATGAAACAAATGCAAAGGCGGTCAATACTCTATTGGGATGTCTATCGCAATCTGAATTTGTCAAAGTTATGCAGTATAAATCCGCAAAAGAAATATGGGACAAGATTGTTCTGAGCTATGAAGGAGATGATCAGGTAAAAAGAGCAAAACTTCAAACCCTCAGAATTTAGTACGAAAATCTCAGAATGTATAATGATGAAAGTGTGGCTAACTATTTTCTTCGTGTAGATGAGATTGTTAATTGTATGAAAAATCTGGGTGAAGAAGTAAAAGAGGCTGTTGTAGTTGAAAAAGTTCTAAGATCTTTGTCCCCTAGGTTTGAATCTAAAGTTTCTGCAATAGAAGAAAAGGAGAATCTTCAAAACCTTAAAATGTCACAATTGCATGGAATTCGAACTGCTTATGAAATGAGGAAAGGAGGACCTTCAGATAGGAGAGAAGTTGCCTTCAAGGCTTCCGGCAAAGGAGACTACTATGAGTCAGGACACATATCAGAAGAAGAAGAAGAATCAAATTTTGTCAAAAATATTCAAAGGGGTGCTGGACGATTCCGAGGTAAGTTACCTTTCAAGTGCTTTTCTTGTGGAAGAGTAGGTCACTATGCTGCCAAATGTCCTCATAAGGATAAGGTTGACAAGGGAAAGGAACCTATTAGATGGAACAAGAAACAGAATGCAAATAAGAAAAGATATTACACTCATGAAGATAGTGATGGTCTTTCAAATAGTGACGAAGATGAACGAGGTAATGAATATAAACTTTTAATGGCTTTTGAAGATGATGACTACATGGATGCTATAGATGTGGAAGGTTTTTGTGAAGAGATGACTAATCTCAAAATTTGCTTAGAAGAGAAAAATGCAATTATTGATTCTCTGCAATGTCAACTAGCTGAAAGGGAAAAACATCTTGAAAAATTGGAATGTGAAATTGTTGGTCTTAGAAAGGAGATTGAGAAAACAAAAGCTATTAATCTTAAATTTGTTAAAGGATCTGAAACTCTGGATGAGATTATCAATGTGCAGCGTTCTCCACTAATCAAGACAGGTCTGGGATATAATGGAGAAACATCTCAAGCTTCCACCTCCAAAAGTTATCTTGATGCAGCAAGAAGGAGCGAGCAAAGGCCTAATAGAAGTCATCAGGTAAATCAGGGACAGTTTACCTCAAGAACGAACAAAGACTATCAAGAAAATCGGGGGCAAGCTACCTTAAGGACAAATAGAAGCTACAATCAGCCACAGGTAAAATCTTCCCAATTTGCCTCAAGAATGGATGTCAGTAGAAACTACAATCGGTTGGATGATAGATTTGATAATCGCAGGAGTTTCTTCAATGGCCAATGTTTTTCTTGCCATAACTTTGGTCACAAAGTAGCTCAATGTGTTGCCTATAAGACAATCATGACTAGAGAAACTCAAAAACAAAGGAATATGACTGGAATCACGAAAAGGAATTATAACAACTTTTTGGCCCTTGAAAATGAAGTTGAATGTTCTATTTGTAATAACTTTGGTCATGAAGATTCTGAATGCAGGAGCAGGTTTTGGAAGACAACTCAAAAGGAACAAACCTCAAGTGCCAGAACATGGAGAATAAAGGAACCACAACCAGAAATATGTGGGATAGCTTTTTATGCAGAAGGACAGGAAAATCTATGGTATATTGACAACAGATGTTCGAAGCATATGATAGGGGATAAAGAAAAACTTGAATCATATACTGCAATAGAAAAGGGAAAGAAGGTGTCTTTTGGAAACAATACCCCTGCAACCATAAAAGGAAAAGGCATTGCTCAGTTGAAAGAAAAGGTCAAGGCTGGAAATGTTTTGTATGTTGATGGCTTGAAGCATAATCTACTGAGTGTTAGTCAGATGTGCGATCAAGGAACCGAAGTAATATTTCGATCAAATGGATGTAGTGTTCGTGATCTTGATACAAGAAAAACAGTGATCAAAGGCAGAAGAACTCCAAATAATAAATACATATTTGAAGAAGGACAACAACATTGCTATTTGAGCAAGGATGATGAACACTAGTTATGGCACCGGAGGTTGGGGCATCTAAGCTTTTCACAAATAAGGAAAGCATGCAAATACCAGGTAGTTCATGGTCTTCCAGATATCAAAATTCCAGACAACACCATATGGAAATCATGTCAGTTTGGAAAACAAACTAGAACTAACTTTCCTTAAAAGGAAGGATCAGCTAGTAGGCCTCTTGAGCTAGTCCATACAGATGTATGTGGTCCATTCAGGACAAGGTCACCTCGAGCATAAGAATACCTTATATTATTCATTGACGACTTCTCCAGGTTTGTTCAGTTAGGACTTATGAAGCACAAAGACGAGCATTCGAAAAATTCAAATCTTTCAAAGCCTTGGCTGAAAATGAATCAGATTACAAAATTAAGTGGCTCAGGTCCGACAGAGGTGGGGAGTTTACCTCAAATGTATTTTTCGATTTCTGTGAAGAACATGGAATAAGAAGGGAATTCTCTATAGCTAGGACTCCTCAGCAAAATGGAGTGGTTGAAAGGATGAACAGAACAATCCAACAAATGGCTCGTGCTATGCTTGATGAGTCTGGAACTCTCGCAACCTTCTGGGGTGAAGCTGCATATGTTGCGGTGGTTATTCTCAACAAAACAAATGTCCGAGTGAACAACACTCAAACTACTCATGAGCTCTGGTATGGTGAGACTCCTTCGGTAAAGCATTTCAAAATTTTTGGGAGCAAATGCTATATTAAGAATACTGATGAGCAGCTTGGCAAACTTGAACCTAGAGAAGATGAAGGCATTCTCCTTGGTTATTCTCCCCACAGCAAAGCATATAAGTGTTACAATAAAATACTTGGAAGAATTGTTGACAGCATTGATGTAGTGGTTGATGAAAAATGATACATCCCTAGGCAAGTAAATCATGAAAATATCAATGAAGATGAAGACTACTCTCCAAATCAAACAGATGATGAAGAAGAACCTCAAGAGGGGCCAGAGGGATAGACAAGGATAGAAGAGAAGACTCCATCCAGGTATGTGCAGAAGAATCATCCAAAATCTCATATTTTGGGGCAGAAAGAAGCAGGTGTACAAACTAGAAGAACAATTGCAGAAGCCTCAAGCTATTTGGCATTTCTCTCCTCCACTGAACCACAAAATGTAAAAGAGGCATGAAAAGATGAATGTTGGGTCAAGGCAATGGATGAAGAACTTGAGCAGATCGAAAAGAACAACACTTGGGAGTTGGTTCCTAGACCAAAAGATAAGAATGTCATAGGAACAAAATGGATCTTCAAGAACAAGTTGAATGAAAATGGGGAAGTTATTAGAAACAAGGCCAAGATTGTTTGTAAAGGGTATGCTCAACAAGAAGGAATAGACTTTGAAGAAACTTTTGCTCCCGTTGCTAGATTTGAAGCCATTTGAATGTTCCTTGCTCTCTCAAGCTTTCAGAAGTTCAAAGCATTTCAAATGGACGTGAAGTCATCCTTTTTGAATGGAGACTTAGAAGAAGAAGTATACATCGAGCAACCAGATGGTTTCATCCTTGGGAATGATCCAAATCTTGTATGCAGACTTAAAAAGGCTCTCTATGGGCTTAAACAAGCTCCAAGGGCTTGGTACTATCGTTTGGATAAATACCTTCATCAACAAGGTTTTTCAAAAGGATCAGCAGATAGCAATCTCTATATAAAAATTGAAAACAACAAATTGCTAATACTTGTTGTGTATGCAGATGATATTATCTTTGGAAGCAATGAAGAAGCTATGAGTCAAAGCTTTGCCTTGGTGATGCAGAAAGAATTCGAAATGTCCTTGCTTGGAGAACTGACATACTTTCTTGGATTGAAAATCCAACAAAATGAAGGCGGTATCTTCTTGTCTCAAACCAAGTACCTCAAGCAGATTCTGAAGAAGTATGGCATGGAAGATTCGAAACCATTATGTACCCCCATGATTACAGGATGCAACTTCAGTGCAAATGATGAATCAGCAGCAGTGCATCAACCAACCTATAGATCTATGATTGGAAGTATACTTTATTTAACAGGTACCCTACCAAACATCATGCATGCAGTGGGAATAGTTGGAAGATTTCAGGAAAATCCAAAGGAAACTCATCTTCAGGTAGTCAAGAGAATCTTCAAGTACCTTCAAGGAACTCAAAACTATGGCTTATGGTACCCTAGAGATACAGATCTCACACTTCATGCTTACACAGATGCAGATTGGGCCGGAAGCGTGGATGACAGGAAGAGCACAAGTGGTGGTGCATTCTTTATGGGTTCCAGATTAGTATCTTGGTTCAACAAGAAACAAAGTTCGATTGCTTTATCTACAGCTGAAGCGGAATATGTGGCTGCAACATCTTGTTGCACTCAACTTCTTTGGATGATGCAAACCTTGCAGGATTTTCAAATCACTTGTACTCCACCTGTCTCTATCTTATGTGATAATACAAGTGCAATAAGCATTTCAAAGAATCCCATCATGCATTCAAAGACCAAACACATACCTATCAAATATCATTTTCTTTGGGAACAAGTGCTTGAGCAAAAAGTCAAGTTGGAGTATGTTCCTTCTGAGGAACAAATTGCTAATATATTCACCAAACCACTGCCCAGGGAAACTTTTGAATATCTCAGATAGAAGCTGGGAGTAGTTGATGCTTCATCCTGATGTTGAAGCTTGTCTGTTTCAAAGAAAAGTTGGTGTACGTGAGTTGGATGAGGGGAATCCACGTACATACGCCGATTTATGCAGGTGCAGTCACGTATATGGAGTTCTGAAGAAAATCAGCAAGGACAGACTCTGGTTGAAGAGATTCTGATATGGGTCTGTCAGAGACCGTCTGGCACAGGTTCAGGGGGAGCAGATAATTTTCTAATAATGCATTGTTGGCATTACCTTAGAAGCTCCTGGTTCAAGTACTCAAGCGGTTTTGGTGGATTAGTTGCAGGAAGGAGAACTTAAGGAGAACTTGGTTGTTGATATATATAGTGATTGTTAGATACTGCTGATAGTGGTTATTGGTGATTTGCATAATATTGTTTTTTCGTCTCTATGTCATGTATATCTTATTTTTATCAAGGTCATGTAACGACCTTTTTAGTTTCCCCACTATGCCTGGGATGATTGATGTAATGAATTTGGTTGCCATATGTGAATTTCTGATGTATCCACACTTGGTTGGGTGGATGATCCCCACTTGGTTGGGTGATGGATGTATGTATTGAGTCTTTTGGTGATAGGAAGGTATTTTATAATGTATAAGTCATGGTTCTTCTTGAAGAACATCTTTTGCAGATCTTGCCTACAGTCAGGGGGAGCATGTTCAGCACAGTAGAGCAGAGATATTAGCATGTGCTCAGGGGGAGCACAGCCCTTTGCCCTTGATGACAAAGGGGGAGAATGACTTTGAGGATTTTGGGGTTGCCATCAAGTCCAAAGGGGGAGATTGTTGGCATTATGGCACAGGTGTGGCGCTATGGTACAGGTGTTGTCCTTGATGGCAACTCTCTTTGGTAACAGATCTCAGTTCAGGTGCTCAGAATGAAGGAAATCTTGTATACGTAGGTTCACCGTGTCGAAGATGCCTATACACGCGAGTTATACGTTCAGAAGTCACGTATGCGTATACACGCACTTTTATGCACAAAAAAGCGCGTACATGGTGGGAAAATTATTTTTGGTCCATGGTTGTTGGTCCTTGGAATTTGAACCTATGGTTTTGGGCCATGGTATCTCGACAGAAGTGTTGACCCCAGGTTTTGGGCCCTTGGTATTGTTTATTATGGTTTTGGACCGTGGTATTGTGGAAGGCCTAAAACTATAAAAGAGGAAGGAAATCATGTGGCAAGGCACCATCTGATTTATTGAATATCTGAAATCGTACTAGATCTGGATTACTGGTGATTGGGTTATGGTGCAAATCTAGATCTGAATGAAGTAGGAACCTGAGCGCAAGAAGGATAAGAACTATTGATGGATCAAAATCTCAAGGCTTGAACATTGGTATCTCTGTATGATTTTGATCTGTTATATGTGGCGCACTCTTGATCTATAAATCTGGGTTAACTAATGTCTGAATGTTTAAAAGAATAAATATCCTTTATAGATCTGTAGGCAGGTTTAGTTAAGTGCATGTGCATATACACGCCTTTTCTGTGAATGAAAGAAGCGTATACGCAGGTTGGTTGTGGTTCAGAAGCGTATACACGCAGATTGATGAATAATGAAGTAGCGTACATACCTTGATTTATGTTCTAGATGCTTCTGTTTTATTGTTGCAGTGTTCTGGGTTCAGAATTGGTGTTTGATTACAGTTACTGTGTTATGGGTACAACTGACAGAGAAGTGTTTATCTGATTCAGTTTTTGATTGGTGAAAAGGAGTTTAGTTGATGCAGAAATACTTGATGTTTGATTGATGTTACTTGTGGATCCAGTCTGAAAATTAATGAAACGAGGTCCCTGAAAGCAAAGAGAAGGTTGCAGCCTTCTGTAGGTAGAAGCCTGCGTACTAGTATCTCAAGCTAGTACAAGAACTAAGGGGGTTGGAGCTCCCTTCCAGGAAAGCTGGAGAATGAGAGAGAGTTGTAGCTCTCTGCAGGTTGCAGCCTGCGTACTGGTAAAGACTTCACTAGTACAAAACATTGTAAAGAGAAGTTTCTAATTAAAAAGAAGATAGAGACGAATTGCAGCAGGGGGTTTTCACCCACATTGGGTTTCCTCCTTATATCTTGTGTTCTTGTGTGTGACTGTCTTTTGCTCTGTTTCACTGTTTCTGGTACTGTCTATTTGCTTCTGATTCACAGATTAATAACTGACATCTGAAAGATAAATCAAATTATAAGTCTGCTTTGTATACGCGGGTTTCTTTATCTGTGGTTGCGTATATACGCGATTTTTATTAGCTGAAGTAGCGTATATCATCTGGAATTGAAAAAGGAAATATTTGACTTGATAATACGTATTCACCCCCCCTCTCAGTATTATTTCCAACATTTGATTCAGCCATTTTCATCTATTCTCATGCACGATTGCGCAGTGGAGGCAGGCAAGCAGCGGAGGAGATTTGAACCTGTGATTGATTCAAATCTGAGCTAGTTTGTGTGTAACAGGTGGAGATAGTATTGAGTACTTGCGAGGAGTATTGTACTATGTATTGTTACATGTTATCAATCAATATAATATACAGATAGTTGGGGGTTTTCAGCTGTATGCTTTCCCCGTGATATACTGTGTTGATATGTGTGATTGATGCTTCACTGTGCGCATGTGATTGTTTATGAATACTACAAATTGATGATAAATAGTAGAGGAGGTTATGTATTATGCATGCATTCCAAAAATAGTGTATAATCAAGATAATCTCTGTGAATAAGTGTTATATTATTCAAAATTTCTACATGGTATCAAAGCAGAGTTGATCATCAGATCTATTATTTAGAAGGTGTTTACATTTTATTTCTTCAGGCGGAGTCTGTAGTCGGGCCAGGTAGCCTCTGGATTCATCCTTCTTTTGGAAGGTGAGATATCTGGTAAAAGCCCATACAGTCAATCTCTGTACGAGAAATACTTTTTTCTCACGAATTTTAGATCAGAAGCGGTTGAGTTTTGAGCTAGTGGAATTCGAATTTGTAGCAGTGTTTTCTTGGTGTCAAAGTTGAAATGTCTTTCAACGGATTGCGATTGGAGTATGCTCTTGAGGGAAGCTCGAATTATTTGCATGGAAAGATAGGATGGAGGCGGTGTTAGATGATAATGGGTTGAAGGAGTTCATAAAGGCTGAGGTCCCAAAGCCTACTGATACTGCTCAAGTTGATGCTTGGCAAAAGAAGACAACAAAGTGTCGAAGGATTCTGTTGGAGGGCGTGAAGGATCACATTGTGTCCAGCCTGCATGGAAAGGCTTCTCCATACTTGATGTGGAAAGCATTGACAGATTTATTCCAAAGCAAGAGTGACCAGAGGAAGTTTGCGCTCAAGGATAAACTCAGAAACATTAAGTGTGAGAATGGAGACAGTATGCCCAAGTATCTCACGAATTTCACCCAATGCCAAGATGAGATGGGAAGTGTGGGGGTGACTGTCGATGATGAGGACTTGGTGAGCTTGGCTCTCCTTGGTTTTTCGAAGAGTTGGTATTCCTATCAGGACTTTGTCAATGGTCAGGAGAAATTGCCAGGATGGGAGAGACTTTGGTAAGATCTTGTGCAAGAGGAGATCAGGCGGAATACAAGGGACGAATCTTCATCAAAGGCATATGATGAAGAAAATTGTGCTTTGGCTGCCAAAGCAAAGAAGGGGAAGGAGAAGGGTTCTCTTTCCGAATCCAGTTCTTCCAATGATGGGAAGAAGGTTGACAAATCGAAAGTGCGATGCTTTCGTTGTCATGAGGTGGGCCATTATGCTTCAAATTTTCCACGAAGGAAATACAAGAAGGGATCCAGGGAAGAATCTGAAGTTGAGGCACTTGCGGCACAGTTTGAGTTGGATTTCACACTCTTCGCATGCATGGTTTCGTCCATGGTGGGAAGTGGTTGGTTTCTTGACCATGGAGATTCTTTCCACATGACCGGTGACAAGAGTTTGTTCAGTACTTTGGAGGAGAATGATCTCGAGATACTCATAGCGATGGGTAATGATGAGAAGTATAGTGTCTCAGGTGTAGGCACGGTTATTTTTCAGAGGGAGCATGGAGCTCGCCTTACCTTGATCGATGTCAAGTATGTACCAGGTGTTAACACCCAGGTTGTTCCCTATGACTCCCAAGGGAATACGGCCGGGGTAACCACTAACCAATCTTTGGATCACAGTTTCTAGCCAAACTGTAATCAGAGAGGTCTCTCTCTTTATGATTTGTCTCTGTTATGATGGTGTTTTAGGCTAGCTATTATGCTCAGGTTTTGGTTATGTTTTGGTTGAAGGATTTCTTTCAGGTCTTATGATATAGTGTTTAGAGAGTAAAACACCATTGGGCAATGGAGTCTGGAGTTATGAAATGCTTAGAAATGAAAGATTGGTGGTGCTCAAATTGCAGGGCCAATTTTGTATTTCAGACAAACAAATTTAGCTTAAATGGTGATGCATGTCAACCAATAGAAAGCAATTAAGAATTTTCTATTAAGCTGGTGAGGTGAGAGTGAAACATGTTGCACAGGAGCAAAACTTGAATTCCTGTGACAAAGGTCACTGTGAAAGATGTATTCTGAAAGTGCAGCAGTTAAGAATTACACTTATCAAGATTGCATCTGAAGAAAACATTTATTAACAACACAGATTGAACTCAGGGTATTCATTGAATAAATCCTGAAAGTTATTCTTTTTCCTTGTTTCTAAATATTTAGAGTTGGATAACATATGGATTTAACAAACGAAATACATAACAGAGAGAGTTACAGAGACTTATTGTATGATGAAATACACAGGAATCCAGCAGTTTCCAACAGACACCAGGACGCATTTAGCACTTCAGAAGTCCGAGAAATTCCATCACTTTCTTTATTAACTTCCGAAAGGATTACAGCATAAGAACTTCTTCAGGAGAAATCAACAACCACCCTTGCAAGCTCATGCGAAGGGGACTTTATAGGAATGCTTATACAAAATATCTCAGGCACTGAGTCATCTGAGAGAGAAAATATCTTCATAAATTCGTACAGAAAGTAGAAAAGAAGTTATTACAACTTTGAATGTAGCATAAATGCTCTTTATGTCTGTCAGAGGATAATTTGACCTTTGGAGGTCATTGAGTCGGTTGAGCCGCTTTGCTTTAATGCTGAATAATGTGTCTTTATTTCTTGCCGCGCTGTATTTTCTCGGCCCTGCCACCTGTAGTTTTCTATTTCTGCTTTGTTGACCGATACCTCTGCTGAGTTGGCTCAACTTTAATCCACAATGCATGTTGATTTTGTTTAAACAGTGCTCTGCATGACAACTGGTATTTTTTAAGAAACAAAAATTGGTGAGTGGCTCCCTGTCTACAAAATCTTCTGTATTGCATTTGTCCACCATTCTTGCGTAGGGAGTTGATACCTGAGAATGGCATCCATTGTCTCCTCTGCCTCTGTATACTTGAAGAAATTGGGAGCCACCCCAAACAGGTGATTGATCTCATTCATTATAAAAAATAGATTCTCTACTCTGTTATAGAGAGTCTGTCCTGTGGCTGGCCCTGTCTCCTCTGAGGTGCTGGGCTTCTCATTGATCTGACTAGTGGCGAATGTGTTGACCCTTTTGGCATACTGGTCATGTGTGAACAATCTCCCTGCGATGTTCAGTAAGCCAGGGAGACCTCTGCTTTCTAACACCTGAAACTTTTCCAAAAACCTGTTCACTTCAGTCTGCATATCCTGGGTTCTTCTTTCCAATGTCTGCACTAAGTTTCTCAGTGTGAGAACCCTTTTGACCATTTGGATAGTCTCAGTTCTGTTTGTAATTCCCATGGTAGCTAACTGAGAACTTGTTTTATGGTTAAGAACATTGATCATTCTGGTGGCCACTTCAGGCATATTGCTCAATAAAGCTCTTGATCTGTGAACCTCCCTTTGTGCCTTTGGGATGAGCTCTAATTGCTCATGGATAGTTTCAATATATTGCCATTGCTCATTGATAGATTGACCAATGTTAGCCCACAACACTATTTTAAGTTCAGCCACCACCTTATCTAACTTGAGCTCATTCTCTAGCTCTTTTATCTTGTCTTTAAGGGCTTTGATTTCCCTGCTCTTTTCTGCCACTTCTCTCTTTGATTTATCATGCCTGTCATTGATTTTGGCTAACTTTTCCCTGGTCTCATTTAACTCTGTCATTTGAGCTTCAAGGATTTGGATTTCATTCTTCAGCTTTTGCATATCCAGGCTTTGGGCCTGCTCTGTAGTTGTTGGCGCTGCTGAAGTAGATGTTGCTGTCTGTTCAGTCTGTTGAAGAGGAGGAGCAGTGATAGGAGCAGTTTCCTCAAGATTTATGATCTGAGGAGGAGGCTGAGAAGTCTGCCCTTCTTCTCTCTGTTTTAGAGATGCCTGTAATGCTGCCTTTGCAGCCTCTGATTCTCCCAATTTCTCTTGTGCCTGAACAAGTTGTTTATAAATGGAGATCAACAAATCTGTGGTGTCCTGCTCATGCCTTTGTTGGGCTACCTCATCTGTCTGAGGGTGAATGGTAGCTGGGAGTTTGATTTTCTTCCTCAAGGCAGCCATGTCAGCATCCCTCAACTTCAAGATTTCCTGTATTCCTGAAATATCTTTGGGATCATGCCCAATTTCAATGATTATGTCTTCCAGGGACCTTATTCTGTTGTCCTTCGCCTGGGATGATGCCTTCTCCAATTCCAGTTGAGAGGCTGTGGCATTAAGGCTGCTCTTTAGTTTGTAATTTTCTAATGTTTCATCTGCCAAGGAGGCATACACCATCTCACCAGTCTGTTTGTGCAGTTCAATTTTGTCCATTGGGTGTATGTCTTTGGCCAGGACCTCCAGGTTGGTCCTGAGGTAATCTGAGGCAGATTGGGGATGCAGTGCTGTGGGCATAAAATGACTCATGATCATTTTGCCTTCACTTACATCAAAGGCAGACATAAGTCTTTGCTGATTGGTAGGAGCCATGTTTAGCAGATGATTGTACAGCTGTATTTTGATAGGATCACTCCTCCTTTTGATGTCTATAAATTGCTGTTTGATGCTTACTTTTCCTTCTTTTTGCTGGCTGGAGGAGCTGACCTCCCCTCCCATAGTCCTGTCCTTTCCTGCTGGAAGGAACTTGCTGAAGCTTCTCTGCTGGGTGGGCTCATGCCTAATGCTTGTCTTATTGCTATGTCATCCTCTGAAAAGTCATTCAATCTTTGTCTTTTCTCTCCCTGGTTGATAGATGAAGTCAGAGGAGTTTATCTATCCCTTTTTCTGCTTAAGTCCTCCTTCTGTGGAGTTTGGAAGACCGAGGCATCAGTGGTGACTTCTGGCCTAGGAGGCACTATGTTCTGAGCCTGTTGCTCAGTGGAAGTTGGAGTATCAATTACTCTTTCCTACTATAAGGGCTGCTGTCTGTCATGTTTCCCTTCTTCTTGCTGCAATCCTTGTTGCTGTTGTTGCTCTGCCTGTTGCTGCCTTTCTTTATCTGCCTGCTCTTGAGTCACTGGAGGTGACTGCTCCTTCTCTTGATGTGGTTGCTCTGTCTCCATTTCCTTTTCTATGCCTTTGCTGGATATATTTTCAGTGGCCTTGGTAGTTTGCTGTTTGGCAGTTGAGGAGGATGCAGCTGCTCCCGCTTGTGTGCTTGGAAGTGTGAATACCTGTGAACAAAGTTCAAGGTCAGCCATCTTCCTTAGATTCCTTAGTGCCCTCTTGTTTAGCTCTTCTTGTGACATGGGCTCTTCTAAGGTCCCTCTCCTCCATTTGTCTTGGTTTGCATATTTTTCAATGTGAGGGATACTATGGTGATCATAGGCAGATAACTTATATTTGAGCCTCCTCATAGATATGAAATGATTAGGGTCATAGGGAGCCCATAGGAAACTGGTTTGCAGGCCAAGGGCCTCAAGCATTCTCTCTGCTTCCCTCCATCCTTGCTCCCTCTCGTTATAGATGAAATGGCCAAGTTGGCTTTTCACCTTCAACTGTGCTTTTTTGCCTTTTCCTGAAAAGTGAAGCACATCAACTCTGCCAAATTGCCTAAAGTACTCTAGGGCAAATAGCCTCATAGGCACATACTTAGGTAATTTGAATGGAGGTAGATCACACCCATATATCCTGATGACAGTGTGGTTTTGGTAGAAGTACCAATCCCCAATGCTGTAGGCTTTGGACAGCTGAAGAATTCTCTGCATGTCATCAGTGAGTATCGGAGGAGGTGAGCTCATCAGCATTGCCATAGCTGGATGGATGAACAGATCCATGAATTCACAGTAAGTGTATGGAGAATCAGGTCTAATGTGGAAGACAGAAGACCAATAGACCACTGATCTGGGATTGCCTTGGGCATCCATTCTTTTGATTGAAAAATGAAATTTCTCATGTTGATGGTACAAGATCAAATGGTAAATGTAGGAGGTGTATCTGAACATCCTATCTCTCCTCAAATTCATCAATTGCTCATGAATCTTGTCTGATATGTAGGTGGCATAGTCATAGCAGATTGGTGACTTGCCAGGAGCAAACATAAGCATCATTACCAGCACAGTTGCATCAATATGCTCAATTGAACTATATCCCAAGATGGGAGAAATCATATCTACAAGGTCTCTGCCCAGCTCATTGAGATATACATGAACAATTGGAGGGTACATCACAATGTCAGTTTTAATGTATAATTGATTAAATTTGATAATTTGAGCATCTGTCAGTTTATCCCCTTGTTTTATCAGGTTCACTAGTGACAAAGGGACCAACTTCTTCTGAGGGTTGAAGCAAAGCATGTCTCTGATAGCTTGAGGGGTAACATAAAAAAGTACTGAACCAGATGGGTCAACAACAGCCCTCTGAGAAACATCATATTGTTCAGCACACAGGTGGATTAGTTCAGGGAACTGGTTGACCTGAGGGAGCTTGAAAATAGGGAGGAAAGAGTCCCATAAGCCCAATATATCTGTCCCATTTTCATGCTTGGCTTTCAACTCATTCAACAAATGAATGTGGAATTTGCTGCTCATAAGCTTTTCTTCTATAATTTGGTAATCCATATCTGCCAAGGTTTGCCATTTCAAGTTCTTTTGAGGGGCATTCAGAGGCTGAACATTTAGTACTACAGGTGTCTCCATTGCACAAGAGGATTTTGAATTGAGTGCAGAGTGGTTTTAATTGAGCAGGACAGTACAGAGGAATGTCTCTTTACCAGGGAGGTGAATTTATCAGCTACAGAGAGTGGTTCAAGTAAATAGCAATTGAAATACTATTTGCAGTGCAAAATAGGACAGATGTTCGGCCTCACTCTGTCTCTCTCAGTAGTTAAATTCGGTTTGAATGAGTCTGCCGCGATTGCGCAGACAGAGCTTGGTTTTTTCAACGAAAATGCAGGTAAACAAGGCTCGGCTAGTAGTGTTCGAGTTCACAACTGTCAAAGGGGCAGGTGCAGGGATTTCTGCCGGTGAATTCAAGAGTTTTCTCTGTTCTAAGCTCTTTCGAGGGACATAACAGATAAAGCAGGTACGTGAAGGATTTATAGCGGAAAATACCTGGTGAGGAGTAGGCAATGGTCACGGATGACTGTGGAAATGGCGCGCCTCCGGTCTCCTGGTCGGGTTCTGCAGGTTGGTGGACTTTGGACGTGAAAATCGCATGCAGGAGCAACAAAGTCTTTTGTGAGAAAAATGTGAAAAAACACGAAATTTCACCATATTATTGGTTTTTTGGACTTTTGGCGCGTTTTTCTGCTGACGTTAGCATGATGTCATAGGTGGGGTCAGGGCCGGCTGACGTCATAGGTGAGGTGGCGGGCTCTGATTGGTCCACGTGGATGGTGAAGTGGCAGGACAGATCGGCAGATGGTCGGGCGCAACGGCTGACGTGACGGCATGGTGGCAGTGACGTGGGATGATGTGGAGGTGACGTAGCATAAGCGGAATAACCGAAACTAGAAACAGCCAACGGTTTCATATCGCACCGCTTATGGTACGAGGGGGAATCTGTCAGACGTACCTCCGACGAGCTGTGGCGAGGACGCGTGGCTGCCGAGTGACGTAACCTTTTTACGGACATCGGACGATATCCGTCGGATGTGAGACCCGCTCCGATATCAACAATGACCGTCGGATCTGGAGGGCTCGATCCAACGGCTGTCGGGGGGGTGATGTGATTGGTAGATATGGCGGGTAAACGGCAGACGTCGGAGCCACTCCGATGTGATAAGAACCGTTGGATGCTCAAGATCCGATCGGACGGTTGTCGGGGCGATGACATGCACTGTGGATATGGCAAAAGGTGCGACATTATTTAATAGTTATTTTTCGGGATGCGTGCTTAGGCGGAGGATCATCGGGGTATAGTGCTTTAGTAAGGTTTTTAATGTATTTTGGAAAAACAAATATATGCGCCGAGACTTTGGTTTAAGCGGCAAAAGTGGGTTTTTTTGATTTTTTATGATTTCAAAGGGGTTATGGGCAAAAGGGGCTTGTATAGGGTTTTTTCTTTGCAAATAATGGTTTAATGAGTGGAATGACTTTGAAGCAAGGGGGGAAGATGAGGTATAGGTTCATCCAAGTGGCCAGATGTCACTTTGATCCCTGACATAGGACTTATTGGCTATAATGCCAAGGGGAGGGGTATTTATACAAAATTTGGGGTTTATACACCATGGTGTTTAATATTAGTAAGGGAAAGGTGATATAGGGATTTATATAGTAAAGTTAGAGTTAATATGGATGGGGAGGATGAAGGGGGAAAACACTAAGTCTGTTTGTGAAACACTTGGCTTAAAGAGTAGATCAAAATGAAAAGATTTTTACACAAGAAATGTGGCTTTTGAATGAACAAGAACCACCATGAACCATAATCTTCTTCCATGAATCTCAGCTGATGAGGGGATGTTAGTAATGAAATGGAAGGGGGAAGGAGGGAGGTTAGTCATGCTCCCTGCTGCAACTTGATGAAGATGAACACCTTGTCAATTGATTGACTTTGCTTTGGTAAACACAGTTAACACATCTGTAATGATAAAGATAATCTTTCTGCAACCCCAACTACTTACCCAGCTACTTGCCTAGCATTTTTTATTTCTTCTTGGAGGGTGCATTTGGACTTGCAGACCCTTACTTGCCTTTTCTTTTCTTTGGCTTTTTCTTTTGTTTTTTCTATCTACTTCTACCCTTATTTCTTCCAAGGTCCCAGATTAAGCTGTTGGGAGCCTTTTCTTATCTACCTGGACTACTTGTCTGCCAAGATTAAACAGTTTGGACAGACTTTCTTTCTCTATTCTACAACTGCAAATTTAAACCATGGAATGATCTAGATTAGACTGTTGGACCATCCATCAAAATTTTAAGTCCATACCAAGCTATATACATAGATTGGATTCTCTTGGAAATATGTGATCTTTGAGTCATCAAAGCAGAGCATATTTGGTCCTTTCATAGCCAATCATGAAATATGAAACCTATTGGTATAGGTAGCTAACAGTGGCTCCACATGGGGATGGTGTTTCTTTTGAAAGACCAAGAACAGCAGGTCAGATTGCCTTGCTCCTTGATTGCTCTTATCCATCTTGTAGTTTGCTGCTTTGAAGTGCCCAAATTGTGTGCTTTTCTTCTTGGTAGACCTCTGATTCTTTTCACCTTTTGCTGATAACTAATAACACTTGAGAAACTGCATTTTACAATTTAACAGAAAGTAATATATACATTTGGGTATGTACAATGGAAGCTCATGCTGCACTTAGGGGTGGTATTCAAAATAGTGCTTCAGCATCCTGCCATTCACAGGACCTTCATCCAAGTCAGTTTCACTAAGACTTTTGAGGAAGTAAGTATTGTTTCCTTGCACTGCTTGGACAGCAAATGGTCCTCTCCATAAGGAATCAAATTTTCCATGTTTTCCTTTGTCCTCTCTCCTTGCATCCCACTTGAGGACTTTATCACCAACATTAAAATCTTCTGCTTTGGTTCTTCTGTCAAAGGCTTTCTTTAGTTTTTCTTGTAATACCTGAACTCTGCTGAAAACTTGATCTCTGGTTTGCTGCAGACATATGATTTGATTTATCCTTCTTTGCATATCATTTGGTTCAGCTTGGCTTTCTTGAAGAAGCTTCATAACAGGCACTCCTAGTGATGAGGGGAATTTGGCCTCTAATCCATAAACTAACTCATATGGGCTGGTCCCAATTGATCTCTTGGTTGTTAGTCTATCTGCCCATAGGGCATTCACAAGCTTCTTATGCCAATTCTTTTTGTTTTCTTCCAGTACTTTCTTTATAATGTTTACAAGGCTTTTGTTTGATGATTCAGCAAGGCCATTTCCTTGGGGATAGTATGCAGTAGAATGGCCCAAAGTAATATGAAATTTGTGGCAGAAATTCACCATTTTCTTGGATCTAAAAGCAGCAACATTGTCTGTAATGATTTTGTCAGGACAGCCAAATCTAGCCAGTATGTTGTTCTCCAAGAACTGAATGATTATTGAATCATTTGCTTGTCTGCATGGGGCAGCTTCAATCCACTTAGTAAAGTATTTTGTGGCTGTTAAGATCCATCTATGTTGGCCTGAAGATGAGGGATGAATTTCCCCAATGAAGTCCAATCCCCATTGTTGAAAAGGTCTCTCTGTTGCAATAGGCCTTAAAGGAAGTGGCAGCAGTTGTCTCTTTCCCTCAAACACTTGGCATTTATGACATGATGTGATAAATTTCTTGACATCAGAGAACATGGTGGGCCAGTAGTACCCAGCCCTTAGTATTTTATCCACAGTGGACTTCCAGTACAAGTGTCCACCACAGTCTCCTGCATGAAACTCTTGCATGATATTGTTAATCTCATTTTCAATTAAACAGTGCAGCAATATACCTTCATGGTTTTTCCAAAGCAAATTGCCATCCATCACACAAAATCTTGATGTTTCCATTTTTAAGAACCTACACTTAGTTTTGGACAGTCCTGGGGGAGCACACAGGTTTTGTAACACATAACAGATATCAGAATACCAGGGGGATTGTTCAAAGGCTACATTGATCTTTGGAGTCGCCAGCTCCGGTTCACTGTCCAGCTGATTGATGTCTAAGGCTTGAAAATTTGTATCTGCCATTAATTTGGCCAAGCCTCGCCCTTTTATTAGTTTTGTAGGTTTTATCTCAATGTCAAATTCCAAAATGCTGGCAATCCATTTTCCTCTTCTGCCTTCTAAATTTTCTTGAGTGAGAATGTCTTTGACAATAGGACTTGGCACATATGCTATAACATGGGAATAAAGGATGTAAATTCTAAAGTCTTTAATTGGTTTGACTAAAGCATAAGCTTGTTTTTCCATGATTTGATACTTCAAAGGTGCATCTCTGAGAGCTTTGCTAAAGAAAGCAATTGGCTTCTCATTTCCTTGGTCATCTTTTTGTAATAGAACAGCAGCAATAGTATGTTGGGAGGCAAAAGAGAAAATGATAAATTCTCTGTCAAACTGAGGATTGGTCAAGACTGGGGTTTGGGTAAGGGCCCATTTTATACCTTCAAATGCTTGATTGGCTTCAACAGTCCACTTCACTTTTGAATCCTTTTTCAGCATGTTATTTAATAATCTGATTAGATCTGCTAGGTTTGGGATAAACCTTCTCAAGAAATTGATTTTTCCCAAGAATCCTTGTAATTCTTTGACATTCCTTGGGTGAGGCATTTGCAGGGTAGCTTGTATCCTATCTGGGTCAATTCTAATGCCATCTTTTGAGATGATGTGTCCTAAGAGCTTGCCTTCTTCTAAACCAAAGAGGGACTTCTTAGGATTCAAGGAGATTCCATATTTTCTGCATTTTAGGAAGATCTGTCTCAGATGTTTTATATGTTCTTGGTCTGATTTTGAGAAAGGTGTAAGGTCATCTAGGTAAATGACTAAGAAGTCATGAATCTCTTTGGCAAAGGCAATATCCATCGCTCTTTGAAATGTTGCCCCTGCATTTTTCAATCCAAAAGGCATCTTTACATATTTGAAAGTTCCCCATGGGGTTGTAAATGCTGTTTTGTCCTGATCATCAGGGTGAACTAGGATTTGATTGAAGCCTGAAAATCCATCAAGTAGTGAGATCCTTGAGGCCCCTACCACCCTTTGAAGAATGTGATCCATCTTGGGTAAGGGGTAATTGTCTTTAAGGGATACTTGGTTCAGATTCCTCAAATCCACACACAGCCTAATTTCACCAGTCTTCTTTCTTGTAGGGACTAGGTTGGAGATCCATTCAGAGAATCTGATTGGTGCTATGATGCCTGCTTTGAACATTTTTTGTACCTCTTGTTCCATTGCTGGGAGAAGCATAGGATTGATTCTCCTCAGTTTTTGTTTAAAGGGCTTTTGATCTGGTTTGAGAGGGATAGTGTGTTGGATTACAGAGGTGTCATAGGACTTTAGGTCCTCATAGCTCCATGCAAAAACATCCTGGAACTCTTTAAAGAGGTCAATGTATTTTGGCTTTTGGTCAGGAGGTAAGGAAGCAGATAATTTAATTATCTTGGGTTTGTCAATTGTACCTATGTTACATTCTTCAATGGCTGCATTTAGGGGCTGCATTTTTGGTTTTCTGGGAATATCATTTGAATCAAAGATGTCCTCTAGTGGGGTTAGGCCTGTTGGTAGAAAATTGTCTTTTAGCTCAATGATTTCAGTTTCAGCATTGGACACTCCCTCTTCCCAGTCAACTTGTTGAATTTGCTGGATGTTTTCTATATTGAAAATAGTTGGATTCAGCATTTGTTTTGCAGTTCTAGGTGATATTGGCTGGGCAGTCTGTTGAAACTGTATTTGTGATGGACTTGCTCCATCAAGTATTTGTGATTGACTTGCTGACTCAAGTATTTGTGATTGACTTGCTGTCTCATTGTCTATATTTAGTCCTGCAAATTCTTGCTGCAGAGTTAAAAAATGGTTTATTTGCTTGTCATCCTCAAATACTTGCCAATCATTGATGTTGTTTGGAATGGAGGGTCTGTGTTTTACCTCAGCTGTAAAACAATGGTGGGGCTCAAAGGGCAACTTGCAGGTACTTGCAAAGGTGGCTAAACTATGAGCATGTAGATTTTGGGTTCTGAGAATTTTGGTAATTTGGAATTCAGAGAAAAAGTTTAGTACCTCAGCAACAGCAGACCTATAAGTCCTTAGTCTTTTGTCATTGGTGACAAAGTTTCCTTTCACCTGTTGGATAACAAGATCTGAATCACCCATGATTGAAACCCTGGCAGCTTGTAAGAATTTTGCCAACTTGAGTCCTAGTAAAAGAGCCTCATATTCTGCCATGTTATTAGTACATCTAAAATTCAATCTATAGGCTCTGCCTTCTGCATGACTATTTTCTTTATTGTGTACCCAAACTCCAGCTCCTGCCCCTAATTTGTTGACTGAGCCATCAAATTCAAGGAACCATAGAATATCTTGTTGGGAAGGAGATTTTATGATCTATTCATGGGCTGGTAATGTAAGTAGCAATTGTGGTTTTTTCTCTAGCTTGTCTTCTAGGACAGTCTCCTTGTTTGATTGGATTTTCTTGACAGCTAAGGCAACAACAGTATCTAATGTTTGATTGACTGTTGTTTCATGAGTGATACTAATTTCATTTGCATCTTCCTCTTGTATGAATATCTTGATTTCAACCTCACCTTTTGAGGGAGTAGTGGTGTCATTGAAGAGAATGTATGAGTCTATGTCTGAATGGACAGCATATATAGGAAAATTTTGAGGTTTTTCTTCACTGCTGACCATGTACTTCATTAGTGTTTCTCTGTACAGTCTTTTTGGTTTCCCAAACACAGAGATGGTGGCATATGACATGTCTAATTGTAGGGAACCTTGGAGTTTGGCCCCCCATGATCTTGATAACAGCATCCCATACTTAGGTGGGATATCCGCAACTACCACATCCATTAGGATTGTCTTGTTTGGGTATTGAACTAGAGACACACATAAGTCCTTTATGAGACCTAGACACTTGACTTGGCTGGAGTCAAAGGAAAACAGATCCTTGTATGGTCTTGTTATGTCTAAATTCAATCTCTCCATGACTGCTTTTGGCATGAGATTGTGAGAGGCACCTGAGTCAAACATTGCATTATGTAATATTTTGTCATGAATATGTAAACTGACATAGAAAGGCAGTACCCCTGTGACTACTGTTTTTCCATCCACTTCTGGGCCAAACAGGAGTTCTGGGGTGTCATCCAGCACATTGACATCATCTTTGTTGCTAGTGAGTTGAAGGGATCTTTTGATTTGCAATTTATAGATGTCATGCTTGGCTAATTCCAAGAGAGGAATGACTATCTTTATTTTGCCAATTTCAGTTTCTAAGTCAAAGGGATTTTCAGATTGGGCCTTGTGGTTGTAGGTGACAGTCCTTTCCTTGTTCATTAAATATCCTTCTAGATTTTTATCTTGACTTTGAGATTTATCCTTTTTACTCATCTCTTGAGGGGTAATATTTAAATTAGGATGGGAAGATGAAGTGTCCAGAGACTGCTGTCTTAAGGACATCGGTTCAGTGATCTCTTCAACAATCACTTCTTCTGTAGGTAAATTTATTTTGTCGTTAGGTTCTGTGACTATAACTCTTTCAGGCTGCTGATTATCCTTTTTCTTTTCAGGCTGGCTGACATTCACAGTTCTGCTCCTTAGCTTGTATTGCTTATGGACTTCATAAACAATAGTGTCATAGCCTTGTTTAAAGTCAAAGGATTCCCCTGATTTAGTTTGGAACAGTTTGATTTCCTCATCCTCATGATCTTCTTGTGTTAAGAAAACTTAACTTTCACCATCTAGACCTATTAAATTGATTTCCGGATCTTCATTGGGCTCTGCTGATGTGGAAGTTTCTGCATAATTTTCTTGGAAAGGGGGTCTTATTTCTTGTTCAGCACTGGTTTTGCCAATGCCTGGGTTTTGAGTTCTCCTAAAGTTTGGATTCCTAGGAGGGTTGTTTTGTGGTGCTTCCCATCTGTTATAGACATTTTTGTGCCTTACAACATAGAGCATGAAATGTTAATAATCTAAGGGATCCAAAGTCCCTAAACAAGTTGTTCTTGCCCTTAGAGGAACAAGGTCAGCAAACCACAGCACTACAGTTCAGTTCTCCATTGAAAAACACTCAAAAACAAGTCAGTTTTGGATCATTGCAGCTGCTCCACTAGGCATCTGCGCTGCATAGCAGGTACAACAAAGGCTACCTGCGTTGCATAGCAGGTAGAACAAAGGCTACCTGCGTTGGGCGTACTTGGACATGTGGAGGAATCTTTTTCTCAAAGTGCCAGTGTCCAGGAAGCTTCCAAAAAGACACTTGATCATAAGATTCGCCTAATGATGAGTTAAGAGCTTCTAAAACTCCGAGTGGAAGGCAGAAACTCTGAGTGAAGGACTGAAGAACAACTGGAGTTGAAGAGGACAACAAGTCACACATCAAGCTGGCTTATCTTCACTCCAAAACTCTATATAAGGATCTCATCCCATGGGATCTGGAGGGCGGAATTCAGTGCAAAGAATCGCTGTTGGTTTGCAGTTGAGAGTATTGGGTGATTGCTTGAGGGAGGTGAAGAAGAGATTTCTCTCCGTCGGGAAGGTGATGCTGGATTGGACCTCGCATGGTTGTATCACCGCCTGAACCTTACTTCCATATATTAATAAAGCATTTGAGGTTCTTCTATTCGCATGTGTTTCAATGATGAATTGTCTTACTTGCGTCTTTGATTTATGCTAATCCTTGAATCATTTATGCATGCATGCTTCTTGTAGTTTCCTTTTCTTGTCTTATTTGCAGGATCTCGTGTAGCTGGGCCCGTAAAAAGACTTGGAGCTGGGAGCAAGCGGTAAACAAAGGAGATAGGATCGACCATTTGCGCAAGACATCGGTAAGTGGATCTATCCTTTTCATCTCTTGCATGTCATAAAGAAGAAACTTTAGATAGCTTTGCTTTCAGCTGTTGCTAAGGAACTGTCACCCTTAGAGTGGGTTAGGGTCATTCCGAGTTGGATACTTTCCCCCACAACAGACTGGCGACTCCACTGGGGATCATGTCTTGTTGGTAGCTTGTGTTTCTTGCTATTCATTTCTTAAACAAAAGAGTACCGAATCGAACTGCATGCGAGTCCTTCGAATGCAAAGTAGAGGGCAGCTACTCTAGCCCAGTGCTGGGCATGTTTATGATTTGAAGAGCTGATCCACAAGGACTCTTTTTAGCTCTTTGTGATAGTGTTCATCTTCCTTTGATCATCCTCTAGAGTATACTTGACTGATAGCAACTGATTTGGACAAAAACCGCTCATTTTTGAGCAAACTGTGAGCCGAAATCTGAGAGAGACGAGAGTTGTCTCATCAGTGCAGCTGCAACAAAGGCTACCTGCACTGACATCGCAGGTCCCGAAGGGGCTATCTGCGCTGCATCGCAGGTTGACAGTGCAGCACCTACACTGATCCAGTTTTGCCTTGTGCAGCTGGGGTTACCCACTGTCTGTTGCCCAGTTTTCAGTATTGCTTTTGCAGCCTGTTGTCAACCTGTATACCCAGCTGAAACCACTTCTCTTTGCCTTCATTCCCCCTCAGTTGTATGAAGAAACCGTGATTGTTCTTATTGTATTTCTTGCTGTCATTCACTATTTCCCATAGCGAAAGTGAACTAGTCTTGCTATGACCTCTTGGATCTAGACTTGTGAGAAAGTGTCGTTGTGATTCTAAGAGCTAGTTTATCGTTGTTCATAGCTGCTTGAGCATTTGCTTTCGTTATATGGTTCGAATTTCATTATTTCTTGTGTTGAAATGAGTGAATCTTAAGGTGTTCTTTTGATTATTGGACAAAACTTGTTTGCTTACGCTTGAAATCGAATTCGAAATTATACAACAACTTTTTTTTTGTAATCATCAACATTAAGGAAGAAGAAAAGAAATACTTGCATTGTGCATGCGCATTTTGACAGCTTGCATGTCGATTTAGGAAAAGTGCATCAGTGTGTGCTCTATGATCTGTTTGAAAAGATGATGTCTTTCTTTTCCTTCAGTAGTTAAGGTTTTCATAAGTTGAAAGAAGTGAAAAAGCTTGCTTATCATTCTTAGACTGCATTTAGGAGTTGTCTCATACATCACGTGGTGATCCCTAAAGGAAAACTGCTAAGAAAGATCAACCTAAAAAGAACTGAATTTATCTAACAACGCTTTGAAACATAACGAAACACAGTAGAGGTCTAGGTAGAGACGTGAACCGGCGTCGTTAAACATAGTGACTCTCGATCTCTACGAAGGTGGGTGATTCCTCCTGAGGGACGATAGCACTAATACGGACTTGAGCCCCCGCGTACCGTCGCGTATATTGGGGGGACCCCTATAGGAACAAAGCCTTTATCCATAGGAAGCTGTGTCGGCCGCCCTACTGATCGCGATGCAGTGAACACAGCATTCACGAAGATCGACCACTCGTACCGTAAAACGTATTCTGTGGTTTCACGAAAGGTTTGGCACACCCTTGCCTAGAACTCCAGAGTAGTTTCTTTTGGCCTTTTTCAAACTCTATAACTGAAAAAGTCCATCCGAGCATTTGTCACTTCAGGCTCATTAATACATCGAAGGAGACTAGAGTCATCTTTAGCTTTTTCTCGACTCTTAAAAAGTGAAAAAGCAAGTTGTGTCTTAAAAAAAGCGTCGTCATATAAAATTCATCTTAAACGGAACATAATTACCCCTGATTCCTACGTTGATCTTAAAAGTTGAGAACATGGAGCACACCAACAAAGGGATTCCGCATGATGGGACCCCTAGCCCTTTCTCCTCTTGGGGAGAAGTTGGTGCGCCCCACATGGCCACATTGTCGCTTCCAGGACTGACAATTGGCCTGCCAGTTTGGCTATTCTCAACCGCTGTAGTTCAGACCACCACGGTTCCTGAACAGTCGAGTCAACAGTTAGACCCGTCTAGAGCTACCCTCCAGCCTTCCACTTCTTATGCGCCTTCCTCCGATCCTTCTTCTTCGAAAGGTCAAGCCGCCAAAAGCGGAGCTCCCATAGAAAAGAAGAAGGAAAAGAAGAAGAAAGAAAAGAAGCAGAAGGAGCCAAAGGCGCCTGGGGGCAAGCAGAAGGTATCTAACGAAAACCCACACACAGCACGGACCGGGCCCAAATCGCCATGTGTCATATGTAGAGGGAACCACTTCCACAGTGATTGTCCCAGTATTCCCCGGATACTAAGGGACTGGTCCCCTCGTTTGCATGATTCAGAAGCATCAACCTCTGACAACCAGGTTGAATGCTTACCGTCGACCAGTGAAAGTGAAGGTCGCAGACGACGAAAGGGGATGAGATTCCCCTGCGAACTGTGTGAAGGAGATCACACCCTTCACCGTTGTCCCTTTTTAGATGAAGCAAAGAGAGTTTTGGAAGATCAACCGGTGACACCGGTGCTACTTCCTCCTGGATATCAAAAACTCGCGCCAAGTCCTTCGCTGGTCGAAAATACAGCTGCCCCGCTCATAGGGCTAGCTGAAGTGTCAGTCGCTGAAAGTGAACCTACTGAATCCGGACCGGACGAAAGTCCAAAGGTCGAAACGGCAGTTGACCTGGTTCTCCCTTCAGAAGTTTCATCTTCACATACCACAGTCACTGAGGATTCATCTTCAGTTGACACACTCACCGAAGGGAGTAAGGATGACACCGTCCAGGTTCTCTTCATCAACACCGATTCTGATGAACATCAGGGCAATGTTCCCACTCCTTTATCGCAGGAAGGAGCGTCGTCAGGATCATATCCGGCCGTATATTCGGTCCCACCACCAAGCAACCTAGTTGCGTCCTTTGATTGGAACCAACTAGGCAGACCCCGGTTACCAGCCAGTATACCATTTAGAATTATAGTCCAAATATACAAAATGGTGATGGCTGGAACTATCATTGATGAAGGGGCATCTGTGAGTATTCTGTCCTCTATTGCTTGGAAAGCACTGGGTTGCCCGGCGCTTTTGCCTGAGACAAGAAATCTCTCGGGTTTTGACAGAGGAACCAGTCGACCATTAGGGATTCTACCTAATGTGCCTATTACCTTGAAAGGGAAGGCCGTCAAGATAAATTTGATGGTCGTCCAAGGACCCTTGGATTATAACCTACTCCTTGGACGAGACTACATATATTGCATGGAAGCAATAGTCTCCTCACTCTTTCGAATAATGTGTTTTCCATACGAAGAAAGAATGGTCAAGCTCGTAGACCAACTTTCATTTCCGGGATCACGCATCGCAAATAGTCACATACCTACCCTGAATGGTCTATTTGATCAATTCGATCAAGAAGGGTCTCTACCTCCGGTTCTTCTTCCTGATGAAGGCGAGTGATTCGGGAAAGGAAGGCCGGAACCCAGGGGGCATGCATCCTGGTCTGCTCTGGAGGCAGAAGAAACCTTGGGTGTAAAGTAGAATTTCCGCGGAAGAATATGACTAGTCCGTACCCCGTCCCCTCCTTCATCTTTGTGAATCTTCCTCTGAGCCATCTTCGTGGAGAAGAAGGACAAGAAGACAAAGAGAGACTGGGAATCTCAGAAGGGGCTGTTAGGAGTGGGGTTGTTCTAGAATAGGATTCTTCTGTCAAGGTTACTTGTTTGACAAAGGTCATTCAACTTTGTCTAGATATGTAGGCTCTACCGAAGAAGGGGATCCGTTTGCGGCAGCAAGTAGGTACCGTCTTTGGGTAAAAGGCCAGCCTCACCCATTAAAACAAATGTTTTAAAGGATAAGTAGGGGCAGCCCCCAAAGAAAGAGATGCTATTTGCTGCAACAGATTGTAACCATCTTTGTGTAACCTAATGATAGACATCGCCGAAGAAAGAGTTTCATTTGCGGCAGCAAATAAAACCATTCTTTGGGTAACCAGAAAGAGGTAGGCCTCTCCCGGTAGAACAATTTGTTTTACCTGCAAATTGAGGGGTAACCTTGAAATTAGACTTACACCTGGGGGCATGCAAACCTCTTGGAAGGCAAGCATAGGCGACTTTTAGTTTTAGGTAGAACTAACCCACTAACCCGTAGATAAGTCGATACCTGGCTTGCACAAAAAGAGGATATGGAGCAATGCATAGGGAGATGAAAGCTCTTTAAAAAATAGGAATCTTCCATGAGACCTTTCTACATTATGACTGGTAAGAACGAGCAGTTTTGGCAAAGTTCATGCTCGTTAAAAAATAAACGCAAGATCCGAGCAGTTTTAACGCGGAAATTCATGCTCGTTAAAAAATAAAATAAGCTTGTGAGCAGGCTTCCCCCAGTGTTCAAGCTCATTCAAAAAAATGAACCGGTAAATAACCATTTGAGACCGTAAATTCATCAGCCACAAGAGCCTTGGTCGTGTTTGTGCACCGTCACCTCCACTTTTCATTTGGCCGATCATTCACATCCACTTGATTGTTTACCCATTTTGAGGAACAGCTGCGAAGAGTGATTTCACCTAGCCATCCTTGTAATACAGCCGTGATTGGAAAATTCCAACCCGTACCTGGAATCTGTTGCTATCCCTGTTTATCACTCGTTCCTCAAAAGACGAGTCTTCTTTGAGCTCTTTTCACTGACTCGTAAAATATGAAAAGTTTGCTGAGTTTTGGCCTTCCAGCTCGTTAAAAGGACCGGAAGAGCTATCCCTCCTCTAGATTTTAATCTTTTTGGACCTGAGGGATTATTGCACAAAAAGATCGAGCGCTTGTCTGGTTCGGCTCGATAAAGATATCGAACATTCATCCCTTCTGTATTGTTTTATACTTTTTCGGACTTAAGGGATTAGATGACGAAAAAGGACCCCTGGAGTCTACTTTATGTACACTTTCCAGACTCTCTAAAAATGAAAAGGACCGAGTTGTCTTTGTCGCTGGACTCGTTAAAAATATTAGATAGCGACAAACTTGTCTTTAGACAAGAACGAGTTTCCCTATCGCTAGGCTCATTAAAAACATAGCGATGGGCTTGCCCGAAGGGCAGGTTATAGATCAAGCATATGTTATCCTCCTCAAGCTTGTCAAAAAATAAAGAGGTACTGGTCAGAAATGACTGGGGAAAAATTGGGAAGAACCTCAAAGCTTAATGGTAGCAAGTCGCTCTTGAACATGACACTTTTGCCTCCGTAAATATCGGGTTGGGTTATTATCATTCACCGGTCCCTTCACCATGGTCTCGCCATACCATCCATACATGGGGTAATGCTACCGATCCATCTCATTAGTGTCGTTATATGTTCAAGAGATGTCATTCAGAAAGTGTCAACCGGGTCCCATCCACTACCGTACATCATCTTTCATCCTTCCATGACCGCCACCCTGAATCATATTTCACAGATCGTTTTCACCAATCATCACTAGCTCCGTTCCGTGTCACTGATGTGGGATTCATTAAGGCCCTCCTTTGACGGATCACTTCTTGTTGACATCAGCTCACTATCCAAGAAGTTGATCTAGGAACACCCCCTCAGTACTTTGAAGCTTGCATGCCTCAATGGCAAGTTTCTCACTCCCGGCGATAGGTATACATTAATGACCTTCGACCAGGAGACTTTGCGTGGTGTTCGACGTCAGATCCTATATTCACACCACGTGAATTGTGCTGCAGTACCTTGAGGGTCATCATCATTATCGGTGATTCCTCTCGCGCTTGTTAACAGTTTACATTATTGACTGGTAATCAAGCGATGTCTTTCCATGTTCGACTTCAAGAAATTCTCACATGAATCGACTTGTACTAATGTGAAGATCAGACAAGTTTGAAGACCCCGGATCTAGTTTCATCCATCCGGGCTACGATATATATTCAGGAGATAAAGACATAGACATGTACAGCAGATGATCATCCTACTAAAAGGATGATAATTAAAAGCAGAGAATTATCCGTCTCTTATCAGACGATCGTCTGTTTATGTACAACAAATGTATTTATAAAGCTGAGCATGGGAAATGCCCGCCTCAGCTAGATCGTGAAAAGAAACGTATGAAAAGATAATGTATTGTATTGTATTTTGTTACAGGTCACCTCCCGACGATTGAATGAACTTCGGATCCTCCTAATAAAGCATTTCACCCGATAAACGACCTCATACTTTAGGGGGCAACTGTTATAGACATTTTTGTGCCTTACAACATAGAGCATGAAATGTCAATAATCTAAGGGATCCAAAGTCCCTAAACAAGTTGTTCTTGCCCTTAGAGGAACAAGGTCAGCAAACCACAACACTACAGTTCAGTTCTCCACTGAAAAACACTCAAAAACAGGTCAGTTTTGGATCATTGCAGCTGCTCCACTAGGCATCTGCGCTGCATAGCAGGTACAACAAAGGCTACCTGCGTTGCATAGCAGGTAGAACAAAGGCTACCTGCGTTGGGCGTACTTGGACATGTGGAGGAATCTTTTTCTCAAAGTGCCAGTGTCCAGGAAGCTTCCAAAAAGACACTTGATCATAAGATTCGCCTAATGATGAGTTAAGAGCTTCTAAAACTCCGAGTGGAAGGCAGAAACTCTGAGTGAGGGACTGAAGAACAACTGGAGTTGAAGAGGACAACAAGTCACACATCAAGCTGGCTTATCTTCACTCCAAAACTCTATATAAGGATCTCATTCCATGGGATCTGGAGGGCGGAATTCAGTGCAAAGAATCGCTGTTGGTTTGCAGTTGAGAGTATTGGGTGATTGCTTGAGGGAGGTGAAGAAGAGATTTCTCTCCGTCGGGAAGGTGATGCTGGATTGGACCTCGCATGGTTGTATCACCGCCTGAACCTTACTTCCATATATTAATAAAGCATTTGAGGTTCTTCTATTCGCATGTGTTTCAATGATGAATTGTCTTACTTGCATCTTTGATTTATGCTAATCCTTGAATAATTTATGCATGCATGCTTCTTGTAGTTTCCTTTTCTTGTCTTATTTGCAGGATCTCGTGTAGCTGGGCCCGTAAAAAGACTTGGAGCTGGGAGCAAGCAGCAAACAAAGGAGATAGGATCGACCATTTGCGCAAGACATCGGTAAGTGGATCTATCCTTTTCATCTCTTGCATGTCATAAAGACGAAACTTTAGATAGCTTTGCTTTCAGCTGTTGCTAAGGAACTGTCACCCTTAGAGTGGGTTAGGGTCATTCCGAGTTGGATACTTTCCCCCACAACACATGATGACTTTCTTTCAACCGATTCCACTCTATCACCTAATCTTTTCATTCCATTTAATATGGCATCAAGCTTTTGATCAAAGGCAGAGGGTTCCTCTTTGAAAACAGTCCTCTTTTCCAACCTTGCCTTGTTTCTTTTGGCAATCAGGTTGGCTTCTACTGTGACAGCGACCCTTTGGGCCTCTTCCAAGGATTGACAGTCTCTTTCTTTCAACTGATAGGCCATGTCAGGGTCAAAACCATCAGGGAATTTGTACAAGGCTAAATCAGGAGGGGGCCTTAGATTCTGTGGAATTGAGTTATATACATTGTTAAATCTTGCACAATACTCCAAAACAGTCTCCTGGGGACCTCTTTTGATAGTGCCATATTCCCCAAGTATGTGCAGAGGATCTTTCTTCTTCTCCCATCTACTAGTAAAGGCTTGATACAGTTCAGCAGGAGTTGTAATGGAGTTTGCATTCAGGGATCTAAACCAAGTTCTTACATCCCCAGTTAGGCTTTGAACAAACATCCTCATTCTGACACTGTCATCATCTATTTCATAGGTCTCGAAATGGTCTTGCATCCTTTTGGCATGCTGGGCAGCTGTCAGAGGGCCATTGGAGTCAAAATATGAAATTTTGGTTTGGTAATCCTGGGGTAGAGCTGCAGCATTAGCTGGTATCTGCAGTGGTGCATATCTGTTAGCCATATTTACAGGGTTTAGAGGATTAACAGGGGCAACTGGGATAATAGGAGCAGTGTGTATCACAGGGGTAACAAGTAGGGGTGAACCTAGAAGGTTGGTCAAGGGGATGTGTGCAGTGGATGAAGATATGAGAGGGGGACTTTGAGATGTGGATGGTGAACTAGGGGAACTAGGGGTAGACCTGAAAAGGACCTTGCATGGAGTGGGTATAAGGCTAGGATGATCTAGCTCTGAAGTCAAATCAGCAGGCTGCTCCTGCTTTTGCTGCCTCCTAATGTTTCTTGGGATGGTATTTGGATTATCAACAATGATAGGTGGATTAGGGTCAGGATTTGCCCTAGTATGCCGTGGATTTTTCTTAGGAGCCAGCTTCTAACTGTTTTTTAGGATTTTGTAGGAAATTTTATATCTGAAAGGACTGGATGAAGATTTTGGAATGGCTATATATTCTCAGAGCTAAGATGAAGATTCCCTAAACAAGCTCCTCCTTAAAGCTGTCAATGTGATACAGAAACAGTTTAAAGGCCTCTTGACTGATTTCAGGCTTGATAGTAGCTATGGAAAATATATAGTAATTGAAAAATCTCAAGCACACCCCAGTGGAGTCGCCAATTATGTTAACACCCAGGTTGTTCCCTATGACTCCCAAGGGAATACGGCTGGGGTAACCACTAACCAATCTTTGGATCATAGTTTCTAGCCAAACTGTAATCAGAGAGGGCTCTCTCTTTATGATTTGTCTCTGTTATGATGGTGTTTTAGGCTAGATATTATGCTCAGGTTTTGGTTATGTTTTGGTTGAAGGATTTCTTTCAGGTCTTATGATATAGTGTTTAGAGAGTAAAATACCATTGGGCAATGGAGTCTGGAGTTATGAAATGCTTAGAAATGAAAGATTGGTGGTGCTCAAACTGCAGGGCCAATTTTGTATTTCAGACAAACAAATTTAGCTTAAATGGTGATGTATGTCAACCAATAGAAAGCAATTAAGAATTTTCTATTAAGCTGGTGAGGTGAGAGTGAAACATGTTGCACAGGAGCAAAACTTGAATTCCTGTGACAAAGGTCACTGTGAAAGATGTATTCTAAAAGTGCAGCAGTTAAGAATTACACTTATCAAGATTGCATCTGAAGAAAACATTTATTAACAACACAGATTGAACTCAGGGTATTCACTGAATAAATCCTGAAAGTTATTCTTTTTCCTTGTTGCTAAATATTTAGAGTTGGATAACATATGGATTTAACAAACGAAATACATAACAGAGAGAGTTACAGAGACTTATTTTATGATGAAATACACAGGAATCCAGCAGTTTCCAACAGACACCAGGACGCATTTAGCACTTCAGAAGTCCGAGAAATTCCATCACTTTCTTTATTAACTTCCGAAAGGATTACAGCATAAGAACTTCTTCAGGAGAAATCAACAACCACCCTTGCAAGCTCATGCGAAGGGGACTTTATAGGAATGCTTATACAAAATATCTCAGGCACTGAGTCATCTGAGAGAGAAAATATCTTCATAAATTCGTACAGAAAGTAGAAAAGAAGTTATTACAACTTTGAATGCAGCATAAATGCTCTTTATGTCTGTCAGAGGATAATTTGACCTTTGGAGGTCATTGAGTCGGTTGAGCTGCTTTTCTTTAATGCTGAATAATGTGTCTTTATTTCTTGCCGCGCTGTATTTTCTCGGCCCTGCCACCTGTAGTTTTCTATTTCTGCTTTGTTGACCGATACCTCTGTTGAGTTGGCTCAGCTTTAATCCACAATGCATGCTGATTTTGTTTAAACAGTGCTCTGCATGACAACTGGTATTTTTTAAGAAACAAAAATTGGTGAGTGGCTCCCTGTCTACAAAATCTTTTGTATTGCATTTGTCCACCAGTCTTGCGTAGGGAGTTGATGCCTGAGAATGGCATCCATTGTCTCCTCTGCCTCTGTATACTTGAAGAAATTGGGAGCCACCCCAAACAGGTGATTGATCTCATTCATTATAAAAAATAGATTCTCTACTCTGTTATAGAGAGTCTGTCCTGTGGCTGGCCCTGTCTCCTCTGAGGTGCTGGGCTTCTCATTGATCTGACTAGTGGCGAATGTGTTGACCCTTTTGGCATACTGGTCATGTGTGAACAATCTCCCTGCACTGTTCAGTAAGCCAGGGAGACCTCTGCTTTCTAACACCTGAAACTTTTCCAAAAACCTGTTCACCTCAGTCTGCATATCTTGGGTTCTTCTTTCCAATGTCTGCACTAAGTTTCTCAGTGTGAGAACCCTTTTGACCATTTGGATAGTCTCAGTTCTGTTTGTAATTCCCATGGTAGCTAACTGAGAACTTGTTTTATGGTTAAGTACATTGATCATTCTGGTGGCCACTTCATGCATATTGCTTAATAAAGCTCTTGATCTGTGAACCTCCCTTTGTGCCTTTGGGATGAGCTCTAATTTCTCATGGATTGTTTCAATATATTGCCATTGCTCATTGATAGATTGACCAATGTTAGCCCACAGCACTATTTTAAGTTCAGCCACCACCTTATCTAACTTGAGCTCATTCTCTAGCTCTTTTATCTTGTCTTTAAGGGCTTTGATTTCCCTGCTCTTTTCTGCCACTTCTCTCTTTGATTTATCATGCCTGTCATTGATTTTGGCTAACTTTTCCCTGGTCTCATTTAACTCTGTCATTTGAGCTTCCAGGATTTGGATTTCATTCTTCAGCTTTTGCATATCCAGGCTTTGGGCCTGCTCTGTAGTTGTTGGTGCTGCTGAAGTAGATGTTGCTGTCTGTTCAGTCTGTTGAGGAGGAGGAGTAGTGATAGGAGCAGTTTCCTCAAGATTTATGATCTGAGGAGGAGGCTGAGAAGTCTGCCCTTCTTCTCTCTGTTTCAGAGATGCCTGTAATGCTACCTTTGCAGCCTCTGATTCTCCCAATTTCTCTTGTGCCTGAACAAGCTGTTTATAAATGGAGATCAACAAATCTGTGGTGTCCTGCTCATGCCTTTGTTGGGTTACCTCATCTGTCTGAGGGTGAATGGTAGCTGGGAGTTTGATTTTCTTCCTCAAGGCAGCCATGTCAGCATCCCTCAACTTCAAGATTTCCTGTATTCCTGAAATATCTTTGGGATCATGCCCAATTTCAATGATTATGTCTTCCAGGGACCTTATTCTGTTGTCCTTCGCCTGGGATGATGCCTTCTCCAATTCCAGTTGAGAGGTTGTGGCATTAAGGCTGCTCTTTAGTTTGTAATTTTCTAATGTTTCATCTGCCAAGGAGGCATACACCATCTCACCAGTCTGTTTGTGCAGTTCAATTTTGTCCATTGGGTGTATGTCTTTGGCCAGGACCTCCAGGTTGGTCCTGAGGTAATCTGAGGCAGATTGGGGATGCAGTGTTGTGGGCATAAAATGACTCATGATCATTTTGCCTTCACTTACATCAAAGGTAGACATAAGTCTTTGCTGATTGGTAGGAGCCATGTTTAGCAGATGATTGTACAGCTGTATTTTGATAGGATCACTCCTCCTTTTGATGTCTATAAATTGTTGTTTGATGCTTACTTGTCCTTCTTTTTGCTGGCTGGAGGAGCTGACCTCCCCTCCCATAGTCCTGTCCTGTTCCTGCTGGAAGGAACTTGCTGAAGCTTCTCTGCTGGGTGGGCTCTGTTATGAAACCAGCTCAAGAAAAGATAGAAAAGAAAGATCAACGCCTTAGAATTCAGCCTCTTCGATGGGGCAACCTCCTTTACATTACATAAATGAATAATTCTTGGATGATACAAATGAAAATACCTCCTTTCTATATATAGGAGTCTAAGTGGTCCCAATACAATCAAAGCCTACATAACAATAATATTTTAGGGCACAACAGTAACAATGGTGGGCTTCTATGTGGCATAATAGTAACAATATGGGCACTACATGGGTACATCAATATAATAAGTGGGTTATACTAATAACAATAAGGGGTTACACTAGTAGTATAGGGGCCTAACATGCCCCTCTCCTTCAAAAAGCGTTGTCCTCAACGCTTGAGTAGTTATTGATGCTTGTATATAAAATTCTTGTCCTCCCATGTGGAATATTCAGCGGGTAAGTTCTTCCACTTGATGGGATACTCTGAAATTGATCGATTTCGTAGCTGTCGGGTTCTTGTTTCTGTGACTGCTCCAGGTTCCAATATGATTTTTCCTTCCTCTTCAATTTCTGGCAATATTGCTTGAATTGAGATCTTTTGCAACTTTTGAACAAGTGGCCATACTTCTTCGTTCTTCTTCCATTCATCCGTTGCTTCGTTTATCCAATTTGGTTGGATAATATAAATAGCACAAAACAATGCTTCCACATCCTCATCCTTGAAGCGTCTTCCCATTCGGTAAGGTCGCCATTTTTTAAGTGCATGTAGTATTGCCAACATTTCCTTCTCATAAATAGCTTGCTTGAGATGTAGCAGTAAAAATACCCAATCACTCACATCAAAACATTTTTCACTACGATGTTGATCTACCTGTTGTTTCATTTGATTTTGCACCGAAGTGGCGTTATCCTTTAAAAGTTGGAGAACTTGTTGTTGATGCTCGATATGATCTTTCTCTACTTGAATCTTTTTCTTCTTGATATGTCCTTCTATCTTTTGAGGAGTGGTAATTTCTTCCAGTCCTTTACAAGATATGGTCGGATTCATTTCTTGATGCTTGATGTGATCTTTCACTTCTTGAACATTTTTCTTCTTGATGTGTCCTTCTATCTTGATAGTTTGAGGAGTGGTAATTTCATCCATTGAATTACAAGATATGCTTGGATTCATTTCTTCTTTCTCGATGCGATCTTTCACTTCTTGCACCTTTTTCTTCTTGATATGTCCTTCTATCTTGAGAGTTTGAGGAGTGGTAATTCTTGCCAATGCTTTACAAGATATGGTCTGATTCATTTCTTCTTTCTCTGGGGTGGTGTCTTGACGTATATCCTCTTATTTTGATGTTTCTTGATCCTTTTCTTCCTCCTCTTCATATTCTATGTAAAATAATTTCTTCTCAGCACACCTATGACCTTTAGTGCATTTGCTATCACAATTGTAACAAAGCCCTTTTTCTCTTTTTTCTTCCAATTGTTGTGGTGTAACCCTTGTAGGTTGTGGAAGGCTGGGAGAAACAACACTTCCATCTTTATAGTTGTGAGGGGTATGATTCCTGGTTTCCATAATTTTGCTTTCCATTATGTCACAAAGCCCTTTTACTCTTTCCAATTGTTGTGGTGTTGATCTAAAGAAGGTGTTGCTCTTTATATCCTCATAATGTGCTATCATTTCCTCCGTGAAAATTGACCACGTAACAAGTTTTTTACGAGAACAAAGCCCTTTGTACCATAAAAATTGATCTGGTTCTAAATATGAAGATGCAATACATACCTTTTGTAACAGTTGTACACCATGTATATCAAAATATTGCTCCATATGAAGTATCCAATTTACCGGATCCTTTCCATCAAACTTCCTCATCTTGTTTTTTCTTGATTTTAGGAGCTCTACGTTGAAACACCTGTAACTCTGTACTTTCGGATCTTTAAGTTCTGAACTTGTGACCTGTCGTAGCCCTCTGTGTCCTCTTTCCAATGCCACAAGTCTGATCCAAATTGGATTCTCCAAGAAAAAGTTATGCACAATCTCCCGCAGTGACCTGATTATAGACTAGTTCAGTAGAGCGAACTTGTATGAAGTGCCACGTGTCACTGTTTCAACCTTTGACTCTGAAAAATATATAAACAGAAACTACAGTCCGTCCTCTTTCTGTACCTTCTTACGAAATTTCAATCCGATGCTCAGAAAGAAAGTTATGACGATTTTCCCCAGGTCACTTGTTTTGAGTGTAATTCAGGAGTCTGCAAAAAGACCAACTTCCTCAGATCATATCTCCGAAAATATCCCGCAAAAAACTCTGAAATCGGACCCAAGGTTCAACGCGATTTCTTCTCAAATGGGTTTTTTTTTCGACTTCTGAAACGTCACAGAAAAAAAGTTATAGCGAAAATTCCACGATGACCTGTTTGGAGCAGTGAAACCCTAGAATCCAAAGCTCTGATACCAAATGTTATGAAACCAGCTCAAGAAAAGATAGAAAAGAAAGATCAACGCCTTAGAATTCAGCCTCTTCGAGGGGGAAACCTCCTTTACATTACATAAATGAACAATTCTTGGATGATACAAATGAAAATACCTCCTTTCTATATATAGGAGTCTAAGTGGTCCCAATACAATCAAAGCCTACATAACAATAATATTGTAGGGCACAACAGTAACAATGGTGGGCTTCTATGTGGCATAATAGTAACAATATGGGCACTACATGGGTACATCAATATAATAAGTGGGTTATACTAATAACAATAAGGGGTTACACTAGTAGTATAGGGGCCTAACAGGCTCATGCCTAATGCTTGTCTTATTGCTATGTCATCCTCTGAAAAGTCATTCAATCTTTGTCTTTTCTCTCCCTGGTTGATAGATGAAGTCAGAGGAGTTTCTCTATCCCTTTTTCTACTTAAGTCCTCCTTCTGTGGAGTTTGGAGGACCGAGGCATCAGTGGTGACTTCTGGCCTAGGAGGCACTATGTTCTGAGCATGTTGCTCAGTGGAAGTTGGAGTATCAATTACTCTTTCCTGCTGTAAGGGCTGCTGTCTGTCATGTTGCCCTTCTTCTTGCTGCAATCCTTGTTGCTGTTGTTGCTCTGCCTGCTGCTGCCTTTCTTTACCTGCCTGCTCTTGAGTCACTGGAGGTGACTGCTCCTTCTCTTGATGTGGTTGCTCTGTCTCCATTTCCTTTTCTCTGCCTTTGCTGGATATATTTTCAGTGGCCTTGGTAGTTTGTTGTTTGGCAGTTGAGGAGGATGCAGCTGCTCCCGCTTGTGTGCTTGGAAGTGTGAATACCTGTGAACAAAGTTCAAGGTCAGCCATCTTCCTTAGTTTCCTTAGTGCCCTCTTGTTTAGCTCTTCTTGTGACATGGGCTCTTCTAAGGTCCCTCTCCTCCATTTGTCTTGGTTTGCATATTTTTCAATGTGAGGGATACTATGGTGATCATAGGCAGATAACTTATATTTGAGCCTCCTCATAGATATGAAATGATTAGGGTCATAGGGAGCCCATAGGAAACTGGTTTGCAGGCCAAGGGCCTCAATCATTCTCTCTGCTTCCCTCCATCCTTGCTCCCTCTCGTTATAGATGAAATGGCCAAGTTGGCTTTTCACCTTCAACTGTGCTTTTTTGCCTTTTCCTGAAAATTGAAGCACATCAACTCTGCCAAATTGCCTAAAGTACTCTAGGGCAAATAGCCTCATAGGCACATACTTAGGTAATTTGAATGGAGGTAGATCACACCCATATATCCTGATGACAGTGTGGTTTTGGTAGAAGTACCAATCCCCAATGTTGTAGGCTCTGGACATCTGAAGAATTCTCTGCATGTCATCAGTGAGTCTCGGAGGAGGTGAGCTCATCAGCATTGCCATAGCTGGATGGATGAACAGATCCATGAATTCACAGTAAGTGTATGGAGACTCAGGTCTAATGTGGAAGACAGAAGACCAATAGACCACTGATCTGGGATTGCCTTGGGCATCCATTCTTTTGATTGAAAAATGAAATTTCTCATGTTGATGGTACAAGATCAAATGGTAAATGTAGGAGGTGTATTTGAACATCCTATCTCTCCTCAAATTCATCAATTGCTCATGAATCTTGTCTGATATGTAGGTGGCATAGTCATAGCAGATTGGTGACTTTCCAGGAGCAAACATAAGCATCATTACCAGCACAGTTGCATCAATATGCTCAATTGAACTATATCCCAAGATGGGAGAAATCATATCTGCAAGGTCTCTGCCCAGCTCATTGAGATATACATGAACAATTGGAGGGTACATCACAATGTCAGTTTTAATGTATAATTGATTATATTTGATAATTTGAGCATCTGTCAGTTTATCCCCTTGTTTTATCAGGTTCACTAGTGACAAAGGGACCAACTTCTTCTGAGGGTTGAAGCAAAGCATGTCTCTGATAGCTTGAGGGGTAACATAAAAAAGTACTGAACCAGATGGGTCAACAACAACCCTATGAGAAACATCATATTGTTCAGCACACAGGTGGATTAGTTCAGGGAACTGGTTGACCTGAGGGAGCTTGAAAATAGGGAGGAAAGAGTCCCATAAGCCCAATATATCTGTCCCATTTTCATGCTTGGCTTTCAACTCATTCAACAGATGAATGTGGAATTTGCTGCTCATAAGCTTTTCTTCTGTAATTTGGTAATCCATATCTGCCAAGGTTTGCCATTTCAAGTTCTTTTGAGGGGCATTCAGAGGCTGAACATTTAGTACTACAGGTGTCTCCATTGCACAAGAGGATTTTGAATTGAGTGCAGAGTGGTTTTAATTGAGCAGGACAGTACAGAGGAATGCCTCTTTACCAGGGAGGTGAATTTATCAGGAACAGAGAGTGGTTCAAGTAAATAGCAATTGAAATACTATTTGCAGTGCAAAATAGGACAGATGTTTGGCCTCACTCTGTCTCTCTTAGTAGTTAAATTCGGTTTGAATGAGTCTGCCGCGATTGCGCAGACAAAGCTTGGTTTTTTCAACGAAAATGCAGGTAAACAAGGCTTGGCTAGTAGTGTTCGAGTTCACAACTGTCAAAGGGGCAGGTGCAGGGATTTCTACCGGTGAATTCAAGAGTTTTCTCTGTTCTAAGCTCTTTCAAGGGACATAACAGATAAAGCAGGTACGTGAAGGATTTATAGCGGAAAATACCTGGTGAGGAGTAGGCAATGGTCACGGATGACTGTGGAAATGGCGCGCCTCCGGTCTCCTGGTCGGGTTCTGTAGGTTGGTGGACTTTGGACGTGAAAATCGCATGCAGGAGCAACAAAGTCTTTTGTGAGAAAAATGTGAAAAAACACGAAATTTCACCATATTATTGGTTTTTTGGACTTTTGGCGCGTTTTTCTGCTGACGTCAGCATGATGTCATAGGTGGGGTCAGGGCCGGCTGACGTCATAGGTGAGGTGGCGGGCTCTGATTGGTCCACGGGGATGGTGAAGTGGCAGGACAGATCGACAGATGGTCGGGCGCAACGGCTGATGTGACGGCATGGTGGCAATGACGTGGGATGATGTGGAGGTGACGTAGCATAAGCGGAATAACTGAAACCGGAAACAGCCAGCGGTTTCATATCGCACCGCTTATGGTACGGGGGGGAATCTGTCAGACGTACCTCCGACGAGCTGTGGCGAGGACGCGTGGCTGCCGAGTGACATAACCTTTTTACGGACATCGGACGATATCCGTCGGATGTGAGACCCGCTCCGATATCAACAATGACCGTCGGATCTGGAGGGCTCGATCCAACGGCTGTCGGGGGGGTGATGTGATTGGTAGACATGGCGGGTAAACGGCGGACGTCGGAGCCACTCCGATGTGATAAGAGCCGTTGGATGCTCAAGATCCGATCGGACGGCTGTCGGGGCGATGACATGCACTGTGGATATGGCAAAAGGTGTGGCATTATTTAATAGTTATTTTTTGGGATGCGTGCTTAGGCGGAGGATCATCGGGGTATAGTGCTTTAGTAAGGTTTTTAATGTATTTTGGAAAAACAAATATATGCGCCGAGACTTTGGTTTAAGTGGCAGAAGTGGGTTTTTTGGATTTTTTATGATTTCAAAGGGGTTATGGGCAAAAGGGGCTTGTATAGGGTTTTTTCTTTGCAAATAATGGTTTAATGAGTGGAATGACTTTGAAGCAAGGGGGGAAGATGAGGTATAGGTTCATCCAAGTGGCCAGATGTCACTTTGATCCCTGACATAGGACTTATTGGCTATAATGCCAAGGGGAGGGGTATTTATACAAAATTTGGTGTTTATACACCATGGTGTTTAATATTAGTAAGGGAAAGGTGATATAGGGATTTATATAGTAAAGTTAGAGTTAATATGGATGGGGAGGATGAAGGGGGAAAACACTAAGTCTGTTTGTGAAACACTTGGCTTAAAGAGTAGATCAAAATGAAAAGATTTTTACACAAGAAATGTGGCTTTTGAATGAACAAGAACCACCATGAACCATAATCTTCTTCCATGAATCTCAGCTGATGAGGGGATGTTAGTAATGAAATGGAAGGGGGAAGGAGGGAGGTTAGTCATGCTCCCTGCTGCAACTTGATGAAGATGAACACCTTGTCAATTGATTCACTTTGCTTTGGTAAACACAGTTAACACATCTGTAATGATAAAGATAATCTTTCTGCAACCCCAACTACTTACCCAGCTACTTGCCTAGCATTTTTTATTTCTTCTTGGAGGGTGCATTTAGACTTGCAGACCCTTACTTGCCTTTTCTTTTCTTTGCCTTTTTCTTTTGTTTTTTCTATCTACTTCTACCCTTATTTCTTCCAAGGTCCCAGATTAAGCTGTTGGGAGCCTTTTCTTCTCTACCTGGACTACTTGTCTGCCAAGATTAAATAGTTTGGACAGACTTTCTTTCTCTATTCTACAACTGCAAATTTAAACCATGGAATGATCCAGATTAGACTGTTGGACCATCCATCAAAATTTTAAGTCCATACCAAGCTATATACATAGATTGGATTCTCTTGGAAATATGTGATCTTTGAGTCATCAAAGCAGAGCATATTTGGTCCTTTCATAGCCAATCATGAAATATGAAACCTATTGGTATAGGTAGCTAACACCAGGACTGAAGAGAAACTTGGTGTCGATCACGATGATGGAAGATAGAGGCTATGATGTAGTCTTCAGTAAGGGAAAGGTTTTCCTTAGACACATCATCACTAGACAGGTGAAGCAGATTGGTTCACGGGTCAAGAACCTGTATGCTCTTGAGGTTCAAGATGCATGCAAAGCCTTGAGAAACGAGGCAATTGATGGAGACTTGGTGGTTGAGAGGGAGCGTACATATTACCTCTCAACATGCATAGCCAGAAGAAGTCTCAGACAATTGTGGAGGAGCCACGATTGGTGCAGCAGCTTCAGGAGGTTGTGGAGCAGCCACAACAAGGGAAGCTGAGAGGAGATCGAGTAGATAGATCTACTCATGCAGAGACCTCCAGTAGGGGGAAACTTCGAGCCAGGTGGGCTGAGGGATCACATGCAACCATACCTCTAGGTAGGAGGTGGGGCGATATAGAGTGATCTTCCCAAGGAGGAGGGGTAGGATCCTTGAGGTACCCAACCTCTTGGATGAGACCTTGATACGGGAGCCTCGATGTGGAGTAGCAGGAACTGACTGATTTGGTAGAGACAGATGCGGATGGAGCGGCAGAGAGAGCGACAGTGTAGGGAATCCCAGGACAGCGCATAGCTAGCAGGCTGCAGCAATGCGAGAGGCACAAGTGTTTTGCACAGTGCTAGGTGGCACAGAGAAGTGTGCAATGGTGCAAGATGCATGGAGATGTTGCAGTAGTGTAGATGTCAGAGAGGGAGCACTTGTCAGCAGCAGGTAGAGCTTCAGCATCAGAGTATGTTCCTATCCCAACAGAGTGGTCAGTTGGGAGTGTTTTTGTTCCAAGTGTTGTTGGAGCAAGTGGACCGGGCAAATGCGTTGCATGCAGAACATTCCAGAGTTGCAGGATAGGGGTTGTAGATAATCCATATCTTGTTGAGAGGGAGTGTTGAAAATGCAATAAGATGATGGAGCTTAGTGGAAAGGAGTCGCCTTCACTAAGTGGGCCCGCAGGCTATTTTTGGCGCAAAGTCTATTTTTAGACATATGGATCATGGTCTATGAGTTGCAGGATGCTATTTGTGGATGATTGGTCATGTTGGTAAAAATAGATGGACTTCTATTTTTAGACATATGGGCTGTTTCTATTTTTAGACTGCCAGGCTAAAAATAGAACAGTCGAATATTATTAGCTCTTAGTAATATTTAGACTATAAAAATTATCTTATCCTCTTGGATCACTTCAGTTTGAGCTACGGATGTGGCACATGCAGCTATCAGAAGGAAATACGCTTTTCTTGTGGGTTAGTTGAGCTATTGCATGATGGACTTCAGTTAGAACTCAAGTGATTGAGTTTGGTGGAGTTGATTGAGGAGTTGATGGAGTTGTGTTCAGTTTGACTTAGTTGAACTATTTGTATTTAGTCTAACTGCAAAATACACTAGTGATGAGTGGTGTGAATTAATTATTAATTAATTCACTAATTATTAACTTATAAAGCAACTAAATAATACATCAGTTAACTCAGTGCATGGATAGTTCAGTGGAGACAGGTGTTAGAGGTTGAGATTGCTATCAGTTGTGACTATAGTTGTGCATGATATTTGCACATGCATGGATTGAGTATTGCCAATGAGGATTGTGTGGTTCAGCCAAGGGAAATATGATTTTGCTTTAGCCATTCTCATCTATTCTCATGCAGGATTGTGCAGTGGAGGCAAGCAAGCAGCGGAGGAGATTTGAACTTGTGATTGATTCAGATCTGAGCTAGTTTGTGTGTAAGAGGTGGAGATAGTACTGAGTACTTGCGAGGAGTATTGTACTATGTATTGTTACATGTTCTCAATTAGTATAATATACATATAGTTGGGGGTTTTCAGCTGTATGCTTTCCCCGTGATATACTGTGTTGATATGTGTGATTGATGCTTCAATGTGCGCATGCGATTGTTTCTTAATACTGCAAATTGATGACCAATAGTAGAGGAGGTTATGTATTATGCATGCATTCCGAAAATAGTGTATAATCAGGATAATCTCTGTGAATAAGTGTTATATTATTCAAAATTTCTACAAGTAATGCTAGATAACTTGAAGCTTCTGAATATATATATATATATATATATATAGAGAGAGAGAGAGAGAGAGAGAGAGAGAGATAATATTAAGAAAAATTAATATTATTTTTAAAATTATTTAACATAAATTTATTTTTTTATAAATAGTTTATAATGTTTTTTTTTTTAATTTATTTTTTCAACATTTTAAAATTTAATTAACATTTTTTAATTGGAATTTAAAAATATATATTTTTTTAAAAATCATTCAAAAACACGGTTTTAGATATTTTTAAATTCTAAAAATTATTTTAATATAAATTTATTATTATTGAGAAAAATATAATATTGTTTTAAAACTTAATATAAATTTATGTTAAATTAATAGGTTAATATGAAATAATATTAATATATTATTTTCTCCTTTCTTTCAAATTATAAATATAATAGGTTAAAATATTTTAATTAACATCTTATTTTTTTAATGTTGAATAGACTATGTTTATTTTTCAATGAATTATTGATTTTTTTAATAATTTAAATTATGGTTATGGGCCAAAATAATAGCACTATCAAATATTAAAATAAACATCAATTTAAATAATTTTTCTAAAAAATTAGCATATATATATATATATATATATAAAATAGAATGTTAAGAAAATTTAATATTATTTTTAAAATTATTTAACATAAATTTATTCCTTTATAAATAATTTATTATACTTGTTAAATAATGTTTTTTTTAAATACTTATTTTTTCAACATTTTAAAAATTAATTAATATTTTTTAATTGGAATTTAAAAATATAATATATATTTTTTTAAATCATTCAAAACTAGATATTTTAAATTCTAAAATTATTTTAATATAAATTTATTATTATATAAACTATTATATAATAAACAAATATTGAGAAAAACATAATATTGTTTTTAAACTTAATATAAATTTATGTTAAATCAATAGGTTAATATGGAAAATTATGATCTGGATTATCTATAGTATTATGTTCAATATGTTGACGTTTCGAACCCCAAAGGGGGTCCATCATTAGGACAAAAAATGATAGATTATGAATCATAGATCGATTGAGAGAAGAATCTTCCGACCAAAATAGATAAATAAACCTCAAGTAAATTGCAGGTCATCAGTTCTTCTCTCAATCTTTATCCTTGAAATTTCGAGAAAACAAATCTCATTCCATGTATCTCCTTCGTACAGGGAAGTTATGTTAGACTTTAAGCTTCTGTGGTAGATTTTTGGAAAATTATGATTCGGATTATCCACATTATTATGTTCAATATGACGATGTTTCGAACCCCAAAGGGGGTCCATCATTAGGAAAAAAATTATAGATTATGAATGATAGATCGATTGAGAGAAGAATCTTCCGACCAGAATAGATAAATAAACCTCAAGTAAATTGTAGGTTAGCAGTTCTTCTCTCAATCTTTATCCTTGAAATTTTGAGAAAACAGATCTCATTCCATGTATCCCCTCCGTACAGGGAAGTTATGTTAGACTTTAGGCTTCTGTGGTAGCTTTTTGGAAAATTATGATCTGGATTATCCACATTATTATGTTCAATATGTCGACATTTTGAATCCCAAAGGGGGTCCATCATCAGGACAAAAAATGATAGATTATGAATAATAGATCGATTAAGAGAAGAATCTTCCAACCAGAACATATAAATAAACCTTAAGTAAATTGCAGGTCAATAGTTATTTTCTCAATATTTATCCTTGAAATTTCGAGAAAACAAATCTCATCCATGTATCCCCTATGTACAGGGAAGTTATGTTAGACTTTAAGCTTCTGTGGTAGATTTTTGGAAAATTATGATCCAGATTATCCACATTATTATGTTCAATATGCCGACGTTTCGAACCCCAAAGGGGCTCCATCATTAGGACAAAAAATGATAGATTATGAATGATAAATCGATTGAGAGAAGAATCTTCTGACCAGAATAGATAAATAAACCTCAAGTAAATCGCAGGTCAACAGTTCTTCTCTCAATCTTTGCCTTGAAATTTTGAGAAAACAGATCTTATTATTTAACAAAACAGATCTCGTTCCATGTATCCCCTCCGTACAGGGAAGTTATGTTAGACTTTAAGCTCCTGTGGTAGATTTTTGGAAAATTATGATTTGGATTATCCACAGTATTATGTTCAATATGTCGACGTTTCGAACCCCAAAGGGGGTCCATCATTAGGACAAAAAATGATAGATTATGAATGATAGATCGATTGAAAGAAGAATCTTCCAACCATAACAGATAAATAAACCTCAAGTAAATTGTAGGTCAACAGTTCTTCTCTCAATCTTTATCCTTGAAATTTCGAGAAAAGATAGGTTAATATGAAATAATATTAACATATTATTTTCTCTCATCTTTTAAATTATAAAAATAATATGTTAAAAAATCTTAATTAATATCTATCTTTTTTCAATGTTCAATAGACTATGTTTATTTTTCAATAAATTATTGATTTTTTTATAATTTAAATTATGGTTATGGACCAAAATAATGGCACCATCAAATATTAAAATACACATCATTTTAAATAATTGTTTTAAAAAATTAGCATTTTGATTGCTTTATATATATATATGAGAGAAAATAAGAAAAATTAATATTATTTTTAAAATTATTTAACATAAACTTATTTCTTTATAAATAATTTATTATACCTATTACATAATGCTTTTTTTAAATATTTATTTTTTCAACATTTAAAATTTAATTAACATTTTTTAATTGGAATTTAAAACTATAATATTTTTTTAAAATCATTCAAAAACACCATTTTAGATTCTAAAAATCATTTTAATATAAATTTATTATTATATAAACTATTATATAATAAAAAATATTGGAAAAAATATAATATTGTTTTGACACTTACTTAATATAAATTTATTTTAAATTAATAAGTTAATACGAAATCATATTAACATATTATTTTCTCTCTTCTTTAAAAAAAAAATTAACAAATTTTTCTTTTTTCAATAAACTAGGTTTATTTTTCAATGAATTGTTGATTTTTTTTTTCAATTTAAATTATTGTTATGAACCAAAATAATAAGACTATCAAATATTAAAATACACATCAATTTAAATAATCGTTTTAAAAAATTAGCATTTTGATTGGTTTATCTATCTATCTTTTTTCCACTGGAAAAATCCGTAACATTTCATTAATATGAAAGATTACATATGTAGATGCCTTGCGCATATGCCATGTTCACTGTTTCTCTGTACATTTTGCTCAAAATTGCATATCTATGCTCTATTGTTTTCTGTTCAGATTTCTCTGTAGGCTGTATAGATTAATGATGCCATTTTTGGCATCCTTCAGTCTGTACAAAAAGATTATACATATAACACTGTCATATATAAAACTGCTGTCATAAACTAGATATAATTATGTCGCATGTAGACCCGCTGTAGGGTATGACGGGTCTATGTATGGGCGATGATAAAAATTTTGTTCCTGCTGGTCCAAAATCTCGGTGATCTCCCAGAGTCCATGCTCCATCAGCGCGGCCTCCTTGGAAAATTTGTCAGCATCCTGGTTATGTTCCCTGTAGATGTGAGATACATTGATTTGGTTAAATGCCTCTTTAAGCTGAAAGACTTCATCAAGAATGACACTGAGTGTGTGTGAGTGACATGTAGTAATTCTATTGAACCAATTAATGACAATCTGTGAATCTCCAAAGATGTTAATGCTGGTGCAATGGTGGCTTAAAGCAAAGTGCAGCAGATGATGCAGGGTTATGAGCTCAGCAAAATTGTTTGTTCCAGCACCCAGACCCGCTTTGATGTTGTAGAAATGGTTTTCAGATATGTAGAGGATGATACCCCCCCCACAGCTTTGAACATTGGCTGCTCCGTCAAAAAAGGCCCATGGAGTACCCTGATCGATGATGGGAGGAGGGTTTGTTCTGCGCTGCTTAGTGGGAGGTGGATCAGGTAGCTCGTTAAAAGCAGTGATAATGCCAGCTTCTATGAGTGGCCAGTGGATCGCCCTCTCTTCGAAGATCGATTGGTTCCTAGTCTTCCAAATGGACCAATTGACAATAATGGGTAGGTTCACTGCTTTCGATCCCTTGTTTTTGTTACCCCATTCTACCCATGCGTTGATAAGATCTGTTCCACTCCAATCCCCAGAGAAGTGAATAAAAGGTTTTATGTTTTTCCATACTTGCTGTACAGAGATGCATCGCAAGAAAAGGTGTTCTGTAGATTCATTATCAGCTTTACACAGCACACATCTCGTCGGACCATATATGGCACGATGCATGAGGTTTTCCCCTTTGGGTAATTTGTTCCGAAGGATGCACAATGTGAAGAGTTTTGATCTGGGCGAGGCTGATAACTTCCAGATATGCTGCCACCATCTGTCTAATACCTCCGGTTTCCTCTGCATGATAATCTGTTTATATCCCTCCTTTGGTGTATATATCCCACTTTCAGCCTGTTGCCAGATGAGTTCATCTGGTCCCTCCACTATTCTGATGTGTGATTCTGTAAGTGCTGCACAGTATTCTCGCCAGGTTATGTGCCATCTTTGCGGGAGGTTTAGCTGGATGGCAGTCTTCCAAGCCTGGTGGAATATATCAGATCGCTCTTGATCTGCTATTTGAGCAATCACCCTGATGCCTTGAGATGTGAGGAATTCAACCAGCTCTTGTGGAAGCAGATGTCTCCCCCCGCAACCACTCCAGGGGTCTAATCCTATTCGAGCTCTGCCTCCATTCCTTATACGCCATACAATGTTGTTCCTGATGAGCGGAAGAGAGTGAAGGAGGGCTTTCCAGATCGAAGAGATGCCAATTTTGTTCCAGGTGGGTAGCCTATGGTTTATCTATCTATCTATCTATATATATATATATATAAATATAAATATAAAATAAGAGAACGTTAAGAAAATTTAACATAAATTTATTTCTTTATAAATAATTTATTATATCTATTACATAATGTTTTTTTTAAATATTTATTTTTTCATCATTTTAAAATTTAATTAATATTTTTTAATTGGAATTTAAAAATATAATACATATTTTTTTAAATCATTCAAAAACAAGTTTTAGATATTTTTAAATTCTAAAAATTATTTTAATATAAATTTATTATTATATAATCTATTATATAATAAAACAATATTGAGAAAAATATAATATTGTTTTTAAACTTACTTAATATAAATTTATGTTAAATTAATAGGTTAATCTGAAATAATATTAACATATTATTTTTTCTCTTTTATTAAATTATAAAAATAATATGTTAAAAAATCTTAATTAATGTCTTATTTTAATTTTCAATAGGCTATGTTTATTTTTCAATAAACTATTGATTTTTTTTTTTATAATTTAAATTATGATTATGGACCAAAATAATGACACTATCAAATATTAAAATACGCATCTATTTAAATAATTGTTTTAAAAAATTAGCATTTTGATTGTTATATATATATATAATCTATTATATAATAAAACAATATTGAGAAAAATATAATATTGTTTTTAAACTTACTTAATATAAATTTATGTTAAATTAATAGGTTAATCTGAAATAATATTAACATATTATTTTTTCTCTTTTATTAAATTATAAAAATAATATGTTAAAAAATCTTAATTAATGTCTTATTTTTATTTTCAATAGACTATGTTTATTTTTCAATAAACTATTGATTTTTTTTTTATATATAATTTGAATTATGATTATGGACCAAAATAATGACACTATCAAATATTAAAATACGCATCTATTTAAATAATTGTTTTAAAAAAGTAGCATTTTGATTGTTATATATATATATATATATATTACTAAACAGATAATGTTAAGAAAATTTAATATTATTTAACTTAAATTTATTTCTTTATAAATAATTTATTATACCTATTACATAATGTTTTTTTTTAATATTTATTTTTTCAACATTTTAAAATTTAATTAACATTTTTTAATTGGAATTTTAAAATATAATAATTTTCTTAAATCATTCAAAAACACGGTTTTAGATATTTTTAATTTGTAAAAATTATTTTAGTATAAATTTATTATTATATAAACTATTGTATAATAAAAAAAATTAAGAAAAATATAATGTTGTCTTTGAACTTGCTCAATAAATTTATGTTAAATTAATAGATTTATATGAAATAATATTAACATATTATTTTCTCTCTTCTTTTAAATCATAAAAATAATATGTTAAAAAATCTTAATTAACATTTATACTTTTAATGTTCAATGAACTATATTAATCTTAATGAGCGTGAATCATCATCATTATACACATTACCTAATATTTAAAAAAATAATATTAATTATTAATAATAAAAGTTGAAAATTTAAATATTGAAAAATTTAAATATCGAGGAAGCATGCAAAAAGAAAAGCTATGATCAAATCCCAGAATTGCAACTCAATAAGCTGGAAATAGTACTATCGAAGGTATATCAGCAGAAGCAACTAGGCATCCAACCAAGCAGTACCTGGGATGGAAGCCTCCCCCCAAGAGATTTCAAAAAGAGAGGAAGAAGAACAGATCTCCAGCGAACAATTGAAGTAGGAAAGATCTTGGTGGATTCAGGAAGGTATGCAAAATTGACGAAGTACTACAAACCCTTCATCAATAGTGAATCATGAAACTCACATCATGGAATTTAAGGGGGCTCAATAGCCCAGGGAAACTCAGAACTCTAAAAAACATGATAAAGATGGAGAAACCGCACATGTGTTTTCTTCAAGAAACTAAATGCAATAGCAATACGCTAGGAAGCATCCTCTCCAGAGCTTGGCCAGGATGCCAATCAGTAGCAGTAGACGCAGAAGGAGCATCAGGAGGATTAGCTATAGTATGGAACCCACAGATGATCGCTCTCCAGGATTTTCATGCCTCCCACAATATAATACAAGCTACCTTCCACATCATAGGTACTAATATTCACGGCAACCTTTCTAATGTCTACTTCCCACAGGAAGCTGGAAACAAAATAGCTTTACTCAATACAATAGAAGCACTTAGCTTAAGTAGAGTGCATCCTCTTTGGATCATCGGAGGGGATTTCAATATGATCACCAAGCTGGAGGAAAAACAGGGTGGGCGAATCAGGCTGGATCAGGAAAATGTCTTCTTCAAAAACTTCATACAAAACAACTCACTCATCGACTTACAATTCTGCAACGGCATACATACGTGGAGCAATCGCAGAGCTGGAAAGTATCAAATCGCCTCAAAGCTAGATAGATTCCTCATTTCAGATAATTCAGTTCATCTCGGCGGGGATATAGCAACTGCCATTCTCCCCTACTCAGGATCTGACCATTGGCCCATATCTCTCCAATGGCAAAGGCCAGGCAACACTATCAAGTGACCCTTTCGCTTCGAAGAGTGTTGGCTCACACATCCTGCTTTCAAGGACTTCGTCAAAACAGCATGGAGTAACTTCTGCCCACCGGAAGGATCTAAAATGTTCCAATTTCAACAGAAACTCAAATATCTAAAAATCCAAATTAAGAAATGGAACCAAGAGACATTTGGAAACATTTTCAAGGAACAACAAATTCTAAACAAGGAAATGGCAGATCTTCAGCAACAAATCATAGACAAGGGACATACCAACTGGACCTTAGAACAGGAGCAACGCATAAATACTCAATTGGAGGAGAGGAGAAAGCAGGAGGAAATTCTATGGAGGCAAAAATCCAGGATAAGATGGTTAAAAGAGGGGGAAAGGAACACTAAATTCTTCCATAGAACTATTGTCCAAAGACGAATGCACAACAACATTTCCTTCATTCAGAATCAGGAAGGGACAAGAGTGGAAAAGCATGAAGAAATTGAGGAGGAATTCCTTCAACATTTCCAACAGGTGCTCAGCGAGCCTAAGGCAAACAGAAATCCAGCCATCGAAAAAATCATTCGAAAGATTCCAAAAATCATCACTGAGGAACATAATGAGCTCCTCCTTCACCCCATTCTCCCTCAGGAGGTGGACATAGCCATGCACCAGCTCAAAGAGGGCAAAGCCCCGGGACCTGATGGTTTTTCAACCACCTTCTATCACAAGTTCTGGGAGATGTTAAAAGACGAGGTTTGGCAAGTTGTGGAGGAATCCAGGGCACTGCACTGGCTCTTACCTGCCCTCAATGCAACATTCATTGCGCTCATTCCAAAGGAGGAGATATCTAACACACCGAACAAATTTCGCCCAATAGCACTATGCAACGTTATTTATAAAGTTATATCCAAAGTCGTTGCAAACAGGCTAAAACCTCTTCTGCCTCTATTAATATCACCAGAACAGTTCGGCTATGTAGAAGGGCGGCAGATCCTCAATGGAATCATCCTCATGCATGAAGTTATCCATACCCTCAAGCATCACAAACAGGCAGGTATGCTACTGAAGCTTGATCTCTCAAAAGCATTTGATAAACTAAGTTGGACTTATATGAAAAAAATGTTAAATGCTTATGGTTTCTCACCCATGTGGGTGCGGTGGATTATGAGTCTCATATCTTCCTCCTTCTCCATTCTTGTAAATGGCATTCCCTCAAAACCCTTCAGTCCCTCCAGAGGAATTCGGCAAGGCGATCCTCTTTCCCCATTCCTCTTTGTTTTAATGGCCGAAGGACTAGGAAGGCATATTAAATCTGCCCTTGCCTCCCATCAGCTCAAAGGCCTTTCCATCCATGGTACCCCAGCCATAACCCATCAGCAATTTGTTGATGATAACATGCTATTTGGATACCCTTCGGTTCAGGAAGCCTCCCTCTTCAAATCTCTTCTCAATGACTTCTCTGAAGCCTCAGGCACCAATGTTAACAATGCCAAATCTCATATCTACTTCTTTCACATAGCTCTTGTGGTGCAGTGGGCAATAGCTCGCATTCTGGGTTTCCCCATTGACTCTCTCCCCTCAAAATATCTTGGAGCCCCCCTCATTGACTCAGCCATCAAACATTCCACCTGGCGCACCTTAATTGAGAAGCTGGATTCTCGTCTAAATCTTTGGACGCATCGAACTCTTAACATTGCTAGCCGGGTGGTGCTCATAAAGGTTGTGCTTCAGGCTATGCCGCTCTATCTGTTTTCAATTCTTGCAGCGCCCAAATGGGTTATAAAAAGAATAAAGGATCTTCAACGCAACTTCCTATGGGGGAGCACAGCTACCAATCGTAAATGGGCCCTGGTAAACTGGACAACTGTTTGTATGCCAAAAGAAAAGGGAGGCATTGGATTGCGAGATCCCAATCAAAGTAATGCAATAATGTGTGCCAAACTCTGGTGGCAGTGGCTCTCCAACACTGATAAACCTTGGGCCTCAATCTGGACAGCCAAATACGCAAATCACAGACCACAAAAGGAGCTTATAAGACTTATTCCCAATGCAAAAGGCTCCCTCATATGGAATGCGGCCAAGCAACATTACATGTTGATACAACACCACAACTTTTGGGAAGTAAGAAATGGCGAAACAGCACGCTTCTGGACTGACGCCTGGAACCAAATGCCAAAGCTCAGTAGCACTCTCCACCCTCTTCCACCTTACATTAGGGAGGAGCAACAACAGCAAACAGTTAGACAACACTGGACCCAGGAGAATGAGCAAGGATACAGGCAATGGATCCAAAGTGATAGGATAATAAGGAATACGGATCGCCCCTTCAGGGAGAGTCTGGAAAGGGAGCTCCAAAATCGACGCATACGACATTCAGCAGACAAAGACATTCTAAGATGGGGATACAGGCCAAAAGGAACCTTCACAACTTCTGAAGCTTACAAATTAATCAACTCCAATCCGTCTCCCCTTGATCTCCTCTGGGGAAAAATTTGGGATTCAGGCATCTGGCCGAAAGTTTCTCTTTTTCTTTGGCTGGTGGGACATCAAAAAATCCTAACATGGGATAGGCTAAGGAAAAGGAATTATCATGGCCCCTCGATGTGTGTCAATTGTAGAACCCAGGAGGAAACCCTTCAGCATTTGTTTGACTCCTGCGCAATAGCCAATCAGTTATGGGAGAAGGTAAGCTTCAGATGTCAGAAAATATGTAGAGTGGCAGAGGACATCATAAATACTCTGCGTCTATGGCAAAAGAAACCATTCAAGAGTGGAATTCTTAACCATATGTGGAAAATAATTTCAGGTTTGATAGTTTGGGGAATTTGGAAAGAAAGGAACAAACGTATATTTAAAGATCAAAGCTCTTATTTAGAGAATATATGGAGTAGATTCTGCACAAACCTCAAAGAAACACTGCTGATACATACCTGGACAAAGGAGGACCTTCCCTCACTCGACAATGAGAGAGCCATTTGGGAAAATTGGAATATGCAACTCCCTAATGTTTCTATTAACAATGCCCCTAGAACCTTCAATTCACACAAAGATTCTTGGACATCTCCTCCAGAGCACACATTCAATCTCAATTTTGATGGTGCCTCAAAGGGCAACCCTGGGAAGGCAGGCTATGGTGGAATATTGAGGAATCATGCAGGAAAGTCTCAACGGATTCACTTTGGAAATATTGGTTGGGACACCAACAACTCGGCGGAAATGGAAGGCTTATGGAAGGTCTCCTCTTAGCAAGAACACACAACTACTATCCTCTGGAGGTAGAGGGATATTCTTTGCTCCTTATCAATATGGTCAAACAACTCCTCAATGGCTCTCATGCAAGCAAGATAGCAACGAGTTGGAGACTGGAGGCCAGATTAGAAGCTATAGAACTTGAGCTTCTTAACAACAGAGCAATAATCTTCAGTCACATTAAGAGGGATGGCAAAAAAGTCGCCGACATCCTAGCCAATGTGGGGGTAGAAAGTAATCACGCCTTTCTCACAGGATCATTAAACATAATTCCAAACAATGATAAAATACAGGAATGCAATCGGTTGGTTCAATAAGAAGCTACACCCCCGGATGCGGGTGATCTGTAGATCAATAACCACGATGGGACGGAGGAAGGCGGAGCATGGCTGGCACCTATCCAGCATGCTCGCCGGACAGAACTTCAGGTGGGAAGACATTAATGTGAAGGTGATTAACACCACGGGAGCTCATCTGTTCGGTCTTGGAATTAAAACACTGTCCACTTACGCCTGCTCAGGAGGATTTCGGTTTGCAGCGAACTTGATTTCCATAGTAATCGCAGGTGAGGATCGAGGGAATGGCACCTGCGTTTTAAATGACCTCACTGCCAGTAATCTGAGTCTATGCTTCATTCTGTTCGGTAAGATCCAGAGTTGTGAGAAAGAATGGGTCTGGGGATGGTCTGACGCCGGAGGCTGGTTTCGAATTGAGCTTGAGGCTACGCTTTGGCGGTGTAATTCCCTCACAGAAACAAGCAACAGCTCCTGTGGTGTCACTACAGGTCAAGGTAGCTCAAATGTTGGAGACTTTTTTGCTGCTGTTCGAGTTTGTCATTACGCGATGCCGAGACCCCGCCAGCGTATGCTAAGTCGCAGAGGATCTGGAAGAGGAACCCCTTCACGGCCCCCTGCTGATTCGGGCTCCTTGGGGATTTCTTCTCATCATCGGGGAACAGAGCGCATTTTGACCCCTAGCCACTACCTGGACCCAAATTCTCCAGACTCTGCCAATTCGTCTTCATTTGGTTCAGCCACTTTCTCATTCAACTGCTCTCTCACGCGCCCTCGAATAACGGCTCATGTCTCTGTTCTCTTCATCGAGGAAGCTCAGCACGAGGGAGAGTCCAGCGCTCCAATTCCACATTCTGAGGAAGTCCATAATCCCAGTTCTCCAAAGCCCACCTCGGAAATGCATAAGGAGCAGCCCCAGCCAGCCAGTGCCATCAACTTCATGCCGGAGGCCCATGCTCAGCCAGACATGCAGGAACCGGAAATGGGTTGGTGTAGGATCGTAGAGGAGAAGCCCGATGAGTAATCCAGGTTCCAGCTCTCACCATTTTTGGATGCCCGATGAAAAGGAGGAAAGGTTATCTATGTTTCTGTATGTCAATCTTTCTTCATGTTTTCTGTACCGTTTCTATTGTCTAGTGTCTGATGTGGTGATGCTACTTGTGTCTGTATACCCTTCACAGGGAATGTCTAGTGTCGGTTATGTGCATCACTCTGTCTCCCCTGCGCGGGAAGTAAGGTTCAATCTCTCTATTTCTAAATCTGTCATGAACAAACGGCCTAACCCACAGGCTTGATGGCTCTCTGTTTTCCAAGGATGTAATTGTTCTCTTTTTTGTATATAACAGATTAAATTTACTTAGCAAAAAAAAAATAATAATAACAGTGTCAAATATTAAAATACACATCAATTTAAATAATCGTTTTAAAAAATTAGCATTTTGATTAGTTTCTATATATATATCTATATATATATATATATATATATATATATATATATATATATATAAATAATAAGAGAATGTTAAGAAAATTTAACATAAATTTATTTCTTTATAAATAATTTATTATGTCTATTACATAATGCTTTTTTAAATATTTATTTTTTCATCATTTTAAAATTTAATTAATATTTTTTAATTGGAATTTAAAAATATAATACATATTTTTTTTAAATCATTTAAAAACAAGTTTTAGATATTTTTAAATTCTAAAAATTATTTTAATATAAATTTATTATTATATAATCTATTATATAATAAAACAATATTGAGAAAAATATAATATTGTTTTTAAACTTATTTAATATAAATTTATGTTAAATTAATAGGTTAATCTGAAATAATATTAGCATATTATTTTTTCTCTTTTATTAAATTATAAAAATAATATGTTAAAAAATCTTAATTAACGTCTTATTTTAATTTTCAATAGACTATGTTTATTTTTCAATAAATTATTGATTTTTTTTTATAATTTAAATTATGGTTATGGATCAAAATAATGACACTATCAAAAATACACATCTATTTAAATAATTGTTTTAAAAAATTAGCATTTTGATTGATATATATATATATATATATATATTACTAACAAGATAATGTTAAGAAAATTTAATATTATTTAACGTAAATTTATTTCTTTATAAATAATTTATTATACCTATTACATAATGTTTTTTTTTAATATTTATTTTTTCAACATTTTAAAATTTAATTAACATTTTTTAATTGGAATTTTAAAATATAATAATTTTCTTAAATCATTCAAAAACTCTGTTTTAGATATTTTTAATTTCTAAAAATTATTTTAATATAAATTTATTATTATATAAACTATTGTATAGTAAAAAAAATTAAGAAAAATATAATGCTGTCTTTGAACTTGCTCAATAAATTTATGTTAAATTAATAGGTTTATATGAAATAATATTAACATATTATTTTCTCTCTTCTTTTAAATCATAAAAATAATATGTTAAAAAATCTTAATTAACATTTTCACTTTTAATGTTCAATGAACTATATTAATCTTAATGAGCGTCAATCATCATCATTATACACATTACCTAATATTTAAAAAAACTAATATTAATTATTAATAATAAAAGTTGAAAATTTAAATATTGAAAAATTTAACAATTTCAAATTGGAATTTGAAAATGATAATATTTTATTTAAAAAAAAAAACAATTCAAAACTCCTAAAAATGATAATATTTTATTTTTAAAAAAGCACAATTCAAAACTCATTTATGTTGTACCAAATAATTACAGTACCATTTTTCTACAGCAAGGGTCTAACCCCTAATAAAAACTTATATTTTCCAATGATGGTAGTTCAAGTCATCGACTTAATAAATTTCAAAAAATGACACAAGATTTTGCATTGCTTATGGTAGTACTGCATGCTTGGAGAGGCCGAAAAGATTGATTGTTCAGTCCTATATTACTTGGATCCCTGCAATGGTGATAATTTATTCATTCTTACACTATAAATAGGATTTAAAAGGCATTTCAATACATATTAGTCGAAGCATATGACAGCTCATCGATTTTCCGAGAGTGGAAAGAGAGCTTCTCGACATTCTAGATAATAATGTGTCTGGGTATTAAGTTTAGTTAATAGAGACTTTGTTTAGCCTTCTTCTGATTTGCAATAAAAATGAGTAGCTATGGAGCTTAGAGAAATGCGATAATTGATGGAGGTGGATACCTCGTGGGCACATCGAATGGTTACCTCAGATTTACAGTTAGGTCTGAAGGTGAAACAACTCTCGGCTACAAATCTCCACCTACGAGTTGAGTATCTTCTGGTCTAGCTTTTCCATATTTATTTTCTGGTTCATCGACACTAGCTATGGTTGGGTTTGATGAAATAAGTAAAGTAAATGCAAATCTTTTCCTATTTCCTTCGTACTAAATGTATTCACTAGTAGAGACAGAATCAGATAACCTAGAAGAGCGGTAGAGTCAAGAGAAGTGGATGTATCAACACTCCCAGTTTTGTGAAGACATGTGTTGAATTATGGAAGGCAAAGCCATTATATTTTCACAAGTTATATCAACGAGTAAAAAAATGGAGAAACCAACCTGCTCTGCTCCTGCACGGCAACTTGTTTTGCTCTTGCTCTTGCTCTTGCTCGGCAAGTAGGTAGTAGTATTCAGAGAATGCTCAAGCGATTTCTAGGTTTTCAGAGATTAAACAACTCCATGTGTTGTTTTGCTCTTGCTCTTGCTCGGCAAGTAGGTAGTAGTATTCAGAGAATGCTCAAGCGATTTCTAGGTTTTCAGAGATTAAACAACTCCATGTGTGGTAGTTGGAAAGCCATTACACATTAATTGATAAAAGAATTAATATGACCCGATTGGATGTCATCCATTTTCCATACAACAGTCGCATTAATATGTCATCAATCAACATTGGTACCCTGTCTACCAGAAAATTTTATCCATTCACCGGGAGATATGTAATTGCCATCCATACCATGCATGCATGTTGGTCAGTCACTAAGCCAATGATTGGCTTAGTGACTTGTTGTTAATATTTGCCAGAAATGCACTACCTCCATGAATTACAATGAACCGTGGAGCCATTGGAAGTTGGAGTGATGGAGCGCTACCCGAAAACATATGGATATGTATGACAATATGAATATACATATCTTTGAAATATCTCATAATAGCCCATACATTAAGTCCATCACCCAATGATTAGTTTAGTAACTTGTTGTTAAGACTTGACATATTATTGTTATTGAATTTTCCCGAGCATAGCATTAAAAATTATATAGCAGAAAGTACAAATCAATAATATTCAATAACACTCTTGCTTTCAGGTCTAACTTCAATTAATTATTTTGCATGCAATTATGTTGTTTACAGTGAATGCTGACTACTAGAATTCATATTGCATAACTACTATATATATATGCAGTCATATTGCATAACTACTATATACGCAGAAAGGCCCATGTCAACTTGGACTCAAAATTCGAAACTAACATCGCTTCGAAAAGTATACCTAATGGACGAAGCCATCAACCAATCCAAATATCAACTATTATGAAGTGGAAAGTTTCACAGGTTTGACCAATGTGAAGCTTTTTTATGTCATGATGGTTATTATTATGATTTAGATTCAATTTTTTTTCCAATCTTTAATATATATTAGAAGTATATATTTTTTCATAATTTTTTTATGATTTTAATTACATTTTTCACCCATGGAAGATTTGAACTAGGAACCAAGGGATTTACTATTTTTTATCACTTTAATTACTTTTTTTACTCATAAAAAAACTCGAACCTAGGACTTTGGCCAACATCCTAGCTCACAAGCAGTCACCAACGAAAATGCTCACCTAGGTTGAAGTCATTATAAAAATATAATTATTATAAATTAAACATATTACAGGTTAGATTGTATAACAATTTTCTAAATCATTCAAATTATGTTTAATTAAATTTTCAATATATTATATAAATAATAAAATAATATATTTAATACAATTCAAAAGGAATCAGTGTTGGGAAATAGGACCAGTAGTAGCACATATGCAGCAAGAGGAATCAGTGATTGATGCAGTCAGAGATCAAAGTGACAGAGGCTAGAGAAATTAGATACTGAAGGGCACAAAGGTGCAGAGTTTTCAGTCGACATAGGCAATAGCAGTCAGAGACTTTGATGACAGAGGCATCATTTTTATTCATGTTGAATATTTTTTGTTTCTAGAGTTGTTGGAGCAACAACACTTGAGAGAAGTGTTGCATGCAGAACATTCCAAAGGTTCAGGATTGGGTTCGAGTTGAATGCCTTTCTTGTTGAGAGGGAGTGTTGAAAATGGCAACAAGAAATGCTAAAAATAGCATTGCTATATATAGCATTTCAGGATATACTCCAACTCTATTGGAAATAGTAAAAAATAGAAATGCAAAAAATAACATTGTTATAAATAGCATTTCGGGATAGATTCCAATTTTAATTAGTCCCTGAATTAATTGAGAATTAAAATTCGAATTGAGTCTCAGCAGCTGTTTGAAAAATAATTAATTAATTCATCTTGAGTTAATTAGTTGGAGAAAATCAAACATGAAGTCTATGTGAAGACATGCAACAGTTATCCCTTTGATTGAGGAAGTTATCCCTTAATTAACGAGACAAGGATGAGTTGTATTTGGGTTGTAATTAGTTAGCTCAATTCACTGAGTTAAGTCCAGTTAAATTAGTTCCAAACAGTTGGAGGAACTAATTTTGAATTCAGTCAATTAATGTGTGCATGCATGCAACTAGTATTGTCTAGATAACTGAATATTCTCTCATAAATAACTCATGCATGTAAGTTCAGAGAAAGACCTAGTTGAGATTAAAGGAAGGGACAGTGTACTATCAGTTGGAGGAATTTTCCTATAAAAGAAACTCATCCATGCAAAAGGAATTAACTCCTTCAATACTGCGCAATTATTTTAGAGGTCAGAGCAGTGTGTGAGGGATTATTACACACAGGTGGCAGCTTGAGGACCCAGGAGAAACTGTGCAAGGAAATAGGAGGCTTGTTGGACTGAAGGAAGGCATATGTGTTGTCTATTATGTCTATGAGCAGCAGTTAGGGATTGTACTGAAAGCTGGATAGCTTGAGAGCTAAAGCTTTGTGTAATTCTGAGATATTTCCACTTCTATGATAATACAGATAGCAGGGTTTTTAGTTGAGGCTTTCCCCAGAGTATTCTTCTGCGTTTCATGTGTGATTGAATCTTCTTCTCTGTTATATGTGTTCTATTTGATCTTGCTCAAATCGATTAATCTTATGCAAGTTTGATTGTAGAAGTAGATTAAGTATTTTGCTTTAGTACATTGCATAATCAATTTAATCTACGGTGAAATTTCTACATATATATGATATTATTGAATGATAAAATAAATAATTCAGTTTGCACAAATTGTGAAGCATACTGTAACCTCCATTCACCACATACCTTGTTTGTCTTGCTACTCCTATGGTAGAGGTTGTAGTAGTTGTGATGGCTCGGTTGTAGTAGTTGTGATGGCTGGGTTGTAGGCAAGTTCAAATTGACTTTTTTTTGGTGGCCACTTTTGTTGAATTGAATTTGTTGTTTGGTGGTGACTTTTATTATAGAATTTAATTTGTTGTCTACATTTTGAACAAAGAATATATGGAAAAATTCCCCACACTAAATTTTTGGTAGCGACTCTAACAAATTCTTCTGCAAAAAAACATTGCAAAACATTGATTTCTACATAGTTTGCTTAAAACATATCACATTAGTGATCTGTTATCAATTTAGTGCACATAAATATGAAGAATAACATAGCCATGGTTATTATATACATAAGTTTGGTGTCATATAAATTCTTTAATGCAAGGGGTATGTTTTTATTTGATGGGAAATGTGATAGGAAGTTTGATGGTGCATCTGTTGGATGCCAACTATCTTGAGGTTCGAATGGCTCGACGAATTTTTCGAAGTTCCCTTATCTTCATCTTGACATTCACTCATCTCACATATTCATCTTGAAATTCACTCATCTCACAACTCTCCTGAGGTTCCAATGTCTCCATGAATTTTCCTCCAAATTCACTCATCCCACACTTGGAGAAGACACCACCTAGAAGACAACAACATCGATTTGGTAGAGTTTCGATAATCAGTAATACTTTACAACAAACTAGTGAAAATAAAATATATAAAACATTTATTATTGTCTAATTCTTTAATAAATATCACATATTTAAAATACTAATATTTATGTAAAGAAAATCTTCATTCCTTTCCTTTGCAAAGTTTCATCAACGGAAGGTTCAATGTGTTAGATTTCAAAATGTTACTTAGTATTAGGATTCTTATTATAGTTTATGTGATATATGTTTTCATTTTCATTAATAGGTTTATAAGTGTTTTTATTATTATTATTATTATTATTATGAATTAAGTTGATTGTCTTGATTTATTTCACCACATATATATCATTTTCTTAGATTTCAATTTGAGTAACAGATGCGATCTATTTGTCTTCATTCCATCTATTTTTCTATTTAATTTTATATGTGCTACTGGTATCATATTGCTGCCAGTTTGCCCACTGAAAATGACATCATGAGTTACAAGAACTTTTTCAATAAAGATGAAGCAACTGAAACACACGCTTGCATCATCATTCTCTACATTTTTTATATTTGGTAAGACATTTATATTAGGAAAACTAATAAGAAATATTCAATCCCGTTTGTAGAGAAAAAAAAAAAGTTTACATTTAAGTTTGAAAGGTTTTTCTCTATTTTTATTTTTTTTGTTTTCACAGGTTAGAATGAATTAAAAAATCTTATTTTATTGTATTATATATAGGAATGATTCAATGCAAAGTTGAACGTGCTGGTGTGCTAGATTTTGGATGTATGTTTTTATTTTTATTAATTATAATATGGTTATAAGTTTTCATTATTTTTTTCATTGTGAATTGGGTTGGCTTTTTAACTTTTTAAATTCAAAATTATATTTAAATTATATCAAATTTCATATTATTGCTAATTGTGGACACGCTCTTAATATATTTATAATCAATTTCATTTTGTAACTAATATTATTAATGCCCAGGGAAGTCCATTTAATCTAAACTTCTTTAAACATTTATTTTTTCTTAATCCATTGAAACTATATTTTTTTTAGTCCATTGAAACTAAAATTCTTTGAACATCTATTTCTTATTTTTCATTAGTAGACAGCATATCTTTGTTTCTTCTCTTAGTAGATTGCAGTGTCAAATTTGTTTGTACATGTATATTCAGATACTGTATTTAAACATTTATTTCTTCTTAATCCATTGAAACTATATTTTTTTTAGTCCATTGAAACTAAACTTCTTTGAACATCTATTTCTTCCTTTTCATTAGTAGACAGAATAAATTTGTTTCTTCTCTTAGTAGATTGGAGTGTCAAATTTGTTTTTACTTGTATATTCAGATATTGTATGAGTTTGGTACATAAAGACACCACTTAGATCTAAGCCAGCTAGTTAGGACGCTATTCAACACCACCTAAAATATTATGATAAATCTGGCATGTCGCTCAATTCAATATGTTCCATTTTACACTGAAACATGACATAGTTATGGTTGTGACCGATGGACATTCACTAATTTTATATTCTTTTGCATTTGTGTATAAATTAGTTTGACTCTTTGAATATCAAATATCATTGCAGGATGTGGTAACAGTGGAAGATTTGGCCTCATCACGCTATGCAGACATCAAGTGAATGTGAGTAAGTATTCATTGAATGCTTGAAACTTTTGAAGGCATCATATTTGTCCACAACCAAGTGAATGCGAGTAAGTATTCACTGAATGCCTGAAACTTTTGAAGGCATCATATTTGTCCACAACTGCTTGAATCTAGGTGGATCGGAGACAGGATGCCACTCATCGGCAAACATCAAACATCATCCCAATTCTTGTATAAGGTGCCTATGTAAGATGTTATTGTTGAAGAACTGTGTAAGATTTTATTGGCATTGTCTATTTAGCTAGATTTATTGCAATTTAATATTGTAATTTAATGCATTTCTATTTACTAACATTTGTGTGAAATTATTTGGTATTTTCATCATTTGGGTCAAATTATTTATGTGTGGAATTATTTGGATGACTTTCTGCTTGTTATGCATTACAGTTTCCATGAATCAAACTCCAACCTAAACTTAGAGTACTACATTTGTGACAACGATAGGGAGAACAAACCAGGCGGTTGGGACCACCCTAGGGAGAGTAGCCTCGGCAGGGACTACCGTTGCCTGCGGCACTTGTTTAAGCACACGTCTTTTAGATAGATTGGTGTTGGTATAGTTATTTGTTTTATTGAACTTAATAGTATCATGATGAATTGTTTATTTAGCGAGTATCCCTATTAATTATATGGACTTCACTTTCATTCATGTTCCTCGACACGTAGATTTCAAGAAACTGATCCCATAACTTATATGACTCATGAAGACAACATGATCTGACATTTTTGTGCTTGAAAATATGGGATTCTTATTGGAAGGTAACAACATTGCATTTAGCTCAACAAAAACACACTTCAAAATACATAAACAAGTGTGATTAAAAAAAAAACTTCCATTTAAAATATATAAGTAAATGTGATTTGATATTTATTTGTTAAAAGAAAAAGAGATTTCCTTCCCATTAAAATTATAAAACATTGGAGAAGATCCTTTGACATGTGAATGTGTCATGGGTATGGGTTAACAAAAGGACATAGTGGAAATTATGTAGTATATATAATTGTTGATGATTGTAAATATTGTTAGTTACTTAAGTAATGCTTTTCTTAAGAAGCATAGGGTTGAGGATTTGAAGCATAGGGTGTAGGCAATATAGGTGTATTTTCAAATTTTGTAAAATTGATATTTCATGGGTTTTAAATTTTGAGCACTCTTGTTTAGAATCTTAGTAATTAGACAATTAACTTCCACTTCAAAATAAAACCCTAGTTGAACTCAAAATTTGTGGGACCAATGGAAAAAAATAATAATGCAAATATAAAGTATTTTCTTAATCAACTGGCTCTTCTATTCTATTTTTTGCCCAGTCCACTCCCAGTTTGACCCTTTCTGGTTCTGGCTCTAAAAATTTTGAACCCTACAACAACATATGACATGTAAAGAGTCACGAGACATTCTTAGGATGGGAAACCCAAACAACCTATCTTGGCGTATGACTATGTTAGTGTTTTTTTGAATTTTCCTTCTATCTAAACTAGTTTATGCCCACCTGATGTTAAGAAAATGTTATCTGGATGGATGGATTCAATATTTATGTTGTCCTTTGTGAGCATTTTTTGGATATGAATGTTGTATTGAACAACATTTAATCTTTCAAATGTGTTGAGCTAACTTATTACACTTCCATGAGTTTGCATGCTCAAATATGCTTACTCTTACAATTTTGTGTGCTACAAGTTTGGTTGATAATACAAATATCTATGAGAAGCTACTAGCAACAACATAATTAAAGAATTGTTGATAACAATTTGTATGATTATCACCACACCCACCTCCAAAATAATAGACTCCAATAAATAACATAGCAAGTGCACAAATTTTGTTTGGGTTGCATTATAATTTTAAAGGAACATAGTGTCACGTGCTTTTGGAACAAAGATACTATGATAATTGGTATGGTTTTTGTTTCCCTGTTGCATAATGGGTTGCATTAAAATTTTAAAGGAACATAGTGTCATGTGCCTTTGGAACAAATATACAATGAGCATTGGTATGGTTTTTCTTTCCTTGTTGCATAATGGTGCTATTAATCGTGGCACCAGAGCATGCAACATACATAACCTTGATTCTGTCAACATCTTGAAGAGAATAATCCTAGATATAACCCTCAAGAGATTCAAAAGTAGGGACTATAAGCCTCAAGCCAACATAACAATAGCTTTAAACATGGCTTGTCTACATGGGAATCTAGCAACAATCAAATGGAAATTCTATATAAAACCAAAAGTTACCTGTGGTTGTCTTAATAGCCTTATGAACAATATATCTCCATTTTCTATTCTTAAAGTTGGGTTGAGAGATCTAGGTAGGTTGAAAGGAGTGAGGAATGTAATGAACAATTGTTGTTATCATGACAGGGAATCAGAGGGGGTGAGAAGACATATTATTGTTAATTGATAGTAGAAAGTAGATGCTTCCTTGTATCGACATTTCGTCTTTTTTCTTAGCATTTGATAATGGCATGAGCTTTGGATTGAATTAAATTCATGTAACATTAATAAATACTTTTTGACAAGTAATTTTGAAATTAACATTAACTTCATGTTGAGTAATTGTTCTCTACATAGGTACGGAATCATGTTACACTTCTGACATCCATGATAATTGATCAAGATTCAATTAATGCAATTTTAACAGGTGATTACTTGCTAATAAAACGTTGTTTTCCATGTTTACCTTAATTTTTTGTACTTGTGTATTTCTTTGTATTATGTTTACTTGATCTAAGTTTTTGTTTTTGTACCTGTTTCAGAGTCAGTAATTCAAAAGTTTCAACCATTGTTGGAAATCCCTCTAGACTATGTTTGATACCATGCTCTCTACTACACTGCATCAAGAATATCATGAGAATGCTACCTTTGCTCATAGTAAATAGTCCCTTAGCTCTAGTTGCAACCTTCAAAATTTCTTAGGGATACTTTAGCTATTTTTACATCATAATTTTTCATATCAAAGTTAATTTCTTTGTGTTGTTTGAACTTCTTCTTTTTGCAGTTGAAATATTCTTTACAACTTCATATTGATGGCACCAATCCTATAACTGAAGATATTGGTCATCATCTATATATTTAATTGTGACATGATTGTAGAAAGTGGATATTACTTTTAAGATGATATCAATTGACCCATGCCTTTTTCGGTGTTTATTTTGTATTGTTAATTGATTTTTAGTTCTCATTTTTTGAACAGACAAGGTTGTTGTTGCTTACTTATGGTAGGGGAATCCTAAGTGCATAATTCTCTGCTAAAATAGATGCAGTTGATGCTACTACAGTGAAACGAGTAGCTAACTAATTCATCTTTGATAGGGTAAGTTATATCGATCTTGCATATTTTCCCCATGAATAGGCACTTAAGAAGCACCAATGTATATTTCCAGGACTTGCATTTCATGAGTTTATTTTTTTACACCTACAGGATGTTGTCATTGCATCTATGGAAGCTATTCAAAACTTGATGACTACAAATGGTTTCAAAACCACATTTATTGGCTCTGTTATGAGATAAATTATTCTTTGTCCCTGAATCAATAACTATTGTTTGTCATCCTTACCTGAAGTTGCAACCTATTGCATTTAATTTGAATAATGAGAAGAAAAAAAATTGAGAAGGCAGGTCTTATAATGTCAACATTGTAAGCTTCCAATATCTTAATATCTAAGCAATTTTTCATGTCAATAAAACTGCAATGCACTTCTTTAGGGTCATTGTATATATTATAACTAGAAAATTGAGATCATTCCAAAATATTTTCCTCAAAAACGTGCATTGAGTGTCATATGGAGTGAACCAATGATCGTGTAGTATACTTGTAAATATACAGAAATGTGTGAAGTTACAACAACTAGACCTATCATATAACAAACCCCTGAAACTCTTTAACATCTACAAACTTGTTTTCACAACACAAGATGGAAAAGTAAATGTGGAAAGAAATTCAAAATCATTTTGCCTTCATAGAGGCATGAACTTTTTGATTTTGTCACGTGAGTGAGTTTAACCATTGATTGATAAATCAAGCGTAGTCTAGCATAATTAAATGACAAACTCACAGTCTGAGCCAAGGAATTAAAATGTGAGTAGTAACAATGAATTTGAATATTTTCATTAGTTACTCTTCTCAGTTTTAAAATTACAGCATCACGCTTCCCAACTAAACAATTGACAAGGTCGGCTTTCAAAATTGGTAATCCTTCTACTTTGAACAACAACCATTTATGTTTTACATGTTATGTAATTGTTCTCTACACAGATGTGAAATCATGTTACCCTTCTGACATCCATGATTTATGATCAAGATTCAGTGAATGCAAATTTACTCGGTAATTAATTACTTGTCGAACATTGTTTTCCATGTTTACTTGATATGAGTTTTTGTACTTGTGTATTTCTTTGTATTATTTTTACTTGATCTAAGCTTTTTCTTTTGTACCTGTTTCTGAGTCGGTAATTCAAACTTTTCAACCATTGTTGGAACTCCCTCTACATTATGTTGGAGACCATGCTCTCTAATAAAATGCATCAAGAATATAATGATAATGCTACCTTTGCTCATAGTAGATAGTCCCTTAGCGCTATGTTGTTGCCAACCTTCAAAATTTCTTAAGAATAGTTTAGCTATTTTTACATCATAACTATGCATATCAAAGTTAATCTCTTTGTGATGTCTAAACTTTAACTGTGACATGATTGTAGAAAGTGGACAATGCTTTTAAGAAGATATCAATTGACCCATGCTTTTGTCAGCATTTATTTTGTATCGTTAATTAATTTTTGGTTCTCATATTTACAATAGATAAGTTTTTTGTTACTTACTTATTGTAGGAGAATCCTAAGTGCTAAATTGTTTGCTAGAATAGATGCAATTGACGCCACTACAGTGAAGCAAGTAGCTAATTAATTCATCTTTGATAGGGTAAGTTATATGTATCTTGCTTATTTTCCCCATGAATAGGCACTTAAGAGGCACCAATGTATATTTTCAGGACTTTCATTTCATGAGTTTACTTTTTTGAAGCGGGATGTTGCCATTGTAGCAATGGGGCCTGTTCAAAAAATTCCTAACTACAACTAGTTTCGACACCGCATTTACTGGCTCCATTACGAAATCAATTATTCATTATCCTCGAATCAAAAGTTATTGCTTGTCAGTCTTATCTTGACTTGCAACCTATTGCATTTAATTTGAATAATGAGAACATAAAAATTGTGATTGTTTTTTAAATGACATGGTAGGTCTTATAATTTCAACATTGTAAGCTTCCAGTATCTTAATATCTATGCAATTTTTCATGTCAATTGAAATGCAATGCACTTATTTAAGGTCATTGTATATATTATAACTAGAAAATTGACATCATTCCAACATATTTTCCTCAAAAATGCACATTGAGTGTCATATGTAGTGAACCAATGATTGGGTAGTATACATGTAACTCTATGAAAAATGTGTGAAGTTACAACAACTAGACCCATCATATAACAAACCCCTACAAACTATCTAGCATCTAAAAACCATTTTTCACAACACAAGATGGAAAAGTAAATGTGGAAATAAATTCAAAATCATTTTTCCTTTATAGAGGCACGAACTTGTTGATTTTGTCAAACCTTAATGAGTTTAACCATTGATTGATAAATCAAGTGTAGTCTAGGATAGTTAAATGAAAAACTCAAAATCTGAGCCAAGGAATTAAAATATGAGTAGTAACAATTAATTTGAATCTTTTCAGTAGTTACTCTTCTCAATTTGAAAATTAGGGCATCACCCTTCCCAACTAAACAATTGACAAGTCAACTCTTGAAATTGGTAATCCTTCTACTCTGCACAACAACCATTTATGTTTTACATGTTGTGTAATTGTTCTCTACATAGATATGGAATCATGTTACCCTTCTAACATCCATGATTTACGATCAAGATTTAGTCAATCCAATCTTAATTAGTGATTAATTACTAGTCGAACGTTGTTTCCCATGTTTACCTGGTCTAATTTTTTGTACTTGTTTATTTCTTTGTATTATGTTTACTTGATCTAAGCTTTTGTTTTTGTACCTGTTTCTAAGTTGGTAATTAAAAATGTTCAACCATTTTTGAAATCCCTTTACACTATGTTGGATACCATGATCCCTAGTAAATTGCATCAAGAATATCATGATAATGCTACCTTTGCTCATAATAGATAGTCCCTTGGCACTATGTTGTTGTCAGCCTTCAAAATTTCTTAAGAATACTTTAGCTATTTTTACATCATAATTATGCATATCAAATTTTATCTCATTTTGATGTCTTAGACCTTTTTTTATGTAGTTGAAATCTTCTTTGTAGTTTCATATTGATGGCACTAATCCTATAGCTAGAGATATTGGTTGTTAAGTATAACTTTAATTGTGACATGATGTAGAAAGTGGACAATACTTTTAAGAAGATATCAGCTGACCCATGCCTTTGTCGGTGTTTATTTGGTATCGTTAATTACTTTTAGTTCTCATTTTTTGAATAGATAAGGTTGTTGTCACTTATGGTAGGATAATCCCAAGTGCGGAATTGTTTGCTAGAATAGATGCAATTGATGCTACTACAATGAAGTGAGTAGCTAACCGATTCATCTTTGACAGGGTAAGTTATATGGATCTTGAATATTATCCCCATGAATAAGCATTTAAGAGGAAACAATCTATTTGTTTAGGACTTGCATTTCATGGGTTTATTTTTTTGCACCTGCAGGATGTTGCCATTCCAATAATGGGATCTATTCAAAACATTCCTGACTACAACTGGTTCTGATGCTGCATTTACTGAATCCATTACTAGATAAATTATTCATTGTCCCCAAAACAATAATTATTGTTTTTCAACTTTATCTTGACTTACAACCTATTGCATTTAATTCAAATAACAAGGACAAAAAAATTGTGATTGTTTTTTAATTGAGATGGCAGGTCTTATAGTGTCAGTTTTATAGCTCCAAATATCACCTTATGTATTTGTGATGCTTGGTTTATGGCCTAGGGAAACCCCTCCTTCTAGACTTGGTCCAAATATTTAAAAAACAGTGTTTTACTCCCTGTACGCGACTTTGCCCTGTATTAAACGCGTGTACATGTGGGTCAGTATATACCCAACCCATGTATATGTCTTAAAACACTTAAAAAAAATAAATTTCCTTAATTATGGGTGGAGATCACAGGTTTTACCTGTTGATTACCTATTAGTGCCTATGGCCCAACTGTTCCCAACTGTTTCCCAACTAAAAACCTACTTTGGGAGAAGTATAAAAAGACTTCAATGGGAAGGCCTTAAGGAGGAGAGAAAATAGAGAATTACTCTGTTGAGATTATCCACTGATTAAGTCTGAAGATCCATGTGCTTCAAGTACCTCCCCAAGTTCAGGAAACCCTTGTTTCCTTGAGAGTTGATATCCTTTCACTTGTTGGAGATATCCTTGTGTTGGTTATGGAAGGAGCCTTTTGAAGCAGGGACTGGATGAACTTGGAGGATGGTTCCGCTTGGAGCCAGCAGAGGAAGACTTAGGTGAACTCTTTCTATGTTTTGATTATAGTTATCTACAATAAAAGAAACATTGTCTTGTTCCTAATATCAACTTTGTTCATGCATTTGATCTTATTGTTATGGTTTATATATGAATGACTATTTCAATGTATAACTAACCATCTACTTATATGTTATAAAGTTGATTTCACTATAATGCTTTATCTATATGATGTTGTACGTCTTTGAATTGGTTGTTTTTTAGGTTCAAATATCATGAGGAGTTGCAGAGGGTTTGAACCCTGGCTGGAACTACCCAAACAAAGGACCCCGGGTATGTACATTCTCACATAGTTTGCTCTTTTAAGCATTTTGCCTGAGTTATTTGCTTGTTTCTTGTTGTAGATTACTCCTGCTCTGCTAGGGTTCTGACCCAAAGCCCTAGAGGACTTTATCCCTTAACAGAATTGGTGACGCCACTGGGGATCGAACCCAGAATCTCTGGTTTCACAGACTAGAGCCTTGTAAGCTTCCAGTGCCTTAATATCTATGCAGTTTTCCATGTCAATTGAAATGAAATGCACTTATTGGGAGTCATTGCATAAATTATAATTAGAAAAATGAGAACATTCGAAAGTATTCCTCTAAAACACACATTGAGTGTCATATGGAGTGAATCACTGATTAGGTAGTATACATGTAACTCTAGGGAAATGTGTGAAGTTACAACAACTGGACCTTTCATATAACATGGTCACATGGCACATGCTTCATGTCGGACAACAATTCTTCAAGTTACAGTGAATGACGTCACTTGTGAGATATTACTTTTGTTTTTTTGTACCAGATGCATGTCAAATGACACATGGGAATTGTTTGCAGCATTGGTGGAGGATTAGCAAATTTTTCACATGTCATGTTGTTTGTAGGGTCAAATTTTGTTTCAAGTAGAATATGATGATTAGTCGAATGCCTTCAAATTTTCTTTTCCTAGCTAATGAATATTGCTTAACTCTTTTGGGGTTGAACATGAAATGTTGCTTCAACCATGGACCATCTACGCTTATCTTTTAGCAGATCACATAGCATCTTGTCCATGTATTTTTGTTGAGAAGAGTAGGGATTTCTCTGTTAAATTAAATTTGTTGTAAAGTTAAAATAATTTATTACTTGTTGTTATAGGTAATAATTTATGTTGCAAAGGAAATAGTTCCAAACTTGACAACCTCTAGATCACATAACATATCACATATCTCTTCATCTATGATCTTCTTCCATATGCTACTGCCTTATAGTGTTTCCTTTGCAACATTTGGTGCAATTTATAGTTAAAAATAAATTCAAAATATTAAAAAATGCTATTAATGAGAGAAAGGTCTTAAGATTATACTGAGATTTAGTTGACAAAAAAACTTTAATTTCAAATAAATTCATACTATTTTTCAAACTTTTATTTAAATAAATTCAAACTATTTTTCAAACTTTTATTTAAATAAATTCAAACTATTAAACAAAATAATTTTAGAATTTGAGCAATAACATGTCTTAAGCAATCTAGTTCTTTAACCCAAAATACCAATTCCTTCTGCTAAATGTAATCCATTTTACATACGACAACAAAATAATTAATTTTGATACTCGTTAATAACCATTTCTAAAATCAACAAAATAACTTATTGTGATACTTGTTAACAACCACTTCTAAAATCAACTCACGACATATTTCCAAATAAGAATTTCTCATATTATGAAATAGGTTTATTAATGAATATAATGATACTAAAATTGTGTATATCAAATTACTAAGATCTATTACAACAAGTGATGATGGAAAATTTACTTTATGGGATGTGAGTGATAAGGGTAAGAAAACCATATATTTTTTTAAGATTAAAATGCAACATTTTCATTACTTTTATATTTAAAGTACACATAGTATACAAAAAAGGGGTCATATAAAAACACTCAATTAGTATAGATTCAATAACTAGGGATCCGAGTTCATTAATCAAAATGAATGTTACATAGGCCAAACAAAGGATGTTTTGGTAGTATAACAACACAAGCTAATAAACCTAAGATCTAAAATCTAAAATTAACACATCTAGCCATTACATAGAATGAAATCAAGTAGTTGTGGTGATAGTCTCAACATTAAGAGGAGTGTTATTCTTTAGAGGGTGGCATCTATCCTTTGTCTTGAGGCTTAGGGCTAATTTAGATAGGGCCCCATAGATCATTTCCCACTTGGGATTCACAGGGATATCTAATTAAAATATGGCTAAAGGAATTATAGTGGAAAACTCATCAAACTAATCCATGTCAATAACATTTGTAGAGGCCAACTTCTACATTATTCCTAGAGTTCACAAAATGTATGACCAACTCTATGTTGCAACTACCGAATAACATAACCTCATGAAAGAGTTGAACAATTTGGAGAATGGATGTTTAAAGGTTGTTGCTCATAGTGCATGGTGCTCCAACATGAATTCTAGTAGCTATCATACATGTACACTTTCATATTCACCTTGGTCCCCAACACCTAGATCTACATGTGTAACTATGCACATAGTAGGGTGTTATCGTGTCAAGTAAAGGAGTTTTATTGTTGTACCTTTTTAAATAACGATGTTTCTTAGTTTTCATGTGTGATGCAAAATATTGACTCAATCATCTTCCATAATATGTTAAACATTATGGACCATGGGTTGTCTCCTAGTAGGGTTGTCTTCAAAACATTGGGAGAGGATGTAACTTAGTGCAAAATCCAAAAGATTGGTCTTGGGATACCTCGAAAAGTTATAAAATCAAAATAGATGTTTAATGGTTTGTGATTTTTTCCACATATGTAGTATTTGGGCAAGGCACTCCTAGATACTTAAAATTGTGACTAATGGCTAGGCTTCCATGCATTATCATACCATGGAAAACATGCCTTTCTTGGTCCCAAAGGAGCTTTGCATATATGTTTAAGCCTCTAAATCCATTTCTTTTGCTTGGCTTTTATTTTGCATAGCTTATATCACCTTGCATCCAACATTAGATTAGTGGAAAATCAACAACAACCCTTCATTGGCTTGGTTTCTAAAATAATTTGTTTGGGTCCATCTTCAACGTCATCACCAAACTTATAGCCCTTGCATGCCAAGTTTGTGTAAAATATTATATGATCAAGGATCTAAATTTTGTTAATGATTAGCTCATCAAGGTTAGTTAGTTTAAAGTTGACCCTTAAGGATGTTTTATTCTTATGGTATCTTTCCTAGGAATTTCATAAGTCATCTACTTTTTTAATACTTTTCATGATGAAATTTTTAGTAGAAAATAATGCTTAAAGTCAACCAAGAGATTATATTAAAAGTAACTACCCATAGCCATTAAAGGATATGGTCATTATATGAGAGGTATTGATGCACAATGGTAGGATTATAAAGGTACCACAACTTGGGATAATCATGGTCATACCAAACCACATAGGTATTTTGCAGTAATATTTAAATGAAAAAGAAACAAAGACCATACATAAAACATATTAATTCAATATAACAACATAATAAACACATTCAAAGGGTTATCCCATTCTCATTTTTTGTAATAGTTTATAATACAATGTTTAAGACCATCATAAGCTCACTAGTCCCTTACCTCTTCCACTCAACCTTTCTCCCTTTATAGATTTTGTGCTTCTCATGTATTGTCTCAATGCATAGACTCTACAATTATGGACTCTTCTACTCACCTAAATATCCTTAAAATTTTATATGCCTCATCCTTTAGAATATAACACTCAAATGACAATTCCAATGTTCCATTAGGAACCACTTTTTATTGTATCATTTGTTTCTTCCTCTTAATGCCAACTTATTGTCTTTCACATTAGCTTCATTTTATTCATGAGCTAACTCATTCTCATTCACTCAATACTAATTTATTTACATCACCCTCAAACTCCTTTCTTCCAATCAATTCAAATTTTCACTTATAATAGTCCTTTTCTTCCTTTTGACCTTATTGTCATGTCCACATCCCTTTATCTCCTCATGTTCAATTCTTCATCTCCCTCTACAAACCCTGCACTTTTTTTACTACATTCTCTTTGTCCCATGCATCTTGTTTCAATCATGGATTGATCTGGATCTCTTTAGCTACCGGAATTATCCAAGATCTTTTACTTTTGTGATGTTAGCAGAATTACATGTGAAAGAGTATGAAAAACCACATGTGCGTGTTTTTAAGAAGAGGAAACATAATGATAGCCATCAAATCAGAGAACATACACACATTGATAACGGAGCTCACCCAGTGTGGGTTATGTCTTCGGGCCTAGTGTCAAGAGTGGGGAGGTCGCTTCATTAAATGTTGCAAGATGATGATGATGTACATGGTATATTCTTTGTCACTACAAGGACAAACTCCCTCAACTAGAGTGGCATGTCTCTCCATGAGATATCCTCCTATAAGAACTCTCACTCATATGGTCCTCCTTTAGCATGACAAGATATTGAATTCTCCCATGAAGTGTTATACAAATATCCTCCAACAGAATGGTAAACAAGGATCTCATCATCAAAACATCATCTCAGCAAATCAAAAGAAAGACATGGCATCACTGCATCATATACCTCCACTTTTAGGGATGGCCAGAAAATGCACAACTCTATTGAATAAATGGACTACATCATTGAATTCGTGGTGTGAAATCATGTCAAATTATTGTAAACTCGAACCCTTTATGACACTGTTAAAATCTGGACCTTGGGAATCCCAAAGATTCCTTATCGCTAGTTGAGTGGAATTTTGCTGCTCAAATGAAAAATATGACTTCACCAATGCACTCCTTTTGAAAAAATGAGTAATTTGAGTATAAAGTTGGCCTGGTTCTGAAACTGTCAAAAATCGGCCCTTAGGGAATGTTTTAGATTCCTCATGATTCCACAAAGATTCCTCTCTGCGAGTTGACTACAATTTCGCTACTCAGATTAGAAAACTAATCACGCCATCAAACTCCTGGCGACATTTTGGTTCATTTGAGTATAAAATTGACATGCTTCTGTCATTGTGAAAAATTGGCCCCAACAGAATCTTTTAGATTCCTCATGATTCTAGAAAGATTCCTCATTGTAAGTTTACTGAATATCTACTTCTCAGATGAAAAATATAATTACACCATCACATCCCCTATGAAAAACTAAGAAGAATGAGTATAAAGTTGGCATAGTTTTGGCTTGATGAAAAATTGGCCTCTAAGGGAATCTTTTAGATTCCTCATGAGTCCCTATGTCAGGGTTTCGTCTCAATTTACATGCCTGTTCAAATTTTCACTTGCATTGGGTTCCTCGCTTGGCCTCTGTTCTCCTGATAATGAAATAAACGTAGTTCTTAAACAAATCATTGGGTGGAATTAACAACGTGGTTTTTCTCCCATCCAATGACAGAGTCATTAATAATTATTATTGTTAGGGAGGTCCTCGGTGTTGGGTATGTGTTATATTCTTTCCATGACTAGCCCCGCCCTATATTAGGTGGGTGGACCTACCTATGTTTTTGTGCGTGGCTTTCGCACATGGTTTTGGGTATGATGGTTTTCTAACCATGGTATTTTTAGATCTGGTTAAGGGAAATACGATTATGTTCTAATCCAGGGTTAATGGATTGGGGTTTATGGATGCTTTGGCATATATATATAGACTACCAGATTGATTTTTCATTATATTTCTTTCAATGTTACAATATATATCAATATATATATATCTATATCTATATATATAGATATATATATATATATATATATATATATATATATATATATATATATATATATATATATATATATATATATATATATATATATAGATATATATATATAGATATAGATATATATATATTGATATATATTGTAACATTGAAAGAAATATAATGAAAAATCAATCTGGTAGTCTCGGTTTTGCGATCCAAGGGAAAATATCTATGTATATTTGTTTTATATTTTATGCTCTCGCCATTGTTTATTTTATATTTTAGAATTCGTATGCAGGTAATTTATGTACGGGGTTAAAACCTACATTTGGTATCAGAGCTATTTTGGCTTCAAGGGGACGCATTTTCTACTGAGGGGTTTTGCTCAGGCCTGTGGTAGACCCTATTCAGTGGGAGATTTGCGGGATCGATTCTTGCGGTGAAAGAATATGGTGAGAAATGGAAAGATAGAGATTAAGAAATTTAATGGTCACAGTTTTGAGTTGTGGAAACTCAAGATGGAGGATCTGTTGGTGGATAAGGATTAGTGCATTGCGATAGATCCGAGTACTAAACCAACGACAATGTCAGCTGAAGACTGGGTGAAGTTAGATCGGAAGGCAAAGAGCACAATACGATTTTGTATCTTAGATTCAATATTGTTGAATGTATTAGGGGAAGATTCGGTGAAGGCTTTGTTGGACAAGTTAGGGACTTTTCACCAATCTAAGTCTCTGGTGAATGAATTATTCCTATGGAAAAAATTATATAACCTAAGGATGAAGGATGGAAACTTAGTGACAGAGCATCTGAACGCCTTTAATACTGTGGTAAGCCAATTGTTATCTGTTGATATAAAAATTTCATATGAAGATAAGTGCATCAGTTTGTTGTGTTCTCTACCAGATTCGAGGGATAGTCTGGTTGTTGCAATAGGTAGCAATGTGACTACCTTGCAGTTTGATGAAATAGTGTCATCCTTATTGTCGGAGGAGGTGAGGTGGAAAAATACGGAGGGTTAGAATGGTGATGCCTTGTCTATACGAGGATGGTCCTAGAATAGAAACATAAATAAATCTTTGAGTGGGAGATCTAAATCTCATGGAAAACCTGTAAAGGTGTGCTAGAAATGCGGAAAGGAAGGACACTTCAAAAAGGACTGTAGATCTAAAGCTCCTGAGAAAGGAAAGGGATCTAATGATGCTCCTTTTGAAGAGACAAGAACCACCTTAGATGAAGGTAGGGATGTGTGCTTGGCTTCTTCTTCAAGTACACATGTATATCATAAGGCATGGTTGATTGACTTAGGTGCATCCTTTCACTTCACTCCCCACAAGGAGTGCTTCTGCGAGTCATGGAAAATTCAAGTTGAAGTTGTAAGGTGGAAGGATTAGAACACTTCTGGGTGTTATGCATATTCTTGCATTGGCAAAAAATTTGATTTTTTAAAGCAAGATGGATGATGCAAGTGTTAAAACAGTGTTTGAGAAACATACCTGCAATATAGTTCGGGGAGCACTGGTATTGATGTGGGGAATTCAGATTGGAGCTTTGTACAAGCTTCAGGGTAGCACTATTATTGATGGGTGCAATAGTTTTGTGGTTCCTGAAAGTGGAAAAGAAAATCTAGTGGTCTCTAGAGAAAACACCATGTTATGGCATCAAAGGCTTGGACATATTGGAGAGAAGGGCTTTTGAATACTTCATGGTAATGGTATGGTAGAAGGTATGTGTTGTTGGGAAAAGTATCTATTCAGAACGCCCCTATCCCACTCTAAGGTGTGATAGTGCCTTAGCAACAAACAAGGAAAACTACTTGAGTATTCTTCTTTATGAAATGTAAATGAAGAGGAAGGATGTAACTAACCTGTGTCTTTTGCTAGTTTGTTGATCCAATCGCTCCTCTCTTCAATAGCTCCCAGCTCCCTGCTCCCTTACCAGCCCAGCTTCACCGAATTCCTGCAAGATCACAGAAGAGAGAAACTACACGAAGATATAGATTTACATTCATAAAAAGCTTAGGATCAGATTAAGCTAAACATGCAAATATAACAAAACATCATTGATACACAGCATGTAGGAGAAACTCAAATAATTTTATTAATATGATAATAAAGTCCAAGAGGAGATACAAACAAGTGAGTCCCGATCCAGCATCTACCTCCCAGCAAAGGAATCCCTTCCTCTCCTCCAACAAAGCATAAATCACCCAATGTACTAATCTCAATCTCAAACCAACAGCAATTCTCTGCAAAGTACAAAATTCCAGCCTCCGGATCTCTGGGATGAGGGATCCATATATAGATGTAAGAAGAGAGGATGAGTCAGCTTATGTTTTGACTTGTGGCTTCTCTCTGTCAGTTCTTGCTTCCACTTGGAGACTGAGAGCCTCTTACTCATCACTTGGTCGAATTCAGTGAGGCAAGTGTCATCGGAGAAGATTCTGGAAGCTTCCATTGTCTCTCCACCTCGTTGAATGACTCTGCCACTTGTCATTTCCCGCTCAACGCACCTGGGTAGTGCATTCAAGTGTGTTGCAACGCACCTAGCCAGTGTATTTGGGTGCTTTGCAATGCAGGCAGCTAGTGGAGCTTCTGAATTGATCCTGATTTGACTAGTTTTGAGCAGTTTCTGGTGGAGAACTTCTGGGAGAAGCTGTCATTGGTTGACCTTGTTCCTTTAGGGGCAGGAACAACACTTTTAGGGACTTTGGATCCCTTGGATTATGGACATTTCATGCTTAGAGCTGTAAGGCACAAAAATGTCTATAACAGTTGTGCCCTAAAGTATGAGGCCGTTTATCAGGTGAAATGCTTTATTAGGAGGATCCGAAGTTCTTTCAATGTTGGGAGGAGACCTGTAATAAGATACAATACAATACATTATTTTTCATACTGTTTTCATGATCTAGCTGAGGCGGGCATTCCCATGCTCAGATTTATAAATTCATTTTTATGTACATAGGACAGACAATCGTCTGATGGTAGACTGATGATTCTGATGAAATCATCATCCTTTTGGTAGGATGATTATCTGTTCTGCAATGTTGTACATGTCAATGTCTTTATTTTTTCTGAATATATATCGTAGCCCGGATGGATGAAACTAGATCCAGGGTCTTCAATCTCGTCCGATCTTCACTCTAAGTACAAGTCGGTCCATGTGAGAAGTGTTTTGGAGTCGAACATGGAAAGACATCGCTTGATTACCAGTCAATGATGTAAACTGTTAACAAGCGCGAGAGGAATCACCGATAATGATAATGACCCTCAAGGTACTGCAGTACAATTCACGTGGTGTGAATAAAGGACTTGGCGTCGAACACCACGCAAAATCTTTCGGTCGAAGGTCATTGATGTATACCTGTCGCCGGAAGTGAGAAACTTGCCATTGAGGCATGCAAGCTTCAAAGTACTGAAGGGGGTGTTCCTAGATCAACTTCTTGGATAATGAGCTGATGTCGACAAGAAGCGATCCGTCAAAGGAGGGCCTTAATGAATCCCACATCAATGACACGGAACGGAGCAAATGATTTTGATGGAGGTGAAAACGATCTGATGATATATGGTTCAGGGTGGTGGTCATGAAAGAATGAAGTATAATGTATGGTAGTGGATGGGACACGGTTGACTTCTCTGGATGACTTCTCTTGAACATATCGGTGACACTTATATGATGGATTGGTAGCATTTACCCCAAAGGTGGATGGTATGGTGAGACCATGGTGATGTGACCGGTGAATGAAACAACCCAACCTGACTCAGGCACGGAGTGGAAGTGTCATGTTCAAGAGCGACTTGCTACCAATAAAGGTTCTTTGAGTTTCTTCCCAATTTTTCCCCAGTCATTGCTGACCAGTACCTCTTTATTTTTGTCAAGCTTGAGGAGGATAACATATGCTTGTTCTATAATTTGCCCTTCGGGCAAACCCATCGCTATGTTTTAACGAGCCTAGCGATAGTGAAACTCGTTCTCGTCTAAAGACAAGTTTGTCGCTATTAATCTTTTTTAACGAGTCTAACGACAAAGATAACTCGGTCCTTTTCATTTTTAGAGAGTCTGAAAAGGTACGTAAAGGTAACTCCAAAGTTCCTTTTTCGTCATCTAATCCCTTAAGTCCGAAAAAGAATAAAACAATACAGAAGGGATGAATTTTCGATAGTTTTAACGAGCCGAACAAAACAAGCGCTCGATCTTTTTGTGCAATAATCCCTCAGGTCCAAAAAGATTAAAATCTAGAGGAGGGATAGCACTTCCGGTCACTTTAACGAGCTGGAAGGCCAAAACTCGACAATCTTTTCATATTTTACGAGTCAAATGAAAAGAGCTTAAAGAAGACTCGTCTTTTGAGGAACGAGTGATAAAATGGGTAGCAGCTGATTCCAGGTAAGGGTTGGAATTTTCCAATCACGGCAGTGTCACAAGGATGGCTAGTGAAATCACTCTTCGCAGCTGTTCCTCAAAATGGGTAAACAATCAAATGGAGGTGAATGATCGGCCAATGGAAAAGTGGAGGTGACGGTGCAAACACGACCAAGGCTTTAATGGCTGATAATGTTACATTCACGGTGGTTATTTACCGGAGGATAGTTCATTTTTTAACGAGCTTAAACGCGGGTTGAAACACTTTCTCGATCTTATGTTTATTTTTTAACGAGCATGAACTATGCGCTAAAACTGCTCGATAATCCAGTCATATGATAAGAATGTCTCATATAAAATGGCAACATTTAGATTTTTGCCCCACTTCCTTTCTTTATGCAAGTTAGGAAACGACTAATCCAAAAAACAGATAAATAATTGCTCTTTTCTTGCACTCCAACAAGGTTTGCATGCCCCCAGGTATAAAACAGAGTTTCAAGGTTACCCCTACTTCACTTCCGCCAAAACAATTGTTTTACCGAGAGAGGCCTACCTTTTACAGGTCACCCAAATATTGTTCCATTAATCTTTCAAACAAAACACTTCTTCGGCGATGTCTACTGAGATAAACAAAGGTGAGCGACGATGCCCACCAACTCACATAAATTTGACAAAAGAATCTTATTCTAGAATAACCCCTATCTCAATCACGGACGGGGTATAGACTAGTCATATTCTCCCGCGGAAACCTACCCTATACCCGAAGTTTTCCTGCCGAAGCAGACCAGGACGCATGCCCCCTGGGTTCCAGTCATATCCCTCTGAATTACTCGCGCTCATCGGGAGGACGGACCGTGGGTTGAGACATTTCTTGCGCGAAGAGACCATTTAGGGATGGTATATGACTATTTGCGATGCATGATCCGGGAAATGAAAGTTGGTCCACGAGCTTGACCACTCTTCCTTCGTGCGGAAAACACATTACTCTAAAGAGTGAGGAGACGATGGCTCCCATGCAATAAATATAGTCTCGTCCAAGGAGTAGGTTATAATCCAAGGGTCCTTGAATGACCATCACGTTCATTTGAACGGTCTTCCCTTTCAATGTTATGGGCACATTGGGGAGGATCCCTAAAGGTCGACTGGTTCCTTTATCAAAGCCTGTCAGATTTCTCATCTCAGGCAAAAGCGATGGCGAACCAAGCGCTTTCCAAGCAGTAGAGGAAAGGATACTCACAGAAGCCCCCTCATCTATGATGGTACCAGCCATGACCATTCTATATATTTGGACGATAATTCTGAATTGTATGCTTGCTGGTAAACGGGGTCTTCCTAGTTGATTCCAGTCGAAGGAGACAACTAGGTTGCTTGGAGGTGGGACCGAGTAGACGGCCGTGTACGGCTCTGACAAACTTCCTTCCTGCGATAAAGGAATGGGTGGATTGCCCCCGTGTTCGTCAGAGTCTGTGTTGATGAAGAGAATTTGGATGGTGTCATCCTTGCTCTCTTCAGTGACTGTGTCATTCAAAGATAAATCCTCTGAAGGCAAGACCGGGTCAACTGCCGCCTCGGCCTTTTGACTTTCGTCGGGTATGGATTCAACTGGTTCATCTTCAATGACCGGCGCTTCAGCTGACCACTTGAGCGGGCTAGCTGGATCTCAACTAACGAAGGACTCGGCAAGAGTTTTTTATATCCAGGAGGAAGTCGTAACGGTGAAACCGGACGATCATCCAAAACTCTTTTAGCTTCGTCTAAGAAGGGACAACGGTGGATGGTGTGATTTCCTTCGCACAGTTTACAGGGAGATATAGCTCTCCCTTTTTGTCCTGGGACTTCACTTTCGCTAGTTGATGGTGTGCTTTCAACATGGCTATCAGAGGTTGACTCTACCGGATTGTGCAAATGGGGAGACCAGTCCCTTAGTATCCGAGGGATGCAGGGACAATCTCTGTGAAAGTGGTCTCCCTTGCAAATGACACATGGCAATTTAGGCCTGGTCAGTGCAGTGTGTGGATTTTCGTTAGACGACACTCGTTTGCCCCCAGTCGCTTTTGGCTCCTTCTTCTTCTTCTCTTTCTTCTTCTTTTCCTTCTTCTCCTTAGGAACTTGACTTTTGGCTTTTCCAGCCCCATAAAGCGAAGAGGAAGGAGGAGAGGAAGAATTAGAGGAGGTAGAAGGTTGGTGGGTAACTCTGGACTGGTCTAACTGCTGACTCGATTGTTCAGGAATAGTGATGTTCTGAATGACATTGGTTGAGAAGAGCCAGACCGGCAAGCCAATTGTCAGTCCTGGAAGCGACAATGTGGCCATATGGGGAGCACCAACATCTCCCCAAGAGGAGAAGGGACTAGGATTTCCACCAAGGGGAATTCCTTGGTTGGTAGGCTCCATTTTCTCAACCTAAAGATCAACGCGGGAAAGAGGGTAGGAATATTCCGTTTAAAATAAATTTTAACGACGCTTGGACACAACTTGCTTTTTCAATTTTAAAGAGTCGAGAAAAAGCAAAAGATGACTCTAGTCTCCTTCAATTTTTAATGAGCCTGGAGTGACAAGTGCTCAGATGGACCTTTTCCGTTAAGGAGTCTGAAAAGGAATGAAAGGGACTGCTCTGGAGTTCTAGGTAGAGGGTGTGCCAAACCAATCGCAAAACCGCAGAATACTTTTTAAGGTACGGGCGGTCAATCTTCCTGAATGCTGTGTTCAGTGCATTGCGATCAGTAGGGCGGCCGACACGGCTTCTTATGGATAAAGGTTTTATGCCTATAGGGGTCTCCCAATATATACTCGACGGTAAGTGGGAGCACAATCCGTACTGGCACTTATCGTCTCTCAGGAGGAATCAACCAACCATCAGTGAGGCTGACAGTCACCAGGTTTTACGACGTCGGAACACGTCTCTAGCCTAGACCTCTATGTTGTGCGTTAAGTTACAAAGCGTTGTTAAGTTCATTCAATTTATTTTAGGTTGATCTTTCTTAGAAGTTTGCCTTTTTGGATCACCACGAGATGTAGATACAATTCCTAAATGCAGTCTAAAGATGATAAGCAAGCTTTTATCTCTTTTCAACAATGAAAATCCTAGCTACAAGGGGAAAAGAAAGACACAATCTTTTCTCAAAGAGCAAAGAGCACACTGTAAATGCACTTTTCCTAAATCAAATCATACAAATTGTCAAAATGCAAATGCACTTGTGCATGTATTTGTTTTCACTTTCTTAATATTGATGCCTAAAAAGAAAGTTGTTGTACAAATTTGAATTCGATTTCAAGTGAAATCACAAACAAGTTTCTTTTTGAATTCAAAAAGACGATTACGACACTTTATGATTTTGAAGTAAACACTTGTTTCGACACTAGAAATTCACAAATTCAAACCAAAAGACAAAAGTAAGAGCGCAATCAACTGTCAACAGCAAACAAACTTTCTCCTAAGATCAAAATGACACTTACAATAGGTCTAGATCTAAGGGCGACAGTATGACTAGTTTACTTTTGTAATGGGAAACTGCAAATGATGTAACAAATACACAAAAACAAATACAGTTTCTTTTATACAACTGAGGCAGAATTAAGGCAAAGAAAAGGGGTTTTAGATAGGTACACACACTGATAACAGGCTGCAAAAATCAGAGATAAAACTGAACAAAATGAAGCAAGGAACCACAGCTGCACAGGGCAAAGGCTGATCAGCGCACCTGTTGCACAGAGAAACTGAATTGCAGCGCAGGTAGCCCTCTCGGGACCTGCGTTGAAATGCAGAACCTCTTCACAAAGCCTGCGCTGAAGCAGAAACGAGAATTTTCTCCGGGTTCTCGGTCACGGTTTGCAGTTTAATCTATGGTTTTTGGCCGGATAAAAGCTATCAATAAGGTACAATTAGAAGGATGATTTAAAGGAGGACTAAGAGCTATCACAAAGGGCAGTTAGAACATTTTTGGATCAGCTGTTCAGATCATAAACAGGCCCAGTGAATGGACTAGAGTAGCAGATTTCTACTTTGCATTTGTAAATGGCAAATGCAGTTCGATTCGCCACTCCTAAGTTTATGATAAGAAAAACAATAGAAACACAAATAAACTAACTAGATACGATCCCCAGCGGAGTCGCCAATTTGTTGTTGGGAAAAGTATCTATTCAGAACGCCCCTATCCCACTCTAAGGTGTGATAGTGCCTTAGCAACAAACAAGGAAAACTACTTGAGTATTCTTCTTTATGAAATGTAAATGAAGAGGAAGGATGTAACTAACCTATGTCTTTCGCTAGTTTGTTGATCCAATCGCTCCTCTCTTCAATAGCTCCCAGCTCCCTGCTCCCTTACCGGCCCAGCTTCACCGAATTCTTGCAAGATCACAGAAGAGAGAAACTACACAAAGATATAGATTTACATTCATAAAAAGCTTAGGATCAGATTAAGCTAAACATGCAAATATAACAAAACATCATTGATACATAGCATGTAGGAGAAACTCAAATAATTTTATTGATATGATAAGAAAATCCAAGAGGAGATACAACCAAGTGAGTCCCGATCCAGCATCTACCTCCCAGCAAAGGAATCCCTTCCTCTCCTCCAACAAAGCATAAATCACCCAATGTACTAATCTCAATCTCAAACCAACAGCAATTCTCTGCAAAGTACAAAATTCCAGCCTCCGGATCTCTGGGATGAGGGATCCATATATAGATGTAAGCAGAGAGGATGAGTCAGCTTATTATTGTAGGGAAAAGTATCCGACTCGAATGACCCTATCCCACTCTAAGGGTGATAGTACCTTAGCAACAACTGTAAAACAAACTACTCAAGGTTTACTTCTTTATGAAAGCAAAAGAGAATGGAGAAATGCACTAACCGTTGCCTTGCGCTTAATGTCAAATCCAAACTCTTCTCTTTGGCTGCTTGCTCCCAGCTCCTTGCTCTTTTGCTGGCCCAGCTACAATGAGATCCTGCAAAATAACAAAGAAGGAAACTACAAGAAGCATGCAATCATAACTGGTTCAAGGATTAGTGTAAACCAAACATGCAATTATCACAATATATTATTGAAACAAGAGCACATAGAAGAACCTCAATAGCTTTTATTAATGAAGAAGTAAAGGTTCTGAGAGTATTACAACCATTGAAGGCTCCAATCCAGCAACACCTCCCAGCAGAAAGAATTCCTCCTCTTCACCTCTCTCAAACAATCACCCAATAGCTCTATAGTGAAACCAACAGCATATCATTACTTTGCACCAAATTCCAGCCTCCTGAGCTCATAGGAGAGAGCTCAATATATAGATGAATTGAGAAAGGATGAGTCAGCTTGCAACTGATGTGTAGCTGCCTTGTGTCCTCTCTCTCTTCAGTTAATCTTTAGTTGATCTTCAGTTCTTGAGTCCACTTGGAGAACCTTGCTTCCACTTGGAGAAACAGAGCCTCTGACTCATCACAAGGCGAAATACCTGATCCAAGTGTCATTTTTGGAAGATTCCAGAGCAATGACTCAGTGTGCCACTTGTCCCATCTCGCTCAGCGCAGGTGGCCTTTGTCCCACTTGCTTTGCAACGCAGGTACACCATGGAGCAACTGAGTTTCAGCGCAGAAACCTAGTGGAGCACCTGCTTTGATTTCAGGATTGCTTGTTTTTGAGTATTTTCAGGTGGAGAACTGATCTGAGAGCTGTTGGTTTGCTGACCTTGTTCCTCTAGGGGTAGGAACATCATGTTTAGGGAACTTTGGATCCCTTCGATTATTGACAATTCATGTCTGTTGTTGTAAGGCACAAAATTGTCTATAACAGATGCCCCCTAAAGTATGAGGTCGTTTATCGGGTGAAATGCTTTATTGAGAGGATCCGAAGTTCATTCAATCTGCTGAGAAGTGTCCTGTAATAAGATACAATACAATACATTATTTTTCATACATTTTCATGATCTAGCTGAGGCGGGCATTCCCATGCTTAGCTTGATAAATACATTTTGGTACATAGAACAGACGATCGTCTGATTGTAGACTGATAATTCTCTACTGAAATTATCATCCTTTGAGAAGGATGATCATCTGCTGTAATGATGTACATATCAAATGTCTTTATGTCCTGAATATATATCGCAGCCCGGATGGATGAAACTAGATCCGGGGTCTTCAATCTCTTCCGATCCTTACTCGATGTACAAGTCGATCCATGTGAGAATTTCTTGAAGTTGAACATGGAAAGACATCGCTTGATTACCGGTCAATGATGTAAACTGTTAACAAGCGCGAGAGGAATCACCGATAAGGATGATGACCCTCAAGGTACGGCAGTACAATCCACATGGTGGGAATAAAGGACTTGGCGTCGACCACCATGCAAAATCTTCTGGTCGAAGGTCATTGATGTATACCTGTCGCCGGAAGTGAGAAACTTGCCATTGAGGCATGCAAGCTTCAAAGTACTGAAGGGGTTGTTCCTAGATCAACTCCTTGGATAATGAGCTGATGTCGACAAGGAGCGATCCATCAAAGGAGGGCCTTAATGAATCCCACATCAGTGACACGGAACGGAGCTAGTGATTGTGATGAGGTGAAAACAAACTGTGATGTATGATTCAGGGTGGCGGTCATGAAGTGGATGAAGGATAATGTATGGCAGTGGATGGGACACGGTTGACTCTTTGCAGAACCACATCTCTTGAACATATAATGACACTGATGTGATGGATTGGTAGCATTACCCCAATTGTGGATGGTGTGGCGAGGACCATGGTTATGAGACCGGTGAATGAAACAACCCAACCCGATGTGATACGGAGGACAAAGTGTCATGTTCAAGAGCGACTTGCTACCATTAATGCTGTGAGGTTCTCCCAATTTTTCCCCAGTCATTGCTGACCAGTACCTCTTTATTTTTGTCAAGCTTGAGGAGGATAACATATGCTTGTTCTATAACCTGCCCTTCGGGCAAGCCCATCGCTATGTTTTAACGAGCCTAGCGATAGGGAAACTCGTTCTCGTCTAAAGACAAGTTTGTCGCTATTTAATCATTTTAACGAGTCTAACGACAAGGAAAACTCGGTCCTTTTCATTTTTAGAGAGTCTGAAAAGGTACAGAAAGTTAACTCCAAAATTCCTTTTTCGTCTTCTAATCCCTTAAGTCCGAAAAAGTATAAAACCATACAGAAGGGATGAATTTTCGATTTCTTTAACGAGCCGAACAAAACAAGCGCTCGATCTTTTTGTGCAATAATCCCTCAGGTCCAAAAAGATTAAAATCTAGAGGAGGGATAGCTCTTCCGGTCCTTTTAACGAGCTGGAAGGCCAAAACTCGGCAAACTTTTCATATTTTACGAGTCAGTGAAAAGAGCTCAAAGAAGACTCGTCTTTTGAGGAACGAGTGATAAACGGGGATAGCAGCAGATTCCAGGTACAGGTTGGAATTTTCCAATCACGGCAGTGTCACAAGGATGGCTAAGTGAAATCACTCTTCGCAGCTGTTCCTCAAAATAGGTAAACAAACATATGGAGATGAACGATTGGCCAAATGAACGGATGGAGGTGATGGCATATAAACACGACCAAGGGTTTTAATATGGCTTTCAAAGGTTACTTTTCTCAATGGTTATTTACCGGTTCATTTTTTCTGAGTGAGCTTGAACTGCTAGGGAAAGATTGCTCACAATTTATGTTTATTTTTTAACGAGCATGAACTCTACACAAAAACTGCTCGATTCTTGCGTTTATTTTTTAACGAGCATGAACATTGCTAAAACTGCTCAATTCTTGCGTTTATTTTTTAACGAGCATGAACATTGCTAAAACTGCTCAATTTATACCAGTCTTAATACAAGGAATGCCTTAGGTGAGGTAATCTTATTTAAGGAGCGATACCTCACTAATTACTCCAATTTGGCAGGTTTTAACTTTTGCCTTTCATCCCTTTTTTATGCAAGCTGGAAACGGCTAATCCTACGAGTTTAACGGGTTAGACCTACAGGTTTAAAGGGAGGACCTAAAAATTTAAAAAAATAAATAGTCGTCCCGTGCTTGCACTCCAAAAGGTTTGCATGCCCCCAGGTATAAAGTATAATTTCGAGATTCTGTCCTCTTACTTATTATCCGAAAAATGGTTTCATTTGCTGCCGCAAACTAAACTCTCTTTTCGGCGATGTCTATCATTAGGTTGCTAAGGATGGTGACTACTTGTTTCAGCAATTTCATCTCTTTCTTTGGAGACTGCCCCTACTCTCTTTCAAAACATATTGTTTTAATGGGTGAGGCTTGACATTCAAATATGGTGGCTACTTGCTGCCACAAGTGGATCTCCTCCTTAGGAGAGCCTACTTTTTTAGACAAAGGGAGCGATCCTTCCGCTTCACATAACTTTGACAAAAGAATTTTATCCTAGAACAACCCTCTCTTCCTTTTTCGGACGGAGTACGGACTAGTCCATTCTTCTGCGGAAATTAACTTTATACCCAAGGTTTTCTCTGCCCAAGGCAGGCCAGGGTGCATGCCCCCTGGGTCCCAGTTCTTTCTTTCCGAATTACTCGCATTCATCGGGAAGTAGAACCGAGGGTGGTGGCATTCCTTGAGTGAATAAACCGTTAAGGGATGGTATTTGACTATTTGCAATGCGTGATCCTGGAAATGAAAGCTGGTCTACGAGCTTGACCATTCTTCCTTCGTGCGGAAAACAGATGACTCTAAAGAGCGAGGACACTATTGCCTCCATGCAATATATATAGTCTCGTCCAAGGAGTAAGTTATAAACCAAGGGTCCCTGGACAACCATGATGTTCATATGAACTGTCTTCCCTTTCAATGTAACTGGAACATTGGGGAGAATCCCTAACGGGTGACTGGTTCCTTTATCAAAACCTGATAGATTTCTCATCTCAGGTAAAAGCGCCGGGCAACCCAGTGCTTTCCAAGCAATAGAGGAAAGGATACTCACAGATGCCCCTTCATCAATGATAGTTCCAGCCATCACCATTCTGTAGATTTGGACTATGATTCTGAATGGGATACTGGCTGGTAACCGGGGTCTGCCTAGTTGATTCCAATCAAAGGATACGACTAGGTTGCTTGGTGGTGGGACCGAATATACGGCCGGATACGACCCTGACGATGTTCCTTCCTGCGATAAAGGAATGGGCGCATTGCCCTGATGCTCATCAGAGTCTGTGTTGATGAAAAGAATATGGACGGTGTCATCCTTATCCTCTTCAGTGAGGGTGTCATTTGAAGATGGGTCTTCAATGACGGAGTCATTGGAGGATGAAACCTCTGAAGGAAGAACCGGGTCAACTGCCGTTTCGACCTTTAGACTTTCGTCTGGTCTGGATTCAGTAGGTTCATTCTCAATGACCGACACTTCAGCCGACCACTTGAGCGGGTCAGCTGGATTTTCAACTATCGAGGGATTAGGCACGAGTTTTTGGTATCCAGGAGGAAGTCGTAACGGTGAAACCGGACGATCTTCCAAAACTCTCTTTGCCTCATCTAAGAATGGACATCGGTGGATGGCATGATCGCCTTCACACAACATACAGGGTGATCTTGGTTTCCCTCTTCGTCCTTCACTCTCGCTAGTTGACGGACTGCAATCAACATGACTACCAGAGGTTGATGCTACCGGATTGTGCAACCTTGGGGACCAGTCTCTTAGTATCCGGGGAATACAAGGACAATCACGATGGAAGTGGGTCCCTTTGAAATGACACATGGCGATTTAGGCCCGGTCGGTGCAGTGTGTGGGTTTTTGTCAGCTGTCTTTTGCTTGCCCCCAGTCGCCTTCGCCATAGGCCCCTTCTGCTTCTTTTCTCTTTTCTTCTTTTCCTTCTTCTCCATGGGAGGCTGACTTTTGCCGGCTCTACCTTGTGAAGATGAAGGATCAGAGGAAGAATTGTAAGAAGTGGAAGGCTGGTGGGTAGTTTAGACTGGTCTGACTGTTGATTCGACTGCTCAGGATTAGTGGCGATCTGAACTACATTAGTTGAAAAGAGCCATACAGGTAGGCCAATTGTCAATCTTGGAAGTGACAGTGTGGCCATATGAGGCGCACCAACATCTCCCCAAGAGGAGAAGGGGTTTGGACTTCCGCCAAGGTTACCTCCTTGGTTGGTGGGCTCCATACTTTTCAATTGAAAGATCAACGTGGGAATAACAGGTGATTATGTTCCGTTTAAAATAAATTTTATTAACGACGCTTTTAGACACAAACTTGCTTTTTCATGTTTTAAGAGTCGAGAAAAAGCTAAAGATGACTCTAGTCACCTTCGATGTTTTAACGAGCCCGAAGTGACAAATGCTCGGATGGACTTTTTCAGTTATAGAGTTTGAAAAAGGCCAAAAGAAACTTCTCTGGAGTTCTAGGCAGAGGGTGTGCCAAACTTTTCGCGAAACCACAGAATACGTTTTACGGTACGGGTGGTCGATCTTCGTGAATGCTGTGTTCACTGCATCGCGATCAGTAGGGCGGCCGACACAGCTTCCTATGGATAAAGGATAATTGCCTATAGGGGTCTCCCAATATATACTCGACGGTACGTGGGAGCACAAGTCCGTATTAGTGCCACCGACTCTCAGGAGGAATCACCCACCTTCGTAGAGATCGACAGTCACTATGCTTAACGACGCCGGAACACGTCTCTACCTAGACCTCTATGTGTTTGCGTTATGTTACAAAGCGTTGTTATGTAAATTGGATTTATTTTAATGTTGATCTTGCTTAGCAGTTTGCCTTTAAGGATCACCACGAGATGTATATAACAAATTCCTGAATGCAGTCTAAGATGAGAAGCAAACTTTTCAATCTTTCAACTTTGAAAACCTTAACTACTGAGGGAAGAGAAAGGCAAATCTTTTCTCACAGATCATAGAGCACACACTAAATGCAAATTTTTTCTAAATCGTCAAGCAAACAGTCAAATGCAAAATGCACAATGCATGTATTTTCTTTTCCCTTTCTTAATGTGGATGGGTTACAAAAAGAAAGTCGTTATATAACTTTGATTTCAATTTAAAGCGAAAGTAAACAAGCTTGTCCAAAATCAAAAGACACCTTAAGATTTACTTGCTTAATCACTGGAAATGCATGAAATCAAACCATAATGATGAAAGTAAAATGACTAATCAGCTATGGACAGCAAACAAGCTAACTCTTTAGACCAGCAAAATGCCTAACACAGGTTCAGATCTAAGAGGCCAAAAGCAAGACTAGTTTACTCTTCGTTATGGGAAATTGTAAATGAGTAAGAAATACAAAGAACAAGTACAATTTCGTTATATAACAGAGGCAGAATGATGGCAAGTAATATTGGTTTCAGAATAGGTGCAAGACTGGTAACTGGCAGCCAAATCAATGGTGAAAACAGGCAAGAGAAAAGGAGGAAACCCCAACAGCACTAGGCAAAATTGGGCCAACGCAGGTGCTGCACAGCCAGTCTGGCTCTCAGCGCAGGTAGCCCCTTCGGGACCTGCGTTGCAAAGCAGGTAGCCTGTGTACTACCTGCTTTGGAAAACGAAACTTGCGTTTTCACAGTTTCCGGGTCATAATTTTCTCAAAAATGCACAGTTTTTGCTCAAATCAGAAGCAATCAGTCAAGCACACTCAAAGGGATGATTAGGAAGGTGAAAAGCTATCACTAAGAGCTTACAAGGATCCTTGTAGATCAGCTCTTCAAATCATGAACTTGCTCAAAAATGAGCTAGAGTAGCTGCCCTCTACTTCGCTTTTGATATAGTCAAAAGCTTTTCGATTTGGTACTCTTTTGTTCAGGAAATGAATAGCAAAATACTACAAACACAATCAAATGGATACGATCCCCAGCGGAGTCGCCAGTTTGTTGTAGGGAAAAGTATCCGACTCGGATGACCCTATCCCACTCTAAGGGTGATAGTACCTTAGCAACAACTGTAAAACAAACTACTCAAGGTTTACTTCTTTATGAAAGCAAAAGAGAATGGAGAAATGCACTAACCGTTGCCTTGCGCTTAATGTCGAATCCAAACTCTTCTCTTTGGCTGCTTGCTCCCAGCTCCTTGCTCTTTTGCTGGCCCAGCTACAATGAGATCCTGCAAAATAACAAAGAAGGAAACTACAAGAAGCATGCAATCATAACTGGTTCAAGGATTAGTGTAAACCAAACATGCAATTATCACAATATATTATTGAAACAAGAGCACATAGAAGAACCTCAATAGCTTTTATTAATGAAGAAGTAAAGGTTCTGAGAGTATTACAACCATTGAAGGCTCCAATCCAGCAACACCTCCCAGCAGAAAGAATTCCTCCTCTTCACCTCTCTCAAACAATCACCCAATAGCTCTATAGTGAAACCAACAGCATATCATTACTTTGCACCAAATTCCAGCCTCCTGAGCTCATAGGAGAGAGCTCAATATATAGATGAATTGAGAAAGGATGAGTCAGCTTGCAACTGATGTGTAGCTGCCTTGTGTCCTCTCTCTCTTCAGTTAATCTTTAGTTGATCTTCAGTTCTTGAGTCCACTTGGAGAACCTTGCTTCCACTTGGAGAAACAGAGCCTCTGACTCATCACAAGGCGAAATACCTGATCCAAGTGTCATTTTTGGAAGATTCCAGAGCAATGACTCAGTGTGCCACTTGTCCCATCTCGCTCAGCGCAGGTGGCCTTTGTCCCACTTGCTTTGCAACGCAGGTACACCATGGAGCAACTGAGTTTCAGCGCAGAAACCTAGTGGAGCACCTGCTTTGATTTCAGGATTGCTTGTTTTTGAGTATTTTCAGGTGGAGAACTGATCTGAGAGCTGTTGGTTTGCTGACCTTGTTCCTCTAGGGGTAGGAACATCATGTTTAGGGAACTTTGGATCCCTTGGATTATTGACAATTCATGTATGTTGCTGTAAGGCACAAAATTGTCTATAACACTTATGTTTTGAATTGTGGCTTCTCTCTGTTAGTTCTTGCTTCCACTTGAAGACTGAGAGCCTCTTACTCATCACTTGGTCGAATTCAGTGAGGCAAGTGTCATCGGAGAAGATTCTGGAAGCTTCCATTGTCTCTCCACCTCGTTGAATGACTCTGCCACTTGTCATTTCCCGCTCAACGCACCTGGGTAGTGCATTCAAGTGCATTTCAACGCACCTATCCAGTGTATTTGGGTGCTTTGCAATGCAGGCAGCTACTGGAGCTTCTGAATTGATCCTGATTTGACTAGTTTTGAGCAGTTTCTGGTGGAGAACTTCTGGGAGAAGCTGTCATTGGTTGACCTTGTTCCTTTAGGGGCAGGAACAACACTTTTAGGGACTTTGGATCCCTTGGATTATGGACATTTCATGCTTAGAGCTGTAAGGCACAAAAATGTCTATAATAGTATGTCTAATTTCTCTTTGGATTTTGATTTTTGTGAAAAATGTGTATATGGGAAGTAGAATTGGGTGAGTTTCCCCTCTGGTGCTAAGAGGGTGAAAAGAATATTAGAGCTTGTGCACAGTGATGTATTTGGACCCATGTTGATTCCATCACTTGGTAAGTCTGTGTACTATGTATCATTTATAGATGACTTCTCAAGGAATACATGGATATATTTCCTCAGGAAGAAATTTAAAGTCTTTGATAGGTTTAAAGAATTTAAGGCTCTAGTGGAAAACCAAACAAAGAAAAAGATAAAGGTGATGAGGACAGATAATGGTGGAGAGTTTTGCAAGAAGGAATTTGAAGAGTTATGTAAGAAGTGTGGTATAGCATGGAAGAATACTACTCCATACACAACTCAAAAAAATGGAGTTGCAGAAAGAATGAACTAGACGTTGATGGAAAAGGCAAGAAACATACTCAGTGGTGTCGGGCTAGGACAAGAATTCTAGGCAGAGGCGATGGAGATTGCATGTTACATGGTCAGTAGATCACCTTCATCATCATTAGAGGATAAGAATCCACAAGAGGTATGGACTGGTAAGAAACCCTCTCTTTCACATCTAAGGGTATTTGGCTATGATGCATATGTACATGTTCCAAAGGAGAAAAGAACCAAGTTGGATAGTAAATCTGAAAGGTACATATTTATTGGGTATAAGGTACATATTTATTGGGTATAAGGATGGTTTAAAAGGTTATAAGTTTTTGAACCTAGAAACAAGGAAGGATGTGTACAACCGTGATGTGGTGTTTAGAGAGGTGAAAGATGCTATTAAACATGAAGTCCTACCAAAGGAACCTGAGAAGATAGAGTTTGAGCTAAAGGAGGAGGAATCAAAATCTACAACAGAAGAGGAATTAGAAGACGAAGAGCCACAAACTCTAGTTGTGAGAAGATCAGTTTGAGAAAGAAGGCAGTCATAAAGGTATAGTCTAGCTGCTTTTTGTTCAAACTTTTCTTTATATATTACTGATGATGATCCCAGAACTGTCAGGGAAATAGTAGATTAAGAGGATAGCAAACTCTAGAAAGAGGCCATGGTTGATGAAATGGCATCTTTGCACAAAAATGAGGCCTGAGATCTGGTGGAGTTGCCGGCTAGAAGGAAACCCATTGGTAGCAAATGGATGTTTAAGAAGAATATGAATGCATAAGGAAAGGTGGAGAAATACAAAGCTCGGTTGGTAGAAAAAGGTTATTCCCAAGTAATGGGAATTGATTTTGGTCATATTTTTTCTACATTTGCCAAGGTAGCTGCTATTAGATTACTTTTATCTATTGCTGCTACTTTTGATTTTGAGGTAGAATATATGGAAGTGAAGACAACATTTCTTCACGGGGATATGGGTTAAAACAGTCACCAAGGATGTGGTATCAGAAATTTGATACATATATATAGGGACTTGGCTTTACCAGAAGCAAAGAAGATCACTGCGTGTATTTTAAATTTATTGGTGATTTTGTTATTTATTTTTTCTTGTATATGGATGATATGTTATTGATTGGAAATAACAAAGAAATTATTTAGGAATTGAAATCCCAATTGTCCTCCAAATTCGATTTGAAAGATCTTGGTGTTGCAAAATATATTTTTGGCATGTAAATTAAATGAGATTGGACAAAGAGGAAGCTTTGGTTAAACTAGAGGAAGTATGTCGAGACAATATTGCAGAGGTTTAATATGCAGGATAGTAAATTGGTGAAGGTTCCTATTCCTGTAGGTGTAAAGTTATCTATTGAACAATGTCCCAAGAAACAAGAAGAGGAAGAGGACATGTCCCGTGTTCCATATGCAAGTGTAATCAGTAGCCTGATGTATGCAATGGTCTGCACTAGACCAAAGATTGCACCTGTAGAGGGAGTATTGACCAGGTTTGTGTCAAAACCAGGGAGGAGCATTGGACAATAGTGAAGTGGGTTTTATGGTATTTGTGTGACACTAGTGACTATGGTCTATGCTACCAAGGAAGACCATGATTGGACATAGTTTTAGAGATCCATGGATTTGTTGTTGCAGACTGGGCTGGAGATCTGGATCAGAGAAGATTTACAAGTGGGTATGTATTTACATTATTTGGAGGCACAGTCAGTTGGATGAGCAAGAAACAGTCTACAGTGGCACTTTCAACTACAGAGGCAAAATACATGGCAGCCACTCATGCAAGCAAGGAAGCAGTTTTGTTGCAAAGATTGTGTTCAAGTATGGGGTTGGTACAACGAGCTATAAGGATAGACTGTGACAGCCAAAGTGCAATTTTCTTGGCAAAGAACCTTGCTTATCATTCAAATACAAAGCACATTGATGTTCATTATCACTTTGTGAGGGACATGGTTGAGGATAAAATGGTGTTGTTGGTAAAGGCGAACACTTTGAAGAATGTTGCAGATGCATTGATGAAGTTTGTGAGCACTGAGAAGTTTTCTTGGTGTAGAGAAACAATGGACGTTGCAGGGGATGGACCAGTGATCAAGCTCTCTGTTATGAAACCAGCTCAAGAAAAGATAGATCAACGCCTTAGAATTCAACCTCTTCGAGGGGGCAACCTCCTTTACATTACATAAATGAACAATTCTTGGATGATACAAATGAAAATACCTCCTTTCTATATATATGAGTCTAAGGGGTCATAACATAATCAGAGCCGACATAACAATAATAATGTAAGGGCACAATAATAACAATAGTGGGCTTCTATGGGGCACAATAGTAACAATATGGGCACTACATGGGTACATCAATATAAGAAGTGGGTTATACTAATAACAATAAGGGGTTACACTATTAGTATAGGGGCTTAACATGCCCCTCTCCTTCAAAAAGCGTTGTCCTCAACGCTTGAGTAGTTATTGATGCTTCTGTATAAAATTCTTGTCCTCCCATGTGGAATATTCAGCGGGTAAGTTCTTCCATTTGATGAGATACTCTGAAATTGATCGATTTCGTAGCTGTCGGGTTCTTGTTTCTGTGACTTCTCCAGGTTCCAATATGATTTTTCCTTCCTCTTTAATTTCTGGCGATATTGTTTGAATTGGGATCTTTTGCAACTTTTAAATAAGTGGCCATACTTCTTCGTCCTTCTTCCATTCATCCCTTGCTTCATTTATCCAATCTGGTTGGATAATATAAATAGCACAAAACAATGCTTCCACATCCTCATCCTTGAAGAGTCTTCCCATTCGATAAGGTCACCATTTTTTAAGTGCCTGTGTTTCGTTTGATTTTGCACTGAAGTGGCGTTATCCTTTAAAAGTTGGAGAACTTGTTGTTGATGCTCGATGTGATCTTTCACTGCTTGAACCTTTTTCTTCTTGATATGTCCTTCTATATCTAGAGTTTGAGGAGTGGTAATTTCTTCCAATCCTTTACAAGATATGGTCGGATTTATTTCTTGATGCTCGATGTGATCTTTCACTTCTTGAACATTTTTCTTCTTTATATGTCCTTCTATCTTGATAGTTTGAGGAGTGGTAATTCCTAACAATGAATTACAAGATATGGTTGGATTCATTTCTTCTTTCTCGATGTGATCTTTCACTTCTTGCACCTTTTTCTTCTTGATATGTCCTTATATCTTGAGAGTTTGAGGAGTGGTAATTCTTGCCAATGCTTTACAAGATATGGTCTGATTCATTTCTTCTTTCTCTGGGGTGGGGTCCTGGCGTATATCTTCTTCTTTTGTTGTTTCTTGATCCTTTTCTTCCTCCTCTTCATATTCTATGTAAAATAATTTCTTCTCAGCACACTTACGACCTTTAGTGCATTTGCTATCACAATTGTAACAAAGCCCTATTTCTCTTTTTTCTTCCAATTGTTGTGGTGTAACCCTTGTAGGTTGTGGAAGGCCAGGAGAAACAACACTTCCATGTTTATAGTTGTGAGGGGTACACTTCTTGGTTTCCATAATTTTGCTTTCCACTATGTAACAGAGCCCTTTTACTCTTTCCAATTGTTGTGGTGTTGCTCTAAAGAAGGTGTTGCTCTTTGTATCCTCATAATGTGCTATCATTTCCTCCGTGAAAATTGACCACGTAACAAGTTGTTTATGAGAACAAAGCCCTTTGTACCATAAAAATTGATCTGGTTCTAAATATGAAGATGCATTACATACCTTTTGTAACAGTTGTACACCATGTATATCAAAATATTGCTCCATCTGAAGTATCCAATTTACTGGATCCTTGCCATCAAACTTCTTCATCTTGTTTTTTCTTTATTTTAGGAGTTCTACCTTGAAATGACTGTAACTCTGTACTTTCAGATCTTTAAGTTATGAAATTGTGATCTGTAGTGGCCCTCTATGTTCTCTTTCCAATGCCACTAGTCTGATCCAAATTGGATTCTCCAAGAAAGAGTTATGCACAATCTCCCAAGATGACCTAATTATAGACTAGTTCAGTAGAGCGAACTTGTACGACGTGCCACGAGTCACTATTTCAGCCTTTGGATCTGAAAAATTCATACAAGAAACTACAGTTTGTCCTCTTTCTGTACCTTCTAACGAAATTTCAATCCGATCCCCAGAGAGAAAGTTATGACGATTTTCCCCAGGTCACATGTTTTGAATGTAATTCAGGAGTCTGGAAAAACACCAACTTCCTCAGATCATATCTCCGCAAATATCGTGCGAAAAGCTCTGAAATTTGGACCCACGGTTCAGCGCGATTTCTTCTCAAATGGGTTTTTTTTGTGACTTCTAAAACGTCACAGAAAAAAAAGTTATAGTGAAAATTCCACGATGACCTGTTTGGAGCAGCGAAACCCTAGAATCCAAAGCTCTGATACCAAATGTTATGAAACCAGCTCAAGAAAAGATAGAAAAGATAGATCAACGCCTTAGAATTCAGCCTCTTCGAGGGGCAACCTCCTTTACATTACATAAATGAACAATTCTTGGATGATACAAATGAAAAGACCTCCTTTCTATATATAGGAGTCTAAGAGGTCATAACATAATCAGAGCCGACATAACAATAATAATGTAAGGGCACAATAATAACAATAGTGGGCTTCTATGGGGCACAATAGTAACAATATGGGCACTACATGGGTACATCAATATAAGAAGTGGGTTATACTAATAACAATAAGGGGTTACACTAGTAGTATAGGGGCCTAACACTCTCCTATGGCCCCCCGTGGAAAGAAAACAAGAAGTGGGAGAATGTTGGGTGTGTGTTATATTCTTTCCATGACTAGCCCCACCCTATATTAGGTGGGTGGACTTACCTATGGTCCTATCCGTGGTTTTCGTGCATGGTTTTGGGCATGATGGTTTTCTGCCCATGATATTTTGTAAATCCGGTCAAGAGAACTACGGTTATGTTCTAATCTAGGGTTAATGGATTGGGGTTTATGGATGCTTTGGCATGTATATATATGTATTGTAACATTGAAATGGATATAATAAAAAATCAATCTAGTAGTCCCAGTTTTGGGATCTAGGGGAAAATCTCTATGTATATCTATTTTATATTTTATGCTCTCACCATTGTTTATTTTCAGTTTTTATAATTTGTATGCAGGTAATTTCTATATGGGGTTAAAACCTACACTGTAGTCAAAACCCACGAGACCCTTGTGTGCTTGGCAGTATGCATTACTATATACTTTTTGTACATTTTGAAATGGGACTGCATTCAATTAACCATGGGCGGTAATCATATTTGGGGTTTCTCGTTGGGTGGGCAGGCTAGCCCATGTGTCTAGGCAATTTCAAATCTCGATGACCCCCATATAATGTCAACAAATGGGTTGGGTTGTTGGCCCCTATATATATATAATCATGTCGTGGAGAGGAGTGGTGGGGGTGGTGGCCCACCACCCCCTTTATATATATATATATATATATATATATATATATATATATATATATATATATATTGCTTTTGTTTTTAAAGCAACTTATTTAAAAAATTTCCTCCAATTTTTAAGGGTCACTGGCAAAATTAACGAAGTGAAAAATTCACCCATTTCACCTGCTGGAATTCATCGTCGATAAGTGCCAAAATGTTTCCTCATTAGTGGTTGCCAATGGGCCCAGTTTTACCAAAAAATTTACTGGCCATAACTTTTACATACGAACTCGGATTGAGGTGTCATTTGTGTTGTTAGAAAGACTGCGACGAGATATCTGATCTGACCTTAGTTTCATTGCAATCCAACAACTTTTATTTTTTATTTTTTCCTAATCCCTCTTGGATCTTTGAGTGTCTCTAGAGCCACTTGGATCATTCCTCCCCACTGATGAGATTTTGGTCCTCCTAAAGCATGAACATAACTTGCATCTACTATGTTTCATTGTTTGCACAACAAGTGTCCTAACATGCCACACTTCCTTCTCTTTCATCTTTTTTCTTCGAGGCCATAAGTGATGAACCGACACCTACATCCTCTACAAACCTATAGTAAAATATTTGCAAACTACATGTTTAATTACATTACCAATCATGACCCAAGCATCCCCATACTTGCCATGATTTTATAACTCACTCTCTTTGGTCAAGTTTACATCATAATAGAAACTAATACCCCGACTATCAAGAAAAGGAAAAAAACATCACCGTTGCTTTAATAAGAGATGGAAAACACATCATCACTTTTACAATCATGTTGCAACATATGATTTAAAATAAGATGACCATGAAAAACTACTATATCTAATAAAACCATATCTTACTCAAAAAAGTGCATGGGTCATCTCCCTGTGGTATATTTGCTTGTTGAACAACTTTTCCAGCTTGTTCATGTATGGGTTTTTTGTCCTTGAGACGCTGCTATGGATAGAGCCTTCAACATGTGGCTCTTTGATGTCAACCTTTGTTTCAATGATTGCAAAAAGTCTTCTTCCTCTAGAATTACTTAACCCTCTTCCTTCCCTGATGTGGAGAAGGTCTTTCACATCTCGTCCTCTTTCTTGCTACCATTCTCTTTTAGCACTCAGTAACCACACTGTCATGCAAGCTACAAAAACTGCAAGGTTTTCTATGCCATGATTTATGTTCATCATTAACATTACGTTTGTAATCAAAATGAGTTTTAGAATATTAGGAATTTTTACACCTCTCCTGGTTGTCTCTGGTGCAATCTTGGCAATGAGAGCTTGCCTTAGCTCTTCCTCTGTAATGTGCACTGTCATGGGAGGATTGTGATGTGTTCCAATCATCCCTTTTCCTCGATGGTTTTGACAATTCCTTGGAATATTTTTCTACCTTATAGCACTCTCCTTTAGTGTATCCCATCTTGGTAAGGAGTCTTAGGTCAGTTCTTGAAATGGGTACCTCAAGGCTTCCAACAGAAATAATGTCATGTGAAAATGAAACTGAAGAACAATCAACATTGTTTAACTCAGTTGTCGATTCTGAAGTAGGTGATGATGGCTTCACTAAGCCTTTGTTGCACTTTAATTCTTCCAAGTCCTCTTGCTTGTCTTGTAACCAAAGTTTTAATCTTTGTTTCTCCTCTTTTTCTTCTCGTACAAGTCTACTCAATTCAACATTCTCTGCTTGAAGGAAATGGTTGATCTCCTCATCCAAATGATGATGAGATGATGAAAAAGATGAATAATCACTAGAATATGGAGATTGAGCATCGTCCTCTGCTATTTCTTTATCTCGTTCCTCTCTTTCCATTTTCTCCTCATAAGTTACATACATTAAATCTACCATGTTTTCCAGCCTATAGAAGGCCTCACAGAGATCTTTGTTGTTCTCCATTTTCCTTCTTGTTGCATGTCCAATCTCTGGTTATCATTCACATTTGCAATTCACATCAACGAGAAGACTGGTCTGATACCAAACTTGATCTAGATCTCTTCAGCTATCAGAATTAACCAAGATCTATTAATTTTGTGATGTTAGTATAATTGCATGTGAAAGAGTATGAAAAACCACATGTGCATGCTTTTAAGAAGAGGAAACATAATGATAACCATCAAATCAAAGAACATGCACACATTGATAACAGAGTGGGGAGGCCACTTCATTAAATGTTGCAAGATGATGATGATGTACATAGTATATTATTTGTCATTAAAATGGAAAACTCCATCAGCTAGAGTGGCATGCCTCTCCACAAGATGTCCTCCTTTAGCATGACAAGCTATTAAATCCTCACACGAAGTGGCATACAAGTATCCTCCAACAGAATGGTAAACAAGGATCTCATCATCAAAACATCATCTTGGCAAATCAAAAGAAAGACATGACATCATTGCTCATATACCTCCACTTCCATGGATAGCCTGAAAATGCACAGCACTGTTGAAGAATTGGACTGCACCATTGAATTTGTGATGTGAAATCATGTCAAATGAGTGTAAACTCAAGCCCTTTATGACACTGTTAAAATCGGGACCCTCGGGTATCTCAAAGATTCCCCAAAGATTTCTTCTCGCTAGTTGAGTGGAATTTTGCTACTCAGGTGAAAAATATGACATCACCAATGCACTCCTTTTGAAAAACTGAGTAATTTGAGTATAAAGTTGGCCTGGTTCTGAAACTATAAAAAATTGACCCTTAGGGAATCTTTTAGATTCCTCATGATTCCACAAAGATTTTTCTCTGTGAGTTGACTAAAATTCCTCTACTCAGATTAGAAAATTGATCAAGTCATCAGACTCCTCGCAAAATTCTGGTTTGTTTCAGTATAAAGTTGACATGATTCTGTCACAGTGAAAAATTAGCCCTAAGGGAATCTTTTAGATTCCTCATGATTCCACAAAGATTAATCTCTACAAGTTGACTAAAGATTTGTTGCTCAGATGAAAAATCTGATTACACCATCACGTCCCCTATAAAAAACTGAGAAGAAAGAGTATAAAGTTGGCACAGTTCTAGCTCGGTAAAAAAATTGCCTCCAAGGGAATCTTTTAGGGTCCTCATGAGTCTCTGCATTAGGGTTCCATCTTGGTTTTCGTGCCCATTCAAATTTCCACCTACATTGGGTTCCACTCTCAGCCTTTGTCCTCCTAACAATGAAATAAAGTAGTTCTTAAATAAAATTCTTGGGCATAATTAACAACGTGGTCATTGGCCCATTGGTCAGGGGAGTCATTAATAGTTATTGTTGTTGGGGAGGTCCCGGGATCAAACCCCGTGGGACCCTTGTGTGCTTGGTGGCATGCATTAATATATAATTTTGGTGTATTTTGAAATGGGGCAGTGGTTAATTAACTATGGGCGGTATTTCGGTCGCCCATTGGGCGGGTTGGCCTATGCGGCCAAGCGGGTTCAAATCTTGTCCCCCCCATACAATGTCAAAAAATGGGTTGGGTCATTGGTTCCTCTATATATTATATGTACATAATCATGTTGTGGAGTGGGATGGCAAGGGTGGTGGCCCGCCACCCCATTTTTATATATATATTTATTATTCTTTAAATCAATTTATTTAAAAAATTTATGTTGATTTTTAAGGGTGAAAAATTAACAAGGAGACAAATTCGCCTGTTCCGACTGCCAAAATCCATCGCTAATAAGTGCCAAAATGTTGCCTCATTAGTGGTTGCCAATGGGCCAAGTTTGACCAAAATTTTGACTGGCCATAACTTTCACATACGAACGTAGATTGAGGTGTCATTTGCATCATTCGAAAGCTTGTGACGAGATATCCGATCTGACCCTAGTTTCATTAAAGCTCAAAAACTTTGATTTTTGAGCTTTTCCTGAGCCCTCTTAGATCTCTGAATGTCTTTGGAGCCACTATATCATGGATAAACTTCCAAGTTGCATCCCTACTTCACATCCTATGCACACTTCTCACTTAAACTCCCTTTATTGAAAAATATTTACAACTCTATGCACATATTGTATTCTCCTTACCCCATCATTGTTTTACCATTTTATAACTTTTAACATTTCTTTTATTTCTCCTTGCTTCTCATTCTTATATATATGGTTGTTCTCTTGACATTATTTTCTCAGGATTTTATGTTATGATGATGGATCCACTTATGGACTCAAAACATAGATTTTCCTAAAAAATGACTATGGTAAATTTGAGCCTTCAAACTAGAAGTTCCAACCATAGAAACCTTAAAACCATTATTTTTTCCCGTTACGAAGGGGATATATAGAAGGAAATTTTTCTATTAGAGAGAACTAGAATCAATATTCAAAAAGAAGCTGCAAATCTATAATTTATGAAGAAATGTCACGACCTACGCATAATCCCTATGTTTTCCAAAATTAAACACCATTTGAAGAATCAATATACCTCCAAAGTGTTATTTAAACTCAACATAGCATTAGTCGGGAAAGAAATAAGGAGAATTCACTCTAAACTAAATCAATTAAACCTTGAAGCATTATCTTCCCACTTAAATCTAGCATCTACCATCCAACCTGATCTATGTTTCATTATTGATGTCATTGCTCACATCAAAGCTGGGAAGGAAAAATTAAAATTTGAGATAAGACAATAAAATAAGCTCAAACAAAAGAGATTAACATCAACAAACATGGAATCGTTACAATTGAGGAGCCATGCTGCACTAAGAACAACTCCAATGGATATGAACTAGCACTACACAAAAATTAAGTTTGATTATGATCTTAGATTCCACGAGTGGACAGACTACCAGAAATGAAGACGATAACAACGTGGGCATTAAAAGTATTAATTGTTTTGGATTGAATGCCATTACTTCTAACTTGAATGTCAATGTTTCTAACTCTCCTCGTCCGACTTTATTAGTTCTGACATCCTCAATATGAAACGCTAAAGAGAGGAAGGGCTTGACTATCAATAGGTCCAATACTCAACCCATTAGTAATAACATAGTTAACAATACATGCTACACTAACATAAACTCCCCTAAGAAATACATGAGCAACACAACTCTCGATCTTGGTAACATTGACTCAAATAAAAACCTTAGAAAGGTTATTAGTCTTTCCTCTCACCAATTAACTTCAGAAGAGTATAACATTCTAAATAAGGGCCTGAATTTTGCCATTACTCCCAAGAAAATACCTCTTGAAATCATAAACTATAGCATTGAGGAAGGAATTAATGAATTGAGCTTTGAGGAAAAAGAGGGCATTAGATTGGACTGCACCTCTGTATTAAAAAACTTTAAGCCTCCTAAGAAAAATATTGACAAGGAATAACTTTTAGCTATCAAGAGTATTAAAAACAATGTCAATATAATGGTCCTTAAGGATGATAATGGTGGCACCACTGTTATTATGGATAAGAGAGACTATATTAAAAATATGAATGAACACCTTGATAGTAGTGACAACTACAGAAAGTTAGAAAATACTCCAATTTCAAAGATTATTAAGGAGGTTAAAAAAATCATCAAGGAATCTAACTTAGATGAATGGACTAAAAAACGACTTACCCCTAATTTTGAAATTACTCCAAGAATGTATGGTCTCCCTAAAATCCACAAAAATGGGGTTCCCCTAAGACCTATTGTCAACACTATCGGCTCCCCCACTTATGAACTTAAAAAATGTCTCTAAGATCCTTAAGCCCCTTGTAAATAGTTCATATTATTGTATCAAATATTTGAGTGAATTTGTGAAGATGATTGAGAATGAAAGAGTTGAGAATGAAGATCAACTTATCAAATTTGATGTGGTCTCTCTCTACACCATGATTCCTCTTACTGAACCCACCAATGTTATTAAGGAAGTAGTTGATTCTCAAACTACCAGTCTTACTAAGGTTTTCTTACACTCTACTTTTTTTAGATTCCAAGGTGAGTATTATGAAAAAATCACAATGGGTTCCCCCTATTGATCAGGTGCTCAAAATTATGCTCAAAAATCAAAGTTTCATAATTTTATTAAACTCAACTTTATATTGAAGAGCTCGTCATTTTGATTCCAATGGTGCGAACGACACTCAAATTCGAGCTTGTATGCAAGAGTTATAGAAAGTCAAAGTTTAGATTTGACTTGCTTACATGGTAGGATTGGATGACATCGGTGCCGACACATTATGGCCCTTCATGTGGCAAAATTTTAGCCCATTTAGTGGTTTTTGAGGGTAATTTGTAGGATCATGCTGGATGTAGAGCAAATTGTGGAATGAATAGTGGGAAAACTAGGAGAAGTCACAACTTCTTCAGTTCTTATCAAAATTAGGTGCAAAAATAGTCAATTCTAGTAGTTTTGGCTATTTTGAACTCATTGAGATAGGTTTAAGAGGAATTTGAGCATTTAAAACACACTTTTGTTGTAATTTTGAACATAATAGAGAGGCCCAAGCATTGGAAGCTGGACCAAGGAGAACTAGCCTAGGAGGGGTGAACTCCTCATCAAATCTCTATGTTGTGTGTTGTATTTTGATTTTCTTTGTTGTTATTTTGTTGTTGTTCAATATATGTTTTTTTGTTAGATTGTTTATAACATTTACATAAGAAACTTTCATGTGAATCAGTTAATTAAGCAAAAATAGTGAATCCTTAAGCACTTGATAAGCAAATGATAAGCATCTTGGGTTTTATTTTGAATGGGGAATTAGCACAAAATTACTAATATGCTCCATTTCAGATCAAGTTAGTATCATAGCACTGGTTTTTGCTTACTATATTTGCTTGTGCAAAGAAGGAGTATTGTTTGCCAGTTTTGTGTCATGCTAACAAGGCTAAAACTCAAAAGAGGTGAAGGAAAGTTGGTTGGAAGCCATGAAGTTGGATCAAGTGGAAGAAGAGCAAGGTTGTCAAAGTCTTCTACACCAGTTCAGCCTCAAGTTGTAGTTGAGACTCCAGAGATCACGTCTCATGAAGCAGAACCTACAAACATGACAGAAGATGAGAAGACCTTCAGAAAGGCTTTCTTTGATATGAAAAAGATGGTGAAGGTCCTCTATAAAGAGAGGAATAGCAGGTTGTAAGGAGAAAGTTCCAAACATCCCAAAGGAGAAGGATCTTTAGGAGGAGGTATGGAAAAGGAGGTAATGGGACTGGAGATAAACGTCCACCCTCTCCACCATATTCTTCATCTTCTTCTTCACAAGTATCTTCACACTCTTCCACTAATACAACCCTTACTCATACTCTTAATCATTCTTCAAAAGGAGCTGGAAAATCAACTTTACTTAAACCAGATCTTAAATTCAAGTTGCCCATGTATAGTGGTGAAGTGAATGCAGAGAAGCTTGATAATTGGATTCATCAGTTGGAGGTGTATTATAGAACTCATAACCTTCAAGAGGGTGATGTAAAAATTCAGTAGGCTTCATTCAGAATCGAGGGTGCAACACTCATTTGGTGGGAAGCAAGGACTCAAGATGAGATCAAAAAACATGGTGAGATATTTATTACTTGGTCTGATTTCATTGTTGCTATAAAAAGACAATTCTACCCTTTAGCTCATATGAAAAAAGATATCATTAATTGGAAAAATTTCATACAGTTAAAGGTCAAAATGTGCAAGAGTATACTCAGGAGTTTAGGAGAAGATCTCTTATGCTAGGAGTAGACTTGCAGTCACAATATACTTTGCTGAAATACATAGGAAGTTTGCATAACTATATTTGACACACCATTCTTATGTTTAATCCCACGAATCTTGATGAGCTCTATGTTCAAGCTACACACCTTGAAGCAAGAGGGTAAAATGTACAAGAAGAAGATAAGAAGAATCCATTCTAGAGTAGTGAAAAAGGAAAGAAATCTAAAGGAAAGTAGAAGAAAAATACTGTTGTTAAGAAAGAAGGGGAGAAAGTCATGTGCAAGAATTGTTCCAAAGAGGGCCATGATGAAGAGCATTGTTGGAAGCTTCATCCTGAATTAAGACTTAAGAAATTTAACAATAAAGGGAAACACAAGACAAACATTGTTGTACAACAAGACTTGGGTTTTGACTCAGGTAATGAAACAAAGATTGCAACCACAGTCACTAAAGGAAAAGCTGTGGCAAAAACAAGCAAAGAGGAAGTCATGGAAAGAACCAGCGTAGCAAATAACTCCAACAAAACTTCAAAGGAAGAAAACAAAATTGAGTTGTTTCATATCAAAGTTATTTCCAAACACACCAAGATTGATACATTGTTTAACAGTGGATCCCAGACAAAATTAATTTCTACAGGCTTCGTCAAGAAGTTGAATTATGAAATTGTGCCTCATCATAAACCATATTAATTTGGTTGGATAACCAAGGATGCAAATCTTCAGGTCACAAGGAAATGCATTTTCAGGTTTGCTATTACTGCCAATTTCGTTGATGAAGTTGAATTAGATGTAGTGTCGTTGGATATTTATGGAATTGTGTTGGGAAGCACGTATCTGTATGACCGGAAAGTTCTTTTCCATAGATTTGAGAACAAATATCATTTTTTCAAAGATGGAGTGGAGTATATTGTGAGATCCCATCGGAGAAAGCTTAATTTTACCTTTAGCAAGCGCAAGGAAAATGAAGCAACTTGTCAATTCTAGTAAGAATCTCGTGCTCCTTATGATCAAGTAGAAGAAAGAAACAAAGCATGAATCCTTTGCAGGTTGTGACGTGAAGATGAAAGCCAAATTGGTTTCTGTGGTCAATTAATATGGAGATGTGTTTAAAGAACCAAAGGGATTTCCACCAAAAACGGGAATTCATCACGAAATTCAGCTACAATAAGACTGCCCACTTCCAAATATTGGTATGTATCGAAAGTCAATTCTGGAAAGTTTAGAAATTAAGAAACAAGTCCATGAATTGTTAGATAAAGGCATAATTCGTCCTTCTACTTCACCATGTGGTTCACCAATCATTTTGGTACCCAAGAAAGATGGAACCTGGTGCATGTGCGTAGATTATCAAGATTTGAATAAAATTACCATAAAGAATCAATACCCACTACCCAGAATAGATGATTTGCTAGATTAGTTGAAGAATGAAAAATATTTCAATAAATTAGACTTGAGAAGTGGATATCATCAAGTTAGAATAACTGATTTGGAAGACTGCTTTTAAAACCAAAGAGGGATTGTTTTAGTGGCTGGTTACGCATTTTGGTCTTTGCAATGCTCTAGCTACATTCATGAGAGTTACGAATGATGTTTAAAGATCCTTTATTGATGAGTTTGTAATTGTCTATTTAGATTATATTTTGATATTCAACAAATCACGAGAAGAACATGGCAATCATGTGAGAAAGTGTTGGATTTCTTGAAAAAAAAAACAGTTATTTCTGAATATGTCTAAATGTGAATTCGGGAAAACATCCTTAGTGTATTTTGGCCACATAGTTGGAGGAGGTTAGCTAAATATTGACCCCTCTAAAGTTTTGGCCATTGTGAATTGGCCAATACCCAAATCAGTTACAGAAGTAAGGAGTTTTCTAGGAGCATCGTAGTACTAGTGGAAGTTCATTGCCAATTTCTCTTCCATAGCTGCTCCACTAAATGCTTTGACCAGCATGAAGGTTGTCTTCCAGTGGGGAGGAAAACATCAAAAATAATTCAATGATTTAAAACAAAAGATCAGTTCAGCCCCATTTTTAGCATTGTCGGATTTGAAACAACCATTTGAAATACAAACAGATGCAAGTGACTATGCCATGTGTGCAGTTCTTTTACAGAATGGTAAGCCCATTTCATTTCATTCTAAGATTTTTAATGGTGTTGTTATTAACTATCCTACATATGATAAAGAGCTTTATGCATTGGTGCAAAGTGTGAAGAAATGGAAGCATTACCTAATGGGGAAAGAAACCATTATTCACACTGATCGTCAACCTTTGCAATATATGCAATCTCAAACAAAATTGCAGCAATCAAGGCACTTTCATTAGATGGGATTCTTACAACAATTCCACGTGGTAATCAGGTACAAGAAAGGTATTTATAATAGAGTTGTTGATATGCTTTCTAGACTGGTTATTAATGTAGCCATTTTACTCAAGAATCATTCTGTTTTTCTTGAAAGTTATGTTGAACAATACGCACATGATGTTGACTTTCAAGAGGTATATTCAAAATTGAGTCAAGGCCACCAAGTTTAGGAATTAGACTACCATGTACATGATAATTTGTTCTATCATTTGGGAAAACAATGTGTTCCAAAGGGAGAGAGAGTAAATGTCACAAGGGAAGCGCACACTTCTCTTATTGCTGGACATTTCGGTGTAAGTAAAACAGTGGAAAATCTTCAGAGGTATTTTTACTGGGCTTGTATGCTTGAAAGTGTGTCATGTTTTATCAGAGGTTGTTCATTGTGTGAAGTTAGTAAGCCTAGTAATAGGAAACTAGGATTGTACACACCACTTCCAGTGCCTTCACGTCCATGGGAGAGTGTTTCTATGGATTTTGTAGGAGGTCTTCCTTTATCAAGAAAAGGTCAAGATTATTTGTACATAGTTGTGGATAGGTTCAGTAAGATGTGTATATTAATGTCTTGTAAAAAATAAATTACAGCTAAACAAACAACTCAACTTTTCTTTCAAAATGTATGGGTTCATTTTGGATTGCCTATTTTATTGTAATTGATCGTGATTCCCGATTTGTTGGGAATTTTTGGTCAAATTTATGGAACTTGATGGACACCAAGTTGAAGAAAAGTACAACCTTCCATTCCCAAACAAATGGTCAGACTGAAGTTGTTAACATGATATTTATTCATTTGCTAAGAGGATATTGCAACAAACATCCTAAGTTGTGGGATGAATAGTTGCATTATATTCAATAGGCTTACGACCGAGAAAAACGCTCTTCTACTCTAACTTCACCTTTTGAGCCATGTCTCGGTTATTTTCCTAAATCGCCTTTGGATTTCATCTTTGATAAAGATGTAGTTGTAGATGGACATAGCGACATAGACAGAGAAAATAAATTCATTGAGAAAATTCAATTGATTCACCAAACAGTTCAAGAACAACTATAAAAGAGTCAAGGCAAGTATAAGGCAAGGCATGATAAGCATCGTGTGGATCATCAGTTTCAAGTAGGTGATGAAGTTTGGCTTTGCATTAGTAAGGAAAGTCTTCAAGGTGATGGTAAAAAGTTGAAACCAATCTATTATGGTCCATTTTAAAATTCTGGAAAAGAATGGTAATAATGCTTTCAAGCTTGATTTTCCTTCATATACGCAAATTTATTTCTTTGCTAATGTTGAAAATTTGAGATTGTATGAGCCTCCTTTGATTGGACATCAAGGAGAAAGTGTATACATTCCATCTACTGAATATTTTTCTCCATAATTCCTTGATGAGCTTCAACAAGACACTATACTTGACAGAAAAACAAGGACAACAAAAAGGGGAAATGTTGATTATCTTCGAGTGGGTCTTAAAGGTACAAATCCATCAAAGGAAAAATGGATTGAAGAGGGGAAGGTGAGGGAACAATACCTCATCTGTTCAATAACCTAATACAATCTTTTGGGTCCAAAAGACTTCTAGTGGGGAGGAGTGATCAAGTGCTCAAAATTATGCTCAAAAATCAAAGTGTCGGAATTTTGTTAAACTCTACTTCAGATCGAAGAGCTTGTCATTCTGATTCAGATGGTGTGAACGACACTCAAATTTGAGCTCGTATGTAGAATTTATAGCAAGTGAAAGTTCAGGTTTGACTTGGACATGTGGCAGGATTGGATGATGTGGCAAAGTCCTTCAGCGAATGATGAGGCGCCAAGTGGCAAGCCACCATTGGCCCCCTGCATGTCGCAAATTGCAATCATAGGTAGGTCGGCATTAGAAATCGGCCCCTAAGCTAGGAAGGATACAATTTATCGGTCAGAGTTGCGATTGCGATTGATCGCAATCGTAGATCAATGAAGGGAACAACACTATAGAATTGACCCCGGCAGGTACCTGGTTGTAATGTGATATCGTAATCGCAACCCACAAAAGGAAGTCTAACATTTTATTACCACCGATTGCAATGTTTGATGGGATCCCATATGCGATAAGCTATGCATTCCGGTTAATAATCCTGTTGGGTCCATCGATATCGCAATCGCACAATCGCCCATAAGACTGCCAGGTTTTTACGCTGATTGTGATATGTAATAAAGACAGTCAGTGCCGACACATTATGTCCCACTGCGCGGTAAAATTTTCACCCAGTTATTGGTTTAGGGGCTAATTTGTAGGATCATGGCGGATGTGGAACAAATAGTGGGAAAACTAGGAGAAGTCATAACTTCTTCAGTTCTTATCCAAATTAGGTGCAAAAAGAGTCAATTATAGTAGTTTTGGGTATTCTAAACTCATTGATATAGGTTTCAGAGGAATTTGAGCATTGTAAACACGCTTTTGTGGTAATTTTGAGCATAATAGAGAGGCCCAAGAATTGGAAGCTCGACCAAGGAGACATAGCTTAGGAGGGGTGAACCCCTCATCAAATCTCTGTGTTATGTGTTGTATTTTGATGTTTTTTGTTGTTATTTTGTTTTTTTTCAACATATGTTTTATGTTAAATTTTTTATAATATTTACATAATTAACTCTCATGGGAATTAGTTAATTAAGCATCTTGGGTTTTATTCTGAATGAAGAATTAGCACATCATTACTAATCTACTCCATTTCAGATAACATATCTCCTATTGTAGCAAACCTCTTCATGGAGAAATTTGAAAAGAAAACCCTTGAATCTTATCCATTGAAGTCCGGTTGGTGGAAAAGATATGTTGATGAGACTAGTCTCAAGTGGTCTCATGGCAATACTGGACTTAATAAATTTCTCAACCACCTGAATATCAAATCAAAGAACATTAAATTTACCATGGAAATTGAAGTAAACACTAACATACATTTCCTTGATGTGTTAGTCACCAAGAAAGTCGATGGAACCTTAGGACACCAAGTCTACAAAAAAAAGACTTACATTGACAGTTACCTCCATGCAAATCCCCACCATCACCCCTCACAAATTATTGGTGTCCTTAACAGTCTAGCCAAAAGAGCCCTTAGAATTTTCTACATTGAACACATTGACCAAGAAAAGAACCATCTGATCAAGGCCTTCAAAAATATTAGCTACAAAGAAGAAGAAAACATAAGAGCCTTTAAAAAGGCATAGAAAATATTACTCCACCCATATGAACCCAAACCATTATGCAAAATAATTTATCTTCCATACATCAAAGGTATGACTACTAAAATTTCCAAAATTCTAAGAAAGAAGAACTCCTCAATTACTTTCAAACCTTTGAAAGCTATCCATTCAGAGACAAGGTCCTTCAAGGATCACATTGACCCACATCAACACCATTAAATCTATAAAATATCATGTTCCTGTCGTAAATGCTACATTGGGGAAACTAGAAGATCCTTTAGAATGAGAATGAAAGAACATGCAGCTGACATTATACATGAACGTTTTCACTCTTCTACCCTTGTCAAGCACTCCATCAAAACCAAGCACCATATTAACTTTGAGAACAATGGAATTATTGCCAGGGAAAACCATTATTAAAAAGACGTTTTAGAGAAGCTCTGAAGATCATTAAAAACCTTAACAATATAAACATAGACAATGGTCTTGAAATCAACAACTCTTGGATTCCCCTCCTTAATAATTCTTAAATAATTCCTCAATCCTAACTTTCCTTACCTCCTACCTCCCTTACATTTTCCTGGTAATATCTTGCCCCCCTTCTCTCTCTTCTTCTTTCACTCCCTCTCCTACATAATTCTGAATTAACACTTCATTAATATTATTAGTAAAATATTAGTAATACTTGGTTAAGTGAATATTAATAATATATATTAGTAACTAAGAACAATAACATTAAACTATTTTAATAAAATTCTAATAATAAGGTTAATTAATAATTAATATACATTATTACCTTAATTATTGTCATTAGTATAATATTATTATACTTTTATAATATTATCATATTATATCTATTAATTTCCTCTTCATTAAATAAGAATATGATAAAATAAAAATATTTTATTACATATAATTTTCAAATATCATCATATTATCAATATTGATATATTATTAGTATATCTAGTCAATATATTATTATTTAGATTTAACTATATAATATATTAATAATCTCTTTACAAATATTTATTAAAATATTACAAGATTAAATATTAGGGGTTTTCCATTATTTATGCCGACATTTCTTTTATTTCTCCTTGCTTCTCATTCTTATATATATGGTTGTGCTCTCGACATTATTTCTTCATGATTTTATGTCATGATGATGGATCTACTTATGGACCCGGAATGTAGACTTTCCTACAACATTACTGTGGTAAATCCGAGCCTCCAAACTATAAACTTTTGATACTCTTAGTTTGATATCCAAGCACTTTGAGCATCTAGTTTACATCTCTAATTAACCTGATATTAATATTTTGGCCTTATATCTTAAACACATTTTCTTCCAAATTTTTCTCTATATCTAGTTGTTTTCTTGTCAACTTGTGGTCCATCCAATCTAGTTCCTCATTCTCTTTCTCTTATTGTTTTACTTCATCTACATCATATCCTATAAAATCATAAATATCCTTTTCATTAAATATGAGTGAAATATTTGATTCTATTGAAAATTCCACTTTAGAGATATTATCTCCAAATCTCCTTTTAATTATACATGATCTAACTTTCCTCCACATTCAACTTGCTATATGTCCCCTCATGTTAATGCTCCATACTTAGATTTACCATCAACAACCACTCCCTTGTAATGTCTTATGTGTGTGCTCTAGCATACAAACCTTTTATAGTAGACACTAATTTCCTTGAATTTCTCTTGAACTTACACATATATTCCTATCATCTTTTCAATGAAAGTATTTACAACACCACTTTGTCACATCTTAACAAGAAACTCGACCAAATATTTCACTCTTGTTAAGTTTTTCGCATGGACAATTTTGAAAGGAAATATTCTTGTTGACATGCTCATTACAATATTAAAAGAAAACTTAGCATGTGCCAAGAAACCATCCCACTAATTTTGTATGTTAACTACCAAGAATCTTAGAATATTTCCCTAAGATTTCGTTAGCTTCCTTTACCTATCCAGTATTGGCCTATGAATGATATTTTGAACTATCCTATAAATTTGTGCCCATTCAATTCTATAATGTTCTCCAAAAATGACCAAGAAATATGGCATCTTTATCTATGGTAATGACCATCTTTGGCAATCCATGTATCGTTACAATTTCTTTGAAAACCATTTATATGTAAATACTTGCACCAATGCTATTATTACAAGGCAAGAAATGTGCCATATTGTAAAGCCTGTCCACTACAACAAACCTTAAGTTATTTCATCTTTACAATCTAGTTAATCCTATGACAAAATATCCCATACAAATATCATTTATGGTATGCTTAGAGTAGGTATAAGGTATACAAGCTTGTATTCAAAGTATATTTTGACTAAATCCCATAACCAACTAGGAGATTACACAACTTTAAATAACTTGTATTTTCAACTTCTCTCTTTCCAAAGCTTATATCACTAATTGACATGTTGAAATTGATTACCTTTATTACCACTATATCATTAATATCCAATTATATAACAATCAACTTATCTAAGTATGGGTGCAACACTTCAATCATAAATGACATAAAGGTACCTAACACATTAGCTAGACCAAAAGTCATAACTAATCATTCATAAAACCGTGCGTCATCCTAAATGAAGTCTTTCACTCATTTCCTTGAAATTAAATCTAATGGTAGCCACTCATAGATAAATATTAGTTAAATAAATTATGCCACAATCAATTTGTCCAACATGTATTTCATCCCTTGGTAAAGGAATATTGTGCTTCATTAGAATCTTGTTCAATGTTATTGAGACAATGCACATCCTCCACTTTCCATCTTGGTTTGGAAACAATAATGTTGGTCTAAGACATACAATATTATACCTTTCTTAATCAATCATATTGACCACAAATCATCAATCCATTGATTAAATTACATGTTTTCCAATAAATTGACAACTTCTTGGTATCAAATTTATTTCATACATTATTTTCCTTCTTGGAGGAAGTTGATGTCGAAAATATGTTCTCACGATGTTTGGGCACAACATGGAATAATCATGTTCATATCAAACCACAAAGGTATTTTGTAGAAATATTCAAATGACAAAAATTCAAATATCATACATAAGGCACAATACAATATAACAACATGATCAACACATTCAAAAGGGTTAACCCATTCTCATTTTTCACAATAGATTAGAATGCAGTGTTTTTTACTATCGTAGTCTCACAAATCCTCTCGACTCCTTCAATTAATCTTTCTCCCTTCATAGATTTTGTGCTTCTCACGCCTTTTCTCAATGCATAGTCTATGATGTTGGATTCTTCTCCTTGCCACTATCTTCTTCAAATTCTAGAAATATTCTTATTCTTTTATGCACCTCATCCTTGGGGATCCAAACAATCCAATGGAACTTCATAGGCATTGTTGAGCATTTCTTTCGCTTTCATTGTGTTCCTCTCATCTTCCTCTTACTGCCAGCTTAGTTTCGTTCACATTGGCTTTAGTCTATACATGAGCTAGTCCATTCTCATCCATGAAATAGTAACTTATTTACATCACCCTCAACCTTTTTGCAACACCATATAGGGTGATACTAATAACTATTTGCCCAATCTAATATCTTAGTAATGTAATCTATTGTAATATGCTTTATCTCACTAGCGCATATTATATGATTTATCTACTTTAGATCCTCCTTGGGATGTAACTTATCTAAAGTAGAATCAACTCTCTTTTTTGGTCGTCAAATGTAAAATTTATAACTAATATAGTTACCAATCAATTGAGAACTATTACTTCAAAATGGGTACTCTAGCCCAAAAACCCCCAAAAAACATGAAAAAATGAAAACGAAAAGTGTTGATGCTGGAATAACATTTTTTTTGGGGGTACATTTTCAGCAGTTTTTAAAAATGGCATTTAAAAAATTTAACATAATTAAAAAAAAAAAAAAATTAACAAAATCAAATAAAAAACATTTTTTTTGAAGTAAAAAAAAAAAAAATAGAAACAAAATATGAAAAAAAACCAAAAGAAGGACCTGGGGTGGCAGGTGCCGATTATGGGAATCAACCCTACCACCCCATAGCCCAATTTAAAAAAAATTAATAATAAAAATTAAAATTAAAATTGAAAAAAAAAAAAACGAAAAAAGGCCCAGGGGTGGCAGGGGCCGATTCCGGGAATCGCCCCTGTCACCTTAGGGCCCAATTAAAAAAGAAAAAAAAAAAAAGAAGTAGAAATAAATATAAAAATAAATAAAAAATAAATGAATAAAAAACAAAAAAAGGCCTGGGGTGGCAGGGCCGATTCCCCTACTACCCTCGGGTCGGGTGGGTCACGTAGTCGTCCTGTGCCACCCTCAGGCCAAGTGGGTCGCGTAGTCATCCCTGTCCACCCTCAGGTCAACTTGGTCGCATAGTCATCCCTTGCCACCCTTGGGCCGACTAGGCCGCGTAGTTGTCCCTACCCACCCCCATGGCCCAGCCTACATCTTGAAGGTGGCAAGGGTTGACTCCGTAGTCGGCCCCTGCCACCCCTAGGCTAGATGGGATGTGGGGGAGGGCTGGGAAGGAGCTGTGTGTAGCTTGCTCCCCGCCCACCCCTGATGCTTAGTCGGCCTGGGGATGGCAGGGGTCGATTCCCTGCCACCCCCGGGTCAGCTGGGTTGTGGGGGTGGGTGGGGAGGGAGTTGCATGTAGCTCCCTTCCTACCAACTCCCGTTGTCCTACAGACCCTAGGGTGGTAGGGGACGATTCCCAGAATCGACCCCTGCCACCCTAGGGCCTTTTTTTGTTTTTTTTTTTCAATTTTTTTTTTTTTTAATGATTTATATTCTAATGTTTCTATTTAATATTTAATTTTTGTTTTTTAAATATTTTTTATTTTAATGTTTAATATTTTTTTAATATTTTTCTTTTTCTTTTTAATTTTAATTTTATTATATTTTTTTAATTTTTTTAATTTTTTTTTTCAACTTCAAAAAAAATTGTTTTTAATTTTTCTTGTTAATTTTTAATTTTTTTTCTTAAATTGTGTTGTATTTCTTTTAATATTTTCCATTTTTTTTTATTTTTTCTGCTTTATATTTCTTTTTTCTTTTTGCTTAAATTTTTAAATTTTATGGCTAAATTTTTATTTTTTTTTACATTTTATAGTTTTTATTTTTTTTTCTTTTTTTTTTTCTTATGTATGATTTTTTTGTCATGTTTTCTATTTTTTATTTTATGTTTTATTACTTGTATTATTTTTTGTGTTTTTTTTATTGTTTTTTTTAATATTTGTTTTCTTTTGCATTATTTTTGTGTTTTCTTTTTTATTATTATTATTTTTGAATATATATATATTAAAAGTTAATTTTGTTTTTTTTTTTTTTTTACTTTTTCATTGTTTTGTTTTTTTTTTCCTTTTTTATATATATATTTTTATATTTGATTTTTCTTTTGTCATGTTTTTATTTTTTATGTTTTATTATCAACATGAAATTCACCAACATTAAAAAAAAATATCTACACTTAACACATTAAAGAATTTAAAGTGTAAAAAATAAGCCCTTTAAACAAAAAGGGTTGATATTACATTAGCACTTTCAAAATCAAGATGTAAATCACTAACAAACAAAAAATCGTGCTAGATACATAAAAAAAAAATAAGGTGTTAAAAATAAGGCTTGTAAAAAAATTTGTGTTGATGTTGCATCAACACATTTCAAGACATTACCATACGTCATATTTAGACTCTTTCATCTTGATGATAAGTCCTTCCAGTGTTGATTAAAACACCACACTAGTATATAAAATGTAGTGTACACGAGATTGGAGAGCGCGATGGGTTTAGGGTTGAGAGAGGGTTTCAGGTCTCAGGCTGCAGGGATTTCGGTTCGACTCCACAGTCAGCCTCCCTAACTGCTACATCTCCCTGCGGCTCCCATAACCTACAGCTAAACGGCTTACGGGCACTGTCAACCAGTTGGAAGTTTCCCCATCGATGGTTCTGGTCACTCTCACCGACATTCCCTGTTCTCTTGCATCGACTCTGCAGGCAGCTGTCAGCTAGTTGGGTTAACAGTTATGGAGGATCTTCTTGATTATTCTATGGACTCTTCGGAGGATGTGCCCATTTGGACACAACCATGGACCACTTTAGAAGGATTTTTCTCTTTTGGCCATGAACTTTTCAAGGAAGTAGAAGGCCTCCCCTCATTTTCACAGTCATTTTCTCGGCCACAGATACCCTCCATCTTGCTCCTTGAAGGCACTCCTGCTATCCAAGATTACAGCTCCCATCCCCCATTACCTCATTCTCTGGCCTTAGGTGATCCATCTCAACATCTAGGGGAGCAAACCCTAGGGGCATCCTCTGGTCCATTACCCTCTTCAGCAGGCTTATTCATACCCCCATCTCAGGCGCCTGGCACATCTGCATATTCGGCTCCGGTGACCACTCCACCTGGAAACTTTACAGGAATTGGCTCTATCCCTGGATTTTTCGACTCCATCCTGGTGAAGACCACATCTGCGGCTAGGGTTTCTGCCTCACAAGTGGCTGTGCATCCATTTGGGATTTCTGAAGCTTCGGGCAGCAGAGTCAAAGGGGTTTCTAAGAGGAAGTGGTGCCTCCAGCTAAGAAGCAGTCAGACTTTCCTCAAGCTATCAGAGGATATCCCGCTGATAGAAACCATGGATTTGGCGGAAAAGGTCCTTGTGGGGAGGGTTCACGGTAGGCACTACAGCATTGAGTGACTACAGAAATGGACGATGGAGGTTTGGGGCCATCATATGACGGAACCCCCCAGGGTTCAAACATTTGCCAAGGGATGGTTTGCACTGAAGTTCAGCTGCTTGGCCCATACCAATTGGATTCTCTCTACTATTTGGCATATAGACCAAGCCCCTATGATGCTTTGAAGATGGACACCATTGTTTGATCCCTAGCTGGAAAGGGTTGATACTGGTCCTATCTGGGTTCAACTCCCAGGGCTTCCCTTTCATTTCTGGATGGAATAAGTCTTCAGACGAATTGAGGATGCTATGGGGACTTATCTCACTTATGACACCTCCTTTCAGATTGCGGGACGTATATATTTTGCTAGAATCTTGGTACATTTAGATCTCTTTGAAGGCTTATTGGAGCACATTAATATACAATGGCGAAATGTTACAAGGAAACAGTTATTAGACTATGAAGGAATCCCCTTCAGATGCAGGAAGTGTCATAAAGTCAGGCATATTTTCAAGTACTGTCCACTTAATGGTGGGAAGCTCAAGAAGATGAACATAGAGCACTCTCAGGAACCTTTGGAGCTGGAATCTCAGAAGCATACGGAACCGATAAGGGAAGAACAACCTCGGGTTACTGGGGAACAACCTCGGAAAATTGTTTCCGCTGCACAGTCTGCATAGTCTGGCACTAAGGAACTGGCTTCGGCACCCACACAGACCTCCCAGAAGAAGCGAGGCAGGCCTCCTCACCATCCCCCTCCCCTGCCTCCTGAGTAGTCCTCAGCGGCCTTTGGAGACTCCAATGCATCGGGTAAGATTTACACTCATCCTGTACCCTCACATTGCTTATCTGATTTGCATGATATTACTTTATCTGGGCTTTCTTTGGGGTTGAGAATGGCCACTTCTATGGATGCCACTGCACAGATTGACTGTCATATTTCTCCCCCTCAACCTACCATCTCTGTCACCTGCCCCCTCTCTGCTGATTACCCCCCCTCTGGTTCCCTCATCCTCGACACTTGCCCCTCCTATATCTGGATCCCACACTCATTCAAAAGCTAGGAAACTGGAGTTGGACTGAGTGGTTCTGGATATTATCCCCTCCCCTCCCCCCCATAAGCTTCATCGAGGTCAGCCCTCTACCCTCTCCACGGCACAATCTCAGGCGATTGATGATATTGCTTTAGGTACTCAGTCCACTATACCCGGGGTCCTTAGAGCCAAAGTTACCCCTGCCGAACCCCCGACACGAAGATTTTATCCTTCAACTGTAGAGGGCTTGCTAGGCCTGAGAAAAAACTAGCTCTTCGTCGGTTACTCTTCGCCGACTCACTGGATCTCATCTTTTTATAGGAAACCCTCGGTCTTGTGATTGATATCTCTTACACATTGGAAAATTTTCTACCTAGGTGGAATTTCAATGGTCTAGATGAACATGGTAGATCTGGAGGACTAGCCCTAGGATATAATTCATGTTCTATAAAACTTCTTAATTGTTGGGGAGGGGCTAGCCATATTGGGGCAGATATTCATTCTGCCGATCTGGGAATGAATTTTAGAATATTTAATATATATGGGCCTTGCCAAAACAGACATGTATTTTGGGAGAAGCTCCTAGGCTTGACATTGTTTACTGCTGATCATCTAATTATTGGTGGAGATCTCAATTTCTCCATTGGACACTCAGAGTCCTGGGGTCATCGAGCATAGTCAGACTCTCTCTCGGATTTTTCTCTACATCTCTAGATTTACACAATCTGATCGACATTCCTTCTCCTAGACTACAAGCTACCTGGAGAAACAATAGGATTGGTGAGAATGGACTAGCCAGAAGACTTGACTGCTTCTTAGTTAAAGAAAACGTCCTAGATTTAGGCCTGCATATCAGGAAATGGGTTGGATCGAGGGGATCTCAGACCATTTGCCTATCTATATGGAAATGGATGCAGGCAGAGAAAATCCCAAGGGACCATATAAATTCTGCTCTACCTGGCTCAAGGAAGCCTCTTATATCAGCATGGTTACTAAATTCTGGAAAGCAAATCCACCTGGTGCAAGGGGAAATTTTATGGAGGGATTCATTAACAACCTCTTAGAGCTAAAGAAATTATCAAAGAATTGGGCACACCACAAAAGAATCCAGGATGATCACTCTTTGAGGCAAATTGAACTCGAGCTGATAAATTTTGAAAATGATCTGGGTGGACTGTATAGTTTAGAGGAACATACGGAGAAGATCACATCCCTCTACACAACTCAAAGCAAAATTCTCAAGGACAGAGAAGAAGCCTAGAGGCTGAGAAGCAGAGCTATTTGGATGAAGGAAGGTGATGTAAATACCAAATTTTACCATAAGTTCACCAATGGGAGGAAGGCGATTAATACTATATGGCAGATACAGGATAATAGGGACAGATCGCTAATACTTTCCCTTGACTTGCCTTGCTAGCCACCTCACATTTCAGAAGGGCATACAGTGCCCCTCGGGACACTAATCTGACTGGGATTATTAGAGTAGCTGAGCATTTTCAACGATTTATGGAGCAAGAAGAGGGTATTGTTCTGACAAAAGAAGTCACAATGGAGGAGCTGGAGGCCACCTTAAAATGGTTTAAAAAGGACAAAAGCCCTGGACTTGATGGTTGGACTATCGAGTTCTACCTATCTTTTTTCGACATCATTGGCATAGACTTATTAAAGGTTATTGAATATTCTAGAAACAGTCGACATCTGGAGGCTTCCATCACCTCTACTTTCATCGCTCTTATTCCCAAAGCTAATAATCCACTCTCCTTTGATTAATATTGTCCTATTTCGCTCTGCAACTGCTTGTACAAGATCATTGCAAAAATTATAGCCAACTGGATGCGACCCATACTTTCCAATCACATTTCACCTAAACAATTTGCTTTCCTCCAAGATAGGTAGATACATGAGGCCATTGGCACTGCCAAGGAAGTCTTACATTCTCTCCACACCAAAAAAGGCAAAGGTATGATTCTAAAGGTTGATTTATCTAAAGCTTTTGATAGAGTGAACTAGTTGTACTTAAGAATACTTTTAACCCATATAGGGTTCCCCTTCAATTTTATAAAATGGATTATGTGTTGCATCACTAACATTCCGTTTAGTGTCCTAGTCAATGGGAGCGCATCCCCTTTTTTCTTCTTAGAAAGAGGTTTGAGGTAGGGATGTCCTCTATCACCGCTACTTTTCTTGCTAGTTATGGAGGGGTTTAAGGAGAATCATCAGGGAAGAGCACAGAAGAGGTAGATTACAGGGTATCAAGATGACAGATGATTGCACGCTCACACACCTACTATTTGTGGATGATGTTCTGATCTTCCTCAATGGAAGTATTAGTGACCTCACCAATATCAGAGCCTCTTTTACCTTATTTCATGAAGCTACGGGCATGTTGATCAATGAAAATAAATCTACCCTCACAGCTACAGCTTGCTCTCAGCATGAACTACAGTTTGCCCTGCATCAATTCTGGTTTACTATGCTAAATCTTTCTGAAGGCCTGAAATATCCGGGGTATAAATTAAAGCCTACTGGATACAAGATTTCCAATTGGACCTGGCTCATTGCTAAGCTAGAAAAGAGACTCAATATCTGGTACCTCAAATATTTATCTCGAGCTGGTTGCCTTATTCTTATTAAGAGTGCCTTGGAAGCCACTCTAGTATATTGGATGTCCCTAGCTTGGATTCTTAGAGGAATACTAACCAGAATACAAGCAATTTGTTGCAAATTCTTATGGAGGGGAATTCAGCAAGGGAATATTTTTGCATGGGTTAAATTGGACGCTCTCAATCTACCAAAAAAATGGGGAGGTTGGGGGCTTAAGAAATTGGATGACTTTTCCTCTGCTTTGGTAGCTAAGCTAGGATGGCACCTGGTCACATCTGACAGCCTTTGGTCAAGAGTGACAACTTCGAAATATATTGCCCCCTTACATATCTTAGATTGGATCCCAAGGCCAAACCGGAACATTGCTAGGATATCAACCATCTGGAAGGTTGTAATAAAAGCTTTGGACACCATTCGGGCATGCCTTATTTGGAGGATACTCTAGGGTCACAGTGTCCGCATTGGTATTGACCTGTGGGTGGGTTGCGGGAATGCACATAGATTGCCTCCTGATCTCCTCCAGCACCTCCGGGATCACAACATCTCTCACATAGCTCATATCGCAGACAATGCGAACTATTCTTTTCTATACCAGTCTTGGAAATCCACCTACCAGCTCAACATCCCCCATCATTGGCATCAAACCTGGGATGACTATACTCGGGCTCTATTAGAAGCTCACATTCACATAACATAAGGAGAAGACATACTCATCTGGGCATTATCTAAATCAGGTAGATTCTCCCCAAAGGAAGGATACCTGTTTCTATCGGCTGCAAGGAAACCACAGTCCATACAGGCTTTGTGGAAACATCTTTGGAAGCTGAAGGGCCCCCTAAGGACTCAGCTACTTATGTGGTGCATCTTGAACAATAAAATCCCTATGGGGGATAACCTTCTATAACGCACCTTTAACGGCCCACACTGGTGTTATCTATGCAAAAGTGCTTCTGAATATGTATACCACATGTTCCTCACATGTCTAGAAGTGCTTTGGTACTCCTTGGTATCCTCCCACAAGCTATGCAGCCTCCCCTTGTTATTCTACTGGGCAATTTGGATCGCTCACAACCTCTTAATCTTTCAATCTGTCTCTTCCCGATAGCCTATCATTGCTGCTAAAGTCTTGGCCGATTATGCTCTCATACCTAATGACCCCCCACCTTCGAGGCCTAGGATCATTACTCCAGAAGTATTTTATCCCCATATACCGCGAGCATATTTTGATGGTGCCACACAGGAGGATGGTTGCGAGGGAGGGGCCATCCTTCATATCTCCTTCACTCATTACTATAGCTTACTCCTGGGCTTTAGAAGAGGCACCAACAATTATGCAGAGCTATCAGCAGCAAAACTTATTTGCATTGGAGAATAACTGCAGAGCCTTACAATTATTTGGGGATTCTAAAATTGTTTGTGACTAATTGAATAGAACCACTAGATGTTGGTCTTTCTCTTTGAGACATATACTGGATGAGACTCTAAGATTGATTACTCATTTTGAATTTTTTACTTGCAATCATATCTACAGGGAGTGGAACACAGTTTCTGACTGCCTTTCCAAAGAAGCTGCGCTCTGGGAGTCGGGCATCTGGATGATCTGAGAACAGAATGATGGTGCCCATTACCAGTACTATCATAGGCCTTTTATGGATATTATTGCTTAGATTGAATGGCACCTTGGATATTTAAAAGTTTGTATATATATTGAACTTATGGGCAGTTATGTCGATCTTATATCATGGTAAACAATTTTACTTGGACTATTACGTCCCTACATGGATCAAAGGTCACGGTTTTCTTTTTGAAATCTATAAATCTGGTTGATGACAACTATGTCACTGTACAGTTTTTTGAATATGCATATGCATCTACAAAATGTAATTTCTTATATTAATGAAATTACGAATTTTTCCACGGGAAAAAAAAAACACATTTCAAAATCAGCATGAAAATCACTAACAAAAAAAATGTTCATACTAGATACATGAAAAAAAATTAAGTGTAAAAAATAAGCCCTCTAAAAAAATTTGTGTTGATGCTGCATCAACACTTTTCAAAATCAACATGAAAATCACTAACATTTAAAAGAAATGTTCATACTTGATACATAAGAAAATGTAAAGTGCCAAAAATATGCTCCAAAAAAAAAAGTGTTTATTCTGAATCACCACTTTTCAAAATCGAGTGATTTTTTGCTACCTCAAAAAATGGGTACTAGGTCATTTTCTCGTTTGATCGGTAACTATGTTAACTATTTACTAACATTTGAATGTTAAACTTACAACATTTAAATTAGCATCTCATTTGACAATTAACTAACGAAAGTCAGCATCATATTACATCATATTTAGAGAACAAACACATTGATTAATAATAAGGAAAATTCCTTAATCTCTATATGAATTTACCCAAGTGTAGTGTAGCCTATTACCCTTGAAAGAATTCCCAAATCATATTTAACCTACTATCCAACTATGAGCCTAGCTAGTTTCCTAGTCCTTTGAGTCAGAAGCTCGAAGAACAACAACAATAGTCTAGGATATAATATACTAATCCATGAATAACCAACGAAATAGTCTAGTTCTCTTCATTACCAAGAATTATTTCTCTTACCAATTAGCCAACTCCCACTCTTTCTTTTCTTCCCCCTTTTATTGCCCTCTCCATCTTATTTTTGACGTCCCTGTTATAGCTCCAAATCTCACTCTTATGGTTTGTGATGCTGCACTCATGGCCTAGGGCAACCCCTCCTTCCAGACCTGGTCCAAAAATTTAAAAAACAGTGTTTTATTCCCTATACGCGACATTGCCCTGAGTTAAACGCGTGTACACGCGGGTCTGTGTATACCCAACCCGCATGTATGTATTAAAACACTTAAAAAAATAAATAATTCCTCATTTTCGGGCGGAGATCGCGGGTTTTACCTGCTGATCACCTGTTAGTGCCCGTGGCCCAACTGTTCCCAACCAACTCCTAACTAAAAAACTACTTTGGAGATGGTATAAAAAGACATCAAAGGGAAGGCCTAAGAGAGAGAGAAAAGAAGAGCAAGATTATTATGCTGAGATTTTCCCCATAGACCAGGTCTGAAGTCCTTGGTGCCTTCTGCACTTCCCCCATTTTGCATAGGAAACCCTTGTTTCCATGTGTATTGGTGATCATCCATCCTTTATATCACCATTGAGTAGGACTTGGAAGGAGCTCTTGTTGGAGGCTTGAGGTTGGAACGAATCCGGGAGGAAGCTTTGTTTGGAGCCTGCTGAAGGTGTTTCAGGTGAAATCTTTCCATTATATGTACTTTACTTGCCTTTATATAAAGAAACACGTCTTGGTTCCCGAAACAATCTTTCTTTATGCTTATGAGATTCTTGTCTTGAATTCTTATGCAAGTAGTTACTCAAAGATTTTTATAACTAACTTTATAGCATGAAGATGGTTTTCATATAAGTATTTGTCCATGTACTGTTGTGTTCTTTGATTTGTTTGTTTTACAGGTCAAAGAAGAAGAAGGGAACTCCAAGAAGGGTTTGGACCCTAAAGGCCTTCTCGAACGTAGGACCTTAGGTACGTACCCTAAACATTAGAATTTGCTTAAAGTGAAGATAATGGTTGTGTGTGTGTTTCTTTGAATAAGCAATTTTCAGTTTGATAGAGTCTTAACCCAAAGGACCCTAGGGGTACTTTCCCTTCAACCAGAATTGGCGACTCCGCTGGGGAGAAACATTCTTGTTGTTCCTAGTTTGGGTAGCCTTCAAGCCAATCAAGGCTCAGCCTCTCTGTTTGCTGGTTCTGACTGTCTGATCTGTTCTTGAACTCTAAGCTTTTCCAGTTTTTCAGCCTGTGGTTTTTATTTTTCTTGAAAGTCTTCATATACGCTGTTTTGCTGGATTACAAAAGCGTATATACGCAAGTTGTACTAAGTGAACCCGCGTATACGCAGGTTTCCTCAGTTACAGTAGCATGTACACGCACTCTGCACATCACTGCAGGCGCGTATACTATATAATTTTCAAGATTTATAAATTTTCTTTTTGCTGAATGTTTGTCTGGTGGTTTGGGTCAGTTTCAAGCAGTCATTTTCCAGTAACAGTCCTCTGTTTAACAAGGGGCATCTTGTTCTGAACTCTCTCTAGTTATAAGGAGTATTAGTCTTGTTTTCGTTGATTGCAAGCGTCATTGATTTTTGACACTCAAGATTTCTGGTTAAGAATCTTGACTGCTCTGTTTTGGCAGAGTAGGAAGATTGAATTTCAAGCTTTGTGTTCACTTTTGTTTTGATGACCCTTTTGTTTCCTTAACGAAACCATTTTTGTGACCATTTGCTCCTTCGTTTCGGGAAAGTTGTTTGTTACCATTTTCTTGAAACTTGTCTTTTGATCTTTTGGACTTTCATTGCTGCTTTTGATTGTCAAAAAAAGCGATTTCAAACACATTTATTTTTGTTGATTTTTCATCATTTAAAAGGTGTCAATTCACAAAAGTGTTTAGTTGCCTATTTATCAATCATTGGTGTCAGTATTTTTGAGAGCTTTCCTTTGAAAAAGAATTTTTGGTTTGATTGAAAGAAAATCTTTTGAAAGTTTGAGTTTCGCTTTCTTAAACTTGCTTTTCATTTGATTTCCTTTTTTGCGAAGGGAAAGTGCTTTGTTTTTTATCTTAGAACTTGTTTTTATTGTTTGGACGAAATGATTGGTAACACATCATCTTCTATCTAGGCATTTTAGTGGCAAGACACAATTTGGTAAAGCAGCAACTTTCCTTCTTTGTTTTTAGAGGAGTCCTTAAATCTTGCATCCACATATAGTTCTTGCATTAGGATAGATTTGCATCTCTTTTTAGGCATATATAGTTTTGTTAGTTTTTGTGAGTGTGGAGTCTGAAAAGAAAAGAAAAATTTGTTTATATTAGAAGTACCTCTGAACCTCATAGAAATTGCTCTTCATCGAAAACAAAAAGTGCATGTGCATGTAGCTAAGTTTTATTAATTTCTTTTGCGTCCATAAAAACACCACAAGTTTCATCTCCATTACCCTGTGACTTAAAGAACAGCCTAATAAAATCAAGCGCTAAATTAAAATCCACTAGAACTTTCTTGTTTTAGTCAGTTACACCAACAAGTTTAGTATTTTAGGGCCTTGGATTAGGTGAGTGGAGAGTTAACTCTCCAAGGCCACATAAAACGTCAAACATAAGAGTCTGATTAACGAGAGGAAATCCAATAGCGTTAGGAAGACCAGGAAAGCTCCGGATCTAGGAGTTAAGCACGAGGGTCTGTGAAGACAGGGAAGAGAGATACCCCCTCTCCTACTTGTCCGAACTTACCTCACGACTGTTCCGCCTGGCTTCTGCGACGAGTTGGTATCCATAGTTGCCTCTCCTAGGGATCTGCATAGGTGGCTGCGGAGGGGAATCCCGTGGCACTTGAGGTCGACGTTGCATCACTCTCGACAGTACTACTGGAGGGCACCCTTGCGAAGCTTGGGGGCTTGCACCGGCGCAGGCTGTTGTTAGGAGGTCAGCGTAACTTCCTCTGATACCTTCGCTGATAGGACTGGGCCCTCATCATCCCAGACTATCTTCAGAAGGCCCTTTGATTCACTTTCTCGTATTTTGGTGTCCGGTCCTAATCACCCGGAGCGGAAATACGTGGAAGTTGTTTGACTGGCTGTATCTTTAGGGACTTTATAGTGTGTGCTCTGTGCTCCTAGTTGGCCTAGCTTTTAATTTTTTGAGTCTTTAGTTAGATCATCACAAAAAATTCAAAGTGGCTGACCGATCTCCAAGACGGTCTCGAAGACTTCGTGGTCTCTCGCCACCTAGTTTAGAGCCTTCTCCTAGAAGGCGTAGAGGCAATACTACCGGTGGGGTCCGTCCCACGCCGGTTGACGCATCGGGGATTGATCCTCCTCTCAGGCACATTAGCGGCCAAGCAAGACCTGGCACTTCTGAGCAAGAGAGGGATACTCCAGTCCTTTCTCGAGTTCGCTTTCAAGCAGAGAATAACATAGAGGTAGAAGAACTTTCAGAATCATTAGTGGTTCCAAATTCTCCTCTACCATTTAATCATCCAGACATATTGCAATACGTTGGGACTCCATCACATAGACCAGCAAGTCCAGGTTACGCTACGCGCTTACCATTCATGACCACTACTGGAAGCATGGCTTCTACGAGTGCTGCGACTATGCAAACCCCTACATCGGTGCAAGGGGGAGGAACCATTTCCATCCCCTCCACTTCCTTGTTTGGATCTTTTGCGAGCACATCTCTACTTGGGTCTACCTCCATTTCGTCCACGAGTGGAAATGCCCAAACCAATGCTTTTAGTACTGGACTCTTCTCTTTTGGCACCCAATCATAGGGTATTCCATCGGTTCCGTTTAGTGCCGCTACGTCCATGATGGGCGGATCGGCTTCATTCCAGGGTTTTCCTTTCAGAAGTGGTCATATACCACATTCCAACCCGACAGTAGGATCCATGCCTTTTTCTTCTATAGGACAAAGCAGCAATCCTTTCCAAGGTTGGAATAACCCTGGGGTTAGTAGTGCAGGAATTGGGAATCCATTTATCGGCCAACAAGGGAATAGGCCGTACACCACGGTTAGTTCGTTTCAAAGTATTCCTCCCCTTGCTTCAGCTTGGAATCCATATCAGGGGTTATCAACTCCTTACCATTCTTTAGGAGGAAACTTTGCGGGCTATGGAGGTTATACGGCAGGAGTTGGTCAAACTCCGAATTTTGCTGGACCACAAGGCTTGCCTTTTGGTTCAGCCGGTTCTACTGGTCACTTCGGGCAGCCTGGTGCCTCCCAAATCCCAGGACAATCTTTTCAGAACTTTGGGAGTTCTGCCCAGTCTGGTTGGAATCCCCTAGGTCCTCCTAGGCTTCCGTTTCTGGCAACGTTAAACTTGCCAGATCTCACAAAGTTAACAAACGACCCAATTAGGTATAATCTGGCCTGGCCTCCGGTCCCAACCAAACTCCCTTCGGACATTCCAAAATTCGAAGGGAAGAGTGGTGAGGACCCGGGCGACCACGTAACCACATTCCATCTGTGGTGCTCATCCAACTCCCTCATCGAGGATTCGATTAGGTTGAGACTCTTTCAGCGCACCTTGACTGGTAATGCGGCAAAGTGGTATATAGAGTTGCCAGGGGGCAGCTTTACATCGTTCGCCAACTTAGCCAATATTTTCTTAAATCACTTCCAGTTGCTTGTCCGCTATGACGCCGGAACCGAACTTCTGGCCACCTTTCGTCAGGATAAGGCAACCCACATTTCTGATCACATTCAGGAATGGAGACAGAGAAAGAGGCTCATTAAAGCTGAAATACCTCCGGAGTACCGTCTAGAGTAGTTTTTGAAGTCTTTGCAACCCGAGATCTCCAAGCATGTCTCCATGTCTGGGGTCTATTCTGAGGAGCAAGCCATTTTTAGGGCCCAGCAGTTAGAACTAATTTACTCTCAGTCTGGGATCCTCCAAAAGTACTTGCCAGATGCTCCTGGATCTAAGGTTGATTTAGCTAAGCCGAAGCCAGGTCCGCACGCGGACGGTATCGTTGGGTCAGTAGACACATCTATAGTGAACTTGTTGAATCAATTGCAGCAGTTGTCTTTGCAAACTGCTTCTAACAACCAAGTCACATTGTCTAATCCTCCCGCTTCCCAAACTACTTCAATTAATGCCGTCCAATCCGATAACCCCAAAGGAAATCAAAATTCCAATGGGAAAAAGAAAGGATGTGGTAAGAAAAAGAACTCGGATGGGAAGCCCGATGCAAATAAATCCGGCAACAATGCTGGTGGTGGTAAAGGTGAGTCGAGAAAGAAAGTTAAGTTTCCTTGCAAGTTATGCAGTGGGGACCATCTAACTCATCTCTGCCCTAGAATTGAAGACGCTTAGCGCTTGTTAGGACAGCAAGGGACTTCTAGTTCGCAAGCTGTGTTAACTAACCCATTTCCCCAAGGGCAGCAACTTCTTGCTGGCGCGAATTCGAATCCTGGGACCTCCTCAGGGGGCAACCAGGAAGGGGAAAAAGCATCAAATGTTTTTATGATGGGTTCAAATGTCCATGTGACTACTCGGTCACGTGATTATGGTGAAGCTGAAACATCTAAGGATAAAACTGTTCCCAGAGGTAATGACCTTCATATTGAGCGGCCCCCTGTTGAGACTATACCTAGGATACCGAAAGGTTCCGCCAAATGCGCGACAATTAACCCTAATGCTAGGGCCGCCCAGAATTACTCCATTGTGGAGGATCTGGCTCAAAGCCCATGTGCTATGTCTGCTTTAGAGGTTCTCCAGTCGTGTCCGTCTCAGAGAAGTGCTTTACTCTCTGCAATTGGAGAAGTCGATCCAGCTAACTCTTTAGTGCTCTCTTTTGACAAGTCAAATGTCAAAAAGAGACTCCCTCATCATATGGCTTTTTAGATAAAGTCTACATACCGGAAAATCAATATTTTCCGCACCGTTATAGATGAAGGAGCTTCCACATGTGTCATGTCTATGTCATGCTGGAAGGCCATTGGATCACCGTTGGTTGTTCCTTCACCTACCCTATTAACAACATTTGATGGTCACTCTCATAGGCCATACGGGATTATCCCGGCCTTTCCTATATGTGTTGGAGAAAGGTCGTTAATATTGAAGTAGAGGTCATAGACGCTAACCTAGACTATAATATCCTATTAGGAAGGAACCAGGTATACGAGATGGATGTCGTGGTTTCGACTCTGTTTCGTGTCATTTGCTTTCCTCATGAGGGGAAAATCGTTAAGGTTGACCAATTGGACTATTGTCCAGTTGATCCTCAAGCAAACTCTGACTCTACTATTCCTTTAGTGGGTAACCCCCGTCCGCCTACCGAGAGTCTAGGAGTCGGGATGTACTCTTCATTGATGGGTACGTTTAATCTTCCCCCTCCTACAGCTGGTATAGATACAATTTCATCCTCCAGGGATCCTTTACGGAGAGAGTTTGTCCAAACTCCTTATTCTTCGAATCCTGGAACCTTAGCTTCATCTACGACCACATCAGGTGATGACAAGGTGGGTGGAATAGAATCTCTTATATCTACAGTGGAACCTAGATGCGAATCTATCGATAACTCTGTAGATAACCATTCTACTATTTCCTTTGGGAAAGAAATAGATGGTGATGTGGCCCATTTTCAGACCCTTGATTCCACCTTTGCATCAGATTGCTCGGATATTGTTTTTCCATCGGATGAAGCGATATTCAAAGCAATGACGACCGTAGATCGACCTTTGGAAGATTTACATCGTCGGTTACACTTTTATGCCCCTGTGCGTGAAGTCGAATCTCGGTCCTCCAGTTCGACTAGTGATGTTTGTACGGTCCCTTTGGCTCCAACACATTCATTTGCCGAAGAGAGTATATTGATTGGTTCGATCGTCGTACCTATAAACATCCCTAGGAGTGAGTGGGCGGAGCCTCCTGATGGGATATACCCAAAGAAGTACTTTGCTTAGTTAAGGCTGGGCAATGACTTCTTTCTACTTTATGTATATATTTATACATCTATCGTCGAGTGTTTTCTGATATCAGCACTTTTTGGTTTGCTTTGGCAGGTGTTGATGGATGATTTGGCTTATTTTGGGTTCGCCGATGGTGCTAGTCGGCACACTCGGAATCTTGCTTCCGTAGCTTGGGTACTTTATTATCCAACTGGTCAATTGATGGTATCGAGAGGCGTGTGTATCGGTCCCGCTTCAAACAATATGGCTGAGTATACAGCTGTTATCAATTTATTATCCGAGGAAATCTCTTATGGGATCGACTCGTTGGTAGTATATCTTGATTCTCAATTGATAGTGTCTCAATTAAATAACATTTATCGGGTTAGGGATCCTTTATTATATCACCAATATTTAAGGGTGAGGTTGTTGCAAAGATCATTTATTTACATTAATTATTTGCACATTCCAAGATCTCAAAATTGGTTAGCTGATTCTATCGCTAATCAAGCATTAGACTGGCATATCAATCATTCATCATCATAAAATCATGCATCAAAAAGTCAAACTGTATATATATATATATATATATATAGATATATATATATATATATATATATATATATATATATATATATCATAAAACGCCTCGAGTGTACATATGTGTGTCCAAAAATATACAAAATTGGGACTCAAATGCCCATAATCATGTCAGGCATATCTAGCGCCTCGGCTCAGGATGAGCGTCTAAGTATGTCACTATAGCGTGGGCCACGCGCCGAAAGATGCGAACCCAGTCATGTGGCATGCCAACCACATGACGCTGCATATCCGGAGGAAGGTCCTCTATCTCGGCCATCGGTACTTGGCAGCTCAGTCTCGCCAAGTGTCATTGGACGTTGTTCAGGGTCTGTTCCGTATCCGCAGCCGCCTCTTCGGCTCCTCGGCCACGCCGTCCATGCCGCGGGAATCCATCTGGTCGTACAAGCCCAATGTCTGGAACATGATCATCATATTAGTCATTTGAATCTCATCAAAAAATATTTTTCAAAATTCATCATTATATTTGAAAAATCCAAAAAAATCATAAAATCATAAAAAAATTCTTACCAATCTCGCCCCATGCTACATTTGGTGGTAACACTAGATCAGGATCTCCTTGGAAATCCAGCCCAGCATAGGGGTAGCCATCCACGGTGATGATCTGTTGCTCCCACCAAGCAAAGAAGTCGTCGTCAAATGCATTCCTTGGGACTTCCCCACCCCCCAGACGTTTCATCAAGTCAGCCCACCGGCCCATGCGTGGATCACGTGGACTACTGATGGCAACTGCTACCCTGGGACGGAGTGCGGGAACCTTCTCGAAGAAAAAGTGCACAAGATGGTTTCGAACCCAAAGTTCTTGGTCTGTCCCCTCCTGATAGAAGTGAGTTGTTCCTTCATGTTGGCAAGGAGAGGAGTACACCAGTCAAACACAGTAGTGAGACAGTCCACTGCCACGCTCATGTTTACCCGTGACGCCTGATGTAGTGAGGATGATCCGTTCACTCGAGCTATGGTGAACAAGATTATCCTGAGTGACAAACTCTCCACATGTGGGATAGAGATCTGGCTCCCGACCTTCCGATGACCCGGGCAGTAAAGCTGTACATAGTCATCTACACTGAGGCTATTCCGTGTCCTGCCCCGGGAATGTACTACCTCTCCCCTTCGGGAAAGGCCCGTGATAAAATATATGTCTTCCACTTCTACCCTGAGTGGCATCTGATCAATCACAAATGCTTCCTCATCGACATCCCAATAATCAATGAGTCTCTCGAGCAGACGCGTGTTTGCTTTCATATTTGGCAATTTGAAGAATTTTAGCAACCCGCATCCCCGTAAGGCATCTAATGCCTCATCATTGTTCATAACTTCATTATCCATGGCTGAGTGCTCTCTTTCACGCCATGTGATAGTCATCTTGGAAGAAAAAATCATTTTCATCCGTTAGTTTTGTTTATAAAATTAGTTCGCTGCGCACACGCGGGTTCATATATACACAGTCGCATGTAGGGTCGTCGTATACGCGAGTTCAATATTGCCAACCCGCGTGTACACCGCGAAAGAATTTTTTGCAAAAATCCAACGGTAAAACATCAACTAAAATTCCTAAAAACTATCACAATTAATTGCAAGACAAGTTTAGTGCTTACCTAGAAGTTTTCGGCAAGTTTGAACGGTTGGAAAAGTCACAGGGAAGTTTGCTCCTTCTGCTCCACAATTTTTGCTCTCCAAGTCAAACGGTGAAAATGGTAAGTCAAAAATGCCTTTTATAAGTTTTGAAAATGCAAAAATTTTTCAAAATTTTATTTTGTTTGGCTTCATGTCACTTTTAACTTGGGAGCTTGGAATACCGAGTTTGGTTTGTTTTCAGGACATTTTGGACATTTTTCGACAGTTCGAGACGGTTCCATGACTGCTGACCCGTCATGGCAGGTATCGTGTTTTCACTGGCATATAGGTTAGGGACACCATTTTTTCCGTTGCATTATGCATACTAGCCTCCATCTGACCGATCCATCTGCCGTAGGGTCCACCCCATCGTGTTATGGTTAGTAAGCCATTTTCACTCGCCGATTCTTTAAATCATGACACGATGGTAGAGCCATACCTTTACATGGGCTTCGTAGTTAGCACCTCACTGACATTTGTTGCCCATGCTGCTTCGTTTTGAGTAGGCTCGGGAGTCCTCTGTAGTCCCGCCATGACTTATGCGTTGAAGACTCATTCCCCTTTGCTTCTTCGCTTCGTTCTGGCTTTATACCCTAAAGGCTCCTATGTGTGTTGAGTTGTACTTCTGCATTGCATGTTGACCATTTGCACCTTTTGGCCTAGAGCCGGCTTCACTTGGACTCGTGTTTAAGCCAACTTTTGACCTTGACGTCTGCAAAATCAACCTTGCATACCTTTGACTTCTGCAGCTTGACATACCTTGATTCGTGGAAGGAACATACCTCTGAGTGTCACTGACCAGTTTTCACCTCCCTGCATTGAGCATAGGAACGTTCCTTTCCCAGGAACTAGATCATCTGTTTCACCAACACTCGTTCTTTCCACTGTACCATATCATTCTTTTATTCTTTTTCCGGCTTATCAGAAAAAGACAAAAAAATTAAATATTCCAAAAAAGAGCGGGAACAGGGACATTATTTCCATTTATTGTTGGTAGCTAGAGTCAGTCGTGTCACCCTTGAACAAAGCACTCAAAACAAAGTCTCCTCCGCATGGGTGGGATTTAGTTTGACTTAGGTACGCCATAACCTTGTTATCGAGTCAGTTCTCCCCCGATTGGTTATATCTTCCAATCATATGGAGGGTTTGTGCGTGCCTCCTGCATGACAAACTTATACAGATTCATTATATGCTGCCACATAGTCACATTGAGTCGTGCTTTTGTTCAAGGGAAGTTAGCCTGAGTCGGCCTTTCTGCGGTGTCTCTTGACTCATTTTCAGTCGGCCATCCCTGGTTGTCAGTATCATGTCTATCATCACATCAGTTATATTGGTCCTTTACTCGTGCCGGTTTGAGAAGGTCCCCATTGACTTCTTGCTGGCGGGTCTTGTCCTTATCGACGACGACACCTTGCTCTGAGGACAGGCCTAGAGCCGCACCCTGGCCCTATTTTCATTATTGATAGGTCACCTTGTGCTCAACATCGATTAGTATCATGGGTCTTTGACTGAGTGGTTTCCCTTGTGTTCGACATCAGCATACATTATCACACATTGGGATTTGTGCAGTACCTTGGTTTCCATTTGACCCTATTGGTGGATACCTCGCCTATGTGTCAGCTTTCATTATTGGTTGGTTCAGAGGGTTTCTACCGTGCGCTAGCCACATCTTGTGTACGCCGGAAACGTACTTCGGTTGGGTTACTACATCTTTTTCGTCCAATTCCTTCCACATTATTGGCCTATGGGTTACACTCGCGCTAGATTGATGGAGGATGCCTTAATGCCTTCCTTCTAGCGGATCTTTCCCTATCGACTCCGACTCATTGCTCTGGGGCAAAGATCTAGAGTCCATTTGGCAGTACCTTGGGGTTTGCAGTCATTAGTGGCATATCCTTCGCTATCGACAATGGGAAACCATCATTGTCTCCTGATCGATAGATTCTTACAGGTGTTCGACTTCATCTCATCTATTCACACTTGTTAGATTGTACTGGGTACCTTGACGCTCATTATCATTATCAGTGAGTAGTCTCGCGTTTGTTAACGGTATACATCAATGACTGGTAATCAAATGATTTCTCACATGGTTGACTTCAGATCATTTATTCCCATGGTGTAGAAATGTACCACGGCGGTCGGTGAAGACCTCAGGTTGTATCAGCATTCATTGGTTCACTTGACAGTTGCTCCTGTTACTGCTAGTTGATACCACTCCACCTTATATGTTGCAGTCAGTCATGGCGACATTCTATATGCTGGCACCTGAGTTTGCAGTGTAGTACCATCCTATTCCATCATGTTCAGATGGTACCTTTTGGGATCAGTCTTTGATATCAGTGATCCATTGCATCTTTCAGCATCATTGACAGTCTTATATGTGATATTCAGACATGTACTTACTCATTATGATCAGATGATCCATTATGTATCTTCCAGTCATTTATACTTGTATACTTAGTGGATCCGCTTGTACTTGATATGCGGACATGCTTTACTTTTCCTGAGCATGGGTATGCCCGCCTCAGACAGTGTTTCTTTCTGATCTCCATTTGGTGGCTTGGCAGGCTGAATTCTGGTGCAGTCCTCCTCGGTTTTTCGACAGAGTTCCTTTCCATGTTCTTACATAATATATTTCGGCCATCATGTTCCCCTTCTGACCTCATACATTAGGGGGCATCTGTTATAGCTCCAAATCTCACTCTTATGGTTTGTGATGCTGCACTCATGGCCTAGGGCAACCCCTCCTTCCAGACCTGGTCCAAAAATTTAAAAAACAGTGTTTTATTCCCTATACGCGACATTGCCCTGAGTTAAACGCGTGTACACGCGGGTTTGTGTATACCCAACCCGCGTGTATGTATTAAAACACTTAAAAAAATAAATAATTCCTCATTTTTGGGCGGAGATCGCGGGTTTTACCTGTTGATCACCTATTAGTGCCCGTGGCCCAACTGTTCCCAACCAACTCCTAACTAAAAAACTACTTTGGAGATGGTATAAAAAGACATCAAAGGGAAGGCCTAAGAGAGAGAGAAAATAAGAGCAAGATTATTATGCTGAGATTTTCCCCATAGACCAGGTCTGAAGTCCTTGGTGCCTTCTGCACTTCCCCCATTTTGCATAGGAAACCCTTGTTTCCATGTGTATTGGTGATCATCCATCCTTTATATCACCATTGAGTAAGACTTGGAAGGAGCTCTTGTTGGAGGCTTGAGGCTGGAACGAATCCGGGAGGAAGCTTCGTTTGGAGCCTGCTGAAGGTGTTTCAGGTGAAATCTTTCCGTTATATGTACTTTACTTGCCTTTATATAAAGAAACACGTCTTGGTTCCCGAAACAATCTTTCTTTATGCTTATGAGATTCTTGTCTTTAATTCTTATGCAAGTAGTTACTCAAAGATTTTTATAACTAACTTTATAGCATGAAGATGGTTTTCATATAAGTATTTGTCCATGTACTGTTGTGTTCTTTGATTTGTTTGTTTTACAGGTCAAAGAAGAAGAAGGGAACTCCAAGAAGGGTTTGGACCCTAAAGGCCTTCTCGAACGTAGGACCTTAGGTACGTACCCTAAACATTAGAATTTGCTTAAAGTGAAGATAATGGTTGTGTGTGTGTTTCTTTGAATAAGCAATTTTCAGTCTGGTAGAGTCTTAACCCAAAGGACCCTAGGGGTACTTTCCCTTCAACCAGTCCCCCTCCATTCCACTACACAACCCTTCTTGGGAAAGGGGTGGTTATCCACTTTGTATTCAAGAGTTAGGTGGCAACTAAGTATTATACACATTCACTACTTCACACAAACCGACCAAAGTTATTGAATTCCTATCTTACTATGAGATATTTATATCCCTATAATATAATTCCAAATGTCAACAAATTATAAATTAGTTAATTAATAACCTATTTTAATAATTAATGTGTTTATGAAACTATAATAGTATAGACGTACTAGGTATGTAGGCGTAGCTAATGCACTCGTATCCCATGCATGGACTATAAGAACAAGTGGCATTCCTAATGCATTATTCTTACATGTACACAACTAATTATGCATAACAGTAAAAGAATTGTCGAATAATTCTCATTAATGAAAACACAATAATTCAATTCCCATCCATCATTGTACTTAAATTATCATAATCAAGTTATCAAGTGTTCTAAACATTATATGAACTATGTAAGAAATAAAAGAATGACATATTCAAACCCAAGTAGGATGCTCATTTGGCTCAGAATCATTCCTCCTAAACACCTACTTTCATCTTCCATCCCTTCCTCTACTACAATATGTTAAAGCCTTGATTATATCGAACTAATTCCAAATATAATTTTAAGGTGTAAACATTGACTATATTGACTTAAATTCCCTACTAGGCAATCCGTAGTCACTATCACATGTCTAGTTAAGCATGGTTAACATGATCTCTTATGCCTCTAGGTTTTGAAGGATGTGTAGTGGAAAAACCTCTGCCCCTCCTAATTAAATAAAGTATAACACCCTAACATTCATTCCAATGTGCAATTGTTGTTGTTCTTAGAGCGGCATCATTGAATAACCAATCTAGGTAACTATGGTTCCTATAAAAAACCACATCTACGAACATATCATTGTTAATGATTAACACATACAACTACATTTTTATGTCCATGAAATTAATGTTACCTTAAGTGCTAGAGTTATTTAGATATCACCTAGCCCATTAACCTATAGGTTAGCTTACCACAAACAAATCTCTATCCATAATCATATAAGAATTCATGTTATAAATAATGTTACATATTTGCATTTATGTAAAGAAAACCATGTGCATTTCATGAATTATCCATTCATAATATATATCAAATTGGTATCCATGTACCAAAACTTCACCTTTAATTTCCTACTTTAAGGAAATCACATAATCATCAACACTAAGAACAAAATATAGAAAAGCTCATATATTATCCTCACATAGATAGGTCCACATGCCCTCATAACAATTGTTTCTATTATTCTTCCTGAGTATAATAGATATTATGCAAATAAAGTACATGTTAATCCATAACATAGTTTACCTATTAAAAGCGAAAGAATGGGGCATTAAATTATTATTGCAAACCACTTCAATTCTTCACTTAGGATGTCCAACTTCTTCCTTTTAACCTCATTTCAATATCCACATTTATTTGACTCCTCATATTCAATTCTTAATCTTTCTCTACACATGCTAGTCTATTTTCATGACATGCTCTTAGTCTACAAATGTTGTTACATCTAGACACATCTAAACACAAACTTCCAAGTTACACCTCCAAGCTTACTTCACATGCTATGCAGACTTCTCAATCAAATTCCCCTTGTTTAAAAATGTTTACAGCTTTGTATGCATATCCATTCTCCTTTCTCCACCACTATTTTACCCTTTTGCAAGTTGTGGTACTCTTGGTTTGAGATAAAAGTAATTTGAGCATCTAGTTTGCCTCTCTATTTAACCTAATAATATTTATATTTCAGCCTTATGTCTTAAACACTTTTTTCTTGGAAAACTTTCTCTACATCTAGTTGTTCTCTTTTAAAGAATTGGTCCATCAAACCCATTTCTACATTCTCTTTATATTCTTATTCTAATTCATCAACATTGTATTCTACAAAATCATAGATATTATTTACATCAAATATGTGTAAAATATCCAACTCTACTAACAATTCCAGTTTAAAAATATTACCTCCAATTCTCTTTCTAATTATACAATATCTAGTTTTCTTCACATTCAACTTGCTATACTTTACCTTAGGATAATGTTGCTTACTCAAATTTAACATCACCAAATCACCCTCTCGGAATATATTGTATTTGTGTCTTCAGTATGTTCCCTTTTATATTACATGGTAATTTTTCTTGAATCCCCTTGAACTGTGCATGTATTCCTATCATCTTCTCAACAAAAGTATTTGCGTCATCACTTTGTTGAAACATAATAGGGAAATCAACCAAATATTTCACTCCTTTTAGCTTTCTTCCATGGATAATTTTCAAAGGAAACAATATTATTGACCTATGCATTATACTATTGAAAACAAACAAAACATATGCTAAGAAAATTGATCCCACTACTTTAGTATGTTACCTCTAGACATCTTAAAGTATTTCCTAACATTTCATGAACTGGCTTTGTCTTTCCAATATTTGTCTAAAAATTATATTCTGAACTCTATAATAAACTTGTGCCTAATATCTTCCATAATGTTCTCTAATTATGACCAAGAAATATGATATCTTTGTCTAAGGTAATGGTCTTCAATAATCCATGTATCCTTATAATTACACACACGTGCGCGCACACGCACACGCACACTGTTGTGGGGAAAAGTATCCGATGCGGATGACACTAACCCTTTCTAAAGGTGACAGACTTTAGCAACAACTGAATGACAAAGTTTTCATGTTCATCTTTATAAAAGCACAGAGAGAATAGAAAGAGGATCAACCAACCTGGTGTCTTGCGCTTAGTCGATCCTTGTCCCTCTCGCTTTGTATCCCATTCCCAGCTTTTTACTCTCCAAGCCGATCCAGCTACACACAGAATCTGCACAACAAAAGGGAGAAAACTACGAGATACAAGCAATCATAATTGAAGCATGGATTAGGTTGCATCAAATATACATGTAAACACAAAAGCATCTATGTAAAACAAGTATATAGAAGAACATGCAAACTTTATTGATAGAAAGTAACAGGGTTCCAGAGGAAGTTACAACCAATGATGTTGGCCCCAATCCAGCAGCACCTCCTCGGCAGCAAGAACTCTCTTCTTCACCTCTAGTAAAACAATCACCCAATAATCCTGGCAGTATACCAACAGCACCTCCTTGCTTATACAAAATTCCAGCCTCCCCTAGACCTCATAGAAGAGCTCTATATATAGGAGAGAAGAGGAAAGGATGAGTCAGCTGGAGGCTGGCATATAGCTGACTAGTGTCCTCTCCATCTTCAGTTAATCTTCAGTTCCTGTGTCCACTTGGAGATCCTTGCTTACACATGGTGATCAAGTACCTCTTACTCATCACAGGGCGAATCTCATGACCCAAGTGTCAGTTTGGAAGCTTCCTGGGCAATTGACACCTTGCAGGATGACTGTGCCACTTGGCCAATCTCACCCAGCGCAGGTAGCCTTCATTGTTTTTGACTTCCAGCGCAGGTACAGAGTGGGACAGTTGCAATACAGCGCAGAAGCTCAGTTAAGCAGCTGACATGATCCAAAATAAGCCTGTTCTGAAGTGTTTTCAGGTGGAGAACTGATTGGAAGTGTTGTTGATTGATGACCTTGTTCTTTTAGGGGTAAGAACAACATGTTTAGGGACTGAGGATCCCTGTAATTATCGACATTTCCTGCTCCTTGACGCGAGGCACAAAAATGTCTATAACAGTTGCCCCCTAAAGTATGAGGCCGTTAATCGGGTGAAATGCTTTAGCTAGAGGGTCCGAAGTTCGTTCCAGTGCTGAGGAGAGTGCCCTGTAATACAATACAATACAATACATTATCTTTCATTCATCATTATTCTCATGATCTAACTGAGGCGGGTATTCCCATGCTCAGCTTTCTATAAATACATTTTGGTACATATGACAGACGATCGTCTGAAGACAGACTGATAATCTTCCGCTAAAATTATCATCCTTTGAGGAGGATGATCATCTGTTGCAATGATGTACATGGCAAATGCTTTTATATTTCCTGAATATATATCGCAGCCCGGATGGATGAAACTAGATCCGGGGTCTTCAAACTCGTTCGATCTTCACTCTAAGTACAAGTCGATCCATGTGAGAATTACGCTGAAGTCGAACATGGAAAGACATCGCTTGATTACCGGTCAATAATGAAAACCGTTAACAAGCGCGAGAGGAATCACCAATAATGACGATGACCCTCAAGGTACGGCAGTACAATTCACGTGGCGTGAATAAAGGACTTGGCGTCGAACGCCACGCAAAATCTTCTGGTCGAAGGTCATTGATGTATACCTGTCGCCGGAAGTGAGAAACTTGCCATTGAGGCATGCAAGCTTCAAAGTACTGATGGGGGTGTTCCTAGATCAACTTCTTGGATAATGAGCTGAAGTCGACAAGAAGCGATCCGTCAAGGGAGGGCCTTAATGAATCCCACATCAATGACACGGAACGGAGCTAATGACTTTAGTGGAGGTGAAAACAAACTGTGAAATATGATTCAGGGTGGCGATCATGAATGGATGAAGGATAATGTATGGTAGTGGATGGGACACGGTTGACACTTCCAGAATGACCCCTCTTGAACATATAACGACACTGATGCGATGGATCGGTAGCATTACCCCAAATGTGGATGGTGTGGCGAGGACCATGGTGATGAGACCGGTGAATGAAACAACCCAACCCGATAAGGTACGGAGGAAAAGTGTCATGTCCAAGAGTGACTTGCTACCTTTAAACTTTGATGTTCTCCCAATTTTTCCCCAGTCATTTCTGACCAGTACCTCTTTATTTTTGTCAAGCTTGAGGAGGATAACATATGCTTGTTCTATAACCTGCCCTTCGGGCAAGCCCATCGCTATGATTTAACGAGCCTAGCGATAGGGAAACTCGTTCTCGTCTAAAGACAAGTTTGTCGCTATTTAATCATTTTAACGAGTCTAACGACAAGGAAAACTCGGTCCTTTTCATTTTTAGAGAGTCTGAAAAGGTACAGAAAGTCAACTCCATGATTCCTTTTTCGTCAGCAAATCCCTTAAGTCCAAAAAAGTATAAAAACAATACAGAAGGGATGGCTGTTCGGTACTTTTAACGAGCCGAACAAGACAAGCGCTCGATCCTTTTGTGCAATAATCCCTCAGGTCCAAAAAGATTAAAATTTAGAGAAGGGATAGCGTTCCGGTCATTTAACGAGCTGGAAGGCCAAAACTCGGAAAACTTTTCATATTTTACGAGTCAGTGAAAAGAGCTGAAAGAAGACTCGTCTTTTGAGGAACGAGTGATAAACAGGGATAGCTACAGATTCCAGGTACAGGTTGGAATTTTCCAATCACGGCAGTGTCACAAGAATGGCTAGGTGAAATCACTCTTCGCAGCTGTTCCTCAAAATGGGTAAACAAACATATGGAGGTGAACGATTGGCCAAATGAACAGATGGAGGTGATGGAATATAAACACGACCAAGGGCTTTTAATATGGCTTTCAAAGGTTACATTTCTCGAGGTTGTTTACCGGTTCATTTTTCTGGATGAGCTTGAACTGCTAGGGAAAGATTGCTCACAATTTACGTTTATTTTTTAACGAGCATGAACTTCTGCACAAAAACTGCTCGATGATTGCTTTTATTTTTTAACGAGCATGAACATTGCTAAAACTGCTCGATTATTTGCATGCCCCCAGCATCATAATGACGCATGTCAAAGGAGGGTGCCCCCCAAGCTTCATTGCATTCAACTTGGTGGTTGGAATGAAGGTTTACCTTTGAATTTTAAAAAGGGGATTTGTTTCATTTTTTAATGAGGTTGACATAGTAAAAGAACTATCCTCATGACTCCTTGTTTCATTTTTTAACGAGGTTGACACGAGATTAGAACCGTCCTCGGAGCCCACTGTATTTACAGTATTTCCATTAGGGCGATGATCCATGCTGACAAAATGTTCAGGAATCTTCCAAATCCATTAGATATAGAAGATTTCATATTGTAGGTTTCCACTGTGGCCACTTCCGCCAGATTTCTTGCAGGCGGTAGGGCAAAAGTACCCATTAAGGCAGGGTCTTTTAGGAGACCTACTCCAATATTTTGAAGCGAATGATCGCTTCCATGGATCATTGGAATGCTTCCCGTAACTTGTGAACTGTCGGGGAGGAAAGTTTGTTGGTCGACGACTGTAATCCCTCCTTGAAAGGGAAATGCAATCTTCCTGAAGTAGGTCGACACGACTGCGGCCATGGCATATATCCAGGGCCTTCCTAGTAGGATGTTGTAATCGAGGTTTCCATCAATTACTTCAACATCGACTTCTACTGTTTTGCCCCCCAGTTCAACTTCCAAGTTACTTAAAATCCCGTATGGAGTGTATGATCGTCCATCAAATGCTTTTAAGGTCGTTGACGATTTCGACAAGGGTGGTGAGCCTAAATTTTTCCAGCAACTCATCGACATAAGACATGTAGATGCCCCCTCATCAATAATTGTTCGATGAACAGTTTTGTTGAGGGCTTTCACTTGAATAAGGAAAGCTAGTTGAGCTGGTAACTTAGGGTCATATCCTTTATGATCAAAGGCCACAAGATTGGAATCCATTGGGCCAATCCCACCTATTGCTGATAATAAAGTTTTCTCTTGGGAGGGGCAATTTTGCGGTACCTCAAGTGTCGACATAGCGGACGGCGATTGGGCCAGGTCCTCTATTATATTATAATTCTGTGCTATTTTGGCACGAGGATTAAATGTCGATTTGTGTACTACTCCCTTTGGCAACTTTACCATTGGTTCAGGAATGATCGGTGGCACAACTTTGGTCAAAGCTGTCGTCGAACTACTAGGTTGTTCATTAGCCTTGTTATTTGACAGCCATGGATTCCCGTAATCTTTATTCCTTGTCAAAGCATTATTCTGCTGCTTTGAGGTAGACAACATAAGCACTTGGGATCGGGAAGCATTTTGATTAGCAACCAGATTTTGACCTGGATTAGGAAACGGATCAGTCAATACTGCTGGGTTTTTTGAACTCTTGAAGAGTTTCTTAACTTCAGCTATATGTGGACAATCTTTCGTCCAATGATCCTCATCGCATATATGACACCCTGTCGGGGGTCTCCCTTTCCTTTTCTTTATCTTCTTGCCCCCTGGTTGCTTCAGTTGTTTGCCCTTGTCGGTCGACATGGCATTTACTTCTGAGGCAAGAAGTCGCTCATTTGCATTTTGACTAGAATTTTTGCGTTTGCCAGTCACGCCATTACTGGCGTGAGAGTTAGTATTCGATCCAGGAGGGGGAGGAATTGAAAATTCAGGTCTAGGGGCGTCAGGTATTTTGTCGTAGAGCGTGCCCGACTGAGTATATACTAAGTCTAAATATTGAGCACGAGCAATGACTTGCTCCTCTGTTACGACTCCTCCCTTGGCCACATCTTCCGTTATAGCTGGAAGTAACGACTTTATAAACCATTCAGCTAACAGCTGATCGGGAACGTAAGTTTTCACCATTCTACGACGACGTCGCCACTCATGTATATGATCAGATATGTGAGTGGCCGTTGTCTGTTTGAAGTTGGTAAGGAGTTCTGTCCCTGTTTCATACCTTATCGGTAATTGAAAATGGGTTAAGAAAGTCGTGGCTAAGGAGCTGAAATTGTCGAAAGAGGCTCTTGGCAATTCAATGTACCATTTAGCCGCTGGACCTGTCAATGTCCTCTGGAAGAGGCGAAGCCTTATCGAATCATCATTCAAGGTATTCGACGAACACCACAGATGGAATGTCATCACGTGATTCGATGGGTCTTCACCCGGATTTCCATTAAATTTAGGAATATCTGACGGAAGTTTATGTGGAATCACTGGCCACCAAGGGGCATAAGCAATTGGATCATTCGTCAGCCGGTTTAGATCTGGTAGTTCTAGAGTTGCTACAAAGGGCAACTGTTGGTTCAGGTTAGGCGAAGCATATCCAGGATAAGATGGTATCGCCTGAGCAATGGGTCTTTGCAGACCAGCATTATGCTGACAACTTAGACAAGGTTGATGGGCATAACCATTATAGTATAGTTGCCCATTACTTACAAAGACTTGTTGCTCAGGTCCTTGATATGATTGCTGGAATGGCGGTTGTTGAGTTTGAAACAGCTCTGGTTGTTGGACCATTTGCTGTTGACCAATACTGGATGATTGACCAGGATGAGTAGTCACAGTACTTGTTTGAGCCTGAGTCGCTCCAGATAAGGAGGCACTACCCTGAGATTGTGATTGAGTCGTTGAGCCAAGAGGTTGTTGTATTACAACAGGTGGCGCTTGTACTTGCGACACATTCGCCATACCAGGTATAGTGGCAACATTCGACACAGGGTGGACTGGTTGCATAGAATATACAACTCCTGGTTGTTGAGGCAGTATTGGTACCCAACTGCTGGATGTAATTCCAGTTTGTCCTGAACTTTGTTGTGAACTCACGGATGGGCATCCTCCCGAAGGAGGTAATGAAAAGGCATACTGCCCCCCATATGGCATCAATCCAGAACTCAAAGGGATCGATTGCCTAGGTTGACCTCCAAATGGATCAATTTGGCGAGTTTCAACATAAGAAATACCAGATGATAATCCGGACGAAGAAATAGGAACTAACCATGTCATCGTCCCTGATGGGACTCCGGCTTGTTGTTGACAACTTGCCGGGACAGATGGTATACCAGCGAACATCGTTGGAGTAGCAGTAGTAGCCTCTGCTGCTGCTGTGTCGGACGACACAGTCCTAGATGTCGACGGTTGTTCAGACATATCTAGTCTATCCAAAAGATTTCTTAGAGATTCTACAGGAACTTCCACTCGTGGTGGACTAACTTCGAAGATCAACGCGGGAAGGGTGATGATTATTCCGCTTAAAATAAATTTTATTAACGACGCTTCTAGACACAAACTTGCTTTTTCATGTTTTAAGAGTCGAGAAAAAGCTAAAGATGACTCTAGTCGCCTTCGATGTATTAACGAGCCTGAAGTGACAAATGCTCGGTTGGACTTTTTCAGTTATAGAGTTTGAAAAAGGCCAAAAGAAACTGCTCTGGAGATCTAGGCAGAGGGTGTGCCAAACCTTTCGCGAAACCACAGAATACGTTTTACGGTACGGGTGGTCGATCTTCGTGAATGCTGTGTTCACTGCATCGCGATCAGTAGGGCGGCCGACACGGTTTCCTAAGGATAAAGGATAAAAGCCTATAGGGGTCTCCCAATATACGCGACGGTACGCGGGAGCACAAGTCCGTGTTAGTGCCACCGACTCTCAGGAGGAATCACCCACCTTCGTAGAGATCGACAGTCACTATGTTTAACGACGCCGGAACACGTCTCTACCTAGACCTCTAGATGTTTGCGTTATGTTACAAAGCGTTGTTATGTAAATTGAGTTTATTTTAATGTTGATCTTTCTTAACAGTTTGTCTTTCAGGATCACCACGAGATGTACAGGTACAAATTCCTAAATGCAGCTAAAATGATAAGCAAGCTTTAAAATCTTTTTAGCTTTGAAAATCCTAGCTACTGAAGGGAGAGAAAAACAATATCTTTCCACACAGAGCACAAAGCACAAACTAATGCACTTTCTCCTAGATCAGACACCCAAACTTATCAAAAATGCAAATGCAAGATGCATGTATTTCTTTTCTTTTCCCTTAATGTTGATGTAGACAAAAGGAAACTGTTGTATAATTTTCGAATTCAATTTGAAGCGTAAACAAACAAGTTTTGTCTAAAATGAAAAGACACCTTACAGGCACTTGTTTTGACACTAAAAATGTATGAATTCAAACCATAAAATGAAAAACAAACAAACTCAAACAGCCATGAACAGTAATAAAACTAGCTCTTAAGATCACAAAGACACTTTTACAGTTCAGGATTTAAGAGGTCACAGCTATACTGGTTTGCTTTTCACAATGGGAAACTGTAACTGAAACAAGAAATACTGAAAGAACAATCACAGTTTCATCACACAACTGAGGCGGAATAATGTCAAGGAAAGTTGGCTTACAGCAAGTACAATGACCAGCAAGCAATCAGCAAGAAATCAGTGAAAACAGGGCTCAGACACAATGGGAAACCTCAGGAGGACATAGCCTAACTGGATCAGCGCAGGCTCTGGTCTGTCAATTTGACTTTCAGCGCAGTTCCCGAAGGGAGTACCTGCGCTGAAATGCAGACTGCCTTTGGACAGCCTGCACTGAGACACGAGAGTTGCGTTTACAAGGGTTTCCGGGTCATAAAAAGCTCAAAAATGCATTGTTTTTGCTGAAATAAAAAGCTATAGGTCAAGTACAGGCTAAGGGATGATCAAGAGGATGAAGATCTATCACAAAGAGTAAAGAGTCTTTTGTAGATAAGCTCTTCAAATCTTGAATTTGCTCAGCAAATGAGCAAGAGTAGCAGTCCCTCTACTTCGCTTTTGATATAGTCAAAAGCTTTTCGATTTGGTACTCTTTTTCTTCAAGAAATGAATAGCAAAATACTACAAACACCAACAAGATACTAGGCTCCCCAGCGGAGTCGCCAGTTTGTTGTGGGGAAAAGTATCCGATGCGGATGACACTAACCCTTTCTAAAGGTGACAGACTTTAGCAACAACTGAATGACAAAGTTTTCATGTTCATCTTTATAAAAGCACAGAGAGAATAGAAAGAGGATCAACCAACCTGGTGTCTTGCGCTTAGTCGATCCTTGTCCCTCTCGCTTTGTATCCCGTTCCCAGCTTTTTACTCTCCAAGCCGATCCAGCTACACACAGAATCTGCACAACAAAAGGGAGCAAACTACGAGATACAAGCAATCATAATTGAAGCATGGATTAGGTTGCATCAAATATACATGTAAACACAAAAGCATCTATGTAAAACAAGTATATAGAAGAACATGCAAACTTTATTGATAGAAAGTAACAGGGTTCCAGAGGAAGTTACAACCAATGATGTTGGCCCCAATCCAGCAGCACCTCCTCGGCAGCAAGAACTCTCTTCTTCACCTCTAGTAAAACAATCACCCAATAATCCTGGCAGTATACCAACAGCACCTCCTTGCTTATACAAAATTCCAGCCTCCCCTAGACCTCATAGAAGAGCTCTATATATAGGAGAGAAGAGGAAAGGATGAGTCAGCTGGAGGCTGGCATATAGCTGACTAGTGTCCTCTCCATCTTCAGTTAATCTTCAGTTCCTGTGTCCACTTGGAGATCCTTGCTTACACATGGTGATCAAGTACCTCTTACTCATCACAGGGCGAATCTCATGACCCAAGTGTCAGTTTGGAAGCTTCCTGGGCAATTGACACCTTGCAGGATGACTGTGCCACTTGGCCAATCTCGCCCAGCGCAGGTAGCCTTCATTGTTTTTGACTTCCAGCGCAGGTACAGAGTGGGACAGTTGCAATACAGCGTAGAAGCTCAGTTAAGCAGCTGACATGATCCAAAATAAGCCTGTTCTGAAGTGTTTTCAGGTGGAGAACTGATTGGAAGTGCTGTTGATTGATGACCTTGTTCTTTCAGGGGTAAGAACAACATGTTTAGGGACCGAGGATCCCTGTAATTATCGACATTTCCTGCTCCTTGACGCGAGGCACAAAAATGTCTATAACACACACGCACACACACACACACACATACACAACATTAATGCTTATCCACTACAACAAACACTTAACTCATATCACTTGTACAATCTAGTTAATCCTAGTTTGACAAACTATCAAATAGGAATATCATTTCATGATACCCTTAGGGTAGGTAATAGGTATATAATCTTCCATCCATGGTATATATTATTATATTTATCCATTGTATACAATATTGTATTTTGACTCAATTCCATAACCAACTAGGAAATACTACATCTTTTAATAAATATATAAAATTTCTTTTCTAAACTAGACCAACAATATTTTTCTTCCAATCAACTATGAGTCCTATCTATCCCAAATTGGTTTTTCCATCCTCCTTCATGCAACTCTTTGCTCGAATTATCATGCAAAACATTTAAATATATTGAACATCTTACCTTTAAACATATATCCTCATGTATTGTCATTGTAGGAAAAATCTTAACTCACGACTTTTGTCTTATGAAATTTGATTTTTGTAACACTCCTCTACTTATGCAAAATTTGTAGCTACATGTATGATTCATATATATACTCAAATGAAACTGGATCATTCCACATTGTACTAATCATCAATCTCGTCCTACTAAATGCATTTATTGACAATTTTCTCTTTCCCCAATTTGCTTTGTAACGCAAATGTATAACTATGTAGGAACTATGTTAATCTCATGCACTTCACTTGAATATTGATAAAACTCAAGGCTTAACGAACCATGTATAACACATTCTCTAGGAAAAAAGTAATGTATCGATTGCTTTACTGGTTGTGTCACTTCATAATTCCAAATCATACATGGAGTGCCATTTTCTTACTTCTTTCAAAATTTCACTATGAAATGTTATTTTTCTCCCCTCCTCTCACAATAGTATTATTTCAATAGGTACCCTCCACTTACATCACACTTTACTTGGAATAATTTCTCTATATTTTGGCAACACCATAAATTTAGACCTTTGTAATCCTTGCCTTCAATATATCAAAACTTTTATGTGCTCAAGTTCTCTAATGAAACCTTTGTTACTTCATGCATTCATTGTAGATCCCATGGAGCCCTCTAATAGCAATGCCATGGAAAATACTTACCTAATGTACATTGCAGAAATCTAGTCAATCTAGTACATACTTCACCTTCTTTGTATCCATTCCCAATCCTTTTCATGAGATAAAAAGTTGAAATAAACTAACTTTTTAATTTAAGAACTTTCATTTCTTTAATTTTATTACCAACTTCTCTCTTTTAAAAAATTATATCACTAATTGATATGTTGTGATTGGTCACCTATATTACTAATATAAATGAGAATATAATCCAATTATAGAACAATTAACTTACCTAAGTAATGGTGCAAGAATTTAATCGTTTACCTCATAAAGGTACTTCACACATTAGTCAGAGGAAAAGGCATAACCAGCCATTCATATAAACCATGCTTTTCCTTAATGTAGTCTTACATTCATCTCCCTTTATTGAATCTAATGTCAACCATTCTTAGATAAACCTTCATGAATTACGTCATGTCACACTTAGGTTATCCAAAATGTCTTTCATTCCTTGATATGGAAGCTTGTGCTTCATTGGAACCTTATTAAATGTTATTGAGTCAGTGCACATCCTCCATATTCCATCTTGATTTGGAATGAAAAATGTTGGTATAACACATAAACACTCATACTTTTCTTTATCAATCATGTTGACTACAAATCCTCAACCTGTTTTTTTAATTGTGTTCTTTCTGATGGATTAATAGTTTTATTCGAAGCTTGATATGGCAACAAATGTTGTGGTACCAAATTTATCTCATACAACATCTTCCTTCTTGGAAGAAGTTCATGAGGGAAATATTCTCTCATGATGTGTGGGGAAAAATCTAACAACTTTTCACCTCCTTGTGAATCTATATCTCATGCATGTCCATTTCTCCTCTATCATTATTTTCCTCTTCCTTCACTCTCCAAAAGACAATTTCATAACATTCATTTCTCTCATATACATTGGTTAAGAATCATTTTCTATGAACAATAAAAATTATTTAGGATCCTCATCCTTCATAGGAAATAACTTGAACTTTCAACCATTTTAATGATTGTATATTATTCCTCCCATCATGTACTATACAATGACCATCTGCCACAATCTTCACAATAGTAAGTGATGAGCCCCAAATTTTGGTAACAATTTGGGCTCATTTGGCCTACTTACCTTGCTCAACCCTTCATTTTTTATCACTTATGCATCATTTCTTAGTATATTCGTGTTATTTGTAGGAAGAAGGGCAGTCATTATGCCTATGTGGCTAATACATGATGATTTCAGGTTTTTTGACATTAAATGGAGCAAAGACCACGCAAATGAAGACAAGGAGACAGCCAAGGTGGCATTGCGGGTTTATAGGGAGGTTTTTCACAGCCTTGAATGACCTTCCTCGTGATCTCCACCCCAACTCCGAGCTCGAACAGCTATCCCCACCGAGCTAGAAGGCAGCCAACAGATTCTACAGGAACAGCAGTTTACTTTTAGTTGGACAGCCAAGCTCCACTAATTGAGGAGGCCAGCTTGGCCCTCATCATGTATAAATATTGAGGCTGTAGCCTTCGATGAGACTCTTGAACTTTTGTTGTAGATTTTGGATTACGAGCTGTAGCTCTGTTTTTGCTCTTTGTAAGCCAATTTTGGCATGTTGTTAGACTCATGATTATGATCTTTTAATAAAAGGCAGGCAGATTTGGATTTGATTCTGAGTTCTTAGGGGAGCTATAGCTCTCAGGTTAGGGCCCAACCTGAGAGACCTCCTTCTTTTTGTATTGTTACTTGTCTTTCTTTTATCATTGCATTTCTTTCCTTTACATGCACTTGAAAAATACAGTTTGCTGAGTTGACTGTTTCGGTTTGGTTATGTAGGTTAGTTTCATGAATGCAGTTGTTTCAGTAGTTCAGAATTAGCGTAGGGAGATTGAAGTTACGTTGAGTTCAAAAAGGTTGAATGCATGCTCACTTTCACCTCTGTTTGGGGACCGGAAGTGTAGACCGTGCCAACTGACAAAAAACATTGTTTTAACATATGCATGCAAGTATTGATGTAATGTTTTCGATTGAAGAATTGTCCATACGATTATATCTTGAGTAATGACTCTTTGGTTCAGCATCATGCACGAATTCCCTTCAACTTACATTGTTGTTCTTCGATTCCTAATAAAACAGTTAGAATAGGTTGGTGAACTTTCGTTTACATGCAAGATAAGGGTGATTTGTTTCATGTACACTGCGCAGCACCACTTCATCGTGTTCTTATCCTTCTGAACCGTGCCTAAGCCACCTACTCATCCTTTGTTCAGCTCATTTGCCTCCCAACCCTTCTACTATCCATGTTGCTCAATATTTTTGACCTTCCACTACTCTACCCTTCTATCGACCAACCAGCTTTACACACACCTTCCCCATCTCATCTTTCTGTCCATAGGTCATCTCAAGCTCCTCTTTCATCTTACCAATCCATCCATACAGCTCCTTCACTCCTCCATCACCCAAAACTTCGACTGTAGGACATCCTGTAGAAGTTAGCAGACTTCCTGTAGAAATCCCGAGTTTCCTGTAGGATCCCCTGCAGACATCCTGTAGAAGCCTGCAAACACGGTTTCCAAGCACTCGAACGTTGTGGACTTCTGTGGAATGATGTGAGGGATCCCCTGGAACCTCTCAGAGTCCTCCTAACCGTTCCCAATCCTTCCTCCCCTTCGAACTACCCCTGCACAGTCAAGACCCAGTAAGAAGCACAATCATAATAACTCCACCCACTTGAGAAAAAATACAAAAACATGTTCTCTTCAGTGGAAGTAGTTTAAATTCATGCATCTCATCTCACTAGAAGTAATGGCATCATTTCTAGAAGTTGCATTCCCACCATTGCATCATAAAGATTAAGCTAGTCAGATTAGGGTTTACTAGGGTTTCCATGTTTGGTTGGCTTTCAGTTCATTCTTGCAAAGTAGGTTAATTTCCTTTGAGATAGCCTTCGTTCATCATTTAGAAAGCTTCTTCTGAGAACATATAGAAGTTGGCTTGAGCCCTAGCGGACTTGTGCCAGCTGACCAAGTGACAGCTGCGACAAGAGCTAGTACTTGTGCATACAGCACCGTCGCTTCCAAGTTTGTTACGAACTACCGGGTTGATAAAATTAGAGAAGGAAGCTCCAGGAGTTGTAGCATTATTGCTACAATACTGGAGCCCACCATCTTTTTGGCGCCGTTTCCGGGGAAGCGTTAGAGTATTAGTAATTGTTTCTTTTCTTCTATTTTCCTACTCTCGCCTTCTGCCAAGTAGTTTATTTCATTTTCATTCTGCAAAAGTAGCATAGACATTTCCTGCTTTCATATATTAGCATTTCAATTCCGCAATTTCAATTTTGCAAGCATAGATTAGCATTTCAATTCCGCAAGCTTAGACTAGCATTTCATTCCTGCAATTTCATTTGAGCAGAGTAGATTAGTCCTTTCCTGCTTTCATTTCAATTCTGCATTTTTATTTCAGCAAGATAGTTAGTTGTAGATCAATCTGTTTCAGTTTTGCAGGTACCAAAGAGAAAAAAAAGCAAAAGCAATCAAAAAAGTCTTTCCATTTCATGCCTCGTAGGAACCGAGATAAAACAGGCAAATTCCTACCCAACACCCCCACCACATCACTGAGTCACCCTTCTCTCTTCTTCGGTGACAGTGATCCAGAAGAACCTATAGGTGAACCTCCTGAGATATACGAAGATCCTATAGCAGAAGAAGAATTAGAAACCATCCCATCTGAAGCTATGGCTGACAATAGAGGAGAAGATGAGAGAATAGAAGGTTCCTTCCCCATCCGAGAAACCAATGGAGACATGAAAATGAAAAACATTAGTCCCTCCGTTCTACCTCACTTCCATGGACTGACTACTGAAGATCCTGATACCTTCCTGTTTGAGTTTGATGTCCTTTGTAGAACCTATGACTATACTAAAGATGAGCAGAAGCTGAAACTCTTCCCTTCCACTCTTAAGGATGCAGCATTACGTTGGTTCATGGGCTTACCTGGGAATAGTATCACCACTTGGGCTCAGATGCAGCAAGCTTTCAATACCAAGTACCGGGACTACTGTAGGTCCAAGGAAACCAAGGGAGAAATCTTTCGGATGACCATGGGAAATGATGAGTCCTTAGAGGATTATGAGGAGAGGTTCTGTTGTGGTCACCAACAACCCCCCTCTTTTTTTGATATTAGTAATAACATCAAGCAAAGGGGGACCCTTAACCAAAAAAATCCAAAAATATTTTTTTTTGAAAAATCTTTTGTATTAACTCCCTAAGAGCTATATTGCGTCGCAAAGGAAAAAGGAGCGCTTTCCCAAAGCGCATAAACACACTAAGGAGGAGCGACGCGAGAACTCATCGCATCGCAAGCATCAAAAGCGCTCAAAAGGGGAAAACCTAAAGAGCCCCCGACGGCCGATATGCGACGTCGCAATGTCGCATAAGCAGCACAAAGTGACAAAGCGAAAAACCTTGCGACCTTACGATATTGCGATATGCGATCTGCGACCATGCAAAGCTGCGATCTGCGACCATGCAAAGCTGCGACCTGCGATCTATGGTGTGCGACAAATGAGACTATCAATCGCTGCGATGCCACCTATTTACATCGCAATCTTCCATGCTGCGATGCAAATCGCAGAAGCCATTCGTCGCGGGCATTCCTCGGCATGATCTCTGAGCCTAAAATTAGGCACGCACCTTACGGGAAATTAATGATTGTACGCCTATGTATCCAAAGATGATTATGTTGCATTTTTCGAAGAGTCAAGTCATAATGGGTGACATGATTATGCATTCATTAGAACTTAATTGCTTTCATGTCAATCTTTTCTTCTATCTCTTTTCATTTACGTGAACTATAAGTCAGCAACTGATATAAATCTATATACAGGAAACATCTAAGGAAAAGCGCCAGAACTAGAAGAACAGAGAGGAGATGACTTCGCAGATGGATACCGCATACAGCAGGATCGCGGATCCCAGAGTATCACTCAACATGCTTATGGAAATAGGCTATCTAGGACTCAGAGTCAAAGGCGCACAAAAGCAAAGCGTTTATGAAAGGTCCTGAGTCCCAAATTGGGTAAAGCAAAAAGAAAAACGCTTAAGGGGAAAGACGTCTCAGAAAAACCTGGAACAAAGAATGGAAACAAGTTTCAATTGAGAAAATCGTTCAGGCAACAAAATCCCCAGCTCATTGAGTCATTCGCACGGCCGGAAACCGAAATAGCAACAGCACAATCAGTTTGAAAGAAATCTGAGTTGTACTAAGTATACACGCCGTGAGGACACTCCTCCAGAAGAACACTTTCAAAAATATCTTCTAGTTTGTCAGAAAGAGGTGCCAGCTCTTGTTATTTCTAATTTTCAAGCTTGAACAAAAGGAAAGGACAAGCAGCCGACTCTTTCACGGCGAACAGCGCATCGCTTACAGTACTAAGGAGCAAATACAGAAATGGTTAGAAATTAGATTCAGTTTTTAGAAATAAATTGGTTTTAGTAAAAGGGCGGTCATTTGAATCCGTCCCTAAATTTGTGTAATTAAAATTAGCCGGTTAGTAGTATTTAACCCTTCTCGTTGCATTGGAGAAGGGTCCGGAAATTTTTCAAAAAACTTGTCCTCAGAACATGCACTTTTGCACCCTCGGAGGGGGTTTTTGATGAATGGACGGATCAAGATTTATTTATGTTTGCATTTTAATACCTGCTACTGATGTTGCACTTCTGTACTCTTAGTAGGCATTAGAAGTAAGTAGAAATAGATCATTATTGCTTCAGGTCTGTGAGTATAAAGTCAGTCATAAATGGTACTTTTATCTCTTGATGAGTTTCTACTTGCATTCTTAGAGTAATATATAGCTGATGTTGTTTATATGTTAATGTATGAATGAGTGGACTACCATTTGGCACTTTTGTACGGTGGAGTCATTGATTTATGCTTAATACATGAATAACTAACTATGCGATATGTTGTTCACAACCGTTTTGCTTAACTTTTTATGCAGGATGGTTCATCTTAATTGATTTATATTCTCATAATAGCTGAATAATCTTCATTACCAGTTATTGTGTGAAATCTTTCTAGATCGCATAATGGAAAAAGTTCTATCCCGGGTTAGCGTAGGTTAGATGTGTTGTTCTTGATAGATTAAAGTAGTATAAAATTCAGTCTCAGAGTTCAGAACTAGATTAGCTTAGAAATAATTCCATATTTTCATTATCATATTCTACACACACACACATCACCAAACTCTACACACACAGACCCCCTTAGAACGGGAAGCTGGTCCCGTTATCCCCAGTCGAACCCGCTACACCAAATGGGCACGGAGCCGCCAACCAGGTTCCCGACCGGGTGGGTATCCCCCTTGTTGTTGACCCGATTTCAGGGCCCTCAACAGGTGCCAACTTAGCTATAAGCAGGCCAGGTGCACACTTGACCCTGAATCCCTCAAGTTGGTCCTGCTCCGAGGAGTCCCTGAAGACCTTTTAGATACCCTTCACATGTTAGCTGGGGGAGATATTTACCAGCTGCCTTATGAGGACATCAAGACTATGTTCAGAAACCACTCTAGGGCAGCCCAGAAACGAGGTAGAGGAAACCCTCTCTCAGCTGGTATTCCTTTCTCCAAGCATGAGTTTGCAAATCAATTAGAAGATCTTAAGAGTGAGGTGAGACAGACCATTGCTATGCAACTGGACACATTCAGGATCCAGCAGTAGAAGGAAGAAGCTGAGAGGGCCTTGGCTATCTTATGCCCCAGATGTACAAGGAGACACCCTAAGAACGAATGCCCATTGCATTCAGTCGAAGTGTGCTTCGTTTGTGAGGAGGACCATCCCACAAATCAATGTCCAACCTTACCTGGGCTTAAAGCTATGTACCAAGGGACAGAAGCTCCCACTGAACCTCTCTATTTCCTCAACCAAAGGAGGCCACAAGGACCTAGACCTTACCAGCAGGGGATGCAAGGGGCACCTCAAGCTTATTACAGCCCCAACCAATCGACTCCTATGCCTTCCTGAGGTCCCCCTGCTCATCCTTCCTGGTCTATGCCTCCTCCATGGTCTTATCCACCTCAGTACCCTACTCAACCCACTACTCATTCATATCATTCACATGCCCAGCCACAACCTCAGTGGAATGCACCTCAGTCGGGGTGGAGGCCCCAGTACAACACTCCTCCCGCCATTTTGCCTCCACCACCAATTCAACCTCAACCATTACCTCCTGCTCCTCCAAGGCAACCTCAAATGCCTGCTCAACCGAACCCGAACCCCAACAATAGACAGGCCCAGCAGGTATACACTGGGGAAACATCATGCCCTACCTATGTTGTGGAGATCCAGGAGATCAATCTTCGATCTGGAAGGACTCTTCCAGATTGCCAACCTCCTCCCCCAGAGGACGAGGAGGACAAATAGGAAAGTGAACCAAAGGCTATTCCACCCTTTCCTGAGAGACTAACAGCCACCACACAACCCAACCCAGAGGAGGATGAGCTTCTGGGAGAGCTCAAGCAGTTGTGTGTGAAAATACCACTTCTCCAAGCCATCAAGGATGTGCCAATATACAATAAACTGGTTAAGGAAAAGTGTTTTAAACACCCAGGCAGGCGAAAGAGAGATGCTTCAACCATCAATGTCTTAGGACAACTGTCTGACCTTATGTTAGGACAAGTCATCTGCCCAAAGTATCTAGATCCTGGGAGTCCTGTAGTAGATGTCCACATCAATGGCACCATCATACCTCACACCTTGATTGATCTGGGGGCTGCCATTAATGTGATGACCAGGGATACCATGCTCAAACTCAATCTTCAGGGTTCTTTGAGGAAGACCTCGACTGTACTGCAACTAGCAAATCGCTCCACTGTGACTCCCGAAGGGATTGTGGAGGATGTCTTGGTCTGTGTCGACTCTTGGGAATACCCTGCAGATTTCTTGGTTCTGCAACCCAAGGCAAAGCTTACTGGATATCCTCTTATTTTGGGAAGGCCTTGGTTAGCCACTGTAGATGCTTACATCAGTTGCCGTGCAGGAAACATGACCATCAAAAACGGTCATATGTCCAAGCAGCTAGTCCTATATCCTCATGCCCAACCCTCCTTAGAGCATGACTTACCACTGTGGTTGGAGGAAGGAGAAGAGGATGAGGTGTACTCAGCACCTTTGTGCACCCTAGATACCACTAGAAGAGACCCCCCAACCGAGGATGACTTGATTGAGACTTTGATCCAGAATCCACCTTCCAGTGCACTATCCTTAGAGAAATTGGTGGAGGACGCCCAAGCCAGCACCCTAGTGGACCTTTTTGCCACCAACCCTGTCACTCCCAGAGTCAAGAATGTGGAGTTCGGCCTTGAGAGAACGTTAAATATCAGCTCCTCCCTATCTCCTTCCCAGGAAAAGGAGCTGTGTAGCCTGTTGGCCAGCCATCTAGATGCTTTTGCTTGGAGCTATAAGGAGATGAAAGGAGTCCATCCCTCGGTCTGTACCCATCACATATACATCAAAGAGGGTTGTAAACCGGTTAGGCAACCTCAGAGGAGAATGAATCCAGACCTTAAGGACATTGTCAAGGAAGAATTGCAAAAACTGTTGGATGTCGGATTCATTTACCCCATCTCAGATAGTGAATGGGTGTCCCCTCTGGTGTTGGTTCCCAAGAAAAATGGGAAGTGGAGAATCTGTGTGGACTACCGAGAACTGAACAAAGCTACCAAGAAAGACCATTTCCCTCTACCTTTCATAGATCAAGTGTTGGATGGACTGGCAGGAAAGAAGTTCTTCTCTTTCCTGGATGGGTTTAGCGGGTACAACCAAATCCAAATCAGCCCGGAAGACCAAGATAAGACCACCTTCACTTGTCCTTGGGGTACCTTTGCCTATCGAATTCTTCCCTTTGGGCTATGCAATGCTCCTGCTACCTTCCAGAGAGCTGTCTTGAGCATCTTCTCGGAGCTGGTCCATTATGCGGTGGAAATCTATATGGATGACTTCACTCCTTATGGGTCCAACTTCCAGGAAGCATTGTCCAATCTAGGAAAGGTCCTAACCAAATGCATTGAGATGAACCTGTCCCTTAGTCTTGAAAAATGTGAATTCCTGATGACTGAAGGGACCGTGCTAGGCCATACCATTTCTTGCCAAGGGTTACAAGTGGATCCTAACAAAATTGCTCTCATTAAGAAGGTTCCACCTCCCCAAAAGGTAAGGGATGTCCGGAGTTTCTTAGGATTAGCAGGGTATTGCCTGAGATTCATTAAAGACTTCAGCAAGCTAGCCTCACCATTGTTTGGTTTGTTGGAAAAAGATGTGGAGTTTAAATGGACTGACGATTGTCAGAGGGCTTTGAATGAATTAAAGGACAAGTTGGTGTCAGCCCCAATCCTGAGAGGTCCAAACTGGGCCCTACCTTTCCACATCCACACTGATGCCTCGAACAAAGCCATAGGGGCAACTTTAGGACAAGTTGAACAAAAACTTCCATATGCCATTTACTTTGTTAGCAAAAACTTGTCCAAAGCCGAGCTGAATTACACTGTAAGCGAGAAAGAATTCTTGGCTGTGGTCCATGCACTGAACAAGTTCCGACATTATATTACTGGCTATCAAACCTTTGTACATACGGATCATGCTGCAATTAGATATTTAATGAATAAACCAGATGTGAATGCCCGTATTATTAGATGGTTACTTTTGTTGCAGCAGTTTGATTTGACCATTGTTGACAAACCAGGTAAAGAAAATGTTGTTGCTGACTTTTTATCTAGATTGGATTTGTCTGTAGATGAGGATGGAATAGTGGATGACCAAATGCTCGATGAACATCTGTTTGCTATCTCAGTACTCTCTCCATGGTTTGCTGATATAGCAAACTACCTTGTTTCAGCACAGTTCCCTCCGCACCTATCTTCAAGAGAGAAGAGCAGAATCATCAGAAAAAGTGCCTCATTTACTTCGATCGGGGGCAATCTGTTCAAGCTTGGCCCTGATCAGATCTTAAGGCGTTGTGTAAGGGAGGAGGAAGTCTTTGATATCCTCCTCACCTGTCATGATGGGCCTTGTGGAGGACATTTTGCAGCAAAGAGGACTGCCTTCAAAATCCTGCAGGCAGGCTACTATTGGCCCACACTTCATCAAGATGTCAAAAGATATATCAGCCAATGTGACCGATGCCAAAGAATGGGGAAACCGACTCCAAGGGATGAGATGCCTCTCCAACCTCAAGTGACTCTTGAGCCATTTGAGAAGTGGGGTATGGATTTTGTGGGTCCAATCAACCCTCCTTCGAGGCAAAGGTCTTACATCATTGTGTGCACTGACTACCTGACAAAGTGGGCAGAGACTAAAGCAATCAAGGCAGCAACAGAAGAGAAGGTGGCCGAGTTCTTAAGAGAAAACATCCTCTACAAATTTGGCTACCCAAGAGAGCTGGTCACCGATCAAGGGAGCCAGTTCACATCCAACTTGATTGAAGACCTGCTAGCTCACCACAAAATCAAGCATAGTACTTCCACCCCCTATCATCCACAGGAAAATGGGCAAGTGGAAGTCACCAATAGAGCATTGGAAGAGATTTTGACTAAGGTGGTGAGAAGCAGTAGGAAAGATTGGGCAGATCGCCTGGTTGAGGCCACATCGTCTTACAACACCACCTGGAAGACCACCACCGGCTTCACACCTTATGAGCTGGTCTATGGGAAGAAAGCTTTGTTGTCCATTGAATTTGAGTACAACACTTTGAGGATGGCAACTCAGCTAGATCTAGATCTCAACCATGCACAACAAGAAAGGTTATTGCAGCTGAATGGACTGGACGAGCACCGGATGTAGGCCCTCCTTCACTCAGAAGTGGTTCAACTTCAGAGAAAGTTGTGGCATGACCAACACCTCCATGACAAGCAATTCCAGCCGGGAGATTGGGCTTTGTTGTATGACTCCAGGTACAAAGATTTCAAGGGGAAACCGAGGACCAGATGACTAGGACCATATGCAGTGGAAAAATGCCATGACAATGGATCTGTTCTTATTCGAACCATTGATGAGGAAGCCATCCCCATGCTTGTCAATGGGCATCGATTGAAGATCTACAGGAAACCTCTCTCAAGACAAGAGTTCATCAAAACTATGGAGAAATCAGTGTTGGTCATAGAGAAGGATTCTGCCTCTGCTTTGGGCATACCCTGAAAGATCTAAAAAATAATAATAATAATAATAATAAAATAATAAAGATCCTTGGGTGAAAACCTTTCTGAGGCTCCCAAGGCAGGTGGTAGGGGTGAAAACCTCGTTGAGGCGCCCCTATTGTCTTTCAAAAAAAAAAAGAGATTTGAAAAAGATCCTTGAGTGAAAACCTCTCTGAGGCGCTTAAGGCAGATGGCAAGGGTGAAAACCTCATTGAGGCGCCCCTGCTATTTTTCAAAAAAAAAAAAAAAAAAAAAAAAAAAGGAGAAAAAAGAAAAGAGAAAAGAATACAATAAGCAAAAAGATAGGGACAGCAAGTTTATAATGTGAAAATGCATGCAGGTTGCAGGTGTTCTATGAAGGTGAGGAGGTCTTTTAACGCAAAGCCAAAGATCCTTATCATGCTGCTAGGAGACCTCACCAGCCCCTCCTCCAAGAATACTCATTTCCTCCAAGGTATGTGCACAATTTCATCACGGCTTGAGTCTTCTACAGGAAGATGCAGACTTTCTACAGGAAGGTGCAGACTTTCTACAGGAAACGCAACCTTTCTACAGGAAGTTCTGTATTTCTACAGGAAACTTCCTGTAGAAGTTCGGGACAGCCAGAATTCAGTTTATGAGGAGATCTAACGACCAAGGATCGGTTTGGACGCATGCAAGCTACTGTTGGCGCCCTTATACACTATTGTCACCTCTTTCTACCATCCCTGTCGACATGCGATGAAGTTACCTGCACCATCAAAGCAGATTATTGAGTTATCAAGAGAAAAGCAATTTTTGAGATGAAAAAACGCTGAGATGTCATACCATATCCATCCCAGCCATCCATGAGCTCTGTGAGCGTGATCGTGGGGCCATTGCCTTCGTCGTGCAGCATGCACCCGAGGAGGAAGAAACTGTTACAGGACATCCTGCAAGAGTCCCGTAACAGTTAAGCCCGCTAGAGTGCACACCATATACAATGAAAATGTGGGCGCATGCAGCTGAAGCATCAAATCCATCGTCAGTGACCTGTGAATATGAACCTCCGGGCCTGTGCAAATCCACAAGCAGCAAATAAATCCACTCATCGTCGTCCAAGAGCCTGAACAATCATGTTGCGGCCGCACAGGTAAGTGCCTCGACCCTTTCTTCCATCGAATTGCATGAATTTTACTTTGAAAATGTTTGCAAGTGTGAAATGGATGGGTTGAGCGGTTGTATGGTCAATCGATTGGCCACGTCGACCAGTCAGCTGGTCGAGCCGGATGTGTGAATGGTGGCCGTGAAAAAAACGGGCAGTGGACACGTGAGAACCGTCCACTCGGGGAGAAACGAGTTCTAATGAGAATGGCGGCGGCGGATCTGCGGGGAATGATGCGGCAGTAAGGGAACTTGCAGAAGAATGATGGTGTGACGTCGTCCAACGGTCCGGCAAGGAAAGCTAACCCCCGCGCCACGGATTCCGCCGATTCAAATCTAATCGGCTAGATTGCCACCCCATGCATTTATCATTCACCGTTTGAGACTCGAGTGATCATCCAGATCCCTCTGCAGTTCGATACTCCGAGTCTTTGGCCATCAGAACGCCTGTAAAGAAACACCAAGAGCACAGACCCACTGCAGTATCCCCCGGAAATTGCGCGCTGCTCCTATAGGAAAGTTGTTTCTACAGGAAGTCGGGTTCCTCATGTCAAAAGGTGGCAGATTAAAAAGGTAAGCCTAAACTCTCCATGCAATTGGTTTTTGAAGGTGGCAGAATCGTCGTCTATAGTCTGGTCGTAGAAAATTGTTGCAATTGTTGTCTGTTGTGCATGAACTGTCGTCCTACAGGATGTCATTGTAGTTGGCTGTGTTAAAGGTTCTCAGGGGGTAAGCTTTGTGAATTATGTGCATGACAGAGGCATAATCCTACGCTCTGTCCCAGTAGACCGAATTTCTTCCGCATTTGCCACCCCCAGCTAACGCAGCAGTTTTTCACCATGCCGGGTGGGTTCATCAGAAGGGAGCCCACTGATTCAACGAAGTTAAGAGAAAATCCTGAGGTGGTGGAGCTCTTCACACGAGCACAATGGATATCCTTCTGTGACAAATTGCAGGGCTATGACGACAAAGTGGCAGAAGAGTTTTTGCAAGCTCTGAGGCCGAAATCTAAAACGTTGGCCACCGTTACCTTCAGGGGTCTAAGCCTCAAACTCATCCCACAATTCATCAGCCGAGTTACGGAGCTCCCAATGGGATTACCATGGGATAAAGAAGAAAGGAAATTGAGCCAACAAGCTAAGAAAGAATTCTTTCCACCAGAGGAGGAATTCTCAGAAGACAAAAATGGGGTTCGTAGAACCAGTCTACTGCCACCGTGGAATGAAGTGAGCCTGCAAATTATGAAGTACATCACCTGCGAAGGCCGTTTTAGCATTGTATATGGGTACCACTTTCGGTTACTCACTGAATTAAGGCACCAGATGGAGCTACCTGTAGAAAACAAGCTCAGTCTCCCTTACTTTCTGCTACAGTCTCTGATTGAGTGTGCAACCAAGTTAAAAGAAGGCACACCAGACCAGGTAGCCCACCATGGACTGATCAAACTCCTCGTGGAGGATGCGCTCCACACATACAAGGTTCCTCTTTCATGGGAAGCCTTCAGAAATTTGAAAAAGGATGGGGACATAAAGATGCTAACCGAAGAGCTCGGTTCTTCTAGCAGTGAGGAGAAAGAGTTAGTGGCCGCAGTAAAGAAAGAAAAAGGCAAAAAGACCCCAACCACAGAGCAGAAGAAAAAGCAAGAAAAGAAACAAGAGAAGAAGGATGACAAGGAGAAAGATGACATACCCATCTTGTCAGCAAGAGAGAAAAGGTTGCAAGGCAGAGTGGACAAGGCTGAGAAGGTCCACATCAGCAAGAGTGCCTTGACAGCAACCGCAACCAAGTCAAAAAGCAAAACTCATGCAGTAAAGCAAACCAAGGCGGTAACACCTGTTTCTACAGGAAAGCCGAAACCGGCTTCTACAGGAAGCCCGAAATTAACTGAAAAAGGGTCTTCTACAGGAAGCTCGAAATTGACTAAAACAGGGTCTTCTACAGGAAGCCCCGAAAAACTGAAACCCAAGGAGAAGAAAGCTGACATTCGTGAAAGGGAGGCAGCAGCTGTGCTGGCCGGCCTCAGCACACCTCCTAAGCCAAAGGAGAAGAGAAAGAGGGAGACCCCTCTATACTTTAAAGCTCGAAGAAGTGTGAGAATAAAAACAGGCAAGCCACAGCCTCCGTCCAGCAGCCCAATCATCATTGAAGATGCCCCTACTTCGCCCAAGGAAAGGTCCCCCTCGAGGATATCAGTCACCTATGAGAGGGGAAGCCCGAAGAAAACTACGTGGAAAGGAAGGTTAGACCAATCGGCTTCAAAAGCCCGGCTCAAGGTCAAGGAAACAGAGAAGAGGGAAGGAGCGGAACCCTCATCACCACCAAGGGCAGAACAGGCAGAGCCACCAAGAGTAGGAAAGAAAGAGCGTATTCCGGAGCCTAGTTCTCGGCCAAGGACAAGGAGCTGGAGCAAAATTGCTCAAGGATGAGCAAATATTTTAGTTGGGGGTTGATGATGAGCCCCAAATTTTGGTAACAATTTGGGCTCATTTGGCCTACTTACCTTGCTCAACCATTCATTTTTTATCACTTATGCATCATTTCTTAGTATATTCGTGTTATTTGTAGGAAGAAGGGCAGTCATTATGCCTATGTGGCTAATACATGATGATTTTAGGTTTTTTGACATTAAATGGAGCAAAGACCACGCAAATGAAGACAAGGAGACAGCCAAGGTGGCATTGCGGGTTTATAGGGAGGTTGTCCATAGCCTTGAATGACCTTCCTCATGATCTCCACCCCAACTCCGAGCTCCAACAACTATCCCCACCGAGCTAGAAGGCAGCCAACAACTTCTACAGGAACAGCAGTTTACTTTTAGTTGGACAGCCAAGCTCCACTAATTGAGGAGGCCAGCTTGGCCCTCATCATGTATAAATATTGAGGCTGTAGCCTTCGATGAGACTCTTGAACTTTTGTTGTAGATTTTGGATTACGAGCTGTAGCTCTGTTTTTGCTCTTTGTAAGCCAATTTTGGCATGTTGTTAGACTCATGATTATGATCTTTTAATAAAAGGCAGGCAGATTTGGATTCAATTCTGAGTTCTTAGGGGAGCTATAGCTCTCAGGTTAGGGCCCAATCTGAGAGCAATAGACCTCCTTCTTTTTGTATTGTTGCTTGTCTTTCTTTTATCATTGCATTTCTTTCCTTTACATGCACTTGAAAAATACAGTTTGCTGAGTTGACTGTTTCGGTTTGGTTATGTAGGTTAGTTTCATGAATGCAGTTGTTTCAGTAGTTCAGAATTAGCGTAGGGAGATTGAAGTTACGTTGAGTTCAAAAAGGTTGAATGCATGCTCACTTTCACCTCTGTTTGGGGACCGGAAGTGTAGACCGTGCCAACTGCCAAAAAACACTGTTTTAACATATGCATGCAAGTATTGATGTAATGTTTTCGATTGAAGAATTGTCCATACAATTATATCTTGAGTAATGACTCTTTGGTTCAGCATCATGCACGAATTCCCTTCAACTTACATTGCTGTTCTTCGATTCCTAATAAAACAATTAGAATAGGTTGGTGAACTTTCGTTTACATGCAAGATAAGGGTGATTTGTTTCATGTACACTGCGCAGCACCACTTCATCGTGTTCTTATCCTTCTGAACCGTGCCTAAGCCACCTACTCATCCTCTGTTCAGCTCATTTGCCTTCCAACCCTTCTACTGTCCACGTTGCTCAATATTTTTGACCTTCCACTACTCTACCCTTCTATCGACCAACCAGCTTTACACACACCTTCCCCATCTCATCTTTCTGTCCATAGGTCATCTCAAGCTCCTCTTTCATCTTACCCATCCATCCATACAGCTCCTTCACTCCTCCATCACCCAAAACTCCGACTGTAGGACATCCTGTAGAAGTTAGCAGACTTCCTGTAGAAATCCCGAGTTTCCTGTAGGATCCCCTGCAGACATCCTGTAGAAGCCTGCAAACACGGTTGCCAAGCACCCGAACGTTGTGGAATTTTGTGGAATGATGTGAGAGATCCCGTGGAACCTCTCAGAGTCCTCCTGATCGTTCCCAAGCCTTCCTCCCCTTCGAACTACCCCTGCACAGTCAAGACCCAGTAAGAAGCACAATCATAACAACTCCACCCACTTGAGCAAAAATACAAAAACACGTTCTCTTCAGTGGAAGTAGTTTAAATTCATGCATCTCATCTCACTAGAAGTAATGGCATCATTTCTAGAAGTTGCATTCCCACCATTGCATCATAAAGATTAAGCTAGTTAGATTAGGGTTTACTAGGGTTTCCATGTTTGGTTGGCTTTCAGTTCATTCTTGCAAAGTAGGTTAATTTCCTTTGAGATAGCCTTCGTTCATCATTTAGAAAGCTTCTTCTGAGAACATATAGAAGTTGGCTTGAGCCCTAGCGGACTTGTGCCAGCTGACCAAGTGACAGCTGCGACAAGAGCTAGTACTTGTGCATACAGCACCGTCGCTTTCAAGTTTGTTACGAACTACCAGGTTGATAAAATTAGAGAAGGAAGCTCCAGGAGTTGTAGCATTATTGCTACAATACTGGAGCCCACCAGTAAGTGGAATGCATCCATAGGGGTTACTTCACATGGAATATCATCTTTTATGAACCATAGTGTGAAGCTATTTTACATGATTTATCATAATCACCTCATATCCTTTTTTAAAATGATATGACTTGTAGGAATGGGGATGTTATTTGTAACACCAAACCCATTTTATTAACCATTTATATTGCCACCATATTATGAATAATATGTTAATCAATTACAAGTTTGCAACAATTACTATTATGATTGCACTAGGTTTGTTACACAACATTTTTCACTGTCCCTGTACTCCCCATTCCTTGATCCTAGAGGACCTCTACAATGAACCCCACATGCTTTGCCTTCATGAAGAAACTCCCATTGTGTCCCTCTTCATGAGCAGACCATTTCCCCTGAAACTTTTGTTTTGCCCAGTTTACAAGACCAGCGCTAATGGCCTTTATCTCCCCCCCGCCAATGTGTAGAGATTAGCACTACTCCTCGCGCTAACCGGAGTGACTGAGCTGTGTTCCAACCATGTCGGTCCTATTATGGAAAATTCTTTAAATTAGAGCCGAAGATTCCAGCTCTAGAAGCTCTGTGACGGAAGTCTAGTAAATGGTTTGGCCGGATGGGGTCGAGGATGATAGTTTGGAATCCTTTCCCCTATAATGATGGAACTACCTCAAGGGATAAGTCCTTCTCCCATGAGAAGAGGATCCATCTCCCATCCATATTTCCTATATAAACCTCCCTTCTTCCCAAGCACAAGCTAGTTTTTGGCTATGTGTGAGTGTTATAGTGGCAAAGTTTTGATGCTATTTTGGTTTGGAGTAGACAAGCAAGCTATTACTAGTTGTAGCTATCTAGTTGTGTGAGGGAGAAGTGTGTTTTGGTTTGGAGTGAAGCCTAAAGGAAAGAGCTTTAAAACTATTGTTGTTTGAAGCCATCATGGAATGTTATTAGAAGTGTGTGGGAACGTAGTCTTGTTAGAGGAAGACTGCAACATTAAGACGAATGGTTGTAATCTCTCTTTGATATTAATATATGCAACTATCGACTAATTTCCTACATGTTTTGTAATATTACATATTCATGTCTTAATGTTTCTTGACTTGTTAAGTAGGTTGAATTGCAATTTGTCTATTATTATGTTTGTATGTTGTTGTTGTTTACTTGTTTCAGGAGCTTGAAGAAGGAAGTGAGAGATTGCTGGAGTGAGCAAGCGAGAGGACATCATCAAGCAGGATAAGCGACCAAGAGGTAGGCCCTCTTGGTTGATTCTAATCTAAGGAAATCTTCCATAGAATATATCTGTTGTGGCTAGACCCATTATCGGGCTAGAGGAATTTGTTTGTGTTCGCACTTAAAATTTTACTTCACCACAAATTGGCGACTCCACTGGGGAAACCAATCCTTTTGTTTGTCTTGGATTTCATGATTTCGTGAGAACTTTTTTGGTTTCACAATTTCCCTTTGGTTCTGTTTCTTTTCTCCTGCTTACTGGCCTAAGTCTAAAATTCATAGTAGTAGATCTGGTCCCTGTTTTGTTTTTTTTTTTCCTTAGCTACCTTGGCAAGTGCGCTTAATCCACGGATAGTCACGCCAACCAGCACGAATTTCTTAGTAACAATCGCATCGACCAGCCTCTGGCACTTGTTTCCAGTTAGGTAGTCACGTTGATGCTTGTAAGTGAAGATTAGGGCTTGACCCCAATCTTGGCCAGTGTGTTCTGCTCTTGTGGTTTTGACCCCATAAGCTTTTTGGACCGTTTTCTCCGTGATTAGAAAGCTACTTTTCATTTGCTTTTGCTTTCTTGTTGGCTTGTCATATTTCTATTTGATTGATTGAGTCATTGAGTAGCCCACAACACTAGGGCATCTAGTTGGTCGCCCATTCAAAAGTTTCTGAACTCACTAAGTCGGGTTGTAGGTGTGTTTACTCTTTGCATTTGTTTTTGGTCCTTTTTATGACTTTGACCTATTTTTGCACAAGTTTGAAAAAGTTTCGTTTACTAGCTTGAATGTTTCTTTTCTAGCATAGATTACATTGTTGGCCTTGTGTTTGGTAAAGTCGGTATTTCATTAATCTGAATGAACTTCTCTTTCCATGTTTTCAACTGTTTGAAGAGTTTAAAGTCTCGAGAACTTTTTCATTGAAAGATTGTATGAAAAATTTTGTTTCATTGTTTCATGAAAAAGTATGAAATTCTAGCTTGTTTCATCATTATGTTACGATAATTTGCATCTTTTGAAAGACTAGAATTGCATCAACATTCGAAAAAGGAAGAGAATTTTTTTTTTGAATGGACTAATAAATAAGTGCTTATCAGGAAATTATGAATTGGAATGCATTTTTCATTAGTTTATTTTTTGAAAAAGTAATGTAGTGAAAGATCATTTCGTTTTTAGTTGCTTGATTGTTTGCATTTGATTGAGTAATTTCTACCCTCTCTAGTGTAGGAATTTCATCGAATTGAAAGGGTCTTGTCTCATTTAGTTGCATTTGAGGCTTTTTCCAGTAGCATCGCTAAGACCTGAAAACTGAAACTTAACTCAACATCAACTCTAAAATGAATTCAATTAATCTTAGGCGCATTTGACATTAACAACCATATCTAGAGGTCTAGGCTAGAGACGTGTTCTGGTGCCTTTAAACCTAGCAGTTGTTGTTAGCTTCGGCATTAGACAACGCTAGTACAGATTTGTGCTCCCCATATCATCGAGTATATAATGGGAGACCCCACTAGGTTGCAATCCTTTTATCCTTAGGAATCTGAGTCGGTCGCCTTGCGAATGTGATACACTGAACATAGCATTCGGGGAGATTGCTTGCTTCGTACTTCTTGGTTTGTCGAGAGGTATTTTGTAATTCATGGTTGCCTAGTAATCCTATTTAACTAGATCATCCAGAGCATTCATTTTATCTTTTTGACTCATTAAACTTAAAATATCATTTGAGCACTTGTCCTTTCGAGCTCGTTTCCAATCGAAAGTGACAGAGTCATCTTTGTTTCTTTCTCAACTCTTAAAAAATGAAAGAGCATTAGTCTTTTGTTTGTTTTAATAATTGATTGCCCATGATCCAAAACATCCTGTTAGTCTGGTTCACCCAATTCCTCTTCCTCTCCTCCATCTGAAAGATTGTCTGAGGAGTCATTTCCTGAGTTACTGGAGTCACTCGAGGACCAAAATGTTGAACTCGCAATTGTTTTCAGTGTTCAACCATTTTCATCTCGTCCTCCACCTACTTTCGATACATAGTCATCTGTTGATCTTGGCCCGGAATCTCTGGACAATCCTATTTGAACTCTAGAGAACTCGCCGACCACTAACGGTCAGCTTGGACTAGTTATCTATCCTCCAAACCCTTTGTTTGACATTGTTGAGATATCACCATAACGTCTTTACAGTCCATACGACCAACCGGGTGTTCCTTTGGAACTATCCCCTAGTACTCGTTCAGCCATTCATCGTTGTTTGTTTTCAAACATGGAACCCGAAGGCGATGCTCTAGCCACATCTCTGAATGAGTCCGAAGTTTCTACTCCACACACTGTTGAGGGGGAAGAATTGCAATTGCAGTTTCCTCCTGAGGGTTTCCCTTTTTCGGAAGGTATTCCCGCCAGTTTTCCACCCAACTATGTGTCTTTGGGGAACTTAGTTTCAGGCACACCTAGTGCCTCATCACTCTACCATAATCCTATATGACCGTCAGGCGTCAGGCCTATGTCAGGTCCATTTGTCACGAACACGACTTCCAAACAGGTTGTTACTTCAGTCCTAGTGCAACCCACCGTTCCGAATACTCTTGTATCATCGATCCCAGTTACACGTCAGTCACAATTGACAGTTTCGAAGATTGTCTCTGTCAGTTCCTCTGTCCCATTAGTCAATGGCCAGATTGTGCCACCACTTGGGGGGTAGAACCTAAATGTTTCTATGGTGTTAGGTGCCGCTAATGTGAGCGGCTCACATGCTTGGTATAAACCAGCCCTCTTCTAGTATTATTTATAACAATGTTGATCCTATTAGGTCAAGCAATGTCTAGTACTAACAGGTTCAGAATCTCGTTGGTCCATTAGGATCGATTAATGTTCAGTATCAGCAGCCCTAAGGGGCTCAAGTATAATACCAAAATCCTTACATTCCATATGGTTCTCAAGGATTGGTTCATCAACCTTACACCCTCTCATCTGGGCAATACATCTAGCCTGACTACAGCTAGATTCAATTTGGTAATTTCCAGGCACTGTTCAGGTACCCTTGCAACAACAAGGACAACCTTTACAACAACCAGGGTAGCATTTGTTACCTCAAGGGCAACCATTGTTGCAGCAAGGGCTCTCCACACAACAGCAAGGGAAAACTATCCTGTAGCAAGGTCACCTGCAACAACTGCAAGGTCAATCCTTACAACAGTTGCAGCAAGCCGTGCAACAACAGATGCAATATGCTCCACACACCTCTCAACCCATACCCTCGCAGGGCCAACCTCTGCAAACCCAGGGACAAATTTTGCAACCACAAGGTCAACCCTTACAACAACAAAACCAACAAGGGCAACAGCAACCCTTGTATACATACCAACAAGGTCAACCCTTGCAGGGGAAGCGTCAAGGTGAAGTCCTGTAGCAGCAGGCCCAAAACCCTCTTCTCCAAGGTCAACAGGTTTAAAATCCAGCTGACCAATGGCATCAGGTACAAAATCCCTACGTCCAAGGGCAAAAAGTGTATCAACCTTATGCCCAGGGACTACAGGTCCAAAATCCTCTTGTTCAGGGACAACTAGTGCATCAGCCCTATGTTCTAGGACAACAGGTCCCATATACATATGTCCAAGGTCAATAGGCTCAATAGCCTTTTAACCCATACGTTGCCTATCAACAACCTATTCCTAGACAATTTCAAGGTATTCAAGGTAAAAGTCCTCCCTATGGTCAAGATAATTCGCAATGGTGGCAGCCTTAGATGCCATTTGGCCAAAACCCCCCACTGTGGGGCCAAAATCCTTACCAGTAGGGATGGGCTCCTCCGTATAGACCCGCTTATTGACCTCCCATGTCTTTTAACACTCAATTACCTTTCTTGGCTACACTTGAGTTTCCAGATGTATCGTGCCTTATGAATTATTTGATCCTTCGTTCATCATACTGGCCTCTGATGTTGTCCAAGATACCAAATGATTGCCCAAAGTTTGATGGAAAAGCTAAAGAAGATCCTCAAGCCCATTTGATGACATATCACCTCTGGAGCTCGTCAAACTCGTACGTGGATGCAGATTCCATTCATCTTCGTCTTTTCCAACGAACCCACACGAGTGCTGCAGCAAAATGGTACATCGAGCTATCTCGAAGTACTTACCATGAATTTAACTCTTTAGCCATGGATTTCCTCACGCATTTTTAGTTGCTGGTCACTATGAAAATGGCACCTATTTGCTCACATTTCTTAAGTAAGATACTACGACACACGTCTCTGATCACATCCATGAGTGGAGATGTAGACGTCGCCTGTTCAAATTTGATATCGTTGGTTTATTGCTCATTGAATGGTTTAGCAAATCATTCGTGGCCCCAATTTCTCACGGTATAGCTATGGGTGGATGTGTCACTAAAGAGCAAGCCATCGCTCGTGCCCAATACTTGGATCTAGTTTACTCTCAGTCTAGCACTTTATACGAGTTATTACCCAATGTTTTGTGGTCATCATCTGATCCCACAGCATCAAAGTCACCAGTTGTTCCTCCTGTTGATGGATTTATTGGTTTAGTATCCCAAACCCCTGCTAAAACTTCTCCAAACAGAAGTTGGTCTCGAATGCTGCTCCTAATAGTTCATCTCAGAATCTGCCTGGCCTTCGTAAAACCTTATAGGTCCACATTGTCCAGTCTATCGCAGCGGAAAAATCCTCAAAAGGAAAAAAGAAATGCAAAAACAAAGCTAAAGTCGATGCCCTGAAATAGAGTCCTCCCAAATCATTTGATGGCAAATCTTCGTAATGGAAACCTAAGTATCCCTGCCTTATTTGGGAGGAGGATCACTACACTAAGGATTGTCCTCGACGATCCAAAGTTAGTTGCCTCTCCAAGGGGACCCCTGCTGTCCTCTAAGAGCCATTTTTGTCTCAGAAAACCCAAATGATGGACCAACCCTGATCTACTTCCTCCGGATCTCAAGTGTTCATGATGAGCACAACCATTAATGTGGCTACCCGATCGAAAGATTATCAAACTCCAACTCTGGTAGCTGGGAAAGAGAAAGAAGTTGCACCTTCTTCTTCTACCTCAAGCTCTGGCCCTCTGCAAATTGAGCACCCTAACCTTGATTCTGCTACGTGGCCACCCTCTCAAGGTGTGCTATGGAAATCCTCGTATAATCCCAATGCCCGAGCTGCTCAACACTACAATATTTGAGGATTTGGCTCAAGCTCCGTCAGCCATATCGGCTCTCGAGGTACTCCAAAGCTGCCCATCACAGTGGAAATCCTTGTTGTTAGCTATTAGAGGCATCAATCCCAATGATTCCATTTTGATATGTTTTAATATGGAGAACCATGTTCCATGACTCCCTCATTAGATTTCCTTTCTTATTCAAGTAATCATCAATGAGAAGACCATCCACCGCACTTAATTTCATCGATGAAGGTGCTTACACCGGCATCATGTCAACTACATGTTGGAAGGCTATTAGTTCCCCTGCACTGAACCAGTCTCTGAACACTTTGGAAGCTTTCAATGGGTGTGATTCACGACCCTTCAGTGTCTTACCTAACCTTGCCATCACCCTGGAAGGTAAGACAGTGCAAGTCAAAGTAGAAATTGTTGATGCCAATCTTAATTATAATCTTCTACTTGGCCAAAGTTGGACTCATGCCATTCATTTCGTGGCCTCCTCCTTGTTTTATGTGATTCGTTTTCCCCATGAAGGGAAAATTGTCACTGTCGATCAACTGTCTTTCTTTACTTCTTCCTCTTCAAATGACAATGTTCGTATGTCAAGCACTCTTGGTGCTCCTTATGAGAGTGTGGGGGAAGGTCTCTTAAAAGGTTCTTCCTTAATGGGAATTTTTCCACTCCCACCTTCTCATGTTGCCTCTGTCAACATGATCTTGGTCAAATCTGATCCATGGGTCATACCTGCACCAGATATTGTTGATACTTGGGGCGAGGTTATGTCGCTTAGTCCCGCCGAAGTTAATTACGTGGAAATTGTTTCGGCTTCGAACTCTACATCCTCTGATTCTCATATGTCGAAGACCTCTCCCGATATGTACACTTAATTCCCCTAGCTTGGCACTTTGGAATCATCTGATCCCTTAGTTGAGACCTTCCTCACTAATGAAGGTATCATGGAAATCATGTCTCTCGAGGAACCACCATGGATTGATACTCATCATTGCTCCTCATTCCTACCTCACCTGGTGGTCATGTCTACCGTTTTCGAAGAGCCCTCTTCTCCATTGCCTTTTTCCATGTCAGTTTACCCTGATATGGTCAAGATCTTTCAACTAAAGCCACCTTTATCCCTTGATGGATTCAAGATTTCTCACCCTCCCCGAGTTTTCACCAATTGTCCTCTGACTCGTAACCCTCCCTCACCTACGGGGGCATAGGGGCAAAGCCTTATATTAGTTCTACTCTATTATTTGGCCAAGCCAATGCTTACTCGTCAAGGCAACGGTAAAACTCCAGTGTTCATCTGTGTTGATTGATTACCCGAGTCCAAGCATGGACTCCCTCAAAAAGTACTATGCTTAGGTCATCTTGCATGGTTACTTATATACATTAGTGTGTGATTCATTTTTGTACAGCATGGTTTTGTGTGATAGTTTTCAAACAACTTCCCTATTTACTATGCTTTTCTTGCTTTACAGATGTCTGTGACTCCTCACGTTGGTTTCGCTGATGGTGCTTCCCATAGTACCTGGAACCTATCATCCATGGCATGGGCTATCTATGACCCTAATGGTGAGTTGATTGACCTTCAAGGTATCTGCCTAGTTTGCATAACCAACAACATTGTTGAATATAGTGCAGTCATCAAACTGTTGACAAAAGCCATCACTCTAGGCATCAGAGAATTGGCTGTCAACCTGGATTCACAGCTGGTCGTCCTTCAACTCAATGGGCAATATTTTGTCAGGAACTAGGGAAAATTTTAAGAACCACCCTAAATTTATATGTGTAATAAATGGGCTAATCCCCATGATATATAGGAAAAATGGGAGGCGATTTTATCAATAATATAATATGTATATATAATTTTTTTGGCGAATCTCTCACCAGATTATATTATCTTGTACAGTGATGGAAAATCTTTCACTGAATTATAAAATCTTGTAAGATCTTGGCAAATCTTTTACTGAATAATAAAACATTGTGAAGTCTTGGTGAATGTTTTGTTAAAGTATGAAACCATATATGATAATAAGAAAACATATTCATTAAACTGTAATATACTAACATACATGATTGGAAAAAAGAAACATAATTTTCTCTTCCTACAAACAATGTTCCAAGTTTCAATGGTCGTGTTTGTCAAGGTTCCTACAATACACTCTTTCATATCCTTCTATTAGTTTTGATAATATTCCACAACAAAGTTCTTGTAGGTGTTGATATTGATCACGAGTTCTGTCAAGGTAGGAGAGATTAATCTTTTCTCTACAACTTTTGTCAAGCTACCACTTTTTTCAAGTTATCAAGTTTCTTTCTTATTCCATAGACTCCAACTGCGAGATAAAAAAAAACACATCAAGTTTGTTTACCCCAACATGCCAACAAGTAGCAAGCCCCAACTATATTATATTAGCAAGCCCCAACTATATTATATAAGAAAGTATTAGGTATCCCAAAGGCTTGAAGGGGATCTAATTGAAAGAAGTGACCATCATGAGAAACCTTCCAATCAATATATGAATATATAAATGTAGATTTATTATTATTTTAATTGGAAATCTTCAATTAAATAATAAAATGTAATTACGTCTCTCCCAATCTAAATTGCTTATTAGCATAATTCACTACCCTCATACGTCTCACATTTTTTAATAGTGCTATAACATGTAGATTAATTTCCTTTTTGATGAACAATCTCCACCTTTTAGGAAAATATGGTGCAGTGGCTCCAACCCCTACAAATCATTAGGACAAACTAAGAAGAGCACAGAAGATGAAAGGCTGTACACACCAGCTTATTTTTCAAACATCTAATCCAACATTAGTACCTAAACTTTTTCATGAAGATATCATATTGAGAATGATTGAAAAATGGTGGGAAATATTCTGCGAGGGTGATGTGGAAAGAGTGATAAGGTTTCATCGTTTTGAATTCTTTTTGCTAAATCAGAAAAACCAATATTAATGGAGATATTGGTATTTTTTACTAAATTTTGTGAAGTGACTAAATGTAGTTTTAATCATTCACTTTAAGATGTTTTTACAATATAATTTCCTAAGTCTATTTAATATCTTCATTATCATAAAAGCCAACCTATATCCATCTTAACTCCACATCTACCACTCTTAGAGGGATGAAATCTATTTAGACCCAGAATTAAGATGGATCTAATATGATAGAATTTCCCCTTTAAATAGTCTATGCTCACATGAATACCATGGTATTACCATGGGTCAATACCATGGGTTATCATAAACGTGGAGCTTAAAAATTACTATTAGTAATTTATAAAAATTAATCAAATTAATTGATTTTTATTTTATTTTTTATTTTAACCAAGTTAAAATGTTTAACATACATTAAATTACAACATCCATTTTTACTCTTGATCCACCAAGCCACGAGAGGGATCAAATATTTTTTCACTCTATTCTAGTTTGCATATCAGGATATTTGATCCCTCTTGGGGCTTAGTAGATCTAGAGTAAAGATGGATCTATGTTGGTTTATTTACCCGAATGGAAGGTTGTAACTCCTAATTTCAAGGGTTAAATTTACCTTTTTTACCCTATCCCTTAAAATAAGGTGGGCTAACCTCCATACCTAATTAAAAAAAAAAAAATTGTGGCGATTTAGTAAAGATGTACTATGATACAAAATATTCGCCCACTAAAAATTTAAAACCCCTTAATTTCGCCTAAGGGCGAAAATTCGCCCCTAAAATCTTCCATGTCAGGAACCCTCAAATATTGAGAATGTATCTCCGTATCTGTCTATTAGAAAGGCATTTTGATTATATTACATATAATCATATTCCTTGACGCATGAATACGTTGACAGATGCATTAGCTAATTACATGTTGGATAGACATTTACAAAACAAGTAAAAGATAAGACAAACCATTTGTACCATAATAGACAGGAAAATACAACATATATATATATATATGGTGAGAATGTTTGATACATCAGAACCCCAAAAAATAATGTGTGTCTAAAATAACATCAGCGACTCACAGGCCTCATACATCCATGGCACGCAAGCCTCAAAAAATATGTAAGTACTTGACGTAAGAATTAATCAGCATGGTGGTCATGGTAGCACAAGATAGCTCATGCAACACGACTCAGTAGTCGACGGATCCGATCTGAGACTCCCACAGTGTGCCTTTGTTACTGACAGGGCATGTCTCCTATCCGAGCATACTCCGGGATACCGTGAGTTAACCCCTCCAGGTTCCTTGCGATCTCCTCCTCATTGTCGCTCCCTTCTTAATAATGGGCAACAACATCAATAGGGCGGGGGACGCACCTGGCTATCGGGGACATCCCAGCTAGCCTCTCTGGTCCAACATCTGCGTAAACAAGAGAATTGTTATAAGCACATGTATACCAGAACAATTAAAAAATCTCAAAATTAAAAATTTGTTTTTTACCTGCGTCATTGAAGTCCTCTCTATCTGGTAAGGGCATATCTAGATCTCCACATAAATCAGTGCTACTGTATGACCAGTCCTCCACGACGATCTTCTGTTGTCATAGCCATGAAAAGAACGCAGGTCGGTATGACATGTGTTGACCCCCAGTGATCCTGGGCATCAAACGACTCCAGCGGGCCATCCACGAATCACGTGGCATAGGAGGATCTACCTCAGGTAACTGATACTGGAACAATGGCACTCATTCTAGGAAGAAGGTCACAAGTACAAATCCGAAGCCAAATTTCTTTAGATTCCCCACCTTGGCCTTGGAAAACTTCATGACCTCTGCGCAGTTGAAGATCGTATGCGTTGTGCAGTCAATAGCATAAAGGAACTTTAACTTGTTAGTCTCATGTTCTGCCTGGGACCTCGCCACTCTGTTGATAGTCAATAGAAGCACCCTTAGTGTCAAATCTCGCACACTGGAAATCTCTATCTTCCTACTCTTGGATTTCAGGGCCTCAAGGCAATGTTCGGCAAGTAGGGAAGATATTCTTGCCTTGATCGGACGTGACCCATACAAGTTCACTGGCTCACCTCCGCGAGACAGTCTAGTGATGAAGTAGTTATCTGAAGTTGTCAACTCTAGTTCCTGGTTGCCAATGACACAAATCTCCCGAATAATGTCCCAAAGGCTTATCAGGTATCGGAGCAACTCGGGTTGGGCCCACATCCCTAATGTAAGGAAGAATTTGAGGAGTCGGCTAGCCCTCAAAGCCTCCAAGCAATTTGGGTCATTCATTGCCTGGGTGTCAACATCTTCATGTTCCCTTTCCTTCCAATCCACCATTTTCGGTGATTTTCTCCTACAAAAGGCATTAATTTGAGTCAATAATCATCCTTGGCACATAAAATTCAAGATTAAATGGTCATTTTTTGAGAAAATAGGGTTTTTTCCTATCCACAATGTCAACGCGCATGTTTTAAAAGTAGTTGTGATGATCATCGTGGATGGCTTTTCTAATCACCCTTGGCCAACGCGATTCCGTGCCCAGAAATCGCGTCGACGAAGGGTGAAAAAGATTTTCAAAACCCTCCCTAAAAATCCCAAAAAAATGGCTAAAAGCATAAATAAATAGCATGAAAATGGAACTCAGGGCTTCGGTTGTTACCTGGAACTGGCGGCTCATCGATTGACCTCCCAGATCTCCCTCAATCTGCTCCAGAGCAACTAGGGCAAAAGTGGGTAAAAAGTCTTCACAGCAAAGGTAAAATGGTAAATGGTAAAAATATATTTATTTTTCCCCTTTTTATTCATTTGTTCATGAAAATATCAGGTTTTGTAAATATTTTGACCTATTTTACCTCAAGGACTCGATAATACAGTTTACCTTTCTTGTGTAGTGACAAGTGATGGATGTTTGACGATGACGATGAGTCACGTTTCAACTCTTTTCTCGACTCATTAAACTTAGATGAAAATATTGCTGAGCATTCTTTCCCTTTTTGACTTGTTAAAGAGAATAAAAATGGGGGGGGGTCCTCTTTTAGCTCTTTTCCGACCCTTTAAAGAGAAAAGATGGTCGAGCCCTTGTCGTTTCAAACTCGTTAATGGATGCGAAACGCCATGCGCCAAGTATAAGTTTACCCCTTTCGGGCAGGGAGGCACTATTTACGAAAAAGGTACTCCTTAACTGAAATAGTCAAGAAGTTGTCTCAAGTATTAATTTCTACCTTTTTCAGACTCGAGAGACAAAAATGCACGAAAAGGGACCATGTGGAGTTTTCTTTTACGTGTCTTTTTCAAACTCTCTAAACATGAAAAATATACTGAGTTACACCTTTATCAAACTCGTTAAACTATTAAATGACATCGGATTCGTCACCATGACAAATGTCTAGTCAATTTAACGTCTTAAATTGCTCTACATAAATTATCAATTCGGGTATCGTAAAGTGATGAAGTGTGGTGCACCATATGTGATTAGTTAATCCTTTTTCTTACTTCGTTGTTTTATAGTTTATGTTTTTTTTTGGGTTTTGTTGTTGTTGTTGTTGTTGTTTTTGTTTTTTTGTTTTTTTTTTTTGTTTTGTTTTTATTTTTATTTTTATTGAATCAATTGAAATTATGAAGTTTATTTTGTCTCTTTTTTTTTTACATAACAATCCTTTTTCTTATCCTCTAGATCACACAAAGTGTAGGAGGAGAGCATACTCAAGAAATTCTTTTTTTTTTAGATGTAAGAAATAAGGTCTCTTAATTACACTTCCCTGGCAATGGGGCCAAAATGTCTAGTCAATTTAATGTCTTAAATTGCTCTACATAAATTATCAATCTGGGTATCATAAACTGATGAAGTGTGGTGCACCTTATGTGCTTAGTTAACCTTTTTTCTTACTTCGTTGTTTTATAGTTTATGTTGTTTTGGGGTTCTGTTTTTGTTAGTCTCCTAAAGTATTCTAATGTAAGGGAAATCCTAGTTTAAAGTTTTAAGAATGCTTTTAAATATCAAGTGTGGATCTATAGTTCAAGACAAGGTTTATGCTTCTTGTGATAATTTCCAAACTTGGCACTTCAAAGATCTCAAAACATGCTATCTATAAAATCAGAACTTGAACAAAATTGTAAACATGCAGCTACATAAATCAAGCTAAAGATGAAATACTAAAAATGAGGTTATTGTCTCTGCTTTCCATCTGATTATAGAAATAGAATCTAAACTACTGCACTCAAAACCAAAAATTCAGAGTAATGAAAGAAAAATCAAATTACTTCACTCATAATCTGACAGCTCGCCAATTAACTTCTCGGGTTAAGCCATGGCACCAGAGATAACGTCAAATAACATGAAGAATTGATATCTAAATTACCTACTTGTAGATTAATGAAAGCAAAATCAAATTACTTCACTTATAATTCGATAGCTTGCCAATTAACTTCTCGGGTTAAGCCATGGCACCAGAGATAACGTCAAATAACATGAAGATTTGATATCTAAATTACCTACTTGCAGATTAATTAAAGAAAAATCAAATTACTTCACTTATAATCTGATAGCTCACTACTTAACTTCTCGGGTTAAGCCATGGCGCTAGAGATAACGTCAAATAACATGAAGAACTTGATATCTAAACTAGCTAATAGCAGCAAACAAATCTCACTAAAATCAAAGCATAACAACTGAAATTTAAAAGCTAAAGTTCAGCAGAGAAGCAAATCCCATATCACTACTTGATGCAAAAACTACATTAAAAAGCTCGAGAAAAAACTAATAAGAAAATACAAGAACATGTAAAGAAAAACTAATCTACAATCAACCAGTTGAACACACTTGCATGAATTAAAATTGCATGAATGGAAAATCTAAACTATCAAACTTGAAAGCAATAAAATGACATACTTGAATGAAATCAAAGCAAAACTACAAAGCAAAATCTACTCTACCTTACATTCTAATATGCTCCATGACATCTACTTCACATCTCCTTCCATGTTGAGAACATCAAAGCTTTATTCAAATTCTTCAAAATTACAAAGTACAACAAAGCTCTCTAAAGCTTTCCAAAGCCATCAAGGAAGAACTACAAACTCCAAGCTAAAGAACTAAAAAGCCAAACTAAGCTAACAAATGAAGGAGAGAGATCTCCTATTTATAGAAAAAGATGAGAAGCCATCTCATTAATGAGAGTCCATGAATCTATCTCTCTACCTCTAGAGTCCTAATCAAAATAGGAACTGATAAGACACATGTCTTCTTAGAGTTTTAATACAATTAGGAGATGTGACACATATCCTAATGAACTCATGATTATCTCCACTCAAATTCGAATTTGGCCTTAGGGTGCGACATAAAGGTCTTCTAGAAGCCTCCTTTTAACCTACACATGTCAACAATCTCAACCCACTTGTTAGGTATAAGCATATGCACATTATTTTCTAATTTTTAACCACAAATTCACTTAAAAAGGCTTAGAATTAATAAAGTTTGGAAAAACATATAATGAAAGCAAAATCAAATTACTTCACTTATAATCCGATAGCTTGCCAATTAACTTCTCGGGTTAAGCCATGGCACTGGAGATAACATCAAATAACATGAAGAATTGATATCTAAATTACCTACTTGTAGATTAATGAAAGCAAAATCAAATTACTTCACTTACAGTCTGATAGCTCCCCAATTAACTTCTTGGGTTAAGCCATGGCACTAGAGATAACGCCAAATAACATGAAGAACTTGATATCTAAACTAGCTAATAGTAGCAAACAAATCTCACTAAAATCAAAGCATAACAACTAAAATTTAAAAGCTAAAGTTCAGCAAAGAAGCAAATCCCATATCACTACTTGATGCAAAAACTACATTAAAAAGCTCGAGCAAAAACTAATGAGCAAATACAAGAACATGTAAAGAAAAACTAATCTACAATCAACCAGTTGAACACACTTGCATGAATTAAAATTGCATGAATGGAAAATCTAAATTATCAAACTTGAAAGCAATAAAATGACATACTTGAATGAAATCAAAGCAAAACTATAAAGCAAAATCTACTCTACCTTACATTCTAATATGCTCCATGACATCTACTTCACATCTTCTTCCATGTTGAGAACATCAAAGCTTTATTCAAATTCTTCAAAATTTCAAAGTACAACAAAGCTCTCTAAAGCTTTCCAAAGCCATCAAGAAAGAACTACAAACTCCAAGCTAAAGAACTAAAAATCCAATCTAAGCTAACAAATGAAGGAGAGGGATCTCCTATTTATAGAAAAAGATGAGAAGCCATCTCATTAATGAGAGTCCATGAATCTATCTCTCTACCTCTAGAGTCCTAATCAAAATAGGAACTGATAAGACACATGTCTTCTTAGAGTTTCAATACAATTAGGAGATGTGACACATATCCTCATGAACTCATGATTATCTCCACTCAAATTCGAATTTGGCCTTAGGGTGCCACATAAAGGTCTTCTATAAGCCTCCTTTTAACCTACACATGTCAACAATCTCAACCCACTTGTTAGGTATAAGCATATGCACATTATTTTCTAATTTTTAACCACAAATTCACTTAAAAGGCTTAGAATTAATAAAGTTTGGAAAAACATAAATGTGACCCAATTATAATGAAACTGGGATGAATGTGGTGACATAGTAGTGAAATGGAGGTGAAATGGAGGTGATATAATGGACATAATAGTGAAAGTGTAATGGAAATGAATGACATTTTCAAGACCCAACAACGAACATGAGCTTCTCCATCCTAGGACTCATTAAACTTACTAGGTCAGATTTGTCTGAAGGATGAACTTACAATGAGGGCATATGTTGTCCCCTTCAAGCTTGTGATTAAAAAATAATTAGGGTACTTTTCAGAAATGGTGGGGGAAAATTTGGAAATCTATTAGTCGTGTCGGTAGCTCACTTTTGAACATGACACTCTTTGCTTCACATCGGGTTGGGACATCCTCCTTTACATTGTTGACCTTCCTATGTTTGGGCCATTTACTTTTGCCTTCCATCTGATCTCTGTTATGTCATCATGACCACTGATCCTATGGATCCAAAAGCTGCCAAACTTCTAGTTGTGTCGTCAATATGTTCAAGAGTTGTCCTTCTACAGTTACACTTACCTCTAATTTTTTGTATCATCCAAAATCATTTTGCATCCTCTCATCTCACATCGAAGATGTGGGATTCATTATGGCCCTCCTTCGACATAGTTGCTTTTTGTCTAATTCAAATCATTATCCGGGAAGTTGACTGAGAGACTCCCTTCCAGTACCTTACATGCCCTAATGGCAAGTTCTCCGCACTCGACGACAAGTTCAAATAATTGGCTTTTGATCGAGTGATTTCGTAGGTGTTCGACTTCAGTTCCTGTATTCACATTCCATGAATTATGTTAATAATACCTTGAGGACCATTGTCATTATTGGTAGTTTCTCTCACGCTTGTTAATAGTTTACATCATTGACTGGTAATCAAGCGACTTTCTAGTGTGTTCGACGTCAACACATCTATTCGCATGCTAGGATCTATACTTTGATCGGGTTGTGTTGGAGCGCAAGACCCTAGACTTAGATCACAAAATTCCAGGTTGCGAAGTGATGTGACATGGTTATGATGATATGCATGTCTCTTTCAGATGGTTGGCTGTGACCAGACCATGAGTTATCATATGTGATCCTTCTCATTATTGGATGGTTGCGACCATACCTTGGTTTCATTATGATCCTCTTTGATGGATGGTTGCGCCCATACTTGGATCCATTTACATGATCATTCTCTAGATGGCTATGTCCATGCCACGATTCATGTATCATTTGACAGAGATCTCAGTTTATGTATATGTATCTGTACTTGCTTGTAGGTTTTCTGATGGTAGACCGATTCCCCGCACTGATTTATAAAGCATTTTATCCCTCACTCTAGCTCAACCTTCACGCTTTAGGGGGAATTTGTTACACAAAATTTTGTCACTGTCCTTGTACTCCCCGTTCCTTGATCCTGGAGGACCCCTACAATGAACCCCGCATGATTTTCCTTTGTGAAGAAACTCCCATTGTGTCCCTCTTCATGAGCTGATCATTTCCCTTTTGCACTATTTCCCCTGAAACTTCTATTTTGCCCAGTTTACAAGACTGACACTAGTGGCCTTTGTCTTCCTTGCACCGATGTGCAAAGATTAGCACTACTCCTCACACTGACGGGAGCGATTGATCTGTGTCACAGCGGTCATGTTATGGAAAGTTTTTTAAATTAGATTTGAAGCTTCCAACTCTAGAATATCCGTAACAGAAGTCTTGCAAATGGTTTCACCGGATGGGGTCGAGGATGACAGTTTGGGCTCCTTTCTCCTATAATGATGGAACTACCTCAAGGGATAAGTCGTTCTCCCATGAGAAGAGGATCCATCTCCCATCCATATTTCCTATATAAACCTCCCTTCTTCCCAAGCACAAGCTAGTTTTTGGCTGAGTGTGTGAGTGTTATAGTGGAAAAGTTTTAATGCTATTTTGGTTTGGAGTAGACAAGCAAGCTATTACTAGTTGTAGCTATCTAATTGGGTGAGGGAGAAGTGTGTTTTGGTTTGGAGTGAAGCCTAAAGAGAAGAGCTTTAAAACTATTGTTGTTTGAAGCCATCGTGGAATGCTAGTAGAAGTGTGTGTGAACCTTGTCTTGTCAGAGGAAGACTGCAATGTCAAGGCGAATAGTTGTGATCTCTCTTTTATATTAATATATGCAACTATCGATTGATTTCCTACATGTTTTGTAATATTATGTATTCATGTCTTAATGTTTCTTAACTTGTTAAGTAGGTTGAATTGCAATTTGTCTATTATTATGTTTGTGTGTTGTTATTGTTTACTCGTTTTAGGAGCTTGAAGAAGGAAGTGAGAGATTTCTGGAGCAAGCAACTGAGGACAACATCAAGCAGGATAAGCGACCAAGAGGTAGGTCCTCTTGATTGATTCTAACCTAAGGAAATATTCCATAGAATGTATCTGTTGTGGCTAGACCCATTATCGGGCTAAAGGAATTCGTTCATGTCCACATTTATAATTTTACTTCACCCTAAGGTTCTAAATATATTTTTTGTTGGGTATTTTTTCTTCTTTGGTATCTACTCCCATGCTTGTGTCATTTTACATTGTACAACACCAAAGTTCTCACCTTTTTTTGTTGCAAATACATTGTATCCATGTGTATCTCCTTAGGCTAATTAAATTCTTTTGTCCTTATTACTCCTTGTACCATCCCTTTATGACCCCTCAAATGATGTGTCTTTCATCTTCACCTAGTTGTCTATCAAACTATGTTAAATATTGACCCATTAGGAGGAGTAGGGGTTCCATTCTCTAGTATGGTATTTTTTTCAATAACTGAAAAGAGAAATTAGGAGTGGGAAGTTGGAGAGCGAAATAGAGGTGGTTAGGATCCTGTAATAGTCTCACAAGCCACAAGTCATAAGTAACTCCATAGAGAATACCTTTTTCTTTGTCCTTGCACATTTTCCATACTAGAGAAAAGAGACTAGAGTAACCTCGCCTTCTAGCTGGGTTTCTCCCAAAATGATTTTCTAGGGAAAAAATTGTGCCTATTTTGGATGGTGTGTGTGTATATATATATATATATATATATATATATATATATATATATATATATATATATATATATATATATATATATATATATATATCTCACATTTTAGTTAATTTTTTCATTTAAGCATAAAAAACAATAAATAAAGAATCTAAAACCTAACAAGAACCAACATACATATTAATATTTCAATAATTTTATTAGATCTATTATCATGAACTGCTCTACTAGAATATCCACAAAAATTTACAAATCAATTCATCTTGATGCAAACGACACTTAGCTTTTACAAAACCCAACACTCAATATTTAATTCCCAGCAAATAATGATTGAACAAATAAATAACTAAGTTCCTAACACATAAAAACTTCAACAAAAGAAAATTGCTATCTGAATCACATAATTGTAAAAAAAATAAAAAATTGCCCAACAAATCATTTCTTCTTTAATTAAAATTAGAACTTACTTGGGCTCCCATCTTGGGATAATACCCAAAATGAGAAAATACATATTACAAAACTATGGATTTGATCCAACATATCTACTCTCTCTCACGGATTTGGATCTCCAAGCTCTTTGCACTCTCTTGGACCCATTACATGCTCACTAAGAGGATACTCTTAAACTTGTGCTATTGTTATGTCTTTGCTTCAACCTTTAGGCTCATTTTATAATTTTCCTAAGCTAAAATTGATGACCAAAATTAGTTGGTCGAGTTAACTGAAGATAAGTGACTTATCTTTAACTAATTTATCTTTCTTTACTTTAACTCAAGTACAAGTCATAAATTTAGCTTGTTTTACATGCATATCTCATGAATCTCACATGCAACTAATATGAATGCATCCAAATCACTTGAAAACTTCACATGTTCCATGCAGTCAACACACAAGCTCCACATGTCACACACAACTAACATGCATGCCTTGCATGTTGTATGCAAGCTCCTAAAGAGGCAAAACTAAGGTCCTTCTAGTCAAGGCACAAGGCTAGAAGTACCTATTTGAGCTACAAAAAATCAACACTCCCTCTAAGTGAGCAAGTACTTCTGGAAGAACCTCCACCTAGATCTGTCTCTAATCCCACAACATCATCTATTGATGTAGATGCTCCCTCTAAACTAGAAGACTTCCCTGCTATCTACTTCAGTGTCTGATATGAAGACTTGTTCCTTCCAACCATGCTCATACCAATTAGTCCTGACATATTTGGAAGAGGTTATTGCCCATATTCTAGATTAGAATTTTGACTCTCTAGTCTCAACTCAGCCTTTAGAACCCCTACTCAATCTCTATCACTAACATCGATCTTGCGCTAAGTCCTTCTAGCACTATCATGGGTTTGTCTCAATCCTATGAGAAACCCATGAATTATGCCACTAATCCCTCGATTGGTATAGTCTCCTTCTCTACCTCTGAGGATTTCCCTTTGCCAATTCTATTGGCTATTGGTATTTTCCTTTGTACCTACATGACCAGTTGATTTACTTTGGCCCTTAAAAAATGTGTTCGTATAATCATGACCAAACCTAGCTCTAGAAATCTAGTACGAACCAACACTTGCAATTCCAAGATCTATTCAAAGCTTCAACTCTAATGCCATGTTAGTTTTTATAGAACCCAATACCTTATATTTAATTTCAAAAAGATAATAATTGAACAAATACACAACTAAGTTCATAACACATAAAAACTTTAGTAAAAGCAAATTATGATCTAAATCACATAATCATGAACAAATTTCTGCTCAACAAATCAATTCTTCATTAATTAAAATAGGAATGTGTTTGGGCTCCCATCCTGGGATAATGGCCCATTTGAGAAAATACTAATTAAAAAACTTTGGATCCAATCCAACAAATTTGATGTCTCTCACAAATCCGGATCTCTAACCCCTTTGCACTCTCTCAGACCTAGCACATTCTCACTGAGATTTCGCTCTGAAACTTGTGATGTTGTTGCGTCTTTGCCTCACCCCTTAGGCTCAATTTGTAATTTTCCTAAGTTAAAATTGACGACCAAAATTAGCTTGTCAAGTTAACTGAAAATAAGTGACTTATCTTTAGCTTTATTTACTTTAACTCAAGTACAAGTCATAAATTTATCTTTCATGATATACATATCTAATGCATGTCACATGCAACTAATCCACATGATTGAAAATCACTTGCACATTCCAAATGTCACATTCAGTCAACATGCAAACTTCGCACGTTGCATGCAACTGACATGCATGTCACATGCAAGCTCCTAAAGAGGTAAAAATAAGGTCCTTCTATCCAAGACACAAGGCTAGAAGTACCTGTCCTAGCTACAAAGAATCAAAAAATTGGGCCTCGAGTTGAAGGACCACTTAAGTTCATGGGAATAGATAATGATTCTAGGGATGGCTATGATTGCATCAAAAGGGTAGGGAATTCAACCTAGACTAGGTAGGAAATCTATGCGACTTTATCATGCAAAAAGTCATGAGCCCAAAAGAGAATAAAACCAAAATGTTCTTTTAGTACAAGTGGGGGTTGTAATGCATGATTTCCATCACATGAGATAAGTCATTGGATTAAAACAAAAATGAACTCTTTGATCAAGTTGTGGGTATGGGTATAGTGAAAAATATGTAGGTCTTGAAATTCCCTAATCTGTACTCAAAATCACTATCTCAGGAGGCACCCTCCTAACAAAATAGACCTAAATGTAACGTATCCTAAGTTGATGACAAGAATAGTCATATTCAAATTCATAAAATTCAATATCAATAGGGGGCCATTACCTCATGATATTAAATCTTTGAAACAAATTTCCAAGGGGTCTTGGGTGCCATGATTGTAATTTCTATTCTTTCAATAAAATGATGGATCTTTCATGTTGTGAGGAACTTATTGTACACTTAATAGTCTTATGACCCTATGATCATGTGTTGATAGGCCAACCATGCTCTTTAGTGCAAAAATACATACAATAATTTGGAATCAATCTTAAGAGATCGCAATCCTTCCATCACTCTTTACATTCCTTCCATGATCTCAGGTAATAACAACTCATTTACGTGATGATGAAAGGAGAAAATTCAGATATAATTCTAAAAAGGTGCGTAGTTTTATAATGGTAAAAAGGTCACAGGTGTGAACACAATGAGTTACAGAAGATGCTCTACAGCAAAAGTCTCGATTGCCAAGCTTCACAAATATATCAGGCCGAAGTAGAATTTTGGGGCAGTCAGATAACAGACAAGGTAGTGAATAGCATAGCATATAGAGGCAACGGATAGCATAGTAGACAGAGGTAGCGGATAGTAGGCAGGCAGTGACAGGCAGAGTTCCCCGAGCAGGCAGCGGATAGCAACAACAGAGTAGCAGTGAGGAGCAAGGTAGATTACTGAAATAGAACAGGTAGCCCAAGGATGCACGTCAAGTGTTTAATGGAATTTGCCCACTAAATTTGACAGTGACTCTAATACCAAGATGGTGGTAGACGAATTTTCTCTAAATCCTTTGATGAATTTTACTGCTGAGGAATAGACAGAGACAAAACAATGGGTTCCAAATCCAAGGATTGGATCTGTGTAACAAGAGGAGTTGTGCCAAGATGACATGTTTAACCTTACTGAATTATCAGCTATTGAAAACCAGCAAGAGCAAGTGGTAGTTAGCCTAGAGTCCGATTTCTCATTTTGGACAGCCTTGGTAAAACAAATGTTGCGGAAAATGGAATTCCTTGAAACTGAAAACAAGCAACTCCATTCAAAGATACACACCCTCTCTGCTAGAGTTTTAGAGGTGGAGGGGGATAATTTATCCCTTAAGAATATGTTACATGAAACTAAAGAGTAGGAAATTCTCCATTGTCCAAATGGTGCACTGCATGCAGAAATTATTGAACTTAAAAGCAAGCAAGAAGAAATCTGATCCTAATAAGCCACCTTCAAACAAGAGACAGAGACACACATAAATTCTTAGGTACAGGTGGTTTGAGGGAAGGATAAAACTCCTACCCCTCTTGCAGTAGTTGAGGAGGTGATGTAAGAAAACTCGTGGAAGAACGCAACAGATGAGTAAGAGAATTGAATCTAAAGGTGAGAGGTCTCCCCTTACCCCACCCCGCTGTAGATCCTATGGAAGTGGGGGCAAGGTTCCTTCAGGACACCCTTAGCCTCCTCAATATAGCTTTGGATAGAGCCTGGCTAGGATACGACTCCACTCTCTTCCTCTGTTTTTGGACTACATCTAATCGAATTTGTGTCCTCAGGGCTAAGCAAAAGTTGTTTTATCTTCCCAACAGGATTTTCTTGGACAAGGACCTCACTCAAGCATAGGTTGTGGAACTTAAACAATCTAGAGAACAAGTTATGGCAACACGATAGGCAGGGAAATGGGCAGTTATCAGGAATCTTCGGGCATTCATTCGCGACTCCTTCCCTCCTAGGTGGGAACCCTAAATAAGAGGTTCCAAAGGATGGGCCTGATTGGGGAGGTGACAAGGTACATGCATTTCTATCCATTGTTGGAATGGCAATGGATCTTTTTGGTCATCGTCGAGACTCATGTATGATTCTCTTGAATCAACGAACATCCTCTTCATGACTGAGACTCATGTGAGCCTTGTTCGACCCATCCCAGATATTGTAGGTTACCATTGGATCTCAGTTTGTAGGCAGGAAACGAGGAGCTCAGGAGTGGTTAGAGGATCAGGTGGAGTTTCTTGTTTGGCTAGTGATTCACTCCGGAACAAGGTATCATTAGTAGCCAAAGATGAGCTTTCCAAGTTTATGTGGATTCGGATTAGTGTCAGAGTCTCTCCTCTAAGGGACATCTACATTGCAGTTTGTTACTTCCCCCTAGCCTCTTCACCATTTTTTGTCCATAATGGCTCAAATGGGGACCCCTTTATAGACTTGTACACCAACATCACCTAGTACTATGATGTTGGGGAAGTCATCCTCCTAGGTGACTTCAATGCTCGCACTAGAGATCTCTAGATCCCTCTCCACGACTGATCAAAGGATGTGTTTTTCACCCAAGGGATAAAATCAGATTCAGCAGGGCTTCATTAGATGTCGAGGATGCTTTAAGGCCCATTACAGTTTATGGTAAGCATCTATTGCGGTTGGGGGAATCCCAGGATTTGTTGATTCTAAATGGTCTCCCCTATTGATCCAGGTGGATATTGGTGGCCACCCACCAATTCCACTTGGACCCCCACCATTGCTTCTTTTGGTTTTTCAATTTGTTTAATTGTAGCACAGTTTACTATTTGTAGCAGTTTTTCAGGTCCTAAAATTCTAAAGCCCTAAGCGACGCTTTTTTGGAAATATACTGCCAACTATTTTTTTAATCTAAAATCGTCTTTTCCATCGTAGTCCTTGGAGAGATCTTTCTAGCGGGCTATCATGCGTGTCAAACCGAGATAATATGACCAAGTCACGACCCCAGGAAGTTGGCTATCCAACTCACCCCAACGGGGCCCATAAACTCTTGGTGTTACATTTGCTCAGGTTAGGGTTTTGGTTGTTTAGGGTTTGCTCTTATTGTTCAATAATAAAAAGGCCCTTGAGCCTCATTGTAAGGCAGTTCAGAGGTGTTATAGACATTTTTGTGCCTTACAGCTCTAAGCATGAAATGTCCATAAACCAAGGGATCCTAAGTCCCTAAAAGTGTTGTTCCTACCCCTAGAGGAACAAGGTCAACCAATTACATCTTCTCCCAGAAGTTCTCCACCAGAAACTACTCAGAATCAGTCAAATCAGGATCATTTTAGCTGCTCCACTAGCTAGCTGCGTTGCATAGCACCCAAGTACACTAGCTAGGTGCGTTGCAACACACCTAAAATCACTACCAGGGTGCGCTGAGCGGGAAATGACAAATGGCAGTGTCATTCTGCGAGGTGGACAGACAATGGAAGCTTCCAGAATCTTCCCCAATGACACTTGCCTCACTGAGTTCGACCAAGGATGAGTAAGAGGCTCTCAGTCTCCAAGTGGAAGCAAGAACTGACAGAGAGAAGCCACTAGTCAAATCATAAGCTGACTCATCCTCTTTGCATACATCTATATATGGATCCCTCATCCCAGAGATCCAGAGGCTGGAATTTTGTACATTGCAGAGAATTGTTGTTGGTTTTGAGATAGAGATTAGTGTATTGGGTGATTTATGCTTTGTTGGAGGTGAAGAGGGGATTCCTTTGCTGGGGGGTTGATGCTGGATCAGGAATCATCGGTTGTAACTCCTCCTGGACCTTCTTGTTATATCAATAAAACTATTTGAGTTTCTCCTACATGCTTGTGTATCAATGATGTTTTGTTATATTTGCATGTTTAGCTTAAATCTGATCCTAAGCTATTTATGAATATAAATCCATGTCTTTGTGTAGTTTTCCTCTTCTATGATCTTGCAGGAACTTGGTGAAGCTGGGCAAGTAAGGAAGTAGGTAGCTGGAAGCTGTCAAAGAGGAGAGAGATTGGATCAAAAGGACTAGCGCAAGACACAGTTGGTTCATCCTATTCCTCTTCGTTTATAGTTCATAAAGAAGAATACGAAAGTAGTTTTCCTTGTTTGTTTCTAAGGTACTGTCACACCTTAGTGGGATAGGGGCGTTCTGAATAGACACTTTTCCCGTTAACAAAATGGTGACCATACTGGGGAGCGTGTCAAGTTAGTTTGTTTGTGTTTCTCTTGTTGTTTGTTTCATAAACACAGAAGTAGCAATCGAATTGCATTTGCCATTATCAAATGCAAAGTAGACACCTGCTACTTCAATCCATTCACTGGATTTGTTTATGATTTGAACAGCTGATTCACAAATGATCTGATTACCCTTTGTGATAGCTCTTAGACCTCCTTTAAATCCACCCTCTGATTGTGCATTACTGATTGCTTTTACTCGGCCAAAAACCATAGATTAAACTGCAAACCGTGACCCAGAACCCGGAATGAATTCTTGTTTTTGCCCCAACGCAGGCTCTGTGAAGAGATTCTGCATTTCAATGCAGTTCCCGAGAGGGCTACCTGCGCTGCAATCTAGTTTCTCTGTGTAACAGGTGCGCTGATCAGCCTAGCCCTGTGCAGCTGAGGTTCTTTGCTTCATTTTTTCAGTTTTGTCTCTGATTTTTGCAGCCTGTGATCATTGTGTGTCTGTTTAAAAACCCCTTTTATTTGCCTTAATTCTGCCTCCTTTGTACAAAAAGACTGTAGATGTTCTTTGTGTGTTTGTTACATCATTTACAGCTTTCCATTGAAAGAGTAGAATAATCATACTGTCGTCCTTGGATTTAGATCTATCGCAAGTGTCGATTTTGATCTTAGGAGAAAGTTTATTTGCTGTTGACAGTCGATTATGCTTTTACTTTTGCCTTTGGTTTGAATTTGTCACTTTCTAGTGTCGAAACGAGTGTTTATTTCAAAATCATAAAGTTTTGTAATCTTCTCTACCTTTTGATTTCGAAAAGAAGCTTGTTTGTGTTTGTCGCTTGAAAGCAAATTCAGATTTGTACATCAACTTTCTTTTTAGGCATCAATATTAAGAAAGTGAAAACAAATACATGCATATGTGCATTTGCATATTGATAGTCTGTTTGGCTTGATTTAGGAAAAGTGCATTTACAGTGTGCTCTTTGCTCTTTGAGAAAAGATTGTGTCTTTCTTTTCCCCTTGTAGCTAGGATTTTCATTGCTGAAAAGAGATAAAAGCTTGCTTATCATCTTTAGATTGCATTTTAGGAATTACATCCACATCTCGTGGTGATCCCAAAAGGCAAACTTCTAAGAAAGATCAACTTAAAATAAATTGAATGAATCTAACAACGCTTTGGAACTTAACGCACAACATTTAGAGGTCTAGGCTAGAGACGTATTCCGGCGTCGTAAAGCCTGGTAACTGTTGTCCTCGCTGATGGTTGGGTGATTCCTCCACTTTTAGACGATAAGTGCCAGTACGGACTTGTGCTCCCACGTACCGTCGAGTATATATTGGGAGACCCCTATAGGCTTAAAACCTTTTATCCATAGGAAGCCGTGTCGGCCGCCCTACTAATCGCAATGCACCGAACACAGCATTCGGGAAGATTGACTGCCGTACCGTAAAAAGCATTCTGCAGTTTTGCGATTGGTTTGGTACTCCCTCTACCTAGATCTCCAGAGCAGTCCCTTTCATTCCTTTTCAGACTCCTTAACGGAAAAGGTCCATCTGAGCACTTGTCACTTCAGGCTCATTAAAAATCGAAGGAGAGTAGAGTCATCTTTTGTTTTTTCTCGACTCTTAAAAACTGAAAAAACAAGTTGTGTCAAAGCGTCTTAAAATTTATTTTAAATGGAATATTCATACCCTTTTCCTACGTTGATATTAGGTTGAGAAAATGGAGTCTACCAACCAAGGAATTCCCCTTAGTGGAAATCCTAGTCCCTTCTCTTCTTGGGGAGATGTTGGTGCACCCCATATGGCCACATTGTCACTTCCAGGACTGAAAATTGGCTTGCCAGTATGGCTCTTCTCAACCAATGTCGTTCAGAACACCACTATTCCTGAACAATCGAATCAGCAATTAGACGAGTCCAGAGTTGCCCACCAACCTTCTACTTCCTCTAATTCTTCCTCTCCTCCTTCCTCTTCGTTTGATGGGGCTGGCAAAGCCAAAAGTCAAGTTCCTAAGGAGAAGAAGGAGAAGAAGAAGAAAGAGAAGAAGAAGAAGGAGCCGAAGGCGAATGGGGGAAAACGAGTGTCGTCTAACGAAAATCCACACACTGCACCGACCAGGCCTAAATCGCCATGTGTCATTTGCAAAGGAGACCACTTTCACAGAGATTGTCCTTGCATTCCTCGGATACTAAGGGACTAGTCTCCTCGTTTGCACAATCCGGTGTCATCAACCTCTGATGATCATGTTGAAAGCACACCGTCAACTAGCGAAAGTGAAGCCCCAGGACAAAGAGGGAAAGCTAGATTTCCCTGTAAACTGTGCGAAGGCAATCATGTCGTCCACCGTTGTCCCTTCTTAGACGAAGCGAAAAGAGTTTTGGATGATCGTCCGGTTTCACCGTTACAACTTCCTCCTGGATATAAAAAACTCTTGCCGAGTCCGTCGCTAGTTGAGAATCCAGCTGGCCCGCTCAAGTGGTCGGCTGAAGCGCCTATCATCGAAGATAAACCATCTGAATCCATACCAGACGAAAGTCAAAGGGTCGAGGCGGCAGTTGACCCGGTCTTGCCTTCAGAGGTCTTGTCTTCAGATGATACAGTCACTGAAGAGAACAAGGATGACACCGTCCAAATTCTCTTCATCAACACAGACTCCGACGAACATGGGGGCAATCTACCCATTCCCTTACCGCAGGAGGGAAGTTCGTCAGAGCCATACCCGGTCGTCTACTCGGTCCCACCTCCAAGCAACCTAGTTGTCTCCTTCGATTGGAATCAACTAGGCAAACCCCGTTTACCAGCAAGCATACCATTCCGAATTATCGTTCAAATATATAGAATGGTTATGGCTGGTACCATCATAGATGAGGGGGCTTCTGTGAGTATCCTTTCCTCTACTGCTTGGAAAGCGCTTGGTTTGCCATCGATTTTGCCTGAGATGAGAAATCTGACAGGCTTTGATAAAGGAACCAGTCGACCTTTAGGGATCCTTCTCGATGTGCCCATAACATTGAGAAGGAAGACAGTTCAAATGAACGTAATGGTTGTTCAAGGACCCTTGGATTATAACCTACTCCTTGGACGAGACTATATTTATTGCATGGGAGCCATCGTCTCCTCACTCTTTAGAGTAATGTGTTTTCCGCACGAAGGAAGAGTGGTCAAGCTCGTGGACCAACTTTCATTTCCCGGATCACGCATAGCAAATAGTCATATACCATCCCTAAATGGTCTCTTCATGCAAGAAATGTCTCAATCTCCAGTCCGTCCTCCCGATGAGCGCGAGTGATTCGGAGGGATATGACTGAAACCCAGGGAGCATGCATCCTGGTCTGCTTCGGCAGGAAAAATTCGGGTATAGGGTAGGTTTCCGCGGGAGAATATGACTAGTCTGTACCCCGTCCGTCGGTGGAAGAGGGGTTATTCTAGAATAAGATTCTCTTGTCAAAGTTATGTGAGTTGACAAAACTGAGTCACTCACCCTTGTTTATCTCGGTAGACATCGCCGAAGAAGTGTTTTGTTTGCAGCGCGAATAGAACAATCTTTGGGTAACCTGTAAGAGGTAGGCCTTTCCTGATAGAACAAATGTTTTGTCTGCAAATTGAGGGGTAACCTTGAAACCATATTTTATACCAAGGGGCATGCAAACCTTTTGGAGTGCAAGCGAGGGGCGGCTATTTTTAGGACCTCTAACCCTTTAAACTCGTAGGATTAGTCGTCACCTAACTTGCATAAAGAAAGGATGTGAGGAAAAAATCTAAAAGTTGTCGTTTTATATGAGACATTCTTATCATATGACTGGATTAATCGAGCAGTTTTAGCACATAGTTCAAGCTCGTTAAAAAATAAACATAAGACATGAGCAAATGTTTCCACCCGCGTTTAAGCTCGTTAAAAAATGAACTATTCCCCGGTAAATAACCACCGTGAATGAAGCATTTCAGCCATTAAAGCCTTGGTCGTGTTTGCACCGTCACCTCCACTTTTCCATTGGCCGATCATTCACCTCCATTTGATTGTTTACCCATTTTGAGGAACAGCTGCGAAGAGTGATTTCACTAGCCATCCTTGTGACACTGCCGTGATTGGAAAATTCCAACCCACCTGGAATCAGCTGCTACCCATTTTATCACTCGTTCCTCAAAAGACGAGTCTTCTTTAAGCTCTTTTCAACTGACTCGTAAAATATGAAAAGATTGCCGAGTTTTGGCCTTCCAGCTCGTTAAAGCAACCGGAAGTGCTATCCCTCCTCTAGATTTTAATCTTTTTGGACATGAGGGATTATTGCACAAAAAGATCGAGCGCTTGTTTTGTTCTGCTCGTTAAAACTATCGAAAATTCATCCCTTCTGTATTGTTTTATACTTTTTCGGACTTAAGGGATTAGATGACGAAAAATGAAATTCGGAGTTACCTTTACGTACCTTTTCAGACTCTTTAAAAATGAAAAGGACCGAGTTATCTTTGTCGTTAAACTCGTTAAAAAGATTAATAGCGACAAACTTGTCTTTAGACGAGAATGAGTTTCACTATCGCTAGGCTCGTTAAAACATAGCGATGGGTTTGCCCGAAGGGAAAATTATAGAACAAGCATATGTTATCCTCCTCAAGCTTGACAAAAATAAAGAGGTACTGGTCAGCAATGACTGGGGAAAAATTGGGAAGAAACTCAAAGAATCTTTATTGTTAGCAAGTCGCTCTTGAACATGACACTTCCACTCCGTGCCTAAGTCGGGTTGGGTTGTTTCATTCACCGGTCACATCGCCATGGTCACGCCATACCATCCACATTTGGGGTAAATGCTACCAATCCATCACATAAGTGTCGCTGACATGTTCAAGAGAAGTCATCCAGAGAAGTCATCCATGTCCCATCCACTACCATACATTATACTTCATTCTTTCATGACCGCCATCCTGAACCATATATCATCAGATCGTTTTCACCTCTATCAAAATCATTTGCTCCGTTCCATGTCATTGGTGTGGGATTCATCAAGGCCCTCCTTTGACGGATCGCTTCTTGTCGACATCAGCCCATTATCCAAGAAGTTGATCTAGGAACACCCCATTCAGTACTTTGAAGCTTGCATGCCTCAATGGCAAGTTTCTCACTTCCGGCGACAGGTATACATCAATGACTTTCGACCGAAAGATTTTGCGTGGTGTTCGACGCCAAGTCCTTTATTCACACCACGTGAAGTGTACTGCAGTACCTTGAGGGTCATCATAATTATCGGTGATTCCTCTCGCGCTTGTTAACAGTTTACATCATCGACTGGTAATCAAGCAATGTCTTTCCATGTTCGACTTCAAAACATTTTTCACATGGATCAACTTGTACTTCGAGTGAAGATCGGACGAGATTGAAGACCCCGGATCTAATTTCATCCATCTAGGCTGCGATATATATTCAGGAAAAATAAAGACATTGACATGTACAGCATTGCAGCACAGATAATCATCCTACCAAAAGGATGATGACTTCATCAGAATCATCAGTCTACCATCAGAGGATTGTCTGTCCTATGTACATAAAAATGAATTTATAAAGCTAAGCATGGGAATGCCCGCCTCAGCTAGATCATGAAAACAGTATGAAGATAATGTATTGTATTGTATCTTATTACAGGTCTCCTCCCAGCATTGAAAGAACTTCGGATCCTCCTAATAAAGCATTTCACCCGATAAACGGCCTCATACTTTAGGGGGCAACTGTTATAGACATTTTTGTGCCTTACAGCTCTAAGCATGAAATGTCCATAAACCAAGGGATCCTAAGTCCCTAAAAGTGTTGTTCCTACCCCTAGAGGAACAAGGTCAACCAATTACAGCTTTTCCCAGAAGTTCTCCACCAGAAACTGCTCAGAATCAGTCAAATCAGGATCATTTCAGCTGCTCCACTAGCTAGTTGCATTGCATAGCACCCAAGTACACTAGCTAGGTGCGTTGCAATGCACCTAAAATCACTACCAAGGTGCGCGAGCGGGAAATGACAAATGACAGTGTCATTCCGCGAGGTGGACAGACAATGGAAGCTTTCAGAATCTTCCCCAATGACACTTGCCTCACTGAGTTCGACCAAGGATGAGTAAGAGGCTCTCAGTCTCCAAGTGGAAGCAAGAACTGACAGAGAGAAGCCGCTAGTAAAATCATAAGCTGACTCATCCTCTTTGCATACATCTATATATGGATCCCTCATCCCAGAGATCCAGAGGCTGGAATTTTGTACATTGCAGAGAATTGCTGTTGGTTTTGAGATAGAGATCAGTGTATTGGGTGATTTATGCTTTGTTGGAGGTGAAGAGGGGATTCCTTTGCTGGGGGTTGATGCTAGATCAGGAATCATCAGTTGTAACTCCTCCTGGACCTTCTTGTTATATCAATAAAACTATTTGAGTTTCTCCTACATGCTTGTGTATCAATGATGTTTTGTTATATTTGCATGTTTAGCTTAAATATGGTCCTAATCTATTTATGAATATAAATCCATGTCTTTGTGTAGTTTTCCTCTTTTGTGATCTTGCAGGAACTTGGTGAAGTTGGGAAAGTAAGGAAGCAGGTAGCTGGAAGCTGTCAAAGAGGAGAGAGATTGGATCAAAAGGACTAGCGCAAGACACAGGTTGGTTCATCCTATTCCTCTTCGTTTATAGTTCATAAAGAAGAATACGAAAGTAGTTTTCCTTGTTTGTTTCTAAGGTACTGTCACACCTTAGTGGGATAGGGGCGTTCTGAATAAACACTTTTCCCGTTAACAAGAGGCATGTAGCTGCCACATCTCTTCTCAGAGATAACTTACCATCACCCTAGCTGGTTTAATTCCATTCCTGTTTGTAAGCATAATTCAATATTTTACATTAATGAAATGAAGTATTATTTCTGCTGCATCTTTGTGTTTATGGTTATCTCTGTAATTTGTTACATTCATGTTTAAATCTGGATCACCTATTTCCCAGACTCTCGCTTTTTCACATGCCGACGATATGGTGGGGGTGCAAGTGTAGTTGATTATGTACTCGCTAGCCATAAATTTCTCCCTTTTATTCTTCATTTCTCAATCTCCCCCATCCCCCTTGCTGATCATGCACTTATTTCCTTCTCCCTCTAGTTTGACCCTCCCCTTCCACCCCATCCCTCCCCTCGGGGCCCACCCAAAACTACCTTCTGATTTGACAAAGGGGACCCTGACATCTTCTCCTCTACCCCATGCAAGATGCTCCCATCGAAGACCTAGTTCTCCTTGCTTGATTCTGCTTCCACTAAACACACTTGTCTTTCAGATTCCATTTGGGAAGCAACACTCAAATCCTTCCCCCACTCCACTACCTAAAGTTGGATCTTTCCCCATGAACAAATGGTACGATGATGAATGCAAGACTCTACATCGATAACTTCGATATGATTTCACCCATTCTCAACCCTTCTACTCTGACCTTAAAGCTTCTTATCATCATCTCCTTCGTCACAAGAAATGACTCTTTGTCTCCCATAGAAGACGAGAACTTTTTGCTCTCCTTGCCCACTCCCCTAAACAATTATAGCATACCATCCTTTCCTGATGCTCCCCTCTTCCACCTGACCTCGACCCTACATCCATATTCTCTCACACTTCCAACCTTTATGATATCCCCGGTGTTGTTGGGAAAAGTATCCAATACGGAATGACCTTATCCCACTCTAAGGGTGATAGTTCCTTAGCAACAATCAAAGCAAAGCTATCTAAGATTACTTCTTTATGAGATGTAAAAGAGGGGAGAAAGAGATCCACTAACCGATGTCTTTCGCTAATGATTGATCCAATCTTCTCTCCTTGCTGCTTGCCCCCAGCTCCTTGCTCTTTCACTGGCCCAGCTACACCAAGATCCTGCAAAATGGCAAGAGAGGGAAACTACAAGAAGCATACATTCATAATTGATTCAAGGATTAGAATAAATCAAATACACAAGTATAACAATACACCATTGAGACACATGCATATAGAAGAACCTCAAATGCTTTATTAATGGAAGAAGTAAGATTCAGGAAGTGATACAACCATAAGAGGCCCAATCCAGCATCACCTTCCCAGCAGAAAGAAATCTCCTCTTCACCTCCTTCAAATCAAATCACCCAATAGTTCTAAACTCAAACCAACAGCAATTCTTTACATTCATAAGATTCCAGCCCCCGGATCTCATGGGAGAGAGATCCATATATAGGAGTTTGGAGAGAGGATGAGTCAGCCTGAGATGTGACTAGTGTCCTCTCCCACTCCAGTTCTTCTTCAGTTCTTGAGTCCACTTGGAGGTTCTTGCTTCCACTTGGAGATCTAGAACCTCTTACTCATTACCAGTCGAATTCCTTGATCCATGTGTCATTTTGGAAGCTTCCTGGGCATTGACACCTTGAGGAATGACTCTGCCACATGTCCAAACTCGCCCAGCGCAGGTAGCCTTCTTTGCAGTTGACATTCAACGCAGGTAGACAGTGGAGCACTTGACATTCAACACAGATGCTCAGTGGAGCAGTTGACATGATCCAGAATTGCCTTGTTTTTGAGTAATTTTCAGCGGAGAACTTGTTTGGATTGCTGTGGTTTGCTGACCTTGTTCCCCTAGGGGTAGGAACAACATGTTTAGGGACTTTGGATCCCTTAGATTATGGACATTTCATGCTTCATGCTGTAAGGCACAAAAATGTCTATAACAGTTGCCCCCTAAAGTATGAGGTCGTTTATCGGGTGAAATGCTTTATCAGGAGGATCCGAAGTTCATTCAATTGCTGAGAGGTGACATGTAATAAGATACAATACAATACATTATTTTTCATACTGCTTTCATGATCTAGCTGAGGCGGGCATTCCCATGCTCAGCTTTATAAATACATATTTCTGTACATAGAACAGACAATCGTCTGATGGTAGACTGATAATTCTCTTGAAATTATCATCCTTTGAGTAGGATGATCATCTGCTGCACATGTCAATGTCTTTATCTCCTGAATATATATCGCAGCCCGGATGGATGAAACTAGATCCGGGGTCTTCAAACTCGTCCGATCTTCACTCTAAGTACAAGCCGATCCATGTGAGAATTTCTTGGAGTCGAACATGGAAATACATCGCTTGATTACCAATCAATGATGTAAACTGTTAACAAGCGCGAGAGGAATCACCGATAATGATGATGACCCTCAAGGTACGGCAGTACAATCCACGTGGTGTGAATAAAGGACTTGGCGTCGAACACCACGCAAAATCTTTCGGTCGAAGGTCATTGATGTATACCTGTCGCCGGAAGTGAGAAACTTGCCATTGAGGCATGCAAGCTTCAAAGTACTGAGGGGGTTGTTCCTAGATCAACTTCTTGGATAATGAGCTGAAGTCGACAAGAAGCGATCCGTCAAAGGAGGGCCTTAATGAATCCCACATCAGTGACACGGAACGGAGCTAATGATTGTGATGGAGGTGAAAACGATCTGTGAAATATGATTCAGGGTGGCGGTCATGAAAGGATGAAAGATGATGTATGGTAGTGGATGGGACACGGTTGACTCTTTCTGAACAACATCTCTTGAACATATAACGACACTAATGCGATGGATCGGTAGCATTACCCCAAATGTGGATGGTTTGGCGAGACCATGGTGATGAGACCGGTGAATGAAACAACCCAACCCGATGTGGTACGGAGGAAAAGTGTCATGTTCAAGAGCGACTTGCTACCATTAAAGCTTTGAGGTTCTTCCAATTTTTCCCCAGTCATTTCTGACCAGTACCTCTTTATTTTTGTCAAGCTTGAGGAGGATAACATATGCTTGTTCTATAACCTGCCCTTCGAGCAAGCCCATCGCTATGTTTTAACGAGCCTAGCGATAGGGAAACTCGTTCTCGTCTAAAGACAAGTTTGTCGCTATTTAATGCATTTTAACGAGTCTAGCGACAAAGACAACTCGGTCCTTTTCATTTTTAGAGAGTCTGAAAAGGTACGTAAAGTTAACTCCAAAGGTCCTTTTTCGTCATCTAATCCCTTAAGTCCGAAAAAGTATAAAACAATACAGAAGGGATGAATGTTCGATAGTTTTATCGAGCCGAACCAGACAAGCGCTCGATCTTTTTGTGCAATAATCCCTCAGGTCCAAAAAGATTAAAATCTAGAGGAGGGATAGCCCTTCCGGTCATTTTAACGAGATGGAAGGCCAAAACTCGGCAAACTTTTCATATTTTACGAGTCAGAAGAAAAGAGCTCAAAGAAGACTCGTATTTTGAGGAACGAGTGATAAACAAGGATAGCAGCAGATTCGAGGTACAGGTTGGAATTTTCCAATCACGGCAGTGTCACAAGGATGGCTAGGTGAAATCACTCTTCGCAGTTGTTCCTCAAAATGGGTAAACAATCATATGGAGGTGAACGATCGGCCAAATGAAAGTGGAGGTGGCAGGTGCAAACACGACCAAGGCTTTTTATGGCTGATAAATTTACGATCACAGTGGTTATTTACCGGGATAGGTTCATTTTTTATTTAACAATGAGCTTAAACTCTGGAGGGAACATTGCTCACTGCTTATATTTATTTTTTAACGAGCATGAAGACCGCGTTAAAACTGCTCGAATCTTGCGTTTATTTTTTAACGAGCATGAACTTTATGCTAAAACTGCTCGATTGTGTGTTTATTTTTTAACGAGCATGAACTTTGCTAAAACTGCTCGTTTATACCAGTCATAAGATAAGAATGTCTCCTGAAAGATTCCATTTTTTATAGAGCTTGCGCCTTACCAAAGCTATGCTCCCTCTCATCCTTTCTTTATGCAAGTTTGGAAACGGCTAATCCTACGAGTTTAAAGGGTTAGACCTACAGGTTTAAAGGGAGGACCTAAAAATTTAAAAAATAAATAGTCGCCCCTTGCTTGCACTCCAAAAGGTTGCATGCCCCTAGGTATAAAGTACGATTTCAAGGTTACCCCTCAATTTGCAGATAAAACTTTTGTTTTACCGGGAGAGGCCTACCTCTTTCAGGTTACCCAAAGATTGTCCTGTTATTTTTTCAACAAAACACTTCCTCGGCAATGTCTACCGAAATAGACAAGGGTGAATGACCTTTGTCAAACACGTAACTTTGACAAAAGAATCTTATTCTAGAACAACCCCTCTTCCATCCATGGATGGGGTACGGACTAGTCATATTCTCCCGCGGAAACCTACCCTATACCCAAAGTTTCCCTGCCGAAGCAGGCCAGGATGCATGCCCCCTGGGTTCCTGTCCCATCTTTCCGAATCACTCGCATTCATCGGGAAGAAGGACTGGGGGTGGAGACATTTCTTGATTGAATAGACTATTCAGGGTTGGTATGTGACTATTTGCGATGCGTGATCCCGGAAATGAAAGTTGGTCTACGAGCTTGACCATTCTTCCTTCGTGTGGAAAACACATTACTCTAAAGAGTGAGGAGACTATTGCTCCCATGCAATATATATAGTCTCGTCCAAGGAGTAGGTTATAATCCAAGGGTCCTTGAACAACCATCACGTTCATTTGAACGGCCTTCCCTTTCAATGTAATGGGCACATTGGGGAGGATCCCTAATGGTCGACTGGTTCCTTTATCGAAACCCGAGAGATTTCTTATCTCAGGCAAAAGCGCCGGGGAACCCAGTCCTTTCCAAGAAACAGAGGAAAGGATACTCACAGATGCCCCTTCATCAATGATAGTGCCAGCCATTACCATTCTGTATATTTGGACTATGATTCTGAATGGTATACTGGCTGGCAACCGGGGTCTGCCTAGTTGGTTCCAATCAAAGGACACAACTAGGTTGCTTGGTGGTGGGACCGAATACACGGCCGGATATGACCCTGACGATGTTCCTTCCTGCGATAAAGGAATGGGCGCATTTCCCTGACGCTCGTCAGAGTCTGTGTTGATGAAAAGAATCTGGATGGTGTGTTGTTGGGAAAAGTATCCAATACGGAATGACCCTATCCCACTCTAAGGGTGATAGTACCTCAGCAACAATCAAAGCAAAGCTATTTGAGATTACTTCTTTATGAGATGTAAAAGAGGGGAGAAAGAGATCCACTAACCGATGTCTTCCGCTAATGATTGATCCAATCTTCTCTCCTTGCTGCTTGCCCCCAGCTCCTTGCTCTTTCACTGGCCCAGCTACACCAAGATCCTGCAAAATGACAAGAGAGGGAAACTACAAGAAGCATACATTCATAATTGATTCAAGGATTAGAATAAATCAAATACACAAGTATAACAATACATCATTGAGACACATGCATATAGAAGAACCTCAAATGCTTTATTAATGGAAGAAGTAAAGTTCAGGAAGTGATACAACCATAAGAGGCCCAATCCAGCATCACCTTCCCAGCAGAAAGAAATCTCCTCTTCACCTCCTTCAAATCAAATCACCCAATAGTTCTAAACTCAAACCAATAGCAATTCTTTACATTCACAAGATTCCAGCCTCCCTAGACCTCATGAGAGAGATCTATATATAGGAGTTTTGGAGAAAGGATGAGTCAGCTTGAGGCTGGCATGAAGTTGACTAGTGTCCTCTCTCACTTCAGTTATTCTTCAGTTCTTGAGTCCACTTGGAGGTTCTTGCTTCCACTTGGAGATCTAGAACCTCTTACTCATCACCAGTCGAATTCCCTGATCCAAGTGTCATTTTGGAAGCTTCCTGGGCATTGACACCTTGAGGAATGACTGTGCCACATGTCCAAACTCGCCCAGCGCAGGTAGCCTTCTTTGCAGTTGACATTCAACGCAGGTAGACAGTGGAGCACTTGACATTTAGCGCAGATGCTCAGTGGAGCAGTTGACATGATCCAGAATTGCCTTGTTTTTGAGTGTTTTCAGGTGGAGAACTTTTGTTCAGTGCTGTGGTTTGCTGGCCTTGTTCCTCTAGGGGTAGGAACAACATGTTTAGGGACTTTGGATCCCTTAGATTATGGACATTTCATGCTTCATGCTGTAAGGCACAAAAATGTCTATAACAGTTGCCCCCTAAAGTATGAGGTCATTTATCGGGTGAAATGCTTTATCAGGAGGATCCAAAGTTCATTCAATCGCTGAGAGGTGACCTGTAATAAGATACAATACAATACATTATTTTTCATACTGTTTTCATGATCTAGCTGAGGTGGGCATTCCCATGCTCAGCTTTATAAATTCATTTTGGTACATAGAACAGACGATCGTCTGATGGTAGACTGATAATTTTGGTGAAAATTATCATCCTTTGAGTAGGATGATCATCTGCTGCAATGATGTACATGTCAAATGTCTTTATATTTCCTGAATATATATCGCAGCCCGGATGGATGAAACTAGATCCGGGGTCTTCAAACTCGTTCGATCTTCACTCTAAGTACAAGTCGATCCATGTGAGAATTGCGCTGAAGTCGAACATGGAAAGACATCGCTTGATTACCGGTCAATGATGTAAAGCGTTAACAAGCGCGAGAGGAATCACCGATAATGATAATGACCCTCAAGGTACTGCAGTACAATTCACGTGGTGTGAATAAAGGATTTGGCGTCAAACACCACGCAAAATCTTTCGGTCGAAGGTCATTGATGTATACTTGTCGCCGGAAGTGAGAAACTTGCCATTGAGGCATGCAAGCTTCAAAGTACTGAGGGGGGTGTTCCTAGATCAACTCCTTGGATAATGAGCTGAAGTCGACAAGAAGCGATCCGTCAAAGGAGGGCCTTAATGAATCCCACATCAGTGACACGGAACAGAGCTAATGATTGTGATGAAGGTGAAAACGATTTGTGAAATATGATTCAGGGTGGCGGTCATGAAAGGATGAAAGATGATGTATGGTAGTGGATGGGACACGGTTGACTCTTTCTGAAGAACATCTCTTGAACATATAATGACACTGATGCGATGGATTGGTAGCATTACCCCAAATGTGGATGGTTTGGCGAGACCATGGTGATGAGACCGGTGAATGAAACAACCCAACCCGATGTGGTACGGAGGAAAAGTGTCATGTTCAAGAGCGACTTGCTACCATTAAAGCTTTGAGGTTCTCCCAATTTTTCCCCAGTCATTTCTGACCAGTACCTCTTTATTTTTGTCAAGCTTGAGGAGGATAACATATGCTTGTTCTATAACCTGCCCTTCGGGCAAGCCCATCGCTATGTTTTAACGAGCCTAGCGATAGGGAAACTCGTTCTCGTCTAAAGACAAGTTTGTCGCTATTTAATGATTTTAACGAGTCTAACGACAAGGACAACTCGGTCCTTTTCATTTTTAGAGAGTCTGAAAAGGTACATAAAGTCAACTCCAAAATTCCTTTTTCGTCATCTAATCCCTTAAGTCAGAAAAAGTATAAAACAATACAGAAGGGATGAGTTTTCGATAACTTTAACGAGCCAAATAAAACAAGCGCTCGACCTTTTTGTGCAATAATCCCTCAGGTCCAAAAAGATTAAAATCTAGAGGAGGGATAGCTCTTCCTGTCCTTTAGCGAGCTGGAAGGCCAAAACTCGGCAATCTTTTCATATTTTACGAGTCAGTTGAAAAGAGCTTAAAGAAGACTCGTCTTTTGAGGAACGAGTGATAAACAGGGATAGCAACTGATTCCAGGTACAGGTTGGAATTTTCCAATCACGGCAGCGTCACAAGGATGGCTAGGTGAAATCACTCTTCGCAGCTGTTCCTCAAAATGGGTAAACAATCATATGGGGGTGAACGATCGGCCAAATGAAAGATGGAGGTGGCAGGTGCAAACACGACCAAGGTTTTTATGGCTGATAAATTTACGATCACAGTGGTTATTTACCGGGATGAGCTTAAACACTGGAGGAAACATTTCTCGCTGCTTATATTTATTTTTTAACGAGCATGAAGACCGCGTTAAAACTGCTCGGATCTTGCGTTTATTTTTTAACGAGCATGAAATTTATGCTAAAACTGCTCGTTGATAAGTTTGCATGCCCCCAGCATAATAACGCAAATCGAGGTGCATGCCCCCCAAGCTTCATTGCATTCAACTTGGTGGTTGGAATGAAGGTTTACCTTTGAGAAAGGGGATTTGTTTCATTTTTTAATGAGGTTGACACAAGATAAGAACCGTCCTCGGCGTCCAAATCCATTAGATGTAGAAGGTTTCATATTCCACTGTGGCCACTTCTGCCAGATTACTCGGAGGCGGTAGGGAAAAAGTACCCATTAAGGCAGGGTCTTTTAGGAGACCTACTCCGATATTTTGGAGCGAATGATTCCTTCCATGGATCATTGGAATGCTTCCCGTAACTTGCGAACTGTTGGGGAGAAAAGTTTGTTGGTCAACGATTGTAATTCCTCCTTGGAAGGGAAATGCAATCTTCCTAAAATAGGTCGACACAATAGCTGCCATGGCATATATCCATGGTCTTCCTAGTAGGATGTTGTAATCAAGATTTCCATCGATGACTTCAACATCTATTTCTACCGTTTTTCCCTCTAGTTCAACTTTCAAGTTATTTAGTATACCATATGGGGTATATGTCCTTCCGTCGAATGCTTTTAACATCGTCGCAGACCTCGACAAGGTTGGAGATCCTAAAGTTTTCCAGCAACTCATCGACATAATGCATGTAGATGCCCCCTCATCAATAATTGTTCGATGAACAGTTTTGTTGAGGGCTTTCACTTGAGTAAGGAAAGCTAGTTGAGCTGGTAACTGAGGGTCATATCCTTTATGATCAAAGGCCACAAGATTGGAATCCATTGGGTCAATTCCACCTATTGTTGATAATAAAGCTTGCTCTTGGGAGAAGCAATTTTGCGGTACCTCAAGAGTCGACATAACGGACGGTGATTGGGCCAGGTCTTCTATCTGTGCTATTTTCGCACAAGGATTAAATGTCGATTTGTGTACTGCTCCCTTTTGCGACTTTATCATTGGCTCAGGGACGATGGGTGGCACAACTTCGGTGACCGAAGTTGTTGTCGAACTACTAGGTTGTTCATTAGCCTTTTTGTTCGACAGCTTTGGATTCCTGTAATCCTTATTCCTCGTCAAAGCATCATTTTGCTGCTTTGATACAGACAACATAAGCACTTGGGATCGGGAAGCATTTTGATTAGCAACCAGTTCGGTTCTCGGGCTTGGAAATGGATCAGTCAACACAGCTGAGGTTTTCGAACTTTTAAAGAATCTTTTAGGCTCAGCTTTGTATGGACAATCTGCTGTCCAATGATCCTCATCGCATATATGACACCCCGTAGGGGGTTTCCTTTTTCTCCCTTTCTTTTTCTTCTTGCCCCCTGGTTGCTTCAGTCGTTTGCCCTTGTCGTCCGACACGGCACTTACTTCCGAGGCAAGAAGTTCCTCATTTGCATTTTGATCCGAATTCTTACGGGCTTTCTTAGATGAAGCCTTTATCGATTTCGCGTTTGCCGTGCCAATCACGCCATCACCGGCATGAGAGTCACTATTGGATTTTGGAGGAGGAGGAATTGAAAATTCCGGTCTAGGGGCATCAGGTATTTTATCATAGAGCATGCCAGACTGAGTATATACTAAGTCTAGATATTGTGCACGAGCAATAACTTGCTCCTCCGTTACGACTCCCCCCTTGGCCACATCTTCCATTATGGCAGGAAGTAACGACTTTATAAACCATTCAGCTAACAGCTGATCTGGAACGTAAGTCTTTACCATCCTGCGACAACGACGCCACTCATGTATATGATCGGATATATGTGTGGCCGTCGTCTGCTTGAAGTTGGTTAAGATTTCCGTTCCAGTTTCATACCTTATCAGTAATTGAAAATGGGTTAAGAAAGTCGTGGCTAGGGAACTGAAATTGTCGAAAGAGGCTCTAGGTAATTCAATATACCATTTAGCCGCTGGACCCATCAATGTCCTCTGAAAAAGGCGAAGCCTTATCGAATCATCGTTCAGGGTGTTCGACGAAAACCACAGATGAAAATTCATGACGTGATTCGATGGGTCTTCACCTGGATTTCCATTGAATTTAGGAATGTCCGATGGAAGTTTATGCGGAATCGCTGGCCACCAAGGGGCATAAGCAATTGGATCATTCGTCAGTCGGTTTAGATCTAGTAATTCTAGAGTTGCTACAAAGGGCAACTGTTGATTCAGGTTAGGCGGAGCATACCCAGGATAAGATGGAATCGCCTGAGCAGTGGGTCTTTGCATACCAGCATAATGTATTTGATACTGGCAACTTTGACAAGTTTGATGGGCATAACCGTTATTATACGGTTGTCCATTACTTACAAAGACTTGTTGCTCGGGTCCTTGATATGATTGCTGGAATTGCGGTTGTTGAGTTTGAACCAGCTCCGGTTGTTGGACCATTTGCTGTTGTCCAATACTGGATGATTGACCAAGATGAGGAGTCATAGTACTTGTTTGAGCCTGAGTCGCTCCAGATGAGGAGGCACTAACCGGAGGTTGTGATTGAGTTGTCGAGACAAGAGGCTGTTGTATGGCAACCTGAGAAACTTGGGGTTGACATACAACAGGTAGCGCTTGTACTTGCGACGCAATCGACATACCAGGTATAGTGGCAACATTCGACACAGGGTGGACTGGTTGCATTGAATATGCAACCCTTGGTTGCTGAGGCAGTATTGGTACCCATCCGCTGGATGTAATTCCAGTTTGACCTGAACTTTGTTGTAAACTCCCATATGGTTGTTCTCCGGGGGGAAACAATGAAAAAGCATACTACCCTCCATATGGTGGCAATCCAGTGCTTAAAGGGTAGATTGGCCTTTGAAGACACATTGGATCAATTTGTTGAGTTTCAACATAAGAAATACCAGATGATGATCCGGATGAAGAAATAGGAACTAACCATGTCGTCGAAACAGTCTCTGATTGGACTCCAGCTTGTTGTTGACAATTTGCCGGGACAGATGGTATACCAGCGAACATCGTGGGAGTAGCAGCAGGAGGCTCTGCCGCTGCTGTGTCGGATGACACAGTCCTGGATGTCGACGGTTATTCAGACATATTTAGTCTATCCAAAAGATTTCCTAGCGATTCTACAAGAACTTTGTGATGAAGGTAGACTAACTTCGAAGATCAACGCAGGAATAAAGGGTGATTGTTCCGTTTAAAATAAATTGTTAACGACGCTTTAGACACAACTTGCTTTTTCAGTTTTAAAGAGTCGAGAAAAAGCTAAAGATGACTCTAGTCTCCTTCGATGTTTTAACGAGCCCGAAGTGACAAATGCTCGGATGGACTTTTTCAGTTATAGAGTTTGAAAAAGGCCAAAAGAAACTACTCTGGAGTTCTAGGCAGAGGGTGTGCCAAACTTTTCGCAAAACCACAGAATACGTTTTACGGTACGGGTGGTCGATCTTCGTGAATGCTGTGTTCACTGCATTGCGATCAGTAGGGCGACTGACACGGCTTCCTATGGATAAAGGCTTTGTTCCTATAGGGGTCTCCCAATATATACGCGACGGTACGTGGGAGCACAAGTCCGTATTGATACTTATCGCTTCACCGTGGAGGAATCACCCAACCACTCAACGCTAAGATATCACGTTTAACGACGCCAGAACACGTCTCTAGCTTAGACCTCTATGTGTTTGCGTTATGTTTCAAAGCGTTGTTATGTAAATTCAATTTATTTTAGGTTGATCTTGTTTAGCAGTTTGCCTTTATGGATCACCATGAGATGTATGGTACAACTCCTAAATGCAGTCTAAAGATGAGAAGCAAGCTTTTTCAATCTTTTCAACTTATGAAAATCTTAACTACTGAGGGAAAAGAAAGACATCATCTTTTCACACAGATCATAGAGCACACACTAATGCACTTTTTCCTAAATCAACATGCAAGCTGTCAAAATGCACATGCACAATGCAGTATTTCTTTTCTCTTTCTTAATGTTGATGTACTACAAAAAGAAAGCTGTTGTATAACTTTGAATTCAATTTCAAGTGAAAGCAAACAAGCTTTTGTCCAAAATAAAAAGACACCTTAAGATTTACTTGTTTCAACACTAGAAATACATAAATTCAAACCATATGACGAAAGCAAAAGCTCAATCAGCTATGAACAGCAAACAAACTAACTCTTAAGATCAGAATGACACTTATCACAGGTCTAGATCTAAGAGGCCACATCAAGACTAGTTCACTTTCGTTATGGGGAACTGCAAATGATGTAAGAAATACACAAAGAACAAATACAGTTTCTTTATACAACCGAGGCGGAATAGTGGCAAAGAAAGGTGGTTTCAGATAGGTACATTGACTGATAACAGGCTGCAAAAACAGGGACGAAAACAGGGCAACAGAAAGTAGAGAACCCCAGTTGCACAAGGCCACACTGGTTCAGCGCAGGTAGAACACTGTCAGTTTGACATTCAGCGCAGGTAGCCCCTTCGGGACCTGCGATGAAATGCAGACTGCCTTCACAGTGCCTGCAATGAAGAGAGAAACTCTCGTTTCTCTTGGGTTCTGGGTCACAGATTGCTCAAAAATCAACAGTTTTTGGCCAAATCAAAGCTACCAATCAAGTACACACTAAAGGATGATTCAAAGGAGGATGAAAAGCTATCACTAAGAGCTATTCAGAGTCCTTGTGGATCAGCTCTTCAAATCATAAACATGCCCAGAAACTGAGTTAGAGTAGCTGCCCTCTACTTTGCATTTGAAAGATCCAAATGCAGTTCGATTCGATACTCCCTGTGTTTAGGAAATTAATAGCAAAAACACAAACAACCAACAAGATACATTCCCCAGTGGAGTCGCCAATTTGTTGTTGGGAAAAGTATCCAATACGGAATGACCCTATCCCACTCTAAGGGTGATAGTACCTCAGCAACAATCAAAGCAAAGCTATTTGAGATTACTTCTTTATGAGATGTAAAAGAGGGGAGAAAGAGATCCATTAACCGATGTCTTCCGCTAATGATTGATCCAATCTTCTCTCCTTGTTGCTTGCCCCCAGCTCCTTTCTCTTTCACTGGCCCAGCTACACCAAGATCCTGCAAAATGACAAGAGAGGGAAACTACAAGAAGCATACATTCATAATTGATTCAAGGATTAGAATAAATCAAATACACAAGTATAACAATACATCATTGAGACACATGCATATAGAAGAACCTCAAATGCTTTATTAATGGAAGAAGTAAAGTTCAGGAAGTGATACAACCATAAGAGGCCCAATCCAGCATCACCTTCCCAGCAGAAAGAAATCTCCTCTTCACCTCCTTCAAAGCAAATCACCCAATAGTTCTAAACTCAAACCAACAGCAATTCTTTACATTCACAAGATTCCAGCCTCCCTAGACCTCATGAGAGAGATCTATATATAGGAGTTTTGGAGAAAGGATGAGTCAGCTTGAGGCTGGCATGAAGCTGACTAGTGTCCTCTCTCACTTCAGTTATTCTTCAGTTCTTGAGTCCACTTGGATGTTCTTGCTTCCACTTGGAGATCTAGAACCTCTTACTCATCACCAGTCGAATTCCCTGATCCAAGTGTCATTTTGGAAGCTTCCTGGGCATTGACACCTTGAGGAATGACTGTGCCACATGTCCAAACTCGCCCAACGCAGGTAGCCTTCTTTGCAGTTGACATTCAACGCAGGTAGACAGTGGAGCACTTGAAATTCAGCGCAGATGCTCAGTGGAGCAGTTGACATGATCCAGAATTGCCTTGTTTTTTAGTGTTTTCAGGTGGAGAACTTTTGTTCAGTGTTGTGGTTTGTTGGCCTTGTTCCTCTAGGGGTAGGAACAACATGTTTAGGGACTTTGGATCCCTTAGATTATGGACATTTCATGCTTCATGTTGTAAGGCACAAAAATGTCTATAACATGGTGTCATCCTTATTCTCTTCAGTGAGGGTGTCATTTGAAGATGAATCTTCAGTGACGGTGTCATTTGAAGATGAAACTTCTGAAGGGAGAACCGGGTCAACTGCCGTTTCGACCTTTGGACTTTCATCTGGTCTGGATTCAGTAGGTTCATTTTCAATGACTGACGCTTCAGCTGACCACTTGAGTGGACCAGCTGTATTCTCAACCAACGAAGGACTTGGCACGAGTTTTTTGTATCGAGGAGGAAGTCTCAACGGTGAAACCGGACGATCTTCCAAAACTCTCTTCGCTTCGTCTAAGAAGGGACAATGGTGGATGGCGTGATCGCCTTCACACAGTCTGCAGGGGGATCTTGCTCCCCCTCTTTGTCTTGAACCTTCACTTTCGCTGGTTGACGGTAAGCATTCAACATGGCTATCAGAGGTTGATGCTCCCGAACTGTGCAAACGAGGGGACCAGTCCCTTAGTATCCGGGGAATATAGGGACAATCTCTATGGAAGTGGTCTCCTCTACATATGACACATGGCGATTTAGGCCCGGTCTGTGCTGTGTGTGGATTTTTGTCAGATGTCTTTTGCTTGCCCCCAGTCGCCTTAGGCTCCTTCTTCTCCATGGGAGCTTGGCTTTTGCCGGCTCTACCTTGCGAAGATGAAGGATTGGAGGAAGAGTTATAGGAAGTAGAAGGCTGGTGGGCAGCTCTAGACTGATCTAACTGTTGACTCGACTTTTCAGGAACCATGGTGTTCTGAACTACATTGGTTGAGAATAGCCAGATTGGCAGGCCAATTGTCAGTCCTGGAAGCGACAATGTGGCCATGTGGGGCACACCAACTTCTCCCCAAGAGGAGAAAGGACTAGGATTTCCATCATGGGGAATTCCTTGGTTGGTGTGTTCCATGTTCTCAACCTACAGATCAACGTAGGAATAGGAGGTGATTATGTTCCGTTTTAAAATAAATTTTATAACGACGCTTTAGACACAACTTGCTTTTTCACTTTTTAAGAGTCGAGAAAAAGCTAAAGATGACTCTAGTCTCCTTCGATGTTTTAACGAGCCCGAAGTGACAAATGCTCGGATGGACTTTTTCAGTTATAGAGTTTGAAAAAGGCCAAAAGAAACTACTCTGGAGTTCTAGGTAGAGGGTGTGCCAAACTTTTCGCAAAACCACAAAATACGTTTTACGGTACGGGTGGTCGATCTTCGTGAATGTTGTGTTCACTGCATTGCGATCAGTAGGGCGGCCGACACGGCTTCCTATGGATAAAGGCTTTGTTCCTATAGGGGTCTCCCAATATATACGCGACGGTACGTGGGAGCACAAGTCCGTATTGATACTTATCGCTTCACCGTGGAGGAATCACCCAACCACTCAACGCTAAGATATCACGTTTAACGACGCTGGAACACGTCTCTAGCTTAGACCTCTATGTGTTTGCGTTATGTTTCAAAGCGTTGTTATGTAAATTCAATTTATTTTAGGTTGATCTTGTTTAGCAGTTTGCCTTTATGGATCACCACGAGATGTATGGTACAACTCCTAAATGCAGTCTAAAGATGAGAAGCAAGCTTTTTCAATCTTTTCAACTTATGAAAATCTTAACTACTGAGGGAAAAGAAAGACATCATCTTTTCACACAGATCATAGAGCATACACTAATGCACTTTTTCCGAAATCAACATGCAAGTTGTCAAAATGCACATGCACAATGCACGTATTTCTTTTCTCTTTCTTAATGTTGGTGTACTACAAAAAGAAAGCTGTTGTATAACTTTGAATTCAATTTCAAGTGAAAGCAAACAAGTTTTTGTCCAAAATAAAAAGACACCTTAAGATTTACTTGTTTCAACACTAGAAATACATAAATTCAAACCATATGACGAAAGCAAAAGCTCAATCAGCTATGAACAACAAACAAACTAACTCTTAAGATCAGAACGACACTTATCACAGGTCTAGATCTAAGAGGCCACAGCAAGACTAGTTCACTTTCGTTATGGGGAACTGCAAATGATGTAAGAAATACATAAAGAACAAATACAGTTTCTTTATACAACCGAGGCGGAATAGTGGCAAAGAAAGGTGGTTTCAGATAGGTACATTGACTGATAACAGGCTGCAAAAACATGGATGAAAACAGGGCAACAGAAAGCAGAGAACCCCAGTTGCACAAGGCCACACTGGTTCAGCGCAGGTAGAACACTGTCAGTTTGACATTCAGCGCAGGTAGCCCCTTCAGGACCTGCGTTGAAATGCAGACTGCCTTCACAGTGCCTGCAATGAAGGAGAAACTCTCGTTTCTCTTAGGTTCTGGGTCACAGATTGCTCAAAAATCAACAGTTTTTGGCCAAATCAAAGCTACCAATCAAGTACACACTAAAGGATGATTCAAAGGAGGATGAAAAGCTATCACTAAGAGCTGTTCAAAGTCCTTGTGGATCAGCTCTTCAAATCATAAACATGCCCAGAAACTGAGCTAGAGTAGCTGCCCTCTACTTTGCATTTGAAAGACCCAAATGCAGTTCGATTCGGTACTCGTTGTGTTTCGGAAATGAATAGCAAAAACACAAACAACCAACAAGATACGATCCCCAGCGGAGTCGCCAATTTGTTGTTGGGAAAAGTATCCAATACGGAATGACCCTATGCCACTCTAAGGGTGATAGTTCCTTAGCAACAATCAAAGCAAAGCTATCTAAGATTACTTCTTTATGAGATGTAAAAGAGGGGAGAAAGAGATCCACTAACCGATGTCTTTCGCTAATGATTTATCCAATCTTCTCTCCTTGCTGCTTGCCCCCAGCTCCTTGCTCTTTCACTGGCCCAGCTACACCAAGATCCTGCAAAATGGCAAGAGAGGGAAACTACAAGAAGCATACATTCATAATTGATTCAAGGATTAGAATAAATCAAATACACAAGTATAACAATATACCATTGAGACACATGCATATAGAAGAACCTCAAATGCTTTATTAATGGAAGAAGTAAGATTCAGGAAGTGATACAACCATAAGAGGCCCAATCCAGCATCACCTTCCCAGTAGAAAGAAATCTCCTCTTCACCTCCTTCAAAGCAAATCACCCAATAGTTCTAAACTCAAACCAACAGCAATTCTTTACATTCATAAGATTCCAGCCCTCGGATCTCATGGGAGAGAGATCCATATATAGGAGTTTGGAGAGAGGATGAGTCAGCCTTAGATGTGACTAGTGTCCTCTCCCACTCCAGTTCTTCTTCAGTTCTTGAGTCCACTTGGAGGTTCTTGCTTCCACTTGGAGATCTAGAACCTCTTACTCATTACCAGTCGAATTCCTTGATCCAAGTGTCATTTTGGAAGCTTCCTGGGCATTGACACCTTGAGGAATGACTCTGCCACATGTCCAAACTCGCCCAGCGTAGGTAGCCTTATTTGCAGTTGACATTCAACGCAGGTAGACAGTGGAGCACTTGACATTCAGCGCAGATGCTCAGTGGAGCAGTTGACATGATCCAGAATTGCCTTGTTTTTGAGTAATTTTCAGTGGAGAACTTGTTTGGATTGCTGTGGTTTGCTGACCTTGTTCCCCTAGGGGTAGGAACAACATGTTTAGGGACTTTGGATCCCTTAGATTATGGACATTTCATGCTTCATGTTGTAAGGCACAAAAATGTCTATAACACCCGGGCAGGCCCAAATTCATGTTACCTCCCCACCCTCTTCTTGTTATCTATTCTCAGATAGAGATATTAGAGAGGCCATTTGGGTGATGAACAATAGCAAAGCAGACGATGAGGAAGGCTACCAAGCAGAGTTATTTAAGCACTATTTTCATGCTTTGGTTAGCTACTTGGATGATCTCTTCAACCATGTAGTCCATGAAGGATTTCCACCGACATGGTCACACCACATCATCCATCTGATCCATAAATCAGGTTCCAACTCAAATCCCAATAATTATAGAACGATCATGGTGGGTCACACATTCTCGAAGTTGTATGCTACTGTTCTACATAGGAAGCTCTCTAGTGACCTTGAGTAGAGACAAATCAGAGCTAGGGGATAGGCAGGTTTTCGACCATCTCATCAGACCATTGACCACATCTTCACCCTTCACACCACTATTGAGGAGGCATGACACCGCTCTTCGAAAGTATACTATTGTTTCATAGATTTTCAGAAAGCTTTTGACTTTGTTCTGAGGGAGGCCTTGCTCCAGAGACTCATAGATATTGACATCTCTGAAACCCTATTGATCGCTATTATGCACCTATATGAGTCCATTCTTGGTCATTTTCACACAACCCATGGGATGTTTGATTTCATTCGAAGCACTACTGGAGCTAAACATGGTTGTCCATTGTCCCCTACCTTGTTTGGGATCTATATTGATGAGTTGGAAGCATTTCTATATGAGCATATCTAGGACACTGATGGTTGCCTTCTTCACCAGGTTCTGATATCTATTCTATTCTTTTTTGACGACATCGACCTCCCCTTCTCATCCCCAGAAGTATTACAGAGGTAGTTGGATGCCTTAGCTCTATTTTGTGATCATCGATAGCTGATGAACAACCTGGGTAAAACCAAGTTTATGATCTTCAATGGGGTGAAGAAAACCTCAGACCTTCACTTTCTATTTAGAGGGGAAGAGATTGAGATCACCAAAATGTATACTTACTTGGGGGTGTAATTCTCAGGTCCCCGCTTCAGTTTTCAACCAACGCTTCAGCCTCAGATCAACAAAGGACATAGATCCTTAGCCCTTCTCGAGATACGGTGATTTTGACATCACTTCTAGGACATCTCGCCCAAGATCAGCCTCATGGACACCTTGACTCGTCCCACTGTTCTATATGGCTAAGAGATTTGGGGACTATCTTTACTTGAGTCAAAATGGGCTTCAGCTGAGAGAGTCTAGATTCTTCTTCTCTGCCACATAATTAGGTGCAAAGTGACAATGTTGCAGCACATCATCCTTGCAGAGTTTGGAGCTCAACCCTTTCAGCTTGAGAAGATCTTCAAATTGGTTTCATTCTTGCATCATGTCCAGGGCTTGGTAGACTCGATAAAGAGTAGGGACCACTATCCTTACTTGGCATATTTCTCTTCTAAGACTATTACTCATTCTACTCCCTCAAGGCAAGCCAGATGTTGGTTTACAGGAGTTTAAAATCTCTTAGAGTCAGTGGGAATTTAGTTGGATTGTCTCCCTCCTTTCCAATATTCCTTAGATGCTCTTGGTCACCTTTTACCTACTAGACACGAGCTAAACAAGATCATCAGGGAGGACATCTACAAGCAGTTCATCCAGGTCACCTGGGTCAATCCTCCAAGAGTGTTGCGCCCAAAGATGACCTTCTATGCTGAACACTTCTTGGAGTTGAGAGACTGACTCATTGTTCGACCCCAATATACGTTTCACCACTGAATGCATGCTCTTCGCATTCCTCTAGGTCAATTTAGAGTAGGTTCTCATAGACTCTAGGTAGAAATGGACCACCAGGTGGATAGACTAGATAGACTCTACTAGGTATGTCATTTACACAAAGTGGAGACCGAGGTGCACTTCATTCTTGGATGCCTTGTCTACTACAAGATCAGAGTAAGGTTTCATTGCTTGTTCAGAGATTCTCGGACCCTCTCTGAATTTTTCAGGTATCCCGATTAGAGATGTTTGTCCATATATATGCAAGAGGCTCTTAGGTTCCAAGCACATATTCTTCAACCTCCCATCAGACCAGACCCCCCACAGAGGATCATGACATTTTTCAAGGCACTACCTTCAGATAGGGGCACCAAGAGATCGATTGATACTAGAATGTATCCAGACTCTAGATCAGTGAGGATCCATGGGACCTCACCCTACCACATGAGATATCAACAAAAGTTCTGTCTCAGATCCTTTCCTAGGAGATGGACTAGGTCCTCCAGCACTCAACAATGTGTGAATCCCCCAGGAAACGATTTAGTGGACAATCTGCACTTGCCATCAGCTCTTCATCGGGCCAACAAACTTTGTTGAGTTTCTTTAGTGTTATTCATTTAGCCTCAAATGTTAGGAGAGATGGGTATGATCCTCAGACCTATTAGCTCCTCGATCTTCTCTGTTAGGGCCAGATGTTGATTTACTTCATGCATTGTATCTTTTATAGGAGACCATTTGGTTCTCCCACTTTGTATATACATCAGTGTACTCAACAATCCCTTTGACCTACTTTATGGTCATTAGTTGGACATAAATATAATTATCTTATCTTACCTTATCTCATCTACATCACATTGTAATAAAAGGGGTTTCCCTCCTCCTTGTTAAGAGGTTTTTGTGAATGGGCATAGTCAACACACCTCTTCTTAGAGACGAGTCATCATCATTATAGTCACTATGTATTGCTATGTAGTTTGTGCTTTTCACCATTGGATTTATTAATAAAATTTGTTTTTCGTTGTAAAATTATACTTTCAATTATGTATCTTGTGTTTTCTCTGTGTTCATTCATTTCATTCTTTATCCAAACTGGATCATTTGGAACTTGTTTAGTTGTGGGATTAGTGGTTGGGTATGACGGTTTTGTTTCCATTTTAGACTTAGTGCTTCCACCCAATTGAATTGTAACTTAGAAAGTGCATAAAGAAGAACTTTGTTAACGTCTCCTAAAAGTGCATTTATGGTTGCATTTTCTTTTCCATCCTAATAGATGATCTCATAATCACACCCTAATATCTTTGTGACCCACTTATTAACCCACCTCATTTAATCGTTAAAAAATTCCCATTTCAAAACATTTAGCTATCATAAAATCAAATTAATCACATAGGAAGGCACTTGATATTTTTCTCATAATGCTCACATTTCAAACTTCTTTGTAATGACAAGGGCTTACAACTCACACTTTCTAACGATAACACTAGGAGCACATACACTTTCTTTGTAATGATAACACTTTACATTTGGCACTTTGTAAATATAAAATATTTGAATAAATATTTATTCAAATATAAAATTCATAATTCATACTTAATGATAATAGCACAATCTAACTATTCTAGGTCTTGAATTTTTAAACAAAATTTGGTGATACAATTATGGGTGTGGTGTTTTTGTCATTAAATTTGGTAATACAATTTTGAGTGTGTATTTTTTCCACAATGCATAAATAAATTTAACACTTTAAAATTGAGGGAAATATTCTCTCATGATGTGTGGGTACAAATCTAACAACTTTTCACCTCCTTGTGAATCTATAGGTCATGCATGTTCATTTCTCCTCTGGCATTATTTTCCTCTTCCTTCACTCTCCAAAAGACAATTTCATAACATTCCTTTCTCTCCTTTTTCCTCGGGGAAAAAATCTTAATTTTCATTATAAGGAAAATTACATGTTGTAGATGCCATAGGCATATGTAGAGTGAGTGACCATAGTCATCTATAATCAGTAAAGTCTGTAAAAGTCTATACAATAAACCGAGAGTTGGGTATACCTTCTTATGTCTGAAAACATATACATATATGTTACAAAATTTCAAAAATTGACCAAAATTTCACCCTCAGTGATTCACTGTTCAGATGTCAATAGATAAAAAAGCATATAATAAGTTAGGGCCTATTAGCTCTTTGCAAGTCCTCATCAATGTATTGCTTGTGGTAGAACTAGTAGGTCTGCCCCTGTCTTTTCTCACGGATCAGCCATTCTCCTCTGGGATGGTGAGTTGCCTCTTTAGAAAGCTGATCCGCAGGTTGGTTGCACTCCTTGTAGATATGAGAACATGAAATCTTATCAAAATGAGTTTTTAAATACAATGCATCATCCAATATGGTCCTGAGTGTGTCAGCATGGCATGTAGAAATGCAGTTGAACCAATTAATGACAATCTGAGAGTCCCTAAAAACTTGTAAATGTCGACAGTTTTTGTTTAATGCAAAATATAAAGATGACGAAGCAATAAGAGATCCGGGAAGTTATTTGTGCCAGCACCCAACCCCATGTAGATATGGAAAATATGTGTCTCGAATAAGTATAGTATAATGCCTCTGCCACACCTCTGGTCTTGGGAAGAACCGTCAAAGTAGGCCCATGGATGAGTTTTATCTATAACCTCTGGAATCATAGTATGAATCGAGGCAACCTGTTCATCATCCAGAATTTCATTGTAACTATTGCATAATTTTGGGATAATGCGTGGCCATCGAATTTGCTTGTCAAGAAATATGATGTTGTTCCTACAGATCCATAGGTTCGAGCACATAATTAAAGGGAAATTTCGGGCTTTTATATTGGGGGCTTCAATCCACCAGCTGTTCCAGGAATTCGGTATACTATCTCCTTTCCATCGCTGATTTATATTTAGTGTATGCAACACCTATTCCCAGATCTGTTGAGTGTTGGTGCAATATAGGAACAGGTGGTAGTTTGATTCCTCCTCCCTACAACATAATACACACCAAGAAGGACCTTGGAAGGAGCATTTTCTAAGATTGGTTTCAGATGGGGTCTTGTCCATGATAATGTTCCACATCAGGAGCCGAGTGTGTGGTGGGCCTTTCAGCTTCCATAGCCAGCACCACCAGCTTTCCAATGAGATGGGCTTATGGGTAGCATGTATGATAGGGTAACCCTCCTTTGGTGTATAGGTCGCCTTTTCCGCAAGAGCCAATATCAATTCATCCTCATCATCCCTGAGTCTCACATGGGATTCTTTTAAGGCGTCAGTGTATTGCCTCCACTCCATACACCAATGTTCTAGTATACCAATAGAATCAACAGATAGCCAAGCTTGATGATAGATGGATGTATTCAAACTATCCTCAATCTGAGCAATGGATACCGCTCCTCTACGATTAAGGAAACCTGTCAGCTCTGTAGGAAGATTGTATAAGTTGTCACAACCAATCCATGGATCAACCCTTATGCGAACAATCAGGTCATTTCCAATTCACCAAGTAGGACCACTTCTTATGATGGGAAGGGTGTGTCTGATAGCTCTCCATATCACTGATATCCCTTGCTTGTTCCAAGCAGGTAGACGAATCCATTCCATAATAGTATGAGGCCAAATATACTTATAGGTAACCACCTCCATCCATAGGATTTTGTGCTTCAGGAGAAGACATCCTAATTTGGCCACAAGTGCTTGAAAAAAGGTAGAGAGGTTATTAAGGCCCCAGCCCCCCCATTTTTGGGGGCTGCAATTTTGTTCCATTTAACCTAAGCAAAGGGTTTCCCATCCTTGTGCCCCTTCCATAAGAAATGGCAACATAATCTTTGAATCCTAGATAAGATACCTTGAGGAATCTAGGCTATGGACATCCAGTAGACCAGGGTGGCTTCTAGGACAGATTTTATGAGCACCAAATGACCTGCTCTAGATAGTAACCTATGGCTCCAATTGTTTAATCTTCTTTCAACCTTTGCAACTAACTAGGTCCAATCAACAATTTTGTATCCATGAGATTTAATCTTGAAGGCTAGGTACTTCAATCCATCCTCCAGTAGTAAGCTCTGGAAGGGAAATTTGAGGTGTGCATGATAGGTCTCCTGTTGGGAGCAAGAAGATAGGGTGATGGTGGATTTGGGCCCATTAATTTCCATCCCTGTTGCAGAGCAGAATAATTGTAGCACCTCAAAGAGAGTGTTGTTATCTTGATTTCCTCCATTGAGGAAAATCAGAATATCATCCACAAATAGCAAATACTAAAGAGTGCATTGATTCGTGATCTTGAGACCCTTGAGTCTCTTGGATCTTTTTTCTGATGCGATCAGCCTGCTTAAACCTTCGATTACAATTAAGAAAAGTAGTTGGGAAAGTGGGCATCCCTGTTTGATACCACGTTTCGCATGGAAAAAATTGGAGGCCTATCCATTGATTAAAGTACCGAAAGAAACAGATGTAATGCATCACATGATCCATCTAATGAAAGCAATAGGAAAGCCCAAGTGAGTAAGAAGCATCCTTATAAAAATCCAACTAACTCGATCGAATGCCTTTGAGAGGTCTATTTTGAGGATGGCACCTTTCAGATTCTTTTGTTTGATGGAATGGAGGGCCTCCTGGGTTGTGCCGATGGCCTGATGTATTTGACAGTTGTGTAGGAAGGAAAATTGTTCAAAGGATATGTTTTCAGATAGGATCGGCTTGATATGGTTGGCAATGATCTTGGAAATAATATTGTCAAGGAAATTGCAAAGAGATATGGGATGGAAATCACTGAAATATAGAGGGATTGCGTCTTGGGAATTAGTGCTATATAGGTGGAGTTTATGCCTTCATACATTCTATGCGAAAATGACATTCCTCAATCACTTTGAGTAGGTCTGGGCCAATAGTGTTGAATAATGTAAGATAGAATTCCATGGACGAGCCATCTAGCCTCGGACTTTTGTCCTTCTTGAACCACTTCACGGTGCCCTCCAGTTCCCCCATAGTAATAGGTTTGATGAGGTCCTCCTCGGCATTTGGCTCCACAAATATAGGGAAATGCCCCACAATACGAATAATATCAGTGAGTGTTGTACTAGGTGGAGCTTTGAATATTTGCTTGAAGTATGTGCTTCCCATCTGAGCCAACTGATTATAGGTTTTAGAAGTCTGTCCTTGTTCCATGGGCATATGCCAAAAAGTATTGCAGGCCTTCCTTCCATTGGCATATTTATGAAAGAAACTAGTGTTGCCATCCCTAACTTGTAGCCAAATTGCTCTGCTCCTGAGCCTCCATGTCTCTTCCCGATCCAGCAGAATCTTGGATTTTTGGGCTTCCATGCAGGTTAGGTGTAGTTTTTATTCAATAGAGATATACCCTCTGCCTTGGTCATCCATTAGTGAGGCCAACTGACTTTCAATATCACAGAGGGTATGTGGTACAGTAAATTCTCAGTGTGGACACAAACAATTCCTCTAGCCCAAGAGAGTGGGTCTAGCCACAAACAAACAATCTATGGAAAATCTCCTTAAGCTAGAATCAATTAAGAGGGCCTAGTCTTAGAACGCTATTCCGCTTGGTGATGATCCTGCTTCCTCACTCCAGCTATCTTTCGTTTCCTTCTTTTGAATACCTGAAACAAGCAAACAACAACGACAACAAACGTGATAGCATACAATATTGTATTCAGCCTACTTAATAGGTCAAGCAACATTAAGCCATAAAGATGTAAAATGACACTTCATATAGGAAATCAATCACTAGTTGCATTTATATAAATAAGAAAGAGATTAAAACCGGTACCTTGACGTTGTTGGTCTCCTCTGACATATCCGGGTTCCCACACTTCTGCTAGCACTTCATAGATAGCCACAACAATGGAAGTTTTAAGGCCTCTTTCCATCTAGTCTCAAACCAAACCAAAAAACACACTATTCTCCCTCAAACATGCACTAGAAAGCTACAAGCTATAGATGACTTGCTAATCATTCAAAATCACTCCAAAAAACTAGTTTAGCTTGGGAAAAGAGAGGTTTATATAGCTTGGATGGATGGGAGATGGTTCCTCTCATCATGGGAGAAGGTCTTATCTCTTGAGTTTGTTCCATCCTAATAGGGTAAAGGAGCCCAAACTAACTTCCTCGACTCCATCCAGCCCAACCATCTACCAGAATTCCATTATGAAGCTTCTAGAGCTAGAAGCTTCGACTCCATATTTAAAAAACTTGCCAAAAGAGGATCGACATGACTAGAAATGGGCTCAGTCACTCTGTATGGAACTAGGGCTAGTTTTAATCTCTGCAAATCAATGCAAGGAGGAAACGGGTCAATAGCGCCAATCTGGTAAACTGGGATAAAAGGAAGATTCTTGGGAAATGATGCAAAGGGGAATTATTCTGCTCATGAAGAGGGACATACTCAGAGTTTCTTCATGATGAGAAAGCATGTCGAGTTCACTGTAGAGGTCCTTCAGGATCGTGAACGGGGAGTATAGGGAGAGTGACAAAATGCTGTGTAACAGGGTCTGCTCCTCCTTGGCATTTTTCCCCTTTTCCTAGTAAATGGATAGCTTTTAATATTTACCAGATTACGGCAAAATCCTTTGGCCATTCCTTGATCATTTGGTAGGGGGTGTGCTCTCCAATATTGTGTAACTAACCTGAGATATTCAGGGTCCTTTAACCAGGTCAAGTTAAACTTGTAGGAAGCCTTGGTTTTTTTTTTAGGAGCCATCCAATTCCAGATAAATAGGGGAATGGTTCGAAATCCCTCCTGTGCCCACCCATTGTCTGTAATTAGTAAGGGATGCAACAAGGTCTTCATGAATAAGAAACCGATCCAGTCTCCTGCAAAGAGTTGCATCTCCTATCCTTTTGTTGTGCCATGTAGGCATATTTTTATTCATGTGTATATCAATAATTCGGTGTTGCTCCAATAGCAATCCCAGTTGATCTGAGAGTGGATCCAACTGTGAATGATGTCACCAGGATTCTTCATGATCAATGGTGAAATTTAGGTCTATGCTTAGGATAATAGAGTGGTCGATTAGGGGGTTCTCAAGTAACTGCTACCAAAAGTCCAGTCTGCTATGATTAGGGGTATAAATATTCATAATTCAGAGATTCCTGCCCAGTTCAACAGAGGATATATCCATACCCAGGAATCCATGACCACCCCAAGTAGAGATGACCTTGATGGTTTTAGGGTTTACCCCAACAGCTATACCTCCCGATTGCCCAACAACATCCAAGACCTGAAATAACCATCTAGGCAGCGTGGCTTGTAGGGTCCTAACAATCTGCTCGGTCCTACTGAGGGTTTCTTGTATAAAAATGATATCACATGGTTCACTACCCAAGAGCCTCTTGAGAGCTAATATTCTAGAGGGGCTAGCTAAACCCCTACAATTGAAGGATACCCACTTCATGGGGGAACACTGCCAAGGATGTCCTGTGCTCTAAGTACCATTTCAATGGTGTTCTATCTTCCTAGGGCCACATCAGCCCCAACAATCTTGATGGCTTTGGATATCTTGGATGGCCTCCCTGGGGAGAATTGTGCTCAGCATTTGAGGATGAGATGCCCAATCCAAGCTATTCAGGAAGAGCTTGGAGGTGGGTCCAAAGGTTGTATGATTGAGAGCTCGATGCAGATGGGGAAATAGGGGGGGTCTCGGAATCTAGGTGAGTGTACAGCCGGAAGGATAGTGGAGAATGTGGACAGAGGGGGGTCAAGTGCACAAGTGAAGGGGGAGGTGACCATGCATGGAAAAGATGCAGTAGATTCCATAGTAAAAATAAAATTACTAACATTCAGAGTAGAGGAAAAGGGGGAAGAAAAAATACCCATTGATGGAGTAGCCACTGCATCAGACATAGATCTAGTCATGGGTGGGAAGATAGGCGGAATCTGGGCAACATAGGATGGCCGAATAATTTCCCTAGCCGCATCCTTTGGACTATTTGGACTTGTGGACTGCTCATCAACAATCGGATCTTCTATTTGTGATGCTTCTTTCCCTTGGATGTAGGAGGAGAAGATGGAAAGATGAGTGGACAATCTTTGTAAATATGCCCCACCTTATGGCATCTTTGCATCTGAATGAGACACCTTCATAATCTAGATTTTGTATGCACGAGTAGTGCCTCCAATGAAGGGTTATCTTCTCCTCTAGGCCTTCTCTTGTAACCAAGTGAGCTAGAATACGAGCCATGGTCATATTTCTGGTTGTTGCATAGGATGGTCATGCTCCAAATAGGTTCCCAGTGCATTGTTGATGCACATGAAGACATCTAGAGACCAATATTGAATAGGTAGCCCTAGTAAGCATACCCATATCGACCCAACTACCAGTTGTTCCCTTTTAGGGTCAAATAATGGATCCCATCTTTTCAGTAGAACCGATGCATATTTAATGTGCCAAAACTTTGAGAGTATCCAGTCAGTGTATTCCTCCCTATGAAACCTGAGAGTGAACCACCCTCGCATGAGAACACGAATGGTGGGGAGTTCTTTGAGTAGAGTGCCCCATATCTCCATGTTCCAGAGACGTAGTCTCTCCATTGAGTAATTCTGCCCTCGAACACGACCCACCAGGACCTTTTTGGTCGTGTCCACCACTTCGCCCATCGGGAGGTCTTCCCCTAGAGAGAGGTTGATGTCCCTATCAACAACCTTCAAACACCTCCCTTTCTTAACCTTATCAGACCTGTGTGTCATAGGGTAATCACGGAAGAGGCCCCGTATGCCCTGGTTAACCATTTACGGAGTAGGAGGAGTAGATTTAGGGTTAGGTACCGGTGTGTTGAAATAGCCAGAGCGGCTGGGAGTGCTAGGTGGTGGGTTGTTAGGGTTTGGTACAGTGCCTTCGACATGAGAGGAGAAATAGGGGGTAGCAGACCTGGGTTGTGAGATGCCAGAGAAGATGGGGGTGCTGGAAGGGGTAGAAATGTGAGGTATGAGAAGCAATGTTGAGTCGAAAGAGGGGGATGGGTGTAGGCAAGTGTCAATGAGGTTTAGGGTTGCTGGGGATAGCATGGGGCAGTCCAGACCGGATGCGGCATCAAGATCAATAGAGGGTGGTAGGTGGGGCACATATGGCCCAAGCCGGTTCAGAGCAGGGTTCGGAGTAGACAGAGGGCGCAAGGATGAACCAAAAGAACCGGAACTTGACATGGCGCAAGAGCGGGTCCAAATTTCTTCGTAGGGATTAGGATCCGCGGTGTAATTAACAACGTCAAGATTCATGTTTACCGTCTGGGAGCAGGTCAGAGGTGGTTACAGTCCGCATAAAAGTCGGGTTGACCGCAAAAATGGAACGCCAGGGAGCCCATGGGTTGTAGACAAGTAGGGTGGAGGCAAAGCATCCATGAGGATTAACCAAAACCGCTAGGTGCAGCACTGCACCGACTCAGGTCCTCCATTGTCATCTTCCTTCAGAGCTCTTGCGACCTTTCTCTCCTATACATTGGTTAAGAATCATTTTTCTATAAACAATAACAATTATTTAGGATCCTCATCCTTCATAGGAAATAACTTGAACCTTCAACCATTTTAATGATAGTATATTCTTTCTCCCATCATGTACTATACAATGACAAAACTTTCGCAGTCTTCACAATAATAAGTGGCATGCATCCATAGGGGTTACTTCACATAGAATGTCATCTTTTATGAACCAATGTGTGAAGCTATTTTACATGATTTATCATAATCACCTCATATGATTTTTTAAATTGATATGATTTGTAGGGATGGGAATGTTATTTGTCACACCAAACCCATTTTATTAACCATTTATATTGCCACCATATTATGAATTAATATGTTAATCAATTACAAGTTTGCAACAATTACTATTATGGTTGCACTGAGTTATAAATATATTTTTCCTTAAGTATTTTTGCTTCTTTGGCATCTACTCTCATGCTTGTGTCATTTTACATTGTATAACACCAAAGTTCTCACCTTCATCTTCACCTAGTTGTCTATCAAACTATGTTAAATATTGACCCATTAGGAGGAGTATGGGTTCCATTCTATCGTATAGTATTTTGTTCAATAGTTGAGAAGAGCAATTAGGAGTGGGAAGTTGGAGAGCGAAATAGAGGTGGTTAGGATCTTGTAATAGTCTCAAAAGCCACAAGTCGTAAGTAACTCCATAGAGAATACCTTTTTCTTTGTCCTTGAACATTTTCCATACTAGAGAAAAGAGAGTAGAGCAACCTCACCTTCTAGCTGGGTTTCTCCCATAATGATTTTCTATTGGAAAAATTGTGCCTATTTTGGATGGTACGTGTATTTCTATCTATATATCTCACATTTTAGTTAATTTTTTCATTTAAGCATAAAAAACATTTAATAAAGAATCTAACATTTAACAAGAACTAACATACTGTAGGAATTTACAGGGTAAGTTCCTCAGAAAGAACACCAAAAGGACACCGCTCACAACCAGATCTCAAATCAATGCACTAGTATTTTTGACGTGGTTAAAACCCTCAAAGAGGAAAAACAGTCCATGGCCTGAGCCAACGTGGCCACTTCAGGCAATTTATTAATCAAAGAATGAAAATTTACATAAGATTTCTCTCATAGACGGATTACCCGAACAATGACCCTCCATGCGCTTTAAATAGAACTCATGGACCAATCGGGTGTCAAGCCACGGATCAAGTGTCGATAATACCGAGGAGAGAGTGAACCGTCGGATCACTACATATCGTGACCGTCGGATTGTAAGTTACAAAATGTACAACGGTAAAGAAACACACTTTACCTAACTCTATACTAGACCAAGTTGAACTTAACTATTTCCTATGTGTCGGAATATCCTAACATCCCCCTTAAGAACAACTTGGGATAGGATTGAAGGATTTACAAATATGACACAATAGGAGAGGGAAGGAGGCACTAGAGCCTATCCCCCCTTAGTGACAACTTCCTGAACTCCAAGCATATATCGAAGTTTAGTGAACTTCGCCTCTGTGAGAGCCTTTGTGAAGATGTCTGCAACCTGATCATCTGTTGAACAATATTGCACTTCAAGAACATGGTCATGAATGAGCTTTCTGATGAAGTGCATGTGTAGTTCAATGTGTTTGCTGCGCTGATGCTGGACTGGATCTTTGCATAGCTGAATGGCACTTTGATTATCACACCAAAGTGTGGTTGGATGCTGCTGCTCAAAGCCAAACTCTGATAGGATCTGACGAAGCCACAAGGCTTCCTTACTAGCTTCCACGGCACCACGATACTCTGCTTCTGCTGACGAAAGAGAAATGGCAGCCTGTTTCTTACAAGCCCATGTAATAGGTCCTGAACCAAGAGTGAAGACATAACCGGTAGTAGACTTTCGATCATCAGGGTCACCAGCCCAATCAGAATCAGTGAAACCAACTAATAGAGGAGCTGCTTTGGCACTAAAATGAATCCCAAACTGTACTGTACCTCAATCATAACGAAGTATTCTTTTAGTTGCTTTCCAATGACTTTCACGGGGGTTTTGCATAAAATGAGCAACAAGGCCAACAGCAAAGGAAAGGTCAGGACGAGTATGGGTTAAATACAAGAGTTTTCCTACAAGTTGACGGTATAAGGTAGCATCAACTTCAGGAGAAGTACAAGAGACTGAAAGTTTGACTCCAGACTGAAAGGGAGAAGGGGCTGGCTTACAGTCTTCCATGTGAAAATGACGAAGAAGGCAAGCATACTTGGACTGGGAAAGGGAAATACCCTCTCTTCCATGTGAAAATGACGAAGAAGTATGCTTGAGTACAAGCATACTTGGATTGGGAAAGGGAAATACCCTCCTTGGATTGCAAGACTTGAAGACCGAGAAAATAGTGTAAGTGTCCTAAGTCTGTCATTTCAAATTTCTTTTTAAGGCTGGACTTCACATGGTTTATAAGGTTGGGATCACTACCAGTAAGAATAAGATCATCAACATAAAGAACAAGGATGATAAGAGAGTTGCCCACTTTCTTGGTGTAGACAGTATTGTCAAAATAACACCTAGAAAAACCAGATTCTAAAAGAAAGCTATCCATTTTGGCATACCAAGCCCGAGGAGCTTGCTTGAGACCATAAAGGGATTTCTTAAGTCGACATACAAGGCTGGAGTCTATTTGGATGAAGCCAATGGGTTGTTCCATATAGATTTCTTCATGCAAGTCCCCATGCAAGAAGGCAGATTTAACATCCATCTGATGGACTTCCCATTTTAAAGAGGCAACAAGGGAAAGAACAAGGCGGATAGAGTTCATTTTGGCAACAGGGGAGAAGGTTTCAGTGTAGTCAATGCCTTCAACCTGTGAAAAGCCCTTAGCAACAAGACGAGCATTATGTTTATCTACTTTCCCATCTGGTCCATACTTGGTTCTGTAAACCCATTTACATCTAACAAGTTTGCGTCCCTTTGGTAGAGGAACAAGATCCCATGTATCATTTGCCAACAATGAATGATATTCTTTATTCATAGCTGCTTCCCAATGTGGATGGCCTGAAGCTTCTGCAAAAGTGTCAGGATCATGATTTACTGGAGCTTGAGCCAGTAAAGAAGAGGCTCTTTCAAACTGAGAACGTGTACGTCGCTGATCTGTAGGATCACCGGCAAGATCACCTGCTGCATCCCGAGTAGCACGGACCCATCTTGGAAGTTGAGGATCCTGAGAAGGTGGGGGAGGATTGTCATCCTCACTTTCATCATCTGAAGAAGAAATGTTTTCAAAAGTAGAAGAGATAGGAAGAGGTGGCACATCCGCCGGACTAGGCTCGCAGGCCGATTTATTTTCATCAAATTTTACATCTCTTCTAATGATAACATTTTTGGACTTAAATGGAATAAGTCTATAACCTTTTACATCTTCAGAATATCCAACAAAAGTACATTTCTCACTCTTAGGTTCTAAAGCTTTATGCTTTTCATCTGGAATATGGGCCCATGCTTCACTTCCAAAAACACGAAAGTGACTTACATCTGGTTTAATGGAACTCCAAGCTTCTTCTGGAGTGATATTCTTTAGAACCTTAGTAGGAGTGCGATTGATTATATAATTTGCACAATTAATTGCTTCAGCCCAAAAACTAAGACTGAGTCCTTTAGATTGCAGCATACAATTAGCCATTTCCTTTAAGGTGCGATTTTTCCTTTCAGCTACACCATTTTGTTGTGGAGTGTATGGAACAATATGTTGCATTTGAATTCCATTTTCGGTGCAAAAGTTGATGAATGTGTTTTTAACATATTCTCCACCATTATCAGTTCTTAGCTTAAGAATTTGATGTCCAGATTGTTTTTCAACAAAGGCTTTGAAGGCCAAAAATGTGTTAAATACTTCGCTCTTGAGTTTTAAGAAGTATACCCAAGTGCGTCTGGAGAAATCATCAATGAAAGTTAAGAAATACTTGCAGCCAGAGAATGAAGCAACAGGAAGTGGACCACATAAATCACTGTGCACAAGCTGTAAAGGGGCTGAGGCGTGCCAAGAGGCACGTTTTTCAAAACTGTCCCGATGATGTTTTCCGAGTACACATCCGGAACAAACACCATCTCTGCAAGATACCATAGGAAGACCTGTCACCATATTTTCTTTACATAGATGCTGAAGGGAGCGATAGTTTAAGTGACCAAATCGTCATGCCAAAGTTTGCTCACTTCATCATTATGAGCAACAAATACTGAGGGAAGATTTGATGACCCAAAGTTGTGAAACTTATACAACCTTGTGGAATCATCAGCAATACCAGTAGCTAGAATCTGTTTAGGATCTCTTAGATCCTTGATTACAACATCATGAGGTGAAAATTCAACAATTTTACCTTCACCTGAATGAGTTATCTGATATACAGATAGAAGGTTGCAGGATAAGGTTGGAACACATAATACATCATTAAACTGACCATTGTCTAGATGAACAGTTCCAGTCCCTACAACATTAAGAGATCTATCATCACCAACATATATATTTTTGGTGTTACAATCATTTAAAGAAGAAAACATGGCTTTGTTTTTGGCCATGTGATAAGAGGCTCCAGAATCAATGAGCCACTCATGAGAATGAGAAGAAGAAGATACATTTAATGCATAACCAGACTGAGATGATTGACAACGACATGCAGAAAGTGCCATTCCTGAAGATGAAGTTGAAGTTGAAGTTGAAGAATGCTCCACATGGATGTTATGTTTCTTCATTGCGGCTTCCAAGGCTTCCATCTTCTTAAAGCATTTAGATTCTAAGTGGCCATCTCGATTACAAAAGTTACAATGTCTATCAGTCTTCTTCCATTTGTTTTTATTGGTCCTATCATTTTGCTGAAATGATCTTTCATTTTGAGGCTGAGTTTGCTTAGGACCCTTGTTTGGTTTAGGACCATTCTTTTTAGGATATGACTTCTTAGGATTCTTTGAATTTGGTTGCTGCTGGGCGGCTAACGCTTTCTTGGAAGAGTTTCCAAGATTAAGAAGACCAAGGTGTAAGAGTTTTTCTTGTTCTCTTATTAAAGAATCACAAAAAGAGTCAAAGGAAGGGGCCTTGTAGTCTTTTCCTTGACAAATGAAAGCTTCCCTTGTAGAATGGAAGGTGGAAACAAATACAGAGTAGGCTGGTCCCAACTTAGTAAGGATGTAATAAATAAGGTTACTATCTTCTTTCTTAACCTTAACACCTTCCAAGAGATATCTAAGGGTCTTGAATTTGGACAGGAAATCTTCAATGCAAGAAAAATTATTAGGATCCAATGTAAGCAACTCATTTTCAAGTTGATGGGCTCTAATTTCATTTTTAATCCCAAAAACTTTAGTGATTTGTTCCAATGCTTCATGAGGAGTATCAAGTTCTGCAATATGGAATCTAAGATCAGAGAAATAGACATCCCTATCAAACCACGTGCTTGATCTTGTCTATTTTCCCATTTTGCAGCCTTGTCTTCATCTTTTGGTTTCTTCTCTTGGCCTGTGGCTATTCTGTAGAGACCTTTACTTCTAAGTAAATCTTCCATGTAGGCTATCCATTGGAAGTAGTTAGTGCTGTCAAGAATGACTTGGCATGGAATTTCCATTTTTTTTTAAAAACTGAAGCTGAAGATGCTGAAAGTAAGTGTTCCAATGGATAGATCTCGAAAAATTAGGCTGTTTAAAAAAACGGCTCTGAAAAAGGCTTCCGGATGAAGAAGTTATGGTTTTTTGAAAAAAAATTGTTGAAGTTGCCGGCAAAGTGCGCGAATGAAAAAAAAACGCCCCCACAAAATGGAGATTTGAACCCAAGACCTCTACTCTCTTAAAATAGCTTTGAACCAATTGAGCTATACAAAAAATTTTGAGAGAGAGAGAGAGAGAGAGAGAGAGAGAGAGGGGGGGGGCCTTGGGTTGCGTGCTTGCCTTGAGAAAGCTCTTTTTTCCTACAAAACAAAAACACAAAACCCAACACGAATATGCAAAGAAAAACGAACCTTACGGCTCAAAGTTAGCTTTAGCCGAAAACTAAATATTTTTCTCAATGTTTCTGATTTTCCAAGATCACACTTAAGGTGCAGGGAAAAGAGCATACGCATGAGAAAAAAAACTTCCTTTCTGTTTCTGATTTGCCCAGATCGCACAGAGTCGCAGGGCAAAGAGCATACGCAGAAATGAAAGGTATAGATCCGGTAATAAAAAAAAAGCTAAATAAACAGAAACCGAAATAACCAGAGAGAAAATAACAGTAAACTGCAGATAAACACTTTATACCTCCAGATCTTAAAAATGACGCAGATAGGGCTACCGGAAACCTTTTCGCGTGAAACGAAAGGGGTTCCTCACTGGAACAGATGCTCCGAACACAACAGAGCAGTCCTCTCGGCCCGAAAGTAGTCAGAAACAGTAGATCTAGGAAACGACAACCGCATGCAGTTCTACCGGCTTCAGATTTGGATCACCAACGGACGCGGCCGTCAACCTGGCTCTGATACCATGTAGGAATTTACAGGGTAAGTTCCTCAGAAAGAACACCAAAAGGACACCGCTCACAACCAGATCTCAAATCAATACACCAGTATTTTTGACGTGGTTAAAACCCTCAAAGAGGGAAACAGTCCACGCCTGAGCCAACGTGGCCACTTCAGGCAATTTATTAATCAAAGAATGAAAATTTACATAAGCTTTCTCTCATAGACGGATTACCCGAACAATGACCCTCCATGCGCTTTAAATAGAACTCATGGACCAATCGGGTGTCAAGCCACGGATCAAGTGTCGGTAATACCGAGGAGAGAGTGAACCGTCGGATCACTACATATCGTGACCGTCGGATTGTAAGTTACAAAATGTACAACGGTAAAGAAACACACTTTACCTAACTCTATACCTAACTCTATACTAGACCAAGTTGAACTTAACTATTTCCTATGTGTCGGAATATCCTAACACATACATAGTAATATTTCAATAATTTTATCGGATCTATTATGATGAACTGCTCTAGTAGAATATCCACAACAAATTATAGATCAATTCAACTTAATGCAGATGACACTTAGCTTTTACAAAACCTAACACCTGATATTTAATTCCCAACAAATAATGACGAAACAAATACATAACTAAGTTCCTAACACATAAAAACTTCAATAGAAGCAAATTACTATCTGAAACACATAATTGTAAAAAACATTCTGCCTAAAAAATCATTTCTTCTTTAATTAAAATTAGAACTTACTTGGGTTCCCATCTTGGGATAATGACCTAACTGAAAAAATACCTATTACAAAACTATGGATTTGATCTAGCATATCCACTCTCTCTCACAGATCTAGATCTCCAACCTCTTTGCACTCTCTTGGACCGAGTACATGCTCACTAAGATGATATTCATAAACTTGTGTTGTTGTTGTGTCTTTGCTTCAACCCTTAGGCTCATTTTATAATTTTCCTAAGATAATATTGATAACCAAAATTAGCTGGTCAAGTTAACTGAAGATAAGTGACTTATCTTTAATGAACTTTCTTATCTTTAGCTTTCTTTATTTTAACTCAAGTACAAGTCATAAATTTAGCTTCCTTTACATGCATATCTCATGAATGTCACACGTAACTAATATGCATGCATGCAACTCACTTGCACATTTCACATATTGCATGCAATCAACATGCAAACTCCACATGTCACATGCAAATGACAAGCATGCCTTGCATGTCGTGTGGAAGCTCCTAAAGAGGCAAAACTAAGGTCCTTCTAGTTAAGGCACAAGGCTAGAAGTACCTATCTGAGCTACAAAAAATCAACACTCCCTCTTAGTGAGGCGGTACTTCTGGAAGAACCTCCACCTAGATCTGTCTCTAATCCCACCACATCATTTATTGATGTAGCTGCTCCCTCTGAACTAGAAGACTTCCCTGCTATATATTTCAGAGTTTGATATGAAGACTTGTTCCAACCATGCTTCCAGGAGCTTGTTCGCGAGCATCCATCAATGTTAGCTAGTACCGACTAGTCCTGACATATATGGAAGATGCATATTGACCATCTTATAGATTAGAAGTTTGACTTTCCAGTCTCAACTCAGCCTTTAGAGCCCCCTGCTCAATCTCTATCACTAACATCGATCTTGTGCTAAGTCCTTCTAACACTGTTATGGGTTTGTCTTAATCGTTTGAGACATCCACACATTATGCCACTAATCCCCCGATTGGTATAGTGTCCCTCTCTCCCTCTAAGGGTTTCCCTTCGCCAATCCTATTGGCTATAGGTACTGTCCTTCATACCTACATGACTAGTTGATTTACTTTGGCCCTTAAAAAGATGTGTTCATACGATCATGACCGAACTTGGCTCTAGAAATCTAGTACGAAACCAACACTTGCGATTCCAAGATCTATTCAAAGCTCCAACTCTATTACCATGTTACTTTTTATAGAACTCAACACCTAATATTTAATTCCCAACAAATAATAATTGAACAAATACACAACTAAGTTCATAACACATAAAAACATTAGGAGAAGCAAATTATGATCTAATCACATAATCATGAACAAATTTCTACTAAACAAATTAGTGCTTCATTAATTAAAATAGGAACATGTTTGGGCTCCCATCCTGGGATAATGGTCCATTTGAGAAAATATTGATTACAAAATCTAATCCAACAGATTTGATGTCTCTCACAAATCTGGATCTCCAACCCCTCTGCACTCTCTTAGACCGATCACATTCTCACTAAGATGTCGCTCTCAAACTTGTGATGTTGTTGTGTCTTTGCCTCACCGCTTAGGCTCAATTGATAATTTTCTTAAGCTAAGATTGACGACCAAAATTAGCTTGTCAAGTTAACTGAAAATAAGTGACTTATCTTTAGCTTTCTGTACTTTAACTCAAGTACAAGTCATAAATTTAGCTAACTGTATATGCATATCGAATGCATGTCACATGCAACTAAACCACATGATTGCAACTCACTTTCACATTCCAAATGTCACATGCAATCAACATGCAAACTTCGCATGTCGCATGCAACTAACATGCATGTCACATGCAAGCTCCTAAAGAGGCAAAACTAAGATCCATCTATCCAAGACGCAAGGCTAGAAGTACCTATCCTAGCTACAAAAAATCGACAACTTGGGCCTAAAGTTGAAGAACCACTTAAGTTCATGGGAATAGATAATCATTCTAGGGATGGCTATGATTGCATCAAAAGGGTAGGGAATTCAACCTAGACTAGGTAGGAAATCTATGTAGCTTTATCATGCAAAAGGTCATGAGATCAAAAAGAGAATAAAACCAAAATGTTCTTGTAGTACAAGTGGGCGTTGCAATGCATGATTTCCATCACATAAGATAAGTCATTGGATTGAATAAAAAATTAACTCTTTGATTAGGTTGTGGGTATGCATATAGTGCAAAATATGTAGGTCTTGAAATTCCCTAATCCGTACTCAAAATCACTATCTTAGGAGGTACCCTCCTAACAAAATACACCTAAATGTAACGTATCCTAAGGTGATGACAAGAATAGTTATATTCAAATTCATAGAATTCAATATCAATAGGGGGTCATTACCTCATGATATTAAATCTTTGAAACAAATCGCCAAGGAGTCTTGGGTGGCATGACTGTTATTTCTATTCTTTCAATAAAATGATGGATCTTTTGTGTTGTGAGGAACTTATTGTACACTTAATAGCCTTATGACCCTATGATCATGCGATGATAGACCAACCATGCTCTTTAGTGCAAAAATACATGCAATAATTTTGAATCAACCTTGAGAGATCACAAGCCTTCCATCACTCTCTACATCACATTGTAATAAAAGGGGTTTCCCTCCTCCTTGTTAAGGGGTTTTTGTGAATGGGCATAGTCAACACACCTCTTCTTAGAGACGAGTCATCATCATTATAGTCACTATGTATTGCTATGTAGTTTGTGCTTTTCACCATTGGATTTATTAATAGAATTTGGTTTTCATTGTAACACTATACTTTCAATTATGTATCTTGTGTTTTCTCTATGTTCATTCATTTCATTCTTTATCCAAACTGGATCATTTGGAACTTGTTTTAGTTGTGGGATTAGTGGTTGGGTATGAGGGTTTTGTTTCCATTTTAGACTTAGTGCTTCCACCCAATTGAATTGTAACTTAGAGAGTGCATAAAGAAGAACTTTGTTAACGTCTCCTAAAAGTGCATTTATGGTTGCATTTTCTTTACCATCCTAATAGATGATCTCATAATCATACCCTAATATCTTTGTGACCCACTTATTAACCCACCTCATTTAATCCTTAAAAAATTCCCATTTAGGTATCATAAAATCAAATTAATCACATAGGAAGGCACTTGATATTTACTCATAATGCTCACAATTCAAACTTCTTTGTAATGACAAGGGCTTACAACTCACACTTTCTAATGATAACACTAGGAGCACATACACTTTCTTTATAATGATAACATTTTACATCTGGCACTTTGTAAAGGAGTTGTATTTAGTGCGACTTTTTGGAGTTTCCGGTGCCGGAATCTAACAGAAAAATTTGTGATGAAATCTTGATTTGTGTTATTTAAAATAGTTTTTTGAGTGCATATATGGATTCAACGCCCTGAAAAACCCATCGAGCACTTCTATTGTGCAGGTTACCCATCAAACTTGTGATTTCAATGAATTCTTGCTGGATTTTAAAGAAATTAGACCTAAAAAATCCACCGGAAAAGTTTCAAAAAAGTCGCACTAAAGACAACTCGCTTTGTAAATATAAAATATTTGAATAAATATTTATTCAAATATGAAATTCATAATTCATACTTAATGATAATAGCACAATCTAACTATTCTAGGTCTTGAATTTTTAAACAAATTTGGTGATACAATTATGAGTATGATGTTTTTGTTATTTAAATTTGGTAATACAATTTTGAGTATATATTTTTTCCACAATACATAAATAATTTTATTTTATTTTATTTTTATTTTATTTATTTTATTTTTATTTTGTTTATTTTATTTTATTTATTTTTTTTTTTCAGAGGAAAAAAACCATCATAGATTTATATTAAGAAAATATAAAGATCTGCATTACATAACACGATTGAGGGCAAAAGAAAAGCCCAGAAGCTGATACTAAATATAGGGACAGATTTTCAGGATCATCCAAAACTAGGACAGAAACATATACATAACCTGCATTATCCGATCATGATACAAAATCATTCTACCGCAGAAGAAACAAAAACCAACAATAGGTTGCATGATAAAACACATTCATATAGAGAGCTTGTGGCCTTGCCATGGATGAGAGCCACATTCCATTTATGCTGAAATCCTGAATGAGGAAAGAGATACCATCATGCATGACTGATAATGAGCACAGACCAGGCTGCATGCTAAGACCATCCTTTGAGAGGATATCAGCCTGAGCATTCCAGGAACGGGGAATATGCTGAAACGTAATCTGGTTAATTAAGTTCCGAAAGAAGCTGATGCGGCTTAACCATCCGAGGAGATGTGGACAGTTTATAAGACCCAGACCGTTAACATGATCAATGAGCGATTTTGAGTCTCCAAAAATAGATATAGACTGGATGCCTAAGAAGACACAAAAGGCAAGCAACCCCGAGAGAGCCCTAGCCTCCGCCAGAGAGTTTGAGCCAAAACCGCCATGCCAAGATAAAGAATAGTGAAGGCTGTCACTTATAACGATGACAACCCCGCAACCACAACTATGGTTGCGTTCAACTCCATCAAAGAACGCGGCAGGAGTCCGATAGGAAAAGATTCCCAGCTTCTTTTTGCAGGCTCTTTTTGGCTGTGAGTCGTCCTGATGAAAAGAGTCATGGCATGCCATAATACGTTGAAGAATTGCATGAAGGGGCTCCTTTGATTCTTGAAAAATTTGTGCGTTTCTCCATTTCCATAAGAACCAAACAGCAATGATGAACAATGATCTCCAGGATAGACATTGCCCACTCCACCACTTATAACCATCCTGTACAGAAGGAAAGATAAGGTAAGGAAAACCAAAAACTAAAGAAAGTTCATACCAGATATGGAGGGACGAGGCGCATTGAAAAAACATATGTAGGTTTGATTCCTCTGCATTGTGGCACATGGCACATCTACTTGGGCCCTGCCAGTTTTTCCTTTGAAGAACCTCCTGTTCCCAAAAACCAACCAAGAACATATAATCATTTTAAGAGGACATGCAGCCTCCCAAAGGCAAGGAGGGAAGAGCAGACCAGGACACCTAGCGAGATCAGAGATCATTTCAGCATAAATATCCTTTACGCGTACTGGCAGTTTTTCTTTTGGAAGAGACCAAACCAATACATCCTTTGTTCCCGCTCGAAAAATCCCCAGGCTATTTAGTCTCTCTTTAACAGAGATCCAGAGAGGGATCAACGATTGAGGCAAATGCAGGTCCTCCCCATCCTTCCAGACAGGGATAGAGTCTAACCAAGATTTTATCAGTTTGTCCCATGAGAAACATCCTAGTCTATGAAGAATGCATACCAGCGGAGGAGGGAAAGAGAAATCCAGACCACATGAAATAGAGTCAAACCCGATAAGCATACATAATCCCGAGCAGAGGTTCCATTGAAGATTTTCCATGAAGAAAAGATAAACTTTCTTACATAAATAAATTTAACACTTTAAAAATGATATAAATATAGATTTCACAAGTTAAATTCCAACACATTCTTTGTTATTAAACAAAATTACTCAAATACATATAAACACATTTTTCTTAAATGTAAAACAAAATTAATCAAATACATATAAATAAATGTTAAACAAAATTAATCAAATACCTATAAAAAAATACTGAAAAGTTGAAATATAACCATAATAACGCTGACAACTTTGTAATGATAACACTAACTCTAGCATCAAAAAAAATATAGAACGCTGAACTATTTGGATGATCGTTCAACTCGCCTGGGTCAACGACCCTTCAAATTCCGAAAGGTCACGAGCTCTGAACGACCATTCAAATCCCCTAGGGTTATCTGTCTTAACCACCATTCAACTTACAGGTCACCACGTAATTATTCCACCGTCTTTCGTTATAACCTAGAAGTAACACTCCAAATGATCTCCTTAAAGCTTTCCAATCTCCTTCCCCATTTGCGATTGGGGTTTCCTCTACCTCCGCCTCGATCTCCATCGCTGCACATCCCCGCAGCAGGAAGAAGGAAAACACTGGCCTCCACCGTCTTATTTCTCCTGGATTGCGGATCTTTATGGACTACCGGAATATAGCGGGAGAGAAAGAACTTAACGTCTCTCTGCAAAAAATATGTCATTACCACTTCCTCCGTTAATATCGCCATTTTCTCTTCATGGTAAGAGGAATCAGTGGGCTACCATCATCTCGGTCTTCGAGCCCAAGGCGTGCGATGGGGTAAACCTGTATTTCTTCATGAATTACTTGTAAGTTCTATTTACACTTATTAGTATAGATCCTTCTCAAACCGTAATGTATTGGCCTTTAAAACCCTGATTTGTTATGCTCTGTAAACTTCTGGGTGTCTAAAGGTTCAATGATTAAGATGGATATGTGTTAATTATATTGATATACAGTCGCATAGGTACCTCTTAAATCTGTTCAACACTCAAAAATAAATCAGCATAAAAAGATAAAATAATCTTTTGGGGGTTAAAATAGATCTTGTTAGTGTTTTTATTTCTTTAAATTCATTTAGGTTGTGTTTTTTTGGGCAAGCCTTGCTTTTCTAGGTATAACAACTCTATATAATGTTTCTTTGGTTCACTGCAACCAGCTACAGGGTAAGGCTTATGGATGGGATTGTTCATAATGTATTGGCCTTTAAAACCCTGATTTGTTATGCTCTGTAAACTTCTGGGTGTCTAAAGGTTCAATGATTAAGATGGATATGTGTTAATTATATTGATATACAGTCGCATAGGTACCTCTTAAATCTGTTCAACACTCAAAAATAAATCAGCATAAAAAGATAAAATAATCTTTTGGGGGTTAAAATAGATCTTGTTAGTGTTTTTATTTCTTTAAATTCATTTAGGTTGTGTTTTTTTGGGGCAAGCCTTGCTTTTCTAGGTATAACAACTCTATATAATGTTTCTTTGGTTCACTGCAACCAGCTACAGGGTAAGGCTTATGGATGGGATTGTTCAGTGCCTCCTGAAAAGTGAAGTGGTGGTTGAAGAAGACCTTTCAATATGGTCAAATATTGAACTGGTTTGGATGGAAAGTCAAATGATCTTCACAACTCTGTTATTACCGCAGCAAAGCTCAGTGCCTCTTGATCATGAGCTTGGGTGGAGTAGGAAAGACAACACTCGTAAAACAATTCTTTAACCGAAGATTTTCAAATTACTGTGTATCCTGCTTTTTCTTTGCTTCTTGCAGGTTTGATTTAGTTGGATCTAGAAATAAATCATACAGATGAAGGTATAGAGACGCTTAAAAGCATTTCATAGCTGTCTCTGCCCTTATAGTTTTAGATGATGTAGCTCACGCTGATCAGCTGAATGCTTTTTTGTTGATAAAAGATGCCATTCTCCCAAATAGCTTAATTTTGATTACATCCCAGGACCAGCATGTTCATACTGCAAAGAATTGAATATCTGGTGGATGCGTTCTTACTGGTTTTTGTGGGATTGCCTGAAAGTGATTGGGGCACTTTTTTGTGGAGAAAACGACAGATCTTGTTGGAAGACCAGTTGGATAGACTTTACCAAGCCATAGTTTCCATTCAGATATACAAGATATTGAAAAATGGTTGTGAAAAAACAGGGATATGGGCATAAAAATAATGCCTTCTTTCAGCTTCATACATCGCAAAGATTTGAAAATCTGGGGAATGAGTTTTTAATGGAGTGTAAAGGGTTGCCCTTACTTTTGAAATTGATTGGGCACTCCCTTGAGGGGGAAATGACAAATCTTAGTGTTTTGGAGTTTAGTTGGATAGATTTCAGCAAGTAGGAGTTTTCACCAAGTTATGTAAGAGATTTAAGCTTGGTTACTGGAAGACAATGCTGTACCCATAATAAAATGACTCAGGTGAATGTTTATTATCTAGAAAGGTAGTCATCGGCCCCTTGCGGCTGGTCAGCTGCAACAAATTGCAGATGTATTGGCGTTATAATCATAAATGGTCTTAGATATTCATAATGGGATTTCCAGTACCCACTTTATTATACCAGTGTCATCTCAGCTGGTATTAGCAGGCTTCATGTTCAAAAATACCTAACAAACATTTTTTTTTGAGCAATTTCATTTGTGTTCATTCCGCATTCCTTTTCTTTCATGTTGACGATTACTGTGTTTGAATGTTCAGTGAAGGAAAAATTGCAAAGTGATATTTTTTATTTTGTTTGTTGCTCGAGGCAATGTGACGATTTTATTTGCCACAATCTTTTCTTGTCGTTGAGTATGCCGAAGAATATTCATGGACCAATGCCAGCACATTACAGTTATATGAAAGCTCATCTTGCCCAGTATTGTTGTTACTAATGAACATCACATTTTGTTAGAGATGATTGTTGAAAAAATGAACACTTTGACACTGGTTTTCCTGTTGTATGACAATGAGGAAATCTACCATCGAAACTCACAATTAGCCACAAATCCCATTAGCATTTTATATTGCAGTCCAAATATGAATGTTGCTGTGGAGTTGATAGTGGATGTGTCCACCCAAATTGGAAATATTAGTTCACTGAGGAGAGTATCAAAGTGACTAATTTAATCATTCATTTGTTTGGCATGTGAATTCTTGGTATTTTAGTTCCACACTCCCTATTAATGTGAATTCTTGGTATTTTAGTTCCACACTCCCTATTGATGGAGAGTAAATAGATGCAGTTCATCTTTTAGGATTCACTGCTATTTTACCCTCCTAAAAGGTGCACTGCATTTTTATATAAAATCGTTTTAAGCGAGTCTATCTTTGCTGTATTTGGGAAGCAAGCCACACCACATTTTGTGAAAAGCTAGAAGACACAAATAAGGTGAAGAGGGTCTTGTATATGCAACACACAATAAACATCAGAGCATGGTTGAGAAATTGAATTGAAAATTTGAACTTTTGTTGTAGATGAAAATTTGTGAGGAGCTGGAAACTAAATACCAGTTGTTGCATGAAGAAGTGTATATCAAGGTTGTTTTTTTTTTTTTTTTTTTTGTAACAAACCACATTCCATCGCCAATCCTGACATGTGAAGTTTTGAGGAGCTAATATTCCGCTTGTCTTGCGATTCTATTCAAATAATGGCAGTTCCTAACATTATCCGATTGTATATATGTGAATATATGTGAGCATTACCGAAGCCTTTTGGCAGAGAAGATGGAATCTCAGACCCCTGGATCGGATCTGATTGGAAATGCCTCCAGAATTTGAAAATATAACCCAGATCCCTATGGGAAATGTTCCTGTGGCCTTGAAGTGCTCAGCACATGCAGATCCCATTATTTTTGGTTTTTGTAATAAACAGTTCAATGCTCGCTTGTTGAAACCCTAAAAAAGTTAATACTCCCATCCAATGAGGGTTGGATTGTTGTTGTTCTGTGCATAAATGGACTATATATCATTCTCCTCATAGTAAGTAATCTGGTAATTGTTCTGTGCATAAATGTTGCTATGGCTGTTATTAATCTCATTATTACTCAACGAGTTTCTGGTCTGAATCTCAGCTAGCAGCATATTGTGACCCAAAACTGAGAATATACATACAAATTGTTGTTTTGTGCATACAAATTTATCGTTCTCATCTGTGACCCTAAACTGAGAATATCCATACAATTTTGTGTTGTTCTGTGCAGGCTGCATACAAATTGCTATTCTATTTTATGCATTCAATTTATTTCTGATTCAGATGAAGTAAATACGAAATAATAAAATTTCCAGATGTGATTTAAACATCCTGCTGATATACATACGAGTATTTGTTATGTGATTTTAAATCTTATTTCTTTTGACAGTAAGCGCAAACCTGTTCATGTATAAAAAAACCATAATTGGCTATAGTTCTCTCATCGATTAAATTTCGAGTACAATGAGATAAATACATTGGGATTTGTAATATAAGGAATCATAGTGCCTGATTATAAAAAGTTCTAATATAATAGTTTTCGATGTTTATTTTATGCATCATAAATATATTTATTAAATTTATAATTCAAGTTTCACTGCTTTCTCTAAATCCTGTTCGGGAAAGTACCCATTATCAATTTGAGATAGGAAGTTCTGTAATCGCCAAATAAGAGAATTTATTTGGCAGTGGAGTTTTCATTTGGGCGACGAGTGCTTATTACAGAATGTATGTTCCGAATAATTTCATGATATTTGTTTGAATTCTATATTTAAATAGTTTCTTAATAATTGTTTGAATATGAAAATCTAATAAATTTTAAATCTCTTACTTTTATTATCAAATAAAGTGGTAGGAAAATAAATAACAAGTCAGTGAAATGTTTTAAGTGAGAAGAGAGCAAAATTTTGTTGGAAACAGTGAGCTGGGTGAATTAGTATTTCATTACTATTAAGAATTTTAGCTTATAAAAAAACATTCAAGGCACATAAATCACGAAATACAAATTTATATGTAAGAAAAACTTGTACCATTTATTTTTGTAAATCTTTTGTAAATTTCTTTGTACAAAGTAAGTACGAACTTACAACATTTGCAGGCACCAACTTATAGGAGATTTCAGTCCCCTAGCTGAGCATGAACTCGGCAAATTTGTAGGCACTAACTTATAGGTGACTCTAATCCTCTCAGCGGAGCTCCTACTCAGTGATTTGTGGGCATCAAGCTACGTCTTCAAGGTACTTCACAAGTCCTGGTTCACACATATTGCCTTTCTTTAGTGATGTTGTCACCCAACCATGCTGCTTTTAGATTTGCTCCTTTAAGCTTGATCACAACCTCTTGTTCTTTTGATGGCTTGCCGCAATCAAGATGCATTGCAACATTGATCTTTGCTTAACTGGTTATCATTCCAACTATCCACAATCTTACCCTACTCAGTTGCATATTGGTTGGTCAAACAACATTTGACAATTTCTAAGTTGTGAGGTCACATTCCACTTCTCGTTTGTTCATGCATAGAGATTTGTACGCGTACCCTATATGGTACTTGTGAATAGCTTTCGCTAATCTTAATTGCTAAAAACTTTCAACCCAACTTGATAAAAGAGTATATGATGACTCTTGGGTATATCATTCCTTCAATACAACTTCCCTACTACTCTGCTTTGTCCTTTGATAGAGTTTAGGTTTGGTCAACCTTTGGCACTCTTTCTAATGCTTGTTCATAACAAATATATTCACCTCTGATATGACCTTGATAGTCCTCTTGTTGTTCACTAGCTTAGCCTCCTTCATAACAAAGATATTCACCTCTGATAGGACCTTGATGGTCTTCTTGTTGTTCACTAGCTTACTCTCCTTCAAACCTCGCAAGAGTAACACAAATTTGGCCTTTGGCCTAGGGCTTTGCCTCCAAAAGAACAAAGTTGAAAATAACCTCTAACATACCTTCACCACCTCCAAAATCAGACCAGAACTTGACCTCTAACAAAATAGAACTCAATGTCTATTAGCATGTGGCTTCCTCAACAACACTCGACTTGAATAGAACTAGGCCTCAAAGAGGACTGAAACTCAGCTTCAAAACAAAGTGAGACCCTTCCCAATAATTATGCCAAAAGACCTTCTCCAACTTGACTTCCTCTAGGTTAGCCTTCTTGTTGCTCCCTAAACTTAGCCTTCATTGTAATCCTTCCTTGACTCAGATCTTTTGTGATTTGTTTTATTCCTCACACCACCAAGTCAATGTTACAATAAGTCACACGAATGGCCTTATTTATACTAAACAAATGGGGGTCAAGGGGTAGGGCATACTTGTCTTCTAGTAGGGTATATGTAGTAATCTATTCAAAATTTTATTTCTCCTCAACCCAAAGGAGTTAGAAGCTATCGTTGGAAAGGGTTTGAAATACACTATTTGATTATGTAAATTTCTATTTAATTTGGACAACATTCCACATTAATAATAGTCATTTTCAACTAGCTTTAGGGCAAAAAAGTTTAATTAAAGATTTTGTGCATCTCTACAAGTTTGGGTCTCTTTTGAGAATCAATAAATGCAAATCTAAGATATGTTTACACTAATATATGATTATGTGCATACTGTAATTCTATTACCAAATATTTTCAAGAGTTGAAACATCTCCACTAAGAAGGGATCAAAAGTTGAAGAATGTTTACACGTCTAATTGAATGTATGTTTTGAATAATTTTATGATAATTATTTGAATGTATTTTTTAAATAGTTTCACAACAATTGTTTGAAAGTGAAAATATAGTAAATTCCAAATCTCTCTTATTATCAAATGTTTTCACTGGTCAAAGCAAATTAATAGTGTATTTGTGAAGTGTCTCAAATGAAAATAGAGTGAAGTTTGAGAGGAAAAACTTAAATGTTTGCACCTCGATAAATTTAGGCCTCTCGACACTTGATAACTCTAAATTTAAGATGGATTTATACTAATGTATGACTTTGCACAATATAACTCTATTGACTTGAAGGAAATTAAATAGCACATATCTGAAACATTAGTGTGAACGGAACAAAACTTAAAGACTACTTACACTTCTACATACCATTTTTAATATATGTTTCGAACAATTTCATGATAATTGCTTGAATGCATATTTAAAATAATTTCATAATAATTTGTTTGAATGTAAAAATATAATAAATTCAAAATCACTCATTTTTAGGATTAAATATTTTCAATAGGTGTAGGAAATTAAATAGCATATTAGTGAAGTGTCTCAAGTGAGAAGAGAGCGAGGCTTGAGAGGGAAAAACTTAAAGAATGTTTGCACTTTGGAAAATTTGGGCATCTCTTGACACTTGATATATCCAAATTTAATATGGGTTGACACTATTGTATGACTATGTGCATACTATAATTATATTACCCAAAGGTTTTCATGAGTTGAAGGAAATTAAATAGCATATGAGTGAAGCATCTTGAGTGAGAAGGGAGCAAAACTTGAAGAATGTTTGCACCTCTACAGGTTGGATCCCTCTGGATGTTTGATAGATCATGATTTAAGATGAATCAATGATGGTGCATGACAATATACATATTTTAAGTATCTGTTGAGTGAACTAGCTCGAGTGTGAGAAGGGAACAAAACTTGAAGAATATTTGCACTTTTATAGATTGGATCTATCTTGATGTTTGATATATTAGGATTTAAGATTGTAACACCCCTGTGTTGACTCTCGAGATTGTAAATGAATATGCACATATGAACTTAGGCTAGTGAGTGGGTACATATTAATTAGGCTAATGACCGAATGACTAATTTTGGGGTTGATGCACTCATGTGCATGTGTTTATATGTTTTTAAGCTAGAGGATCTAGTTTTGTAAATCAAAATTACATGCACATTAATGAAATACATGATTGTTGTAGACCATCATTGCTAATACTCCGTAGGTGTGAAAAGGGTTTTGCGAGGCTTAATAATTATTGAAGTGCACATGTTCTAAGTTAAGTCGATAAAGTGTCTTGAAGAGGTGCTACATGTCCAGAGAGTGACATGCACATAAAATTGAAGGAGTTAGTGTTATGGAACACACATTTTTTGTACATCATTACATTATGGGAAAGATGATTAGATCATCCTAGATGGGAACATAAGGGATTACCTTGTGACGTGGAAGAAAGGGGACAAGTTCTCCAGTGTGAGGTCAGATGGGTCCCTGGAGACCCATGAGGTAGAAGGAACTTTTGGAAACCATAGGGCTTGGGAACATCCCTCGTCGAACTAGAAGGATACTGTGGAGGTAGTGGCACAATTCGAAGGATTGGTGCAAATAAGGGGGTGGACTACTTGGGTTGTGGGGTTGCTGAGGGATGTGAGCCTGTTGGTTGTAAACTATTATGTTTGGCACATTGACTTGATTATGTGTTGTACTAGTATGTACTTAGCTTTGGGTAAGCCGTTGTCGAATGGAGTTAAATCCCTACCTCGAGGGAGACCCATTACTAAGAGAATATAAGAAATGTGGTCTATGGCTGGGAGGAAGATTCAAGATCCGTAGATAGTCGACAATCTTTACCAGATAAGTGTTATTTTTAATGTTCATTTGAATCTTGTAATTAAAATTATGTTTTTTTGTCTACTGCAAATGCATAACAAATTAATGATGTAATTATGTGATTATAAATCACGTGCATGATATAATTGCAGTATAGAACACATTTATATATGCGTAATATACATACAAGAAATAAAATAATTTTTTTTTCCCAGAAAATCAGTTTATAGGGGTAACAAATGCATTAATATGCCCACACAAGTGGCTGGGGGGTTACAAAGTGGTATCGAAGCCCATGTTGCAACACTACGCCATATGGGTTCAATGTTGTTTATAAAGGAAATTCACATATTGCTGGGAAATTGTTTGATAAAATTCACAAGGAATAGAGATGGTCAGAGCCCAAATTGGGATGAAAACCACTAGAATGACATATATACAGATTAAATCATTGGAATTGTTGACTTGTGGTTGTCATTGATGTCAACCAAAGCAACACCAAGTGATGCCCCGCTTTTGTCAACCAAAATAACATGACAATTCATGATGTCTCAAGTCTCAAAATCATGCTTGTTAGATTCTCCTCATTGAGCTACTTCCAGTGGTATGTGGCACACCTTGAGAGGCCTCATGGTTTATGATATATCCTCACTTGAAGTTCATGCCCTCAATGTGTTGGAAAACCCCCAAAAGATTAATATTGTGGCATCTTATTATTTGGTTAACATGATGAAGTCAAACAGAAGGCTTACTATAATATTCTGACCTAGGGCATCATGGGGTTTTGACTCGAGTTTTTTTTTTTAAATTAAAGCCTCCCTCCAAAATGGTAGCGGCCTCATCCTTGATGATGAGCCTCTAAATTAGACACAAATTAAGGCTCATCTAACCTTTCTTAGGCACATGAGGACTATATTAAACATATCCTTCTATACTTACTAATGTTTTTTTAGCTTTAATATGTTCATTAGGAAGGTTTAAAGATAATTGCATATTTATGCCTAATATTATTTATTTTTGAAAAAATATTGTGAGAATATTGGGCATATTATGAAGATTTGGGGGAGGATATAATCTAGAGACTTGCTCACTACTACAAGCGGATCAATATTGGATAATAAATCAACAAGATATTATGAAATTATTGCACAAATTCTGGAGCTCCAGTGATTGAGAAAAGCTAGGAATGTGTTCCCTGTCTTTTAATGCAAATTCCTAGTGTTGGGAATCAGATTCACTATTTGAGGGATTTTGGAGGAGAAATCTTCCTCCTTTCAAGGAGAATGATTCCTCACCATTTTGGATAAGTACCAATTCAAATTTTCCTCTAGAGGCATGTATTTTCTTAGTCTTCTTGTGGAGAAAACTTGTATTTTTGCAGCTCCACTTTCATTTCTAGCAGGGATGTACTTGGATTTATTCAAATAATAAAGATTGGTGGCACTTTTAGCTTTTAAAGCTTTGTCTCCTTCATAGTACTCCGAGTATTCTTCAGCTTGGCCATCCCAAAAGTCTCAGAGCCCTCTTGTATAATTTGTTTTTCTTCTTTTCACTTCTTATTCACATGCATCTCTTACTCTTGTTTTTCCTATTTCTGCGTTTAGTATTGATGTTTTTTTTGTTGTAGGATTGGGTTAAATGATTGAAGTGACTTGTTTTGCAGGTTATTCATAGAGATAAATTCATGATTCGTCCTTATAATAGTTTTGAAAATTCATATTCATTATTGAACTACTCAGATTGAGTTACTAGTTCATGAATATAGAATTTCTGGAAGTCCTTGTAGCAAAATAGTAGTAATTTTCTGCTATTTTTTAGAACATGTTAATGAAATTCATTTGAGTTTATTCCACTTGTATTAGATCATAAAAAATTCAAGTTAATAACAAAATTTACCCCATTGCATTTTCATTTGATTAGGTTAGGCATTTGATAGGTTAACTAGCTCACTAGTTCTCGAATTTCCATATTTTAGACTAGTACTCTTTCTGCTATTTTTTAGCACATATGAACAAGGGTATTTTGGAGTGATTCCATTTGGAATGGAGACTTAAGACATCCTACTCAATAAATTTTTTTTTTCCATCCCATTTTCATTTGATTCATTTATTTATTCGGTGAGTTATCTCCTCCTATAGCAATTATGTCTTCTCTTGTTGCAAATCTGTCCCTTCCTGTAGAAAACCTTTAACATTGCTTTCCTTTATCAGTTTTGATCCCCACTGCAACTATGACTTAGTCTAGATTAATAATGACCCTCAACTATGATTTTATGACCAGGGGAAGCTCCTAGGCCACTCCAACCCTTCATTTTATTCATTGCAAAAGCATAGTAGACTTAATTTCTTTTTCACAAGTATGATGCAAGTAGGTTACTGATTTACAAGAAAGTGTGAACTATGTAGATGTACATGCGATTCTAATTGGTAGTTTGATGAATTATGCAAGATAAAATAAATTTCTTTCTTGAAGTAGATTAATCATTTTCCTTTCATGAATTTATTAGTTAGCATTTACAAGTTGAGAAAGTATCATTTCCATTTCTTGCAAATAGAGTAACAATTCCATTTTTTCTTTGATTTCATGACATTCACTCCATTACATCAGATCAACAAAAGAATGACACATTGTATGCTACACATATAGTGCCGATACCTCTTAAGTTTGTACAAACTTTGGGTTGATAATTTAAGTTGGTAGCCTTGAGAGTTGCAACATTCTTGTTGCAATACTGGGGTTCATCACTTGGGTTTTAAACTTAAACTACATTTAACTTCAAATGATGATTACCTTCCTAATATCGCTCCAAAATTTGAAGTTTAAATTGAGACGCCCTCCAAATTAGAATTTCGTTGCCTTCTTGAAGCCCCTCCATAATTTATAAATAGGCATTCTATATATCCTCATAGGTATGCACTTCAAATGACAAATTATTAGTAAACAAGCTCTGAATTTCTACTCGGCCCCTATGGAGAAATACACAAATGAGATGAGAGGGTTTTTTATTCTTATTTTTTTATTGGTTTTGGGGATTTGTTTGAGCAATCTATTGCAGAGTTATGTGCTAACTACTTCTTCGAGTTTCGACCCTCATTTAGGTCATAATTCTATGCTCCTCATCAATGAAAATTGTTGAGTTTATGACATAAACTTTGGTATCGTTGGATAAAATCTTATTGTAGGCTTTGTCTTGATACAACGAATTATCTCTGAGGCATGAACCTTGTTTTGATCGAGGCTTAAAATCCCTATTCCTGCATCCATAAAAGGGTGTCACATTAAGTAACTTGTGGTCAAGGTCTCTGAAGTTAAAGAGTTCGATCTAATGGAGTAACTGTTATCTCTCTGAGCCAAGACATATTAAATATTTTTTGAGATAATGATCTTCACATCTTTTGAATCCTATTGAAACAAGATAAACTGACCTACACACCTGATGTATTGAAATAATTTGAATGTCAAAATGCAATTCTGAAATGCAATGACTTGAGCATAAAGGTGAAGTGCGATGTTATAAGCATAAAGGTTTGTGGACCTATGTATACAATACCAATTTCTCGTATTGACATAGTCTCGTGACTAAAATAACAATGTTATTCTAGTGCAAAGAATTTCTAATGATAAGGCTACTCCACGACATAACATTTTTGAAATATTTTAAAGTCTGGTACATTCCAAATGTTATGAAGAACTCAGTAATAATTGTGAACTTGCAAATTATTGCTCAAATCATAACCGTGATAATATGCTAATTGACATTATATATATATATATATTCATTTGTTCGAGTCATTGCCTCAAAGAATCCGACTTAATTGAAGACATCATGCTGGCCATACTAGTTGGCGGTTCAAAAATTTTGCATGGTAACTGATACAAAAATACAAAGTTAAAGAGAGTTCGAAGAGTATCATTGTCATATTGTTGGCTTACAATTCTAGACCTGAACCTACAGTTGAAGCTCACAAGAAAGATGTGTTGGAATTTCAGTGGTAATCACTACATTGCTTATCAAGGTTCCTTCCATAAATACATACATACCTTCAACTCAGATTAAACTGACTTGTGCTATCCTAGACAAAATTGTATTGAAGAAACTATGGTATTTTATGAGGTATGTAAGAATCACTAATCATTAAGCATGGTTTTGTGAAGAGTTTACTCTTATATACACTTTGAGTTATCATTTGAGCAAGGGTTATATATATAACCGGATTTGCAAAAGGAGTAATATAACATAAGTTGCATCAAAATATTATAGTAAGAAAAGTATGGATGGATTCCATTTGCACTGATCTGTACATTTCTGTGGATATTCCACTGGATAGTTCATCACAATAGATCTAATAATGTTATATTAAAAATATGAGAATCTACACTATTACAATTTTATTAAACATTACTATATGTAGATTTAACTGTAATTAGAGAAGAAAACTACTCAACGACAAAATAAGCTCACATACACATAAGACACAAAATATGCTCTCGGAAACCCTTTTGGGAGAAAACCCAACTGGAAGGTGAGGCCGCTTCGCTCTCTTTCTTTGTCTAGAAATATGGCTGCAGGTACAAGGAAGTAAGGCATGTGGCACGTGGGGTGCTGTAGTGCGCAAATCCTCCCTATGTGCTCTACCTCCTATCCCTCCTAGCTATATTTTCTCAACTATGGAACAAAATGCTCTCGAAAGAATGGAATGCCTCTTCTTCCTAGTGGCCTGATTATAACACAACTTGATAGCCTACTAGTGGTTAAGTTTAACAACATCAACTCTTAACTAGAGTTAAAATATAAACTCTTCTAGAGTCTTTTACATCAAAAACACATGGATAGCCCATTTTCCATGAATAATGGGGGCTGGCGTGACATCCTCCCGAATTATAGGTGTGAAAATAGGAATGTCAACTTCTAAGTGGCATAAATTTTGCATACAGATTCCGATTGATGCTCTTCTTGCGACGTTGGAAAGATATATGTGTATTGAAAAGCATGAAAATATGTTGTGCTAACATGTCAAAGTTTTACCCCCAAAAAATGTTGTTTGATTCCAAAAAATGCTCCCGGAAGATTTTAGACCTCGTTTCGCCAAATTGGGTCCCGCTAGTAAAAACGGTCCCATGAGCTAATTCCCCCACTTTTTCCACTCCGAATGCATCGAGATGGATGAAAAAAATATAATGATCCAATATTGATCAAAACTCTCAATTTTGGGAGGCTTTTGGTCCTCAAAATCTTCTATTGAAAAAGGTGAGAAAATTTTTCCTCCACCTTCCCTCTAGTGTACCATTTAGCTTTGCTTGGATGTTGTCCCTTCAATCCAATATGCCAAAGGTCATACTGCCCTTCTATACCTCTTCTGCAAAACTGTATCTTCTGTCAACTGTGCCTGAGCATCTGACACCAAATTCTCCATAGAAGGTAGGACTTGTTCCTCTTCCTGATCTAGCATTGAAGGCTCATAGAGTTTCAAATTCTTTACATTCATAACTAAGTAAATGCGCATGTATGGTGGTAAAATGAGTCAATAGGCATTATCACCCACCTTTTCTAGTATTTCAAAGGGACCATACCTCAGAGCCTTGATTTTCTTACCACGCCCTTGCAACCTCTCCTTTTTCAACTGTAACCATTCTATGTCTCCCACCTTGAACAATTTCTCTGTTCTATGATGATCTCGCCTGACCTTATACTTTTCTTGTGACTTCTGTAGTGTTTCTTGTACATGTAGATGCATATGCCCAATCTTTTCTATAAAATTTTCAGCCCCCAAAGCATCTCTTGTAAGATCTTCCCTCACTCCTCCTTACTTCCCATATGCAATGTCTAATGTTGAAGGCAGAAAATATCCAAAACAAGTTTCAATTGGGGACTTTCCTGTATAAGTGTGGAATGATCTGTTGTAAAAATGTTGTATATAAACCATATTTTCATCCCAGGTATTCAGATTCTTCTAGTTGTATCCCATTAGAAGCTGCACCAAGGTACTGTTGACTACCTTTGCCTGCCCATCTGTTTATGAATCGAATGTTGTAGATCTCTTCAATTTTGTGTCAATCTTCTCCCATAATGTAGTCTAGAATGCACTGAGAAATCTTGTATCCCTGTCTGAAACGATGCTCCTTGGTATCCCAAAGTGCACCTAGACCTGTCCAAAGAAAAATTTTGTTGCTTCTTACCCACTGATGGTATTTTTACAAGGCATCAAAACACACATCTTGCTGAAACTATCAATTACCATGAGCGAGTAGTCATGTCCCTTCTTGGTTGTCGGTAGAGCTCCCAAAAAGTCCATGGAAATAATTTCCCAAAGATAAGTACATACATGTAAGGGATGATATAGGCCCTATTTCCTATTACTAGGCTTGCTGGTACAACAAAGCGTGCATCCTCTTATGAACCTAGCTACGTGCTCTTGCATTTTGGGGCCAATACACATACCTCTACAAGTTAGACATAATCTTCCCTACACCAAAGTGGCCTACAATATTGGAGGTGTAAGCCTCTCTAATAAGATGCAATCACTCACCTTTAAGAACACATAGCTTATCCATCCTGTAGAGTAACCCATATGGGAGATGGTAGTCAACAGTGCCATCACCATCGTGCACATGAATCTGACTCTGCAACTGTTGATACACCTCCTTGATGTCCTCATCCTTTGAATATGCCTCTCTGTATGCATCATGGGTGAATGGCTCCATGTGAACAAGAGTCCACAAAGCTGTAATATTAAATGTTGGTGGCCTTGAAAGCATGTCGCCCAACTTGTTTGTGTTTCCCTTCTTATACTTGAGCATAAAATGAAACTTTTGTAAAAACTCGATCCACTTGTAATGTCTGGTATGTTGTAGCTTACTCTAGGCCTACAAGTACTGTAATGAATGGTGATCCATGTGGATTACTGTCTCCTTTCCCATGAAATAGTGCTTCCACGTTTTCACAACTTTCACCATGGAATAAAACTCCTTATTGTAGGTAGGTTAGTTAAGGACTGCCCCATGGAATATTTTAGAATGGTAGCATACATGCCTTTCTCCCTACATCAAGACAACTGCCATAGCATACACACTCACATCTCTCTCCACTTCAAAGGGCCGCTGCAAGTTTGGTAATGCCAAAACTTGTGCTTGGTTGATCTTCTTCTTTAGCTCCTCGAAAGCCTTTTGCGGACCTTTTCACCACTAGAAACTCTTGCCACTCTCTATTATGGCATGGAGCAATAACACTACCGCTGAAAATGAGGCTATGAATTTCCTCAGGTACTGTGCTACCCCAATGAAACTCCTGACCTCAGAAACATTAGTAGGCATCGACCATTTCATGATCACCTCCATCTTGGAAGGATCTATCTTCAAATCTCCTCCATTGATCACATACCCTAGATACACTAAGGACTAATGCACAAAATCACACTTCTTGAGATTTCCTTGCAGATGGTGCTTCTTTAATGTTTCCAACACCTACGTCAAATGTGAAATATGCTCCTCCTAGGTAGCATTATATACCAATATATCATCCAAATAGACAATAACAAATGAATATATAAAAGGGCATAGTATACCATTCATTAATCTCATAAAAGTAGCTGGTGCATTACATAGGCCAAATGGTATGAATAACCACTCATACAAACCTTGCGTAATTTTGAAGGTGGTCTTCCATGTATCTTCTTCTTTGAGTCGAACCTGGTGATATATAGACTTCAAGTCTAGCTTGGTGAAGTATTTTTCTTACAGCAACTGATCCAATAAATCATCTATCATGGCTAGGGGGTATCTGTTCTTGAGCATGATTTTGTTCAATGCCATGTAATATATACACATCCACCAAGTCCCTTGGCACAATGATGATGGGTTACCCACACGGTGATGTACTTGGTCGAATGATACCCTGTTCCAACAGTTGTTGCAACTGTTTCTTCACCTCGTTTTCTTCTATAACAGAATGTCTGTACAACCCAATATTTGGCAGTGGGGAGTTCGAAAATGGGTGGATCTCGCACTCCACTTATCTCTTAGTTGGTAATCCTTTAGGCTCATGGAACACATACCTATATGCTTGTAACAACTCCTCCAATTGTTGTTTTTGTTTGTTAGTACAACCCTCTAGGATGCCTTGCCTCTTATTGAATCCTCTTCAGATTGAATTTCTCTTAAAAACAATAAAACATACTTCTTACTGGAACTGATAAATTTCTTCGCTTGGTTGGCACTTACCAGTGAGATTTTTGACTTGCCTTTGTGCACGTTGATGATGAATGGTTTTTCATCCTTGACGAGCTGATACTGGTTGGCTCTGTTCATGAATATTGCATCACTCATGTTGATGAGTCTCATCATTGGGTAACTATATGGACCTTAATTCACCTCCTATCTTAGTCAAACCAACTCTTCTCATAATTTATTACATGTTTTGATTATATTTTGTTTAATGAGATGAGTCAAAGTGAGATATTATGCCCAGTGGACTAATGTGCATTGAATATAGGTTTGTGAGAGAAAATCAGGGAATTTTGGCAAGATTAAAGGATGAAACTCGAATGGGACAAGGAAGAGAGATTGTAGGAGGTAAATTATCCTCATTTACTCCTCCCTCATTTGAATATTCCTCCACCAATCACACTAGCTTGAAGTACAAGCAACCAAGTCATGAAGATTAAAAGGCAACCGAACAAGTGATATGTTATTGGGAAAACTAGTGTCTATTCAGAGCTGCTAGTCCCACTAAGACGGGTAGTTATCTTAGAAACAAACAAACCAAAGTTACTTGTGTTTTTCTTTATGAGAGATAGATGAGAGAGAAGTAGAGAGTACCAACCTCAGTCTTTCACTTGACTCCTTACTTATTTCCTCTCTCCTTTGATAGAGCTTTTCCACTCCTTACTCGCTTGTCCCGCTTCAAAGAACACCTGTAGAGTCAAAGCAACAAAATACCATCAAAGCATAGAGATATATAACCATAAACAATATAGGATCAGATGTACATTAACCATACAAATGCATATATAAATACAAGATTCAGAGATATACAAGTATATGGAGGAAAACTCAAATAGCTTTATTGATAGAAGTAGTAGAAGAGAGGATTACAACCAAGCTGTCTGATCTAGCATCATCCTCCTAGCATGAAAGCCCTCTTCACCTCATAAAAAGCAAGATCACCCAACAATACAATGTCTCAAAGAGAAACCAGCAACACTTCCTTACAGATTACAAAATTCCAGCCTCTGGATCTCTAGGATGAGGGATCCATATATAGATGTTTGCAGGAGAGTGAGTCAGCTTCTGGGATTTTGATTAGTGTCATTTCACTGATAGTTCTTGGTTCCACTTGGAGATTTCATGATCTCTTACTCATCCCTGGGCGAATTCAGAGAGGCAAGTGTCATATGAGCAGTTTCTAGAAGATTCTTTGAGTTTCCACCTAACAAACTGCTTCTGCCATTTGTCTGCTCTCGCTCATCACACCCTATAGAATGCATCGTACCCTTTGTGTGTAGTAGGTGAGATGCATCGCACCCTTAGCATGGAGCAGTCCGTATGGTCTAGTTTTGACCAGTTCTGAGCAATTTTTCAGGGAGAACTTCTGGGAAATGATGTAATCAGTTGACCTTGTTCCTTTAGGGTATGAAACAACACTTTTAGGGGTTTGAGAGCCCTTGGTTTATTGACATATGTGATTGGGGTTGTAGTGCCCAAATATGTCTATAACAGTTGCCCCCTAAAGCATGAGGTCGTAAATCTTCTGATGTCGGGTGAAATGCTTTATCATGAGGATTCGAGGTTTTTCGAACTAGAAGGTGACCTGTAATAAGATAAAATACAATACATTATCTTCATAATATTTTCATAATCTAGCTGAGGCGGGCATTCCCATGTTCAGCTTTATAAACTCATTTTCATGTACATAGGACAGACAATCGTCTATGTGGCAAACTGATGATTATGGTAGAGCCATCATCCCTTAGTTTGGATGATTATCTGTGCAGCTATGATGTACATTTGATGTCTTTATTTTCCTGAATATATCGCAGCCCGGATGGATGAAACTAGATCTGGGGTCTTCAAACTCATTCAATCTTCGCTCGAGGTACAAGTCAATCCATGTGAAAAGATGTTCTGAGGTCGAACATGGAAAGGCATCACCTGATTACCAGCCAATGATGTAAGCTGTTAACAGGTATGCGAGGAATCACCAATAATGATGATGACCCTCAAGGTACTGCAGTACAATTCACGTGGTGTGAATACATGAGTCGATGTTGAACACCATGCAAAATCTTTCGGTCAAAGGCCATTGATGTAAACCTGTTGCCAGAAGTGAGAAACTTGCCATTGAGGTATGCAAGCTTCAAAGCACTGAAAGGGTTGTTCCTAAGCCAAATTCTTGGATAATGAGCTGATGTTGACAAGAATTGACCCGTCATAGGAGGGCCTTAATGAATCCCACGTCTATGATACAGAACGGAGCAAATGATTTTGTGGAGGTGAAAATGATCTGGTGATACAAGGTTCAGGGTGGCGGTCATGAAAAATGGAGAGTGAAGGTATTGCAGCGAATGAGGTGTTAGTTGGGTTGGTGAATTCTTTGAGCGACTTCTCTTGAACATATCGGTGACACTGAAATGGATTAGTAGCGTTAACCCCAAGATGGATGGTATGGAGGACCAATGGTGATATGACCGATGAACGGAATAACCCAACTTGACTCAATCATGGTGATAGAGTGAAAGTGTCATGTTCAAGAGCGACCTGCTACCAATGAAGTTATTCAAGTTTTCTTCCCCTTTTTCCCCAGTCATTGCTGACCAGTACCTCTTTATTTTTGTCAAGTTTGAGGAGAATAACATATGCTTGTTCTATAATTTTCCCTTCGGGCAAACATGTCGCTATGTTTTAATGAGCCTAGCGATAGTGAAACTCGCTCTTGTTTGCATGGACAAGTTTGTCGCTATTGTTTTAATGAGTTTAACGACAAAGATATCTCGGTCCTTTTCAATTTTAGAGAGTATAAAAAGAGACAGAAAGGAAACTCCAGTAGTCCTTTTTCGTAATATAATCCCTTAAGTCCGAAAAGTTATAAAATAATATGAAAGGGATGACTTTTCGATAGTTTTAACGAGTCGAACAAGACAAGCGCTTGATCTTTTTGTGTAATGATCCATCAGGTCCAAAAAGATTGAAATCTAGAGGAGGGATGGCACTTCCAATCACTTTAATGAGCTGGAGAGGCCAATTGCTTGGCAATCTTTTCATATTTTACAAGTCAGATGAAAAGAGCTTAAAGGAGACTCGTTTTTGAGGAACGAGTGATGTTTTCGGATAGCAACCAGTTCCAGGTAAGGTTTGGAACTTTTCAATCATGGCAGTGTAAAGAAGGTGGTTAATAGAATCACTCTTCGTAGCTGTTCCTCAAAAGGGTAAAAAATCAAATGGAGGCATATGATCAGCTAAAAAAGAGTGGAGGTGATGGTAAAAACACGACCAAGGTTCAAAAGCTGATAATTATGCGATCACAATGGTTATTTACCGAAGGTGGGTTCATTTTTTAATGAGCTTGAACTCTAGGGGAACATGTGCTCATTGCTAGGTTTATTTTTTAACGAGCTTGAACTTTGTGTAAACCTACTCATGTCCTTTTTATGTAAGCTAGGAATGACCAAACTATAAAGCTAAAAAGCTAAAAATGCTAAAAAGCTAAAAATGAAATTGGTCATTTTTGCTTGCATAAAAAGGTTTGCATGCCCCCAGCATAAAAAGTCCTCAGTAACCATATGGAAACTTACTGTGGTTAAGCAGGATGATTTTCTGTCAATACTTAGACAAAACACTTCCTACACTTTGTCTGCCAAATAGACAAAGGTGAAAGGTCACCTGGACCAATCACATAACTTACAGGGAAACTTATCTCTACAGCTGGGTTTGTCCGCAAAATAGACAAGGGTGCATGCCCCCTAAGCTTCATTACATTCACCAGACTACTTGCGGTAATTAGGTGGATGGAATGAAGGTTCCTTTACGAGATCAAGTGAAAGACTTGACTTGGAACTTTGCTCAGCCTTGTTTCATTTTTTAACGAGCTTGACACAAGACAAGGAATTTTGCTCAGATCCTTGGTTTCATTCTTTAATGAGGTTGACACCAGTCAATGAACTATCCTTTGGTGACCTTTGATCACAACTCGTAAGGGGTCATGAAGGAAAGATCTGGTTCCAATGCCCCTAATACATAATGTACAACATCACTAAATTGATTGTAAGATGATGTAGGTATGGTAGGGCTTGGGGGAAATGCCTCGTGATGATCCACACTATCAAAATGGTCAGAGTTCTTCTTAATCTTTGATGATGTAGAAGATATCATATGACAGGTTTCCACTGTGGCCACTTCCACCAGATTACTTAGAGGCGGGAGGGAAAAAGTACCCATTAAGAAAGGGTCTTTTAGGAGACCTACTCCAATATTTTGAAGCGATTGAGAGCTTCCATGGATCAATGGAATGCTTCCAGTAACTTGGGAATTGTTGGGGAAAAAGGTTAGTTGGTCAACGATTGTAATTCCACCTTGGAAGGGAAATGCAATCTTTCTAAAATATGTTGACACAACGACAACCATAGCATAAATCCAGGGCCTTCCTAGCAAGATATTGTAGTCAAGGTTCCCATCAATGACCTCAACTTCAATTTCTACTGTCTTGCCCCCTAGTTCAACTTGCAAGTTACTTAATATCCCATATGGCGTGTATGTTCTTCCATCGAATGCTTTTAATGTTGTTGATGATCGTGACAAGGGTGGAAAGCCTAAAGTTTTCCAGCAACTCATTGAGATAATACAGGTAGATGCCCCCTCATCAATAATTGTTTGATGAACAATGTTGTTGAGGGCTTTCACTTGGATGAGGAAAGCGAGTTGGGCTGGTAACTGAGGTTCGTATCCTTTATGATTAAAGGCCACTATATTGGAATCCGTTGGATCAATCCCACCTATCGCTGATAAGAAATCCTGCTTTTGGGAGGGGCAATTCTGCAGTACTTCAAGTGTCGACATAGCGGATGGCGATTGGGCCAGATCCTCCACTATATTATAATTATGTGCTGCTCGATCACGAGAATTAAATGTTAATTTATGTACTTCTCCCTTAGGCAGTTTTATTGTTAATTCAGGAATGATTGGTGGGACAACTTCTGGCGAAGTTGTTGTCGAACTATCGGGTTGATCTGTAGCCTTGCTGTTCGATGACTGTGGATTCCCATAATATTTATTCCTTGTCAATATCAAAGCATCATTTTGCTGTCTCGAGATGGATAACATAAGCACTTGGGATGGGGAAGCACGATCACTAGCAACCAGGTTTATTTCTAGGCTCGGAAATGGATTAGTCAACACCACTGGGGTATTTGAAGTTTTTAAAAATTTCATAACCTTAGCTTTATGTGGACAATCTTTAGTGAAATGCTCATCATTGCATATGTAACATGGATAATGAGGTTTCTTTTGCCCAGTATGGTTTTCATAATATTTTTCAAGAGGTGAATTTTCGTATTTCTTCTTATTATTTTTCCCTTTCTATTCTTGCCCCTTGGTTGCTTTGGATTTTTGCCCCTGTTAGTTGACACGGCATTGACCTCCAAGGTGGGAGGTTCTTCATCTGCTTTTTGACTAGAAATTGTATGGATTTTTAGATGTAGCCTTTGCGGTTTTCGTTCTTGTCATACCTATCACGCCATTGCTGGCATGAGAGTCTTTGTTTGACTTAGGAGGAGGAGGAACAACAAATTCTGGTCTAGGAGCGTCAAGAATTTTATTGTAGAGTGTGCCGGACTGAGTATAGATCAGATATAAATATTGCGCACGAGCAATGACTTGCTCTTCGGCGATAACTCCTCCTTTAGCCACATCCTCCGTAATAGAGGGTAACAATGACTTTATAAACCATTCATCTAAAAGCTAATCAGGAACGTATGTCTTTACCATTCTTCAACGAGGTCGCCACTCATGAATATGATCAGATATGTGAGTGGCTATCATTTGTTTGAAGTTGGTAAGGAGTTTTGTCCCTGTTTCGTACCTTATGGGTAACTGAAAATGGGTTAAAAAGATAGTGGCAAGGGTGTTGAAGCTATCAAAATGAAGCTCTAGGTAATTCTATATACCATTTAGCTGCCAGACCTGTTAATGTTCGCTGAAAAAGGCGAAGCCTGATCGAATCATCATTCAGGGTGTTGGATGAACACCACAAATGGAATGTCATCACATGATTCGACAGATCTTCACTTGGATTTCCATTGAATTTAGGAATATCAGAGGGAAGTTTATGAGGAATTGCAGGCCACCAAGGGGCATAAGCAATTGGATCATTCGTCAGCCTGTTTAGATCTGGTAATTCTAGAGTTGCTACAAAGGGCAACTATTGATTTAGGTTAGGCGAAGCATACCTAGGATAAGATGGAATCGCCTGAGCAGTGGGTCTTTGCATACTAGCTTAATGTATTTGATGTTGGTAACTTTGATAAGGTTGATGGGCATAACCATTACAGTATGGTTGTTGATAACTGCTTTGGAAATGCGGTTGCCCATTACTTACAAAGAATTGTTGCTCAGGTCCTTGATATGATTGTTGGAATTGTGGTTGTTGATATTGAACCAGCCATGGTTGTTGGACCATTTGCTATTGTCCAATACTGGATGATTGACCAAGATGAGGAGTCATAGTACCTGTTTGATCCTGAGTCACTTGAGATAAGGAGGCACTAACCTGCGGTTGTGATTGAATCCCTGAGACGAGAGGCTGTTGTATTGCGACCTATGAAACTTGAGGTTGACATACAACAGGTAGCGCTTGTACTTGCGATACAGTCTATTATCGAGAAATCTAGTGTCTATGCAGAGCTGCTAGTCCCACTAAGATGGGTAGCTATCTTAGAAACAAATAGATTAAAGTTACTTTCGTTTTCCTTTATGAGAAGTAGATAGGAGAGGATCAAAGAATACCAACCTCGATCTTTCGCTCGATTCTTTGCTTGTTCCTTCTCCTCACCGACAGGTCTTTGCGGCTTCTCCCTTGACCATTCCGCTTCAAAGAGTACCTGTAAAGTCAAAGCAGCATAATACCTTCAAAGTGCAGAGATCTACAATCATAAGCAATATAGGACCAGATATATATTGACCACACAAATGCATATACTATCAGACATACACGAATGTAGAGGAAAACTTGAATAACTTTATTGATGTAAATATTAGAAGAGAGGATTACAACCCATTGATTTGACCTAGTATCATCCTCCCAGCATGAAAGCCCTTATTCACCTCATGAAAAGCTTAGATCACCCAAAAACTATGATATTCCACCAGGAAACCAACAACACTTCCTTACAAGATACAAAGTTCCAGCCCCTAGATCTTTGGGATGAGGGATCCATATATAGATGATTGTAGGGAGGTGAGTTAGCTTCTGGGATTTTGATTAATGTCTTCTCTCTGATAGTTCTTGATCCACTTGGATATTGATGATCACTTACTCATCCCTAGGTGAATTCAGAGAGGTAAGTGTCACAGGAGAAGTTTTTGGAAGATTCCATGATCATCCACCTCGCAAACTGTCTTTGCCATTTTTCCATTCTCGCCCATTGCACCCTACAGAAGGGCTTTCTAGTATGCATCACACCTTTTATACTAGGCAGGTGAGATGCATTGCACCCTTAGCACTGAGCAACCTGTATGGTCAAGTTTTGACCAGTTCTGAGCAGTTTTCTGTGGAGAACTTCTGGGAGATGATGTAATCAGCTGACCTTGTTCCTTTAGGGCATGAAACAACACTTTTAGGGACTCAGAAGCTCTTGGTTTATGGACATATATGATTGGGGTTGCAGTGCCCAAAAATGTCTATAACAGTTGCCCCCTAAAGCATGAGGTCATTAATCCTTTGATGTCGGGTGAAATGCTTTATCATGAGGATCTGAGGTTTTTTGAACTAGAAGGCGACCTGTAATAAGATACAATACAATACATTATCTTCATAAAATTTTCATGATCTAGCTGAGGTGGGAATTCCCATGCTCAACTTTATAAATTCATTTTCATGTGCATAGGACAGACAACCGTCTGTGTGGCAGACTGATGATTCTGATAGAGCCATCATCCTTTGATTCGGATGATCATATGTGCAACAATGATGTACATTTGATGTCTTTATTTTCCTGGATATATCGCTGCCCGGATGGATGAAACTAGATCTGGGGTCTTCAAACTCATCCAATCTTTGCCCGAAGTACAAGTCGATCCATGTGAAAAATGTTCTAGAGTCGAACATGGAAAGACATCGCCTGATTACCAGCCAATGATGTAAGCTGTTAATAGGCGTGAGAGGAATCATCGATAATGATGATGACCCTCAAGGCACGACAGTACAATTCACGTGGTGTGAAAATGGGACTTGGTGTCGAACACCACGCAAAATCTCTCGGTCGAAGGCCATTGATGTAAAGCTATCGCCGAAAGTGAGAAACTTGCCATTGAGGCATGCAAGCTTCAAAGTACTGAAAGGGTTGCTCCTAGGTCGACTTCTTGGATAATGAGCTGATGTCGACAAGAAGTGACCCGTCGTAGGAGGGCCTTAATAAATCCCGCATCTATGACACAGAATGGAGCAAATGACTTTTGGAGGTGAAAATGATATGATGATACAGGGTTCAGGGTGGTGGTCATCAAAGAATGAAGCGTAAAGGTTTTGTAGCGGATGAAACACAAGATGGGTTGGTGAATTCTCTGATCGACTTCTCTTGAACATATCGGCGACACTGAAATGGATTGGTAGCGTTAACCCCAAAGATGGATGGTACGGTGGACCAATGGTAATATGACCGGTGAACGGAATAACGCAACCCGACTCAATCATGGTGATGGAGTGAAAGTGTCATGTTCAAGAGCGACTTGCTACCAATAAAGTTTATTCAAGTTTTCTTCCCAATTTTTCCCCAATCATTGCTGACCAGTACCTCTTTATTTTTATCAAGCTTGAGGAGGATAACATATGCTTGTTCTATAATTTTCCCTTCAGGTCAACCCGTCGCTATGTTTTAACGAGCTTAGCGACAGTGAAACTCGTTCTTGTCTGCATGGACAAGTTTGTCGCTATTGTTTTTAACGAGTTTAGTGACAAAGTCAACTCGGTCCTTTTTCAATTTTAGAGAGTCTAAAAAGGGACGGAAAGGAAACTCTAGTGATCCTTTTTCGTCATGTAATCCCTTAAGTCCGAAAAAGTATAAAATAATACGAAAGTGATGAATTTTCAATAGTTTTAACGAGCCGAACAAGACAAGCGCTCGATATTTTTGTGTAATAATCCCTCAGGTCTAAAAGGATTAAAATCTAGAGGAGGGATAGCACTCTTGGTAGCTTTAACAAGCTGGAGAGGCCAACTGCTCGGCAATCTTTTCATATTTTACGAGTCAGATGAAAAGAGCTTAAAGGAGACTCGCTTCTTGAGGAACGAGTGATATTTTCAGGTAGTAGCTAATTCCAGGTAAGGTTTGGAATTTTCCAATCATGGCAGTGTCACAAGGATGGCTAACAAGATCACTCGTCGCAGATTTTCCTCAAAAGGGTAAACAATCAAATGGAGGCGTATGATTCGCTAAAATAGAGTGGAGGTGATGATGAGAACATGACCAAGGCTCAAGAGATGATGATAATGCATTCACAATGGTTATTTACTGGAAATTGGTTCATTTTTTAATGAGCTTAAACTCTAGGGGGAAACATTTGCTCATTGCTTAGGTTTAATTTTTAACAAGCTTGAACTTTGTATAAAAGCTGCTCGTGATAATGGTAATCGATTATTTGATTTCATCGCTAACACTTTGTTCTTTCAACGGTCGTACTGTCTGTTCAATTGCTTCATCAAAATGATTAGAAATGAACAATACATGCTTGAAAAATGAGTTAAAACACTAATACCTTACTCGAATTACGTGAAAAGGAATTTAAGAGTGGTTTTTACGCCTCATTTTACCATTTCATTTGAAATTTGGTTTGTTGGATCTTTGGAGGTGCCTTCCCCCCTTGATTTTCACTAGCTGATTCTGGGAGATTCTGTGGACGATTCTCGGCGCCGTCTAGACCAGGTAAGAGCTAAACTTGAGCTCTTTAGTTGCATTCCTTTCTTTTTGAATTCTAAGCATGTTTCCCTGTTTTTCTGAGCCCCTGGCTCCATCACACCCTTCCTATATCGAAAGGTGCGATGCACACTGGCTTGGCCATCGGCTAGTCAGTATACATCTCACCCAGTACACTGCTGGGGTGCGATGGGCGCAAGAAGGGAAACTTTTGCACTGTTTTCTCATGGAATTTTTTGCTTATTTTTTGCCAAATCAGGACCCTGACTCTTCTCTTGTTTGTTCAGAGATTCATTGGAGCAAAATGGTTGTTACATGGCGAGAAAACGAGCATGAAGAAGAGGATATGGTTGCTTTACATGATCCGGCTACGGTAACTGCACTGCGGAGCTGTGGCCTGCTCAAGTTTTTCCGCATCTCTAGCATGAGGCAACAGATCAACTTGTTGCAATTTTTCCTCAATGCGTGGGATCCTACCAACTAGGTGTTCTAGATCAGAGGCAAATCCATCCCCTTGACTGTCGTGGACATCTATTTTTTGACCGGTTTATCGAGGCATGGTGCCCCTCTCTCATTATCAGGTTCCGCCTGTGGGGGCGAATCCGTGAGAGATTACATTCACCGGTACTGTAGAGAGGGATCTCAGTCGAGTAGGGACGACAAGATCAACATCCAATATGTCACTGACTGGTCCTTGAGGACCATTCTGTTCACTTTTGCTAGACTGGCTGGTAGTGTGGCTCTTCATGTGGCTAACAGGTCCTATATGCAGTACGCCTTGGAATGCCTCAAACCAAAGGTGTTCAACTGCTGTGATGCAGTACTCCCTGTGATGAAAGAACAATTGAGCAAGGTAAAAAGCGGAAGATCCAAGAATTTCAGCTATGGTTCTATTTTGACTGCTTTTGCCTTGGAAAAGATCCCACTGATGCAGCCGTAGTACATTTCACTTGGTTTACCTCCACCGACTGAGCCACAGATGCAGAGATGGGTTGACCTCATGTCTCGACATGTTGGTCAGTCCCAAGTTTCTTTCTCTGATACCTTCTTTGAGTGGTTAACTGTCAGGAGATGGTTTATGCTGAGTGTCCATATGCTGGTATAGATTTCTGAGGTGACCCGGATTTGGTGCTGCCGGCTGGTGAGCAGTGGGGTGATGTAGGTAAATTCTTTGACCATATCCCTGTTTATTGTTTTTATAATGTTCTTATGTTTTCTTCTATCAAGGCTAATAAAAAAATCTTGTGCTCATGTAGATATCAGACCAGTGCGACCAGCAGTACACTTGAGAGCACCAACTGCTGCTCCAGCAAGAGAGGCTTTGGGGAGGGCTATGCTTCGTGACTTGGATGTGGCTGAGATTCTTGCAACATTATAGGAGGAGGTCGAGGGTCTCACTCTTGGTATCCCAGATGTGAGGACCGACGAGTTGCCTTTGAGGCTGTAGTGACATACTATTAGTGTGCCACGTTGATGGACTAGGCTTTTACGCATGATTGCACAGGCAGTGACTTATTATCACCAGCATCATTAGACTAGGGTGCCCCCTAGCATTTTGAGTTTTGGGTCATTTGACCGATTTTGTCTTGATCGTAGAACATTTTTTACGAACCATAAACAGTTATATATATATATATATTTGATTTTTGGAGCTTTATTTTGGTTAAGTTACATGATATTGATGCAAATATTGATGAAATGCTTGTTTTATAAATGTTGCAAATGTCTATCTAACACATAATTTGCCAATGAGTCAGTTAATGTGTTTAAGTTTCTGGAAATATGTTGATATTGAATAGAATCAAACTGCCTTTCCAAAATCTTGACCCTTAGGAACATGCGATAGATAGCTGGATTCCATACGGAGTAGATACCGGTGAGTTGTAGAATGACGAGTTGTGAGTCTAGCTTGACGACCAATCAGCATATGCCATGCGTAATGGCATCAGAGAGGAGTTCTATCAACACGCTGTATTCAACGATGTTGTTCGTTGATCGACCAATACATACCCCTTTGAAACTCACTAACTTGCCGCTTGGATCAAAGATGGCCCAAGCCGCAGAAGATAGGTTCTGCGAACTCGGCATATCCAACAAATGATTCCAATAGGTTTGACATCTGCAACACATGCAAAAGTGGATTACCTAACCAAAAAAAATACTCTTAGCGAAAACAAAAATGTAACAAAAGCACAGGGGTTACTATACGGAGCTAAGCATAGTAATGCTTAAGGTAAAACCCGTTGCGGGGTTGCACCAGTGGAATCCCATCATAATCCACTAACTCAGAGGATCCTTTTGCTAGTACACGCTTGAAAATATAGGGGCCCATCCATAAAGACTTGAAATTACCTGCTCCCAACTTATCGGACTCCTGGTCGTAAAGTAAGACCAGGTCACCTTCTGAGAAGACACGGGGTTTGACATTCTTGTCGAATTGTGCCTTGACTCATTTCTTATGGGCTTTGTTAGCCAAAGCGGCATCATGACGACTTTCATCCAATCAAATTAGTTCTAAGAAACGAGCCTTCTCTTCTGAAGTTCCGGGGAGAAGGTCGACTGTGAGCTTGAGGGACGAGATTTCGCACTGAACTGGTAAGATCGCTTCCAAGCCATACACCAGTTGAAAGTGTGTAAACCCAGTTGCATTCCTCACCGACGTCTGGTATGCCCACAAGGCTGAGTACAGGATCATGTTCCAACTCCGTTTATGGACTCCGATCATCCTTTGTAGCATGCACTTCAAGACCTTGTTGATTGCCTCAACTTGTCCATTAGCTTGCAGATAATATGGAGTAGAGCTATCGTGGGACAGTCTTAATTTGGCAGCCAACTAAATCATCATGTGATTGCGAAAATGTGATCCATGATCTGTAACTATGGCCTGTGGAATGCCGAATCTGGAGACTACATGATTGAAAAAGAAGAGGGCAGCCGTTTCGCCGCTATTGTTTAATGTAGGCATTGCCTTGGCCCATTTGGAAAATAGTCTACTGCGACTATGATATACCCATGCCCCTCGGCTGAGGTCGGGTTACATGTCATGAAATCTATGCCCCATTTGGCGAATGGCCCAATAGCAACTACTGGTTGCAGAGGTGTGGGTGGTATTCTAGTTTTACGATCGAAGATTTGACAGGCATGGCAACTTCTGACTGTGGTTATGCAATCTTTTAACATTGTTGGCCAGAAGTATCCTGCTAGTAAAATATTTTGCGCTGTAGCGTAACCAGATTGATGCCCCCCACACACGCCTGAATGGCATTCATTCAGGACTTTTTCAACCTCCTCGTGGGTGAGTCACCTCCGCAGAACTGTATCGACACCATGACGATAAAGCGTATCACCGACGATCATGTAGTCTTTTGCTTGGTGTAGAGCCTCTAACTTGCACTTGATTATCCATCATTACCTACAGCTTTTCCTCACTTATCCCTCTCTTTTGCTCTATTTTCCGCATAAACTTGCCCAGATCATTACATTTGATGTCTTTAAGCATAATTAGTTAACTTTGCTTATGTTGTACTGTTGGTTTAGATTTTTGACATATAAACAAAGTTTACGCAGCTGTTCAGCAATTCCGCAGCTGTTCAGCAATTCCGCAGCTGTTGAGAGATTCCGCAGCCTTTTTGTTGTTTGATATACTCCACGTGTCTTCTCAAGGAATGGTCCACATGGGCATGTTAGGTTGGATGTACACATGGATCGTATGCTATTGGTTGAGCCAAACCAGTCACGTATGCCTTTGGTCAACGCAGGTATTCCCTCGGTCAAACGGTCAAGTTCTAAACGGTGGCACGGGAGCCGTGAGCAGTTGGGACACAGAACTATAGCTGACACCTCCTCCACGCCAGGAAGACAGCTAAAGACAGGATCCAAACATAGATTTGTCTCCCATGATGACTGTTTCCCTCAAAAGTGCACGGAGTTGCCTACGTGTTTGCTGCAAAAGTTAATTAGCTAAGACTGCGTGTTGCTGCGCAGTTAATAAGTTAGACTGTAGTTGCTTAGTTCACGCAGAGAGTAGTTGCCTCTGTGCTTATAAATAAAGCGTGTGCCAACGCTTATAGATTAGCTTTTTGAATATTGTAATTGCTGCGCTGATTCTGTTATAAAAACTCTGTTTTAGAAGGCTGTTCCTACAACACTTTTCACTGTATTTTGACATGCTGGTTTTATAAAAAGAAGACTGTTCTGTTCACCTTTTCGTAGCTGATCTTTTAAGTTGGTTGCATGGATGGAGGGCCCCCATCTATGACAGCCCGTGTACATAGTGTTTGATTTCATTTTCCTGCTTTCAGCAATCTTTACTTCTTTTATCATGTATAATAGTATACCATTTGATTTCATGTCATTTTATTTCCAGCATTCATTTTAAACTGAACAGTATTGTTTTTGCAGGTTTTTAACCCGGGATTGTTTTGTCTTTGTGTATTTGCTTTATATCTGATGGTATTTTCAGTTGACATATTCAAAGTTGCTGCCTTTACTTTATTTTCATAGCTGATTTCTAGTTTAGTTTCTCAAAGTTGTATGTTAACATATTGATGGTCTCTTTATCATAAGTTGTTCATCTTTTAGAGATCAGAATACTAATAAATTACAGCTGGCTTTGAAGTACTTTTTAGACTAATCTTTAACTACTTCCTAATCGTGCTTTACATAGTACCATATGTTGGAAGCAGAGAGTTAGGAAGAGCTGAACATTATAACTAGTCTTTAAAGTAGATTTTTCTCATTTTTTTTATCACTTTTTAAACTCATCTCTAACTACTTCCTAATCGTGTTTTACATAGTACCATATGTTGGAAGCAGAGAGTTAGGAAGAGATAAACATTATCATTGGTTTTTAAAGTGGTTTTCTTACCTTTTTATTTGCAGCAGCATGAATAGTGTCTAGTGCCATTAGAAAGTGGTTCTTTGCTTTCAGTTTCATTTCAAGTTATTTCTTTCAAGCTTTTTCTTTGCAAGTTTAGAAGGTAGTTAGAAATCACCTGTAACACACACTCACTCATTTAGAAATCACCTTACACACACACTCACTCATCTGTTTATAAAATCTCCATTCCATCTTAGGAAGATAAATTGACCACAAACAACACCCCCAAACGACAAAAAGATCTAAGAGGTTGCTTAAGTACATATAGTACACCTTCACTTCATCAGCTTACGAGCCCTGGGTTGATAATTAATGACATCAATTTAGAAACACTAAATTGACTAAACATTTTGGCGCCGTTGCCGGGGAAGTGAAATTAAGTAGCCATATTCTTAGGAAAAAAAAACATAAAAATTTCAAGGAAAGAAGGTGATAACCTATCAAAGTATGCTCTCCTCTTGCACTTCAAAGTGATCTGGAGGATCAGAAAAGAGAAAGTTATTGATTTGGTAGTTTCTTGAGTAAGCTCTCTTCTTGCACCTAGAGTGAACTGGAAGATCATAAAAAGAACTATTAACTTGACTTGAAGAAAAATAATAAAAAATGACATGCATAGAGCTAGAGATTCTAGGGGAAGGTTTTTAGCTAGAGCTCGAAGTTCAATTTTTACAAGTCCATCTGCTTCAAGGGATAGACAAGAGACACCTCCCTTATCTCCAACCGACACTCCTAGTCCTAGAATTCCTGGAATTCAAGAGCCAAGAGTTGACTCTCCTACACCTTCTATTGAATTTGAACCAGGAAGAGACTCTTCTCTTTCTCCTACAGAAAGACCAATTGTAATTGAGGAAGTGGAATCATCTGAAGAAGAAGGAGAAATCTCTTCTCATTCACCTTTTGTAGAGGAACCAGAAGATTTTGAAATCCCTAGGAGAACCATCATGGCAGAAGAAGAAGGAGGTGGTAGAGGTAGAGGTAGAGGTAGAGGAGGAGGAAACAACAACAATAATGGAGGTAGAGGTCCCCTTGGAGGAGGAAATAGAGATGGGGATAATTCATTTGGGTTTCCCATTGTTAATGAGGATTCCCGAGCCACTATGAAAAACATATCACCATCTGTCCTCCCAAATTTCCATGGGTTAAGAACTGAGGACCCTGAAACATTTTTATTTGAGTTTGAAGTGGTGTGTCGAACTTATGACTACCTGGATGACTCTCAGAAACTCAAATTGTTCCCTTCAACACTGAAGGATCAAGCCTTGAAATGGTTCATGGGGTTACTCACTCAATCCATTAGGTCTTGGGATGAAATGAAACAGACATTTTTGGATAGGTATTTGGACTATTGTATGCCTACTAATCACAAGGACGAGGTTTTTAAAATGATACAAAGAGAAGATGAGAGCTTAGAAGATTTACTTGAAAGATTTCAATATAACTTGAAAAGAGCAAAAATGAGTAGCTTGGATGAAGAGACCTTAAAAGCCCTCTTATTAAAAGCCATTAGGGATGAATGGATAGATATCTTAAACATGATGGGGAAAGGGGATATTTCTCAACTTTCACTCAATGATATAGCAGAACTTTGTATCCATCTCTCAAGAGGCAAATCAAAAACTCAAAAAGGGCCTAGAGATCCTTCTCTCCTTAGAGCAAATAAATCTGCAACAGGATCAGTAAGTAGGGCTGAAATCGGCAATATGCTTGATATATTCAAAACTGACATCTTAGGGAGTCTTAGTGAACAACTAGATACCCTTAAGATTCAAAATAAACAAAAAGCAGAAGCTGAGGCTTTGGCCATTTTTTGCCCGAAATGTAGAAAGAAACATGCTTTAAGGGAATGTCCCTTGGACACACACGTTGTAGAAACATGTGTAATTTGCTCAGAAACTCATGAGACTAAGGATTGTCCTTCAATACCTGGCCTCAAAGCAGTCTTTCAAGAGGATCCAAATACACTTGAATCTCTCTGTTTTATTGCAAGGAGACCTTGGCAAGGGCAACATAATCAAGGGTTTAACAACTCTATGAATTCTCAATCCCAACCAAATTGGAATCCTTGGCAACAACCTTGGCCTCAACCTCAAAATGCTTTTCAAGCATGGATGCAAAGCATGCAAAATCCTTATGGGAGATTTGCTCAATTCTATCAATATCCTCCATCATTTCAGAATTAGCAGGCTCCACAACTTCCAAATCAAGGTCAACAACTATCATTGCCATACCCTCAACAACAACAACCTCCTCCACAAAATCAAAATTCTCAACTATCGCTTCAATCCCAGCAGAAATCAAATCAACTTCCCTCTCAACCATTACCAAATCCAAATAATAGGAACCCTCAAAATGCTTACATGATGGAAGGTCAACCATTCCCTACCTATATGGTTGTTCCTCTCAATGAAGTACAACTCAGATCAGGTAGAATCTTAGATCAACCTTCTACAAGTGTTCAACAACCAAGCATTTCTGAGGAAGAATCTCTTAAAGTCAATAAGGGTTCTGAAGTATCACTTCAAAACCAAAATATCCAAAAAGAAAAAGAAAAAGAATCAACCTCTACAACTCCCATAGTTGAGCAACCTACACCTTTAGCTACACCTCCTTTTCCTGAAAGATTACAAATTGACAAAGGAGTGGAAAAGCAAATATGGGTGCCTGACTATAGCTTTCTAGATGAATTGAAGAATGTCTGTATCAAGATCCCCTTGTTACAAGCCATTAAGGAAATTCCCATTCTAGCGAAGACAATAAAGGAGTTGAGTTTGAAGAAAACAGGAAAGAGAACCAGAGATACCAAAAGGATACATCTAGTTGGAAAAATTGCAGACATTATGATGGGTAAGATTACCATGCAAAAGTATGTGGATCCCGGTAGCCCTATTGTCAAGACTCATATTAATGGGGTTGAAATCCCAAATACTTTGATTGATTTAGGAGCCGCTATCAACATCATGAGTAGACAGACCATGGATCAGTTAAAACTTCCTAACCTTCTCTTTACACCTACTTTACTGCAACTTGCAGATAGATCAATCATTAAACCTGATGGTGTATTGGAAGACATTCCAGTCTCCCTAGAATCTTGGGAATATCCATTTGATTTTATGATTTTAACTCCCAAGAACAATCTAGGAGGACATCCTCTTATCTTAGGAAGACCTTGGTTAGCAACAGCTGATGCTTTTATCAGTTGTAGGTCTGGGGACATGTATATATCAGATGGTAATTCCACCAAGAAATTCAACTTGTATCCTCCAGCAAAGGCAATAACAGAAATAGGAGAAGATGAGTGGGTTGATGAGGAGGATACTATTCAACCTGTTCTAACCATCTCTGAGATCAGTGAGGATAGTCAAATTCTAAATACATTAGAAAATTTTGAAATACCTTTAGAATATGACTCTACACAGTTTCAGTTAGATGCAGACATTGAATATCTCTCCTCTAGACAGATGTCTCTCTTCTCAATGGAAGAGTTTGGTAGTTCTACAGTTGAAATCCTTCCAGGAAAAACATTGAACATTAACAAAAACTTGGAAAGACCACAACAAGAAGAATTAACTAAACTTTTGCAAAAACATTCCACTGCATTTGCATGGGAATACACTGAAATGAAAGGAATCGATCCTAAGACTTGTATTCATCACATCTATATTGAAGAAAACAGCAGACCTATTAGGCAACCACAAAGAAGGATGAATCCAAACCTTAGGGAAATCGTGAAAGAAGAACTCCAGAAATTGCTCAAGGTAAACTTCATTTACCCCATTTCAGATAGCCAATGGGTTTCTCCCTTGGTTATAGTGCCCAAAAAGAATGGTAAATGGAGAGTTTGCATTGATTATCGAGAATTGAACAAGGAAACCTTAAAGGATCATTTCCCTCTACCTTTTATTGATCAGGTACTAGACACTTTAGCAGGTAAAAAGTATTTCTCATTTTTGGATGGTTTTAGTGGGTATAATCAAATTCAGGTAGCACCTGAAGATCAAGACAAAACCACATTTACTTGTCCTTGGGGAACTTTTGCCTACCGAGTACTCCCTTTTGGATTGTGCAATGCACCCGCTACATTTCAAAGGGCTGTACTAGGAATCTTTTCAGATCTGATTCATGATTGTGTAGAGGTATACATGGACGATTTCATAGTTTATGGTAATACATTTGAAGAAGCTTTGGAAAATTTGGAAAAAGTACTGATAAGATGTAAGGAAACAAATCTTTCTTTAAGTCATGAAAAGTGTTTTATGATGTTTACTGAAGGGATTGTTTTAGGACATCATATTTCAGGAGATGGGATTAAGGTTGATAGATCCAAAGTTGAGGTCATCTCTAAGTTACCTGTTCCAAATTGCCAGAAAGATGTTAGAAGTTTTCTTGGGTTTACTGGATATTACAGAAGATTTATTGAAAACTTCACTAAGATAGCATCTCCTCTTTTCAAATTGCTTACCAAAGACTGTGAGTTCAAATGGGATCCTGAGTGTCAATCTGCCTTTGAAGCTTTAAAGACTAGAATATCTGAAGCACCCATCTTAAGGGGGCCCAATTGGAAACTCCCTTTCCACATTTCTACTGATGCTTCAGATACAACTCTAGGAGCTGTTTTGGGACAAAAGGATTTGATCCCTTATGCCATTTATTACACCAGTAAAAATTTGACTCCCACTGAGTTAAATTATACTGTTACAAAAAAAGAGTTCTTAGCTGTGGTACATGCGATCAATAAGTTTAGACACTACATAACCGGCTATGAAACCTTTGTCCATACTGATCACTCTGCCATAAGATATCTAATGAACAAACCTGTTACTAATGGTAGAGTTACAAGATGGCTTTTACTCTTACAAGAATTCAACATTACTGTGTTAGATAGACCTGGAAAACAAAACACAGTAGCTGATTTCTTGTCTAGAATCCAAAACACTAATGAAGATTCTCCAGTAGAAGATAAGTTTCCAGATAAATACTTGTTTGCAGTAACTACCAAGACTCCTTGGTATGCAGATATGGCTAATTATCTAGTTACAGGGAAGCTACCTCTACACTTATTTCCTAATGAGAAAAGGAAAATCATTCAGGAGAGTTCACATTATTCTTGGATTTCTAATGAATTGTTCAAAACAGGGCCAGATTGTATAATCAGAAGGTGTGTTCGGGAAGACGAAATGCCTGACATCCTTAAGGCATGTCATGATGAACCATGCGGCGGGCACTTTGCTGATAAGAGGACAGCCTATAAAATCCTTTCTCTAGGATATTATTGGCCTTCTCTCTTTAAAGATGCAAAACAGTATGTTAGAAGGTGTGACAGCTGCCAAAGAGTTGGGAGACCAACTCCTTCAAACGAAATGCCACTACAGCCTCAGGTATGCATCGAACCCTTTGAGAAATGGGCTCTAGATTTCGTTGGACCAATTAATCCACCATCAAAGCAAAAGAAGTATATACTGGTTTGTACTGATTATGTTACTAAGTGGGTAGAAGCCAAGGCATTGCCTTCTGCCACTGAAAATTCAGTTGTTCAATTTCTTTTTGAGGATATTTTCACTCGTTTTGGTGTCCCGAGGGAAATTGTAACAGATCAGGGCAGCCAATTTACATCTAAATTGATGGAGAAGCTGATGGAGGAATATAAGATCAAGCACAGAACATCTACTCCTTACCATCCGCAATCCAATGGCCAAGTGGAATCTACCAATAAAGTTCTTGAAGGCATCATCACCAAGACTGTTCATCTTCATAGAAGAGATTGGGCGGAAAGGCTTCCTGAAGCCTTACGGGCCTATCGAACCACATGGAGGAACAAAACAGGACATTCTCCCTATGAACTTGTTTATGGGAAGGAAGTCCTGCTTCCCATTGAGTTCCAAATCAAGACCTTCAAGATGGCAGTCCAATTGGGAATGAGCCTCTCAGAAGCCCAAAAACACAGAATGGACTAGCTAAATGAGCTAGATGAAATAAGACAAGATGCAATTCTAAGGACCGATCTAGTTCAGCACCAAAGATCTAAATGGCATGATCGTCATATCAAAGAAAGAAAGTTTCAAAAAGGAGATTGGGCCCTATTGTTTGATTCAAAGTTTAAGGACTTCAAAGGAAAATTTCAAACTCATTGGCTTGGGCCATATGAGGTTGATGAAGTCTTTAGTAATGGAGCAGTTCGAGTGAAAACTATTGATGAATTTCATACTCCTCTTATTGTGAATGGCCATCACCTGAAAATCTACCAGAGGCCACTCTCAAAAGAGGAATTTTTCAAGTTGTTTAAAGAAGATTCTGCAATCAGGTTGGTGGAGAAGGATTCTTCTCCTCCATTAGCCTAATATTTGGTTTTTGAAGAAAAAAAAAAAAAAATGAAAAAAAAAAAAAGAAAAAAAAGAGAAAAAAAAAAGAATAAATGTATAAGCCTGAAAACCAATCTCTGATTGGCAGTCTTATGTAGAAAACCTGAGGTGAAAATCAGGGTCACCTGACACCTCATGTTTTCCAAAAAAAAAAAAATCTCTCTCTCTTCCATCTCATTTCGCCATTTCATCCACTTCATTCACCATCTTATTCATTCAACCACTCTCACTCCACCTCATTTCTTTCCATTCATCCATCCATTACATTCCATTCCACCAATAAAGTCATTGTCAGATTTATTTTTACACAGCTAAAGTTGTTTTGTGCAGTCAGAAGGGTATTTCTGCAGTTTCTGCAGCTGAGGAGCAATTCCGCAGCCAATACACTTTCTGCACCTGCTTAAAAAAAAACACAGTCTGTTTAAAGAAGGAATCTGCAGTCCAAAGGTCATCAGCAAAAATTGAAAGGTCATGTAGTAGCAACAAACAATGAAAGGTTGATGTCAGATAAGCAAAAGGAATCAAAATGCAGACACCTAAGGTATGATCTAATTTCTAAACCTATGGTTATAACATTTTGCATAGTTTACGGGTTGTGTTTTTTGCCATTCAATGTAATGATTGCCAATCCTCTCCATTACTCGACCGAAATCCCCGTATCTCTCAGCCTTAACAGCCACCATTCATGACGATTTAAAAGCCCACACACGGCTGCGTTTCCATTTAAATTTTCGTACCTAAATGACGTAGACAATTGTACTACGACTCTCTGCGTTATGATTCCGCAGCCAAATGTACACTCATGACCGAAGTCTAAGGACTTAACTGTTTCTTCCCATCATTCATAACCCTCCTACGCATGTATTATCTCATTCACGTAGTTGTTTCACTTCCGCATTTTCCTTGCTTTCCACTGCTCTGCCTTATTCACCACTCTGTCATCGTAACCATACTCTGTTTCGTTTCTCTCCTCTGCTAAACTTTGACCACTGTTGTGAATGTATTACGGCTGTTGTGTTGAAGCCGTAAGTCTACTGTGTGGAAACCACTGTTGAAACCGTATAACCCTTCCTCAAGAGTATTAAAACAGAGCCATAAAACAGAGCCAGAGAATCGATGGGTAAACTTCTGAGGGCAGAGCCAGAGGGCTCCAAATTTTTGGAAGGATATCCCCAAGTCAAAGACCCTTTGCAAAAGGAAAATTGGCTCCAGTGCATTCAAAAATTCAAGGGTTATCATAGAGAGGTCACAAAGACTTTTGCATGTTCTTTCAAAGAGAAAGACAATCAAGTGGAGATAGGAGATCTGAAATTCACAGTCACCGAGAGCAGTTTGGCACAGGCCACTTCACTACCACAAACTGGGGAGAGATGGTTCAAAAACCGATCAGTACAAGACCAGCAATGGAAGCAAATTCTGAAGAATCCAGGTATGGACACTAGCATCTTTACAAAAGGAATCCCTGTTAATCTTGTCAAAGAAGAATGGATAGCTCTGCTTCTACTAGTACAAAAATTCTTTACATGTGAGGGAAGGTTTGGAGTTCTATATGTTTATCATGCCAAAATTATGATGCATTTCTTAGGAGAGCATGACATTAACCTTCCATACTTTTTACTCTCAAGCCTTAGAAAAATGTGCTCAATAGTCCAAAGAAACCCAAGAAACATTGAGCCACATTTATACCATCACGGGCTTGTCAAAATACTAGTTGAAGAACAATTAAAGGCCAAAAGGGATACCTGGGAAAGATTTCTTGTGAGAAACCACTTCGAAGAGGCAGGAGAAGCCTCTGTGCCTAGAAAGAGTAGAAGAAAAAGAGAAGAGGTTACCCCAGAAACTGCTGTCCAAGAAGAAACTGTCCAAGACCTTGTTGAAGAAGAAAATGTTGCCCATCATTCTGAACATGAAATTGACCCTGAACCTGCTGTAGACATTGATCAAACATCCCAAGGAATCATTACAGAAACCCTGCAAGAAATTGTACAAGAAGCTGCTCAAAAGAAAAAGGAGAGTAGGAAGAAACAAAAGAAAGATAAAGGAAAAGCCATAGCCCAAGAAACCTACCTTACTCCTGAGAATTCCAGTGAAGAGGACACTCAGCCATTGGCACATAGGTTGGCCCAACTTCATGAGGCTTCCCTTTCCAAGAAGATGCAAAAAAAAAAACAGAAGCAACAAAAAGAAAAACAGAGCATCACCACCGTGAGAAGGAGCAACAGGTTACAAAGCAAAATGGGGGCCACAAAGAACAAAGAGTCATTCTTTATTGACTTGAGCACACCTAAAAAGGTTGCTACAAGACTTGACTTTGAGAAAAGCTCTCCACATGTTGAGTAGGTTGAGACTAGCCCTCCACGTGAGGAAAGTCCTTTTGAGCATGAGCCTAAATTTGAACATGAACCTGAATTTGAGCATGAGCCTAGTCCAAAGAGGTCACCAGAGATTGACCCAGACCAGCAGAGAGTATATAACTAATTGGAAACATTAGAACAAGCTGTTGCTGGTCCAAGCACTGTTCTACCTCTTGAACAGCAAGTTCAATCACTGAAGCAAGAAGTATTTGAGCTAGAGGTACTAAATCGCCACATCAAACAAGAAAATGAAAAACTGAAGGAACAGAGCAATGTGGACAAGATGGTCCAAGATAATACCATGCTTCATATGGGCCTTTGGCAAAAGGAAAACAAGAAGCTCAAGAAGAAATGCAGGAAATTAAGCAGAGCTTTGATCAATTTAAAATTCAGATGTTTGATGAAAAGACCAAGAGTCAATGTGGCCACACAGAGGAAGAGGAGAAGACTAGATGTCTTAGCAGAGGCATCTCAGCAGGTGGATTAAACAATGTTTTCGTTGCATGAGGACATGCAACACCCTCGTAGTGGGGGTATGTAGAGCCTCTAACTTGCACTTGATTATCCATCATTACCTACAACTTTTCCTCACTTATCCCTCTCTTTTGCTCTATTTTCCGCATAAACTTGCCCAGATCATTACATTTGATGTCTTTAAGCATAATTAGTTAACTTTGCTTATGTTGTACTGTTGGTTTAGATTTTTGACATATAAACAGAGTTTCCGCAGCTGTTCAGAGATTCTGCAGCCTTTTTGTTGTTTGATATACTCCACGTGTCTTCTCAAGGAATGGTCCACATGGGCATGTTAGGTTGGATGTACACATGGATCGTATGCTATTGGTTGAGCCAAACCAGTCACGTATGCCTTTGGTCAACGCAGGTATTCCCTCGGTCAAACGGTCAAGTTCTAAACAGTGGCACGGGAGCCGTGAGCAGTTGGGACACGGAACTATAGCTGGCACCTCCTCCACGCCACAAAGATAGCTAAAGACAGGATCCAAACATAGATTTGTCTCCCATGATGACCGTTTCCCTCAAAAGTGCATGGAGTTGCCTACGTGTTTGCTGCAAAAGTTAATTAGCTAAGACTGCGTGTTGCTGCGCAGTTAATAAGTTAGGTTGTAGTTGCTTAGTTCACGCAGAGAGTAGTTGCCTCTGTGCTTATAAATAAAGCGTGTGCCAACGCTTATAGATTAGCTTTTTGAATATTGTAATTGCTGCGCTGATTCTGTTATAAAAACTCTGTTTTAGAAGGCTGTTCCTACAACACTTTTCACTGTATTTTGACATGCTGGTTTTATAAAAAGAAGACTGTTCTGTTCACCTTTTCGTAGCTGATATTTTAAGTTGGTTGCATGGATGGAGGGCCCCCATCTATGACAGCCCGTGTACATAGTGTTTGATTTCATTTTCCTGCTTTCAGCAATCTTTACTTCTTTTATCATGTATAATAGTATACCATTTGATTTCATGTCATTTTATTTCCAGCATTCATTTTAAACTGATCAGTATTGTTTTTGCAGGTTTTTAACCCGGGATTGTTTTGTCTTTGTGTATTTGCTTTATATCTGATGGTATTTTCAGTTGACATATTCAAAGTTGCTGCCTTTACTTTATTTTCATAGCTGATTTCTAGTTTAGTTTCTCAAAGTTGTATGTTAACATATTGATGGTCTCTTTATCATAAGTTGTTCATCTTTTAGAGATCAGAATACTAATAAATTACAGCTGGCTTTGAAGTACTTTTTAGACTAATCTTTAACTACTTCCTAATCGTGCTTTACATAGTACCATATGTTGGAAGCAGAGAGTTAGGAAGAGCTGAACATTATAACTAGTCTTTAAAGTAGATTTTTCTCATTTTTTTTATCACTTTTTAAACTCATCTCTAACTACTTCCTAATCGTGTTTTACATAGTACCATATGTTGGAAGCAGAGAGTTAGGAAGAGATAAACATTATCATTGGTTTTTAAAGTGGTTTTCTTACCTTTTTATTTGCAGCAGCATGAATAGTGTCTAGTGCCATTAGAAAGTGGTTCTTTGCTTTCAGTTTCATTTCAAGTTATTTCTTTCAAGCTTTTTCTTTGCAAGTTTAGAAGGTAGTTAGAAATCACCTGTAACACACACTCACTCATTTAGAAATCACCTTACACACACACTCACTCATCTGTTTATAAAATCTCCATTCCATCTTAGGAAGATAAATTGACCACAAACAACACCCCCAAACGACAAAAAGATCTAAGAGGTTGCTTAAGTACATATAGTACACCTTCACTTCATCAGCTTACGAGCCCTGGGTTGACAATTAATGACATCAATTTAGAAACACTAAATTGACTAAACACTTGGTATCGAATGCGTTGTTGTTCCGAGCGGGAGGTATTAGACCTATATGTTTGGGTTTGGAGATAGATTATTATGTCTCCATACCGTAGATTGCTTGAATATATCAGAAACAAAGATTCATCCACAATCGCTTCTTCTGATGTTGCATCGTTGGATGATGATGGGAGATCACATAGTAACTCCGCGAAAACCAAGGCTTTCTTCGATTTGGATTTTATGAATTCTAGATCAAAATCTTGTAAAATTTCTATCCATTTTGGTTATTTTCTTCTCAGCAACTGTCGCGACAATATATAAGTCATGGGGTTGCAATTTGACAAAATGGTAGTTTTTTGAAAGAGGACATGGTGTCGAAATCTCTGTATCGCTTGAACAGCTGCGAGAGCTAGATTTTCAATGTAGGAGTACTTGCTTTTCGTATCATTTAAGTTTCTACTCAAATAATATATAGGATGCTCAATTCTATTGTCTTCTTGAACTAAAACCATTGCGATGGTCGTATCCGCTGCAGCCAGATACAAGTTAAAGTCTTTTTGATAATCAAGAGCATACATTAATGATGCTTTTATTAGGGATTCCTTTAAAGCATCAAAGGAATCTTGCGCGACCTGATCCCAGATGAAGGCTACTTCTTTTTTCAATAGACGAGTATAACCTTTAGCAAGTTCAACATAATTTAGAATGAACCTCCTCAGAAAGTTTGCATTCCCTTGGAGTTTTTGAATCTGAAGAAAATTTGAAGGTGGAGGCAAATCAATGATTGCCTGAACCTTACATGGGTCGAGACGAATCCCGTCCTTTGAGACCACAAAGCCAAGTAAAAGACAAAAACTAACACAAAACACACATTTGTGTGGATTGAGTCGTATCTTTTAGTGTAGGCAACATAGAAATATCACTGTCAAATGCTGCGGATGATCGGTCCGCTTTCGCGAATGAGCTGGAAGATCGTCGAGATATGTTTGAATGATGTTCTTTATGTCATCGAAGGCATAATTCATTGCCCTTTGAAATATTGTCCCTGCGTTCTTTAAACCAAAGGGTAGCTTGCGATATGCGAATGTGCCCCACGGACAAATAAATGCAGTCTTTGACTAGTCCTGTGGGTGGATGTTAATTTGATTATACCCGGAAAATCTATCCATAAATGAAAAGATTTCACATCCGGTGCATTCATCAATTATCTGGTCAATGAAGGGTGTAGGGTAATTGTCTTTTGGACAAGCTTGATTTACATCCCTATAATTGACGCACACTCTATTTGTTCCTTGTTTTTTCATTACAGGAACAATATTTGATACCCAATTGGTTAGAGGAACCAGGTAAATAAAACCAGCATGGAGAAGTTTTTCAACTTCTGCCTTGATGGCAACGGCTTTCTTGGGGTACACCTGCCGTAGCCGTTGTCGTACCGGTTTGACATCTGGATACATCTTAATTTTGTGTTCAACTATGCTCGAGTCAATGCATGGAATTTCATCATACGACCAAGCAAAGACATCTCTAAACTCGTGAAAAAGAGTGTAATATATTTCTAGTTCTAAAGAAGAACAAGATTTGCTGACATGAATATTCTCTACAACATCTGTTTTGGTCGAGATATTTATGGCGATAATCTCTTCAATATTGGACAAGTTTCGTTCGGAATCCACCATGTTTACAGTATTTGATAGAAAATCAAAAACTGAGGGATGATGAAGGTCACTAGAACTATCTTCCTTGTAATCCGGAAGATGGGAACGATGGTGGTAATCTTCCCATGGTGCCCCGTCAATCATCATTGACTAAACAATTCCTTCGTCTATAGAATGTACTTGCGACCAAGGATCTGAAGGGGTGCCATATTCCTTAGACCTATCTATCCAAATGCTTGATGAGCATTGATTTGGGTTTGCCTCCCATGCTGAAAACATTGATTGCTACAATATTTCTATTAGGCTTGGAGGGAATACCTGCAGATGATCCATGCTAATATCATTTTCGGACATCTTTTGAATAGAAGATATCATATTGCAGGTTCCCACCATTGCCACTTCCGCCAGATTGATTGGAGGTGGTAGGGCAAAAGTCCCCATTAATATAGGGTCTTTTAGTAGGCCTACTCTGATATTTTGAAGCGAATGAGGGCTTCCATGGATCATCAGAATGCTTCCCGTAACTTGTGAATTGTTGGGGAGAAATGTTTGTTGGTCGACGATTGTAATACCTCCTTGGAAGGGAAATGCAATCTTCCTGAAGTAGGTCGACACAACAGCAGCCATAGCATATATCCAGGGCCTTCCCAGTAGGATGTTGTAATCGAGGTTTCCGTCGATCACTTCAACATCAATTTCTACTGTCTTGCCCCCCAGTTCGACTTGCAAGTTACTTAAAATCCCATATGGGGTGTATGTTCATCCATCAAATGCTTTTAATGTCGTCGAAGATCATGACAATGGTGGAGATCCTAAAGTTTTCCAACAACTCATCGACATAATACATGTAGATGCCCCCTCATCAATAATTGTTCGATGAATAGTTTTGTTGAGGGCTTTCACTTGAATAAGGAAATCTAGTTGAGCTGGTAATTGAGGGTCATAGCCTTTATGATTAAAGGCCACAAGATTGGAATCTGTTGGGTCGATCCCACCTATTGCTGACAATAAAACTTGCTTTTGGGAGGGGCAATTTTGCAGTACCTCAAGTGTCAACATAGTAGACGGTGATTGGGCCAGATCCTCCACTATATTATAATGTTGTGCTGCTTTGGCACGAGGATTAAATGTCGATTTGTGTACTACTCCCTTTGGCGGATTTATTGTTAGTTCAGGAATGATGGGTGGCACAACTCCAATTAAAGTTGTTGTCGAACTACTAGGTTGATCATTAGCCTTGTTGTCCGACAACTGTGGATTCCTGTAATCTTTATTCCTTGTCGATATCAAAGCATCATTTTGCTACTTCGAAACAGACAACATTAGCACTTGGGATGGGGAAGCATTGTCACTAGCAATCAGATTTGTTCCTGGATTCAGAAACGGATCAGTCAATACCGCTGAGGTTTTTGAATTCTTAAAGAATTTTCTAACCTCGGCTTTATGTGGACAATATTTCATCCAAAGATCCTCATCACATATGAAGCATGGATGACTTGGTTTCCTATCTCTAGAATGGTTTGCAGAAGATTTTTCAGGAGACGACTCTTCCTGTTTTTTCTTCTTCCCTTTATTTTTCTTCTTGCCCCCTGGTTGCTTTGGTTCTTTGCCTTTGTCAGTCAACACGACATTTACCTCTGAGGTGAGAAGTTCCTCATTTGCATTTTGACTTGAAACCGTACGAGCCTTCTTTGATGTAGCTTTTACGGTTTTCGTGCTAGTCGCACCTATCACGCCATTGTCAGCATGAGAGTCTTTGCTTGATTTAGGAGGGGGAGGAATGGAGAATTCTGGTCTAGGAGCATTAGGGATTTTATCGTAGAGCATGCCAGACTGAGTATATATCAAGTCTAGATATTGCGCACGAGCAATGACTTGCTCTTCAGTGATGACTCCTCCCTTTGCCACATCTTCCGTAATAGAAGGTAATAATGACTTAATAAACCATTCAGCTAGCAACTGATCAGGAACATATGTTTTTACCATTCTACGACGACGTCGCCACTCATGAATATGATCAGATATGTGAGTGGCCGTTGTCTGTTTGAAATTGGTAAGAAGCTCTGTTCCTGTTTTGTACCTTATGGGTAACTGAAAATGGGTTAAAAAGGTTGTGGCTAGGTTGCTGAAGTTATCGAATGAAGATCTAGGCAATTCGATATACCATTTTGCTGCCGGACCAGTTAACGTTCGCTGAAAAAGGTGAAGCCTAATCGAATCATCATTTAGAGAGTTAGATGAACACCACAGATGAAAGGTCATCACATGATTCGATGGGTCTTCACCCGGATTTCCATTAAATTTAGGAATATCTGACGGAAGTTTATGTGGAATCGTCGAACACCAAGGGGCATAAGCAATTGGATCGTTTGTCAGCCAATTTAGATATGGTAACTCTAAAGTTTCCATAAAGGGCAACTGTTGATTCAAGTTTGGTGAAGCATACCCAGGATAAGATGGGATTTCCTGAGTAGTGGGTCCTTGCATACCAGCATTTGCTGATAACTTTGGTAAGGTTGATGGGCATAACCACTATGAAACGGTTGAAGTTGACCGTTTTGAATATATGGATGCCCATTACTTGCAAAGGTTTGGTGCTCAGATCCTTGGTAAACTTGTTGAAATTGCGGTTGTTGATATTGCACCAGCCATGGTTGTGAAACCATTTGCTGTTGTCCAATACTGGCTGTTTGACCAAGATGAGGGGTGATGATACTCATTTGAGCCTAGGTCACTCCAGTTAAGGAGCCACTAATCGATGATTGTGGTGGCGTCGTAGAGACAAGAGGCTGTTGTATTATGACCTAAGAAACTTGAGGTTGGCATACAACATGCAACACTTGTACTTGCGACACCATCACAATAGCCGGTGTAGTGGGGATATTTGACATAGGTAGACTTTGTTACATTGAGTATACAACTCTTGGTTGTTGAGGCAGTATTGGCACCCAACCACTAGATGTAATTCCAACATAACCCGAATCCTGTTGCGAACCCCCATATGGTTGTTCTCCCGGAGGAAACAATGAAAGGGCGTACTATCCCCCATACGGCGACAATCCAGTGCTCAAAGGGATCATTTACCTTTGGGGACCGGACTACCCAAATTGATGCTGTTGCGAAGGATCAATTTGTTGAGATTCAACATAAGAGATTCCAGATATTGATCCAGACGAACAAACAGGAACAAACCATACTGTCGAAACAGTCCCTGGATGGACTCCATCTAGCAGTTGAGAGCTAGTTGGGACAGATGGTATTCCAGCGAACATCGTTGGAGTAGCAACAGAAGGTTCTACCGCTGCTGTATCAGATGACACAGTCCTGGATGTCGATGGTTGTTCAGACATAACTAGTCTATCCAAAAGACTTCCTAGCGACTCTACAGGAACTTGCGATTCTATAGGAACTTGCGATGAAGAGAGACCAACTTTTGTTGAAGAAGGATATAGGGTGATCCCAACTCCAAAATGCAATGGAGTACTAGATGGAGGATCTTCCACAATCTCTTCTATAGCAATCAATATAGGTGGAAGAGGTAGATCGTCAGGTTCGTAAAATATTTCTGGTGCCGAAGAAGGTATAGATTCTGCAACAACAGATGTTTGGGGAATAACACCTTCCAAATAAGATGTAGATGGAGCCGGTTCAGGAATAGAAGTGTTTATCGTCACACTAGGATCAGTTCTACTGTCCTCTTGTGGCTGCGGAACTTCTTGTGTAGAGGCAGGGATACCAGAAATGTTTGGAGTAACCGGAGTCTTTGAGGATGTCGGAACACTTGTTCCAACCAAACCAGGGGACTTTGATCTGGTTAAACAAGTTCGCTTTGTCCCGAATAGTTTTGTTTCCAGAGACAAAGACAGTTGACTCGTAAGTCTCCGCGAATGATGGGGTTTCGATTGACTTTCCTCCACGATTGCGGATTACTTGATCAACTAAAAATAAAGGGGAAAATGATTCCGAATTAAATGAATTTTAAATGCTTTGACACAGCTTTCTTTTTCAATTTTTAAGAGTTGAGAAAAAACAAAAGATGACTCTAGTCGCCTTTGATTTTTAATGAGCCTGAAGTGACAAGTGTTCAGATGGACCTTTTCCTTTAAGGCGTCTGAAAAGGAATGAAAGAGACTACTCTGGAAATATAGACAGAGGGATTATCAAACCAATCACAAAACTGCAGAATACTTTTTACGGTACGACATTCAATCTTCCCGAATGCTATTTTCAGTGCATTACGATCGATAGGGCAGTAGACACGACTTCCTATGGATAAAGGATATAACCTATTGTGGTCTCCCAATATATACTCGATGGTACGTGGGAGCACAAGTTTGTACTAGCACTTATCGTCTCAAAGAGGAGGAATCACCCAACCTATGATGAAAGTGATAGTTACCAGGCTTTACAACGCCAGAATATGTCTCTAGCCTAGACTTCTAGATGTTGTGCGTTAGGTTCCAAAGCATTTTTATGTTCATTGAATTTATTTTACAGTTGATATTTCTTAACAAATTTTCCTTTCAGATTCACCACATGATGTAGATATATAATTCCTAAAATGTAATCTAAGATGATAAAACAATCGTTTAATCTTCTTTTTTCAATCAAAATCCTAGCTACTAAGGAAAGAGATATGAGATTCTTTCAACATAGAGCAGAGAGCACACACTAGATGCATTGTCCTAAATCAACAAGCAGTCTAAATGCAAATGCACATGCATGTATTTGTTTTCAGCCTTCTTAATGTGTGAATGACAAGAAGAATGCTAAGTACAAATCTGAATTATCTTTTCAAAGTGACAGTACTATCATCATTTTTTTCAAAACACGAAAGGAAGATAATGACGACACTTTGCGATCTTGAGTTGAAAACTGATTTTGACACTTGAAAAACCACTAATTCAAATCAAATACAAGAGTAACTGTATAATCAACCATCAAGAACGATAGAATTCTTTTCTTTGACTGAAAACGACACTTGCGACACTTCCAAATCAAAAGACGACAGTTTGATTACGCTACTTTTTTGTAAAAGATAACTATAAATGGCGCACAATACATAAAAACATTCACAATTATTTGTACCATGGAGGTGGAATCATGCAAAGTAAGGGAGTTTCCACAGTGGTATACTGATCACAGACAATAAAAGTCCCGAATAAAGCTAAAGAGAGTGAACAAAGAAACCAAAATCTGGAAGCAGAAGAGGTCTTACCTGATCAGCGCACCTACAACACAGGGAAAGTGCAATGCAGCGCACATATTGCACATGGGAGGTGTGATGCATCCAGATTCCCAAGAGGAGAAAGTGCGATGGTCCAGGCACGAGACTTCAACTTGGTTCTTGGTCACAGTTTGCAGCTTAGTTCAAGGATTTAGGCCGAGCAAATGATAGTCAATAAATAGAAATCACAGGGGCTAATCTAATGAGGTTACTAGAGCCACCGCTAGGGCAATTAGGATGTTTGCAAATCAATTGTTCAGTTTATAAACAAAACCCGGAGATAGACTAAAGCAACATTGATCTACTTTGCACTTGCATAACAAATGCAGTCGAAGGCTAGCTGGCTTAACTTCAGGCTCTGTCTATAAGTTTATAAAGCAAACAAGTATAAACAAGCAAACAAGCTATTCACTCCCCAGCGGAGTTGCCATTTTGATATCGGGAAATCTAGTGTCTATGCAGAGCTGCTAGTCCCACTAAGACGGGTAGCTATCTTAGGAAAAAACAGATTAAATTTACTCTACTTTTCCTTTATGAGAAGTAGATAGGAGAGGATCAAAGAATACCAACCTCGATCTTTCGCTCGGTTCTTTGCTTGTTCCTTCTCCTCACCGATAGGTCTTTGCCGCTTCTCCCTTGACCACTCCACTTCAAAGAGTACCTGTAAAGTCAAAGCAACATAATACCTTCAAAGTGTAGAGATATACAATCATAAGCAATATAGGACCAGATATATATTGACCACACAAATGCATATACTATCAGACATACAAGAATGTAGAGGAAAACTTGAATAGCTTTATTGATGTAAAGATTAGAAGAGATGATTACAACCCATTGATCTGACCTAGCATCATCCTCCTAGCATGAAAGCCCTTCTTCACCTCATGAAAAGCTTAGATCACCCAACACTATGATATTCCACTAGGAAACCAACAACACTTCCTTACAAGATACAAAGTTCTAGCCCCTGGATCTCTGGGATGAGGGATCCATATATAGATGATTGTAGGGAGGTGAGTCAGCTTCTGGGATTTTGATTAGTGTCTTCTCTCTGATAGTTCTTGATTCCACTTGGAGATTGATGATCTCTTACTCATCCCTGGGCGAATTCAGAGAGGCAAGTGTCACAGGAGAAGTTTCTGGAAGATTCCATGATCATCCACCTCGCAAACTGTCTCTGCCATTTGCCCATTATCACCCATCACACCCTACAGAAGGGCTTTCCAGTATGCATTGCACCTTTTACACTGGGAAGGTGAGATGCGTCGCACCCTTAGCACTGAGCAACCTGTATGGTCCAGTTTTGACCAGTTCTGAGCAGTTTTCTGTGGAGAACTTCTGGGAGATGATGTAATCAGCTGACCTTGTTCCTTTAGGGCATGAAACAACACTTTTAGGGACTCAGAAGCCCTTGGTTTATGGACATATATGATTGGGGTTGCAGTGCCGAAAAATGTATATAACACAGTCACAATAGCGGGTGTAGTGGGAATATTCGACATAGGATGGACTGGTTGCATTGAATATATAACCCTTGGTTGTTGAGGCAGTATTGTTACACAACCGCTAGATGTAATTCCAGTTTGACCTGAATTTTGTTACAAACTCTCATATGGTTGTTCTCCAGGAGGGAACAACGAAAAGGCATACTCCCCCCATATGGTGGTAATCCAGTACTTAAAGGGTATATTGGCCTTTGAAGACACATTGGATCAACTTGTTGAGCTTCAATATAAGAAATACTAGATGAGATTCTAGATGAAGAAATAGGAACAGACCATGTCGTTGAAACAGTCCCTGATTGGACTCCGGTTTGTTGTTGATAACTAGTTCGGACAAATGGTATACCAACAATCATTGTAGGAACGACAACAGGAAGCTCTGCCGTAGCTGTGTTAGTTGACACAGTCCTAGATGTTGATGGTTGTTTAGACATGTTTAGTCTATCCAAAAGATTTCCAAGCGATTCGACAGGAACTTGCGATGAGAGAAGACTAACTTCTGTGATAGAAGGATGTAGGTGGATCCCAGTTCCAAAATGCACTGGATTACTGGGTGGAAGATCCTCTACTATCTCTTCTATATCAATCAATCCTGGTGGAAGAGGTAGACTGTCAGGTCCATAAAATATTTCTGGAGCCGAAGAAAATGTAGCTTCTGCAGTAACAAATACTGGAGGGGTGACACCTTCTAAATTCTGGAACTCAAATTCCAGATGTTCAGGTAAGTGAACTTTAGTTTCTTGATCAGTCCTAGTTGGAGCTGTTTCAGGAATAGAGGTGTCTGCCATCACACTAGGATCAGTTCTAATGTCCTCTTGTAACTGAAAAATTTCTTTTATAAAGGAAAATGTACCAGAGATAATTGGAGTAACTATAGTCTTTGACGATGTTGAAACGAAAGTTTCAAATAAATTAGGTGAATTGGACTCAGTTAAATGAGAATGCTTTGCCTGGGATGGTTTCGTTTCTGGAGTCAAATACGGTTGGCTCATTAGTCTCCGCGAATGACAGGGTTTTGATTGACTTTCTTCAACGATTGCGGATTACTCGATCAACTGAAAATAAAAAGGGGAAAATGTTATTTCGAATTGAATGAATTTTATGACGCTTTGACACAACTTGATTTTTCAATTTAAAGAGTTGAAAAAAGCTAAAGATGACTCTACTCGCCTTTGATTTTTAATGAGCTTGAAGTGATAAGTTCTCAGATGGACCTTTTCTTTTAAGGAGTCTGAAAAGGAACGAAAGTGGCTACTCTGGAAATCTAGATAGATGGATTACCAAACCAATTGCAAAACTACAGAATACTTTTTACGGTATGGTAGTCAATCTTCCCGAATGCTGTGTTCAGTGCATTGTGATCGATAGGGCGACATATACGGCTTCTGGATAAGGGATGTAGTCTATTGTGGTCTCCCAATATATACTCAACGGTACGTGGGAACACAAGTCTGTACTGGCACTTATCGTATCAAAGAGGAGGAATCACCCAACCTATGATGAAAACGATAGTTACCAGGCTTTACAATGCTGGAATACGTCTTGAGCCTAGACTTCTAGATGTTGTGCATTAGGTTCCAAAGTGTTTTTATGTTCATTGACGTTTATTTTACAGTTGATCTTTCTTAATAAGTTCGCCTCTAAGGTTCACCACATGATGTAGATATACAATTCCTAAACATGCAATCTAAGACGATAAAAAGTCATTTACTTTCTTTTAGCAATGAAAATCCTAGCTACTAAGGAAAGAGAAATAAAATTATTTCAACATAGAGCAGAGAGCACACACTAGATGCACTTTTCCTAAATCAATTTCCGCATGCAGTCTAAATGCAAATGCACATGCATGTATTTGTTTTTTTCAGTTTCCTTAATGTGAGAATGACAAAAAGAAAACTAAGTACAGATCTGAACTATTTTCTTTCAAAGCAATAGTACTAACAATTTTCTCTTCAAAAAACGAAAGGAAGACTACGACGACACTTTGTGATTTTGAATTTAAAACTGCTTTTGACACTTGAAATACTAATAATTCAAATCAAATACAATGGAAAAAGTGTAATCGACTATCTAAAAGAGGAAGATTTTGCGACATTCTTTTTCTTGACTGAAAACGACACTTGCGACACTTTCAAATCAAAAGATGACAGTTCGATTAAGCTACTATTTGCAAAGGAGGACTGTAAATGATGAAAAATACATAAAAAAACATTCACAATTCCTTATCAATGGAGGCTGAATAAAGAAAAGGAAGTGGGTTTCAACAATGATATGCTGATCATAGATAGCAAAACTACTTAATAAAGCTAAAGACAATGAATAAAAAACCAAAATCTGGAGGCAGAAACAATCTCACTCAATCATCACACCTGTAACATAGGGAAACATGGATGCATCTCACCTGCAACACACGGGAGGTGCGATGCATCTAGGTTGCCAATAAGAGACAGTGTGATGGTCCAGGGATGAGACTGAGCTTGGTTTTCACTCACAATTTGCAGCTAAGTTTAGGGATTTAGGCTGAGCTAATGATAGAAAGTAAACACAAAGTATAGGGGCTGATCTAATGAGGTTATTTGAGCTACTACTAGGGCACTTAGGATGTTTGCAAGTCAGATGTTCAGTTCATAATCCAACTCAGAGATTGACTGAAGCAGTGTTGATCTACTTTGCAGTTGCATAGAAAAAGCAGTTCGAAGGCTAGCTGGCTTAACTTCAGGCTCTGTCTATAGTTTATAAAGCAAACAACAGTAACAAAACAAATAAACTATTCGCTCCCCAGCGGAGTCACCATTTTGTTATCGGGAAAACTAGTGTCTATTTAGAGCTACTAGTCCCACTAAGATGGGTAGCTATCTTAGAAAGAAACAAACCAAAGTTACTTGTGTTTGCCTTTATGAGAGATAGATGAGAGAGAAGTAGAGAGTACCAACCTCAGTCTTTCGCTTGACTCCTTACTTGTTTCCTCTCTCCTTTGATAGAGCTTTGCCACTCCTTACTCACTTGTCTCGCTTCAAAGAACACCTGTAGAGTCAAAGTAGCAAAATACCATCAAAGCATAGAGATCTATAACCATAAACACTATAGGATCAGATGTACATTAACCATACAAATGCATATATAAATACAAGATTAAGAGATATACAAGTATATGGAGGAAAACTCAAATAGATTTATTGATAGAAGTAGTAAAAGAGAGGATTACAACCAAGCTATCTGATCCAACATCATCCTCCCAGCATGAAAACCCTCTTCAACTCATAAAAAGCAAGCTCACCCAACAATACAATGTCTCAAAGAGAAACCAACAAAACTTCCTTACAGATTACAAAATTCCAACCTCTGGATCTCTAGGATGAGGGATCCATATATAGATGTTTGCAGGAGAGTGAGTTAGCTTCTGGGATTTTGATTAGTGTCATTTCACTGATAGTTCTTGGTTCCACTTGGAGATTTCATGATCTCTTACTCATCCCTGGGCGAATTTAGAGAGGCAAGTGTCATATGAGCAGTTTCTAGAAGATTTTTTGAGTTTCCGCCTAGAAAATTGCTTCTGTCATTTGTCTGCTATCGCTCATCGCAACCTATAGAAGGGATTTTCAGTATGCATCACACCCTTTGTGTATAGCAAGTGAGATGCATCGCACCCTCAACATGGAGCAATCTGTATGGTCCAGTTTTGACTAGTTCTGAGTAGTTTTTCAGGGAGAACTTTTGGGAAATGATGTAATCAGTTGACCTTGTTCCTTTAGGGTATGAAACAACACTTTTAGGGGTTTGAGAGCCCTTGGTTTATTGACATATGTGATTGGGGTTGCAGTGCCCAAATATGTCTATAACATGATAGTCAAAGAGTTAGTTCATCTCGAGTTTGGGAGTCGAGCCTCCCTATATTTAAGGAAGTCGTTGGAGACTTCAGTTGTATAAATAAAGAGGCTTAGAGCCTCATTAGGAGTCGAATTTTTGTTGTAAAAATACTAGTTATTTTTGAGATCTAGATCTTGTGGAAGACATTGCTATGTAATTTTATGTTTTGATAATGAGAATGAGTTTTTTCTTGATCCAGCACTGAATTAACTCAGAGGGCTGAAGCTCTTGGGTTAGGGCCAAACCCTAGCAGCAAAGGCTCCTCTTCTTGTATTTGTATGCTTAGATTAATTTCATAGATTCATGGTTAAATTATCCTTAGAAGTATTTCATTGCAAGTAGTGTAGATTTTATTAGTTTGTTTATTATTTTTCTTCCATTTGTGCTTTACTTCAGAAGTAGGTTAGAAGGGATAAGAAGATCATCAAAAATATATCAGTAGGTGTCTTTGCCTCACCTCTTCCTTCAGGGATCATGATTTGAGAAAAATACTCCTATTGAGCCCCAAAAAGGCAGAATTCTACTTTCTCATGGAATTTAGAGTTTACTGTACTTGAACTAGCATTTGATCAGTTTGCAAGTGTAGGATTCAATTATAATTTCTTCCATCTTTAGTCTTACAGTAGATCTCATCAATGATTTCATATTATTATGCAAATTTTCCTCATGCATGAAGTAGACAACTAGCTCATTAAACTCTGTTTTTCTAGCTTATTGAAATTCTTCTTGTTTACATGATTTTTGGGCAAATATCATTGTTTGATGTAGTGCAAGTGTTTTAGAAGTAGAGAGAGATCTCATAGCAAGCAATCTCCTTCCAACTTCATCCATCCATGACCATTCCTCACTTTCACTATGACCCTCACCAATTTCATCATTTTTCATGGAAACTCCTCCAAGCATGTTGAGAAAATCCAACCATCTCCCAACCTTTTTTGAGTTCTGCGTGATTCTAGGAATTTTCTCACTCCATTCCACCCACCAACCACCTACCTAAGCCTTCCATTACCTTCAATACCCATTGTTTTTCTCTCGGCTGTATGGTGTAGAAATACTGAGAATCCTGTAGGTTTTTAGGGCATCTTGTAGGTTTTCCTGTAGTGGTATGTTTTGATGCCGAATTGGGGGAAAACCTCTAGGAAGCCACACAAGGTCACCTAAGGGTCTCCCAAACCTTCCAAACATCCACCAACATCCATAAGCCACCTGCCACATCACCAAAAGAGATTAGCTTTCACACTTGTTTTTCCATAAAAAGAACAAAAAGAAAAAAATAGATTTGTTGTAGCCACTTACATGCACAGTAGTAGAATGTTGATGCTTTGAATTTTTTTTTTCCTGTTAAAACTATTCTATTATTTACATTATCAGAGAACAATTACATCATTACATAACAAAAAGAACCAGCCACCTGGAGGTAATGGCAACATGGAACAGCAGAGACCGCAGTCTCAGAGGACTAACCAGACCAAAAAACCAACCCATGCAGGGGCGCTAGTGGAATAGCAAAATAATCCCGCGCAGGGGAGCCAAAAAATTTCCCAGCCACAGAGAAAAAATTCCAGAACCCAAACATAGACAATTTCTCATCAGCATTGACACAGAGACAGTAACACCACAACTTTGACATAAGAGCATATCCGAAAACAACAAGAGTGACCAAATGCCCTCACTAACGGGCCGCAGAGACCTGGTAAGAAGTCGCGTCTAGTCTTCAGGATCCTCCTCCACTACCCTGCACCACCCGAATTCCGCCATGTCATGAGCCTCCTCCGTAGCTGTCGGAACGGGCTCCATCTTGACATCTTCGTTCTGGCTGATCATCGCCTCCTGAGCTCCCGAGGGACCAGCAAGAGGGCTTTCCGAAACATTCACAGGATCTGCAGAGGGAGTCTCCATGGCTCTCGCGGAGCCATCAGTTGGCATCGTCCCCCGATTGTCTCTGGAATCGCTTTCATCATGGGTCTCCTCAATGAAGAGCACCGAAACATGGGCGTTGATCCGGGGACGGTTCAAAGAACTGTTGAAATTGAAAATTGCAGAGCCAAAGGCGGGCGAGGAAGAGGACTCAAGAGCGCTGGCATCCAGGAATTGACTGGACCGAAGGGGGTTTGCACCATGAGTGCGATGGCAATGGCAGTAATGGGGAGAGTCTTCGTCGACAGGGGGGTGCGAAGATCCACCTCGGGAGGTGCCTCGACGGCTGAGCATTCGCTGTCGAGGCCGAACCATGACTGCAGGGCCAAACAGAGTTTCTATGCCTGAGGCCGGGATAGAGCTCAAAGCTAAATTGAATTCCAGAACAGTCACGGGAAGACCATATGCAGGCGGGGGAGTAGCCCAAACAGAAAGGCAAACGCTTGGAGCGGCCAGCAGCGCCAGAGGCTGCATAAACAAATGGAACAGACCCTGAATTTGCACTGTGAATCCCATCCCGCAGCCATATATAACACATCTGCCTATGCCTCGAGGCCCTCCCGCCATTACTGTGGCATTCATGGGAGCCGAGGAGCCGGACCCTGCTTTGCGTGCGGAGGTGAAGTTGATGCTTTGAATTTACATGCTTAAGATAGTTGAATTTCATACATGTTAATGTTAATCTAGAATTCTTTCTGAAACATAGTCTCTTAGCGGTTAGTTAGGAAATGGTGTGTTTTTAGCATTGGATTTCAGTCTTTTTCCTTACTGCAGTAGAGCAGCTTTCTCTTAGAGTAGATTTCCTTTTCCCTCATCAGTAATCAAGCTTCTTCTAAATCCATAGAAGTCTGGCTTGACAAACTCTAGTGGTCTCTCACCCACTGAACAATGACCAAAGGCAAAACCATCACTTTTACTTGGGTATACAACACTGTCACCTCCAAGTTTGTATGAACCCTGAGTTGATAAAGTAAAGTTAGTAGCCCCAGGAATTGTAACATTCTTGTTGCAATACTGGTGCTCATCACTTGTACATGTATGAAATCACAAACACGACTCCACCTACATCAACAGGAACCACATCTATATCTACTTCATCAATAAAATCAAAACTGATAAAAAAATATAATTTTGCACTGTTTAGTCACCTTCATATCTACATCCTTATATACCCATCCCAATGGATATGGGTTTGGATGATCCCGAACTTCCAACCCCAACTTCTTGACTAGCTCCACTCCAATGAGATTCGCCTGTGATCCTGAGTCAAACAAAGCATCAATATTTGTGTTCTTGACCTGTATATTTATATGGAAGAGCTTGGTCATTTATTTCTCTTCTAGTTGTTGAAGGCTACTCAGATTCACCTCCTTCTTCACTGATCTACAAATGATCTTCTCATCCACGTCTGAGCTACTTTAAACTTGGTTGCTCGAATTAGTGGCCATGAGATTCTTCTTATTATTATTTTTCTTCTTGTTATTTGGGTTTAGCTCTGGATGCAACTTTCGACATTTCTCCTATGTATAGCCATCTATGTTGCAGTGGTTGCTAGGATCTTTGCGCTAGTGTGCTATGGCTACCGTCTTTTTATCTTTTCCCCCTTTTTCCTTCTTCTTTCCCTCCTTAGAATCGTCCTGTTTCTACTTCTGCTTTGATCCACTTGATTGTGATCTATTTAGGTCTATGTTCTCCAAGTACTGTGCTTGTACACAAGGCTCGTCCACTGATTTGGGCTTGAATAACATCACTTTCTCATGCAGATGGCATTGCATACCCCCCAGATACTTGAGAAGTACATCTGGGTTTTTTGGATAGATACCCAACATTATAGCCATCTTTTTTTATTTCCGTGATGTACTCCTACACGTTTTGGCATGGATGTTGCCAGAAGTAATGCCACCAGATCCACTGGTCCTCCACATACCCAATGGGATAAAATTATGAATTAATAAAGGTTTTTAAATCCCCCCACTTAGTCACTGGAGGTTCTACCTCCAACCTCAGGGTTTTCGTGTGGCTCTCCCACCAAGTCAATGCATGACCCTCTAATTTCAGTAGCACAAATGAGATCTTTTGCCCTTCCTCAATCTGATGGACGCTGAAATAAAATTCCAGTTGCTACAACTAGTGGTTCAACTTTAGAACATCGATCTTGCTGTGCTATGACTTGATATCTACTTTTTCTTTCATTTTAAACAGGGACTGATTCACAGCACTTGAACTGGGTTGATCTTTTCTAGGTTCTTCCTTTGGTTGGTTCTCCGTTTCTTCCCGATCTCCTGATCCCCCTTCTGATTTTTTGTTTGCATTCGAACCCCCATCTTCTCCAAATATCCCAAGCTTATTGCTCAGGGCTGCCATGATAAGCTTTACATTGCGATTTATGTTTGCAAATTGTTGTTCTAGCTGCAAAAAACTCACCTTTGTAGGATCACGAGGGTCATTTGCAGATTCGTCGACCATGATTAGGGTTTTACGATTTTCAACCTCATAGACGTAGATCACCTGCAAAATCCACAAAATACACAAAGAAACCTACTCTAATACCAATATGATCTATAAAATACCGTGGATATTCCACTAGATAGTTTTTCACGACATATCTAATAATATTATATTAAAAATATGAGGCTCTACATTATTACAGTTGTGTAAAAGTATAAGATCTGCAGATTTAACTGTAATTAGTGCATGCATGCAAATGGAAATTATGTAGAGAAATAGAAAACGACAAAATAAGATCAAACACACACATAAGACACAAAATATGCTATGGGAAACCCTTTCGAGAGAAAAACCAACTGAAAGGTGAGGCTGCTTCATTCTCTTTCTCTATCCGGAAATATGGATGCAGGTACAAAGACATAAGACTTGTGGCTCATGGGCTACTACAGTGCGTAAATACTCCCTGTGTGCTCTACCTCCTATCCCTCTTGGCTATCTTTGCACAACTATGGAACAAAATTCTCTCGAAATAATAGAATGTTTCTTCCTCCTAGTGTCTCGGTTATAATACAACCTGATAACCTACTAGTGGTTAAGTTTGACTACATCAACTCTTAATTAGAGTTAGAATATAGAATGTTCTAGAGTCTTGTACATCGCAAACATGTGACTAACCCCTTTTCCATGAAAAATAGGGGTTGACGCGACATCCTCCTGAATTATAGGTGTGAAAACAAGAAGGTCAACATATGAGTGGCATAACATTTTCATACAGACTCTGATTAACGTTACGTCGTTGGAAATATTTATGTGTCAATAACAACATGAAAATGTGTTCATTAAAGAAAGAAAGTTTTTCCCCCAAAAAACATTGTTTCATGCCTCAAAATTCTTCCCGAAGGTTTCAAATCCCGTTTCGTCAAACTAGGTCCTGTGAGTGAAACCAGTCCTGTGAGATGATTCCTCCACTTTTTCCACTATGAATGCATCGAAATAGATGAAAATCATTATAATGGTCCAATTTAGATCATGCAGAAAAAATATGGTTCACATTTTGCAGACATTTGGACACATATTTTGGCTTCATGATCATCCACTTCAACACCATTGCCTACAACAAGGACATAATGTATCATAATAGAGAAGAAAGGGTTTTATCTTTGTATCATCTTGGTAGCAGTAAGGGTTTCATGTTTAATTACTACAAGAGTTTGAAGTAGCAGAGGTTTTTCAACAATCAATTCATTATTATCACAATATCATATCCTTCTTAAGAAGAAGATATTGTATGTTGCAACAGTCCGAACGATAGAATCACATGGTTCATGTCTTGTGAGGGATTTTTGTTAGTTTTAAATATGGGTTTTTGAAGTGAGGGAAATTATTATATTGAAATTCTTTGTAAGTGGGTCATTGTACCTAGTACGAGAGCCCACAGTAGTTGGTTTGATTTATTATCATTTTCAGGGTGGTAGGGTGGTGCTAGGGTGAGTTGGAGCTTCCTAGGGTGTTGGAGCATCCTTTTAGTTGTTTACTGATAAAACCAGGCTGTTGCAGCGTCCTTCTAGTTGGAGTTGGAAAATTGAACATTTTTCTAGAGTAAAAAGGAGTCGGTACTTCAATTTTCAGTTGGACTTGAATCATTTTGATGTACTGTCAAAATTATTAGAAAATTGTTTGGTGGTTTTTTGTCCCGAAGGGGGTTTTCCACCTAAAAAATTCTTGTGTCTACTGTTTATTTATTCTACTAAAGATTAATTAATGCTCTGAAAAGATTACATACATTACTAATTGCTAAGAAATTCTGATTCACTCCCCTCTTTTAATTTCCAACAATTAAAAATATGCAGTTAATTTTATTTTTACAAACTCAAATTTAACAAAGTGATGGGTAAATTTTATTAACAAAACTGCTAAATTTCATGTAGACAAAAACTATGGGAAAATAAGTCTTATTAACAAAAAGAGAATAACAAATTTTAAAATATTAATTTTTTTGCATATTGTGACATTTGCAGTGAGGTGGCAATGCCTAGTGGTAGCCCTAGGTGGCTACTAAGTTGGCGTTTGTAGGGTAACAAGTGGTAGACAAGTGGCATGATTAGACACCATCAGAAGTCGATGTGATATTAAACTCCCTTGCAACTTTGAATCCGATATCAATATAAGCTACTGATTTGCTCGAGTGTCAATTGTCAAATCCATGGAGACCCATCTTTGTGTTAGGTCACACATGTTAGGGATCCAATGTATATTTAGATAATTGATTTAATTATGGTTTTTAGATCCATTGGGTGTGCAAATCCTTATTATCCTTTGTGCATGTTGGGACCCAATATGGATTTGGGCTATTGGATCTGGGTAATTTCGGTTTTTGGATCCATTACAAACGTAACTCAACAAAAACTATCATACATGTTATAACTTGTTATGGGATGTAGGCCACTAATCTAGTCTAGGATCAACTATCAAATCTGCAAGTGTGCAAGTTGTGCACCGTGGGAGAAAAGTGGAGAATGGACCCCAACTGAAATCACAATCAATAAAGGAATGCCACATGGGAGGGAAAAAAATTAAGTGGAACCCTTCCATCTTGGTGGAGCTTAAAAAAGGTACCATGTGAATTATGTGGCCTAGGTGGGGACTGAAATGCATAAGGGGTGATTGCATGTGTGCCAAATGTTTAAGAAGAGATATGCAAGTTCAATTTGTGTCCAATGAGAACTGAAAATTATATATACGTAGACAAATAAATTCCAATAGTGGGAGATCACACAAATAATATTAGTATAGCTACATAAAATCAATCACAATTTAGATTTTTTCAAATTCACAAACCTATTTTTGAGTGCAAAGCTTGAGTAAAGGTTTACACCTAGAGATAAAGATTTGATTCCTCTTTCTGCTTAATAAATCCCATTAAGATGAATCTATGCAAGTTTTTAATTATATTATTTATATTTATATAAATTTCATATCTTTGTATATACAACTATTTTTTTGTTTGTTATTTTATTAAAACTCTCATTATATATATATATATACTGGCCTTTTTCTTTCACATATTTTATAATCTTTTAAATTTAATTTTTTAATGTGATATGCTTAGCATTAATTCTATATAAATAGATTAGATTTATTATTATTATTAAGTTTTTATATGCTTGTTAATTAAATTTAAATACAAAGTTTTGAAATATAATAGTTAAAAATATGAATCATTAGAAGATGGATCTTAATTTATATTTACTATTTATAATTTACACATATTTCACATTTCTTTATATAAATATTTTTATTTCTAATTATATATTTATTAATTAATTTACATTTTCTTATTAATTATATGTTTTATAATGTTTTATAAAATATTATTATTTAAATTTATTTTAATTTGATATGTATATTCTAATATTTTAATGGAAACAATTATTTGTAATTTTGTTAGAAAACATATATACACACATGCACACGAAGGAAAGAGCATTTGTATTATATAATTTTCCCCTGGTTAGTAGCAAATACATCATGCAATTAAAAGCTAATTGATAATTTTTTTTTTCAATTATTTTTTGTCTTCCAATAAAATACATGATTCTCATGAGGAGAATATATTTGAGCAACAAAAAGAGGGGTTTTGTAGGTGAATACCTTACAAAACCGCCCCAACAAACACTTCTCAGAGCATTAGACTTCATCAACCATTAGGGAATTAAAACAAATATGATTTTCCCATTATTTTTTAATTCATATATCTTCAATTTACACCCTTCGTTAGCATAATTGTCTGCTTCTCTATTGAAGTCTCTTAGGACATGGAAATATTCTTTGGATGAGATATCTTCCCCAGTTCCTAATTCTTTTCATGATGTTTTCCAGAGATTTCACCTTTGGGAGGAAGCCTTTGACCATTTAATGTAGGATTAGGAAATAATCTACCATAACCCTCAATGTGTTCATCTAGTATGTTTTGGTTAACAATAGTCCCTGGTAGAGACAATACATCTCTGCTTTATTATTTGTCATATAACCAAGACTTCATGAGTACCTAAAAACTTTATCCTCCTCAAAACCAAAGTACCCCTTGCCTACTATAATCCATACAACATTATAATACATCATATCATATTAAATTAAATTGATTTATTAATTATTTTATTATTTTTAATTGAATGAACATTATATCTTAATTGTTTTTTATTTAACATTTTATTTTATATACACTACAATATTTTCCTATACAAATCAATCAATAATCAAATTCCAATAACATTACATTTTCTTTATTTAAAGAATTCCAATAACATTACATTTTTTTTCGTATTTTACTTTAAATTTCAATATCACTGCAACCAACATTTTACTATCAAAACTTAGCAACTAAGCAGTCCATCAAATTAGTTAATTTTCAATTTTTTGGATGGTTTAAAAAGAATGATGATTTTGAAAAAAAATTAACGATGGGAGGGACGCCATTAGCTGAACAAGTCTAGCTACGAGCTCACCGATGCCACATCAACGCGCCGAGGTGTCATACAACATCTGTCCTCCGCATGCAAACACTTGTCATGCATATGTGGTGTTTGGTTCAACCGGTTAGGGTGTGTTAGGTTAACTTGGCAGTGAGTTGTTCGCGCCTTCATTCAATCGATGCCTTATTATGTTTGGGCCTATTTCTTGTATGTTTATGGTCCTTGGTACTTGCACGGCACTGCTGTAATGCCTCTCGTAGCCATGCCTGTCCTTGGCATTGTAGATAGCGGGTTATGGGGTATTTCTACTACTTGTTCGAGAGGTTGTGAGGTTGTTATCTGGAATTTGGTTTGGTTTATTGGGCTGTTTTCTCTTCCACGTATGGTGTATTGGCCTGGGTATTCGTCTGCATTCATCCCTATGGCGGATTTAGCTCGGCTTGGTGCTGGTTATGGCAGTTTCGTGCTCTGAAGGGTTTTATCAGGTAAAAGAGTAAGTTTCTGAGCTACACTGGAGATTTTTGCTTTTTTATGCAGGTTTTGGAGGTTTTTGGATGTCTAACCCCACGGAAGGCCTATCTTGTAGGCCACTATGCGATTTGTAGTTGGAGCTATGGTTTATGGATCATATGGGGTTCCTGTGGTGCGCTGACATGGAGGAAGCCGACGAAACGAGACCTAGAAGGTAGGACACTATCCTACTAACCTATATCTACCTGTGTTTTTAAACACATTTAAATGGATGGATTATTGTGCCTTTGTTTAACTTATCTTCATGTGTTTTTGAACACTTTCAGCTGTGTTGTTTTTGTCTAAATTGTGGGTTTTTTGTGGGATTTGTGTAAATTGTAGGGTTTGAAGCATGAAGACTCTATGAGTCGAGTCATTTGTGCAACAACTGTACATTGCGTCTGGTTGTAGTTTTTGGTGTTTTGATTTTCTGGTTGTGATAATTTATTCTGGTCATGCGCTTAGTGCTAGGGTTTGGTATATTATACTGCTTTGTATGTGAGAATATGGTTTGGTTTTGTGTGTCTCTTTGGAGCCAACTTTCTTCCAATGGAGTCGCCATTTGAATCCTCAGCTACAAGAGGCGCCCAAGAATCTTATAAATCTGTTATAATTTTAACTTAGCCTTAAATCCTACTGTCTAGAGGACAATAGTTAAGATTTTAAGTATGTTCTTGAATTTAATCTCAGGGGTTAAGTAATTCAACTTCGAATCTCTTAAGAATAAAGGATTCTAGTAAATCATGGTCTTGATTGAAATTTTGTAAGTGAATAGGGTTAAAGATATTTTCAATACCTTTAAACACGGGGAATTAATCCATCATATATCAGATATCTTATTGTTTTCATGAAAGTATGAAGAATTTCTAGAATACAAATGAAAATAAGCAAGGCACAAATGTGTTGTAGTTTTGGTGTTTTGGAGTTCTGGTTGTGATAATTTATTTTGGTTGCGTGCTGAGTGCTGGGGTTTGGTGTATTATACTACTCTGTATGTGAGAATAGTGTTTGATCTTGTGTGTCTCTTTGAAGCCATCTTTCTTCGAATGGAGTTGGCAAGTGAATCCTCGGTTACAAGAGGCACCCATGCATCTTATAACTCTGTTATAATTTCAACTTAGCATTAAATCCTACTATCTAGAGGACAATAGTTAAGATTTTAAGTATGTGTTTGAATGTACTCTCAAGGGTTAAGTAATTCAATTTCAAATCTCTTAAGAATAGAGGAATCTAGTAAATCGTGGTCTTGATTGAAATTTTGTAAGTAAGCAGGGTTAAAGATCTTTTCAATACTTTTAAACACAGGGCATCAACCCATCATATATCAGATATCTTATTGTTTTCATGAAAGTATTAAGAATTTCCAGAATACAAATGAAAATAAGCAAGGCACAAATGTGTTGTAGTTTTGGTAGTTTTTGTGTTTTGGTGTTATAGTTTTGATAGTTGGTGTTGTTGGTGTTGCTAATTGGCCTCGCTACGATCTTGTTGAGATTGTTTGGGCGATGTTTTTCTTTTCAAGTTGATATGTTTCTGGTTTTCTATTGATGTCGTGTGGTTATATTGGTATATTTTTTCTAGTGAGTTAGAGTTTTTGGTTTTTGTGATGGAGGGTATGGTAGGTACATGTTATCAGTATTATGGATTATGATTGATACTTGATTGGATTATGATTATGTTACTAGTGTAATTGAATGATGCATAAATTTTGTTAGCAATATAATACATTTAAATTCTTAGCATTTGTCAGCAGTATAATACATTTAAATTGTTAGTAGTAAAATGTTGTCAACTTATTTGTTTGTTTCTTAGATTTAAATTTAAAAGTTGTCTAAATACATGCGATTTTCTTCAGCGAGTTAGAGTTTTTGGTTTTTGTGATGGAGGGTATGGCGGGCACATGTTATCAATAGTCTATATTATGATTAGTACTTGATTCGATTATGGTTATGTTACCAGTGTAATTGAATGATACATAATTTTTGTTTGCAGTTGTTAGCAGTATAATGTCGATCGAAGTTATTAGCAGTATAATACATTTAAATTGTTAGCAGTTTTCAGCAGTATAATACATTTAAATTGTTAGTAGTAAAATGTTGATATCTTGTTTGTTTGTTTGTTAGATTTAAATTTAAAAACTACCTAAATACATGCGATTTTACTCATTGTCTTTAGTTGCTCCCTCCCTCTTATCAATTTGGGTAATGACATCCCTTCCCTAATGGTTTAAATGCTTGCGCTGTGAGTTGTATATTCGTGGTGCCAGAGAAAGGTTTGGAAGTCTCTCTGTTTTTTCAAGGCCAAAAAATTATGTGAAGAGGAGATACAACCACCATATGTGATTGCAACAAAGAAAAGTGCTTGCAGATTCATCAAAGAAGGTGCTTAGAATTAGTTGTAGGGATTTTATGTTGTTGTATGGAATTCGGTGATTCAAACTAGAAAAGATGGTTAGCAATAAGATATTTAGAAATGTTGTTGTTACTCACTCCTAAGAAAACCATAAACTAAAGCTTCTAAGGAAAACATTAAACTAAATGATTCATTTCTTTAGAGTTAATGATTTTCTCTAAATAAAAGAGCATATTTTGATGATTGAAAAAAGAATAAAAACCTGACATCGAAATAAAAATAATTTTCAGATTAGAATTCAAATTCAAATTCAACAGAGTTCAGATTCTTGAATTCAGTTTATCTAACTTTGATCAAATTATCCAAATAGAGTTCAATTATCTACATATCATATTATCCCAACAAATTTCAAATTCTTGAATTCAGTTCATCTACCTTTGTTCCTTGATTATCACAATGACCATTAACAAACATTCCCAAATCAAGTAAAACTGGATGTAATTGTGTAGAAGAGAATGGTATTTATTATCATTTTCAATCCTCAATATGATGAAATAGACAATCCTTAACTGTGTAGAAGTGTGGCTTCTACTATTAAACCAATCAACATATTGCATCCTTACAAATTTACATTGCAATGTGGTTACATAAATTATGTCATGCCACCCTATGTTTGATGGCCTGCATTTAATGCATTGCCCAAAATTATTGAGTTGCCTGCCTGGCCCAAGTATGGTTGACTACCCAATATTGGTTGATTAGGATGTGCTTGAATGTTTCCATATGACTCCAATTTCCTCCTTTTAGCCATGGAGGGATAGAGTAGCCCAAGTGTTCACTTGTGTTACTAACCCAAACACTGAGTGCAAGTGTCATATAAAAACAGTCAGGATTTAAACCTACACTAGTAGGGGTATAAGAGGGGGTCATAACCCCTGGATGATTGCGGGGGACTTGGATGTTAATCAGGTCTTGGTATGATGGTGTGTGCTTTGCAATGTGGTCCAACATGCTGGACATCATCCTATTTGCCTCAAATTGGCTTGGACCATAGTCTTCCCTGCTTGTGACCCCTCCTCCTTTTTCCAACACCTGTTGAACCTTTCTTGCCTCCCACTCTCTCCTTTCCAATTTTTTTTGATATTCCTTATCTTCCCTTGATTTTTTTCTTTCCAACCTTTCCTTTTCTCGAAATTATGCTATTACAGTCCTTGCAACTCTCTTTTCCTTGGACAACTCCTTCTTTCTCTTTTTAGATTCCCGAATTTCATTTTTTTTACGTTCATACTCAAACAATAAATTCATATAAACTTCATATGTGAGAAATTGTGAACTCCTCCCCAAACGAAGATAATCTGATGTTGAGTGCCTTGATGATGCCTTCACTCTCTCTACTGGTAACTTTAGGAATGAACCAAGTATTCTTTGCTTTAATGTCCCATGCTCCTCAAGACCTAACACTTGGATTTCGACCTCCAGAACAATTGATTGGACCCCATTGTTGTCTTCTTCAGGTACTTCATGTTGATTAGGCTCCTCTTCCAGTGATCCATTGTCCACAAAATAATGAATGATTTGAATGTTCAACTCTGATGGTTGTGAAGGCATGTCCATGCTTTCCTCATTGGTAGTAGACACATTATGTGTGTTGATATTCATCATGGCCTCTTCCAACCATGATGGTGGGCTTACTTGGGTTGGCATGCTCAATTTCTCATTATTTAATCTATTGCATTATAATTTGAAATCAAGTTTACATTTTCATTAGCTTAATCAACTGCCTCATATGGAATATCACATGAAGAATTGGCCAAGGGTTCAATGGGTGTGATAAAATCCATGATATTGACAGTTGGTTCATGAATGAACTATGTATCACTCACATGTTCATCATAATCACCATAGAAGTGCCCTTCAGAAAGGGATATTATACCTTCAACAACAACAACATCTTCTTGACTATCAACATGGTCTTGTAAGTTCTTTGCTTCTTGACATTCCACATCAAATTCTAAGCTACAACCAATATCATTCATTAGAGGATGAACATTAAGTGGCCATATACTAGTCCTCCTAATTCCAACCTTGATATTAGAAGGTGTGAGAGCCCTTTTAAATGCTTTACTTGCAAGATCAACTAGCTCAAACCTCTTTACTTCCACCCCTGGATTCTTTTCCATCCAAAAAGCTCACTCGACCTTGAAATAGTTCTTGAAAGGCCCAAACATGCTGACATCAAGGGGTTGCAATCTGTGAGTGGTATGAGCTGAAAATTTTAACAAGTCAATGCCCAAATTGTTGGCCTCCTCAATTGTTTGCACAACCATTTGGTTTCCATGGCCATCTAAAATAAATAGGTCTCTGTTTCAAGGTGAGATACCACCTAGCACAGATGCAACAAAGTGATAAATCCAATTCAAGAACATTTCCTTTGTCATCCATGCATGGGGATGTGCAGCTATGCATGCACCTAGTTCACAGTTATGTATATAATTTTTTAGTTGTGTTTTACCTTTGAATAGATAAAATCTTGGGAATGAAGAAACAATTGCATTGACACAACAAAGAATAGTGATCTTCCCTGCTCTTAGGCACATTTATGCTTCCTCTCTTGGAAATTACTCGCATACCACAATTTGTTGCTTCTTGTAAGCTTGTTTCATCACAGTTCCATAAATGGTCTGGGGCATATGAGTGTTTCTCATATGCAACATAAAGAGTGTTATAGAACTTGTACATAATTTTAGGGCATAGATATAAAGTCCTGTCTCTGTCAAGGCCCTCAACTATATGTAGCACAAGGTCTGGATGGAATATTTGAATCCCACTCCACCATGATTTACCAGGAAACCCATCTTTGAAGGGTTTTGGCCTCCCTTGACAGGTTTGAGCTACTGTGGATTTAAGTTGTATAAGCTCTAACCCATGTCCCAATTGGGCCATCTCCTTACACCACTCAACCACCTCATCCTCCTCTTCAGTCATAACTATAACAATGCCTCTACACTTTGTATTAGTCAACCCATTTATCCAATAATGTATGTTAGAGGCAAAAATGCCATGTTTTTGGCAGAGGCATGGATTGAATATCCCTTAAACTCGATTTCATCAATTGCAACTAGCATGTCTTGCTTTGTCCAACCTTTGATGGCACTAGTTTTATTTATTGAACTTGCACCTTGCATTGTGGTTGAAGGTGGCTCTGTGGTTGATGGCGGGATAGCATGATCTGCCACCACAATGTTCTTTTCAATGACATTACTTAGTGCATTGGGAGCATTCACATCACCCCCCCATCCTAATATAATGAAGTAGATCGCAGTTGGGCCCCCCTCTCCCCTCGCCTCCTCCTATTCCTTGTACGATATGTAATATAGAAACTCTTGGAATGGATGCAACAATTTCAAAGTTACCACAAATTCTGATTTTATTTTATTTTTTTATTAGAAAACAAGGTAATTCATTTGCCTTTGCAATCAATGAGAAACAACAATCAATTCTTTATCTATACATTGTAACTTCAATCTTACATTTCCTTAACGTGATCCTTACGAGTGACTGAATACATTTCGGATCTGAAACTTATAATTGGAAAGGTTTTCACACATAAAATTTCATATTACAGGAGGCGTGGAATAATTAAATTCACACAAAGAAATAAGAAATCTAGAAAGAAACAGTGAGGATTCACACATAAAATTCACACATAAAAATTATTTATGGATTTCTCTTGCATGGTTGTGGGCTTTATTTGGTTGATTTTTTTAGGCTGTGAGGATCTTCTAAGGTTTGCTGCATGTTATTAATGATTGGAGTGTATTTTTTCAATCACTTGTAAGCTTACTTCTCCTTAATAGAGACCTATTGCAGGCTATCGAAAAATATCAGGTCTGAAGCATTGCTATTATAATAGTCTAATATTGAATTGCAAGGGTCAGATTTGAGGTTACAATGGCATTGAACCTTTCTTGGATTTTAATTTCTTTATTGAATCTTAGATGATTCTTTTTGTTATCCAAACATTTAATCAATGTCTTAATCTGCTTGCAATCAATGTTAATATTTGACTTTCCTTTTCAGCTTTAAACCATGGCTTTGGTTTTTTTGAAAAAAAATTGACATAACACAATTTCTTCAACCCAACTATTTTTCTGTGTCCTCAAATCATTATTCTTGGCATTCATTTTATCTTTTTGTAGTATTTTCTGAAAGTATAAGCTTTGAATTCTTAGTTGGTAAAATATGAGTTATCAGGAAGAGCTATAGAGAGTAAGGGTTCTTAGATGTAGTATCTTTATGTAGTTATTCCCTTTCAAAGTCTAAAAGTCTAAGGGTTTAGTTCTATTTCTTTTTTTTCTTGCAATTCAAAGCCTATGTCAAATACTAGTAAGAGGTTTCTTTCCTTCTTGTTCTTGTTCTACTCTATCCTAATTATTATAACTCAATTATATAGGTTATATCTTGACATCTAATTCCTTCTTTCACTTATGATCTTATACAAATAATATTATCTAATTATAGTTCCTCTAAACACTAACATAAATACAAGAAGGTAGCTCCTTTCTATTCAGGATAAGAGCTTTCCTTACAAATACATACCCTATAAACTAAAAAGCTCCTAGAGTTTATATAAAGAGGAATTAACAAATTTATGTTGGCTATATTTGACTTTCCTTTTCAGCTTTAAACCATGACTTTCGTTTTTTGCTTCCTTTTTCTTTTTATAACAACTTTGACATAACATAGTTTCTTCAACCCGACTATTTTTCTGTGTCCTCAAATCATTGTTCTTGGCATTCATTTTAACTTTTTGTAGTATTTTCTCAAAGTATAAGTTCTAAATTCCTAGTTGTTAAAAATATGAGTTATCATGAAGAACTATAGAGAGTAAGGATTCTTAGTTGTAACTACTTTGGTTAGAATGCCCTCCAGCGCTCTATTGGTCACCTCCACTTGCCCATTAGCTTGTGGGTGATAGGGAGGGGAGGTTCTATGCTTAATCTTGTGCTGGCTTAACAAGTCTTCAATCATGTTGGAGTCAAACTGGCTGCCTTGATCAATGACCAGTTCTCTAGGGTACCCAAACTTGTAGAATACATTCTCCCTTAAGAACTCATCCACCTCCTTTGTTGCTACCTTGATTTCCTTGGTTTCAGCCCACTTAGTCAGATAGTTAGTGAACACAATGATATACTTCTTTTTCTTGGAAGGAGGGTCAATAGGCCCAATGAAATCCATGCCTCACTTGTCAATTTGCTCGAAAGCCACTTGAGGCTGCAGAGGCATTTCATCCTTTAGAGTATGCTTTCCCATCCTTTGGCACTGATCACACTGGCTAGTATATATTTTCACATCCTAATGAAGAGTGGGTCAATAATAACCAGCTTGTAACACCTTGAATGATGTCCACTTTACTGCAAAGTGACCTCCACAAGGCCCATCATGACAGGTCAGAAGGATTTCAAAGACTTCCTCCTCCCTGACACATCTTCTCAGAACTTGATCCAGGCCTAGTTTGAATAGGTTTCCCCCAATCCAAGTGAATGGGGCACTCTTCCTCACAATCTTGCTTTTCTCTTTGGAGGACAAGTTCGGTGGGAACTGTGCAGATACCAAATAGTTTGCTATGTCAGCAAACCATGGAGAGAGAATTGAAATGGCGAATAAGTGTTCATCCAGTAACTGATCATTAACCATTCCTTCCTCACCTGAAGGCAAAGTTAGTTTGGACAAAAAATCTGCAACAACATTTTCCTTGCCAGGCTTATCACCAATAGTTAGATCAAACTGCTGTAATAAAAGTAACCATCTAATAATCCGAGCATTCACGTCAGGTTTATTCATTAAATATTTGATTGTAGCATGGTCAGTATGTACAAAGGTTTGATAACCTGTAATGTAATGCCTAAATTTTTTCAATGAATGCACAAGAACATGGAGATCCTTTTCAGTTATTGTGTAGTTCAGTTCAGCCTTTAACAGATTCTTATTGATAAAGTAAATAGCATAAGGCAATTTTTCATATATCTGGCCTAGAGCTTCTCCTATGGATTTGTGTGAGGCATCATCATGTATATGAAAAGGAAGGACCCAATTTGGGCCTCGGAGAATCGATGCAGTGGTCAACTTGGCCTTCAGGGTGTCCAGGGCCTCTTGACAGATTTTTCACCATACAAACTCAGAGTCTTTGGTCAACAAACCAAATAAAGGAGAAGCTAAGTTGCTGAAGTCTTTTATAAACCTTCGATAGTATCCAGCTAACCCTAGGAAACTTCTGACATCTCTTTGCTTTTTCGGAGGTGGGACCCTTTGGATGATAGCTATTTTGTTTGGGTCCACTTGCAGTTCTTGCTTGGATATTGAATGAACTAGCGCAATCCCTTCAGTCATCAAGAAATCACATTTTTCGGGACTAAGGGATAGGTTCATTTCAATGCATTTGTTCAGCACCTTACCTAAGTTGGATAGAGCCTCCTGGAAATCACATCCATACAGTGTAAAATCGTCCATATAGATCTCTACTGCATCATGGAATAACTCGACAAAGATACTTAGGATTTCTCTCTGGAAAGTGGCAGGAGAATTACATAGGCCAACAGGAAGGACCCTATAGGAAAAAGTACCCCAGGGACAAGTGAAGGTGATTTTATCCTGGTCTTCAGAGCTGATCTGAATTTGATTGTACCCATTGAATCCATCTAGGAAAGAGAAATTTTTTTCCCTGCTAGGCCATCTAACACTTGGTCGATGAAAGGTAGAGGGAAATGGTCCTTCTTTGTGGCTCTGTTTAACTCTATGTAATCGCCACAAATCCCCCACTTACTATTTTTCTTTGGAACCAACACCAAAGGAGAGACCCATTCACTGTCGGAGATAGGGTAAATGAATCCCGCATCTAGCAGCTTTTGCAGTTCTTTAATGACTATATCTTTGAGAACTGGATTCATCCTCCTTTGGGGTTGCCAGACTGGTTTGCAACCTTCTTTGGTAGAAATGTGGTGAGTACACACCGAGGTGTGCACTCCCTTCATTTCTTTGTAAATCCAAGCAAAGGTGTCTAGATGTTCCTTCAGCATGTTGCACAACTTTTCTTCTTGGTGAACAGAAAGAGATGGGTTGATTTTCAAAGTTCTGTCAGGGCCAAATTCTATGTTTTTGACACGAATATGGTTGGAATCGTATAAGAATAGATCAATCTGATGGTTGTTCTGGGTTACCCTTACTACTTCTTCTAAGGACAATGTGCTGGGAGTTGGACTTCAGAGTATGTGTTCAATCAAATCATCTTCATCCGGTTGGCCCCCTCCCATGGTTGTTTCTAAGGTATAGAGTTGGGCAGAATAAATTCCATCTTCTTCCTCCTCTTCCATCCATACAGTTAAATCATGTTCTATAGATGGATGGGCAGGAGGATATAGGACTAACTACTTGGACATATTCCCATTCTTGATAGTCATATTCCAAGCCCTGCAGCCAATGTAGGCATTGGAAGTGGCTAACCAGGGTCTCCCAAGGATGAGAGGTAACTAGTAAGCTTGGCCTTAGGCTGGAGAACTAGGAAATCTACAGGGTATTCCCAAGAGTCAATGGAGACCATCACATCCTCCACAATCCCCTCAAGGGTCACTGTGGAGTGGTCTGCAAGTTGCAAGACCATTGTGGTATTTCTCAATGAACCCTAAAGGCTAAGCTTGAGCATGGTGTCCTTGGTCATCACATTAATGGAAGCCCCAAGATCAATCAAAGTGTGTGGGACAATGGTGTCATTGATGTGCACATCTACTACAGGGCTTCCAGGGTCTAAATACTTTGGACAGATTACCTGCCCCAACATTAAGTCAGACAACTGTCCAATGACATTAATGGTAGGGGCATCTCTTCTTCGCCTCCTTGGATGCTTGAATCACTTCTCCTTAATCAACTTGTTGTAAATAGACACATCTTTTATAGCTTGGAGAAGTGGAATTTTGACACATAGATTTTTCAATTCTATGAGAAGTTCAGTCTCTTTTGGGGTAGGCTGGAGTGGTTGGTTTAATCTCTCAGGAAAGGGTGGTGCATTTACTTTAGGCATGCTTTCCTCTCTTTCTTCCTCAACCCCCCTAGGTGGAGGTAGAGGTTGTTGTCCAGGAGTACCCTCCCATATCTCAGGTTGATTTCTTGAATCTCCACAACATAAGCAGGATAGGATGTCTCTCCACTATATACTTGCTATGCCTGTCTGTTGTTTGGGTTCAGATTTGGCTGGGTAGTAATCTGGGGTTGTTTAGGTGGAGTAGGGTGTAAAAGCTATGGTTGAGTAGGTGGTGAAGGCAATAAATTTGGAGCATTGTTGTATGGGGTCCTCCACCTCTTGGGCAGTGCATTCCACTGAAGTTTTGGTGGAGCATATGGTTGAAATGACTAGCTGGCTGGGAATGATATTGAGGCGCAAAGGACCAAGGAGGAGGTGTAGAACAGGAAGGATGAGAAGGGCTCCCCCTAGAAGGTATGGATGTGGTCTAGTTGGTGTTGTAATATGAATGGGATGACCCTTGCATGCCCTGCTGATATGGCCTAAGCCCATCAGGTCTCCTTTGGTTTATGTAGCAGAGCTGTTCAATTACCCCTTCAGCGTCTTGATATACAACTTTTAGTCCAGGGAGAGAAGGGAATTTGTCTGTGGAGTGGTTTTCTTCACACACTAAGCATATCTCAATAGAATTCAATGGACATTCATTCGTAGGGTGCCTCCTAGTGCATCTAGGACAGAAAATTGCTAAGGATTTCTTTGCTTCCTCCCGTTTTCTATTAATGTGCATAGTGTCCATCTGTAGGGCAAGGGTTTGCAACATCTCACTCTTGAAATCCTCTAGCATGTTTACAATTTCACCCTTGATGGATGAAGTGGAAGAGGATGGACTAACCATAGGTTGACTACCCCTACCCTTTTTCCTAGCTTCCCTAGAATGGTTTCGAAAGATAGTCTTGATATCCTCATAGGGTAACTAGTAGATGTCCCCTCGTGCTAACAAGTTTAGGGTATCCAGAAGATCTTCCCTTACTCTAAGCAAGAATGGCTTTAGTGACTCAAGGTCGAGTGTGCACCTGGCCCTTTTGTGTTTTTAGCATTGGATTTCAGTCTTTTTCCTTACTACAGTAGACCAACTTTCTCTTAGAATAGATTTCTCTTTCCCTCATCAATAATAAAGCTTCTTCTGAATCCATAAATGTTTGGCTTAATAAATCCTAGTGGTCTCTCTCCAGTTGAAGAGTGAAAAAAGGTAGAACCATCACTTTTACATGTGTATACAACACTGTCACCTCCAAGTTTGTATGAACCCCAGGTTGAGAAAGTAAAGTTGGTAGCCCCAGGAGTTGCAGCATTCTTGCTGCAATACTGGTGCTCATCACTTTTTGTTTTAAAAATACTAGTTATTTTTGAGCTCTAGACTTGTGGAAGACATTGCTATGTAATTTTCTATTTTGAAAATGAGAATGAGTTTTTTCTTGATCCAGCACTAAGTTAACTCAGAGATCTAAAGCTCTTGGGTTAGGGCCCAATCCTAGCAGTAAAGGCTCCTCTTCTTATATCTGTATGCTTAGATCAATTTCATATATTCATGGTTAAATTGTCCTTAGAAGTATTTCATTGCAAGTAGTGTAGATTTGATTATTTGTTTATTAGTTTGCTTCCATTTGTGCTTTACTTCAGCAATAGGTTAGAAGGATAAGAAGAGCATCAAAAATCTGTTTGTAGGTGTCTTGGCCTCTATTGGGCACTGGAGAAGGTATGTTATTTTCAATTATTTTGTTATATTTTCTTCAAAACTAGAAACCTTTTCACATCATGAGCTAGGCATATGAGACAAGAATATGATATAATCTAGAAGATTTATATGTAATACGAAATAGCTAATAGTTACCTTAATCTATGCAAAAAAAAGGAGAAAATGAAAGACCGTCATCCCAAAAGAAATAAAGAGACCAAGTTAACTACTGTCCCTTCAATAGGGAACCTCGTTCAAACAAGGCAATCCAAATTTGAGTGTAACAGCCAGAAAAAGGAAAAGGAAATCTCCAATCGGCGCAACAGAACATAAGGATAACTACAAATTAACAGCTTGGCGAATCCCTCAGGATCCTTCGATCCTAAGGGATCGCTATCTTAACAATTCTCTGTATTGTTGGTATCGCCGTTCAGCTGTTATAAGAAGGGGCAACACTGCTAGCCCGAGGGGGCGCTGATTGTCATTTTTATGTAACTTTTATTTTTATTTGAAACTTTGATCATCGATTCTCATTGAAGATCGATCCACTGTAACTCTGTTTTGACGTTTTAATATAAATCTAGTTGCCATTCTATCTTTGATTCTGGAGTAATTTCAAGCGGTGTGTCCTTGGAGGCTAAGGGACCGACCCTAGAGGATCACTCGCTCTTGTATCATATTTCCGATTCATGTCTGGTTTGATTTCTTTCATCTACTCTATTCAGTAATCTGATGTGCTTTACTATTTTACATATCATCCCTGTTATATATGTACTTGGTTAAATACTATTGTTATCTGTAACAGGAATGTTATGTTAATGTTCTAACATTGTATTGCATTGTTGTTCCTTTTGACAATTGATATAACACTGCTGTTCCTTATAGATTTCTGTTCAATTATAGTTCAACTGCGCTGTATGTTCCTAAATCGGTACTACCGTATGATTTATTCTTAAATTGTGACTGCTGTTCATTCAGAATTGCTGTTTCGTTACAACTGTTGTTCCGTTATAATTACTGTTACTTTATAACTGTGATTCATGCGTATTGTATCGAAGCTCAGATTACTGTTCTCTTTGATGTTAACTGTGTTGCGTGTTTACCTTGAGTTGTTGTTCCATACTTTATTTCTAGCATTCTGCTATTCCATTTCTATTTGCTGTTCAATTCTAAAGTTGTTACTTAATTTCTGTAGATTATAATTCTTGTTGCATTCATTTCCGTAGATTAAGGGTTTGCTGTTCAATCCGGTTAAATAGAGATAGTTGCTGTTCTATTTCCTATCAATTGAAGATTATCATTGCTTTGGTGTGTAGAAGCTCTGAGACTGTAGTGAACATCGACATACGCTGTCTAGTTCCCAGTTTGACGATCCTTCCTTTGAGTGCCTTTTTGATTGTATTAGTTTACAAAGGGAAGAGTTACTATTACTATACCCTTGACTGATGAATTTTCTGAATGCATGATTTGAATTCTAGGTTTCTTTTTGCAAATAAGTTTCATTCCAAGCATCCATTTACTCTTGTGTTAAAGAGCACTATACTACTAGCATTACTCTAACAAATGACTGCCTCAAACTGAGTACACTCTTTGAAATAACAAATCATTCCTGGATTGACAATTAATGTAGGGTAAATAGAGGTAAAACAACCCTTTTTACTGCTCGACATTTTGGCACCGTTGCCGAGGAAGAGTTTATCTATTTGTTTCTTTTCCAGAGTGATGTAAGAACCTAATAGGATAGAACTGGGTTTTAAAAACGGAAGGTTAGAACCTGCGTATGGAGCATGTAATAGCCTTGCTCCCCTACCTACTTTCCTGCAGATTTGTTGTTGTTTTCTTTGGGTATAATTTAGCATTTGATTTGTGTGCATGGCTAAGTAGAAAAAGCCTGAAAAGAATCCTAAACCTCTACCCAAGCCTGATAAAGCTAAGGGGCCAGTGACCCTTGGCCGATTGACCTTTATAGACGAAATCCTTAAGAAAGCAGAGTCTCAGCCTTCAGTAGGACCTAGAAAAGTTGCTTCTAGAAAACCTACTAGTTCCCTTCAGCTTATAGGATCACCATCTGTAGCCTTTGCTGAGGTGCATAGTCACACCGAAGAGCAAGATTTTCAAGAAATTGAGAATTCTAGCCCAAAATCATTGCAAGAAGGGAACCTTAGCAACCTTTGTGAAGGAAGAGGAGAAACAGGAGAAACTGAAGAACCAAGATCTCCTCTTGGGACAATTCAGCCATTAAGTAGCCTAGATAAGGGAAGTGCTGCAAAAATCGTTTATAACGAAGTTGAAGAACCTCAAGAACCAGAATCTCCCCAGACATTAGGCACTCTCATCGTCCCAGATAAAGGAAGTGTTGTTAAGGCCATTCCTGTTAAAGTCATTCCTTCTCAGCCTAGGAATACCCTCCTAGATATCCCAGAAGGTTATTGGCATATATTTGACCAAATGGCCCAGAACTAGCCAAATACCCAAACCTCTACATTGCAATACCCCATTGTGGATACTGCAGCTAATGCACCTATGAAAGCAATCCCTCTCCAACATATCCCTACATTCCATGGCCTTACATAAAAAGATCCATATGCATTCCTATTTGAATTTGATGTGCTGTGTAGGGGATATGACTATACCACCGATCCTTAGAAACTGAAACTGTTCCCCTCTACATTAAAAGGGGCTACTTTAAGATGGTTTATGGGATTGGGTGGTGGTGTTATAAATAATTGGGATCAAATGAAGGAGTCTTTTCTAAAAAAATATCAGGATTATTGCAGGTCTAGAGAGTTAAAAGATGAAATATTTCAGATGGTAGCTAGACCAAATGAAACATTAGAAGAATATGTTGAGCATTTTCAATATAATCTTCAAAGATCTCCTTATGCATCATTACCCTTACCTGATAATGTATTAAAAAAAAACATTAATTAGAGGAATGAAGGAACAATGGATTGAAACAATAAATATTATGGGAAAAGGAGATATTTATCAGGAAAATTTTGCTAACATTATTGATTTATATATCAGGAGCTCGAGAGGCAGCACACGGCTAAAACTAGTGGAACATGACAGGTTTACAAGAGACAACAAGATCTCTGCAGAGGGAGTAACTTGCGCAGAAATTGGAAATTTATTAGAAAAGTTTAAAACTAACATATTGGGGACACTGACAACACAACTTGATATTATGCAGGCCAAACAAAAGCAAGCAGAGGCAGAACAAAATTCGGCAATCTTCTGTCCCAAATATAGAAAGAAACATAGCCACAAGGAGTGTCCATTAGATGCAGTCAAAGTTTGTGCCATTTGTACAAAAGATCATTCTACAGAGAGATGTCCCTCACTTCCTGGATTGAAGGAAGTATATAAGGAAGCAAAAGAAGAACCAGAACTAGTGTACCTATTCAATCAACATCGTCAATGGTAGCCACAACAATCAGGTATGTTCCTAGACCCAGCTTCTTCTTTTCAGCCTCCACAATATCATGCTCAACAATATAATACAATGTGGCAAAATCAACCTCCATTCTCAAATTGGTCACAACAACCATTTCCTTCATCATCACCATGGCCGAATCAAGCAAGCCAACCCAATTGGCCAAATTCTCCCTATTCCCCACCATATTGGCAAAACAATGTATATCCCATACAATGGTCCCCTCCTACTTCACAGAGTTAAGTCTGGCAGTGTAGGTTGAGGGAGCGGAATGGTTCCTACTGGCTGATTTATCAGTCTTTTCCCCAGCCTAATTTAAGACCCCAACCCCTAGCCCAACCCAACCCTAATCCGAATAACAGATTGGTCCAATCTATTCAAATAATTGAAACACTAGAGATAGGAACCGATCTAAGGGAATGTAATGATATCCAATTAAGATCTGGGTGCATCATTGAAACAGAGGATGTGATCAGACAACAAACTCATAATCAAGTAATCGCATCTTCCCCTCCATTCCCAGAACGATTAACTATACCTCGACCTCTACATCATCCTAATTTCAACATTCTAGGAGAACTTAAAAATCTATACATAAAAATTCCACTCCTCCAAGCCATCCAAGACATCCCGATATATGAAAAGACCATTAAAGAGCTATGTATAAAAAAATGAAGGAGGAGAATAGCAAATAACCCAACAGTCCAAGTAGTTGGTACTCTATCTGATCTATTATCAGGAAAAGAAACACCCGTTAAATATGAAGACCCAGGAAATCCAATAGTAACAATACAAATCAATGGACAAACCTTCTCAAATGCCTTAGTTGATCTAGGAGCTGCAATCAATATTTTAACAACCACCACTTGTAAAAAACTGGGCATTACATCAATAGAACCAACTTCTACTTTATTAGAATTGGCTGACTGATCCGTGGTTAGGCTAGAGGGAACATTACATGATGTCATGGTATCTGTTGATTCATGGGAGTATCCTGCCAACTTTCTGATAATAAACCCCAAAAATCGAATTGATGGACATCCATTGATTTTAGGTAGACCTTGGCTTGCAACCGTTGATGCTTATATTAGATGCCAATAAGGCAATATGACCATAACTAGAGGAGCCAATATCAAAAATCTAGCTTTATATCCTCTAGCCTAGCCAAGTGTTACAATAATGAAAACTAACAAGCATCCTGTATCATACCTCACCGAAAACATTAGATCCCCATTAACCATAGAAGATGCCCTCGATTTCAAAGACCAAATAGAGGATGATGTCATTAACAACTTTCTTAGCAAGACTAAATCCAGATCCCACATACAATGTCACATGATAGAAGCAACATTTGATAATGAATTAGAAGAAGATCCTCTTAAAGATACTCATGACCAAGCAATACCTACTACCTCTGTCTCAAATAGCAAAATTGTAGAAATAGAGCCAGGAAAGACTTTAAACATCAATGCCAACCTGACTTCTGAACAAGAATACAAGCTAATCTAGCTACTAAGGAAATACAAAGAAGCATTTGCATGGGACTACCTTGACATGAAAGGAATTGATCCCCAGTTATGTACACACCAAATTTACATAGAGAAGGATGCAAGACCAGTTCGCCAACCACAAAGGAGACTTAACCCTCATCTAAAAGAAATTGTAAAAGATGAACTTCAAAAACTTTTAGATGTGAACTTCATCTACCCTATCTCCGATAGTAAATGGGTCTCTCCACTTGTTATGGTGCCAAAGAAGAATGGAAAGTGGAGGATTTGTGTGGATTATAGAGAGCTAAATAAAGCAACACAAAAAGACCACTTTCCCCTTCCATTCATTGACCAAGTATTAGACACTTTGGCAGGAAAGAAATTCTTTTCTTTCTTAGACGGCTTCAATGGAGACAATCGGATTCAGATTGCCCCTAAAGACCAAGACAAAACCAGTTTTACTTGTCCTTAGGGAACATTTGCCTACAGAGTTTTACCTTTTGGCCTATGCAATGCCCCTGCCACATTTCAAAAGGCTATCCTCAACAACTTTTCAGATTTAATAAATGAAGGGCTCGAAGTATACATGGATGATTTTACACCATACGAGGATGATTTCAACCCAGCATTGGACACATTAGAAAAAGTGTTGTAGCGATGCATTGCCACTAGGCTCTGTTTGAGCCATGAAAAATGCTATATGATGATGACTGAAGGACTTATTCTAGGCCATTATATTTCAGTAGCTGGAATACAGGTAGATCTAGCCAAAATTCAAATAATTTTGTTAATACCTACTCTTACCACTCAAACAGAGGTATGTATTTTTCTTGGATTCTTTGGTTATTATAGAATAATTATAGAACATTTTTCTCATATTGCTGCACCTTTATATGCACTGATAGGGAATGTTGACTTTGTTTGGACAGGAAAATGTGACCAAGCTTTCGAGAATCTAAAAAAACTCGTGTCGACAGCCCCAGTACTCCGAGGACCAAATTGGGACCTACCATTTCAAATTTCATTAGATGCTTCAGACACAGCCATTGGACCAGTCCTTGGGCAAGAAGAAGATAAAAAACCATATGAAATTTATTATATTAGCAAAAATTTGTTGCCTGCTGAATTGAACTATACTGTGACTGAAAAGGAATTTTTAGCTGTAATACATGCCATCAACAAATTTAGGCATTATATCACTAGATATCCTGTCACTTTATATATAGATCACTCTGCCATAAAATATTTAGCAAATAAACCAATCACAAATGGTAGAGTAACCATATGGCTAATTTTATTGTAGGAATTCGATATCACAATAAAGGACCGATCGGGAAAATAAAATCCTGTAGCTGATTTTCTCTCGTGAATGCCAAAACCAGTGGATGAAACAACGGTCGAGGATCAATTCCCATATGAACATTTGTTCGCTATCACTGTTAAAACACCTTGGTACGCTGATGTTGCAAATTATTTAGCAGTAGGAAAATTACCAAAACATCTGACCCCCAATGAACGAAAGAAGATTGTTCAGCGTAGTACTCGATTTTCTTGGATTGGGGGCTACCTGTTTCATACAAGGGCAGATATGCACATCAGAAGATGTGTCCGTGAAGACAAAATTTTTGACATTTTGAAAGCTTGTCACAACGGACCATGTGGCGGGCATTTCGCCGATCGAAGAACTGGACACAAGGTTTTGCAGACAGGGTATTATTGCCCATGATCTTCGAAGATGCAAAAAAGTTCGTTCAAGCTTGTGACAGCTGCCAAAGAGCAGGACGCCCTAGACAGGCTGATGAAATGCCCCTGAACCCACAGCTAGTTATTGAACCATTTGAATGATAGGCGCTTGATTTTGTTGGTCCAATCAACCCATCGTCAAATCAGAAAACATAAATTCTGGTAGCAACATAATATGTCATCAAATGGGTTGAAGCGGAGGAATCACCAAGAGCTACAGAGGATTCTGTCATTTGGTTCCTGTTCCACATATTTGTGCGATATGGCCTCCCAAGAGATATAATTATAGATGGTGGACCACAGTTTGCTGGTAACAAGATTGCTGCAACACTGAAAAACTATCATATCCAACATAAAATTACTACTCCATACCACCCACAGGCAAATGGTCAAGTATAAAGAACAAAGAAAATAATAGAAGCAATACTGACAAAAACCATTGCGTCACACAAATGCGATTGCGTTGCAAGATTGCCAGAAGCATTGTGGGCATACAGAACAACATGGAGAATTACTACTGGTTATTCACCATATCATCTAGTCTTTGGAAAGGAACCCATCTTTCTGATAAAATTTGAAATACAAACATTACGAACAACACAAGAGGTTCGTCTAGATTTAAACGAGGCTCAGACTAATAGATTACAATAGATAAATGAGCTAGATGAAATCAGGCTCTCTGCCCTTCAACATACTACGTTAATACAACAACAACGAGCCAAATGGCATGACACCCTCAATAAAAAGAAAGTCTTTCGCGAAGGAGATTGGGCGCTCCTATATGACTCTAGGTTCCAGGATTTCCCTGGGAAAATTCAGACTCGCTGGCTGGGACCATACAAAATCTAGAAGGTACATGATAATGGCACCATTACTTTAACCAACATTGATGGATCAGGACATAACTTTAAGGTAAACGGCCACCGAGTTCGATTATACCGCAAACCACTTACTCAAGAATCCTTCTACCAACAACTCCGCGAAGACTTTGACATGCAGATTCTGGTTGAGGAAGAGAAATATTCCTCACCTTTGGTTAAGTAATTCAACTACTTTTACACACTGTACATAATTCTCTTTTTTGTATATATTTTCTTGCAGTTGTATAACATTTTTACTTTGCTGTTCCTTTCGAAAGGAACAACATTTTCACCATTTTGCTGTTCCTTTTTCAAGGAACGACAATTCTGCACTTTGCTGTTCCTTTCGAAAGGAACAACATTTTCACCATTTTGCTGTTCCTTTTTAAAAAAAAAGAGAAGAAGGAACAACACATTTGCACTACTGATATTCCTTTTAAAAGGAACAACATTTCCGCCGTTTTGCTGTTCCTCTTCGGAGGGAACAACACTTGCATTTTTTTTGCTGTTCCTTTTCTCAAAGGAACAAAATTTTTGTTTTCTGCTGTTCCTTTTAAAAGGAATAACATTTCTGCCGTTTTGTTGTTCCTTTTTAGAAGGAATAGCACTTGCATTTTTTTTTGTTCCTTTTTATGAAGGAACAACATTTTTGTCTCTTCTGTTCCTTTTCCTGAAGGAACGACACATTTTTGTTTCTGCTATTCCTTTTTCAAAAGGAATGACACATTCTTGTTTCTGTTGTTCCTTTTTCCCAAGGAACATCATTTTCATCTCTGCTGTTCCTTTTCCTGAAGGAACATCACATTTTTGTTTCTGTTGTTCCTTTTTCCGAAGGAACAACACATTCTTCTGTTGTTCCTTTTTCCAAAGGAAGAACATTTTCATTTTTGCTGTTCCTTTTCCCAAAGGAACGACACATTTTTGTTCTGTTGTTCCTTTTCCGAAGGAACAACATTCTTATTTTCTATTGTTCCTTTTCCTGAAGGAACGCCACATTTTTTTTTCTGCTATTCCTTTTTCCGAAGGAACAACATTCTTATTTTCTGCTATTCCTTTTCCTGAAGGAACAACATTTTTGTTCTGAACGGCGTGTTTTGTTTTCTGCTGTTCCTTTTTGCGGAGGAACAACACTTGCGATTTCCGCTGTTCCTTTTTCAAAAAACACAGAATTTTTGCATTATTTCACTTGCGCTTGTTTTCTTTGCTGATATTCTTCTTAGTGCATAACAGTTAACAGTTTTTCTTCCTTTTTGCTTGCAATTTTGTACATAGCACTTGTTTTTTTTTTTTTTTGTGTGTGTGTGTGTGTTCTATCATTCGGATCACGTCTGAAACACAGCTATACACTTATGCAATGAATATGAGAACTAAAAGATACTGAAATCACCAAATTACATAAAAAGTCGCTATCTTTATAAGAATTTGCTCTGAATTGATAAGAGAAAAGAGGAAAGGACACAACTATTGATTATCTTGCTGTCACTGTTCTACTAATACCGATATGATTGGTTATCTTTATCATGATGGTTCCTTCTAAAATCTCATAATCCTCTTTGATCACTATTAAGAATAAGAATGAAGGGAATATTTTTCTATTGAGATGTTAAGACTTCTTCCACCATCCCTACTCTTAAGGAGTGTTGAACCACCCTTTGTGTATAAATAGAGAAAGTCCTCTATAAAAAGAAAAAATAATGAAAAGAAAAATGTTTATATAGTTTTCTAACATGGTTTGTCAATGAAGGATAGGGGGTCTCATTGGGAGCTAGCCTACCATGATCATAAGGAAGAAAGTGAAGTGGCATTCCCACTATGGCCACCAAACCAGGGATATGATCCAAGAGGCACATTAGAAAAATAAAAAAGTCCTTAGAACATGAGGTCTCATCATGAGCCGGCCTGCCCACCTTTCACTCCTTCCCAGTGAATGGCATTATGATCTATCTAGTTACCAAGCCAGCATAATGGCCTCCATTCTGACATTCCACAACACTTTCCTAAGCATACACAAAGGATCATGGTTCCATGGGTGAAATAAACAACTCTGTCAAGGTTATGGACACCTGTGGGCAACAGAGCTTTGTTGATGGTATTGAGGTCACATTCTTTATACACCAATAACACTTATGAATCCCTTCTTCTACCTTTGTAATGGGTCAAAAAAAATATTATGAACATAATTCTTTCGAACCACTAATACATGAAATCTATTATAATTAATCATGACAGAAAAAGTTGATCGTGACTGCACTGAACTTTTCATGCACGTTAGCTATCCTATCCTCCAAATCTCGCGTCATATCATGATATTCTCTTATTTATTAAGCGATTCTATGATATACCTCGATTTTGGTAATCCCCTTGTTCTTGTAAACATGGCATCTCGGTATACGTTGTTCCTTTTCGACTCTGTATTATGTCAGTCCAGCACGCCGCTCCCTCATTTGACGGCTGAGGACGGCCTATCACATTGCAGGGGGGAGTAGGTGACTGCATAATTCACTGACATACGTGTCAGTTTTTCATTTGGAGAAATTTTACTTGGGAATAGCAAGCCCTAATGGTATATCGTTTTCCAACTTGCATGGCTTGTTGTTTCAAAATTATTTTCGTGTTATGCTCTGTAACAATTAACAATAATTTGAACTCTAAATGAGCTTGTTGTTCCGTCATTTTCTCTGTGGTTGCTAAGATCTTGAAAAACCCGTTGTTCCATTGTAGTCTCTACGTTTTTACAATTTGCTAAGCATGGGAGGAAGATCAATTCATAGAGAACCACAAGTGTTGATAATCTCTGATGCCGCACGGGAAATTCTAACAAGGGCATGATAGATAGCTTATCTTGATCGTCTGCAACAATCCAACAAGACTATGGCAATTGAATTTTGCAGAACCTATCACTCCACGGTAAGGGGGGAGACAAATAGCAGTCACCAACGACATAATTGCAGAAGTTTCGGGACTACCAACCACTGGATCTGTGTGGACTCTGAAGAAGCTAAGGCTGTGAGATGCCATCAAAATCTTCCAAGATGAAGGTCAGAACCTGACTCGAAGTGGAAAAGGAGTTCTACTAGTAGCCTTGGGAGAACTGTGGGCAGAATTGGCAAGAGTCATCCAGAGCTACATCACCTGTGAAGGCAAGAAAGACGTGGTAAGACCACGACACGTTAAAATTTTATCCGTATTGAAATAAAAATGATCTGTGAATTTACTTACATTTTTAAATTCTCTACTACATGACGTTGCCTGAAGCATGAAAAAATCACGACACGTAGAATCAGTAGTAAGTCACCATGGGCTGATACGATTAATAGTTAGCCATAGTCTTGCTCAGCAACAGAGCAGATGGGAAGAACTAAATTTTACAATAGATGGGGGACTGGCTTTACCAGCCCCCAAACGCAAGCACACTGTAAGCAAGTCAAATAGACCTTTGAAACGAATAAAATTCGTCAGATTGGCATAGATTAGAGGGAGGCTGGAAAATTCCCAAGGGAACACCAGTCAACTGGTGGAAATAGTTGATTTAGGGGATGAGCAACCCTCACAATTGGAAGGAGAAGAGAATGAAAGAGAATTGAACGATGAGGGAGAAATAGAGGAAGAGACCAAACAATCTGGTCAGGTTGAGGAAGAAATAGAGCAACGTGAGGAGAGACCGTTGCAAAATCCGTTGCGAGAGGATGAATTGGCCCAGATTTTGGCCAACACGGGAGAATATACTCAACCCCTCAGCCCACTAAATCTCCACATGGAGGAAGAGCTACAAGAGCACTCTGTTCATGATAAGAGTGCATCTGAAGAGTTATGCGATGAGGATGAAGAAGAAGAAAATCACTCTAGCCATGATGAAAGTGCATCTAGAGAGGAAAATGATGAAGATGAAGAAGAGGAACAATTTGTTCCAAGTCGGAATACACCGGAAGAAGTCTATGAAGAAGAGAGGGGGGAAGAAGAGGTTACCCAGGACATTGCAGAGCAAACTAGGGTTTCTACCCCCGAACAACCTGATCAACAGAATAATGAGGAAGTACCCCGAGAGAAAAATCAAGAAGTTGGTCAAGAAGAAAGTCTAGGCCCAAGTGTGTGAAAGGCCATTCCTTCCGATAAAATGGAAGAAATCAAAAAATTATGAAAAGAATAACAAAGAATACTTAATGTAATTGCACGAATTCGACAACAAATCAGGATTCTGAAAATGGGGAAGAGAGCATAGAGGAATTCGGTGGTAAGACATGCAACCACCCCAGCGAAACCTCTCAAGAAAAAGATCAGGAGGACTCAAGTCCAGCCTGCTGTTCAAAGCCAAAAGGAATAACATTCGGCTATTGCCCATGTTGAAGTACAAACAGATGACATAATGCCCTGTGACAAAGAAATTCAGACAGAGGCACAGTCATGTGAGGAAATTAGAACCACAATTACGGGACGACACAATAAGAAGATTCAGGTGAACCTCCCGCTTACAACTACTATGTGGGATAGTGATGTGAGGACAGTAGCCCTACAAGAGGGTTTGATGCAAGCCCAACAAGTAGTAGAAAAACTTACAGAACAAACTATCTCTCGTGAAAAGTATGAAGAATTAGAACAACAACTAAGGAATGTCAATTTATCGAAAGCCAAGCTTTTGAAGGATAGCGAAGGGAAGAAGAAAGAGTCACAAAGGTAACTCATAGGCTAGATGTAGTTATCAAACAAATAGGATACCTTATGCTCTTTATACACTGACATCCTAGCTTGTAGAGCGCCTGCTAAGAATTATGCCTTGTTTTTAATGGAATGATATTTGCAATTGAAAATTAAAGCTGTTAAAGCAGGAGCCCTAATAGAAATAAATATTGTTGACGATTTCATAAATTGTTGTAAGCACTATGGGGTAAAGGTTTAGAGATTATTATGCAAGTTCTATTTGCACAACCTTATGTTAGACCAAGAAACGTAGTAGAATCCTGACCCTTTCGTTGGGGATATCCAATTGCAGGAATTCATTTCATTTGGAGTTAATCAAATAAAATGGCTTAAGGCCTATAATGCATTCCAAAGACAAGAAAATATATTAGACTTATGGGTAAGAGTTGAGCCTAGAGATCCATTGCAGCTATGGAATAAACATAGGAACCTCATGAGGACTCCGGACGTGATTGAAGCATTAGAATTCATTCATACAACAATCAATCGGCAAGGGTTAGAATACCTTTTTACCATTAAAGACCTTGCCATCGCAGCTGCTAAATTTTGATATCAAACTTCTAATCCGAATATCCAACTCAGGGAACTGTTTAATTATGAGAACTTTAAGTTAGCTGCTGATCGCTTGAGCCTCTACGGTGATCTTATTTTGAGGCAAGGGCCATCCTGGTTAGGTTATAGTTTCCGCAGTCTGGTTATCTGGCACCCTACACCTGGATACCAAGCCTTGTATGAAATGCCTAAGGGTCAGACAGGGCATCTTTTTGAACACCTAGCTAGGCATCATGGCTGTAGACCACCTCATGAGATCCCGTCTCTGGCCTACTCTCTCACCGCCTTGCATGTCAACTACAATGTTTTCATGAGGGCATGAAAAAGGGTAAGTAGGGGGGTGTGTTGGGCACTGGCGAAGGTATGCTATTTTCATTTATTATGTTATCTTTTCTTCAAAACTTGCAACATTTTCACTTCATGAGCTAGGAATATGACACAAGAATATGATAGAATCTAAAAGATTTATATGTAATATGAAATAGCTAATAATTACCTTTTTCTATGCAGAAAAAGGAGAAAACGGAAGACCGCCATCCCAAAAGAAAGAACGAGACCAAGTTAACTACTGTCCCTTTGGTAGGGAATCGCGTTCAAATAATGTTATAGACAATTTTGTGCCTTACAGCAACGAGCATGAATTGTCAATAATCCAAGGGATCCAAAGTTCCCTAAACATGATGTTCCTACCCCTAGAGGAACAAGGTCAGCAAACCAACAGCTCTCTGATCAGTTCTCCACCTGAAAACACTCAAAAACAAGCAATCCTGAAATCAAAGCAGGTGCTCCACTGGGTTTCTGCGCTGAAACGCAACTGCTCCATGGTGTACCTGCGTTGCAAAGCAGGCAGAACAAAGCCCACCTGCGTTGGGCGAGTTTGGACATGTGGCAGAGTGAGTCATAGCTTTGGAATCTTCCAAAAATGACACTTGGATCAGGTATTTCGCCTTGTGATGAGTCAGAGGCTTTGTTTCTCCAAGTGGAAGCAAGGTTCACCAAGTGGACTCAAGAACTGAAGATCAACTAAAGATTAACTGAAGAGAGAGAGGACACAAGGCAGCTACACATCAGTTGCAAGCTGACTCATCCTTTCTCAATTCATCTATATATTGAGCTCTCTCCTTTGAGCTCAGGAGGCTGGAATTTTGTGCAAAGTAATGATATGCTGTTGGTTTCATTCTTGAGTTATTGGGTGATTGTTTGAGAGAGGTGAAGAAGAGCAATTCTTTCTGCTGGGAGGTGTTGCTGGGTTGGAGCCTGCAATGGTTGTAATCCTCTCAGGACCTTTATTTCTGCATTAATAAAAGCTATTGAGGTTCTTCTATGTGCTCTTGTTTCATTTGTATATTGTGATGATTGCATATTTGGTTTACACTAATCCATGAACCAGTTACGATTGCATGCCTCTTGTAGTTTCCTTCTTTGTTGTTTTGCAGGATCTCATTGTAGCTGGGCGAGCAGAAGGACAAAGAGCTAGGAGCAAGCAGCCAAAGAGTAGAGTTTGGATTCGACATTAAGCGCAAGGCAATGGTTAGTGCTTTCTCCATTCTCTTTTGCTTTCATAAAGAAGAAAACCTTCAGTAGTTTGCTTTACAGTTGTTGCTAAGGAACTGTCACCCTTAGAGTGGGTTAGGGTCATCCGAGTCGGATACTTTTCCCTACAACAAACTGGCGACTCCGCTGGGGAATCGTATCCGTTTGATTGTGTTTGTAGTATCTTTGCTATTCATTTCCTGAACAAAAGAGTACCAAATCGAAAAGCTTTTGACTATATCAAAAGCGAAGTAGAGGGGCTGCTACTCTTGCTCACTGTCTGAGCAGATTCATGATTTGAAGAGCTGATCTACAAAGATCCTTGTAAGCTCTTAGTGATAGCTTTGCACCTTCTAAATCATCCCTTTAAGTATGCTTGACTGAATGCTTCTGATTTGAGCAAAAACCGTGCATTTTTTAGAAAATTATGACCTGGAAACTGTGAAAACGCAACTCTCGTTTTCCAGAGCAGGTAGTACACAGGCTACCTGCTTTGCAACGCAGGTCCCGAACTGGCTACTTGCGCTGAGAGCCAGTTTGACTGTGCAGAGCCTGCGTTGACCCAAATTTGCATAGTGCATTTGGGGTTTCCTCCTTTCTCTTGCCTGTTTTCACTTAGTTTTGCTGCTAGGTGTCAGTCTTGTGCCTGTTTTGAAACCAATATTACTTGCCATCATTCAACCTCTGTTATATAACGAAATTGTACTTGTTCTTTGTATTTCTTATTTATTTACAATTTCCCATAACGAAAAGTAAACTAGTCATGCTTTTGGCCTCTTAGATCTGAACCTGTGTTAGGCGTTTTGCTGGTCTAAAGAGTTAGCTTGTTTGCTGTCCATAGCTGATTAGTCATTTTATTTTCGTTCGTATGGTTTGATTTCATGTATTTCCAGTGATTAAGCAAGTGAATCTTAAGGTATCTTTTGATTTTGGACAAACTTGTTTACTTTCGCTTTAAATCGAAATCAAAGTTATATAACCACTTTCTTTTTGTATCCATCCACATTAAGAAAGGGAAAAAGAAAATACATGCATTGTGCATTTTGCATTTGACTGTGTGCTTGACGATTTAGGGAAAATTTGCATTTTAGTGTGTGCTCTATGATCTGTGTGAAAAGATTTGCCTTTCTTTTCCCTCAGTAGTTAAGGTTTTCAAAGTTGAAAGATTGAAAAGTTTGCTTCTCATCTTAGACTGCATTCAGGAATTTGTTATATACATCTCGTGGTGATCCTTAAAGGCAAACTGATAAGCAAGATCAACATTAAAATAAATCCAATTTACATAACAACGCTTTGTAACATAACGCAAACATCTAGAGGTCTAGGTAGAGACGTGTTCCGGCGTCGTTAAACATAGTGACTGTCGATCTCTACGAAGGTGGGTGATTCCTCCTGAGAGTCGGTGGCACTAATACGGACTTGTGCTCCCACGTACCGTTGCGTATATATTGGGAGACCCCTATAGGCAATTATCCTTTATCCATAGGAAGCCGTGTCGGCCGCCCTACTGATCGCGATGCAGTGAACACAACATTCACGAAGATCGACCACCCGTACCGTAAAACGTATTCTGTGGTTTCGCGAAAGGTTTGGCACACCCTCTGCCTAGATCTCCAGAGCAGTTTCTTTTGGCCCTTTTCAAACTCTATAACTGAAAAGGTCCAACCGAGCATTTGTCACTTCGGGCTCGTTAAAACATCGAAGGCGAATAGAGTCATCTTTAACTTTTTCTCGACTCTTAAAACATGAAAAAGCAAGTTTGTGTCTAAAAGCGTCGTTAATCAAATTTATTTTAAGCGGAACAAAATCACCTGTTATTCCCACGTTGATCTTTCAGTTGAAAAGTATGGAGCCCACCAACCAAGGAGGCAACCTTGGCGGAAGTCCAAATCCCTTCTCCTCTTGGTGAGATGTTGGTGCGCCTCATATGGCAACATTGTCACTTCCAGGATTGACAATCAGCCTCCCTGTATGGCTCTTTTCAACTAATGTAGTCCAGATCGCCACTAATCCTGAGCAGTCAAATCAACAGTCAGACCAGTCTAGAGCCACCCACCAGCCTTCCACTTCTTACAATTCTTCCTCTGATCCTTCATCTTCACGAGGTAGAGCCGGCAGAGGTCAGCCTCCCATGGAGAAGAAGGAAAAGAAGAAGAAAGAAAAGAAGCAGAAGGAGCCTATGGCGAAGGCGACTGGGGGCAAGCAAAAGACAGTTGACAAAAACCCACACACTGCACCGACCGGGCCTAAATCGCCATGTGTCATTTGCGAAGGGACCCACTTCCATCGTGATTGTCCTTGTATTCCCCGGATACTAAGGGACTGGTCCCCAAGGTTGCACAATCCGGTAGCATCAACCTCTGATAGTCATGTTGATTGCAGTCCGTCAACTAGCGAGAGTGAAGGACGAAGAGGGAGACCAAGATCACCCTGTGTATTGTGTGAAGGCGAGCATGCCATCCACAAATGTCCATTCTTAGATGAGGCAAAGAGAGTTTTGGAAGATCGTCCGGTTTCACCGTTACGACTTCCTCCTGGATACCAAAAACTCGCGCCTAATCCCTCGATAGTTGAAAATCCAGCTGACCCGCCCAAGTGGTCAGCTGAAGTGTCGGTCATTGAGAATGAACCTGCTGAATCCAGACCAGACGAAAGTCTAAAGGTCGAAACGGCAGTTGACCCGGTTCTTCCTTCAGAGGTTTCATCGTCCAATGACTCCGTCATTGAAGACCCATCTTCAAATGACACCCTCACTGAAGGGGATAAGGATGACACCGTCCATATTCTTTTCATTAACACAGACTCTGATGAGCATCAGAGCAATGCGCCCATTCCTTTATCGCAGGAAGGAACATCGTCAGGGTCGTATCCGGCCGTATATTCGGTCCCACCACCAAGCAACCTAGTTGTATCCTTTGATTGGAATCAACTAGGCAGACCCCGGTTACCAGCCAGCATCCCATTCAGAATCATAGTCCAAATCTACAGAATGGTGATGGCTGGAACTATCATTGATGAAGGGGCATCTGTGAGTATCCTTTCCTCTGTTGCTTGGAAAGCACTGGGTTGCCCGGCGCTTTTACCTGAGATGAGAAATCTATCAGGTTTTGATAAAGGAACCAGTCACCCGTTAGGGATTCTCCCCAATGTTCCGCTTACATTGAAAGGGAAGTCAGTTCGCATGAACATCATGGTCGTCCAGGGACCCTTGGCATATAACTTACTCCTTGGACGAGACTATATATATTGCATGGAGGCAATAGTGTCCTCGCTCTTTAGAGTCATGTGTTTTCCGCACGAAGGAAGAATGGTCCAGCTCGTAGACCAACTTTCATTTCTAGGATCACGCATTGCAAATAGTCAAATACCATCCCTTAACGGTTTATTCACTCAAGGAATGCCACCGCCTCCGGTTCTACTTCCCGATGAATGCGAGTAATTCGGAAAGAAAGAACTAGGACCCAGGGGGCATGCACCCTGGCTTGCCTCGGGCAGAGAAAACCTTAGGTATAAAGTTAATTTCCGCAGAAGAATGGACTAGTCCGTACCCCGTCCGGCAGTGGAAGGGAGGGTTGTTCTAGGATAAAATTCTTTTTTCAAAGTTATGTGAGCGAAGCGGTCGCTCCCTTTGTCTAAAGAGGTGGGCTCTCCAAAGGAGGGAGTCTATTTGTGGCAGCAAAAAGCCACCATCTTTGAATGTCAAGCCTCACCCATTAAAACAAGCTGTTTTGAAGGATAAGTAGGGGCAGTCTTCAAAGAAAGAGATGAAATTTCTACAACAAGTGGTCACCATCCTTAGCAACCTAATGATAGACATCGCCGAAAAGAGAGGTTAGTTTGCGGCAGCAAACAAAACCATTTTTCGGATAATAAGTAAGAGATGGCAGAATCTCGAAATTATACTTTATACCTGGGGGCATGCAAACCTTTTGGAGTGCAAGCACGGGACGACTATTTATTTTTTTAAATTTTTAGGTCCTCCCTTTAAACCTATAGGTCTAACCCGTTAAACTCGTAGGATTAGCCGTTTCCAGCTTGCATAAAGAAAGGATGAAGGGCAAAAGTTAAAACCTGCCAAATTGGAGTAATTAGTGAGGTATCGCTCCTTAAATAAGATTACCTCACCTAAAGCATTCCTTGTTTTAAGACTGGTATAATTGAGCAGTTTTAGCAATGTTCATGCTCGTTAAAAAATAAACGCAAGAATCGAGCAGTTTTTGTGCAGAAGTTCATGCTCGTTAAAAAATAAACGTAGATTGTGAGCAATCTTTCCCTAGCAGTTCAAGCTCACCCAGAAAAAATGAACCGTTAAACAACTTCGAGAAATGTAACCTTTGTAAGCCATATTGAAAGCCCTTGGTCGTGTTTTATATGCCATCACCTCCATCCGTTCATTTTGCCAATCGTTCACCTCCATATGTTTGTTTACCCATTTTGAGGAACAGCTGCGAAGAGTGATTTCACTTAGCCATCCTTGTGACACTGCCGTGATTGGAGAATTCCAACCTGTACCTGGAATCTGCTGCTATCCCTGTTCATCACTCGTTCCTCAAAAGATGAGTCTTCTTTGAGCTCTTTTCACTGACTCGTAAAATATGAAAAGTTTGCCGAGTTTTGGCCTTCCAGCTCGTTAAAGCGACCGGAACGCTATCCCTCCTCTAGATTTTAATCTTTTTGGACCTGAGGGATTATTGCACAAAAAGATCGAGCGCTTGTTTTGTTCGGCTCGTTAAAGCAACCGAAAATTCATCCCTTCTGTATTGTTTTATACTTTTTCGGACTTAAGGGATTAGAAGACGAAAAAGGAATTTTGGAGTTAACTTTTCGTACTTTTTCAGACTCTCTAAAAATGAAAAGGACCGAGTTTTCCTTGTCGTTAGACTCGTTAAAATGATTAAATAGCGACAAACTTGTCTTTAGACGAGAACGAGTTTCCCTATCGCTAGGCTCGTTAAAACATAGCGATGGGCTTGCCCGAAGGGCAGGTTATAGAACAAGCATATGTTATCCTCCTCAAGCTTGACAAAAATAAAAAGGTACTGTTCAGCAATGACTGGGGAAAAATTGGGAGAACCTCACAGTATTAATGGTAGCAAGTCGCTCTTGAACATGACACTTTGTCCTCCATCCGCATCGGGTTGGGTTGTTTCATTCACCGGTCGCAGAATCATGGTCCTCGCCACACCATCCACAATTGGGGTAATGCTACCAATCCATCACATCAGTGTCGTTATATGTTCAAGAGATGTGGTTCTGTAAAGAGTCAACCCTGTTCCGCCCACTGCCATACATTATCCTTCATCCACTTCATGACCGCCACCCTGGATCATACATCACAGTTTGTTTTCACCTCATCATAATCACTAGCTCCGTTCCGTGTCACTGATGTGGGATTCATTAAGGCCCTCCTTTGACGGATCGCTCCTTGTCGACATCAACTCATTATCCAAGGAGTTGATCTAGGAACACCCCCCTCAGTACTTTGAAGCTTGCATGCCTCAATGGCAAGTTTCTCACTTCCGGCGACAGGTATACATCAATGACCTTCGACCAGAAGATTTTGCATGGTGGTCGACGCCAAGTCCTTTATTCCCACCATGTAGATTGTACTGCCGTAGCTTGAGGGTCATCATCCTTATCGGTGATTCCTCTCGCGCTTGTTAACGGTTTACAGCATTGACCGGTAATCAAGCGATGTCTTTCCATGTTCGACTTCAAGAAATTCTCACATGGATCGACTTGTACATCGAGTGAAGATCGGAAGAGATTGAAGACCCCGGATCTAGTTGCATCCATCCGGGCTGCGATATATATTCAGGACATAAAGACATTTGATATGTACATCATTGCAGCAGATGATCCTCCTTTTTCAAAGGATGATAAATTCGGCAGAGAATTATCAGTCTAGCATCAGACGATCGTCTGTTCTATGTACCAAAATGTATTTATAAAGCTGAGCATGGGAATGCCCGCCTCAGCTAGATCATGAAAAATGTATGAAAAATAATGTATTGTATTGTATCTTATTACAGGACACTTCTCAGCAGATTGAATGAACTTCGGATCCTCTCAATAAAGCATTTCACCCGATAGACGACCTCATACTTTAGGGGGCATCTGTTATAGACAATTTTGTGCCTTACAGCAACGAGCATGAATTGTCAATAATCCAAGGGATCCAAAGTTCCCTAAACATGATGTTCCTACCCCTAGAGGAACAAGGTCAGCAAACCAACAGCTCTCTGATCAGTTCTCCACCTGAAAACACTCAAAAACAAGCAATCCTGAAATCAAAGCAGGTGCTCCACTGGGTTTCTGCGCTGAAACACAACTGCTCCATGGTGTACCTGCGTTGCAAAGCAGGCAGAACAAAGCCCACCTGCGTTGGGCGAGTTTGGACATGTGGTAGAGTGAGTCATAGCTTTGGAATCTTCCAAAAATGACACTTGGATCAGGTATTTCGCCTTGTGATGAGTCAGAGGCTTTGTTTCTCCAAGTGGAAGCAAGGTTCACCAAGTGGACTCAAGAACTGAAGATCAACTAAAGATTAACTGAAGAGAGAGAGGACACAAGGCAGCTACACATCAGTTGCAAGCTGACTCATCCTTTCTCAATTCATCTATATATTGAGCTCTCTCCTTTGAGCTCAGGAGGCTGGAATTTTGTGCAAAGTAATGATATGCTGTTGGTTTCATTCTTGAGTTATTGGGTGATTGTTTGAGAGAGGTGAAGAAGAGCAATTCTTTCTGCTGGAGGTGTTGCTGGGTTGGAGCCTGCAATGGTTGTAATCCTCTCAGAACCTTTATTTCTGCATTAATAAAAGCTATTGAGGTTCTTCTATGTGCTCTTGTTTCATTTGTATATTGTGATGATTGCATATTTGGTTTACACTAATCCATGAACCAGTTACGATTGCATGCCTCTTGTAGTTTCCTTCTTTGTTGTTTTGCAGGATCTCATTGTAGCTGGGCGAGCAGAAGGACAAAGAGCTAGGAGCAAGCAGCCAAAGAGTAGAGTTTGGATTCGACATTAAGTGCAAGGCAATGGTTAGTGCTTTCTCCATTCTCTTTTGCTTTCATAAAGAAGAAAACCTTCAGTAGTTTGCTTTACAGTTGTTGCTAAGGAACTGTCACCCTTAGAGTGGGTTAGGGTCATCCGAGTCGGATACTTTTCCCTACAACAAACTGGCGACTCCGCTGGGGAATCGTATCCGTTTGATTGTGTTTGTAGTATCTTTGCTATTCATTTCCTGAACAAAAGAGTACCAAATCGAAAAGCTTTTGACTATATCAAAAGCGAAGTAGAGGGGCTGCTACTCTTGCTCACTGTCTGAGCAGATTCATGATTTGAAGAGCTGATCTACAAAGATCCTTGTAAGCTCTTAGTGATAGCTTTGCACCTTCTAAATCATCCCTTTAAGTATGCTTGACTGAATGCTTCTGATTTGAGCAAAAACCGTGCATTTTTTAGAAAATTATGACCTGGAAACTGTGAAAACGCAACTCTCGTTTTTCAGAGCAGGTAGTACACAGGCTACCTGCTTTGCAATGCAGGTCCCGAACTGGCTACTTGCGCTGAGAGCCAGTTTGACTGTGCAGAGCCTGCGTTGACCCAAATTTGCGTAGTGCATTTGGGGTTTCCTCCTTTCTCTTGCCTGTTTTCACTTAGTTTTGCTGCTAGGTGTCAGTCTTGTGCCTGTTTTGAAACCAATATTACTTGCCATCATTCAACCTCTGTTATATAATGAAATTGTACTTGTTCTTTGTATTTCTTATTTATTTACAATTTCCCATAACGAAAAGTAAACTAGTCATGCTTTTGGCCTCTTAGATCTGAACCTGTGTTAGGCGTTTTGCTGGTCTAAAGAGTTAGCTTGTTTGCTGTCCATAGCTGATTAGTCATTTTATTTTCGTTCGTATGGTTTGATTTCATGTATTTCTAGTGATTAAGCAAGTGAATCTTAAGGTGTCTTTTGATTTTGGACAAACTTGTTTACTTTCGCTTTAAATCGAAATCAAAGTTATATAACGACTTTCTTTTTGTATCCATCCACATTAAGAAAGGGAAAAAGAAAATACATGCATTGTGCATTTTGCATTTGACTGTGTGCTTGACGATTTAGGGAAAATTTGCATTTTAGTGTGTGCTCTATGATCTGTGTGAAAAGATTTGCCTTTCTTTTCCCTCAGTAGTTAAGGTTTTCAAAGTTGAAAGATTGAAAAGTTTGCTTCTCATCTTAGACTGCATTCAGGAATTTGTTATATACATCTCGTGGTGATCCTTAAAGGAAAACTGATAAGCAAGATCAACATTAAAATAAATCCAATTTACATAACAACGCTTTGTAACATAACGCAAACATCTAGAGGTCTAGGTAGAGACGTGTTCCGGCGTCGTTAAACATAGTGACTGTCGATCTCTACGAAGGTGGGTGATTCCTCCTGAGAGTCGGTGGCACTAATATGGACTTGTGCTCCCACGTACCGTTGCGTATATATTGGGAGACCCCTATAGGCAATTATCCTTTATCCATAGGAAGCCGTGTCGGCCGCCCTACTGATCGCGATGCAGTGAACACAGCATTCACGAAGATCGACCACCCGTACCGTAAAACGTATTCTGTGGTTTCGCGAAAGGTTTGGCACACCCTCTGCCTAGATCTCCAGAGCAGTTTCTTTTGGCCCTTTTCAAACTCTATAACTGAAAAGGTCCAACCGAGCATTTGTCACTTCGGGCTCGTTAAAACATCGAAGGCGAATAGAGTCATCTTTAGCTTTTTCTTGACTCTTAAAACATGAAAAAGCAAGTTTGTGTCTAAAAGCGTCGTTAATAAAATTTATTTTAAGCGGAACAAAATCACCTGTTATTCCCACGTTGATCTTTCAGTTGAAAAGTATGGAGCCCACCAACCAAGGAGGCAACCTTGGCGGAAGTCCAAATCCCTTCTCCTCTTGGGGAGATGTTGGTGCGCCTCATATGGCAACATTGTCACTTCCAGGATTGACAATCAGCCTCCCTGTATGGCTCTTTTCAACTAATGTAGTCCAGATCGCCACTAATCCTGAGCAGTCAAATCAGCAGTCAGACCAGTCTAGAGCCACCCACCAGCCTTCCACTTCTTACAATTCTTCCTCTGATCCTTCATCTTCACGAGGTAGAGCCGGCAGAGGTCAGCCTCCCATGGAGAAGAAGGAAAAGAAGAAGAAAGAAAAGAAGCAGAAGGAGCCTATGGCGAAGGCGACTGGGGGCAAGCAAAAGACAGTTGACAAAAACCCACACACTGCACCGACCGGGCCTAAATCGCCATGTGTCATTTGCGAAGGGACCCACTTCCATCGTGATTGTCCTTGTATTCCCCGGATACTAAGGGACTGGTCCCCAAGGTTGCACAATCCGGTAGCATCAACCTCTGATAGTCATGTTGATTGCAGTCCGTCAACTAGCGAGAGTGAAGGACGAAGAGGGAGACCAAGATCACCTTGTGTATTGTGTGAAGGCGAGCATGCCATCCACAAATGTCCATTCTTAGATGAGGCAAAGAGAGTTTTGGAAGATCGTCCGGTTTCACCGTTACGACTTCCTCCTGGATACCAAAAACTCGCGCCTAATCCCTCGATAGTTGAAAATCCAGCTGACCCGCCCAAGTGGTCAGCTGAAGTGTCGGTCATTGAGAATGAACCTGCTGAATCCAGACCAGACGAAAGTCTAAAGGTCGAAACGGCAGTTGACCCGGTTCTTCCTTCAGAGGTTTCATCGTCCAATGACTCCGTCATTGAAGACCCATCTTCAAATGACACCCTCACTGAAGGGGATAAGGATGACACCGTCCATATTCTTTTCATTAACACAGACTCTGATGAGCATCAGGGCAATGCGCCCATTCCTTTATCGCAGGAAGGAACATCGTCAGGGTCGTATCCGGCCGTATATTCGGTCCCACCACCAAGCAACCTAGTTGTATCCTTTGATTGGAATCAACTAGGCAGGCCCCGGTTACCAGCCAGCATCCCATTCAGAATCATAGTCCAAATCTACAGAATGGTGATGGCTGGAACTATCATTGATGAAGGGGCATCTGTGAGTATCCTTTCCTCTGTTGCTTGGAAAGCACTGGGTTGCCCGGCGCTTTTACCTGAGATGAGAAATCTATCAGGTTTTGATAAAGGAACCAGTCACTCGTTAGGGATTCTCCCCAATGTTCCGCTTACATTGAAAGGGAAGTCAGTTCGCATGAACATCATGGTCGTCCAGGGACCCTTGGCATATAACTTACTCCTTGGATGAGACTATATATATTGCATGGAGGCAATAGTGTCCTCGCTCTTTAGAGTCATGTGTTTTCCGCACGAAGGAAGAATGGTCCAGCTCGTAGACCAACTTTCATTTCTAGGATCACGCATTGCAAATAGTCAAATACCATCCCTTAACGGTTTATTCACTCAAGGAATGCCACCGCCTCCGGTTCTACTTCCCGATGAATGCGAGTAATTCGGAAAGAAAGAACTGGGACCCAGGGGGCATGCACCCTGGCCTGCCTCGGGCAGAGAAAACCTTAGGTATAAAGTTAATTTCCGCAGAAGAATGGACTAGTCCATACCCCGTCCGGCAGTGGAAGGGAGGGTTGTTCTAGGATAAAATTCTTTTTTCAAAGTTATGTGAGCGAAGCGGTCGCTCCCTTTGTCTAAAGAGGTGGGCTCTCCTAAGGAGGGAGTCTATTTGTGGCAGCAAAAAGCCACCATCTTTGAATGTCAAGCCTCACCCATTAAAACAAGCTGTTTTGAAGGATAAGTAGGGGCAGTCTTCAAAGAAAGAGATGAAATTTCTACAACAAGTGGTCACCATCCTTAGCAACCTAATGATAGACATCGCCGAAAAGAGAGGTTAGTTTGCGGCAGCAAACAAAACCATTTTTCGGATAATAAGTAAGAGATGGCAGAATCTCGAAATTATACTTTATACCTGGGGGCATGCAAACCTTTTGGAGTGCAAGCATGGGACGACTATTTATTTTTTTAAATTTTTAGGTCCTCCCTTTAAACCTATAGGTCTAACCCGTTAAACTCGTAGGATTAGCTGTTTCCAGCTTGCATAAAGAAAGGATGAAGGGCAAAAGTTAAAACCTGCCAAATTGGAGTAATTAGTGAGGTATCGCTCCTTAAATAAGATTACCTCACCTAAAGCATTCCTTGTTTTAAGACTGGTATAATCGAGCAGTTTTAGCAATGTTCATGCTCGTTAAAAAATAAACGCAAGAATCGAGCAGTTTTTGTGCAGAAGTTCATGCTCGTTAAAAAATAAACGTAGATTGTGAGCAATCTTTCCCTAGCAGTTCAAGCTCACCCAGAAAAAATGAACCGGTAAACAACTTCGAGAAATGTAACCTTTGTAAGCCATATTGAAAGCCCTTGGTCGTGTTTTATATGCCATCACCTCCATCCGTTCATTTTGCCAATCGTTCACCTCCATATGTTTATTTACCCATTTTGAGGAACAGCTGCGAAGAGTGATTTCACTTAGCCATCCTTGTGACACTGCCGTGATTGGAGAATTCCAACCTGTACCTGGAATCTGCTGCTATCCCTGTTCATCACTCGTTCCTCAAAAGACGAGTCTTCTTTGAGCTCTTTTCACTGACTCGTAAAATATGAAAAGTTTGCCGAGTTTTGGCCTTCCAGTTCGTTAAAGCGACCGGAACGCTATCCCTCCTCTAGATTTTAATCTTTTTGGACCTGAGGGATTATTGCACAAAAAGATCGAGCGCTTGTTTTGTTCGGCTCGTTAAAGCAACCGAAAATTCATCCCTTCTGTATTGTTTTATACTTTTTCGGACTTAAGGGATTAGAAGACGAAAAAGGAATTTTGGAGTTAACTTTTCGTACTTTTTCAGACTCTCTAAAAATGAAAAGGACCGAGTTTTCCTTGTCGTTAGACTCGTTAAAATGATTAAATAGCGACAAACTTGTCTTTAGACGAGAACGAGTTTCCCTATCGCTAGGCTCGTTAAAACATAGCGATGGGCTTGCCCGAAGGGCAGGTTATAGAACAAGCATATGTTATCCTCCTCAAGCTTGACAAAAATAAAGAGGTACTGGTCAGCAATGACTGGGGAAAAATTGGGAGAACCTCACAGTATTAATGGTAGCAAGTCGCTCTTGAACATGACACTTTGTCCTCCGTCCGCATCGGGTTGGGTTGTTTCATTCACCGGTCGCAGAATCATGGTCCTCGCCACACCATCCACAATTGGGGTAATGCTACCAATCCATCACATCAGTGTCGTTATATGTTCAAGAGATGTGGTTCTGTAAAGAGTCAACCCTGTTCCGCCCACTGCCATACATTATCCTTCATCCACTTCATGACCGCCACCCTGGATCATACATCACAGTTTGTTTTCACCTCATCATAATCACTAGCTCCGTTCCGTGTCACTGATGTGGGATTCATTAAGGCCCTCCTTTGACGGATCACTCCTTGTCGACATCAACTCATTATCCAAGGAGTTGATCTAGGAACACCCCCCTCAGTACTTTGAAGCTTGCATGCCTCAATGGCAAGTTTCTCACTTCCGGCGACAGGTATACATCAATGACCTTCGACCAGAAGATTTTGCATGGTGGTCGACGCCAAGTCCTTTATTCCCACCATGTAGATTGTACTGCCGTAGCTTGAGGGTCATCATCCTTATCGGTGATTCCTCTCGCGCTTGTTAACGGTTTACAGCATTGACCGGTAATCAAGCGATGTCTTTCCATGTTCGACTTCAAGAAATTCTCACATGGATCGACTTGTACATCGAGTGAAGATCGGAAGAGATTGAAGACCCCTGATCTAGTTGCATCCATCTGGGCTGCGATATATATTCAGGGCATAAAGACATTTGATATGTACATCATTGCAACAGATGATCCTCCTTTTTCAAAGGATGATAAATTCGGCAGAGAATTATCAGTCTAGCATCAGACGATCGTCTGTTCTATGTACCAAAATGTATTTATAAAGCTGAGCATGGGAATGCCCGCCTCAGCTAGATCATGAAAAATGTATGAAAAATAATGTATTTTATTGTATCTTATTACAGGACACTTCTCAGCAGATTGAATGAACTTCGGATCCTCTCAATAAAGCATTTCACCCGATAAACGACCTCATACTTTAGGGGGCATCTGTTATAGACAATTTTGTGCCTTACAGCAACGAGCATGAATTGTCAATAATCCAAGGGATCCAAAGTTCCCTAAACATGATGTTCCTACCCCTAGAGGAACAAGGTCAGCAAACCAACAGCTCTCTGATCAGTTCTCCACCTGAAAACACTCAAAAACAAGCAATCCTGAAATCAAAGCAGGTGCTCCACTGGGTTTCTGCGCTGAAACACAACTGCTCCATGGTGTACCTGCGTTGCAAAGCAGGCAGAACAAAGCCCACCTGCGTTGGGCGAGTTTGGACATGTGGCAGAGTGAGTCATAGCTTTGGAATCTTCCAAAAATGACACTTGGATCAGGTATTTCGCCTTGTGATGAGTCAGAGGCTTTGTTTCTCCAAGTGGAAGCAAGGTTCACCAAGTGGACTCAAGAACTGAAGATCAACTAAAGATTAACTGAAGAGAGAGAGGACACAAGGCAGCTACACATCAGTTGCAAGCTGACTCATCCTTTCTCAATTCATCTATATATTGAGCTCTCTCCTTTGAGCTCAGGAGGCTGGAATTTTGTGCAAAGTAATGATATGCTGTTGGTTTCATTCTTGAGTTATTGGGTGATTGTTTGAGAGAGGTGAAGAAGAGCAATTCTTTCTGCTGGGAGGTGTTGCTGGGTTGGAGCCTGCAATGGTTGTAATCCTCTCAGAACCTTTATTTCTGCATTAATAAAAGCTATTGAGGTTCTTCTATGTGCTCTTGTTTCATTTGTATATTGTGATGATTGCATATTTGGTTTACACTAATCCATGAACCAGTTACGATTGCATGCCTCTTGTAGTTTCCTTCTTTGTTGTTTTGCAGGATCTCATTGTAGCTGGGCGAGCAGAAGGACAAAGAGCTAGGAGCAAGCGGCCAAAGAGTAGAGTTTGGATTCGACATTAAGCGCAAGGCAACGGTTAGTGCTTTCTCCATTCTCTTTTGCTTTCATAAAGAAGAAAACCTTCAGTAGTTTGCTTTACAGTTGTTGCTAAGGAACTGTCACCCTTAGAGTGGGTTAGGGTCATCCGAGTCGGATACTTTTCCCTACAACAAATAAGGTGATCAAAATTGGAGTGTAATAACCAGAAAAAGGAAAAGGAAATCTCCAATCAGTGCAACAGAACAGAAGGATAACTGCAAATTAATAGCTTGGTGAATCCCTCAGGATCCTTCGATCCTGAGGGATCACTACCTTAACAATTCTCTGTATTGTTGGTATCATCGTTCGACTGTTATAAGAAGGGGCAACATTGCTAGCCTGAGGGGGGGCTGATTGTCATTTTTATGTAACTTTTATTTGTATTTGAAACTTTGATCATCGATTCTCATTGAAGATCGATCCACTGTAATTATGTTTTGAAGTTTTAATATAAATCTGGTTTCCATTCTATCTTTGATTCTGGAGTAATTTCAAGCAGTGTGTCCCTGGAGGCTAAGGGCCCGGCCCTAGAGGATCACTCGCTCCTGTATCATATTTCTGATTCATGTGTGGTTTGATTTCTTTCATCTACTCTATTCAGTAATCTGATGTGCTTTACTGTTTTACATATAAGCTCTGTTATATATACTTGGTTAAATACTATTGTTATCTGTAACAAGAATGCTATGTTAATGTTCTAACATTGTATCACATTGTTGTTCCTTTTGAAAAATTGATATAACACTGTTATTCCTTACAGATTGCTGTTCAATTATAGTTCAACTGTGTTGTATGTTCCTAAATCAGTACTATCGTATGATTTATTCTTAAATTGTGATTGTTTTTCATTCAGAATTGTTGTTTTGTTAAAACTATTGTTCCGTTATAATTAATGTTATTTATAATTATGATTCATGCGTATTGTATCAAAGCTCAGATTACTGTTCTCTTTGATGTTAAGTGTGTTGCGTGTTTAACTTGAGTTGCTGTTCCATACTTTATTTCTAACAATCTGTTGTTCCATTTCTATTTTCTGTTCAATTCGAAAGTTGTTACTTAATTTCTGTAGATTATAATTCTTGCTGAATTCATTTCCGTAGATTAAGGGTTTTCTATTCAATCCGGTTAAATAGAGATAGGTGCTGTTCTATTTCCTGTTGATTGAAGATGATCATTGCTTTGGTGTGTAGAAGGTTTGAGACTGTAGTGAACATCGACATACACTGTCTAGTTCCCAGTTTGACGATCCTTCCTTTGAGTGCCTTTTTGATTGTATTAGTTTACAAAGGGAAGAGTTACTGTTACTGTACCCTTGACTGATGAATTTTCTAAATGCATGATTTGAATTCTAGGTTTCTTGTTGCAAATAAGTTTCATTCCCAGCATCCATTTACTCTTGTATTAAAGAGCACTATACTACTAGCATTACTCTGACAAATGACCGCCTCAAACTGAGTACACTCTTTGAAATAACAAATTGTTCCTAGATTGACAATTAATGTATGGTAAATAGAGGTAAAAACAACCCTTTTTACTACTCGACAACCTCACCTCTTCCTTCAGGGATCATTATTTGAGGAAATGAACCCTATGCAGCCCCAAAAAGACAGAATTCTACTTTCTCATAGAATTTAGAGTTTACTTTACTTGAACTAGAATTTGATTAGTTTGCAAGTATAAGATTCAATTAAATTTCTTCCATATTCAGTCTTACAGTATATCTCATAATTATTTCATCTTTTTTTGCAAATTTTTCTCATGCATGAATAAGACAACTAGCTCATTAAACTTTGTTTTGCTAGCTTATTGAAATTCTTCTTGTTTACATGATTTTTTGGAAAATATCATTGTTTGATGCAGTGCAGGAGTTCCAGAAGTAGAGAGAGATCTCATAGAAAGAAACCTCCTTCCAACCTCATCCATCCATGACCATTCCTCACTTTCACTAAGACCCTCACCAATTTCATCATTTTTCATGGAAACTCCTCCAAGCATGTTGAGCAAATCCAACCATCTCCCAACCTTGGTTTTGAGTTTTGAGTGATCCTAGGAATTTTATCACTCCATTCCACCCACCAAACACCTTCCCTAAGCCTTCCATCACCTTCATCACCCATCGTTTTTCTCTCGGCTGTATCCTGTAGAAATACAAGGAATCTTGTAGGTTTTTAGGACATGTTGTATATTTTTCTGTAGTGGCCTGTTTTGAGACCGAATTGAGGGAAAACCTCTAGGAAGCCACACAAGGTCACCTAAGGGTCTCCCAAACCTTCCAACCATCCACCAACATCCCTAAGCCACCTGCCACATCACCAAAAGAGATTAGCTTTCACACTTGTCTTTCCATAAAAAGAACAAAAAGAAAAAAACAGATTTGTTGTAGCCACTTACATGCATAGTAGTAGAATGTTGATGCTTTGAATTTACATGCTTAAGATAGTTGAATTTGATACATGTTAATGTTAATCTAGCATTCTTTCGGAAACATAGTCTCTTAGCAGTTAGTTAGGAAATGGTGTGTTTTTAGCATTGGATTTCAGTCTTTTTCCTTATTGCAATAGACCAACTTTCTCTTAAAGTAGATTTCTCTTTCCCTCATCAGTAATAAAGCTTCTTATGAATCCATAAATGTTTGGCTTGACAAAACCTAGTGGTCTCTCACCAGCTGAACAGTGACAAAAGGCAGAACCATCACTTTTACATGTGTATACAACATTGTCACCTCCAAGTTTGTATAAACCCCAGGTTGATAAAGTAAACTTGGTAGCCCCAGGAGTTGCAACATTCTTGCTGCAATACTGGTCCTCGTCAATTTTTGTTGAAAAAATACTAGTTATTTTTGAGCTCCAGACTTGTGGAAGACATTGCTATGCAATTTTCTGTTTTGATAATGAGAATGAGCTTTTTCCTGTTCCAGCACTGAGTTAACTGAGAGAGCTGAAGCTCTTGCATTAGGGCCCAATCCTAGCAGCAAAGGCTCCTCTTCTTGTATATGTATGCTTTGATTAATTTCATAGATTCATGGTTAAATTGTCCTTAGAAGTATTTCATTGCAAGTAGTGTATATTTTATTAGTTTGTTTATTAGTTTGCTTCTATTTGTGCTTTACTTTAGCAGTAGGTTAGAAGGGATATCCATCCATCCCTTGGACTTTCAAACATTGAAAGTGATTGAAAAATTGAAATTTTGTACTGAATGAAAATTAAGCCACTGAATGAAAACTAACTAATTGAATGAAATCTTACTTGCAGAATGGAAAGGAAAGAAAAGAATGCAGAATGGAAAAGAAAGAAACTAAATTACTCTTGCAGAAATGAAACTACTAGCATAATATTAGAAACAAGAAATGGAAGAAAGAAAGCAGTAATCACATTTTACTCAGACACCTCCCCGGAAACGGTGCCAAAAAGTGATGAGCACCATTATTGCAGCAAGAATTCTACAACTCTTGGGGCTACCAACTTTAATTTATCAACTGAGGTTCGTACAAACTTGGAGGTGACAATGTTGTATACACAAGTAAAAGTGATGTATCTACCTTTTTTCACTATTCAGCTGGCGAGAGACCACTAGGGTTTGTCAAGCGAGACTTCTATGGATTTAGAAGAAGCTTGATTACTGATGAGGGAAAGAGAAATCTACTTTAAGAGAAAGCTGGTCTACTGCAGTAAGGATTAAGACTGAAACCGAATGCTAAAAACACATCATTTCCTATTTAACGATTAAGAGACTATGTTTTAGAAAGAATGCTAGATTGACATTAACATGTTGAAATTCAACTATCTTAAGCATGTAAATTCAAAGCATCAAAATTCTACTACTATGCATGTAAGTGGCTACAACAAATCTGTTTTTTTCTTTTTGTTCTTTTTATGGAAAAACAAGTGTGAAAGCTAATCTCTTTTGGTGATGTGGCAGGTGACATAGGGATTCTGGTGGATGGTTGGAAGGTTTGGGAGCCCCTTAGGTGACCTTGTGTGGCTTCCTAGAGGTTTTCCCTCAATTTGGCCTCAAAACATGCCACTACAGGAAAACCTATAGGATTCCCTGTATTTCTACAGGATACAGCCAACAAAAAAATGATGGGTGCTGAAGGTGATGGTGTTATAGCTCCAAATACCACCTTATGTATTTATGATGCTTGGTTTATGGCCTAGGGAAACCCCTCCTTCCAGACTTGATCCAAATATTCAAAAAATAGTGTTTTACTCCCTGTATGCGACTTTTCCCTGTATTAAACACGTGTACATGTGGGTTAGTCTATACCCAACCCACGTATATGTATTAAAACACTTAAAAAAATTAAATTTCCTTAATTATGGGTGGAGATCATGATTTTACCTGTTGATTACCTATTAGTGCCCGTGGCCCAACTATTCCCAACTGTTTCCCAACTAAAAAACTACTTTGGGAGAAGTATAAAAAGACTTCAATGGGAAGGCCTTAAGGAGGAGAGAAAATAGAGAATTACTCTGTTGAGATTATCCCCTAATCAAGTCTGAAGATCCCTGTGCTTCAAGCACTTCCCCAAGTTTAGGAAACCCTTGTTTCCTTGAGAGTTGATATCCTTTCACTTGTGGGAGATATCCTTGTGTTGGTTATGGAAGGAGCCTTTTGAAGACCGGGACTGGACGGACCTGGAGGATGGTTCTGCTTGGAGCCAGAAGAGGAAGACTCAGGTGAACTCTTTCTATGTTTTGATTATAGTTATCTGCAATAAAAGAAACACTGTCTTGTTCCTGATATCAACTTTGTTCATGCATTTGATGTTATTGTTATGGTTTATGTATGAATGACTATTTCAATGTATAACTAACCATCTATTTATATGCTATAGAGTTGATTTCACTATAATGCTTCATCTATATACTGCTGTGTCTCTTTGAATTGGTTGTTTTGGAGGTTCAAAGATCGTGAGGAGTTGCAGAAGGTTTGAACCCTAGCTGGAACTACCCGAACGAAGGACCCCTGGGTATGTACATCCTCACATAGTTTGCTCGTTTAAGCATTTTTCCTGAGTTATTTGCTTGTTTCTTGTTGTGGATTACTCTTGCTCTGCTAGGGCTCTCACCCAAATCCCTAGGGGACTTTATCCCTTAACAAAATTGGCGACTCTGCTGGGGACAACAATCTTTTTGTTCATAGTTTGGGTTATTTTATGCCAATCAGGGCTCAGCTTTTAGTTTTCTTGCTGTGATTATATTGTATGCTCCTGTAGGAGCTCAGACTTCAAGTCTAATCCTTTTCATCAGGCCTCATTTTTGTTTTTTCTTGTAAACTTTTATATACGTACCTTTGTCGGGTTACAAAAGCGTATACATGAAAGTTTCACTGAACTGAAGCCGCGTATACACGGGTTTCTGTTGGCTGAAACACATGTACATACAACGGTATAGAGACAAAATCACATATACATTTGTTTTTCATGATTTTTTCAAGTCTTTTTATCTGAAAAGGTTTGTTTCTTGGTTTCTGTGCTTCCTGAGTGGTCAGTTTCTGCTTTCAGATTTTAGTTTTTCAGCGAGCCTACTGTTTCGAGTTCTCTCCTGCTTTGAAGATTTTTTGGTCTCGGATTGCTTTATAGTGAGTGTTATCATTTGTGTTTGAACACACAAGGTTTCTTGTAGAGACTCTTGATTGTTCTGCTTTTCTAGAACAAAAGATTACTTGCAATCTTTGTGTCAAACTTCATTTTTATGGTTTGGTTTCTTTGCTTCCTGTTAAGTTTGTGACCATTCACTTCTTCTTGATTTTCGAAAGTTGTTGTTGATAAATTTGAAAGTGTGCTTTTCCTGATTTCTTGATTAGTGCCTTTAACCTATTTTTTCTGCTTTTGGGATCATTTAGTGCATCTTGAAACATCTATTTTTCTAAGTTTTCATTCGTGTTGAATTGACAACTTGCAAAGTTTCTTGGCGACTTGCTTTTGATCTTTGAGTCTTTGATAGAATTTTGAGTACTTTTTAAAAGTTGCTTTTATTGATTTTTTGAAAAAGAAAAGTCCTTCAAAAACATTGTTTTTTCTTTCTTTGCCGAATTTGTGTTTGGTTTCTTTTGGTTTTTTGAGAGTGATTTGAGACCTTTGTGTTTAGTCCTTCTTGTTTTGGGAAAGATTTTGTGTTCAAAATTTTCATTCCTTTCAAAACACTTAAGTTGGATTATAGAAAAAATTACTTTCATTTTCTTTGTATAGTAATCTATAATTTTTGCATCATCATGTACACTTTTCATTAGGGCAGGTTTGCATTATTAGAGCATCAATAGCTTTTTAGTTTTTGTGAGTGTGAAGTCTGTTGCAAGAAAAGAAAAGAAAAAAGGTTTATTGCTTTAATAGAAGTTTCTTAGAACCCAAGTAGAAGTTGCTTTTCATCGAAGAACAAACAAATGCATTGCATATAAGTTAGTTTTTCATTAATTTCTTTTGCGTCAAAGAACACTATCAGTTTCACTTCCGTATGATCCCTTTGACTTAAAAAGAACAACTACTTAAAATCAAGTGCTAATAAAATAAACTAGAACTTTTTATATTGTCAATAAATACACCAACAAGTTTTAGGTTATTTAGGGCCTTGGATTAGGTGAGAGGAAAGTAAACTCTCCAAGGTCACTCTAAACTGTCAAACATAGAAGTCTGAATAGAGAGTGAAAATCCCATAGCATTAGGGAGACCGGGAAAGCTCTGTGACTGGGAGTTATGCACGAGGGTTTTTGAAGATAAGGATGAGAGATACCCCCTCTCTTACTTGTTGGATCTTACCTCATGATTGTTCCACCTAGCTTCTGATACGAGTTTGTATCTTTAGTTGCCTATCCTGGGGATCGAAATAGGTGGCTGCAGAGGGGAATCCTGTGGCACCTGAGGTCGACATTGCATCACTTTCAGCGGTACTTCTGGAGGGCACCCTTGCAAAGCTTGGGGGCTTGCACTGGAAAAGGCTGTTGTTTGGAGGTCAGCGTAACTTCCTCTGATACCTTCGCTAGTAGACCTAGGGTGTAATTACCCCATTCTATTTTTGGAAGGCCCTTATTATTCAGTTTCTTGTATTTTGGTGTCCGGTCCTAATCACCCATAGTGGAAATACTTGGAAGTTGTTTGACTACTGAATTCTTTTAGGGACATTTTTAGTGCGTGTTCTATGCTCGTAGTCAGCCTAGATTTCAATTTCTTGAGTCTTTAAGTAGATCTTATTAAATAATTCAAAGGGGCTGACCGATCGCTTAGATGGTCCTGCAGACTTTGTGGGCTTTCACTTGCAAGTCCAGAGGCTTCTTCTAGAAGGCGTAGGAGTGATACTGCCAGTGGGTTCCACCCAGTGGCAGCCGACATATTGAGGATTGATCCTCTGCTTGGGGGCATTAGTATACAAGATAGGCGTGGTACTACTACAGAGCTAGAGAGGAACACCCTAGTTATTTCTCAAGTTCTCTTCCAGTCGGAAGATAATATTGAGGTAGAAGAACTCTCAGAGCTGTTAGCGGCTCCAAATTCTCCTCTGCCTTCAAATCATCCAGACATAGTGTTATACGTTGGGACTCTGACACATAGACCTTCAAGTCTAGGTCCACATGCACACATCCCTTCGATGACCACTACTGGAAGCATGGCATCCACCACAAGTGGTACAAGTATGTAGACACCTATATTAGTACAAGGGGGAGGAACCATTTCCATCCATTCTACATCTCTATTTGGGTTTACTGCTAGCACAACCTTGTTTGGGTCTACTTCCATTCTGTTGACAAGTGGAAGTTCCCAAGCGCATGCATCCAGTTTTGGATTCTTCCCTTTTAGTATGCCTTCTCTAGGTATTCCTTCAGTTCCATTAAGTGTACCATTAACTGCCTCCACATCCATGATGAATGGATCAACATCTTTTTAGGGTTTTCCTTATGGAAGTGGTCATATACCACATTCCAATCAGATGGTAGGATCTATGCCTTTTTCTTTCACGACTCAAGGTAGCAATCCCTTTTAGTGTTGGAATAATCCTGCAGTTAATGGCATGGGAACTGGGAATCCATTTTTTGGACAAAAAGGTAATATACCATACTCCTCGGTCAGTTCATTTCGAAGTTTTCCACCTTTCGCTAATGCATGGAACCCTTATCAAGGGTTGTCCACTCCCTATAATAATTTGTTAGGGGGAAACTTCGTCGGTTACGGAGGTGTTTCAGCTAGAGTTGGCAAACTCTGAGTTTTGTTGGAACACAAGGGACACCTTTTGGTTTAGCAGGTTCTACGAGCTACTTCGGGCAACCTGGTGCCTTTCAAAATCCAGGCCATTCTTTTTAGACTTTCGGGAACCCTACCCAATCTGGGTGGAATCCCCAAGGTCCTCCGAGACTTTCGTTTCTGGCCACGCTCAATCTACCAGACTTGACTAAGTTAATGAACGATCCATTCAGATACAATCTAGCTTGGCCTCCGGTCCCAACCAAACTTCCATCGGATATCCCAAAATTCGAAGGGAAGAGTGGGGAAGACCCGGGTAACCATGTAACCACGTTCCATTTATGGTGCTCATCGAACTCCCTCATCGATGACTCAAATAGGTTGAGACTATTTCAACGCACCTTAATTGGCAATGCGGCTAAGTGGTATATAGAGTTACCAAGGGGAACCTTTACATCTTTCACCGATTTGGCTAACATTTTCTTAAACCATTTCCAGTTGCATGTCCGTTACGAAGCCAGAACTGAACTTCTGGCCAATTTTCATAAGGACATGACCACTCACATTTCTGATCATATTCAGGAATGGAGATGGAGAAAGAGGTTCATCAAAGTCAAAATTCCACCTGAATTTCGTCTCGAATGGTTTTTAAAATCATTACAATCGGAGATCTCCAAGGATGTTTCTACGTCCGGAGTATATTCCGAAGAGCAGGCTATCTTTCATGCCCAGTAGTTATAACTGATATATTCTCAGTCTGGGACCCTTCAGAAGATCTTGCCTGATGATCCTAGATCCACGGTTCATGTAGCCAAATCGAAGCCAAGCCCGCATGTTGACGGTATTATTGGATAGATTGATGCGAATGTGATGAACCTTCTGAGCCAAAGCCAAGCCCACATGCTGACGGTATTATTGGATCGATTGATGCAAATGTGATGAACCTTCTAAGCCAATTGTAGCAGTTGTCTATACAAACTGCTTCTTCCAATCAGGTTGCATTGTCTACTACTCCAACTTCTCAACCTTCCTCCGTAAACATTGTTCAGGCTTCTAACCCCAAAGGAAATCAAAATTCCGATGCGAAGAAGAAGGGACGAGGTAAAAATAAGAATCAAGATGGGAAGGGTAATGCGAATAAGCCCGACAATAATGCTGGTGAGGGTGAAAATGAGGCTAAGAAGAAAGTTAAGTTCCCATGCAAGCTATGCAGTGGGGACCATTTGACTCATCTCCACCCAAAAATTCAAGATGCTCAACACTTGTTAGTGCAACAAGGGTCTTCTAGCTCCCAGGCTATCTTAACTAACCCTTTCCCCCAAGGGCAGCAGTTTCTTGCTGGCGTGAATTCAAACCATGGTACCTTTATGGAGGGCAACCAGGAGGGGGACAATTACTCATATGTTTTCATGATGGGTTCTCACGTCAATGTGGCCACACGGTCACGTGATTATGGTGAAGCTGAAACATCCAAGGATAAATCTATTCCTAGAACTACAGATCCACTTCATATTGAGCGACCCTCTATCGAGTCTATACCTCGGGTACTGAAAGGTTCCGCTAAATGTGCGACTATCAATCCTAATGCTAGGGCAACCCAGAATTACTCCATTGTTGAGGATCTGGCTCAGAGTCCATGCGCGATGTCTGCTTTAGAGGTACTCCAGTCATGTCCTGCTCAAAGAAGTGCTTTGCTTTCAGCAATGGGGGCAGTGGATCCAAATAATTCTTTAGCTCTCACTTTTGATATGCATAATGTCAAAAAGAGACTTCCTCATCATATGAATTTCCAGATAAAGTATACTTACCAGAAAACTAACATTTTTCGAATTTTTATAGATGAGGGAGCTTCCACGTGTGTCATGTCTATGTCATGTTGGAAGGCCATTGGATTGCGTTCAGCCATTCCTTCACCCACACTCTTGATTGTATTTGATGGTCATTCTCATAGGCCACACGAGATTATCCCAACCTTTCCTATATGTGTTGGAGGAAAGGTCGTTAACATCAAAGTAGAAATTTTTGATGCCAACCTAGATTACAATCTCCTCTTAGGACGAAATTGATTTATGAAATGGATGTCATTGTTTTGACTCTATTTCAAGTCCTTTGTTTTCCTCATAAGGGGAAAATTGTTAAGGTTGATCAATTGGATTACTCTCCAGTTGACCCTCAGGAAAATTTGGATTCTATTGTTCCGTTGGTGGAAAACCCCCATCAACCTATCGAGAATCTAGGAGTTGGGATGTATTCTTCATTGATGGGTACATTTGATTTTCCCGCTCCTATAGCTAGAATAGATACAATTTCATCCTCCAAGGAGCATTTACAGAAAGAGTTTGTTCAAACTCATTATTTTTCGGATCCTGGCGCCTTATCTTCTTCTGTGACCACATCAGATGATGGTAATGTGGGTGAAATAGAATCTCCTATGTCTACAGCAGAGCTTAGATATTAATCTATTGATAACTCTAGATGACCTTTCTACTCCTTCTTTAGAAAAGGAGTTAGATGGTGATGTGGCCCCTACTTGGACCCTTGATTCCACTTCTGCTTTGGATTGCTTAGATACAATTTTTCCATTTGACGAAGCGATATTCGAAGCAATGATGGTTGTAGATCGACCATTGGAAGATTTACATCATCATTTATTTTTCCATCCTCCTTTGCATGAAGTCGAGTCTAGGTCCTCCAATCTGCCTACTAGCGATGTTTGTACGGTTCCTTTGGCTCCAACACAATTTTCTGCCAAAGGTAATATATTGATTGGCTCAATGACTGTACCTATAAACATCTCTAGGAGCAAGTTGGCGGAGCCTCTTGATGGGCTCTACCTCAAGAAGTACTTTTCCTAGGCTACGACTGAGCAATGGCTTCTTTGTATATTTTGTATTTTTGTACATATCTTATCGGGAGTTTTCATGATATCGACACTTTTTGATCTGCTTTGGCAGGTGTTGATGGATGACTTGGTCTATTTCGGATTCGTCGATGGTGCTAGTCGGCACACTCGAAACCTTGCTTCTGAAACTTGGGTGATTTGTTATCCAATTGGTCAGTTGATGGTATCAAGGGGAGTATGTATTAGTCCTGAGTCAAATAATATGGCCGAGTATACTGTCGTCATTAATTTACTATTCGAAGCTATTTCTTTGGAATCGATTCGTCGGTAGTCTATCTTGATTCACAACTGGTAGTGTCAAAATTGAATAACATCTGTCGAGTTCAAGATCCTTGTTTATATCGCCAATATTTGAGACTGAGGGTTGTTATGGCTTAAATCTACCTCAGGCTAAGAGGGGTAGGTCTAGGGTAACATCAAACTACGCTTAACCTGGTAGCTAGCCCTACCAGGTCGGGAGAGGGCTCTCTCCTTGTAAATCTCAAAGAAAATATGGCAACTAAGGCTTGATATGACTGATATAAAAACTAATTTTAGGCTAGGTATATGCTCAAAGGAGTTTTATTGAGTTTAATTTTGGTTTGGTGGCTCAATTGTGAAAGGCAGATTTGGGTCTGGGGAATGGACATAGTCTTGCAGAGATCTCTATGGGGCGAGGTAGGAAAATGGTTTGGCACTTTGAATTGAATGAGATGGAGAGATTTTATACCAGTGGGGAGTTGGAGAGGGCATGAAAAAATCAGGGATCCTCTTCAAAAAGCTGAAAACATAGATAACTAAACAAACCCTAGGTAGAGCACTACAATTTCGATGTATTCTACCTTTACCCTTGTTTGATTTAGTTAAGATGAAGAAAAGAGAGATGATGGCATACATAAAACACATATAAACTTGCAATTACAGAAGGAAACACAATACCAAATCAAGATGCCACAAGAATCCCATAAAGCGTTGTAAACCCTGGTCAATTCCTTTGCCAAACTGCTGAAAATGAATGTACAATAATGCTCAAAGCATTCACAAGAGTCCAACCTTTACAAATGACTGAAGAAGTACTAGATATAGGTAACAAAAAAATCATGCTATGCTTTAGGGGTCGAATTCATGAGTTTAGGAGTTGTTTCAACATGATCTAAACTAAGAACTGAAAAGTAGGCAGTGGAACAACTTGCCTCTAAAACCTAGGAAACTGATTCATTTAGTTCAAAACCACCTATACATAATGTATCTACTTCCATGAGTGAATTTTCATCATTTTTACATAAAATTCCATCCATTTACATCAAATTACAACATGAGTTTAACCATGAGAGAGAGAAAAGTCAATTTGAGAAAAAATTAGGCAAAAAAATAGAGTTTTTTGACAAAAGGGTCAACTTTCCATCCTGTGCGCCATGCCTCTGTCCTTGTGTAGTCCCTTTTTGTAGCTGATTTTGGAGGCCTTCCCGTGCACAAAATTTATTGCCAGTGGGCTTGTTGGAAAGGTATGTCTGTCTATTTTTCAGAATAGGTGGAATTTCTAAATTTGGTGTCCATTTTCCCCTCCAAAAGCGAGTTCTCCCAACACTATTTCAGTGTGGCCAAAAAGGGGCAGAAAGGGCATTTTTGAGGTGTTTTTGACCCTTTTAGAAGCTCAAAACTTGACAAAATTTCTTGGCCATTTGTGGGAATTCATATTTTTGCATGAGGAATCCAAAAATTCTGAGTTTTCCTCCAAAGGATGTCCCTATAAAAAGCGTGCGCCAGGTGGCGCGGTGCACCAGGCAAAAAAACCCATGTTTTGCTCCAAAAATTCAAAATTGACAAAAAGTATCCCAAATTTCTTGAAATTTGGGCTTAGTGTCTTGCATCAAGTGCTATGTTGGGCGAAGGAAGCCTCAGCCAAAATCTTGAGCTTGTCTTTCTCTTTTCTCTTCCTCAAAGCTTTCCTCAACTTGGCCTTCAAAGTCCTAATTCTCGCTTTGTAAGCTTTGTTTCTCTCCAAATAGTGATAGGCCATGTGCCTCAACATCTTTTTCTCTTCGTTGGCTGCTCCAAAAACTTCTCCAAGTGCATGTTCATCTTCTCCAACCAAGACTCCTTGTCATTCTGTAACTCTTGTTCAATGGAAGTCAAAGTGACATGGTCCTCTTTGTCATTTTGCCTCTTCAGTTTAAACATTTCTAGCTCCATTAGGCTTTGCTTATCCTCCAATTGTTTGTTCTCTTTCTTGTTCATAATCTATATTATCCTTGTGAATCTTCTCTTTGCCTTTGCTTTGCTGCATATCATAGTCATATTCACTGTCTCTTTCCATTGTTTTCCCTTGGTTTTGAAAAATGTGATTATATATGAATGGTTTGTGGATAATAGTATGGAATAGGATGGAGGAATGGAATGGACAAAGTGTATGGGGAAGGGAGTGTGGAAATGTATGTGTGAACAAGGTTTAGGGATGTGAGTAGAGTTTAGGGAGTGAGTAGGATAAGTGTGTAGGGTTTTAGGGATAGGGGGTAGGATGAGTGGAAATGAGAGAGGGGAAGGGAAATGAGACTTGGAAAATGTAAAAATGATGCAGGGGAATAACAACAAGAATGACAAATTTTGAAAACCCTAGGCAATTTTTCAATACATTATGCAGCAAAATTGGGTTTCAATTTTCACCAATTTACACACTATGGAAGAGAAGAAAATCCCTTTCAATGGAAATATGGGAGTTTCCACTTACTTGAAAGGACGGAGTTTGGAAGATTTGGAGCTTGGCAAGTCGATTTGAGTGAAATTATGCTTAGAGGACTGGTGCGCCGCGCCAACACACAAGTGCACCGCGCCACTACCCAAGTGTGTAGCGCCTCTTTAAATTTTATAATGGTCTGCATCTTTGACACATGGAAGGTGCGGTCAGGTGTGCTAGAGACATTAAGATGTGGGACTGCAGGTAAGACAAGAGAAAGTGCAGAGCGCCAATTCTGTGCGTAGTGCCTTTTTGTAGAGCAGTTTTGAGAGCCTTTCCGCTGTCCAAATTGGGTGCACAATAGCTCTTTGGAAACCGTATTGAGTCTACTTTCCAACACAACTTGAATTTTTCAATTTGGAATTCATTTTCCATATCAAATGTCAAATCTCCCAAGAATGGTAAAAATGTGCAAAATGAGGCTTCCTAAAGGCAGAGTGTTGTTGCAGGTAAATTTTGAAGGTCTTACTCAACTCCAAATTGAGCTCATGATAGCTCATTGGAAAGATATTTGTGTCTAGTTATCATTTCACGCATCAAGAAAGTCATTTGGGCAACTAGGCTAGGAGAAATATGTATTTTCCCAAGGCTACTCCAGAGGTGCAGCAACCCTCCTGAGGAAACTATATTTTTGACATTTCTCTGAAACCATGATAGCTGTGTAAAAACTAAAAGAGGATTTTCTTCTTGGGTAATTGGAGGACAAAAAACTCTCACTTTTTCCAAATTCATATTTTCTTGCTCAGAAACACAATTTGAAGAAAAACCATCCCTTTTGTGTGATGAATGGCTTGTTCCTTCGAATGACTTCTTGACAAATGATGGAGATCTGATGTTTGATGATATGAAATTGTCTCATACCTTCTGATTTACCTTATGCCTCCTCTTCTTAGATATCTCTGATCCCATAGCCAACCCTAGCTCAGTGGGAGAGGAAATTAGGGTTTGTTCTTCTTTTCTTTTGCAGGCGGTTTGGTGCTCAAGATGACTTGATTTTTGCAGCGGTAGGTGCTTGTAAATATCACTGGGTGACCAGGAGCAGCTTGTAGATACTTATTACACATAGAAGACACTTAAAATTACATAAAATTTGTACAAGAAACATTGGAAACCCTGCTTTTCTTCAAACAGGGTTTTAAAGAAAAGTCAATCACTGAGCATGTGATTATTGAAATTTTTTTTGCCGAGACTTTATTTGACCTCCTCATGTGCCTACTAACCATTATTGAGCTTTTACAAAACTTTGACGACAAAACCTTAGACCTAATGAGACATAAAACCCTAAAAATGGCTTTGCAAATGTAATGGTAGAAAATGACTGTAAATGACTTGAATTTGTGAAAATAGGTCAGCAAGTAAAGACCATGAGGGAAAATAGATAATATGCCACTGCCATCAGATGATCCATGATCCTAATGGAATGTAGATGATCGGATGAGACACTTAAAACTATAATGCAACAAGAGAATTTTGATCACTGATGGAGGGACGAAGATACCGACACTAACAAGGGTGTTGCAAAGATCCTTTGTTTATATTACTTATTTGCACATTCCACGATCTAATAATTCATTAGCAGATTCTATCGCTAATCAAGCTTTAGATTGGCACATCATTCATTCATCAAGATAAAATCAAACATCAAAAGTCAGAACTGTATATATATATCATAAAATCACCCGTGTGTACATGTGTAAAAAAGAATATACAAAATTGGGACTAAAATGTCCATAATCATGTCTGGTACATCTAATGGCCCGGCTTAGGATAAGCGGCTAAGTAGGTGACCACTACTTTCGCCACATGCCAAAAAAGGCGAACCCAGTCGTGTGGCACTCCTACCACATGGCGCTGCATATCCTTTGGTAGATCTTCTACGACCTCCATTGGTACCTGGTGGGTCAAGCTCACCAAGTTTCGCTGGACTGCGTATACGAATCTCTCAGTCTCCGTAGCCGCTTTTCGGCACCTCTGCCGTGACACTTGTGCGGCGAAAATCCATCTGGTCATACCGGACCCACATCTGGAACATGATCATTATATCAGACATTTAATCCCATCAAAAATATCTTTAAGTTCATTTTCATATTTTAAAAACACATAAAAATCATAAAAATTGACAAAACTTAAAAAAATGGTTACCTATCTCTCCCCATGCTCTGTCTAGTGGCAACGCTAGATCTGGATCTCCCCTGAAATCCATGCAGGCATAGGGATAGTCATCTACAACAATGATCTGATGCTCCCACTAGGAGAAGAAATCATCGTCAAAAGCAGTTCTCGATATCTGATAAGAACTGATACTCTGGGACATAACCCTGGAACCTTCTCAAAGAAGAAGGAGCACAAAATGGTCCCATATCCGAAGTTCTTGGTTTGTCCCTTCTAAATGGAGGATAGCTGACTCTTCATATTGGTTAGAAGAGGTGTACAACAATTGAACACAGTAGTGAGACAATCTACAACCAAGCTCATGGATAGTTGTGACGCTTGGTGCAATGAGGCCAATCCGTTTACCCTGGCTATGGTGAACAGTATGATCCTCAAGCACAAACTCTCTACATGTTTGATTGGAATTTCACTTCCAACCTTCTCCGGATGCCCTAGACAGTATATATGCACATAGTATTCCACTAAAAGACTATCTCGTGATCGTCCAGTCGAATGCACCACTTCTCTCCTCCAGGAGAGTCTAGTAATAAAGTAAATATCTTCTATCTCTATCCTTAAAGGCATTTGATCAATAATGAACGTATCATCTTCGATACTCCAGTAACGGATCAACATTTCAAGCAAGCGGGTGTTTTCCTTCATATTTGGCATTTTGAAATTTTTTAATAAACCACATCCTCTCAAGGCATCCAAGGCATGTTGATAATTCATAACCTCATCATTGACAGTAGCATGTTTGCTTTCCCTTCAGGTGATTGTAATCCTGAAAGAAAATCAAGTTTAACCGTTAGATTTTTATGTTTTAAATTCAAACCGCATATACGCGGGTCCATTTCATACACAGTCATGTGTAGGGCCTGCGTATACGTGGGTTTATTATAACCAACCCATGTATACGTCGCGTTGGAATTTTTGACATAATTTCCAATGGTAAAACCTCAATTTAAATTTCTAAAAACAATCACAAATTGATGCAAGCTAGATTTGGGGGTTACCTGGTGATTTTGAGTCAATTTGAATGGTCGAATTCTTTGAGGGGCAAGATTGCTTCTTTTTCTCCACAAATTTTGCTCTTAGCACAAATGGTAACAATGGTGAGTCAAAAAACTATTTTATAAGCTTTGAAAATGTCAATTTTTTTCAAAACTTGATTTTGTTTTGTCTCATGTATCTTTTAACTTGGGAGCTTGGAGTGTCGAGAATGGGTTGTTTTTCAGGACATTTTGGACGCTTTTTCGAAAATTTCAAGTCGGTTCCATGACTACTGACCCGTCATGGCAGGTATCATTTTCTCACTGGCATATAGGTTAGGAAAGCCATTTTTCCATTGCATTTTGCATACTAGCCTGCATTTGTCAATACACTTGCCATAGGGTCGATCCCATCGTGTTATGGTTCATAAACTATCTTCACTCACCGATTTTTTAAAATAATGACATGATGGTAGAGCCATCTTTTTCATGGGCATCATAGTTAGCACCTCACTGACATTGATTTCCCATGCTACTTCATTGAGTAGGCTTGGGAGTCCTCTCTAGTCCCGCCATGACTTATGCGCTGAAGACTCATTCCTCTTTGATTCCTCGCTTTGTTCTGGCCTTATACCCTAGAGGCTCCTTTGTGTTGAGTTGTACTACTGCATTGCATTTTGACCATTTGCACCTTTTGGCCTTGAGCCGGCTTCACTTGGACTCGTGTTTAAGCCACTTTTTGACCATGTCTTCTGCAAAAATCAAACTTGCAATCCCTTAGCTTCTGCAACTTGACACACCTTCAGACCCGTGGAAGGAACATCCCTTTGAGTGTCCTTGACTAGTTTCGCCTCCCTGCATTGAGCATAGGAATGTTCCCATCCTAGGAACTAGATCATTTGTTTCACTGACACTCGTTCTTTCCACTGTACTATAGCATTCTTTTATTCTTTTTCCAGCTTAAAGAAAAAGACAAAAAAATTATATATTCCAAAAAGAGCAGGAACGGGACAATATTTTCATTTGTTGTCGGCAGCTAGAGTCAGTCATGTCGCCCTTGAAAAAAGTACTCAAAAGAAAGTCTCTCCTCCATTTGGGTGGGATTTAGTTTGACTTAGGTACGCCTTAACCTTGTTATTGAGTCAGTTCTCCTTTGATTGGTTATCTCTTCCAATCATATGGAGAGTTTGTTCGTTCCTCCTGCATGACGAACTCATACAAAGTCATCATATGCTGCCACATGGTCATCATTGAGTTGTGCTTTTGTTCAATGGAAGTAAGCCTGAGTCGGCCTCTCTACGGTGTCTCTTGACCTATTTTTCAGTCGGCCATCCTTGTTTATCAGTGCCTTGTCTATCATCACATCAGTTATATTGGTCCTTTACTCGTGCCGGTTTGAGAAGGTCTCCATTGACTTCTTGTTGGCGGGTCTTGTCCTTATTGACGACGACATCTTGCTCTGAGGACAGGTCTAGAGCTGCACCTTGGCCCTATTTTCATTATTGATAAGTCACCTTGTGCTCAACATCAATTAGTATCATGGGTCTTTGACTGAGTGGTTTCCCTTGTGTTCGACATCAGCTTACATTATCACACATTGGGATTCGTGCAGTGCCTTGGTTTCCATTTGACCCTATTGGTGGATTCCTTGCCTCTGTGTTAGCTTTCATTATTGGTTGGTTCAGAAGGTTTCTATCGTGCGCTAGCTACATCTTGTGTACGCCAGAAACGTGCTTTGGTTGGGTTACTACATCTTTTTCATCTGATTCCTTCCACATTATTGGCCTACGGGTTACACTGGTGCTAGATTGATGACGGATGCCTTAATGCCTTCCTTCTAGCGTATCTTTCCCTATTGACTACGACTCATTGTTTTGGGGAAAAGGTCTAGAGTCCATTTGGCAGTACCTTGGGGTTTGCAGTCATCAGTGGCAGATCCTTCGCTATCGATAGTGGGAAACCATCATTTTCTCCTGATTGATAGATTCTTACAGGTGTTCGACTTCAGCTCATCTATTCACACTTGTTAGATTGTACTGGGTACCTTGACTCTCATTATCATTATCGGTGAGTAGTCTCGCGTTTGTTAACAATATACATCAATGACTGGTAATCAAACGATTTCTCACATGGTCGACCTCAGATCATTTATTCCCATTGTGTAGAAATGTACCATGGCGGTCAATGAAGACCTTGGGTTGCATCAGCATTCTTTGGTTCACTTGATAGTTTCTCCTGTTGCTGCTAGTTGACACCATTCCACATTATATGTTGCAGTCCTTCACAACGACATCTTATATGCTGGCATCCGAGTTGCGATGTAGTACCATCTTATTCCATCATGTTCATCTGGTACTTTTGGGATCAATTTTTGACATCAGTGGTCAATTCCATCTTTCAGCTTCATTGATCATATTCTTATATGTGATATTCAGACATGTACTTGTTCGATCATGATCAGATGATCCATTATGTACTTTCAGTTCCTTGTACTTGTATACATAATGGATCTACTTGTACTTGATGTGCGGACGTGCTTTACTTTCTCTAAGCATGGGTATGCCTACCTTAGACAGTGGTTCTTTCTGATCTTCTTTTGCTGGCTTGGCAGGCTGAAATTTGGTGAAGTCCTTCCCAGTTTTTGACATGTTTCCTTTCCGTATACTTAATACAGTTCAGCCATCATGTTCCCCTTCTGACCTCATATATTAGGGGGCATCTATTATAGCTCCAAATAACACCTTATGTATTTGTGATGCTTGGTTTATGGCCTAGGGCAACCCCTCCTTCCAGACTTGATCCAGATATTCAAAAAACAGTGTTTTACTCCCTATACGCGACTTTTCCCTGTATTAAACGTGTGTACACGCAGGTTAGTCTATACCCAACCCACGTATATGTCTTAAAACACTTAAAAAAATTAAATTTCATTAATTATTGGTGGAGATCACGGGTTTTACCTGTTGATTACCTATTAGTGCCCGAGGCCCAACTGTTCCCAATTGTTTCCCAACTAAAAACACTAATTTTGGAGAAGTATAAAAGACTTCAACGGGAAGGCCTTAAGGAGGAGAGAAAATAGAGAATTACTCTACTGAGATTATCCCCTGATCAAGTCTGAAGATCCCTGTGCTTCAAGCACTTCCCCAAGTTTAGGAAACCCTTGTTTCCTTGAGAGTTGACATCCTTTCACTTGTGGGAGATATCCTTGTGTTGGTTATGGAAGGAGCCTTTTGAAGACCTTGGAGCTGGAAGAGGAAGACTCAGGTGAAATCTTTCTATGTTTTGATTATAGTTATCTACACTAAAAGAATCACTGTCTTGTCCCTGATATCAAATTTGTTCATGCATCTGATGTTATTGTTATGGTTTATGTATGAATGACTATTTCAATGTATAACTAACCATCTATTTATATGCTATAAAGTTGATTTCACTATAATGTTTCATCTATATGTTGTTGTGTCTCTTTGAATTGGTTATTTTGAGGGTTCAAAGATCATGAGGAGTTGTAGAGGGCTTGAACCCTGGCTGGAACTACCCAAACGAAGGACCCCCGGGGTATGTACATCCTTGCATAGTTTTCTTGTTTAAGCATTTTTCCTGAGTTATTTGCTTGTTTCTTGTTGTTGATTACTCCTGCTCTGCTAGGGTTCTGACCCAAATCCCTAGGGGAATTTTTCCCTTAACAGATGGAAGGCTTAGGGAATGTGATTGGTGGGTGGAATGGAATGAGAAAATGCCTAGGATCACTCATAACTCAAAACCAAGGTTGGGAGATGGTTGGATTTGCTCAACATGCTTGGAGGAGTTTCCATGAAATATGATGAAATTGGTGAGGGTCTTAGTGAAAGTGAGGAATGGTCATGGATGGATGAATTTGGAAGGAGGTTGCTTTCTATGATATCTCTCTCTACTTCAGAAACACCTACACTACATCAAACAATGATATTTTCCCAAAATTCATGTAAACAAGAAGAATTTCAATAAGCTAGAAAGGCAGAGTTTAATGAGCTAGTTGTCTACTTCATGCATGAGGAAAATTTGTAGAATAAGATGAAATCATTGATGATATCTACTGTAAGACTGAATATGGAAGAAATGATAATTGAATCCTACACTTGCAAAGTGATCAAATGCTGGCTCAAGTACAGTAAACTCTAAATTCTATGAGTAGAATTCTATCTTTTTGGGGTTGCATAGGGGTCCTTTCCTCAAATCATGATCCTTGAAGGAAGAGGTGAGGCCAAGACACCTACTGACAGATTTTTGATTCTCTTCTTACCCATTCTAACCTATTGCTGATGTAAAGCACAAATGGAGGAAAACTAATAAACAAACTAATCAAATCTACACTACTGGCAATGAAATACTTCTAAGGACAATTTAACCATGAATCTATGAAATTAATCTAAGCATACAGATACAAGAAGAGGAGCCTTTGATGATAAGGTTGGGCCTAACCCAAGAGCTTCAGCCCTTTGAGTTAACACAATGTTGGATCAAGAAAAATCTCATTCTCATTATTAAAATAGAAAATTACATAGCAATGTCTTCCACAAGTATGGAGCTAAAAAATAACTAGTATTTTCACAACAAAAATTTGAATCTTAATGAGGCTCTAGGCCTATTTATTTATACAACTGAAGTCTCCAACAACTTCCTTAAATCTAGGGAGGCTTGGCTCCCAAACTTGAGATGAACTAACTTTTTAACTGTCACTTTCTTTGCTGCCTTTTATTCTTCATGACTTGGCTGCTTGTACTGTGAGCTAGTGTGATTGATGGAGGAATATTCAAATGAGGGAGGAGTAAATGAGGAGGATTTACCTCCTAAAATCTCTCTTCCTTGTCCCATTCGAGTTTTAGCCTTTAATCTTGGCAAAATTCCATGATTTCCTCTCACAAACCCGCATTCAACACACATTAGTCCACTAGGCATAGTATCTCACTTTGACTCATCTCATTAAACAAAATATAATCAAAACATGTAATAAATTGTGAGAAGAGTTGATTTGACTAAGCTAGGAGGTGAATTAAGGTCCATATAGTTACCCAATGATGAGGCTCATCATTACCCCCTACTGAAAGTGTTGCTCATCCTCTGAGAAACTCAATTAATATCCATATCTTTCATAGCCCTGGTGGCCTCCCTAACATCCCATGCTTCTACTGTGGTTTCCTCTTCTTGTGCATAGAATCTTGCCTTCCTTTCTATCTCCTCCCAACTACTTTCTTTCTTCCTCTTCTTTCCTTCGTTTTAACATTCCCAAGAGTAGTGGTGGACTGAGTCTCAAGCTAATCCAATTGACTTTGAGCCTTTGGATGGTTTGCTTGTACATGGGTGTCTTGTTCAGTGCTTCTCTCATTCTTTGAGGAGAATGGTACTCTCTAATTTTCAAACTGTATGGCAAAGTATTCCATCTCCTTTGGCAAGCTTGCATGCTGTCATCCCCTAACAGCCTAAACATATCCTCAAAATGTGTAATTGCTTGCTCTTGGGCAGCAATATACCTCGGTGCAAGTTGAGTATAATTTGCAAATAAATTATGTGTGCTGATGATAGCCATTGGATTTGACTGCTCATATCTTATCATGAGAGGCTCTGTTTGTTCCCTTGCCAATATCTTCTTCATTTCTGCAGCCCTTGCTTCCTCATGGTTCATCCATGATGCCAAGGCCATTAACTGTAAATCCCCTAGTTTTGCATTAGGGTCCCATACATTCAGATCTGTCAAGGCCATGTTATGCAAGTAGAACTCAGACATCTTAGCCCTATCCTCCAATGTGCTTTGATCACAAAGATCAATGAATTGTCTATAATCCTGGAATGGCATAGTGCCTCTTTGTGCTAGGGTATTGATTTGGAACTGCAACCACTATTCCTTAAGGTATAATGCATAGGACTTAGTTTGCATCCTACACTGGATTTCCTCTAAAGATAGGCTAGCAATGGTTGCCAAATGATTCTCTTTTTCTTGCAGTTGTCCTTTCAACCATGCATTTTCTGCCTCCAACTGATTTTTCATTATGGCCTCTATGTCCCTTAGGATTCTTAGTTCTTTGCCCATTTCTTTGAGCTTTTCCTCCATGTGAACTATGTCCTCTACTCCCTTGGACTTTGAAATCTGCATCCATCTATGTGTTCTAGCTCTTTCTTTCTCAAGCTCAAAGAATAATGGGATGGAAAATTTTTGTGGAATGACCCTACCCCTTTAAATAAATTTGTAGTAGGAGTCAAGGTTAGGTTGAGGACTAGGTTCGCTTAGCTCTAGGTCCTCCTTCTTTGGTTCTTGATGCATATTTCCTTCCTTATCTAATTTTTGAGTTTCCTGTAGGTGTAGCGGAGTTTCCTGTAGGATTACCTCTACTTCTTTAGGTCTTGATGTGTATCATGTAGGATGTCTTTTCCCTTGGATGAGGCAGATCTAGTCACTTGCCTTCTCTCATAAGTGATAGGAGACTCTGGGGAGGTTTCTGCTGAGTATCCTTCTCTTTGAGTTTTAATAAGAGGATCCATCTTTTCCTACTGTTTAGGTGAGTCTTCAATAACAATGGGAACCTTGGTGGGAGTTTGGGGTTTTCCCCACCTTATCCTTGTACTCTTCCTTGTTTTAAAGTATAATGGGGTTTTCCTTTGTCTTTTACCTTTTTGTTTGATAGGGGTGCTAAGGGTAGTGACGGAAGCTGCGACCTCTCCCTCAGTGGGCTCTGTAGACACCCTAGGTGACTCCTCCTTGTCTTCTGCCTCCTCTTTTCCATTCCCCTTTTCATCTTTGTCTTTCTCCTCTTCTTCACCTTGTTCATCAGTTTCCTCCTTGGCATCTTCCTTTGTTTCTTCACCACTTTCCTTCTCTTTCTCTTCCTCTTCTTCCTCATCTATTTCCTCTTCATCCCTCTCTAGATCCTCATCTGTTTCAGTTTCCTCTTCATCCCTTTCACTAGAAGTGGGGCTTTGTCATATGTGAGGGATTTTATATCCTCCTCTGTCTGTATGTATCTGAAAGTTGCCCATGTGATAAGAATTCTAAGGTTGTGGAGGGAATATTCTATGATGAGTCTAATTAACCCATGATGGGCCAACTACTGTTAGTTTCCTTCCTTAACTTTTATGCTCATATCTATCAGGGATTGAAGAAGGAAGTAGGGTATGCTGAGTCTGTGGTGAGGAGGTGTATTTGCTCCAAACCTCAATTCTTCAAAAAAGCCTAAAGTGGTATCCATATACCACACTATACCTACCTTTACATGATATGTATTTTATAAAGTGGTAGCTTATTTCATTCCAGGGGTATGGTAGGCTTTCTCTTCTCACTCCATTCTTGTCTTCCATGGCCTCCTCTCCCTCTAGAAAGAATTTCTTCTTTGCAATTTGGCTATTTCCCTTATCATCATTTCTCTAAGGAACTCCTAAGGGAAGTGTGGTAATTTTGCTTATGAGTTCAGGGGTGAGCTCTATGGAGATGCCTCTCACCACTACAGTGGCATGGGTCCTAGTTAGTGGAATGAGGGAGAAAGAAAAATCTCTGGCTACTTCATCATCATACCCTCTCAATTTCTCAAACCATCAGATTATGCCTTGTGAATATTTCTAGCACAGGATGGTGTTAGTGAATCCTCACAGTGTTGATGGGATCCCTTCTATTAAACCCCCCTATCATTTTTTCTGGTGGAAGGAGGAGCAGAGATGTATGATACAAAATTTTAATGAAGGAGGAAATGGAACTAAAGTTTCAGTGGATACAATTCTCTTACACAACTATCAATTTCAATCAAACTAGAAGATTTTTTTTGTTCATTTCTCTTGGAAAAATGGGAGGAAATATAGAGCCTACATCCTTACAGTGCTTGATGTAGCCAACCCTTGTGTTTCCTCCTTTGAAATTTCTTACTGCCAATCCCGTAGACTACCTGATTGTATCCTGTAGGATTTTTGTGGGATCCTGTAGGATTTCTTGTAGGATCCTGTAGGAGGTCCTGCGCAGGAAATAATGAAGCTTCCATCTATTGTAGGTTGCTTAAGGGTAAAGAGAATCTTTGCTAGAGTGAGCCTAGAGAATATGAATGCAAGTATGTGTGGGGATCAACATTTATTTCCTCTTATGGTCGCGTTGAGTGAGGTGGTGTGCTGGTAGCCGAGGTACAAATTTCTATTTTTGGACTGTTGGTCCCCACTACCACATCATCATTCCCCTCACCTCGTAATCGACTCCCACTTCAGGCATCCATAGTCTTAATTGCTTTCGACCTCATCCTCCTTTTCTTTGACTTGACTGTTGCCACCTGTGTGAGGACTAACTGTTTTGTCCTCGTTGACTGAGCGAAGCTAGCCAAGTTAACTAGCCACATTTTGCTTATACACTAACTCATTCACAATATTTACATCTTTTGATTACATTATACAAATAAGAGAGTGAAGAAAAATACTTACCTGTGGTAACACTACCTTGTTGCAGTTTGTTGAAGAAATGAGGTGTTTGCTATATGTTGGTTGCATGTGATTTCTCCCTCTTTTTTTCATATATTATCCTTTAATGATTTCTTTTATGTGAAAGTACTTGGTGTTAAGGATGATGATGCTACTACTGCTCTGGAGGAGCTTCTTCTGCCCTTGGATCTCGATGCTTGAAACTTGCTCCAAACTATGATTTCTGTTTGGTGGGATAGGTTGCTACAGGATTTCCTGTAGTTGCTTCTCCCTCAAATGTTTTAGTCATATTCCACTGCTGGGGCATGAGGATGATGAAAATGGAAAGAGAGGAGGTCTAGGGGTGTGTGAATAATGAAAAATAACCTTCAGGTGCTATTCCCCTTACTCTCCGTCTCATCTTTTTGTTCTATGCTTTTTTCTTGAAAACTATAATTTTTTTGAAAACTGATTTTTTTAATGATGAACGTAGGGGTGATCAAGGTGGAGAGTGGTATGGTAATGTGATGGTGATGTAAGAATTTATTTTTTGACATGGGCATGCCATTTTCTTTCCCTAGGGTTGCTTCCTTTAGGATTCCCAAGCCACTATAATTCCTACAGGATCATCCTGTAGGTTTTCAGGGGATCCTGTAGGTTTACAGGGAATCCTGTAGAAAACACAGAACCCTTGAAAATTGAGTCAAATGAGTGAAAAAAATGAAAGGAATGGTGGAATGGTGAAGGATAATGAATGGAGAAATAAAAATATGAGTTGAATAGGTCCCTTTTGATTCTCCATTGCTGCTCTGATCATCCTCTTGCTGACCTGCAAACAACATTTTCATATTTTTCTTTTCTCTTTTTTTTTTTTTGAAAACAACTAGTCTGCCTCCAAGAGGTTTTCATCCTAGCTAATTTCCCTGGGCGCCTCAAGAGAGGTTTTCACCCATAGATATTTTTATTTCTCTTTTTTTTTTGGTTTTGACACCATTGGGCCACCTCAAGAGGTTTTCAACCCAATAGTGGGACTCAGGCGCCTCATGGAGGTTTTCACCTAAGTCTCCTTATTTTCTTTATTATTTTCTCAGTGACTTGATGAGGTAGGAGCTGAGACTTGCTCCACCACCATCACTATTTTGTTGATACCACCTATTAAATCTTGTTTTGACAATGGCCTTTTGTAAACTTTCAATCTGTACCCATTAAAAAGTAAAGGAATGGCCCCTGCATCTATGGTTCTGATCTGCACTAAACCATTTTCATGACATCTCTCTATAACATAAGGTCCTAACCATCTAGTCCTTAACTTGCCCTTAAATTATTTATATTTAGAATCATATAACAAAGCCCAATCACCTTCTTGAAATTTCTTATCCTTGATGTTCTTATCATGCCAGATCTTCCTCTGAATTTGAGTTACCTCTGTGTGTAGGAGGGCCTGCATTCTGAACTCATATAAACTATTCAACTGGAGAAATCTCTTTTTTTTTGCACTGCTGATATCTTGATCTAGTTGGGCTGCCATCCTCAATGTATTATACTCAAATTCAATGGAAAATAGGGCCCTCTTCCCATAGACCAGCTCATAGGGTGTGAATCTAGTGGTGGTCTTCCAGGTGGTATTATAGGTCCATGTGGCCTTAACTAGTTTATCTGCCCAATCTTTTCTATTATTGCTAACTACTTTGGTTAGAATGCCCTCCAACGCTCTGTTGGTCACCTCCACTTTCCCTTTAGCTTGTGGGTGATAGGGAGTGGAGGTTATATTCTTAATCTTGTGCTAGCTAAATGAGTCTTCAATCATGTTGGAGGTAAAGTGGCTGCCTTGATCAGTGACCAGTTCTCTGGGGTACCCAAACTTGTAGAATACATTCTACCTTAAGAACTCAACTAGCTTCTGCTCTATTGCTGCCTTGATTTCCTTTGTTTTAGCCCATTTAGTCAGATAGTCAGTGCACACAATGAGATATTGCTTTTGCTTGGAAGGAGGGTCAATAGGCCTAATGAAATCCATGTCCCACTTGTCAAATGGCTTGAAAGTCAATTGAGGCTACAGAGGCATTTCATCCTTTGGCACCGATCACACTGACTAGTATATTATTTCACATCTTGCTGAAGATTGGGCCAATAATAACCATCTTGTAAGACCTTCAATGTTTTCCTCTTTGCTGCAAAGTGACCTCCACAAGGCCCATCATGACAGGTCAGAAGGATGTCAAATACTTCCTCCTCCCTGACACATCTTCTCAGAATTTGATCCGAGCCTAGTTTTAAGAGGTTGCCCCCAATCCAAGTGAATGGGGTGCTCTTCCTCACAATCTCACTTTTCTCTTTGGAGGAAAAGTTTGGTGGGAACTATGTAGATACCAAATAGTTTTCTATGTCAGAAAACCATGGAGAGAGAACTGAAATGGTGAATAAGTGTTCATTCGGTAACTGATCATCAACCATTCCTTCCTCACCTGCAGGCAAAGTTAATCTGGACAAAAAATCTGCAACAACATTTTCCTTGCCAGGCTTATCAACAATAGTTAGATCAAATTGTTGTAATAAAAGTAACCATCTAATAATCCGAGCATTCACATCAGGTTTATTCATTAAATATTTGATTGCAACATGGTCAGTATGTACAAATGTTTGATAACCTGTAATGTAATGCCTAAATTTTTTCAATGAATGCACAACAACCAGGAGCTCCTTTTCGGTTACTGTGTAGTTCAGTTCAAGCTTTGAAAGATTCTTACTGATAAAGTAAATAACATAAGGAAATTTTTTGTCTATCTAGCCTAGAGATGCTCCTATGGATTTTTGTGAGGCATCAACATGTATATGAAAAGGAAGTGCCTAATTTTGGCCTCGGAGAATCAATGCAGTGGTTAACTTGGCCTTCAGGGTGTCCAGGGTCTCTTCACAACTTTTTGACCATACAAACTCAAAGTCTTTGGCCAACAACCCAAATAAAGGATAATCTAACTTGATGAAGTCTTTTATAAACCTTCGATAGTATCTAGCTAACCCTAGGAAACTTCTAACATCTCTCTACTTTTGCGGAGGTGGGAACCTTTGGATGATAGCTATTTGGTTTGGGTCTACTTGCAGTCCTTGCTAGGATACTGAATGACCTAGCACAGTCCCTTCATTCATCAAGAAATTACATTTTTCAGGACTATGTGACAGGTTCATTTCAACGCATTTGTTCATCACCTTATGTAAGTTGGACAAAGCCTCCTAGAAATCACATCCATAAGGTGTAAAATTGTCCATATAGATCTCTACTGCATCATGTACTAAATCGACAAAGATACTCAGGACTTCTCTCTAGAAAGTGGCAGGAGCATTGCATAGGCCAAATGGAAGGACCCTATAGGTGAAAGTATCCCAGGGATAAGTGAAGGTGGTTTTATCCTGGTCTTCCAAGCTGATATGAATTTGATTGTACCCACTGAATCCATCTAGGGAAGAGAATTTTTTTTCCCTGCTAGGCCATCTAGCACTTGGTCGATGAAAGGTAGAGGGAAATGGTCCTTCTTTGTGGTTTTTTTTAACTCTTTATAATAGACACAAATCCTCCACTTACCATTTTTCTTTGGAACCACCACCAAAGGAGAGACCCATTCACTGTTGGAGATAGGGTAAATGAATCGTGCATCTAGCAGCTTTTGCAGTTCTTCTTTGACTATATATTTGAGAGCTGGATTCATCCTCCTCTGGGGTTGCCAGACTGGTTTGCAACCTTCTTTGATATAAATGTGCTCAGTACACACCGAGGGGGGCACTCCCTTCATTTCTTTGTAACTCCAAGCAAATGGATCCAGATGTTCCTTGAGCATGTTGCACAACGTTTCTTCTTGGTGAACAGAAAGAGATGGGTTGATTTTCAAAGTTCTCTCAGGGTCAAATTCTATGGTTTTGACACAGATGGGATTGGAATAGACTAAGCATAGATCAACTTGATGGTTGTTCTGGGTTTCCTTTACCACTTCTTCTAAGGACAATGTGCTGGGAGTTGGACTTCAGAGTATGTGTTCAATAAAATCATCTTCATCCAGTTGTCCCCCTCCCATGGTTGTTTCTAAGGTATAGAGTTGGGCGGAATAAACTTCATCTTCCTCCTCGTCTTCCAGCCATAAAGGTAAGTCATGTTCTAGAGATGGATGGGCAGGAGGATATAGGACTAAATTCTTGGACATATGCTTATTCTTGATAGTCATATTCCCAACCCTGCAGCTAATGTAGGCATCAACAGGGGCTAACCAGGGTCTCTCAACGATGAGAGGGTAACCAGTAAGCTTGGACTTAGGCTGGAGAACTAGGAAATTTGTAGGGTATTCCCAAGAGTCAATGGAGACCATCACATCCTCCACAATCCCCTCAAGGGTCACTGTGGAGTGGTATGCAAGATGCAAGACCACTATGGTCTTTTTCAATGAACCCTGGAGATTGAGCTTGAGCATGGTGTCCTTGGTCATCAAATTAATGGAAACCCCAAGATCAATCAAAGTGTGTGGGACAATGGTGCCATTGGTGTGCACATCTACTACAGGGCTTCGAGGGTCCAAATACTTTGGAAATATTACCTGTCCCAGAATTAAGTCAGACAACTGTCCAATGACATTAATGGCAGGGGCATCTCTTCTTCGCCTCCCTGGATGCTTGAAACACTTCTCCTTAATCAAATTGTTGTAAATAGGAACATCTTTTATAGCTTGGAGAAGTGGAATTTTGACACATAGATTTTTCAATTCTCTGAGAAGTTCAGTCTCTTCTGGGGTAGGCTGGAGTGGTTTGTTTAATCTCTCAAGAAAGGGTGGTGGATTTACTTTAGGCATTATTTCTTCTCTTTCTTCCTCAACCTTCCTAGGTGGAGGTAGAGGTTGGTTGTCCGGGAGTACCTTCCCAGATCTCAAGTTGATTTCCTGAATCTCCACAACATAAGCAAGATAGGATGTCGCTCCACTGTATACTTGTTGTGCATGTTTGTTGTTCAGGTTCGGATTTAGCTGGGAAAAAATCTAGGGTTGTTTAGGTGGAGTAGGGTGTAAAAGCTGTGGTTGAGCAGGTGGTGAAGGAAATAAAGCTAGAGAATTGTTGTATGGGGGCCTCCACCCCTAGGGCTGTACATTCCATTGAGGTTGTGGCAGAGCATATGGTTGAAATGACTAGCTGGTTGGCTAGGAATGATACTGAGGTGAAAAGAACCAAGGAGGAGGTGTATACCAAGAAGGATGAGTAGGGGGCCCCCAAGAAGGTATGGATGTGTTCTGGTTGGGGTTGTAATATGCATGGAATGACCCTTGCATGCCCAGCTGGTATGGCCTAGGCCCGTGAGGTATCCTTTGGTTTATGTAGCAGAGCTGTTTAGTTACCCCTTCAGCTCCTTGATAAACAACTTTTAGTCCGGGGAGAGAAGGGCACTTGTCCGTGGAGTGGTTTTCTTCATAGATTGAGAATATTTCAATAGAATTCAATGGACATTCATTCCTTGGGTGCCTACTAGTGCATCTAGGGCAGAAAATTTCTAAGGCTCTCTCTCTTTTTGAGTGATTCCACTTGGAAAGGGGACCTAAGACATCCTAGTCAATAACAAAATTTGTCCCATCCAATTTGGATTTGATTTTCTTGGTCATTCGATGAATTATAATTTCTTATAGTAAATCTGTAACATCTTGTAGTAAATCAGGGGATCCTGTAGGAAATCCTGTAGCACCCTATAGGAAATCCTATAACATTCTGTAGGAAAGCTTGTTTTGAGCCCGAATTGAGAAAAATCATCATTCAAGCTAGGCTTAGGCCTCTGCTTGACCTCCATGCCATCAAGACCATTTTAACCCTCTTGCTCCACACTTGTCTCTCCCGCCAAAGATCAAGGAAAGATTATCATTTGCATTTATAAAGAAAAAAGATTTAAAAAAATGAGTTCTTTTATATTTACACATGCACACAACAGTTAGTACTCTCTAGATCAAATTTCATGCTCAGTTAGTTTAAATCATCACATGTGATAAATAGGGTTAAGCTAGGTTTCTTTTACATTTAGTTCATGATCTTTATGCAATTAGAATAGGTTTCTTTCCTTGTACTTTCTTTCTTGCAATATGTTAAGGTTCCATTTCAAACATTTCATTTTATGCAATTAGTTTAGGATTTGACTTCAGTACATGAACTCCATTACATCATCATAACAAAGGAAGGACACATTGTATGCTACACATATAGTGCCGATGCCTCTTAAGTTTGTATGAACCCCAGGTTGATAATTAAAGTCAGTAGCCTTGGGAGTTGGAACATTCTTGTTGAAAGTGTTGCTCATCCTCTGAGAAACTTAGTAACCTCATTGTGCCTCATCCATGGCCCTTGTGGCCTCTCTCTTGTGCATTAAGAATCTTAGCTGTAATTTCTGCAAGGACAAGCCCAAAAACATATCTGTGCAAAGAAAAATCCATGTTTCTTGAGAACATTAGCTTCCTTTCTTACCCTTATTCAAGATGGGTTCTTGAATATTTTTCAGTTTAGCAAGGTCTTCCATATCCTTATCAACCTTCTGCTACCTTTTTCCACCATTTGGACACCTCTAAAACCTTCAAACTTCCTTTAGATGAGAATTAGGACATCCTGTAGTAATTCCTATCAAAACTACAAGAACCCTTGTTAAAACTACAAGAAACCCCTTTTGAGCATAAATGATATTCTGAGCCTAGGACAGGCCCTCAACTTGACTCCCATGTCTTTTTCCCATTTTTAGGCCTTGGAAAAAAAATCTAGAAAGAGATTGGATACCTCTTGGAAAACATCTTTTCATCACTGCAATTTGAGTTTTGTTTTGATGGTGAATGCCTCATTTCCTTTTGTTGCCTTCTTCTTATCTCTTGTGGCCTATATGACTAACTAATGGCCTTGGAGTTCTCTGTATTGATTAGGTCTCTCTTAAGCTCTGCCATCTTGGGGTTTAGCATAATTTGTTCATTTCTTCCTTCTTGTAGCAACATTATGCCTTCCTGTAGCAATCATTCCTCCTCTTTCAGGGTCTTCTAACTCTATGGGAGTGATGAGAAATGATGAAGAGGGATTGGATGATGATGCTAGGGCTCAAAGGGAGTAGTTTAGGTTTGTGAAAATGGAGAGGATGCTCTGTTTTTTTCAAGAATGAAATGGGATGGATGAATGAGGAATATATACTGAATATGAAGTGGATGGAGGGCTTGGAGTGTTGTGGTGAATTTTGCTTTTGAAAAAAGTTCTTCTTTTAATTGTTGTCCTCATTCCTGGAAATCATAACCCTTCATAATTTGACTTTTCAATATTGCATGAGTGAAGGAGTGAGCTGCAATTAACTAGTTGAAAGCGGATGAGACTACTGACCCATCCTTAGCTTATAAAACCTCATCTCTCATGCATTGACAACAAATTTCTAACCATAATATGCTCAAGAGAAGAGGTCAAGAATATTGCATACCTGTACTTACCTGATGGCCTTCCTGTAGATGTTGTTTGTTGGAGAGTGAAATCCTTGCTTGTATTTGCTGCATGTGTTTTTCTCTTTTTTCCCTGATGTTGTTCCTTGATGTGTAGGTATTGGATGGTGATGCTGATGAATCCTCAATGTGTTGGTGGGTTCCCTCTTATTAAACCCCCTTGTCATGTTTCTATGATGGATGTGGAGGGTTGTATATGTCTCCTTATCACTATCTGATGAAGCCAAACTTTGGTGTTTCCCTTTAAAACTACTCATTGCCAATCCTGTAGGTGCTATTCTATATCCTGTAGGATCTCCTATAGGATCCTGTAGGTTTTCAGGGAATCCTGTAGGTTTTTAGGACAACATTTTGTATCCGACTTGTTTTTTCCATATCTCCCGAACTATAGAATGAATTGACTTGAAACTTTATGAGAATGTTGCCATTATCATTATGCACCTCCCCATAAAAACATTTTGGTCAATGTATGCACAGAGCTCGAGATAAACTAAAAATGGCTGAAGGTGATGGAGGCCGATTTCTTGGAAACCATTCAATGGAATTTGCTGAAATTGCTTGGGCATGTTACCATCATCTCAAATATACACTCCCACTCAACTACCTATACCACCATTTCTAAACCCACACATTGAAGTAGCTCAACCCACTTACAATGCTGAGGTACAACACTTCCAAACATATCCTCTTGAGTTCAATGGTATTCACCATAGCTCAGGAAGAGTATTGCAAAAAAGAGATTCTCTTGATATTATTGAAGGACTACATCCAGAAGAAGAAGATTCGAAAGAGAAGATCAAAAAATCATGGGTTGCACTTGATGAAGAGAAAACATCAAAATCAGAGATTGAGAAAGCTCCCTCATGGTTACCATCAAATCCTCCATGTATTCAAGAAAACGATCAACGAAAAGAGGAAGATTTGAAGGTCATGGTATTGAAGAAAACATGAAGAATGATCCAGATTAGAAAAAAGACCAAGGACATCACAAACATATTGAAATATGGTTCCAGACAATCACTAAGTTGCAACAATACTCTCTTCTTCAATTGTGCTTGTATTCATCAAAGTCAAAACATTTTATCACTCAAATTCAGGTACCTATCAAAACATACATTTCAAGCCTACACATCAGTTTTTCTGTCATCTTGATGTGCACATGGCTCCATTGGAAGTATTATTATACTTGAAAGTGATTTTGTTTTTCAAGTAGAGTAGGGAAAAAAAAATTTTGAAAAATAAGAGAAAAAAGTAAAATCTCAGGTGAAAATCTCCTTTGGGAAACCTATGATTGGCTCATTGATTGAAAACCTCCATGAGGCGGTCAATGGGCTAGAAAAAAAAAGAGAAAAAAGAAAAATATCTTAGGTGAAAAGCTCATTTGAGGCGCATAGGCAGACCTACTAGTTGAAAACCTCATTGAGGTGGCTAGTAGGTCTAGAGAAAAAAAATAAAAATTGCTCCATGTATATCTCTGATGAATGCATGTACTCTCCAACATTTGCAAGCAAAAAAGAAAAAAACAAAAACAAGTTGGTACATCCATGGGAGGGGGACAACCAGATGAAGATGATTTAATTGAACACATACTACAAAGTCCAACTCCCAACACATTGTCCTAGAAGAAGTTGTAAAGGAAACCTAGAACAACCATCAGATTGATCTATGATTAGTTGATTCCAAACCTATCCATGTCAAAACCATAGAATTCGGCTCTGAGAGAACTTTGAAAATCAACCCATCTCTTTTTGTTCACCAAGAAGAGAAGTTGTACAACATGCTCAAGGAACATCTAGATGCCTTTGCTTGGAGTTACAAAGAAATTGTTGGAAATAATACTGAGAGGGGGGGGGGGGTGAATCAGTATTATCACATTAATAAAACTTTTTCAATTCCATAATCAGATTCATATATGCTACTTCCACAACTTCTTAAGATTAAGTTAATCGATCTTCAATGAGTGCATTAGGACATTATCAACCATATTATCAGTTAACAGATGCAGTAACATAAAGTAGATCATCACACATAAGGCACACATATGAACACAATGATATAAGGTGGAAACCCAATGCGGGAGAAAACCACCTGCTGCAAGTCATCTCAATCTTCTTCTTAATAAGAAAATTCTTTTACAATATTTGTACTGGTGCAGCCTTATACCAGTACGGGAGCTACAACCCCCTTTGCTCTTGTACTAGCCGATCCATTTACTAGTACGCAGGCTACTACCTGCTACAATGCTCCAAAGATTTCTTTTAGCTCTTGTACTAGCTTAGATACTAGTATGTAGGCTCCGGCCTACAATCTTCTCCCTCTAAGTACCACGTTTCATCAATTTTCATACTGGATACATTGAGGCACAACTCATAATCTTGAAAAGCCACATTTCATCCAATTTTCATACTGGACCCAACAACAACATTGAAGCTCAAACAACCTTCTGAAACACCCAATCAACTGTAGTAACTAGATCAACAATAATAGGACCAAACCCAGGATGCAACAATGATAAACAAAGATTTTAAGAGAAGGAAGCACCCTGCTCAACTGCTAGCCTGAGTCCGGACTCACCCTGCTCAACTGCTAGCCTGAGTCCCGGACTCACCCTGCTCAACTGCTGGCCTGAGTCCCTGGACGCACCCTGTTCAACTGCTAGCCCGCGTCCCGGACGCACTCTGCTCCACTGCTAGCCTGCGTCCCTCGCTCTGAGTCTTTTGAACTGCCTGCGTCTCGGCGCACCTGAACCCTTCTGCGCCTGCGTCCGGCGCACCTGAACCGGTTCGCTCCTGCGTCCCGGACGCACCTGAACCCTTACTGCACCTGCGTCTCTTTAGATATGAAAGATATAAAGACTTCAAGACTAACCCAAACAGTCAGATCTACAGATCTGATCGTGCGCCATAGCGATCATAGTCCATTAGAAGATTCGCCTTCATAGATCTGGACTAGATCTCACCAAAAGATATTCAACAAAGATGGTGCTTAATCCAAATGAACTCCTTTGCTTTATATAGGCAAGCTCCTCCTCAAAACATGGAACAATACCACGAGCCGACACCATAGGAACACAAAACCGTCGGCTAGATACCACACAAGAAACCCCCACGTGCTTTTCTCTGCCTTGAAATGTGTGCACTGGGTGGACGCACCCCCTGAACGGCTGGCCTGCGTCTCTGGACGTGGGTTCTGCATGGATTACCTGCGGGGACGCACTTTCTGTAAGGTGTACCTGCGTCCTTCATAATTTCAACAATATTTGAACCTCTGCTTACAAAGAGCTTGCCATTTGATTCCTTTGAGCTATCCTGTAATATGTCACATCTGATATCTCTTCTGTAGATTCATCTGAATGTATATAAGTGAAATGATCTTCTATGAGGGGGGTTGCCATCAAGTACAACACATGCATCATAATGCCAACAATCTCCCCCTTTGGACTTGATGGCAACAACACCAAATCACTCTCCCCCTTTGACATCAAGGGCAAAGGGGTATGCCCCCCCTAAGCACATGCTCCCTTTGACTATAAACCAGATCTGCTGAAGTCTTTGAATGAGCTCCCCCTTTGAATATGACATGGTGCTCCAATCTGATAATGGTCTTTCTGAGAACAAGCTGAGATGTCTGCTCTGCTATATAGTGCTGTTCATGCTCAAGCTCCCCTGACTGTAAGCAAGGTCTGCAAAAAGATGTTCTACAAGAAGAACATGACTCTATAAAATACATACATCCATCACCCATCAGAATAAGGATCATCCATCCAACCAAGTGGGAATACATCAGAAATATGAAAACCAAATACATTACATCTTCATCCTATGCATAGTGGGGGGACATAGGCCGTTACATGACCTAAAGAGATGATGATAATAGATAGACTATTACAACATGAGTTTTGCTATGACCTTTCAAATGACAAACATCATCAACAATACTGTATAATCTGCTCCATAGTATCTGTCAACATCAACTCACAACCATCCAGATCTACATGAATCAAGAGTCATCAAATGAGAGTATCAACATCAATCAACATATGTATGAATAATCATCCCTGTATCTAGCCAACAATCCTCATCCATTTGTGCCAAGAAAGAAATCATGCATCATGCACATGTCAACAGCTGCATATGAGTGACTCATCATCGTCATGTCTTCAACAATGCGACTTTGAATAATCATCCATGAAATCAGCCAACCTCATCTATGTATGTGCCAAAGAAAATAAAGACTCCATGCAAGCATCATTAGAGAATCAACCATAAATCTGATCATGTGATCAACTCATAACCATAGCAAGATGAATCATAAGCATTGTCACCAAGGACCATAATGCCAACAATGCATTCAGGACATATACTCCCCCTGAACCAGTACCATCTGTTAAATTTGATCATGCATATCAAGAAGAATCAGCCAATAAATGCTTTGAGACAGGTACGCACTTCATCTTCTGCTGCGCTGCGTCCTGTTGCTGCAGGGACGCACCCAAAAACACTATCGCGCCGCGTCCTTTTGCTGCAGGGACGCACCTGATCCTCAGTCGCTCTGCGTCCCCACGCAGATCTCCAGTTACTGAACTGCGTCCTGGACGCATTTGAGCTTAATCTGCCCTGCGTCCCCACGCAGGTCTCCTGTTACTACACTGCGTCTTGTACTTTCAGCTCCCTCTGATTCTGGTATGTCTGTAACTTGTGCTGTGCCCTCCTTTTCTGACTGTACTTCCTTTTTCCTCCATATCTTCAAGCGTGATGATGACATTTTCTCCTTTTGATATTGTGCCCACACTTTGTTCCTACATTCCTTAGCTATATGTCCAGGCTTGTTACATGCATAACATCTCACATGTTTCATATTCCTCCTGTAACAATCAGCAGCTTTGTGACCAAACGTATTGCAAGCAAAGCAATATCCATAAAAATACCTTGAATGTGATGATCTTTCTGCATAATGATCTTGAGCCCTTCTTCTTCTACATCTAGTTGCAACATGTCCAAGGTTATGACATACATAACATTCAACATTATTCATAGAAGAGGTAAAGAATTTTCTTTGAGGAATCTCTTTCCTTGGTTGATGATGAGATTGATCTTTCATTCCTTCATTGATCACTTTAGATTTCTCTTTAGAATTTCTTGCCTCACCTTGTGAACTAGATTCACCTTCAACAGATTCATGGAAACCAAGACCAGTCTTTATAGCAGGGGACCTTTGACTACTAGGAATATCATCCAGTACTTTAGAGCTATCTTGAAATCGTAAAAGCTTATCCTTTTCCTCTAGTTTACCTTTCAAGATATCTACCTCAACCTGAAGTTGTTCTTCCTTTTCAAGAGATTTCTTTTTCAAAACTTCTTCAGCTTTCATTTGTTCCCTTAGTTTGAGAATCTCTTTTTCTTGTTCTTCATACAGATCCTGCTGCATTTGACGAACTCGGAAAGCACATTCTAGTTGAGATTTTAAGCTGGTGACTTCGTTTTCTTGTTTTGTAATAGCTTGGAGTAGATCTGTATTCTGCTTCTTTGATTCTTCAAGATCTCCTTTTAGTGAGAGGATTGTAGCTTCAAGATTTTCATAGTAGCTGGATCTATCTTTGAGTTTCTTGATGGTTGTGCTTCTTTCGTTGACTTCTTTTCTTAATGATGTCGCTTCATGCTGCAATTTTTGACATTGGTCTTCCTTGTCCTTGAGTAGCTTTCTTACCTTGTTTCCTTCTTCTAGTTGGGCCCTTAGTTTGGTAGCTTCTTCTTTGAAATCACATTCCCTTTTGTTCAATAGATCTTGTTGATCTCTAATTTTGTCTGTCAGCTTTTTAAATTCTGCCTCTATTTGATATCTTTCTTGTTCACCCATAAGAGCAAATTCAATAGTTTCGCTATCACTTTCATCTCTTTCACAAGGAAATATAGCTGGAACATCAGAGGATAACACATTCATACCTGATACTGATTCTGAATCTGATTCTGAATCTGAAGAGCTTCTTATGCCTAATCCCCAATCGATTCTTCCACTATCATAGTTCTTCTGAGATGACTTCTTTTTCTTATGAGCTTTCTTCTTAAGCTTCTTTCCCATTGTTCCACGGATCTCCTTCAAGCGATCAAGCTTTTCTGAAGGACCTGCTCTGATACCAATTGTTGGAAATAATACTGAGAGGGGGGGGGGGGTGAATCAGTATTATCACATTAATAAAACTTTTTCAATTCCATAATCAGATTCATATATGCTACTTCCACAACTTCTTAAGATTAAGTTAATCGATCTTCAATGAGTGCATTAGGACATTATCAACCATATTATCAGTTAACAGATGCAGTAACATAAAGTAGATCATCACACATAAGGCACACATATGAACACAATGATATAAGGTGGAAACCCAATGCGGGAGAAAACCACCTGCTGCAAGTCATCTCAATCTTCTTCTTAATAAGAAAATTCTTTTACAATATTTGTACTGGTGCAGCCTTATACCAGTACGGGAGCTACAACCCCCTTTGCTCTTGTACTAGCCGATCCATTTACTAGTACGCAGGCTACTACCTGCTACAATGCTCCAAAGATTTCTTTTAGCTCTTGTACTAGCTTAGATACTAGTATGTAGGCTCCGGCCTACAATCTTCTCCCTCTAAGTACCACGTTTCATCAATTTTCATACTGGATACATTGAGGCACAACTCATAATCTTGAAAAGCCACATTTCATCCAATTTTCATACTGGACCCAACAACAACATTGAAGCTCAAACAACCTTCTGAAACACCCAATCAACTGTAGTAACTAGATCAACAATAATAGGACCAAACCCAGGATGCAACAATGATAAACAAAGATTTTAAGAGAAGGAAGCACCCTGCTCAACTGCTAGCCTGAGTCCGGACTCACCCTGCTCAACTGCTAGCCTGAGTCCCGGACTCACCCTGCTCAACTGCTGGCCTGAGTCCCTGGACGCACCCTGTTCAACTGCTAGCCCGCGTCCCGGACGCACTCTGCTCCACTGCTAGCCTGCGTCCCTCGCTCTGAGTCTTTTGAACTGCCTGCGTCTCGGCGCACCTGAACCCTTCTGCGCCTGCGTCCGGCGCACCTGAACCGGTTCGCTCCTGCGTCCCGGACGCACCTGAACCCTTACTGCACCTGCGTCTCTTTAGATATGAAAGATATAAAGACTTCAAGACTAACCCAAACAGTCAGATCTACAGATCTGATCGTGCGCCATAGCGATCATAGTCCATCAGAAGATTCGCCTTCATAGATCTGGACTAGATCTCACCAAAAGATATTCAACAAAGATGGTGCTTAATCCAAATGAACTCCTTTGCTTTATATAGGCAAGCTCCTCCTCAAAACATGGAACAATACCACGAGCCGACACCATAGGAACACAAAACCGTCGGCTAGATACCACACAAGAAACCCCCACGTGCTTTTCTCTGCCTTGAAATGTGTGCACTGGGTGGACGCACCCCCTGAACGGCTGGCCTGCGTCTCTGGACGCGGGTTCTGCATGGATTACCTGCGGGGACGCACTTTCTGTAAGGTGTACCTGCGTCCTTCATAATTTCAACAATATTTGAACCTCTTCTTACAAAGAGCTTGCCATTTGATTCCTTTGAGCTATCCTGTAATATGTCACATCTGATATCTCTTCTGTAGATTCATCTGAATGTATATAAGTGAAATGATCTTCTATGAGGGGGGTTGCCATCAAGTACAACACATGCATCATAATGCCAACAGAAATGAAGGGAGTGCACCCCTCAGTGTGTACTCACCACATTTATATCAAAGAAGGTTGCAAACCATTCCGACAAACCCAAAGGAGGATGAATCCAACTCTCAAAGATATAGTCAAAGAAGAACTGCAAAAGCTGCCAGATGCAAGATTCATTTACTCGATCTTCGACAGTGAATGGGTCTCTCCTTTGGTGTTGGTTCCAAAGAAAAATGGTAAGTGGAGGATTTGTGTCGATTACGGAGAGTTAAACAAAGCCACAAAGAAGGACCATTTCCCTCTACCTTTCATCGACCAAGTGCTAGATGGCCTAGAAGGGAAAAAGTTTTTCTCTTTCCTATACGGATTCATTGGGTACAATCAAATTCAGATCAACCTAGAATACTGGGATAAAACCACTTTCACTTGTCCCTGGGGTACTTTTGCCTATAGGGTCCTTCCTTTTGGCCTATGCAATGCTCCTTCCACTTTCCAGAGAGTAGTCCTTAGTATCTTTGCTGATTAGTCCATGATGTAGTAGAGATCTATATGGAGGATTTTACACATTATGGATGTGATTTACAAGAGGATCTATCCAACATAGGTAAGGTTCTGAACAAATCCATTGAAATGAACTTGTCCTAGTCCCGAAAAATGGGAGTTCTTGATGACTGAAGGGACTATGCTAGGTCATTCAATATCCCAGCAAGTACTGTAGGTGGACACAAACAAAATAGCTATCATCCAAAGGGTCCAACCTTCGCAAAAGTAACAAGATGTTAGAAGTTTCCTAGGGTTAGTTGGATACTATTGAAGGTTTATAAAAGCCTTCAGCAAGTTAGCTTCTCCTTTATTTGGGTTGTTGGCGAAAGAATCTAAGTTTGTATGGTCAAAAAGCTGTCAAGAGGCCTTGGACACCCTGAAGGCAAATTTGACCATCGCACCCATTATCTGAGGCCCAAATTGGGCCCTTCCTTTACATATACATGCTTATGCCTCACACAAAGCCATATGAGTATCTCTAGGCTAAATAGATGAAAAATCACCTTATGTTATTTACTTTATCAGTAAGAATTTGTCAAAGGCCGAAATAAACTACACAATAACCGAAAAGGAGCTCCTAGTTGTTGTGCATTCATTGAACAAATTTAGGCATTACATTATAGGTTATCAAACATTTGTACATACTGACCATGCTGCAATCAAATATTTAATGAATAAACCTGATGTGAATGCTCATATTATTAGATGGTTACTTTTATTACAACAGTTTGAGCTAACTATTGTTGATAAACCTGGCAAGGGAAACATTGTTGCAGATTTTTTGTCTAGATTAACTTTGCCTGCAGGTGAGGAAGGAATGGTTGATGATCAGTTACCGGATGAACACTTATTCACCATTTCATTTCTCTCTCCATGGTTTGCTGACATAGCAAACTATTTGGTATCTGCACAGTTCCCACTGAACTTGTCCTCCAAAGAGAAAAGAAAGATTGTGAGGAAGAGCGCCCCATTCACTTGGATTGGGGGAAACCTCTTCAAACTAGGCCCAGATCAAATTCTGAGAAGATGTGTTAGGGAGGAAGAAGTATTTGACATCCTTCTGACCCGTCATGATGGGCCTTGTGGAGGTCACTTTGCAACAAAGAGGACAACATTCAAGGTGTTACAAGCTAGTTATTATTGGCCCACTCTTCATCAGGATGTGAAAAGATATACTAGTCAATGTGATCAGTGCCAAAGGATGGGAAAGCCTACTCCAAAGGATGAAATGCCTCTGCAACCTCAAGTGACTTTCGAGCCATTTGACAAGTGGGGCATGGATTTCATTGGGCCTATTGACCCTCCTTCCAAGCAAAAGCAATATATCATTGTGTGCACTGACTATCTGACTAAGTGGGCTGAAACCAAGGCAATCAAGGCAAATACATAGGAGAAGGTGGCTAAGTTCTTAAGGGAGAATGTACTCTACAAGTTTGCGTACCCTAGAGAATTGGTCACTGATCAAGGCAGCCAGTTTACCTCCAACATGATTGAAAACTTGTTAAGCCAACACAAGATTAAGCATAGAACCTCCACTCCCTATCACCCACAAGCTAATGGGAAATTGGAGGTGACCAACAGAGCGTTGGAGGGCATTCTAACCAAAGTAGTTAGTGGCAGTAGAAAATATTGGGAAGATAGACTAGTTGAGGCCACCTGGGCCTATAATACCACCTGGAAGACCACCACTGGATTCACACCCTATGAGTTGGTCTATGCGAAGAGGCCCCTGTTGTCCATTGAATTTGAGTATAATAAATTGAGGATGGCAGCTCGACTAGATCTAGATCTCAGTAGTGCAAAAAAAGAGAGATTGCTCCAGTTGAATGGTTTAGATGAGTTAAAAATGAATGCCCTCCTACACACAGAGGTAACACAAATTCAGAGGAAGATCTGACATGATAAGAACATCAAGGATAAGCAATTTCAAGAAGGTGATTGGGCTTTGTTATATGATTCTAGATATAAAGACTTTAAGGGAAAGTTAAGGATTAGATGGTTAGGACCTTATGTTATAGAGAGATGTCATGATAATGGCTCAGTGTAGATCAGAACCATAGATACAAAGGCCATTCCTTTACTTGTTAATGGGCACAGATTGAAAGTTTACAAAAGGCCATTGTAAAAGCAAGAGTTCATAGATGGTATCAACAAAATAGTGATGGTGGTGGAGCAAGTTTCAACTCCTGCATCATCAAGTCACTGAGAAAAGAAAAAATAAAATAAGGAGACACGGGTGAAAACCTCCATGAGGCGCCTGAGTCCCACTATTGGGTTGAAAACCTCTTTGAGGCCACCCAGTGGTGTCAAAACCAAAAAAAAGAGAAATAAAAATATCTCTGGGTGAAAACCTCTCTTGAGGCATCGAGGGAAAGCAACTAGGATGAAAACCTCTTGGAGGCAGACTAGTTGTTTTAAAAAAAAATAAAGAAAAAAGAGAGAAAAGAAAAATATGAAAACCTCTTGCAGGTTAGCAGGAGGACGATCAGAGCAACAAGGGAGAATCAAAAGGAGCCTATTCAGCCCATATTTTAATTTCTCCATTCATTATCCTTCACCATTCCACCATTCCTTTCATTTTTTCACTCATTTGACTAAGTTTGCAAGGGTTTTGTGTTTTCTACAAGGATTCCCTATAAACCTACAATATCCCCTAAAAACCTACACGATTCTGTGAAAACCTACAGGATGATGCTGTAGGAATTACAGTGGCTTGGGAATCATAAAGGAAGCAATCCTAGGGAAAGGAAATGACCTACCCATGTCAAAAAATAAATTCCTACATCACCATCTCATTACCATACCACTCTCCAACTTCATCACCCCTGCATTCTTCATTAAAAAAAATCAGTTTTCAAGAAAAAAACACAGAGAAAAAAGATGAGACAAAGAGAAAGTGGAAAAACACCATCCTTAGGCCCCAGTAGTAGAATATGACTAAATGTTTTGAGGGAGAAGCAACTACAAGACATCCTGTAGGAAATCCTGTAGCAACCTATTCCACCAAACAGAAATCAGAGGTTGCAGTAAGTTTCAAGCATGGAGATCCAAGGGCATAAGAAGCTCCTCCAGAGCAACAACAACATCATCATCCTTAACACTAGGTACCTTATGAAAAAAAGAGGGAGAAATCACATGCAGTGAACATACAACAAACACCTCATTTCTTCAACAAACTACAACAAGGTAGTGTTACCGTAGGTAAGTATCTCGCTTCACTCTCTCATTTGTATAATGTAATCAAAAGATGTAAATATTGTGAACGAGTTGGTTTATAATCGAAAGGTGGCCAGTTAACTTGGCCACCTTCGTTCGGTCAACAAGGACAAAATAGTTACTCCTCACACACATGGTAACAGTAAAGTCAAAGAAACGGAGGATGAGGTCGAAAGCAGTTAAGACTATGGATGCCCGAAGTGGGAGTTGATTACGAGGTGAGGGGAATGATGATGTGGTAGTGGGGACAAATGGTCCAAAAATAGAAATTCATATTCCGGCTGCTAGCACACCACCTCACTCAACTCGACCATAAGAGAAAATAAACGTTGATCCCCATGCATACATGAATTCATCTTCTCAAGGCTCACTCTAGCAAAGTCTCTCTCAGCCCTCAAGCAACCTACAGGAGAGGGAAGCTTCATTTTTTCCTACACAGGACCTCCTACAAGATCCCATAGGAATCCTACATGATACAGTCAGGCAGTCTACATGATTGGAATTGAGAAATTTTAGAGGAGGAAACACAAGGGTTAGCTACATCAAGCACTGTAAGGAGGTAGGCTCTACATTTCCTCCCATTTTTCCAAGAGAAAGGAACAAACAATCTTCTAGTTTGTTTGAAATTGATAGATGTGTAAGGGAATTGTATCCATAGAAATTTCAGTCCCATTTCCTCCTTCATTAAAATTTTATATCATACATCTCTGCTCCTCCATCCACCAGACAAAATGATAGTGGGGTTTAATAGAAGGGAGCCCATAAATACTATGACAATTCACTAACACTCTCCCTTGCTAGAAATATTCACAAGGCATAATTGGATGGGGTACTTTGAGAAATTGAGAGGGTATGATGATGAAGTAGCCAGAGATTTTTCTCTCTCCCTCATTCCACTGACCAGGACCCATGCCACTGTTGTGGTGAGAGGACTCTCCATAGAGCTCACCCCCGAAATCATAAGACAAATTACCACACTTCCCTTAGGAGTGCCTTGGAGAAAGGAAGACAAGGGAAATAGCCAAACTGCAAAGAAGAAATTCTTTCTAGAGGGAGAGGAGGCCATGAAAGACAAGAATGGAGTGAGAAGAGCAAGCCTACCATACCCCTGGAATGAAATAAGCCACCACCTTATAAAATACATATCATGTAAAGGTAGGTATAGTGTGGTATATGGATACCACTTTAGGCTTCTTGAAGAATTGAGGTTTGGAGGAGATACGCTTGCTCACTAGAGACTCAACATACCCTACTTCCATCTTAAATCCATGAGAGATATGAGCATAAAAGTGTTACACTAAAAAATGTCACCATGACTATTTACAGTTAGGATGACTCTATCAACAGTCATACTACCCTCTTAGGCAAGTCTTATGCCTCTGCTCTCCATGTCAAACTCCAAAAAGAGAGAAAGTCTTTCTAAATGTATTTATCTCTGGGGATGTAGGTTCTCTCAACCTTACCTACGGGGACGCACCCAAGGTTCACAAAAGCTGCGTCTTTGGACGCTCTGTATGTAAAGGTGCAGGTGCGTCCCCCTGAAAAGGTTAAAATGCGCAAGTTTTATCTTTAAAAAGTCACTTGTGGTTATTTCTAGAGCATTCTAGAAGGTTGTTCGATGTGTATTGAGCACCTCCAGATGGTTCATGCACTCCTACCAAAGAGGAACTTATCCCATCAATAGGGGAGCTATCCCATCCAAAGAGGGGATTATCCCATTGATGGTGGACCTGATTAACTTCCTCTTGAACACTATAAATACAGGCATTGGGCTAGAAGGAGAAGAGGTTGAAAGCTATACATTTCTAAGGGTAAATGCTGCAGGAATTAGGACTCCCATTTAGAAGCTTGTGAGGAGAGATTGCCATCTTTACTTGTTCTATTTGGAAGTGGGTGAGCTTTGTCAAAGTAGAGGAGAACTCTTGTGGACCCTGGAAGGAGCTTGCACAACACCAAGGCTCAGGTTGTAATGGTTCCTTTTGATTACCTTTAATGCAAATTAGTCCGTTCTTCTCAATAACTTGTTGTTTATGAGTTATTTCATGTACTCCTTGGTCTATATGTTGAATATGCTTTGTTTTATGTTATAATCAGGTGCTATTTAATGGTTTGACTGTTGGTGATTTCAGGTTTTGGAGAAAGGGAGGAGCTCATCCAGATCAACAAAGCTTGGACTTCTACAACAGTGTTTGGACAAAGGTAAGAACAAAACACTTGATTTCTCATATCATAATGCATGTTTAGAGAAGGATAGCTCTAGTTTGTTTTGTTTGTCATTAGAATGTCTTAGACTTCTAGGAAGGTCGGTTGTGTCCGCACTATTGACCGATTCCGTGTGACAAATTGGCGACCATACTGGGGATTCCATTGATGAGAAAAGTCTTTTCCTTTGTGTGAACTTTGCTCTGAGAAAATTGGTTTATTTTTCTGGTTTTGGCTCTGTGACTTTGTCTTTGGGTGGGTTAGCTTAGGATTAGTTTCATTTTGGTTTTTCTTGAGTTTTTCAGTAGGACGCACCCTCTGAGTGCTGCACAGTGCGTCCCTGGACGCACTTTTGCTGTGTGCACAGAGCGGGCCCGCACCTGTGCTAACGGGTTGCCTGCGTCCCCTGCTAAAATTTGAGAAAATTCCATTTTTTGCATTTTTGCTCTTAGATTTTGTTTTTTCTTAGTTTTTACTGCCCAGATTCATTAGTCCCTTGTCAAAGATCTTCACCTGAACTTGTTTCGATAGCATTGAGTGTTTTAGTGGATTTCATCGAAGTGTAAGCCCTAGGGTTTGATTTTTGAGTAGGTCTTGTAGTGACTTTGGTGGTAGAAGTTGTCAAGCCTTAGATCTCTCTAGTTTTGTCAGCATTCTAAGAAGTCAGACCTGTCACAAAGTCTACCTATGAGAGCAACTTACCATTGAGTTGTTTCTTTGGGCAAATTTCAAAGTGCTTGTTGATTAAGTCTTGAATTCCATTTTACAAAAAGACCAAAAAGATTTGAGTTTTGTTTTGACTAGTCTTTTGATTCTGCATTAGCTGGTCCTTGATTTGATTTTGATCAAGTAAAGCAACCTAGAATCATCTTTGTGAGCTTTTGCCTTGTTAGCTTTGCTTAGAGTAATTTCTCTTTTGATTTGCTTGTGAGTCAAGTTTTCATAGATTTTATAGCTTTTGAAATTGTTTTTTGTTAAGATAAGTTTATATGCTTTATTAAAAAGAGAAAATACAAAAACATCTCCTTTGAAAAGTTTTGTTTCAAGTAGCTTTGAAAAGTTTTGAAAGAAAAAGAGTTTTTTCGTGCACGCAAGGAGTGGTCATGTTTGTATGCTTGAAAAGATAAAGAGAATTGTTTCTTTGATTGTCTTTTCTAAGGAAGTGGTTCTCTATAAAATTTGCATCTCTCAACTCTCTTAGTTAAGAATTTCATTGAAAAAGAAAAGTAGCGTAAATCATCTTAGGTGCATCTTTGTAGTGGTTTGAGTCGAGTCTACACACCATTGGTTTCACTTCCACTACCTTTTGTCTTTAAAGAAAAACCATAAAATTAACGCTTAAAGTAAAATCGACGTAGTAACTTTTATTTACTAGGGCTCTGAAACACCAATTTAGATCAGGCTAGTGTCTTGGAGTAGGTGAGTAATTAACTCTCCAAGACAACAAAACCAAACAAGTAGCTTATCTTGTGATAGAATAAATCCAATTGTCTCACTTGTACTCTGGGAAAGCTCCTCTTAAAGGAGAAGCACGAGCTCGTGTCCGAACCAGTGAGGGGATCAATCCCCCCTCATTGGGAATGACGCCAGACACGCACGTATTACAAACGGTAAACCTTGGATTAACCATTGTCGAGGAGCCAGGGGTCACTTGTCGGTAAACCTTGGATTATTGTCAAGGAGCCGGCAAGGGGATTGAGCTTGCTACTCTGCCCTTGCGTGCTGTCGGAGTTTATACCGTTCCCCTAGGTGCATTTGTTGCGGTTGGTAACCTTAGTGACCATTATCTTTAGGATTCTACCGAGGTGACGGTGGAGGGAAGATCCCACTGTACCTGGAGCAGACGTCGGCTAGACTCACTTGGATTTTCTGGGGGGTTCACTTCACTCGAGACGGTTAAAGTGGAGGAACTTGGTCCAGTCTATTCATTAAGCAGGTTGCCGGGGTAACTGTTCCACCCGCCACTTCTGTACTGAATCCAGCGAGGTTGGGCTTCATCACCAACTAGCGCTTTCAGTCTGGAAGGCTACTGTTTGTGTTTGGTTTGACGCCCTAGATTCTTTAGGCGTGTGATTCAAATTTGTTTGGTTCTTTAGAGACTTTAGGTGGTTTGATTTGAAATTTTATTTTGTTTTCGTGTGTAGTAGTTAAAAGTTTTTAGCTGTGGCGGAATTACCGAGACAGTCCCGTAGACTTCGGGGCAAGTCACCTGAAATTGTTACCGGAACAGATTTGTTAAGAAAACTCCGTAGATCGCGGGGTGGATCTCCTGAAGACGTTCCGGGTCAGTACGAAGGGTTGAAGGTCCTTGTAACTCCTCCTAGTGGCAGTAGAGTAGGTTCACCTGAAGAAGGAGAATCTTCCTTGGTGGTCCATCCAGATTACCAAAGTTTAGAGACAGGTTATAATCCCGAAGCTGTTACAGTTTCTGAGCTTGTTGGTAGTTTTTCGTCTGCTAGTGATACAGGCGAAGAACCAGAAATATCTGAACCTGTTACTCCGACTTCTAGTGTTCCTGATTCACCGAGAATAGAAAGAATTATCACCGAAAATCTTCCTACTGGTTTGATTGCTATTGAAGAACTTGCTCCAGAGGAAGAAATAGGCGTCTCTAACCTTGAAGATCAACTTACTATTGATCTAAGGGAGCGTGAATCTATCTTTTACAGTCCTCCTAGAAGTACTACTTGGTACCTTTCGTTAACCAATTATTTAGACAACTTTGGGCTAGGTTTTTCCACACCTCGTACTCCTTTTCCACCTGGAGGTATTCATACTCCTGTAAATATGTCTGGTCAGTTGTCCGTGTTTACACAAAGTCCTGAATCTTTCTTACACGGCGGTCCTTCTGTTCCCACTGGGTATCAATCTCTTTCTGGTACCTTTGCAGGGGCATCTCCTCAACCCGTTGATCATGGGTTATTAGTTGGAAATAGTGGTAATATACCATTGGGTGTAGGAGACATTTACATGATGTCAGGTTCAGTTCCCGTTTCCCAACCTCAAGGTGGCCAATTACCGCCTGGGGGGCAGCCTCAGTTAATGCCTGGGGGGCAACCTCAAGGTACATCATTTGTGTCTGGGGGACAACCTCAAGGTCAGTACACACCTATGGCGCAATACATGCCTCAAGGTCAACCCCAGCCTCAATATGTACCCCAAGGTCAACCTCAGTATCAATATCAACCTCAAGGATGGCAACCTCAAGGATGGCAACCCCAAGGGTATCAACGCCAAGGGTATCAACGCCAAGGGTACCAACCTCAAGGTCAAGGTCAACCCCAGTACCCGTATTTACCTCAAGGTTATCAACCTCAAGGTCAATACTCAGGTCAAGGTTATCAACCACCTCAAGGTCAATCATATGGTCAAGGTATGGGAACTGCACCTTACAGTTATCAATCCTATCCTCAATCCCACTATGGATCTCAGTATCCTCAACCTGTTACGGGTCAATACCCTGGAATGTTAGTGTGGGATCCGTCACAGGGTCAACAGATGTTGCAGCCAAGTATACAGTCGGTACCTCAAGCTGGACAACCCGTAGTTTCTGGTCCACCCCAGCAACCGCAACCTGTCCAGTCAAGTGTTCGAACTTCTGTAACTTCGGTAGTTACTCAGCCGCCAATTGCACCTAGTACTCCATCTCAAACGGCTGCTGCAACTACTGCCACATCTACCATACTTACTTCTGGAGTATCGACGGCTCCGGTTTCTACTGTCTCTGTAACCACTCCTCAGACATCTTTACCGTTGTCTGGATCTACGATTCAAACCACGGTCCAGATGCCTGTAGGCCAGCCTGGTATAAGTACGGTTGTCACTACTCAACCTCAATTTGTTCAACCTCCGTACCAGGGACAGTACCAACCTGGGCAAGCTGTCCAACAACCGGTTTACCAGTATCAACCGTATCCTGGGTACACTTATCAACAACCTCAGCAACCCCAGTACGGTCCGGTTAATCCTGGTTTTCCAGGAGGATATAATATCCCAAATGCGACTCCTGTTCCTAGTTATCCTGGATATCCTCCTCCTGGGGCCGGTATTGTGACCCAGAGTTTTAGAGATCCTAACCGGTAGTTACCGTTTATCGCAACTTTGGATTTACCAGACTTGACGCGCCTAACGAACGATCCAATTCAATATCTTCCGTTCTGGCCGTCAATGCCAAATAAGTTGCCCAGCGATATACCCAAGTTCGAAGGTAAGTCTGGAGAGGATCCGTCCAATCACGTGATGACTTACCACCTCTGGTGTGCTTCAAATTCTATCTCGGATGATTCGATCCGCTTACGTCTTTTCCAGCGTACACTCATTGGTCTCGCGGCCAAGTGGTACATTGAGTTACCACGGGCCTCTTTTTACAATTTTAGCCAGTTAGCTACCTCGTTCTTAACTCACTTTCAGTTGCCGGTCAGATACGATAACGGCACAGAGTTATTAACTTCACTAAAACAATCAACCTCCACGTATATTTCCGATCACATTCATGAGTGGAGACGTCGAAGAAGGCTAGTGAAAGTTTTTATCCCGGACCAAATCTTAGCTGAATGGTTTGTTAAATCATTATTACCAAAGATTACTGAAGATGTAGCTAAGGCCGGAGTAGTTACTGAGGAGCAAGTCATTGCTCAGGCGCAATACCTTGACTTAGTTTACACTCAGTCGGGTACATTACACGAGAAGATTCTGGATCTTCCAAAGTCGAATCAAATCGCTGCTGCTCCTTCGGGATCTCATGCCGCTGATGGTATGATTGGTATCGTGAATACAAAGAGCAAGAAGAAGTCTTCCAAGGCTTCAACTACTCCTATTATCACTTTGCCCGATTCCCCGACAGGAGAGTCTTCTCCTGAACTTACCGCCGATATTCACGCTGTAGAGTCATCTACGGCCAAATCAAAAAACGGCGGAAAGAAGAAAGGAAAGAAGAAGGCTAAAGCAGACAAGGCTCCGAAGGAGAAAACCGAAAATTTGGAAACCAATGACGAAAAGTGCAAACCTCGATATCCTTGTCTTATTTGTGAAGAGGATCATTTTACGAGAGATTGCCCTCATCGGGCCGAGGTTATGAAAATAGTCAAAGGTTCTCCCACTCCTGCTGTGTTAAAAAATCCATTTCCGGAGCAGGAGAATAAGATGATAGGTTCTTCCTCGAATGCCAGTGAAGAACCCATTTTGATGATGTCTCATGTGAGGATTGCGACTCGATCGCAAGATTATGGTAGTAAGAATCCTGTTGATGGTAAGGAAGCAGAATCTTCTCACTCTAACCCATCAACCTCAGCTCCTGGTTCCGATCCACTACAGATCGAGAAACCTAACCCGGAATTAGTAATTAAACCGCTCGCCAAGGGTGTACTTCGAAGGTCTGCTTTCAATCCACATGCGAGAGTGGCCCAGAATTAAAACATTGTTGAGGACTTAGCTGTTTCACCCTCAGCAATGTCGGCGTTAGAAGTGCTGCAATCATGCCCAGCACAACGAAAATTGCTTTTGTCGGCTATAGGAGCTGTTGATGTTCAGGACCCGAATCTAATAATCTTCGATCTAGAAAATAGTACACCGCGTCTCCCCCATCAAATGGCTTTCCAAATTCCAGTGATAGTCAAAAACAGGCCTATTCATAGGACTGTGATTGATGAGGGAGCTTCTACGTGTATTATGTCGATTCAATGTTGGAGATCCCTTGGTTCTCCTTCGTTGAACCAATCCCCCACCATCCTTAAGGCCTTTGATGGCCGTGGGTTCCGTCCGTTTGGTATTCTACAGGAATTGCCTATAGGGGTAGAAGGTAAAACCGTTAGTCTGGATGTGGAAGTGGTTGATGCCCCTCTAGACTACAACCTTCTTTTGGGTCGAAGTTGGTCATATGCTATGACGGCGGTCGTTTCATCGGTCTTCAGAGTAATTAAATTTCCATATAACGGTAAGATCGTGACTATTGATCAGCTAACATACTTTTCATCCGACCCAGCCTCTTCAGAGAGTATCCAGCATGTCGGTAAGACGACAATCCCTTATAGGGACGTTGGTGTAGGTTTAGTTAAGGATTCCGGTTTACTGGGAACTTTTCCTCTCCCTCCACTCAGCGTAGAACCTTCATTTGCAACAATTCATATGATTACATCAGAAAACATTATTTATGATGATCCTTGGATTGTCCCATCTGACTCTGAGATAGACTCATTCGGTGATGCTATGCCCTTGAGTCCATATGAAATTGCTTATGAAGCTCTCATGTCTTTTACCGACTCTCATTCAACCGAGATCGACCAAATGAATGTGGTCAGTGAAGAATCACTTTTCACCTCAACCTTAGAACGGATAGCGTTTCCCGAAGTCGTGTCATCTGACGAAAAACTTCGCGAAATCCTAAGTGTAGACGATCTACCATGGGAGGATCTCCATCACAGATCTTCGTTTTTACCTAAGGATGATGCATTTGAAAATGATTTTTCATCTATCTTTACCGCTGAATATGTCAAAGACGCTCAGGATCCAACGAAACATTCTGATTCAGAGTTGAATTTAGGGAATATTTCTCGTACTATTCCCATTGATATTTCAGTGAAGCCCGGAATTGAGGAGAACATTCATATAGGTGCCGCATGTACAGAAGATGAAATCCAAACTTACAAGGCCCTATTCCAAGAATTCCGCGATGTGTTTGCCTGGTCTTACGAGGAAATGCCGGCAATTGATCCTATCATTGTTATTCATGAAATAAAAACCTACCCGGATGCTAAACCCGTCCGGCAACGGTTGCGTCAGATTCACCCTCGAAAAGCGGCTGCGATTAAAGCAGAAGTCGAAAAACTGTTGAAAGCAGGTTTCATTTATCCGATCCCGTTAACGGATTGGGTATCGAATATTGTTCCGGTCAATAAGAAACAAGGAACAATAAGAATCTGTATCGATTATAGGGATATCAATCGAGCTTGTCCAAAAGACAACTATCCTACGCCTTATATCGATCAAATTATTGATGATTGTGCCGGAAGTGAAATGTTTTCCTTCATGGATGGTTTTTCGGGCTATAATCAAATCAATATTCTACCTGCCGACCAACCAAAAACGGCATTCATTTGTCCATGGGGGACATTTGCTTATTGCAAATTACCTTTTGGGCTTAAGAATGCCAGGGCCACTTTTCAACGGGCGATGTCTTACGCATTTCATGACATCAAGCACATTGTGCAACCGTATCTCGATGATTTGCCTGCTCATTCATTACATCGAGCTGATCACCTTGTCCACCTACGAGCAATCTTTATGAGGTGTAGGCATTATCGAATTCGGTTGAATCCCCACAAATGTGTTTTCTGTATAGAAACAGGTCGATTGCTGGGATTTGTTGTTTCAAAAGCCAGCATTCGCGTCGATCCCTCGAAAGTCGAGGCTATCATCAAATTGCCTCCTCCTTCGAGTTTGCGCCAACTCCAAAGTTTGCAAGGGAAAACGAATTTTTTACGCCGATTCATCCCAAACTACGCCGAGGTCACTAAAGGTTTTACACGGTTGTTGAAACAGAACGTTCAATTCTTTTGGGACGAGATTGCCCAACAATCTTTTGATGCACTTAAACACGCGTTGACCCATGCACCGTTGTTGCATCCTCCCAACTACAACCAGGACTACTTCTTATACCTCGCAGCTTCGCATTCCACCATTGGAATGGTGTTAGTTCAAGAAGATGAATTCGGAGCGGAGCATGTGATATATTATCTCAGTAGGACCTTAAATCCCACTGAGCTAAAATATTCGCATGTGGAGAAATTGGCCCTGGCAGCCGTTCAAGCTGTCCAGCGTTTTCGTCACTACATTCTTCTCCGTAAAACTACAGTTATTTCGGATTGCAACCCTATGATTTACATTTTGACAAAACAACTGCTAGGGGGCAAGTACTCTAAATGGATCGTTATCCTGCAAGAGTTCGACTTGGAGTTCGAGAAGTCCAAGTCTAAGAAATCCTTAGTTTTTGCGGAATTGATGTGTGATTTCCCGCGTACTGACACAGAGACTGTGGCAGAGGAGTCCATTGCGGACGAATCTTTGTTTCTTATCAGTACTTTAGATCCGTGGTACGGGGATATAATCATCTATCTCCAAACCCAAACCTTTCGGCCTGAAGCTTCAAAGGCGGAACGTCGAAAAATTCGGTTTCAATCCCAGCAATACAAAATTATTGGAGATACACTTTATCGCCGGGGGGCAGACTTAGTTTTTCGACGTTGTCTAACTCACGAAGAGGCTGAGAGGGTTTTGAATGATTGTCACTCTGGAGCATGTGGCGGTCATATGTCTGGGTATGCCACAGCTCAGAAGGTGTTGCGCGCTGGTTACTTCTGGCCATCTATGTTTAAAGATTGTATCATTGCAGTCCGGAAGTGCCACAACTGCCAAGTGTTTGATCGAAAGATGCGCGCACCACCTGCTCCTCTCCACCCTATAATTGTCGTTGGTCCATTCGCCAAATGGGGTATCGACTTTATTACTTGTAACCCTCACTCGGCCGGGGGGCATGCGTATATCATCCTCGCGGTTGATTATTTCACTAAATGGGCCGAGGCGATGCCTACATTCGACGCAAGCGGCAAAACAGCTGCAGTTTTCGTATTCAATCATATTATAACTAGGTTTGGTGTCCCACAAGCAATCATTACTGACCATGGGAGCCATTTTCGAAACATCATGATGACTGAGCTTACAAGCCAGCTTGGTTTGCGCCACGATAGCTCTACTCCTTATTATCCGCAAGCCAACGGTTTGGTTGAGTCTATCAACAAAGTTCTGGTTATCATGATCCGACGAACCATTGGTATTCATCGTTCGAATTGGCACAACATGTTATTTTCGGCGCTATGGGCATACCGAACCTCAGTGAAAACCTCAACAGGGTTCACTCCTTTCCAGCTAGTTTATGGCTTGGAAGCTGTGTTACCCATTGAATGCGAAATCCCATCACTTCAAATGGCTGTCGAATTACTCCCAGCTACTTCCGAAGAGGAGAAACGTTTATTGTACTTAGCTAAATTAGATGAGACTCGACGTGACGCTGCATTGGCAATCGAGACTCACGCAAAGCGAATGAAAGCTCAGTATGATAGAAATGTGACCCCTCGAAGTTTTTCGGAGGGAGACCTAGTGCTTTTATATGATCAAGCTAACGATAAGCTAGGTGCTGGAAAATTCGTTCCTATGTGGCATGGACCCTATATTGTAAAGCGAAAGCTAGCAAAAGGGGCTTATGAGCTGGTAGATTTTGATGGGGACTCTTTGGGTAAACCCAGAAATGGACTTTACTTAAAGAGGTATTATGCTTAAATGGTGGGTATGGAGAAGTTTTAGTTAGGTTAGGTTTTCTTTCTAGCTAGTATGTTTGTTAGTTAGTCAGTGTGCTTAGCTTAGCGAGTGTGTTTTTTCGTCGTTATTCTGGCTTATCTTGGTTTTACTCTTGATATTGCAGATGTCGACGCCTCTCCAAACATACATTGGATTTGCTGATGGTGCTTGTCGTAGTACACGGAATATCTCTTCCGCAGCTTGGGTTATCTATTCGCCCTCTGACGAGTTAGTTTCTATGCATGGGGTAAGCCTCGGTCAAACAACGAACAACATTGCAGAATACAGTGCAGTGGTTGAATTATTATCCGAATCTATTTCATTTGGAATTCGACGTTTGATAGTGAGGTTAGATTCTGAACTTGTTGTATTACAGCTTAATAGAGTTTATGCCATTAGAAATCCTGTGTTATTAAGGTTGTTTTTGAGAGTGCGTCTCTTGGAACGTGAATTTGATTACATTGAATATCAACATATTCCAAGGTCTTTAAATACATTAGCAGATGCAATTGCTTCTCGAGTGTTGGACAGACATTTACGATAATCATGCAAGTAAATTTAAAAAAATTTCATCATACATGTTAAACAAGATAAGCCGGTAATAGTGATATATATATATATAGATAGGAGTGTGTCAAAAAATATACATCGTCTTCGATCATAGGTTGAAAAACACCTTATGATCGGCAAAAATGATAAAGTACAAAAAGTCAAAAATGTCACATGTGTCTACAAAGTGACTAGCCAATCACTGGTGGTGCTCCCTATACGACACCACTGCACGGGCTACCTTACGCAAAAATCTCCTAAACGGTCCAGGGACCGCGACTACATAGCGCTGAAGTCTGATAGGAATATCATCCATAGTAGTCTCAGGCATATCCGCCGTCAGACGCTCTAGATCATGCTCCAACTCAGCTAGTACCTCTGCAGCCGCCGCGTCCTGTGGGGTTGGTACCGGTGCAACTGGATGTCTTCTCTCAAAAGGCCGGAGGTTGGCTGGGCGCTGTGGACCAACATCTGCATTTTGAAAATTTTACTGTCAGTTTTGAGACGATATATATAAAAAAAACAAAAAAAAAATGCATAATTTGAAAACTTGTGAAAAATAAAGTACCTCTGTCATCCCATTGTTCTCCCTGTGGAAGAACCATGTCCGGATCACCTCGAAAATCTACTCCGGCATACGGAAAGTCCTGGATCAAGAAAACCTGGTCCTCCAACCAGTGAAAGTAACTATCAGAAAATCGAACAACTGCCGCGCCCTCGTCAGGATGCCGGGCCATCACCGCAACCCATCGTACCAGCTTTGGCTCCCGAGGACCCAAGATATCAACAGTGAGTTGCTGAGGGATCAGCATCGGAACTCTCTCTAAGGCAAAGCTCACGACTAAAGGCCCATATCCAAAAGTTTTCAATCTTCCGTTCTTTGCCTTAGTCAGTTGGCTCTTTACGTTAGCCGACACAGCATCGCACCAGTTGAAAATGGTGCCTTGGTAACAGTCAATTGCCATCTGCATTTGGGACACGGAAGCAATGTGTAAAGTGGCTGCGCCGCAAATTCTGGTAACCGTGAACGCTATAACTTTGAGTTCGCTCAGAGAGATGTGTTTGATCTCCACGCCTTTCGAATGGTGTGCACCAGGTGTGCACCAATCTTCCCGGAGACTAACAAGGGATTGGCCACCCGGCCTAGTCCCTGCTAGATTGAGTTGCTCGCCTCTATTTGGCAAGCCAGTGAGAAAGTATACATCCGAGGGCTCTATCTCGAGCTGGTGCCCTCCTATGTAAAAGCATTGCTCTTGAACGTTCCATCTCTCAACCAGCCATTCTAAGAATCTTACCTGAGCCCTCATGCCAGGTATGGCCCAGTATTTATATAGCCCGCATTCTTTTAGGGCATCAATGGAAGGTTGATGTTCAATTGCAGCTAAATCAACGTCTTCATGCTCTCTTTCTCTCCAATCCAACATGGTGAGTGCCCTACACACCAAGAAACAATGATTAGAATTGATTTGGGGAAATTTGAATGGTTATTTGTGGAGATTGGAGTTTTAAAATCCGCCTTTCACGGAGGATGCACCCCGCGTTTACAACACAGGGCGTCCGGACGCAGCTGGCCTGAAGGTGGGCTGCGTCCCCCGACCATTTTCCTATATAGGAAAAAGTCGGGGGACGCAGGTCACCCGAAGGGCACCTGCGTCCACCGAGGGGCGCATTCTAAAACCTAAACCCCCCCAAAAACCAAAACTAAAACCTAAAAATCAACTTTAATTAGATGAAATTGAAGAGTAGGATGTTGTAAAATACCTGGAAGAGACGACGTTCGATTCTGACGGTCGGATTTTCCGCAGCGACCACGGGAAGTTTCTTGCCAAAAGCTCCTTTTTCAACCTCAACAGTCAAATGGTAAAAATGACATGGTAAAAAGTCTTTTTATAGGTTTTTTGGATGAATTTGTTCATTTTTCACCATGGAAAGATGTTTTTCGATGTATTTTTGCCTATCTTAAACAGGTATGAGTAATGTGTCGCTTTTGTGCAGGACAAAGGGACTTAGAGGGAAAATTGTCATTTTTCACAAACCAAAATATCAGAGTCATCTTTTAAGCCCTTTTCTGACTCCTAAAAAATGAAAAGATTGCCGAGCGTTTCTTTTACACTCGTTAAAATGGAATTAAAAGACGGTCCCCTTATAGCTCTTTTCTGACCGTAAAATCAGGAAAAGATTGCCGGGTTTTTGTCGTTTCAAACTCGATACGGAAATAAAACGACGTGTCTTTGATCGCTTTTTACTTTTCAGGTCCGTGACAATAATTATGAAAGTACTCCTTGATCGCAAGATCAAGCGGTTCCCCTAGGTATTATTTTATACTTTTTCGGGCTTGAGGGACACAATTCTACGAAAAAGTTCAACTTGGAGTCTTCTTAAGTTTTTCAGACTCTCTAAAATTGAAAAACACCGAGTTTCTCCTATACTGGGCTCGTTAAACATTTCACAGTAAAGGACCTGTTCAATTACAAATAGGAACGAACCACTCCTTCCTAGGGTTCGAATCAAAACTAGGTTGGACTCATCCGAAGGATGAGCTTATAATCAAGCATATGTTATCCTCCTCAAGCTTGTTAAAAATAAAGAGGTACTTGCCAGAAATGGTGGGGGAAAAGAGAGAAGAATGAACCTATTTGTTACCTTTTGTCTCAGAAGAAACTTTATTACCACTCTTGAACACGACACTTTTTCATTCACCTGGGTTGGGAAATCCTTTACCTCACAGTTGATCAAACCACTTTGAAAGTCTTCAGCCGGGTTCCGGGGATTAACTTTGAGTTATTCAGCACCAAGCCATCTGTCGTGTTGTTATGTGTTCAAGAGGTCTGCAAACAAAACTTTCATCTGCAAAATACTTGTCATCCATTTGACCATCCCTGAGTCAGTCCTTACAGCAACATTTCTTCAACTTGAACAATGATTTCGTGTTGTGGGCTTGCCTGCAACGGGTCGCTTTCTATCGACATCGACACATTATCTAGAGAGATGACTTAGAAATCATCAGTACCTTGAAGTCTGCATGCATCAATGGCAGGTTTCTCGCCTTTGACGTCAGTTTACATCATTGACTTTCGATCGAAAGATTCCGTGAAATGTTCGACATCAACTCATTCATTCACATCTCATGGATTGTACTGGGTACTTTGAGAACCATTGACATTACTGGTGGTCTCTCTCACGCTTGTTAACAATTTACATCATCGACTGGTAATCAAGTGGTTTCTACCATGTTCGACATCAACTCATTTATTCGCATGGCTAGAATCGTACCAATTCGAGAAGTAGAAATGAAGACCCTGGATCTAGTTTCCACCATCCAGGCTGCGAGGAGTTTTGTATTCATTATCTAAGTAGACTAATCATAAACAGATGGCTGCGCCCATACTGTGTCTACAAAAGTCTATGATTATGATGTACTGTAAGATCATTCCTGTATCAGAGTAGTTAGTCTGTTAGTTAAAGTTTTAATCTGAGTATGGGAATGCCTACCTCAGTGATGATATAATCTTATACATGTATTTTGTGTTGAAAATTGCAGGTCCTGACCAGGCTCTCCACGAGATAATCCTTGAAATGATAAAGCGCTTCACCCTTCCTAGATAATACAAAACCCTAATCTATTCCAGGCTTCGCACTTTAGGGGGCAATCTTTTACACTAAAAAATGTCACCATGACTATTTACAGTTAGGATGACTCTATCAACAGTCATACTACCCTCTTAGGCAAGTCTTATGCCTCTGCTCTCCATGTCAAACTCCAAAAAGAGAGAAAGTCTTTCTAAATGTATTTATCTCTGGGGACGCAGGTTCTCTCAACCTTACCTGCGGGGACGCACCCAAGGTTCACAAAAGCTGCGTCTTTGGATGCTCTGTATGTAAAGGTGCAGGTGCGTCCCCCTGAAAAGGTTAAAATGCGCAAGTTTTATCTTTAAAAAGTCACTTGTGGTTATTTCTAGAGCATTCTGGAAGGTTGTTCGACGTGTATTGAGCGCCTCCAGATGGTTCATGCACTCCTACCAAAGAGGAACTTATCCCATCAATAGGGGAGCTATCCCATCCAAAGAGGGGATTATCCCATTGATGGTGGACCTGATTAACTTCCTCTTGAACACTATAAATACAGGCATTGGGCCAGAAGGAGAAGAGGTTGAAAGCTATACATTTCTAAGGGTAAATGCTGCAGGAATTAGGACTCCCATTTAGAAGCTTGTGAGGAGAGATTGCCATCTTTACTTGTTCTATTTGGAAGTGGGTGAGCTTTGTCAAAGTAGAGGAGAACTCTTGTGGACCCTGGAAGGAGCTTGCACAACACCAAGGCTCAGGTTGTAATGGTTCCTTTTGATTACCTTTAATGCAAATTAGTCCGTTCTTCTCAATAACTTGTTGTTTATGAGTTATTTCATGTACTCCTTGGTCTATATGTTGAATATGATTTGTTTTATGTTATAATCAGGTGCTATTTAATGGTTTGACTGTTGGTGATTGCAGGTTTTGGAGAAAGGGAGGAGCTCATCCAGATCAACAAAGCTTGGACTTCTACAACAGCGTTTCGACAAAGGTAAGAACAAAACACTTGATTTCTCATATCATAATGCATGTTTAGAGAAGGATAGCTCTAGTTTGTTTTGTTTGTCATTAGAATGTCTTAGACTTCTAGGAAGGTCGGTTGTGTCCGCACTATTGACCGATTCCGTGTGACAAAAAGTGAAGGAAGGAAACTACCAGTAGTTGGCCCATCATGGGTTAATTAGACTCATCATAGAAGATGCCCTCAAAAACCTTAGAATTCCTATCATATGGGAAACTTTGAGAGACATACAGACAGAGGAGGATATAAAAGCCCTACTTCCAGTGAAAGGGATGAAGAGGAAACTAAAATAGATGAGGATCTAGAGAGGGATGAAGAGGAAATATATGAGGAAGAAGGGGAAGAGAAAGAGAAGGAAAGTGGTTAAGAAACAGAGGAAGATGCCAAGGAGGGAACTGATGAACAAGGTGAAGAAGAGGAGAAAGACAAAGATGAAAAGGGGAATGGAAAGAGGAGGCATAAGACAAGGAGTCACCCAGGGTGTCTCCAGAGCCCATTGAGAGAGAGGCAACAACTGCCCTCACTGCCCTTAGCACCCCTTTCAAAAAAAATATAAAATACAAAGGCAAACCCCATTATACTTTAAAACAAGGAAGAGTACAAGGATAAGGCAGGGAAAACCCCAAACTCCCACCATGGTTCCCATTGTTATTGAAGACTCACCTAAATAGCAGGAAAAGATGGCTCCTCTTATTAAAACTCAAGGAGAAGTATCCTCAGCACAAACCTCCCCTAAGTCTCCTATCATTTATGAGAGAAGGATTGTGACTAGATCTGCCTCATCCACAGGAAAAGACATCCTACAGGATACACAACAGGACCTACAGGAAGCAACAACAATCCTACAGGAAACTCTGCTAAACCTACAGGAAACTAAAAAATTGGATAAGGAAGGGAGTATGCAACAAGAACCAAAGAAGGAGGACCTGGAGCTAAGGGAACCTAGCCTTGAACCTAACCTTGACTCCTACTACAGATTTATTGAAGGGGGTAGGGTCATTCCACAAAAATTTTCCATCCCATTATTCTTTGAGCTTGAGAAAGAAAGAGCTAGAACACATAGATGGATGCAGATTGCCAAGTCCAAGGGAGTAGAGGACATAGGTCACATGGAGGAAAAGCTAAAAGAAATGGGAAGAGAACTAAGCAGCATAAGGGATAGAGAGGCCATAATGAAAACTCAGTTGGAGGTAGAAAATGCATGGTTGAAAGGACAACTGCAAGAAAAAGAGAATCAATTGGAAACCATGGCCAGTCTATCTTTAGAAGAAATCCAGTGCAGGATGCCAACTAAGTCCTATGCATTATACCTTAAGGAACAATGGCTGCAGTTCCAAATCAAGACCCTAGCATAGAGATGCACTATGCCATTCCAGGATTATAAACAGTTCATTGATATCTGTCATCAAAACACATTGGAGGATAGGGCTAAGATGCCTGAGTTCTACTTTCATAACATAGCCTTGATAGATCTAAATGTATGGGACCCAAATGCAAAACTAGGGGATTTACAGTTAATGGCATTGGCATCATGGATGAACCATGAGGAAGCAAGGGCTGCAGAAATCAAGAGGATATTGGCAGGGGAACAAACATAGCCTCTCATGATAAGAGCTGAGTAGTCAAATCCAATGTCTATCATAAACACACATAATTTAATTGCAAATGATCCTCAACTTGCACCCAAGTATCTTGCTTCCCAAGAGAAAGAAATTACACATTTTGAGGATATGTTCAGGCTGTTAGGGGATGACAGCATGAAATCTTGCTAAAGGAGATGGAATACTCTGCCATATAGTTTGAAAATCATAGAGTACCATTCTCCTTAAAGAATGAGAGAAGCACTGAACAAGACACCCATGTACAGGCAAACCATCCAAAGGCTCAAAGTCAATTGGATTGGATAGAGACTCATTTCACCACCACCACTACTCTTAGAAATGTTAGAAAGAAGGAAGGAAGAGGAAGAAAGAAAGTAGTGGGAGGAGACAGAAAGGAAGGCAGGATTCTATGCACAAGAAGAGGAAACCACAGCAGAAGCATGGGATGTTAAGGAGGCCACTAGGGCTATTAAAAATATGGATATTTATTTAGTTGCTTAGAGGATGAGCAACACTATCAGTGGGGGGTGATGATGAGTTTCATCTTTGGGTAACTATATGGACCTTAATTCACCTCCTATATTAGTCAAACCAACTCTTATTACATGTTTTGATTATATTTTGTTTAATGAAATGAGTCAAAGTGAGATATTATGCCTAGTGGACTAACATGCATTGAAAGCAGGTTTGTGAGAGGAAATCAGGGAATTTTGGCAAGATTAAAGGATGAAACTCAAATGGGACAAGGAAAAGATATTGTAGGAGGTAAATCCTCCTCATTTACTCCTTCCTCATTCGAATATTCCTCCATCAATCACACTAGCTCACAGTACAAGCAACCAAGTCATGAAGATTAAAAGGCAACAGAGCAAGTGATAGTTAAAAAGTTAGTTCATCTCAAGTTTGGAAGCCAAGCCTCCCTAGATTTAAGGAAGTTGTTGGAGACTTCAGTTTTATAAATAAAGAGGCCTAGAGCCTCATTAAGATTCAAATTTTTGTTGTGAAAATACTAGTTATTTTTGAGCTCCAGAATTGTGGAAGACATTGCTATGTAATTTTTTGTTTTGATAATGAGAATGAGCTTTTTCTTGATCCAGCACTGTGTTAACTCAGAGGGCTGAAGCTCTTGGGTTAGGCCCAATCCTAGCAGCAAAGGCTCCTCTTCTTGTATCTGTATAATTAGATTAATTTCATAGATTCATGGTTAAATTGTCCTTAGAAGTATTTCATTGCCAATAGTGTAGATTTGATTAGTTTGTTTATTAGTTTATGTCCATTTGTGCTTTAATTTAGTAGTAGGTTAGAAGGGATAAAAAAAGCATCAAAAGGTTGTCAGTAGGTGTCTTTGCCTCACCTCTTCCTCTAGGGATCATGATTTGAGGAAAGGACCCCTATGCAGCCCCAAAAAGACAGAATTCTACTTTCTTAGAGAATTTAGAGTTTATTGTACTTGAACCATCATTTAATCAGTTTGCAAGTGTAGGATTCAATTATCATTTCTCCAATTTTCAGTGTTACAGTAGATCTCATCAATGATTTCATATTATTCTGCAAATTTTCCTCATACATGAAGTAGCCAACTAGCTCATTAAACTGTGTTTTTCTAGCTTATTGAAATTCTTCTTGTTTACATGATTTTTGGGAAATATCATTGTTTGATGCAATGCAGGTGTTTCAGAAGTAGAGAGAGATATCATAGCAAGTAACCTCCTACCAACCTCATCCATCCATGACCATTCCTCACTTTCAGTAAGACCCTCACCAATTTCATCATTTTTCATGGAAACTCCTCCAAGCATGTTGAGCAAGTCCAACCATCTCCCAACCTTGGGTTTGAGTTATGAGTGATCCTAGGAATTTTCTCACTCCATTCCACCCATCAAAAACCTTCCCTAAGCCTTCCATCACCTTCAACGCCCATATTTTTTCTCTCGGCTGCATCCTGTAGAAATACAAGGAATCCTATAGGTTTTTAGGACATCCTGTAGGTTTTCCTATAGTGGCCTGTTTTGAGGCCGAATTCAGGGAAAACCTCTAGGAAGCCACACAAGGTCACCTAAGGGTCTCCCAAACCTTCCAACCATCCACCAACATCCCTAAGCCACCTGCCACATCACCAAAATAGATTAGCTTTCACACTTATTTTTCCACAAAAAGAACAAAAAAAAAAACAGATTTGTTGTAGCCACTTACATGCACAGTAGTATAATGTTGATGCTTTGAATTTACATGCTTAAGATAGTTGAATTTCATACATGTTAAGGTTAATCTATCATTCTTTCTCAAACATAGTCTCTTAGCAGTTATTTAGGAAATGGTGTGTTTTTAGCATTAGATTTTGGTCTTTTTCCTTACTGCAGAGACCATCTTTCTCTTAGAGTAGATTTCTCTTTCCCTCATCAGTAATCAAGCTTCTTTTGAATCCATAGAAGTATGGCTTGACAAACCCTAGTGGTCTCTCGCCAGCTAAATAGTGAAAAAAAGGTAGAACCATCACTTTTACTTGTGTATACAACACTCTCACCTCCAAGTTTGTACGAACTCCAGGTTGATAAAGTGAAGTTGGCAGCCCCAGGAGTTGCAACATTCTTGCTGCAATACTAGTGCTCATCACATGTACATGTATGGAATCACAAGCACGACCCCACCTACATCAACATGAACCACATCTAGATCTAATTCATCAATAAAATCAAAACTGATAAAAAAATCTAATTTTGCACTATTTAGTTACCTTCATATCTACATCCTTATATACCCATCCCAATGGATATGGGTTTGGATGATCTGGAACTTCCAGCCCCGACTTCTTGACTAGCTCCACTGCAATGAGATTCGCCTGTGATCCCGAGTCAAACAAAGCATCAATCTTTGTGTTCTTGACCTGTATCTTTATATGGAATAGCTTGGTCATATATTTCTCTTCCTGTTGTTGAAGGCTACTCAGATTCACCTCCTTCTGCATTGATCTACAAATGATCTTCTCATACATGTCCAAGCTTCTTTAAACTTGGTTGCTCGAATCAATGGCCATGAGATTCTTCTTCTTATTATTTTTCTTCTGGTTCTTTAGGTTTAGCTCTGGATGCAACTTCCAAAATTTCTCCTATGTATAGGCATCTATGTTGTAGTGGTTGCTAGGATTTTTGCACTAGTGTGCTATGGCTGCCACCTTTTTATCCTTTCCCCCTTTTGGCTTCTTCTTTCCCTCCTTAGAAGCATCCTGTTTCTCCTTCTACTTTGATCCACTTGAGTGTGATCTATTCAGGTCTATGTTCTCCAAGTACTGTGCCTATACACAAGACTCGTCCACTGATTTGGGCTTGAATAACATCACTTTCTCATGCAGATGGCGTTGCATACCCCCCAGATACTTGAGAAATACATATGGGTTCTTTGGAGAGATACCCAACATTATTTCCATCTTTTTGAATTCTTTGATGTACTCCTACATGTTTTGGCCTAGATTTAGCCAAAAGTAATGCCACCGGATCCACTGGTCCTCCACTTACACAATGGGATAAAACTATGAATTAATCAATGTTTTTAAATCCTCCCACTTAGTCACTGGAGGTTCTACCTCCAACCTCAGGGTTCTTGTGTGGCTCTCCCACCAAGTCAATGCATGACCCTCTAATTTCAGTTGTGTGAATGAGATATTTTGCCCTTCCTCAATTTGATGGATGCTGAAATAAAATTCCAGTTGCTACAACTAGTGGTTCAAATTTAGAGCATCAATATCACCTTGCTATGACTTGATATCTAATTTTGCTTTCATTTTAAACATGGACTGATTCATGACACTTGAAATGGGTTGATCTTTTCCAGGTTCTTCCTTCGGTTGGTTCTCCATTTCTTCCCAATCTCTTGATTCCCCTTCTGATTTTTTGTTTGCATTCAAACCCCCATCTTCTCCAAATATCCCAATATCATTGCTGAGGGCTGCCATGACGAGCTTTACATTGTGATTTATGTCTGCGACTTGTTGTTCCAGCTGGAAAAACCTCACCTTTGCAGGATCACGAGGGTCATTTGCAGATTCGTCGAACATGATTAGGGTTTTATGATTTTTGGCCTCACAAATGTAGATCCCATGTAAACTCCACAAAATACCCAAAGAAACCCACTCTAATACCAGTATGATCTCTTCCTCCTAGTGTCTTGGTTATAATACAACCCGATAACCTACTAGTGGTTAAGTTTGACTACATCAGCTCTTTATTATAGTTAGAATATAGAATCTTCTAGAGTCTTTTACATCACAAACACATGGCTAGCCCCTTTTCCATGAATAATGGGGGTTGACACGAAATCCTCCCGAATTGTAGGTGTGAAAAGAAGAAGGTCAACTTATGAGTGGCATAACTTTTTCATATAGACTCCGATTAACATTACATCGTTGGAAAGGTTTATGTGTGTATAACAACATGAAATTTTTTTCTTTAATAAAGAAATTTTTACCCCCAAAAAACATTATTTGATGCCTCAAAATTCTCGCGGAAGGTTTCAAACCCCGTTTCGTCAAACTGGGTCCTGTGAGTGAAACTAGCCTTGTGAGATGATTCCTCCACTTTTTCCACTCCGAATGCATTGAAATGGATGAAAAACATTATAATGATCCAATTCAGATCATGCAGAATAAATATGGTTCTCATTTTGTAGACATTTTGACACATATTTTGGCTTCATGATCATCCGCTTCAACACCATTGCCTACAACAAGGAAATAATGTATCATAATAGTGTTGGCATTATGGTTCAGGTGTTGTCCTTGATGGCAACCCATTCAGGTGGTAGATCATTGTTCTTCATGTCAGCAGCAAAGGTTGATGATCAGCTCTCATTTTATTGAAAAAATTATGAAGGACGCAGGAAGCCAGTTCAGAAGGTGCGTACCTGCAGGTACACCATGCAGGGTCCATGTCCCGAGACGCAGGCCAGCCGTTCAGGGGGAGCGTCCATCCAGTGCACACTTTTCAAGGCAGAAAAAGCTCACGTGGGGGTTTCTTATGTTTTACTCTTGGTATCTAGCCGACGGTTTTGGGTTACTATGGTGTCGGCTCGTGGTATTGTTCCATGATTTTAGGAGGAGCTTGCCTATATAAAGCAAAGGAGATCATTTGGATTGAGCATGGTTTTGGGTTGAATATCTTATGAGGGCTAGATTTGGTCTAGATCTAAACAAGGCGAATCTGATAGACCGAGATCTCTTCGGCTCTTGCTCGGATCTGTAGATCTAAATGTCTGGGTCATTTCTAAAGTCTTGAAATTCTCTATGCCCGGAGGGACGCAGGTGCAGTAAGGGTTCAGGTGCGTCCAGGACACAGGAGCGAAGCATTTCAGGTGCGCCGGACGCAGGTTCAGAAGGGTTCAGGTGCGCCAGGACGCAGGCAGTTCAATAGACTCAGTGCGACGGACGCAGGCTAGCAGTTGAGCAGGATGCGTCCGGGACGCAGGCTAGCAGTTGAGCAGGGTGCGTCCAGGGACTCAGGCCAGCAGTTGAGCAGGGTGAGTCCGGGACTCAGGCTAGCAGTTGAGCAAGGTGAGTCCGGACTCAGGCTAGCAGTTGTGCAGGGTGCTTCCTTCTCTTAAAATCTTTGTTTATCATTGTTGTGTTCTGGGTTTGGTCCTATTATTGTTGATCTGGTTACTACAGTTGATTGGGTAATTCTCTTACACTTGATGATCAATTGATGCTTATGGATCCAGTTTGAAAATTTATGAAAAGTGGTCCTTGTATGAAAAGAAGTAGGGGGTTGTAGCTCCCTTCCAGGAGAAACTGGAAAACGAGAGAGAGTTGTAGCTCTCTGCAGGTTGCAGCCTGCATACTGGTAAAGGACTGCACCAGTACAAATCCATTGTAAAAGAAGTTTCTAATTTGAAAGAAGATAGAGACATATTGCAGCAGGTGGTTTTTTCCCCACATTGGGTTTCCACCTTACATCTTGTGTTCTTTGGTGTGACTATCTGTTTTCTTTTGTTCATGCTCATTATTTTATGGTACTGACATGCAAAAATAATTCAAAGAACAAATGAAGAAGATTTATTAAAAGAATTATATAACACTGATTCACCCCCCCTCTCAGTATTATTTCCAACAATTGGTATCAGAGCAGGTCCTTCATAGAAGCTTGATTGCTTGAAGGTAGATTGTTCATCATGAGCAACTACGAGAGAGAAGCATCAATCAGGCCACCGGTTTTTGATGGGACAAACTTCAACTATTGGAAGGTAAGAGTTACTGCATATCTTCAATCTCTTGGTACAGAAGTTTGGGACATTGTAGAAACAGGCTACGCTTTTCCTTCAGCTACTCCTACAGATCCAGCTGAGAAGAAGAAATATGAAACAAATGCAAAAGCAGTCAATACTCTATTAGGAAGTATATCCCAAACGGAATTCATGAAGGTAATGCACTTCAAATCAGCAAAAGAGATATGGGACAAAATGGTCACGAGCTATGAAGGAGATGAACAGGTAAAGCGAGCTAAACTTCAAACTCTCAGGATTCAGTATGAGACTCTTAAGATGTATAATGATGAAAGTGTGGCTAATTATTTTCTTCGGGTAGATGAGATTGTTAATTGTATGAACAATTTGGGTGAAGAAATAAAAGAGGCTATAGTAGTTGAAAAGATTCTAAGATCATTATCCCCCAAGTTTGAATCTAAAGTATCTGCAATAGAAGAAAAGGAAAATCTCCGAATTCTCACTATGTCTCAGCTACATGGAATTCTAACTGCTTATGAAATGAGAAAGGGAGGTCCATCTGACAGAAGGGAAGCTGCTTTCAAGGCATCAGGCAAAGAAGATTACTATGAAGCAAGCCATGTTCCAGAAGAAGAGGAAGAAGAATCAAATTTTGTTAGAAATCTTCAAAGGGGTTCTGGAAGGTTCAGAGGTAAGCTACCTTTCAAATGCTTTGCTTGTGGAAGAGTAGGTCATTATGCTGCAAAATGTCCCTATAAGGATAAAGGTAAGGAACCTGCTAGATGGAACAAGAAACAAAGTACAAATAAGAAAAGCTACTACACCCATGAAGACAGTGATGGTTTATCAAACAGTGATGAAGATGAACAAGGTAATAAATATAAGTTGTTAATGGCATTTGAAGATGATGATTATGAGGATGCTGTAGATGTGAATAACCTCTATGATGAAATTACTAGACTCAAGAGATGTATAGAAGAAAAGAATGTGATCATCGATACTCTACAATTTCAAATTGATGAAAAGGAAAAACATCTTGAAAAACTAGAAGGTGAAATTGTTGGTCTCAGAAAAGAAATTGAGAAAACAAAAGCTATTAATCTTAAGTTTGTCAAAGGATCTGAAACTTTGGATGAGATTATCAATGTGCAGCGGTCTCCTCTAAACAAGACAGGTTTGGGTTATAATGGAGAAACCTCTCAAGCATCCACCTCAAAAAGTTATCTTGATGCGGCAAGAAGAAATGAGCAGAAGAACAATGAAGATAATCAGGTGAAGCAGGGACGAAATACAAACAGAAACTATCAAGGGCAATCCATCTTAAGGGTGAACAAAAGCTACAACCAGCCACAGGTAAAATCTTCTCAGTTTGGTTCAAGAATAGATGAAAATAGAAATTACAATCAGTTGGCAGGTAGATTCAATAACCGTAGAAGCTTCTTCAATGGACAATGCTTTTCTTGCCATAATTTTGGTCACAAAGCAGCTCAATGTGTTGCATATAAAACAATCATGACTAGGGAAGCTCAAAAACAAAGAAGCATGACAGGGATTACAAAAGGGACCTATAACAACTTTTCGGCTCTTGAAAATGAAGTTGAATGTTCCATTTGCAATAATTTTGGTCATGAAGACTCTGAATGTAGGAGCAGGTTTCAGGAGAGAAAGGAACAAGAGCGGAAAAAGGAACAAGCCTCAAGCACCAAAACATGGAGAATAAAGAAACCTCAAACAGAAAGATGTGGGATAGCATTCTATGCAGAGGGACAGGAAAATCTATGGTACATTGACAGGTGATAAAGAAAAACTTGAGTCTTATTCTACTTTAGAAAAGGGAAAGAAAGTCTCTTTTGGAAATGATACTCCTGCAACTATAAAAGGAAAAGGTATTGCTCCTTTAAAAGAAACGGTCAAGGCTGGAAATGTTTTGTATGTTGATGGATTGAAGCATAATCTACTAAGTGTCAGCCAGATGTGTGATCAAAGAACCGAGGTTATATTCAGATCAAATGGATGTCTTGTTCGTGATCTTGATACTGGTAAAACAATTCTCAAAGGGAAAAGAACTCCAAATAATCTGTACATATTTGAAGAAGGACAACAACAATGCTATCTAAGCAAGGATGAAGAGCACTGGTTATGGCATCGAAGGTTGGGACATCTAAGCTTCTCACAAATAAGGAAAGCATGCAAATATCAGGCAGTTCGCGATCTTCCAGATATCAAAATTCCTGACAACACCATATGCAAATCATGTCAGTTTGGAAAACAAACCAGAACTAACTTCCCAGAGAAAGAAGGATCAGCTAGCATGCCTCTTGAGCTAGTACACACAGATACATGTGGTCCCTTCAGAAAAAGGACACCTCGAGGAGAAGAATACTTGATATTATTCATTGACGATTTCTCCAGGTTTGTTTGGTTAGGACTTATGAAGCACAAAGATGAAGCATTCGAAAAATTCAAATCCTTCAAAGCCTTGGTTGAAAATGAATCAGGTCACAAAATTAAATGCCTCAGATCCGACAGAGGTGGGGAATTTACTTCAAATGAATTTTTCGATTTCTGTGAAGAACATGGGATAAGAAGAGAATTCTCTACAGCAAGAACTCCTCAGCAAAATGGAGTTGTGGAAAGAATGAACAGAACAATCCAACAGATGGCTCGTGCTATGCTTGATGAATCAGGAACTCCCGCAACTTTCTGGGGTGAAGCTGCACATGCTGCGGTTATTATTCTCAACAAAACAAATGTCCGGGTGAACAGTACTCAAACTCCTCATGAGCTCTGGAGTGGTAAGACTCCTTCGGTAAAACACTTCAAAATCTTTGGGAGCAAATGCTATATCAAAAATACTGATGAGCAGCTTGGAAAACTTGAACCTAGAGCAGATGAAGGCATTCTTCTTGGTTACTCTCCACATAGCAAAGCATACAAATGCTACAATAAAAGACTTGGCAGAATTGTTGACAACATTGATGTAGTGGTTGATGAGAAGGGATACATTCCTAGGCAAGTACATCATGAAGACATTGAAGAAGATGAAGGCTACCCCCAACGACAGAATGATGAAGAAGAAGAACCTCAAGAAGAACCTCAAGAAGAACCAGAGGAGAAAACAAGAACAGAAGAAAAGACTCCATCCAGATATGTTCAGAAGAATCATCCAGAATCTCAGATTATGGGGCAGAAAGAAGCAGGTGTACAAACAAGAAGAACAGTTGCAGAAGCTTCAAGCTATTTGGCATTACTCTCCTCTACTGAACCACAAAATGTGAAAGAGGCATGCAAAGATGAATGTTGGGTGAAAGAAATGGATGAAGAAATTGAGCAGATCGAAAAGAACAACACTTGGGAGCTGGTTCCTAGACCAAAAGATAAGAATGTTATCGGGACAAAATGGGTCTTCAAAAACAAATTAAATGAAAATGGAGAAGTAATTAGAAACAAAGCCAGACTTGTTTGTAAAGGGTATGCACAGCAAGAAGGAATAGACTTTGAAGAAACCTTTGCTCCTGTTGCAAGACTTGAAGCCATCCGAATGTTCCTTGCTCTCTCAAGTTTTCAAAACTTCAAAGTATTTCAAATGGACGTGAAATCAACCTTTCTAAATGGAGACTTGGAAGAAGAAGTGTACATTGAACAACCAGATGGGTTCATTCTTGGAAATGATCCAAATCTTGTATGCAGATTGAAAAAGGCTCTCTATGGTCTCAAACAAGCTCCAAGGGCTTGGTACTACTGTTTGGACAAATATCTTCATCAACACGGTTTTTCAAAAGGATCAGCAGATAGCAATCTTTATATAAAAGTTGAAAATGACAAATTGCTAATACTTGTTGTATATGTAGATGACATTATTTTTGGGAGCAATGAAGAAGCTATGAGTCAAAACTTTGCCTCTGTCATGCAGAAAGAATTTGAAATGTCCCTGCTAGGAGAACTGACATATTTCCTTGGTTTGCAAATCCAACAAAAGGAAGGAGGAATCTTTTTATCTCAAACCAAGTATCTCAAACAGATTTTGAAGAAATATGGTATGGAAGATGCAAAACCAGTATGTACACCCATGGTCACAGGATGTAGCCTCAGTGCAAATGATGAATATGCAGCAGTACATCAACCAACCTACAGATCTATGATTGGAAGTTTACTTTATTTGACAGGTACCCGACCAGATATCATGCATGCAGTTGGAATAGTTGGAATATTTCAAGCAAATCCGAAAGAGACTCATCTTCAGGCAGTGAAGAGAATTTTCAAATATCTTCAAGGGACTCAAAATTATGGCTTATGGTATCCTAGAGATACAGATCTTACACTTCATGCTTATACAGATGCAGATTGGGCCGGAAGCGTGGATGACAGGAAAAGCACAAGTGGTGGTGCATTCTTTATGGGTTCCAGACTGGTATCTTGGTTCAGCAAGAAACAAAGTTCAATTGCCTTGTCTACAGCTGAAGCGGAATATGTTGCTGCTGCATCTTGTTGTACCCAACTCCTTTGGATGATGCAGACTTTGCAGGATTTTCAAATCACTTGTACACCACCAATCCCTATCTTATGTGACAACACAAGTGCAATCAGCATATCAAAGAATCCTGTTATGCATTCAAAAACCAAGCACATACCAACAAGTACCATTTTCTCCGGGAACAAGTACTTGAACAGAAGATCAAGTTGGAGTATGTTCCTTCTAAGGAACAAGTTGCTGATATCTTCACCAAACCATTGCCCAGGGACACTTTTGAATACCTCAGGCAAAAGCTGGGGGTTGTTGATGCATCATCTTATTGTTGAACCTCTTCTTATTGGTGATACAGGCTCAGGGGGAGCACATAATGCATTGTTGGCATTATGGAGGATGGTCAGAAGGAGATCTTGGAAATTGCTGCAATATGTCTCTATCTCTTTCATGGTGGATTATGGTTCGTCGCTGCAGATCTGGTTCATATTCAGGAGGAGCATGATCTTAGGGGGAGCATACCCTTTGCCCTTGATGTCAAAGGGGGAGAATGAAGATTATGAGGTTGCCATCAAGTCCAAAGGGGGAGATTGTTGGCATTATGGTTCAGGTGTTGTCCTTGATGGCAACCCAGTCAGCAGCAAAGGTTGATGATCAGCTCTCATTTTATTGAAAAATTATGAAGGACGCAGGAAGCCAGTTCAGAAGGTGCGTACCCGCAGGTACACCATGCAGGGTCCGCGTCCAGAGACGCAGGCCAGCCGTTCAGGGGGTGCGTCCATCCAGTGCACACTTTTCAAGGCAGAAAAAGCTCACGTGGGGGTTTCTTATGTTTTACTCTTGGTATTTAGCCGACGGTTTTGGGTTACTATGGTGTCGGCTCGTGGTATTGTTCCATGATTTTAGGAGGAGCTTGCCTATATAAAGCAAAGGAGATCATTTGGATTGAGCATGGTTTTGGGTTGAATATCTTATGAGGGCTAGATCTGGTCTAGATCTAAACAAGGCGAATCTGATGGACCGAGATCTCTTCGGCTCTTGCTCGGATCTGTAGATCTAACTGTCTGGGTCATTTCTAAAGTCTTGAAATTCTCTATGCCCGGAGGGACGCAGGTGCAGTAAGGGTTCAGGTGCGTCCGGGACGCAGGAGCGAAGCGTTTCAGGTGCGCCGGACGCAGGCGCAGAAGGGTTCAGGTGCGCCGGGACGCAGGCAGTTCAATAGACTCAGTGCGAGGGACGCAGGCTAGCAGTTGAGCAGGATGCGTCCGGGACGCAGGCTAGCAGTTGAGCAGGATGCGTCCAGGGACTCAGGCCAGTAGTTGAGCAGGGTGAGTCCGGGACTCAGGCTAGCAGTTGAGCAGGGTGAGTCCGGACTCAGGCTAGCAGTTGTGCAGGGTGCTTCCTTCTCTTAAAATCTTTGTTTATCATTGTTGTGTTCTGGGTTTGGTCCTATTATTGTTGATCTGGTTACTACAGTTGATTGGGTAATTCTCTTACACTTGATGATCAATTGATGCTTATGGATCCAGTTTGAAAATTTATGAAAAGTGGTCCTTGTATGAAAAGAAGTAGGGGGTTGTAGCTCCCTTCCAGGAGAAACTGGAAAACGAGAGAGAGTTGTAGCTCTCTGCAGGTTGCAGCCTGCGTACTGGTAAAGGACTGCACCAGTACAAATCCATTGTAAAAGAAGTTTCTAATTTGAAAGAAGATAGAGACATATTGCAGCAGGTGGTTTTTTCCCCACATTGGGTTTCCACCTTACATCTTGTGTTCTTTGGTGTGACTATCTGTTTTCTTTTGTTCATGCTCATTATTTTATGGTACTGACATGCAAAAATAATTCAAAGAACAAATGAAGAAGATTTATTAAAAGAATTATATAATACTGATTCACCCCCCCCCCCTCTCAGTATTATTTCCAACAAATAGAGTAGAAAGGGTTTTATCTCTATACATCTTGGTAGCAGTAAGGGTTTCATGTTTAACTACTACAAGAGTTTGAATTAGCAGAGGTTTTGCAACAATCAGTTCATTATTGTCACAATATTCTATCATTATTAAGAAGAAAATATTTTATGTTGCAGCAGTCTGAACGATAGAATCACATGGTTCATGTCTTGTGAGGGATTTCTATCAGTTTCAATAAGGGTTTTTGAAGTGAGGGAAATTATTATATTGGCATTCTTTGTAAGTGGGTCATTGTTCCTAGTATGAAAGCCCACAGTAGTTGGTTTGATTTATTATCATTTTCAGGGAGGTTGGGTGGTGCTAGGTAGGTGGTTGGAGTCACCTTCTGATTGTGGTTTGAAATCACTTCAGGGTGGTAGGGTGATGCTAGGGCGAGTTGGAGGTTGCCAGGGTGTTGGTGTTACACTAAAAATGTCACCATGGCTATTTACAGTCGGTATGGCTCTATCGACAGTCATACTACCCTCTTGAGCAAGTCTTATGCCTCTGCTATTCATGTCAAACTCCAAGAAAGAGAGAAAGTCTTTATAAATATGTTTATCTCTGGGTACGCAGGTTCTCTCAAGCCTTGCCTGCGGGTACGCACCTTTTGTTCATAAGGTCTGCGTCCAAGGACGCTCTGTATCTAAAGGGGCAGGTGCATCCCTCTGAAAAGGTTAAAATGCGCAAGTTTTATCTTCAAAAACTTACTTGTGGTCATTTCTAGAGCATTCTAGAAGGTTGTTTGATGTGTATTGAGCACCTCCAGATGGTTCATGCACTCCTATCAAGAGGAACTTATCCCATCAATAAGGGAGTGATCCCATCCAAAGAGGGGACTATCCCATTGATGGTGGACCTGATTAACTTCCTCTTGAGCACTATAAAAAGAGGCATTGGGCCAGAAGGAAAGAAGGTAAAAAGCTATAGATTTCTAAGGGTAAATGCTGCAGGAATTAGGACTCCCATTTAGAAGCTTGTGAGGAGAGATTGTCATCTTTACTTGTTCTATTTGGAAGTGGGTGAGCTTTGTCAAAGTAGAGGAAGACTCTTGTGGACCTTGGAAGGAGCTTGCACAACACCAAGGCTCAGGTTGTAATGGTTCCTTTTGATTACCTTTAATGCAAATTGGTCCATTCTTCTCAATAACTTGTTGTTTATGGGTTATTTCATGTACTCCTTGGTCTATGTGTTGAATATGCTTTGTTTTATGTTATAATTAGGTGCTATTTAATTGTTTGACTGTTGGTGATTACAGGTTTTGGAGAAAAGGAGGAGCTCATCCAGATCAACAAAGCTTGGACTTCTACAACAGCGTTTGGACAAAGGTACGAACGAAACACTTGATTTCTCATATCATAATGTATGTTTAGAGAAGGATAGCTCCAGTTTGTTTTGTTTGTCATTAGAATGTCTTAGACTTCTAGGAAGGTCAGTTGTGTCCGCACCCTTGACTGATTCCGTGTGACAGTTGGAGCATCCTTTTAGCTGTCTGCTGATAAAACCAGGGTGTTAGAGTGCCCTTCTAGTTGGAGTTGGAAAATTGAACATTTTTCTAGAGCACAAAGGAGTCGGGGCTTCATTTTTCAGTTGGAGTTGAATCATTTTGATGTACTGTCAAAATTATTAGAAAAGAGTTTGGTGGTTTTTTGTCCCGAAGGGGGTTTCACACCAAAAAAATTCTTGTGTCTACTGTTTATTTATTCTACTAAAGATTAATTAATGCTCTGGAAAGATTAAATAAATTAGTAATTGCTAAGAAATTCTGATTCACCCCCATCTTTTAATTTCCAACAATGACAAATATACAGGTTAATTTTATTTTTACAAACTCAAAATTAACAAAGTGATGGGTAAATTTTATTAACAAAACTACTAAATTTCATGTAGACAAAAACTATGGGAAAATAAGTCTTATTGACAAAAAGAGTAACAAATTTTAAAATATTAAATTTCTTGCATATTGTGACATTTGTAGTGTGGTGGCAATGCCTAGTGGCAGTGCCGGGTGGCTGCTAAGTTGGCATTTGTAGGGTGACAAGTGGTAGACAAGTGGCATGATTGGACACCATCAGAAGTTGATGTGATATTAAACTCCCTTGCAACTTTGAATCTGATATCAATATAAGCTACTGATTTGCTCAAGTGTCAATTGTTAGATCCATGGAGACACATCTTTGTGTTAGGTCAAACACATGCTAGGGATCCAATGTATATTCAGATAATTGATGTGATTATGGTTTTTAGAGCCATTGGGAGTGAAACTCCTTATTATCCTTTGTGCATGTTGGGACCCAATATCGATTTGGGCTATTAGATCTGGGTAATTTTAGTTGTTGGATCCATTGCAAATGTAACTCAACAAAAAATATCATACATGTTATAACTTGTTATGGGATGTAGGCCACTAATATAGTTTAGGATCAACTATCAAATCTGCAAGTGTGCAAGTTGTGCACTGTGGGAGAAAAGTGGAGAATGGACGCCAACTGAAATCACATTCAATAAAGGAATGCCACATGGGAGGGAAAAAAATGAAGTGGAACCCTTCCATCTTGGTGGAGTTTAACAAAGGTACCATTTGAATTATGGGGCGTAGGTGGGGACTGAAATGCATAAGGGGTGGTTGCATGTGTGCCAAGTGTCTAAGGAGAGATATGCAAATTCAATTCATGTCTAATGAGAACTAAAAATTATATATACATAGATAAATACTTCCAAATAGAGGGAGATCACACAAAGAATATTAGTATAGCTATATAAAATCAAGCACAATTTAGATTTTTTCAAATTCACAAACCTATTTTTGAGTGCAAAGCTTGAGTAAAGATTTACACCTAGAGATAAAGATTTGATTCCTCTTTATGCTTAATAAATCCCATTAAGATGAATCTATGCAAGTTTTTAATTATATTATTTATATTTATATAAATTTCATATCTCTATATATACAACTATTTTTTTTGTTATTTTATTAAAACTCCCATAATATATATATATATATATATATATATATATATATATATATATATATATATATATATATATATATACTCTTGGTTTTTTTATTTCACATATTTTATAATATTTTAAATTTAATTTTTTAATGTGGTATGCTTAGCATTAATTTTATATAAATACATTAGATTTATTATTATTATTATTATAAGCATTAAGTTTTTATATGCTTGTTAATTAAATTTAAATACAAAGTTTTGAAATATAATAGTTAAAAATATGAATCATTAGAAGATGGATCTTAATTTATATTTACTATTTATAATTTACACATATTTCACATTTCTTTATATAAATATTTTTATTTCTAATTATATATTTATTAATTAAATTAATTAAATTTTCATTTTCTTATTAATTATATGTTTTATAATGTTTATGAATATAAAATATTATTATTTTAATTTATTTTAATTTGATATGTATTTTATAGTATTTTAAAGGAAACAATTATTTGTAATTTTGTCAGAAAACATATATATACACACATGCACACGCAGGAAAGAGCATTTGTATTATATAGTTTTTCCCCTGGTTAGTAGCAAATACATCATGCAATTAAATGCTAATTGATAATTTTTTCTTTTTCAATTATTTTCTCTCTTCCAATAAAATACATGATTTTCATGAGGAGAATATATTTGAGCAACAAAAAGAGGGGTTTTGTAGGTGAATACCTTACAAAACTACCCCAACAAACACTTCTCAGAGCGTTAGACTTCATCGACCATTAGGGAATTAAAATAGATCTGATTTGCCCATTATTTTTTAATCCATATATCTTCAATTTACACCCTTCGTTAGCATAATTGTCTGCTTCTCTATTGTAGTCTCTTAGGACATGGAAATATGCTTTGGATGAGATATTTTCCTTAGTTTTCCTAGTTCTTTTCATAATGTTTTCCATAGATTTCACCTTTGGGAGGAAGCCTTTGACCATTTAATGTAGGATTAGAAAATAATCTACCATAACCCTGAGTGTGTTGACCTAATATGTTTTGGTTAACAATAGTCCCTGGTAGAGACAATATATCTCTGCTTTAATATTTGTCATAGAACCAAGACTTCATGAGTACCTAAAAACTTTATCCTCCTCAAAGAAAAGTACCCCTTTCCTAGTATAATCCATACAAAATTACAATACATCATATCATATTAAATTGAATTGATTTATTAATTATTTTATTATTTTTAATTGAATGAACATTATATTTTAACTGTTTTTTATTTAACATTTTATTTTATATACACTACAATATTTTCCTATACAAATCAATCAATAATCAAATTCCAATAACATAGCACTTACGATAAATCTAGACCGGGGATGTCAAAATTATATTATCTAAAATGGGGTTGTCTTCAATCAATAATCAAATTCCAATAACATTACATTTTCCTTATTTAAATAATTCCAATAACATTACATTTTTTCGTATTTTACTTTAAATATCAATATCACTGCACCCAACATTTACTACCAAAACTTAGCAACTGAGCAGTCCATCAAATTAGTTAATTTTCAATTTTTTGGATGGTTAAAAAAGAATGCCGATTTTGAAAAAAAATTAACTAGGGGAGGGATGCCATTAGCCGAACGAGTCTAGCTAGGAGCTCACCGCTGCCACGTCAACCTGCTGAGGTGTCGTACGACACCTATCCTCTGCATGAAAACACTTGTCATGCATATGCCATGTTCGGTTCAACTAGTTTAGGGCGCGTTAGGTTAACTTGGCGGTCAGTTGTCTGCACCTTCATTCAATCACTACCTTATTCTGTTTGGGCCTATTTCTTGTACGCTTATGGTCTTAGGTACTTGCGCGGTGCTGTTGTAATGCCACTCATAGCCATGCCTATCCTTAGCGCTGTAGATAGTGGGTTATGGGGTATTTTTGTTGCTTGTTCGAGAGGTTGTGAGGTTGTTATTTGGAATTTGGTCTGGTTTATTGGGATGTTTTCTCTTCCCCATATGGTGTATTTTCCTGGGTATTCGTCTATGTTCGTCCCTATGGTGGATTTATTTTGACTTGATGATGGTTATGGAAGTTTCTTGCTCTGAATGGTTTTATCAGGTAAGAGAGTAAGTTTCAGAGCTACACTGGAGATTTTTGCTTGTTTTATGCAAGTTTTGGAGTTTTTTGGATGTCTAACCCCATGGTAGGCTTGTCTTGTAGGACATTGTTCAATTTGTAGTTGGAGCTATGGTTTATGGAGCATCTGGTGTTCCTGTGGCAAGTTGGCATGGAGGAAGCTGACGAAACGAGACCTAGAAGGTAGGACACTGTCCTATTAGCTTATATATACCTGTGTTTTTAAACACATTTAAATGGATGGATTATTGTGCATTTGTTTAACTTATCTTCCTGTGTTTTTGTCTAAATTGTGGGTTTTTTGTGGGCTTTGTGTAAATTGTAGGGTTTGAAGCATGAAGACTCCATGCATCGAGTCATTTGTGCAACAACAATGTGTTGAGTCTGGTTGTAGTTTTGGTGTTCTAGTTATGATAATTTATTCTAGTCGCGCACTTAGTGCTAGGGTTTGGTATATTATACTGCTCTGTATGTGAGAATAGGGTTTGGTCTTGTATGTCTATTTGGAGCCAACTTTCTTCCAATGGAGTCACCAAGTGAATCCTCGACTACAAGAGGTGCCTAGGCATCTTATAAATCTGTTATAATTTCAACTTAGCCTTAAATCCTATTGTCTAGAGGACAATAGTTAAGATTTTAAGTATGTGCTTGAATTTACTCTTAGGGGTTAAGTAATTCAACTTCGAATCTCTTAAGAATAAAAGAATCTAGAAAATCATGGTCTTGATTGAAATTTTGTAAGTAAATAGGGTTAAAGATATTTTCAATACCTTTGAACACAAGGCATTAATCCATCATATATCAGATATCTTATTGTTTTCATGAAAGTATGAAGAATTTCCAGAATACAAATGAAAATAAGCAAGGCACAAATGTGTTGTAGTTTTGGTCATTTTGGTGTTTTAGTGTTTTGGTTGTGATAATTTATTTTGGTTGCACGCTCAGTGCTGGGGTTTGGTGTATTATACTACTCTGTATGTGAGAATAGGGTTTGATATTGTGTGTCTCTTTGAAGCCAACTTTCTTCCAATGGAGTCGAAAAGTGAATCCTCAGCTACAAGAGGCACCCATGCATCTTATAACTCTGTTATAATTTCAACTTAGCCTTAAATCCTATTGTATAGAGGACAATAGTTAAGCTTTTAAGTATGTGTTTGAATGTACTCTCAGGGGTTAAGTAATTCAATTTCGAATCTCTTAAGAATAGAGGAATCTAGTAAATCATGATCTTGATTGAAATTTTGTAAGTAAACAAGGTTAAATATCTTTTCAATACCTTTAAACACAGGGCATTAATCCATCATATATCAGATATCTTATTGTTTTCATGAAAGTATTAAGAATTTCCAAAATACAAATGAAAATAAGAAAGGCACAAATGTGTTGTAGTTTTGGTAGTTTTGGTGTTTTCGCGTTCTGGTTGTGATAGTTGACGTTGTTGGTGTTGTTGATTGGCCTAGCTACGATCTTGCTGAGATTGATTGGGTGATGTTTTTCTTTTCAAGTTGACATGGTTCTAGTTTTCTGTTGATGTCGTGTGGTTATGTTGGTATATTTTTTCCAGTGAGTTAGAGTTTTTGGTTTTTGTGATGGAGGGTATGGCGAGTACATGTTATCAGTAATTTGGATTATGATTGATACTTGATTGGATTATGATTATGTTACTAGTGTAATTGAATGATGTATAAATTTTGTTAGCAGTATAATGTTGTTAACAATATAATACAATTAAATTGTTAGCATTTGTCAGCAGTAAAATGTTGTCAACTTATTTTTTTGTTTGTTAGATTTAAATTTAAAAATTGCCTAAATACATGAGATTTTCTTCAGTGCGTTAGAGTTTATGGTTTTTGTGATGGAGGGTATGTCGGGTACATGTTATCAATAGTCTGGATTATGATTGGTACTTGACTGGATTATATTTATGTTACCAGTATAATTGAATGATGCATAATTTTTGTTTGCATTTGTTAGCAGTATAATGTGGATCGAAGTTGTTAGCAGTATAATACATTTAAATTGTTAGCAGTTGTTAGTAATAAAATGTTGTTAGCTCATTTGTTTGTTTGTTAGATTTAAATTTTAAAACTGCCTAAATAGATGCGATTTTCTTCACTGTCTTTAGCTCCTCCCTCCCTCTTTTCAATTTGGGTAATGACATCCATCCCCTAATGGTTTAAATGCTTGCACTATGAGTTGTATATTCGTGGTGCCAGAGAAAGGTTTGGAAGTCTCTCTGTTTTTTCATGGGCAAAAAATTATGTGAGGAGGAGATACAACCACCATATGTGATTGCAACAGAGAAAAGTGCTTGCAGATTCATCAAAGAAGGTGCTTAGAATTAGCTTTAGGGCTTGTATGTTGTTGTATGGAATTGGGTGATTCAAACTAGAAAAGTTGGTTAGCAATAAGATGCCTATAATTGTTGTTGTTACTAACTCCTAACGAAACCATAAACTAAAGTTGCTAAGGAAAACTTTAAACTAAATGATTCATTGCTTTAGAATTAATGATTTTCTCTAAATAAAAGAGCATATTTTGATGATTGAAAAAAGCATAAAAACCTGACATCGAAATAAAAATAATTTTTAGATTAGAATTCAAATTCAAATTCAACAGAGTTTAGATTCTTGAATTCAATTTATCTAACTTTGATCAAATTATCCAAATAGAGTTCAATTATCTACAGATCATATTATCCCAACAAAGTTCAAATTCTTGAATTCAGTTCATCTACCTTTGTTCCTTGATCATCACAATGACCATTAACAAACATTCTCAAATCAAGTAAAACTGGATGTAACTGTGTAGAAGAGAATAGTATTTTTTTATCATTTTCAATCCTTAATTTGATGAAATAGATAATCCTTAACTGTGTAGAAGTGTGGCTTCTACTATTAAACCAATCAAAATATTTCATCCTTACAAAATTTACATTGTAATGTGGTTACAAAAGTTATGTCATGCCACCCTATGTTTGATTGCCTCCATTTCTCGCATTGCCCAAAATTATTGAGTTTCCTACCTGACCCAAGTATGGTGGAATACCCAAGGTTGGTTGATTAGGATTTTCTTGAATGTTTCCATATGCTTGACTCCAATTTCTGTCTTGTAGCCATGGAGGGATTGAGTAGCCCAAGTGTCCACTTGTATTACTAACCCAAACACTAAGTGCAAGTGTCATATAAACACAGTTAGGATTTAAACTTGCACTGGTAGGGGTATAAGAGGTGGGAATAACCCTTGGATGATAGCAGGGGACTTGGTTGTTAATCAGGTCTTGGTATGATGGTGTGTGCTCTACAATGTGGTCCAACATGTTGGACAACATCCTATTTTCCTCAAATTGGCTGGTACCATAGTCTTCCTTGCTTGTGGCCCCTCCTCCTTTTTCCAACACCCGTTGAACCTTTCTTGCCTCCCTCTCTCTCCTTTCCAATTGTTTTTGATGTTCCTTATCTTACTTTTCTTTTTTTCTTTCCAACCTTTCCTTTGCTCAAACTTCTGCTACTGCAATCCTTGCAACTGTCTTTTCCTTGGTCAACTACTTCTTTCTCTTTTTAGATTCTTGAATTTCATTTTTTTTTTTATTCATACTCAAACAATAAATTCATATAATCTTCATATGTGAGAAATTATGAACTCCTCCCCAAACGAAGACAACATGACGTTGAGTTCCTTGATGACGCCTTCACTCTCTCTACTGGTAACTTTAGGAATGCACCAAGTATTCTATGCTTTAATGTCCCATGCTCCTGAGGACCTAACACTTGGATTTCAACCTCCAGGAAAATTGATTGGCCCCCATTTTTTTCTTCTTCAGGTACTTCATGTTGATTAGGATCCTCTTCCAGTGATCCATTATCCACAAAATAATGAACAATTTCAGTGTTCAACTCTGATGGTTGTGAAAGCATGTCCATGCTTTCCTCATATAGACACATTATGTGTGTTGATATTCATCATGGCCTCTTCCAACCATGATGGTGGGCTTACTTGGGTTGGCATGCCTAATTTCTCATTGTTTAATCCCATTGCATTATAATTTGAAATCAAGTTTAAATTTTCATTAGCTTAATCAACTGCCTCATATAGAATATCACATGAAGAATTGGCAGTGGTTCAATGGGTGTGATAACCTCCATGATATTGATATTTGGTTCATGAATGAACTATGCCTCACTCACATGTTCATCATAATCACCATAGAAGTGCCCTTTAGAAAGGGATATTATACCTTCAACAACAACAACATCTTCTTGACTGTCAACATGGTCTTGTAAGTTCTCTTCTTTGTAACCTTCCAAATCAAATGCTTGGAAACAACCAATATCATTCATAAGAGGATGAATATTAAGTGGCCATATACCGGTCCTCCTAAATCCAACCTTGATATTAGAAGGTGTGAGAGCCCTTTTAAATGCTTTACTTGCAAGCTCAGCTAGCTCAAACCTATTTACTTCCACCCCTGGATTCTTTTCAATCCATGAAGCTCACTCAACCCTAAAATAATTCTTGAAAGGCCCAAACATGTTGAAATCAGGGGTTGCAATCTATGAGTGGTATGAGCTGACAAATTTTAACAGGTCAATGCCCAAATTGTTGGCCTCCTCAATTGTCTGCACAACCATGTGACTTCCATGGCCATCTAAAATCAATAGGTGTCTATTTTCAAGCGAGATACCACCTAGTACAAATGCATCAAAGTGACAAAGCCAATTCAGGAACATTTCGTTTGTCATCCATGCATCGGGATGTGCAACTATGCATGCACCTAGTTCACAGTTATGTATATAGTTTTGTAGTTGTGTTTTACCTTTGAATAGATACAATCTTGGGATTGAAGAATGAATTGCATTGACACGAAAAAGAATAGTTATCCTCCCTTCTCTTAGGTAAAATATTAGGCACATTTATGGTTCCTCTCTTGGAAATTACTCGCATACCACAATTCTTTCCTTCCAATAAGTTTGTTTCATCATAGTCCCATATATGGTCTGGGGCATACGAGTGTTGCTCATATGCAACAGAAAGAGTGTTATATAACTTGTACACAATTTTAGGGCATAGATATAAAGTCCCATCTCTGTAAAGGCCCTCAATTGTACATAGCACAAGGTCTGGATGGATTTTTTGAATCCTACTCCACCATGATTTACCAGGAAACCCATCTTTGAAGGGGTTTGGCCTCCCTTGAAAGGTTTGAGCCACTATGGATTTAAGTTGTACAAGCTCTAACCCATATCCCAATTGGGCCATCTCCTTACATCACTCAACCACCTCGTCCTCCTCTTCAGTCATAATTGTAACAGGCCCTCTACACTTTGTATTAGTCAACCCATTTATCCTATAATGTATGTTAGAGGCAACAATACCATGTTTTTTTGCAGAGGCATGGATTGAATGTCCGTTAAACTCGATGTCATCAATTTCAACTAGCATGTCTTCCATTGTCCAACCTCTGATGGCACTATTTTTCTTTGTTGAACTTGCAACTTGCATTGTGGTTGAAGGTGGCTCTATGGTTGATGGTGGGATAGCATGATCTTCCACCACAATGTCCTTTTCAACGAAATTACTTAGCACATTAGGAGAATTCATATTGTTAACGGGAAAAGTGTCTACTCAGAACGCCCCTATCCCACTAAGGTGTGACAGTACCTTAGAAACAAACAAGGAAAACTACTTTCATATTCTTCTTTATGAACTATAAACGAAGAGGAATGGGATGAACCAACCTGTGTCTTGCGCTAGTCCTTTGATCCAATCTCTCTCCTCTTTGACAGCTTCCAGCTACCTGCTCCCTTACTTGCCCAGCTTCACCGAGTTCCTGCAAGATCACAGAAGAGGAAAACTACACAAAGACATGGATTTACATTCATAAATAGCTTAGGATCAGATTTAAGCTAAACATGCAAATATAACAAAACATCATTGATACACAAGTATGTAGGAGAAACTCAAATATTTTTATTGATATAACAAGAAGGTCCAGGAGGAGTTACAACCGATGATTCCTGATCCAGCATCAACCCCCCAGCAAAGGAATCCCCTCTTCACCTCCAACAAAGCATAAATCACCCAATACACTGATCTCTATCTCAAAACCAACAACAATTCTCTACAATGTACAAAATTCTAGCCTCTGGATCTCTGGGATGAGGGATCCATATATAGATGTATGCAAAGAGGATGAGTCAGCTTATGATTTGACTAGTGGCTTCTCTCTATCAGTTCTTGCTTCCACTTGGAGACTGAGAGCCTCTTACTCATCCTTGGTCGAACTCAGTGAGGCAAGTGTCATTGGGGAAGATTATGGAAGCTTCCATTGTCTGTCCACCTCGCGGAATGACATTGCCATTTTTCATTTCCCGCTCAGCGCAACCTCGTAGTGAATTTAGGTGCGTTGAAATGCACCTAGCTAGTGTACTAGGGTTCTATGCAACGCAGCTAGCTAGTGGAGCAGCTGAAATGATCCTGATTTGACTGATTCTGAGCAGTTTCTGGTGGAGAACTTCTGGGAGAAGCTGTAATTGGTTGACCTTGTTCCTCTAGGGGTAGGAACAACACTTTTAGGGACTTAGGATCCCTTGTTTTATGGACATTTCATGCTTAGATTTGTAAGGCACAAAAATGTCTATAACAGTTGCCCCCTAAAGTATGAGGTCGTTTATCGGGTGAAATGCTTTATTAGGAGGATCCAAAGTTCTTTCAATGCTGGGAGGAGACCTGTAATAAGATACAATACAATACATTATCTTCATACTGTTTTCATGATCTAGCTGAGGCGGGCATTCCCATGCTCAGCTTTATAAACTCATTTTTATGTACACAGGACATACAATCATCTGATGGTAGACTGATGATTCTGATGAAGTCATCATCCTTTTGGTAGGATGATTATCTGTGCTGCAATGTTGTACATGTCAATGTTTTTATTTTTCCTGAATATATATCGCAGCCCGGATGGATGAAACTAGATCCGTGGTCTTCAATCTCGTCCGATCTTCACTCGAAGTACAAGTCGATCCATGTGAGAAATGTTTTGAAGTCGAACATGGAAAGACATCGCTTGATTACCAGTCGATGATGTAAACTGTTAACAAGCGCGAGAGGAATCACCGATAATGATGATGACCCTCAAGGTACTGCAGTACAATTCACGTGGTGTGAATAAAGGACTTGGTGTCGAACACCACACAAAATCTTTCGGTCGAAGGTCATTGATGTATACCCGTCGCCGGAAGTGAGAAACTTGCCATTGAGGCATGCAAGCTTCAAAGTACTGAATGGGGTGTTCCTAGATCAACTTCTTGGATAATGAGCTGATGTCGACAAGAAGCGATCCGTCAAAGGAGGGCCTTGATGAATCCCACATCAATGACATGAAACGAAGCAAATGATTTTGATAGAGGTGAAAACGATCTGATGATATATGGTTCAGGGTGGCGGTCATGAAAGAATGAAGTGTAATGTATGGTAGTGGATGGGACACGGATGACTTCTCTAGATGAATTCTCTTGAACATGTCAGCGACACTTATGTGATGGATTGGTAGCATTTACCCCAAATGTGGATGGTATGGCGTGACCATGGCGATGTGACCGGTGAATGAAACAACCCAACCCAACTTAGGCACGGAATGGAAGTGTCATGTTCAAGAGCGACTTGCTACCAATAAAGATTCTTTGAGTTTCTTCCCTATTTTTCCCCAGTCATTGCTGACCAGTACCTCTTTATTTTTGTCAAGCTTGAGGAGGATAACATATGCTTGTTCTATAATTTTCCCTTCGGGAAAACCCAGCGCTATGTTTTAACGAGCCTAGCGATAGTGAAACTCGTTCTCGTCTAAAGACAAGTTTGTCGCTATTAATCTTTTTAATGAGTTTAACGACAAAGATAACTCAGTCCTTTTCATTTTTAGAGAGTCTGAAAAGGTACGTAAAGGTAACTCCGAAATTCCTTTTTCGTCATCTAATCCCTTAAGTCCGAAAAAGTATAAAACAATATAGAAGGGATGAATTTTCGATAGTTTTAACGAGCCGAACAAAACAAGCGCTCGATCTTTTTGTGCGATAATCCCTCAGGTCCAAAAAGATTAAAATCTAGAGGAGGGATAGCACTTCCAGTCGCTTTAACGAGCTGGAAGGCAAAAACTCGGCAATCTTTTCATATTTTACGAGTCAGTTGAAAAGAGCTTAAAGAAGACTCGTCCTTTGAGGAACGAGTGATAAAATGGGTAGCAGCTAATTCCAGGTAAGGGTTGGAATTTTCCAATCACGGCAGTGTCAAAAGGATGGCTGGTGAAATCACTCTTCGCAGCTGTTCCTCAAAATGGGTAAACAATCAAATGGAGGTGAATGATCAGCCAATGGAAAAGTGGAGGTGATGGTGCAAACACGACCAAGGCTTTAATGGCTAAAATGCTTCATTCACGGTGGTTATTTACTGGGGAATAGTTCATTTTTTAATGAGCTTAAACACGGGTGGAAACATTTGCTCATGTCTTATGTTTATTTTTTAACGAGCTTGAACTATGCGCTAAAACTGCTCGATTAGATGGTCTTGTTTTGATTTTTACCATAAATAGCTTCGTCTTTCCAAAGATAGTACTGTATTTTCAACTGCTTCATCAAACTGGTTAGTAATGAACAATATTTGCTGGAAAATGAGATTTAAAACGCTAATATTTTAATTTGAACTACGTAAAAGCAATCAAAAAATTGTTTTTTACCTCTCATTTTACCATTTCATTTGAACTTGGTTTGTTGGAGCTTTGGAGGTGCCTTTTCCCCCTTGATTTTCACCAGCTGATTTCGGGAGATTCTGTGGACAATTCTCGGCACCGTCTGGACCAGGTAGGAGCTAAACCCGAGCTCTTTCATTTCATGGTTTCCTTTTTGCATTTTGTGCTTCATTCCCTGCTTTTCTGAGCCCCTGGGGTTTAATGGGTTCGTTCTGCCATCAACGCACCCTTAGTACATCGAAACCTGCACTGAATGTTGGCCAGTATGAAGGCAGTTTGACATTTAACGCAGGTGGAACACTGCTGCAGGTGCGTTGGGCGCAGAAAGGGAATTTGTTGCACAGTTTTTGATGAAAATTTTTGCCTGTTTCTCATCAAAATCAGGATCTAACTCCTCTCTTGTTTGTTTTTTAGAGATCTCGGAGCAAGATGACCCTTACACGGCGAGAACGAGAACATGAAGAAGAGGACATGATTCCCCTACATGATCCGGTCACAGTGAACGCGCTGCGGAACTGTGGTTTGCTGAAGTTCTTCCGCATCTCTATCATGAGACAGTAGATCAACCTACTGCAGTATTTTCTCAATGCTTGAGATCCTATCAATCACGTTTTCCAGATTAGGGGAAAATATATCCCCTTGACTGCAGTAGACATTTACTTCTTGACTGGTTTGTCGAGGCAGGGTGCCCCCATCTCTTTGTCAGGTTCGGCCCGAGGAGGTGACTCTGTGAGAGATTATGTCCGCCAATATTGTAGGGAAGGATCTCAGCCGAGTAAAGATGGCAAGATCATCATCCGTGATGTCACTGACAGATCCCTTAGGTCTATCCTATTTACTTTTGGTAGGATGGCCGGTAGTGCGTCTCTTCATGTAGCCAACAGATCCTATATGCAGCATGCCTTGGAATGCCTCCAACCGAAAGTATTCAACTGGTGCGACGCAATACTTCTTGTGATGAAAGATCAGTCGACCAAGATAAAGGACGGGAGGTTGAAGAACTTTGGGTTCGGTTCTATTTTGACCGCCTTTACCTTGGAGAAGATACCACTGATGCAGTCGCAGTACATTGCACTCGACTTACCTTCTCCTATTGAACCACATATGCAGAGATGGGTTGACCACATGTCTAGGCATGCTGGCCAGTCTCAGATTTTGTTTTCTGATACCTTCTTCAGGTGGTTTGATCTTCAGGAGATGGTTTATGCCGAGTATCCATATGCTGGCATGGACTTCCGGGGTGATCCAGATTTAAACTGCCGGATGGCGAGCAGTGGGGTGCTATTGGTAAAATCTTTGACCATATCACTGTTTACTGTTTTTTATTTATAATGTCCTTATGCTTTATTCTATCAAGAATTTAATCAAACTCGTGTGTACATGCAGATGTTGGTCCTGTTTGTCCAGTAGTTCGCCTGAGAGTGCCAGCCGTTGCCCCAGCAGGAGAGGCCGCCGGGAGGGTTATTCTTCGTGACCTCGATGTGGCTGAGACTCTCACAGCTGTGCAGGAGTAGGTTGAGAGCCTTACTCTCAGTATTCCAGATGTGAGGATCGACGAGCTACCTTTGCAGTTACAGCGGCATACTACTAGTGTGCCCAAACGATGGACTCGTCTCTTACGCATGATCGCACAGGCTGTGACTTGCTATCACGAGCAACATTAGACTAGGGTGCCCCCTAGCATTTTGAGTTTTTGGGTCATGTGACCGATTTTGTCTTGGTTACAGAACATTATATGTAAACCATAAACAGCTATATATATATTTTGATTTTCGGGGTTTTATTCTGGTTGAGCTATATGATCCACATGTAAAACATTGATGATGTGTTTCTTTTTATAAATGTTGCAAATGTCTATCTAACACATAGTTTTCTAATGAGTCGGTTAATGTGTTTAAGTTTCTGGAAATATGTTGGTATTGAATAAGATCAAATTGTCTTTCCAAAATCTTAACCCTTAGGAACATGCGATAAATAGCTGGGTTTCGGACGGAATATATACCATTGAGTTGTAGTATTACGAGTTGTGAGTCTAGCCTAACAATTAGTCGGCATATACCATGGGTGATGGCATCAGAGAGAAGTTCTATCAACACGCTATAGTCAGCGATGTTATTCGTTGATTGACCAATACATACACCTCTGAAACTTACTAACTCGTCGCTTGGATCAAAAATGGCCCAGGCTGTGGAGGACAGGTTCCGCGAACTACGACTCGCTCCGTCGGCATATCCAACACATGTCTCCAAAAGGTTTGACATCTGTAATAAATGTAAAAAAAGGTGGATTACTCGACCAAAAAAAACACTTTAGTGAAAACAAAATATAACAAAAGTATATTGGTTACTATTTAAGCATAGTAACGCTTGAGGTACAACCCATTACGAGGTTGCGCCAGTGAAACTCCGTCATAATCCATTAACTCGTAGGCTCCTTTTGCCAACACTCGTTTAACAATATAGGGGCCCATCCATAAAGACTTAAATTTACCTGCTCCCAATTTATCGGATTCTTGGTCGTAAAGCAAGACCAAGTCACCTTCTGAGAAGACACGGGGTTTGACATTTTTGTCGAACTGCGCCTTGACTCGTTTCTTATGGGCCTCATTAGCCAAAGCGGCATAACGACGGGTTTCATCCAATTGGATTAATTCCAAGAAACGAGCCTCTTCTTTTGAAGTTCCGGGGAGGAGATCGATTGCGAGTTTAAGAGACGAGATTTCGCACTGGACTGGTAAGACTGCTTCCAGGCCATATACCAGTTGGAAGGGTGTGAACCCAGTTGCATTCCTTACCGATGTTCGGTAAGCCCACAAGGCTGAGTACAGGATTAGGTGCCACCTTCTTTTGTGAACTCCAATCATCCTTTGCAGCATGCGCTTCAGGACCTTGTTGATCGCTTCAACTTGTCCGTTGGCTTGCGAATAATACGGAGTAGAGCTGTCGTGAGACAATCCTAGTTTGGAAGCTAATTCGAGCATCATGTGATTGCGAAAATGCGATCCATGATCTGTGACTATAGCCTGTGGTATGCCGAATCTGGCGACTACATGATTGAAAAAGAAAAGGGCAGCTGTTTCACCAGTATTATCTAATGTAGGCATCGCCTCGACCCATTTGGTAAAATAGTCAACTGCGACTATGATATACTCATGCCCCCCGGTTGAGGTGGGGTTACATGTCATGAAATCAATGCCCCATTTGGCGAACGACCCAACAACAACTATTGGCTGTAGAGGAGTGGGTGGTCTTCTGGTTTTGCTATCAAAAATTTGACAAGCATGGCAACTTCTGACTGCGGTTATGCAATCTTTGAACATTGTTGGCCAGAAGTATCCTGCTCGTAAGATTTTTTGTGCTGTAGCATATCCAGATTGATGCCCCCCACAGGCTCCTGAATGACACTCATTTAGGGCTTTTTCGGCCTCCTCATGGGTGAGGCAGCTTCTCAGAATTGTATCGATACCACGACGGTAAAGTGTATCACCGACGATCATGTAGTCTTTTGCTTGGTATCGAATACGTTTTTGTTCAGAGTGTGAGGTGTTAGGCCTAAACTTTTGGGTTTGGAGATAAATTATTATATCTCCATACCACTCATTGCTTGTAGATATCAGAAAAAAATTTTCATCCACGATTGATTCTTCGGATGTTTCATCGTTGGACGACGATGGGAGATCGCATAATAATTCTGCAAAAACTAGAGCTTTCTTTGATTTGGATTTTACAAATTCCAGATCAAACTCTTGAAGGATCGCTATCCATTTCGAATATTTGACCCCCAGCAACTGTCGCGACAATATATAAGTCATGGGGTTGCAATCAGACAGAATGGTAGTTTTCCAAAAGAGGACATAGTGTCGAAATCTTTGTATCGCTTGAACAGCTGCAAGCGCTAGTTTTTCAACGTAAGAATATTTGCTTTCTGTATCATTTAAGTTCTTACTTAAATAATTAATAGGATGTTCAATTCCATCGACTTCTTGAACTAAAACCATTGCGATGGTTGTATCTGCTGCAGCCAGATACAGGTTAAAATCTCTTTGATAATCGGGGGCGTACATTAAAGATGCTTTCATTAGGGAATCTTTTAAAGCATCAAAGGAAGCTTGCGCGACTTGATCCCAGACAAAGGGTACCTCCTTTTTCAAAAGACGTGTATAACCTTTAGCAAGTTCGGCGTAATTTGGAATGAACCTCCTCAGAAAGTTTGCTTTCCCTTGGAGTTTATGAATTTGAAGGTGGAGGCAAATTTATGATTGCCTGGACCTTGCACGGGTCGAGACGAATTCCATCTTTGGAGACTACAAAGCCAAGTAAACGACCAGAAGTGACGTAAAATACACATTTTTGTGGATTGAGTCTTATCTTGTAGTGTCGGCAATGTAGAAATATCGCTCTTAAATGCTGCGGATGATCAGTCCGCTTTCGCGAATGAGCCGGAAGGTCGTCGAGATATGGTTGAACGATGTTTTTGATATCATGGAAGGCATAATTCATTGCCCTCTGAAACGTCGCCCCTACGTTCTTTAAACCAAAGGGTAATTTATGATACGCGAATGTGCCCCACAGACAAATGAATGAAGTCTTTGACTGGTCCTGCGGGCGGATATTTATTTGATTATACCCCGAAAATCCATCCATGAATGAAAAGATTTCGCATCCGGCGCATTCATCAATTATCTGGTCGATGAAGGGTGTAGGGTAGTTGTCTTTTGGACAAGCTTGATTTACATCCCTATAATCGACACACACTCTGATTGTCCCTTGTTTCTTCATAACAGGGACAATATTCGATACCCAATCGGTTAGAGGAACCGGGTAGATGAAACCAGCATGGAGAAGTTTTTCAACTTCTACTTTAATGGCAGCGACTTTCTTGGGGTGCACCTGCCTTAGCCATTGTCGTACCGGTTTGACATCTGGATACATCTTAATTTCGTGTTCAACGATACTCGAGTCAATGCCTGGCATTTCACTGTATGACCAAGCAAAGACATCTCTGAATTCGCGAAAAAGAGCATTATATATTTCCAGTTCGGAAGGAGAACAACATTTTCCAACATAAATATTCTCTACAATATCTGTTTTAGTCGAGATATTTATGGCTATAGTCTCTTCAATGTTGGATAAGTTTCGCTCGGAATCCACCGTATTTACAGTATTTGAAAGAAAATCGAATACTGAGGGATGATAAAGGTCATGTTGAGTCTCTTCTTCACAATCCGGAAGAAGGGAACGATGGTGGGAATCATTCCATGGTGCTCCTTCAACTACCATAGCTTGGAGAATTCCTTCGTCGGTGACATGCACTTGCGACCAAGGATCTGAAGGAGTACCATATTCTCTAGACCTATCTATCCAAACGCTTGATGAGCGTTGATTTGGGTTTGCCTCCCATGCTAGAAACATTGATTGTTATAATATTTCTATTGGGTTTGGGGGAAAAACCATTTCATGATCCATATCGATATCATTTTCTGAGATCTTTCTAGAAGATACCATATTGCAGGTTCCTATCGACGCTACTTTCGCCAGATTGATTAGAGGCGGAAGAGCGAAAGTTCCCATTAGTATAGGATCTTTTAGTAGGCCTACTTCGATATTCTGAAGCGAATGGGGGCTTCCATGGATCATGGGAATGCTTCCTGTAACTTGAGAACCATTGGGGAGGAAGTTTTGTTGATCGACGATTGTAATCCCTCCTTGAAAGGGAAATGCAATCTTTCTAAAATAGGTCGACACAACAGCTGCCATGGCATATATCCATGGTATTCCTAGTAGGATGTTGTAATCAAGATTCCCAATGATGACTTCAACATCTATTTCTACCGTTTTTCCCCCTAGTTCAACTTTCAAGTTATTTACGATACCATATAGGGTATATGTCCTTTCGTCAAATGCTTTTAATGTTGTCGAGGATCGTGACAAGGTTGGAGATCCTAAAGTTTTCCAGCAACTCATCGACATAATGCATGTAGATGCCCCCTCATCAATAATTGTTCGATGAACTGTTTTGTTGAGGGCTTTCACTTGAACAAGGAAAGCTAGTTGAGCTGGTAACTGAGGATCGTATCCTTTGTGGTCGAAGGATACAAGATTGGAATCCTTTGGGTCAATCCCACCAATGGCTGATAACAAAGCCTACCTTTGGGATGGGAAATTTTGTAGTACTTCAAGAGTCGACATAGCGGATGGCGATTGGGCCGAATCTTCCACTATGTTATAATGCTGCGCCGCTCTAGCGCTGGGATTAAATGTCGACTTGTGTACTACTCCCTTCAGCGGTTTTATTGTTAATTCAGGAATGATAGGTGGTACCACTTCTGTCGAAGTTGTTGTCAAACTACTTGGTTTATCTTTATCCTTGTTGTTCGACAGCTGCGGATTCCCGTAATCTTTGTTCCTTGTCGAAATCAAAGCATCATTCTGCTGTTTCGAAATCGACAACATTGGCACTTGAGACGGGGAAGCATTTCCATTCTCAACCAGATTTTCTCCTGGATTTGGAAACGGATCTGTTAACACAGCTGAGGTTTTTGAACTTTTAAAGAATTTCTTAAGCTCAGCTTTGTATGGACAATCTCTTGTCCAATGATCCTCATCGCATATATGACACCCCACAAGGGGTTTCCTATTTCCAGGCGGGTTTGAAGAAGACATTTCAGGTGATTATTCATCCTGTTTCTTCTTCTTCCCTTTGCCTTTCTTCTTGCTTCCTGGTTGTTTGGTTTCTTTGCCCTTATCTGTCGATACGGTATTTACTTCCGAAGCAAGAAGTTCGTCTTTTGCATTTTGATCTGAAATCTTACGGGCCTTCTTGGATGTAGCCTTTGTCGATTTTGTGTCTGTCGTGCCAATCACGCCATCGTCGGCGTGAGAGTCATTGTTCGATTTAGGAGGAGGAGCAATTAAGAATTCCGGTCTAGGGGCATCAGGTATTTTGTCGTAGAGCGTGCCAGACTGAGTATAAATCAAGTCTAGATATTGTGCACGAGCGATAACTTGCTCTTCCATTACAACTCCCCCCTTTGCCACATCTTCCGTGATGGAAGGTAATAATGACTTGATAAACCATTCAGCTAATAGCTGATCGGGAACGTACGTTTTTACCATCCTACGACGACGTCGCCACTCATGTATATGATTAGATATGTGAGTGGCCGTTGTCTGTTTGAAGTTGGTAAGGAGTTCTGTTCCTGTTTCATACCTTATCGGTAATTGAAAATGGGTTAAAAAGGTTGTGGCTAAGGTACTGAAGTTGTTGAACAAAGCTCTAGGCAATTCAATGTACCATTTTGCCGCTGGACCTGTTAATGTCCTTTGAAAGAGACGAAGCCTTATCGAATCATCATTTAGGGTGTTTGATGAACACCATAGATGAAATGTCATCACGTGATTCGATGGATCTTCACCCCGATTTCCATTAAATTTAGGAATATCTGATGGAAGTTTATGAGGAATCGCTGGCCACCAAGGGGCGTAAGCAATTGGATCGTTTGTTAGCCGGTTTAAATCAGGTAACTCTAAAGTTTCCACGAATGGTAACTGTTGATTCAGGTTAGGTGAAGCATACCCAGGGTAAGATGGGATTGCCTGAGCAGTTGATCTTTGCATGCCAGCATAATGCATTTGATGCTGGTATGACTGATAAGGTTGGTGGACATGACCATTGTAAAATGGTTGATTTTGACCGTTTTGAATGTACGGCTGTCCACTGTTCACAAATATTTGTTGCTCAAAACCTTGGTATACTTGTTGGAATTGTGGTTGTTGGTATTGCACCAGCCATGGTTGAGAAGCCATGTGTTGTTGCGATATACTAACCATTGGACCAAGGTGTGGGGTAATTGTACCCGTCTGGACTCGTGTCACCCCACTAGTTGGCGATTGTGGTTGAGTCACAGGGTCAAGGGACTGTTGCATTACAACCTGAGAAATCTGAGGTTGACATACAACAGGCAGCGTTTGAACTTGTGACACTGTCACAATAGCTGGTGTAGTCGGGATATTCGACATAGGTACACATTGTTGCATCGAATACACAACCCTTGGTTGTTGAGGTAGTATAGGTACCCAAACACTTGAGGTAATTCCAGTATAACCTGAATATTGTTGTGAACTCCCGTTATGGGTATCCTCCCGGAGGGGATAATGAAAGGGCATACTGCCCCCCATACGGTGGTAATCCAGAACTCAAGGGGATTGTTTGCCCTTGGGGACCGGACTGCGCAAATTGACCTCCAAATAGATCAATTTGTTGAGACTCAACACAAGAGTTTCCAGATATTATTCCGGATGAACAAACATGAACGGACCAGACTGTTGAAATAGCCCCTGAGTGGGCTCGTTCTAGCGGTTGAGAGCTAGTTGGGACAGATGGTATGCCGACGAACATTGTCGGAGTGATGGTAGGGAGTTCTGCTGTCGCTGTGTCAGACGACACAGTCCTAGATGTTGACGGTTGTTCAGACATTTGGAGTCTATCCAAAAGATTACCTAGCGATTCTACAGGAACTTCCACTGGTGGTAGACTAACTTCTGATGAAGAAGGATATAGAGTGACCCCGACTCCAAAGTGCGTTGGAGTACTTGTTTGAGGATCTTCTACAATTTCTTCAATCGCAATCAAACCAGGTGGAAGGGGAAGACCGTCAGGTCCGTAAAATATTTCTGGTGCCGAAGAAGGGGTGGAATCGACAGCGACAGATGTTTGAAGAGCAAGACTCTCCGAACCGGTTGTAGATGGAACTGGTTCGGTAACACAAGTGTTTACTCTCAGACTAAGATCAGTATCACTGTCCCTTTGTGGCTGTTGAACTTGTTCTGTAGAGGCAGGGTTCCAGAAATGTTTGGAGTAACCGGAATCTCGGATGTTGTTGGAACACTTGTTCTAACTTTAATAGGAGATTTCGAACCGGTTAAATGAGTTCGCTTTGTCCGTACTGGTTTCGATTCCAGAGGCAAAGACGGTTAACTCGTAAGCCTCCGCAAACGACGGGGTTTCAATTGACTTTCTTCCACGATTGCGGATTACTTGATCAACTAAAATAAAAAGGGGAATTATGTTTCTGAATTAAATGAATTTTAGACGCTTTTGACACAACTTGTTTTTTCAGTTTTAAAGAGTCGAGAAAAAACAAAAGATGACTCTAGTCTCCTTCGATTTTTAATGAGCCTGAAGTGACAAGTGCTCAGATGGACCTTTTCCGTTAAGGAGTCTGAAAAGGAACGAAAGGGACTGCTCTGGAGATCTAGGTATAGGGAGTACCAAACCAATCGCAAAACTGCAGAATACTTTTTACGGTACGACAGTCAATCTTCCCGAATACTGTGTTCGGTGCATTGCGATCAGTAGGGCGGTCGACACGGCTTCCTATGGATAAAAGGTTTAAGCCTATAGGGGTTTCCCAATATATACTCAACGGTACGTGGGAGCACAAGTCCGTACTGGCAATTATCGTCTCAAATTGGAGGAATCAACCAACCATCAGTGAGGACAACAGTTACCAGGCTTTACGACGCCGGAATACGTCTCTAGCCTAGACCTCTACATGTTGTGCGTTAAGTTCCAAAGCGTTGTTAGATTATTCAATTTATTTTAAGTTGATATTTCTTAGAAGTTTTCCTTTTGGGATCACCACGAGATGTAGATGAAATTTCTAAAATGCAATCTAAAGATGATAAGAAAGCTTTTATCTCTTTTCAGCAATGAAAATCCTAGCTACAAGAGGAAAAGCAAGACACAATCTTTTCTCAAAGAGCAAAGAGCACACTGTAAATGCACTTTTCCTAAATCAAGCCAAACAGACTATCATTATGCAAATGCACATATGCATGTATTTGTTTTCACTTTCTTAATATTGATGCCTAAAAAGAAAGTTGATGTACAAATCTGAATTTGCTTTCAAGCGACAAACACAAACAAGCTTCTTTTCGAAATCAAAAGGTAGAGAAGATTACGACACTTTATGATTTTGAAATAAACACTCGTTTCGACACTAGAAAGTGACAAATTCAAACCAAAGACAAAAGTAAAAGCATAATCGACTGTCAACAACAAATAAACTTTCTCCTAAGATCAAAATCGACACTTGCGACAGATCTAAATCCAAGGACGACAATATGACTATTCTACTCTTTCAACGGAAAACTGTAAATGATGTAACAAACACACAAAGAACATCTACAGTCTTTTTGTACAAAGGAGGCGGAATTAAGGCAAAGAAAAGGGGTTTTTAAACAGACACACACTGATCACAGGCTGCAAAATCAGAGACAAAACTGAAAAAATGAAGCAAAGAACCTCAGCTGCACAGGGCTAGGCTGATCAGCGCACCTGTTACACAGAGAAACTGAATTGCAGCGCAGGTAGCCCTCTCGGGAACTGCGTTGAAATGCAGAATCTCTTCACTGTGCCTGCGCTGGGGCAGAAATGAGACTTCTATCCGGGTTCTGGGTCACGGTTTGCAGTTTAATCTATGGATTTTGGCCGAGTAAAAGAAATCAGTAATGCACAATCAGAGGGTGGATTTAAAGGAGGTCTAAGAGCTATCACAAAGGGTAATCAGATCATTTGTGAATCAGCTGTTCAAATCATAAACAAATCCAGTGAATGGATTGAAGTAGCAGGTGTCTACTTTGCATTTGATAATGGCAAATGCAGTTCGATTGCTACTTCTGTGTTTATGAAACAAAGAACAAGAGAAACAAAAACAAACTAACCAGACACGATCCCTAGCGGAGTCACCATTTTGTTAATGGGAAAAGTGTCTACTCAGAACGCCCCTGTCCCACTAAGGTGTGACAGTACCTTAGAAACAAACAAGGAAAACTACTTTCATATTATTCTTTATGAACTATAAACGAAGAGGAATGGGATGAACCAACCTGTGTCTTGCGCTAGTCCTTTGATCCAATCTCTCTCCTCTTTGACAGCTTCCAGCTACCTGCTCCCTTACTTTCCCAGCTTCACCGAGTTCCTGCAAGATCACAAAAGAGGAAAGCTACACAAAGACATGGATTTACATTCATAAATAGCTTAGGATCAGATTTAAGCTAAAAATGCAAATATAACAAAACATCATTGATACACAAGCATGTAGGAGAAACTCAAATAGTTTTATTGTTATAACAAGAAGGTCCAGGAGGAGTTAGAACCAATGATTCCTGATCCAACATCAACCCCCTAGCAAAGGAATCCCCTCTTCACCTCCAACAAATCATAAATCACCCAATACACTGATCTCTATATCAAAACCAACATCAATTCTCTGCAATGTACAAAATTCCAGCCTCTGGATCTCTGGGATGAGGGATCCATATATAGATGTATGCAAAGAGGATGAGTCAGCTTATGATTTGACTAGTGGCTTCTCTCTTTCAGTTCTTTCTTCCACTTGGAGACTGAGAGCCTCTTACTCATCCTTGGTCGAACTCAGTGAGGCAAGTGTCATTGGGGAAGATTGTGGAAGCTTCCATTGTCTGTCCACCTCGCGGAATGACACTGCCATTTGTCATTTCCTGCTCAACGCACCCTGGTAGTGCATTTAGGTGCGTTGCAATGCACCTAGCTAGTGTACTGGGGTGCTATGCAACGCAGCTAGCTAGTGGAGCAGCTGAAATGATCCTGATTTGACTGATTCTGAGCAGTTTCTGGTGGAGAACTTCTAGAAGAAGCTGTAATTGGTTGACCTTGTTCCTCTAGGGGTAGGAAAAACACTTTTAGGGACTTAAGATCCCTTGGTTTATGGAAATTTCATGCTTAGAGCTGTAAGGCACAAAAATGTCTATAACACATATCACCCCCCCATCCTCATATGATGAACTAGACCATAGTTGGTCCACCCTCTTCCCTCGCCTCCTCCTATTCCTTGTACGATCTGTAATAGAAACTCTTGGCATGGCTGCAACAACTTTCAGAGTTACCACAAATTCTGAGTTTAATAAAATTTATTAGAAAACAAGGTAATTAATTTTCCTTTGCAATCAATGAACAACAATAATCAATTCTTTATCTATATATTTTAACTTCAATCTTACATTTCCTTATCGTGAGCCTTACAAGTGACTGAATACATCTCGGATATGAAACTCATAATTGGAAGGATTTTCACACATAAAATTTCATATTACAAGAGGCTTGGAATAATTGAATTCACACAAAGAAACAAAAAATCTAGAAAGAAACAGTGAGGATTCACACATAAAATTCACACATAAAAATTATTTATGGATTTCTCTTTCATGGTTTTGGGCTTTATTTGATTTATTTGTCTAGGTTGTGAGGATCCTTTAAGGTGTGCTACATGTTATTAATGATTGGAGTGTATTTTTTCAATCACTTGTAAGCTTACTTCTCCTCAATAGAGACCTGTTGCAGGCTGTCGAAAAATATCAGGTCTGAAGCATTGCTATTATAGTAGTCTAATATTGAATTGTAGGGGTTAGATTTGGGGTTACAATGGCATTGAACCTTTCTTGCATTTTAACTTCTTTATTGATTCTTAGATGATTCTTTTTGTTATCCAAACATTTAATCAATGTCTTAATATGCTTGCAATCGGTGTTAATATTTGACTTTCCTTTTTAGTTTTAAACCATGGCTTTGGTTTTTTGAAACAACTTTGACATAACACAATTTCTTCAACCCAACTATTTTTCTATGTCCTCAAATCATTGTTCTTGGCATTCATTTTATCTTTTTGTAGTATTTTATGAAAGTATAAGCTCTGAATTCCTAGTTGGTAAAAATATGAGTTATCAGAAAGAGATATAGAGAGTAGGGGTTCTTAGATGTAGTATATTTATGTAGTTATTCCCTTTCAAAGCCTAAAAGTCTAAGGGTTTAGTTTTATTTATTTTTGTTTTTTCAATTCAAAGCCTAAGTCAAATACTAGTAAGAGGTTTCTTTCCTTCTTGTTCTTGTTCCTACTCTATCCTAATTATTATAACTAAACTATATAAGTTATATCTTGACATATAATTCCTTCTTTCATGCTTGATCTTATACAAATCATACTATCTAATTATAGTTCCTCTAAATACTAACATAAATACAAGAAGGTAGCTCCTTTCTATTCAGGATAAGATCTTTCCTTACAAATACATACCCTATAAACTAAAAAGCTCCTAGAGTTTATATAAAGAGGAAGTAACACATTGATGTCGATTATATTTGACTTTCCCTTTCAGCTTTAAACCATGACTTTTGTTTTTTTGCTTCCTTTTTATTTTTATAACAACTTTGACATAACACAGTTTCTTCAACCCAACTACTTTTCTATGTCCTCAAATCATTTTTCTTGGCATTCATTTTATCTTTTTGTCGTATTTTCTCAAAGTACAAGTTCTAAATTCCTAGCTGGTAAAAATATGATTTATCATGAATAACTATAGAGAGTAAGTATTCTTAGTTGTAGTCTCTTTATGTAGTTATTCCATTTCAAAGTCTAAAAGTCTAAAGGTTTAGTTCTAGTTCTTTTTGTTCTTGCAAGAAAAAGCCTAAGTCACATACTAGTAAGATATTTCTTTCCTTCTTGTTCCTATTATATCCTAATTATTATAAATAAAATATATAAGATATATCTTGACAACTAATTCCTTCTTTCACTTCTTATCTTATACAAATAATACTATCTAATTATAGTTCCTCTAAATACTAACATAAATACAAGAAGGCATCTCCTTTCTATTCAGGATAAAATATTTCCTTACAAATACACACCCTGTAAACTAAAAATCTCTTAGAGCTTATATAAAGAGAAAGTAACAAATTGATGTCGGTTATATTTGACTTTCCTTTTCATCTTTAAACCATGACTTTGGCTTTTTTCCTTCCTTTTTTATTTTTGTAGCAACTTTGACATAACACAATTTCTTCAACCCAACTATTTTTTTGTGTCCTCAAAACATTGTTCTTGGCATTAATTTTATCTTTTTGCAGTATTTTTCTTTTGGCATTGAAATTGGTTACTAAACTAGGTTGTTGGGATGTTGGAGGTTTATAACTAGTATTAGCATTCCAAGTGTTCTTGGGATGCTCCGCTTATTTCAATTATTCTCTCAATTGGAATATCTAGTCTTTCCAATTCACACATAAAAATTATTTCTAAATTTCTCTTGCATGGTTGTGGGCTTTATTTGATTGACCTTTCCAGACTGTGAGGAGCTTCTAAGGTCTACTGCATGTTATTGATGATTGGAGTGTATTTTTTCAATCATTTGTAAGCTTACTTCTCCTCAATAGTGACCTATTGTAGACTGTCAAAAAATATCAGGTCTGAAGCATTGCTATTATAGTATTCTGATATTGAATTGCAGGGGTCGAATTTGAGGTTACAATGACATTGAAATTGGTTAATAAACTGGGTTGTTGGGAAGCTAGGGGTTTCTAACTAGTATTAGCATTCCGAGTGTTCTTGGGTTGCTCCAATTATTTAAGTTCTTCTCTAATTGGAATAGCTAGTCTTAACAAATCATAGGCCTTTAGTGCTGCCTCTCCTCTATAAGTTTGTTCTACCTCCTTAGGTGCATCCCTTATTGCATTTCCAACCCCCCTTGCTACCTTCTCCATTCTCAAATTTGGTGCATTGAATATTTTCTGTAGCTCATATTTATTTCTCACATCCGCCATCATATTATCAGACAACATTCTGAGCTGGGTAGGGGACAAGTTAAAGGGATGGTAATAATTTAAGTACACTTCTTCCTCCTACACTTCTTCTTCCTCCCCCATCATGAGCAAACCTATGGAATCAAGGGAAATAAATTCATCTGCTACCTCTACATTATGATCATGATTAAATAGCATTTTAATGTCTATGGGCCGGTCTATAGTCTCTTAAACACCTTTCTCATAATATCCCTCATAATGAAATAAATGATTATCTGTTGCATCACATTTGTCTAACTCCTTGTACTTCTGCTCTTGCAATCTTGTAGTTATATTGTCTTAATTTGATATTCTAACAGTTAAAAGAGAATTTCTAATAATCATACACAAGTGATAAATAGACATTGGTATCATTATTCATTTAAAAATGCTTCTCTAATAAGATCTTATGATCTGTTTAACAAGTGATATTGGCTATAATGGCTTTAATTTATCCTTGTTTCTCAACAAAAATAACATTATTCAACAAAAACAAACTTGTATGTCTCCAACAGTTGATGAATAGAATGAATGTAACACTATGCACACACTCTGTTTGTATGTCTCCAACAGTTGATGAATAGAATGCATGTAACAATGTGCACAATTTGTTTGTATGCCTGCAACAACTGATGATTAGAATGAATGTAATAGTGTTTGAACACTTTGATTGTATGTCTCCAACAGCTGATGCGTAGAATGAATGTTTGAAATGAAAATAAATAAGAGTTGATGTTTTATAGTTTTTTAATCTATAATTTAATTGGTAGGGAATATTGGCATGGATTTCCATCTCCCAAATTCAAATGTGTGTTCTGGATTGATTTGTACATGATCAAGTGGATGATAATCTTTCATGGATGATCCTTGTGCTTTCTCGTGTTTAATTCCTAAATTGAAAAAAACTCGCGTGTTTAATAATTCAATTGAAAGTGTCAGTGCCTGATATTATTTAGAATATTAGTTTTAAGTGCTAAGATCTTTCTCATATTATAAACAAAATTCTTTCATTGTGCTTAAGGATTCATCAATTTTTGCAAGTAAAATGAAGAGTTTTTATGTTAATTTTATGAGCAATTTAACATAAACAAAACTCTAAATAGTAGCATAAACATGTACAGAACATCATCAAAAACACATTACAACAAGAACATGATAAAGGAGTTCATCCCTCCTGGGCTACATCTCCTTGGTCTAGCTTCTAATGGCTTGGGCCTCTCTATTATGCTCAAAAGTGTAAAAATCTGTGTTTACAATGCTCAAATGCTTATGAAAACATGCTCCAATGAGTCCAAAATACTTAAAAATGGCTATCTAGCCTCCTTTGCAACCAATTTGGTGGAAAACTGAAGAAGTTATGATTTCTCCTAGTTATCGCACTATTCGTTCCACAAATTGCTCCAAACCTGACATGATCCTACAAATTAGCTCTGAAAATCCGCTAAATGGGCAAAAATTTCGCCACGTGGCAGGCCATAATATGTTAGCCGAGTCTAATAAAAAATCGAAATCGGCGAGGATCAACGGGCTTATGTTTTTTGTACATGACAGGTGATATTGTGAGAGCGATGTGGCAGACCCGATGAATTATAAACTGGTACCTAAAGTCGCATCGCATCCGGAACTTATCATTTAATCAAAATTCGGTAGAGTATCAATGGTAATCATAATGCGGGACTTGTGTGTGATTACAATCTGTGATCCATTGCATTGTAACCCGGGTATGTTGGGGGCTGATTACTATAACTGTCTTCCCTTCGTCGATCTACGATTGCGATCCATCACATCGCCCCCTTCCCTGCATGAGGGATGATTTATAATGCCGACCTGCCTGCGATTATGATTTTCGAGATGCGGGGGTCAATGGTAGCTTTTCACTTGGCGCCTCCTCATTCACTAATGGACCTTGCCACATCATCCAATCTTACCATGTAAGCAAGCCAAACATGAACTTTTACTTGCTCTAACTTCTGCATATGAGCTCAGATTTGAGTGTCGTTCACACTATTCAAATCAGAATTATGAGCTCTTCGATTTGAAGCTAAGTTTAAAAAAAATTTGGCACTTTTATTTTTGAGCATAATTTTGAGTACCTGATCAGTGCCTTTTATTGTATCCTCTGAACTAATTACTGAATTGAATGTTGTCATTTACTTCCTTCAATAGGTTGAATGGTTAAACACACATGTAGATATGGATGACACACATTTCACCTATTCTTGTGTAGGTATTACTGAGCAATGGGATGTGTTTCTCCAGTGAAAATCAGTGCATGGTTGTTTGATGGGATAGGTGCACGCCTCGATAGAATTCAATGGAATGTTTAGTAGTGCATTTTGACTTAATTGGTAATTCAAAGCTGGAGGTACCTAGGACATTATATATTGTCAAATTGTGATGTTAAGGTTTGGTGTTTGACAATGGTTGGTCCAATCAATATATGGGCCCATTTTGGACATAATTATATAACTTAATATAAACTATTTATGTGCATCTTTTTGATGGTTTATGATGATTTTTTGATGGTTGTGTGGGACTAGTACTATAACTAGTATTGGTCTTTGCACAACAATCTAAGGCTCTCCCGTAGTAAAATAGCCTTCGAAGACTTCGAAGCCAAAGAGACAAATGATGGAACCTTCTGTCACTGTAACATATCTCAATATTGGACAATTCCTCGGTGTGTACAATGAGTTCTAACCATCGTTTTGTGGTTCTTTGTTTCCTTGCATTCAATTCATTGTATTCAACAATATTATTATTAGTAAATTTTGCAGAGCATGGCATTAAAAATTGTGCCATTTCCTTTGCAGTAGAGGTGCAAAAGGTCAGACAAATTGATAATATTCAATAACATTGTTGCTTTCAAGTCTAACTTGAATCAATAATTCTGCATGCATATATACTGTTCACAGTGAACGCTGACAACTATAATCAACTCAACTCCTTTAAAATTATTGTCTTTTATAATTGATAAAGAACCTTTATAAATAAATGAAGTCCTTCACTAGATTCACACTCTCATATTTGATTAGACCAAGCATTTAGTATTGATGTTTATCTAGATGATGAAGACATTTTAAAGTTCAACTAAGAGTGGAATTGTAACTCATACCTCGAGGCTTGCGTATCTTAAACGTTGAGTTGTGTGCCTGTAATTCTACTTTACCTTAATGTTATTCATTGTAAGAAATAATCATTCTACGCGTCTCTTTCAAACTTGGTTGATGTGAGCATTGAATTCAAAACTCAATTTACTTATTGAAGGACAAAATTTGATTGATGATTGATAAATTGTTTATTACAAAATGATATATTATTATAATAATAAAAAATGGTTAACTTTATTTTTAATTTTTAAAATTTTTTGTAAGTTTGGTAGGACTACATCTTTATCATGACCAATTTCTCATCGTGATTGAGGGATAGCACAAGATTTGAACCCAAGACTTCCGGTTCAGTGAGACTTCATTTCCACGACCATTCCCAACTATCCCATCAATTAAAATTTTGAAAATAATAAAAAATAATGAATTATCAAATTTTAATCAATTAAAATGAAGAAAGTTGTTTATATTTTTTATTAAAACTTTAAAAATAAATAATAAAATTGATTGAATCGTCAATTTGACAGAGTATCTCATTTTAAGATTCTAATTTTAAGTGTTGTTTTCTCTGCACAGATCTGCAAAACCCTAGATTCTAATTCTACATATTGGTTGCTTTGCATAGATCTACAAAACCCTAGCTCTTAGCCTTCACCCCATGTGATTCACCACCACTTCAGCCATGGCAGTAGTTGTAGGAGGGAGTAGAGCTCCCTCCTATAGTAAGATTGCGATGAGGGATTATAACCCCTAATAGAATCACGCTGCAGAAGCTGTAGGAGGGCGTAAAGCTCCCTCCTATAGTAAGATTGTGACTAGGGATTATATCCCTCATTAGAATTGGCCCATAAATACCTCCATCTAGAATAAGAAGCAAATTAATCCAAATCTAAGGGCCTGGTTCAATCCACATCAACAAGTCACGGAATCCTAGGTTGTTGTCTCTCTAGAGCAATCGTGGAGCCAAAAAATTGAAGCTCACTCAACTCACATGAGTGAATACATCTAGTATGTAAGATCCCGTCATGATTGGAAAATTCTTTGGAATTTGGTCTTCATAGAAAGAACTACCTTATTGGATCCAACAAAAATGGAAACTAAAAGGTCAAATTAAGCTTGAACTTGGAGCAAAGGACTTCTTCAGGGTCATATTTGCTAACATAGAAGTCTACACTCACTTCTTTGAAAACGACCCCTATTTCTTCAACTCCACAGTATTGTATCTTTGATTCTAGACATAAAGATTTGTTCTAGATAAAGAATACTTCTTAGCATGTCTAGTCTAGATAAGAGTGCACTCTTTACCCAAAAAATTTTGGGATGAGGAGATACTAGCAAGAATTGACAATGCTTTAATGCTTTCATATTCCCCTATCAATTTCTATCCCCACCAGCCATTGTCCCATCAAAGCACCACCCATGGGGACGCCTGCGCAGGTTATCACAGCCGTCATAGGAAGCATGACCAATTTGAGGTGGTAGGTCTAAAATTTCAAATTTACTTGACCCTTTTGCTGAAAATTTGGGATGATTTTTTGTTTATTCTTCATTTTAAAATTGGATTATTATTATTATATTATTTTTTGAATGTATATAATTTTTTAATAATAAATTAGAGATAATATGGAATTCATAAAACAATATTATTTTAGTTTAGTGAGATGATAGGAAAATTTAATGGAATCAATTGACATCCTAAAGCCATGGAAATTGAATAAAATTTAAAAAATTGGGGAAGATGGTACTCACATAGTAAAATTGTTAATAATGTTTTTCCTTATTTGATTTAAATTAGATTGGATTCAAAATTTTCACAATTTTTTTATTTTTAAAATTATATTAATTACATTGATAAGTATTTTTATTTTGGAACACTACTTTCACAATTTTAATTTAATCATCAATAATTATTAAATAGATGGTATAGATTAAACTTCTACATAATATTGTAGAATATTTATTATAGTACATATAAATTAAAGGTTGAGATTTCACTACAAAGTAATTATGCCTAAAATTTATTTTGATAAAACCTTAGTTATGCCTCGAATTTATTTGGCAACTAATATATGTAAAGCTATAAATATGTGAAGTTGTTGGATTGAAATAAGTATTTTATTCAACTATAAATATATAGTGCATAACACATTTATGATTCAATAGCCTACTAAATAAACGTCATTCATATTGCATAACAACTGTATCTGTGAAAAGGCCCACGTAACTTTGGACTCATCATTCGAAACAAAAATTGCTTGGACAAGTTTACTTATGGACAAAGCCTTCAACCAATCTAAAGCTCAACTGTTATGAAGTGGAAAGCATTGGTTTCATAGGTTTAACTATTGCAATGTTTAGCCCATCTTAGCCCATCATGAACTGGAAAGCATGAGCAACAATATTTATAAAGCTATTTACTATTTACTGTACTTTTCAGAGAAAGTTGATGTGGTATTTATTATGGATGGTTATATGTAAATATTAATGAGTTCCATGTATTTTATTGTTTTTTTTGCTAAAGCAAGCGCTGAACCTTCTATTTCCTTAAATCAAAAGAAAGATTACAAATATGTACAACCATCCGAAACTTTTACAAGAAGAGTAGATGCCAAGGAAGGCTATCAGAGCCTCCGCCCACAAGAGAAAAATCGTACATGTACATTTTCCAAGGCTACAAACTAAACACAAACAACACCATTCACGCGTAACTCACCCCCCACAAAAAAGGGAGAGGACGCGCCAAAAGGAAAAGACGAATAGTACTCATCGGGCCCACAAAACTGCACTAGCATTCTCGGCCATTGATCTTTACTGCTGGATCCAACAGCCATGGAACATTTCGCGCACCCCAACTTGTCTGAAGAATAGTGTGCGATCAACAATGGTATCCAAGTCCCACCCTTGCCACGTGTCGCCCTCTCTATGGGATCGCTGCCAAGACTCGAAAACCGCATACCGCTTATGGGACGTGTGATCAAAACCACACCAGCATTCTCGGCCGTTGATCTTTGCTGCTGGATCCAACAGCCAGGGAACATTTCGCGCACCCCAACTTGTCTGAAGAATAGTGTGCGATCGATGGCAGTATCCAAGTCCCACCCTTGCCCACGTGTCGCCCTCTCTATGGGATCGCTACCAAAACTTGAAAACCACATACCGCTTATGGGACGCGCGATCACCAGAAAGCTGATCCAAGCGTGGTTTTCAGAATTTAAAGTGGGAAGAGGGGGGAAAATCATAGCCTGCAAACTATTTCCCAAATTCCGGTTGTTCTTTCCACTGTATCTGTCCCCGAAACTAAGCTCCTTGGAGAAGTGACCCCTTAAAATGTTCTCCGAGAATCTGAGACTGCCCTTCACCTGATTCCGGTAGGGCAAAAGACAAACCCTTGAATGTTTTTTTATCAAATACATTCCAAAAGGTTTAGAAGCAACTTGCCAGAGAAATTAATTAATACTTGCTATCTGGGTCCGATAACAAAACATTTCCTTGTCTTCCGTAGCTTGTTCCTCACAGAGAGCCTTTAAACGATTTTGAGGAGTCTCCCACCATTTGTATGCTATCCCACTTGCTGCATTGTTCACCCCTTGGTTGGCAAGAAGGTCCGCTAGTTTATTGGCCGAACGTCGAACATGGTTGAAACTCACCGTTCGCAGCTTTTGGAGGTGAACCTGGATTCTTTGGTAAACTAGGAGAAGTTTCCAGTGATTAGAAACTTTCTCCAGCTGAGTACCACAATTGATTCTTTTCACAGAGTTGATAGTAATCTCCGAGTCCGCTTCAACAATGACATTTGAGCAATGATGCTGGATAAGAAACTCCAGACATTGTTCCAGCGCCATTAATTCTACCATATTATTAGTGGCTTTGCCAAGATGATAATGGAAGATGAATATGATTTTCCCTCTTCATCTCTTAAAACTCCTCCAAAACCAGTTGTTCCCGGATTTCCTTTTGAAGCCCCATCAATATTGTATTTCAGATAACCTTTCAGTGGAGGTTGCCAGAACTCCTTCCCTATATCCGTTGTTGTGTCCTTTTTGCTTAGACTTTGAGGAATAATCCCTTTCAATCCCAATTGTTTGAGAATTTTCAGCTCAGACATCGAGGGAGGATTTTTGGGGAGATTTTGAACCGTGGTACTAACAGTCTCCCGAAGCTGTTTCAGGATAAGATTAAAAAGACCTTGTGGGGTGGACTTTTCACTTTTGAAAATCCTTTTATTCCATTCTTTCCAAATATTCCAGATTATGAAGCTTGGCGTGAAGGCCCAGGCCAGATTAATGAACTCATTCTCTGAAAAGTTAACTCTCCAATTGTTTAGGGTATTAGTGATACTACTACTGTCCCTGTCTGACTGCTGGAAAATGGAAGAGAAGGAATCCCATAACCAGGTAGTATAAGAGCATCTGTTAAGAATATGCTCCATAGTTTCCTCCTTCTCTTCACAAAGCTGGCATCTGGAGGGCCCCATGACTCCCCTTTTCCGTATGTTATCCCAAGTTAAAATTTTCTTATGATGAACCAACCACATGAAAATCTTGATTTTCATCCAACCTTGGTGCTTCCAGAGGATCTGCCATGTCTTGTCTAGAGCACTGTAATCAAGCCCAAGAAGAATACTTTTGGCTTCCTTAAGATCAAAATTACCTTTATTGTTATTGCCCCATCTCAATTGATCCTGCCCCTCTGTGGCTAAAATCATTCTTTGTTTAAGTAAGCTCCCAAGAGCCTCTGCCTTAATTTTCATGGGGTTATCATCTCCATAATCAAGTTTACTCCAGCTTCTCCATTTTCCTGAGGTCTGAGTCAGATCCCAGAAATCCTTGACTTTATTTAGCCCTTGATTGTCTGTTTCCCACTTGAGACTCACAAAGTCCTCTGTTAACAGTATTGGTTCTTGCTGCCACTTGTCTTCCCAAAAGAGTGCCAGATCTCCAGCTCTGATTTCCCAGAAGCTGTTATTTTGAACAAGGCTTATGTTATCCCAGGCTCTATTCCAGATGTGAGACCCTTTCACATTGCCAGACATTCTTATTAGATCCTTATTGTGCCAAGAGTTGGCGTATTTTTCTTTCCAGATTCTTACCCACTAAGCTTGTGGCTCTTGAACCTAGCACCACCAAAGCTTGGCTCCTAGAGCTTTATTGAGAATCTCCTGATCGTCCAGGCCTAGACCCCCCTGTCCCTTGGGTTTACAGATTTTGTCCCAAGAGACCAATGCCCATTTCTTCCTGGTTTCTTCTTTACCCCAGAGGAAATCTCTTTGAATGTTTCTAAATTTCTCTAAAATGCCTTTGGGAGCTGGGAGGGCTGATAACATGAAAACTGGGATCGATTGTAGAACCGCCTTTGTTAAAACCAACCTGCTTGCCAGATTCAAGACCCGGAAAGTCCAATTTTTAACTTTGTCAAGCAATTTGTTAACCGTCTGTTCCCAGATACTTTTGTGCATTGGTTTGTCTATGAGAGGAATTCCCAAATACTTTGTGGGGAGGGAATCCCTTTGGAAGCCCAGAATTCTTGAAATATTTCTCTGAATAGCAATATTAGTGTTTAAGAAGAAAATTTTTGACTTGGAAAGATTGACTTCCATACCTGTGCCCAAAGCAAATTCCTTCAGGATTAGATTATAGGTTGAAGCCTCTTTGACAGTGGGGAGCCCTTGCAGCATGGTATCATCTACAAATTGTTGGTGAGTCAGAGCTGGACCATTTTCCGTTAATTGAAGACCTTTGATTTTGCCCATTTCCTTGGCATGCTTAATAGATCTGCCCAGTCCCTCCATCATGAGAATGAAAAGAAAGGGAGAGAGCGGGTCTCCCTGCCTGAGGCCTCTAGAAGGAATGAAGATCTCTGAGGGGGAGCCATTCACCAAAATTGAAAAACTGGAAGAGGTCACCAGAGCCATGACCCAACAGATCCAATTGTGGTCGAACCCAAAAGCCCTGAGAACCTTTTTGATGTAGCTCCAATTAACCTTGTCATAGGATTTTGCTATATCTAATTGAATTATCATCCCCACCTGTTTTTTGCTAGTAAGCATGTGGACCACCTCATGGGCTTGAATGATGTTATTTAAGATTTGTCTTCCCTCCACATAACCTGATTGTTCCTCTGAAACTAAAGAAGGAAGGAGAGGTTTAAGTCTATTTGCCACTACCTTAGAGATTATCTTGTAAACCACATTGCATAAAGCTATGGGTCTATATTTGTCTGCAGTTTGGGCCGATTCCTGTTTGGGGATCAGAGAGATGAAGGAGGTATTGAGGCATTTCATGATCGTTTTATTGGATCTGGAGTCTTCCACTACATCCAGAATGTCCTGTTTAACAATGTGCCAACAAGCTTTAAATAAATCCACATTGAAACCATCCGGACCTGGTGCTTTGTAGTTCTTCATATCTTTGAGGACCTCACTAACTTCCTCTTCAGTAACAGGTCTGTTGAGATTAAAATTATCCTCTCTAGACACTAACTTGGGAATATGCCTTGTAATTTCCTGGATGTAATGTTCTCTATCTGGATTGTTTTCTCGGGTGATATTTCGGAAATATTGTACAAGCACGGCTTCAATACTCTTATGGGTGTTCTGTAGCTGTCCATTCTCATCCTTTATCGTTGATATTCTATTGTGTGCTCTGTTGGCCATCGTGGATCTGTGGAAGAATCTTGTATTCCGCTCTCCTTCCTTGAGCCATTGCACTCTAGATTTCTGCTTCCAGAATATTTCCTCTTGTTTGCATAAATTATCCCATTCTTGGTGATAATTGTTAGCCTGATCACTTTTGACTTTGTCAAAGCCGTCTTTGATCAGAGCCTAGTTGAGTTCCTGTAATTTGATTTCCAAAGATCTTTTGTTCACAAAAATGTTGCCAAAATCCTTTTTGTTCCACTCTTTTAGTCTGAATTTGACATGCTTAAGTCTTTTGTGAAGGAGGTACATTTTCGAGCCCTGGAATTACAAGTCCTCCGACCACCATTTTTCAATATTGCTGATGAAATTTGGGTGAGAGAGCCAAATATTCTCGAATTTGAAGGGCCTGTTCCTGGGAGAAATCAAACCCTTGATTTCCAGTTGAATCGGCCAGTGGTCGGAACCTCCAAAGGGAAGGACCATTGCTGTAATTTCTTTATCTGTAAGCAATAGCTCCTCTGAAATCATGAACCTGTCCAATTTGGAGGCTACCTGTGCCTTACCTCCTCTTTTGTTGTTCCAAGTAAAAAATCCATTGTTAAGGTCTGAATCAACCAGTTTCATCTCCTCTGTGAAAGTCTGAAATGCTAAGGAGTCTTTGTTGAGCGCTCTGGTACCTCCTTTTTTTTCCAAGAGCGATTTGATCATATTAAAGTCCCCTCCCATGATCTAAGGCATCCCAGCCTGTCTATGCCTAAGATCAATAAGGGAGTCTAACAATTTGAGTTTGTCATCTATTCTTTGAGGACCATAAACATTCGTGACCAAGAAGGTATTTGATTCCCCCACTAGTTGAATGACCACTGATAAGTAGTTTCTAGATGCTTCTGCATCTGTTATGCTGATTTTCCTTGGGTTCCACAGAGTAAGAATGCCTCCCGCTGTGTTTTCAGCTTTAACCTCTAGGAAATCAAATCTATTGAGCCATTTGCTGTGGATTTGTTTTATTTTCTGGATTGAACATTTTGTTTCCTGGATGAAGATAACATCTGGCATTTCCAGTTTCATTCTATGACTGAGCATTCTTTGTTTTCTTTTACTACCTAGACCTCTGATATTCCATGATGTAAGCTTCATATTTAAAGATTTGTAAATGAGTAACTAGTTAGGTCTTTCATCTTACCTGAGTCTATCATTAACTTGCCACACTCCATCAAGAGGTCCTTCTGCTTTTTCCTACCTCTCTTTTTTCCTGCATTTCTTGTTGCTAATCCTGGAGTAGTTTTCATTACTTTAACTCCTCTGTGTTCCATTTTTTCAATGGTTTTTTCATTAACTAAATCTCTTTCCTGAGTTTTCCATAAGAATAGCTGCTGAATTTTGTTGCAGTCTTCTTGGGGTAGTGAATCTATCCCTCCCATGGATCCCTGCCTCAAGAACCCTTCCAGATCTAGATGTTCCTTATCTAGAATTTCCTGAAGCTCATGATCTTCCAGATCTGTTTCGCTTTGGGTCATCTCCTGATCCATCTCGAGTTCTGGTTCACTCGGTATGGTATCTTTCTTATTATCCGTCTCTTGTGATGGGTTGCAATCTTCTTTAATCTTCGTTTCCATTCCATTAGGGCTGTCCTCCATAGATTGGTCTTCATTTTCCATTTCTATATTTTCCTCCAGTACCTGATACCTGTTTTCACTAACCTTTTGCTCCTCATTATGTAGTTGCCTTGATCCTTTTTTGCCGCCTTTTCCTCTGCTTATAACTTTCTGGAAGCTATCTGTATCCTTCATTTCCTTAGGTTTGCCTTTATTGTCTGCTTGACTAAGAGGGCAATCTCTGAACAAGTGTCCATGTTCATGGCATTTACGACATCTGAATGGGATATGCTCATAGTCTACTGTTTGAACCCATTCCTCATCAAAAACTTCCAGGATGACTTCATCCGGAAGCGCTCCTGATAGATCCATTTCTACACAGATCCTAGCATAGGAAGTGTATTTGCCCCTTCTTGTGGCTTTCAAAGCTTTGACAAAACGTCCTAGTTTGTTACCTATGGCAGCAAGCGATTTAGTTTTCCAATAATCAAGAGGAAGAGAATAAAGTCTTACCCAGACCGGAACCGAAGTGAAAGTCTCCTGCTCTGGCACAAAGTTCATCTTCCAAGGCCGCATATAGAGGCTAGCTGCTGCATAAAAATAGGGTCCTCCTTCGAATATTCTGTCTTTGTCTTCAATGTTTGTGAACACCACAGTGAAAAATCCCTTGGACCCTAGATGCAAGTCTATACTTCCTTTGGGTTTCCAGTGATACTTGATCCATAACTGCAACGCCTTTTCTGTGGGCCATAATCCCATAAACTTGCAGATTATAGCGTAGGTCCCCATGTGTTCTCTGTGTTCCTGAAGCGCAGGATTGTTTAACACCACTCTAGGAGTGACCTCCATTTTGGGTCTGCACGGTCCCTTTTGTTTATTGTTCCTTGTGCCCTGGCTTTTGTCTTCTTCTTCTTTGTCTTTAGTACTGACATTTTCCTTGGGTCTACCCCCTCTGTATCCTTTTCACTATTACTCTGTTCCCCTTCCTTCGAATCTTTGACTTTTCCTAGAGGGGACTTGCCTCTATTGGCCACAACAATTTTGTAGGAGGGAGGGGAGCTCCCTCCCCTGCGTTTCTCCATTAGTAACAGTCGCTGAATCTCGTCAAACCCTTACGACGTGATTTTTCTCCAGTCTTCCCTATAGCTCTCGCTGAACCACTCAGTTTCAATAGCAAATTGTTACCTCGATGTATTTTATTGTTATTATACAATTATATTTTATTTTATATTGATAAATATAGTCATATTTTATGGAAAATTTCTCATTTTTTATATTTGGATAATTAAACATATTTACCACGGATTACTATTCATCATAATTTTTGAAATTCTTTGCATTATTTAGATTTAGGTAATTAGAATTTCTCTGTGACCAAAGCCATGGAATTTTTGCATTTGGTAATTACTTCCAATAATGTATGAACATCATTAATTAATTACACACAAATTTCAACTTCTTAGAAAAATTTGGTATGAGAGAAGAATAATGTGAGTGATGTGTATGTTATGATTGTATATGATTGTCATTTTATAGTGATATTAGGTTTCTCCTAAAGAAACACATCTCTTTTGTAAATTAAATTTAAAGTTAAATTAAATTTTCTTTCTTTTGATTTTGCTAGAAATTAGATCACTACTGAGAGGTGGGGTGAATAAGTAGGGATAGGGTTTACCCAAATTAAAAAAAAATCACCTAAATAGTAACCCAACATATTATAACAGATATGAATATTTAAACTCGACAAAAAAATTAACACATACACACAAAGACACAAATATTTTTGGTGGAAACACCTAGGGACAAAAACCACCTTGATGTTACTTTGATGCTATGAATTTTCTATTATTTGTCAAGAAAATGTTTCCACAGCTGATTAGGTGCTAAAAAATAGCTTAAATTTCAAAGTTTTCAGATTGGTGTGGAACCTAGATGACCATGTAGTGCTCGTCATCCTGAATCCAGTGCAACTCGTTTCGCGCGAACAATCTCCGTATGACTCCAGAAACAAGTTCTATCCATTTTCTGAAATAGGTAAATTTTGCAAAATTGGGTAGCCTAGTTAGTAGTCCGTACTGCTGACTTGGCACTGATTGTGCAGAATGAGTTGGCAGGTTGACTGGTCAACAAATCTCCTTCAACGAATGAGGAGATGACAAGTGTCATCACCGTATAGGTCGATTTGGCAGTTTTTGATTGGTTGTAGTGTATTGGCTTGAACAATCAGGAGGTGACACGTGTCTGAGTCAAAGACCACCATGTGTCCTCCTTAGGTCCTATTAAAATTATGGGTGAGGGCCGGAGGGACCGGTAGGGTTCAAACACGTGACCTTCGAGGTCATAACATAATGCCTTACCGTTATACCAACCTATGGTTCTTAACATATATACCTACCCATATAAACTTAAAGTTTATGAATCAACGCTTTTTGGGTTAAGCGGTTAGGGCAGCTAACCGCCAACCTAACCGCAACATTAAACTTTCCATGTGAATGTGTGCAGGCAGTTGTGTTAACTGTTGGAGGGGGAGGGCTAGCATCGGGGATCAGCCCTTGGCCGTGTGGGCCCCCAACGTGACCTAAATGTTCGAACTTAGGGCCTCGACAACCAATAAATCTGCCCGATTTATGGTGGATTTGGTGGCTTGTTAGTGGAAATCCAGACCAAAATGAGGGTTAGTTGTCACATTTTTGGTAATTTGGGGAGCGAATAGTGGGAAAACTAGGAGAGGTCATAACGTCTTTAGTTTTCAACCAAATTGGGTGCAGAAAGAGGCTAGATGGCCATTTTTGGACATTCTAGACTCATTGGAGTAGGTTTCAGAAGCATTTGAGCATTGAAAACATATATTTCTACACATTTGAGCATAATAGTGAGGCTCAAGCCATTGGATGCAGGATCAAGGAGACATAGACCAGGAGGGGTGAACTCCTTCATCATGTTCCTGTAGTGATGTGTTTTTGGTGATGTTCTGTACATTTATATGCTGTTGTTTAGTTTCTATTTTATGTTAAATTTCTTATAAAATTAACATAAAAACTCATTTTCACTTGCAAAACTCATGAATCCTTAAGCACATGAATATAATTTTGTTTATAATCTTAGGAGGATCTTAGCACAACAAAAGTAATATTATTAATCAAATCATTTTGGTATCAGAGCACTAGGTTTTCTTTGTGCAAGAAGGATTTAACTGTTTGCAAGTTTATGTCATGCTTACAAGGTTAAAACTCAAAAGAGGAGAAGGGAAACTGGTTGGAAGCCGTGAAGTTGGGTAAGGGGAAGGAGGGCAAGGTTGCCACAATCTCCAACACCAGTTCATCCTAAAGTTGCAATTGAGACTCCAGTGAGCATGCCTCATGAAGGAGAACCTACAAAAATGACAAAAGATGAGAAGGTCTTCAAGAAGACTTTTTTTGATATGATAGAGATGGTGAAGGTCCTCTTGAAGAGAGGAATACGAGGATGCAGGGTGAAAGCTCCAAACCTCCCAAATGAGAAGGTTATTTAGGAGGAGGTAATGGAAATGGAGGTAAATCTCCACCCTCTGTACCATCTTCTTCATCTTCTTCTTCATAGGAATATTCAACTCTTCCACTAACACAACCCTTATACTCATCAACATACCTCAAAAGGAACTGGTAAATCAACCCTACTAAAACTTGATGTTAAATTTGAGTTTCCCATCTATAATGGTGAAGTGAATGCTGATAAAATTGATAATTGGATTTGTCAGTTGGAGGTTGATTGCAGAATTCAAAACTTTCAAGAGGATGACATAAATATTCGGTTAGCTTCCTTGAGAATGGAGGGTGCAACACTAGTATAGTGGGAACCAAAGACACAAGCAGAGATAAAAAAACATGGTAATATCTCAATTTCTTGGTCTAATTTCATTGTTGCAATTAAAAGACAATTCTACCCTCTAGCTTATATGCAGAAATCCATCATGAATTGGCAGAACTTTAGACAACTTAAAGGTCAAAATATGCAAGATTAAACCCAAGAATTTAGAAAAAGGTCTCTAATGTTAGGTGTAAATTTGGAATCACAAGACACGTTTCTGAAGTACATACGGGGTTTACACAGTTACCTTCAGCATACTATCTTAATGTTTAATCCCAATAATCTAGATGATGTGTGTGTGCAAGCCACTCATCTTGAGGCAAGAGGGAAAAACACTCCAGAAGAAGGTAGTAAAAAGCCATTTAAGAGTAAAGGAAAAGAAAAGGGTTTCAAAGGGAAGTGAAAGAAAAACACATCTATCAAGAAGGAAGGAGAGAAATTAACATGCAAGCATTATTCCAAAGAGGGTCACGATGAAGCTCATTGTTGGAAGCTTCATCCCAAAATGAAACTAAAGAAATTCAACAACAAGGGAAAACAAAAGACAACTGCAACCACTCAACAGGATTTGGGATCCGATTTGAGTGATGAAACTAAAATTACAGCCATGGGTATGAAAGGAAAAGAATATGTTTCTAGCACTAGTACTTTAAATTCACACAATGAAACTCCAAATGAAAAGAAGAGGTTATAAATTTTTTCACATAAGGGTGATCTCAAAACATAACAAAGTTGATACACTTTTCGATAGTGGCTCTCAAGCCAATCTTATCTCTGAAAACATTGTCATAAGTTTAAACTTGGAAACCATTCCACATCATACACCATATCTAGTTGGATGAGTGTGTGACAATGCACAATTTCAGGTTACTATAAAGTTTAAACTGAAATTTGCCATTACTGCGAATTTCATAGATGAAGTAGAGCTTGATGTTGTGCCATTAGATATATGTGGTATAGTTTTGGGCAACCCGTACCTCTATGACATAAAATCAATTTTCCATAGACATGAAAACAAATACCAATTGTTCAAAGATGGAGTCGAATATATTGTGAGAGCTCATAGCAAGAGACTAAATCTTTCACTTGTTAATGCGGGGAAGATGAAAATATTAGTGAATTCAAGCAAGAATTTTGTGCTTCTAATAATCAAACCCAAGAATGATGTTGATAATGAAGCTTTTAAAGGTTGTGATTCAAAATTTAAATCTGAATTGGTTGATGTAGTTAACAAATATGATGAGATGTTTCAGGAACCAAAAGGATTTCCTCTCAAGAGAGGAATCCAACATGAGATACAGTTGCAGCAAGATAGTCCTCTTCCTAAGATTGGCATGTACTAGATGCCAGTGATGGAAAGTGCAGAAATTAAAAAGCAAAATCAAGAGTTGTTGGATAAAGGGATCATCAGGTCATCTTCCTTTCCATGTGGTTCACCTATTGTCTTGGTGCCAAAGAAGGATGGAACATGGCGCATGTGTGTGGAATTCTGTGCATTGAAAAAAATTACGGTAAATAACCATTACCGACTGCCTAGAATAGATGATTTACTTGATCAATTGAAAGATGCAAAGTATTTTACTAAGTTTGACTTAAGGGTGGCTACCATCAAATTGGAATTGTTGAAGGAGACATTTGGAAGACAACATTCAAAACAAAACAAGGTTTGTTTAAATGGCTAGTTATGCCTTTTGGTTTATGTAATGCTCTGCTACATTCATGTGTGTGATGAATGATGTGTTGAGGCCATTTCTTGATGGGTTTGTTATAGTCTACTTAGATGACATCTTAATTTTCAATAAAGCTCATGATGAACATGCCATGCATGTGAGAAAAATACTTGATGTCTTAAAGAAAGAACAATTGTATCTTAAGATGTCAAAGTGTGAGTTTGGATAAACTTCTTTAGTTTACTTGGGTCATATTGTTGGAGGAGGTGAGTTGAAAATAGATCCCTTCAAGGTTGATGTCATTTTGTATTAGCCAAGGACCAAAACAATTACTGAGGTAATAGTTTTTTTGGTTGCAACCCAATATTGGAGGAAATTCTTTGCTAACTTTTCTTCTATCGCAACTCCCTTGCATGCATTAACAAGTGTGAAAACAGTTTTTCAGTGGGGAGGAAAACAACAAAAGGCCTTTGATGCATTGAAGGAAAAGATCGGTTCAGCTCCAGTACTTGCACTTCCAGACTTGAGACAATCATTTGAGATTTAGATTGATGCTAGTGACTACGCCATGGGTGCATTCCTCATGCAACATGGTAGGCCTATCTGTTTTCATTCAGAAACTTTCATTGGTGCAGTGATTAACTATCCTACATATGACAAGGAATTTCATGCATTGGTGCAAAGTGTGAAAAAGTGGAAACACTACTTGATGGGTAAGGAAACAATTATTCACACTGATCATCAACCATTGCAATACTTGCAATCTCAATCAAAGTTGTAGCAATTAAGGCACTTCCGATGGATGGGTTTTCTTCAACAATTCCACTGGGTAATCAGGTATAGGAAAGGTATTTATAATAAAGTCGCTGATATTCTTTCTACGCCTATTGTTAGTGCAACTACTCTACTAAAGCATAATTCTATTTTTCATGAAATTTATATTGAGCAATATGCATTAGACAATGACTTTCAAGATGTTTATGAAAGCTTGAGTCAAGGTAACCAAGTAGAGGAATTGGATTATCATTTGTAGGATAACTTGTATCATCTTGGCAAGATTTGTATTCCACAAGGAAAAAGCATCAACATCATAATAGAGGCACATACTTCTCTTATTGCTGGTGATTCCAATGTAAGTAAGACAGTGGCACATTTACAAAGGTATTGTTATTGGCCTCATATGCTTGAAAGTGTGTCATGTTTTATTAAAGGATGTTCATTATGTGCAGTCAATACGCTTAGCAATAAGAAGTTAGGATTGTACACACCACTTCCAGTTCCTTCACTACTGTGGGAGAGTGTTTTTACGGATTTTGTAGGAGGTCTTCCATTGTCAAAAAGAGGTCATGATTATTTGTATGTAGTTGTGGATAGGTTCAAAAAAATGTGTATTTTGATGCCATGTAAAAAGCAATTTATAGCGGAACAAATAGCTCAATTATTCTTTTAGAATGTATGGGTGCATTTTGGATTTCCCACATCCATTGTTAGTGATTGAGATTCTCTCTTTGTTGGGAATTTTTGGTCAAGCTTGTGGGGATTCATGGAAACCAAATTGAAAAAGAGTACAACATTTCATCCACAAACAGATGGTGAAACAAAGGTGGTGAACATGACAATGATACATCTTCTTCATGGGTATTGCAGCAAGCATCCTAAGTAGTGGGATGAACATTTTCACTATATTCTGCATGCTTAAAACCGGGCCAAGCACTCTTCAACTCAAACATTTCCATTTGAGGCATGTTTGGGACAGTTGCATAATTCTCCTTTGGATTTCATTTTTGGCAAATATGTTGCTATTGATGGTCATAGTGACATAGATAAAGCAAGAAGGTTCATTGAAGAAATCCAATTGGTACACCAAAGAGTTCAAGAACAACTTGAAAAGAGCCAAGGAAAGTACAAAGCAAGGCACGACAAGCATTGTGTAGATCATAAGTTCCAATTTGGTGATGAAGTTTGGCTTCACATTAGCAAAGAGAGGCTCCCATGAGAAGGTAAAAGGTTAAAACCAATTAGATATGGTCCATTCAGAATTTTGGAAAAGAATGGTAACAATGCCTTCAAGTTAGATTTGCCTTCATACATGCAAATTTACTCTATTGTTAATGTTGAGAACTTAAGGTTGTATGAGCCTCCTTCGATTGAAGATCAAGGAGAGAATGTTCAAATTCCATCTATTGAAGACGTTTCTATAGAATTCCTTGATGAGCTTCAGCAAGACACTATACTTGATAGAAGAACAAGGAAATCGAAAAGAGGAAGTGTCGACTATCTTAGAGTGGGGCTCAAGGGAACAAATCCTTCAAAGGCCAAATGGATTGAAATTGGGAAGGTGAGGGAACTATACCCTCACCTGTTGAACAACTGAAGATGATATTTTGGGGTCCAAAAGGCTTCTAGTGGGGAGGAATGATTAGGTGCTAAAAAAATAGCTCAAATTTAAAAGTTGTCAGATTGGTGTGGAACCTAAACAACTGTGTAGTGCTTGTTATCTTGAATCCATCGTAACTTGTTTCGCACAAAACAAATGCTATTTGACTCCAGAAATAAGTTCTGTATATTTTCTCAAACAGGGAAATTTTGCAAAATTGGGCAACCCAGTCAACACTCTGTACTGATGATGTGGCACTGAATGTACACGCTGAGTTGGTAGGTTGACTAGTCAATGGATATACTTTGGTGAATGAGGATATGACAAGTGCCATTATTGAACAGGTCGATATGGTAGTTTTTTATTGGTTGCAGGGTATTGAATCGGCTAATCAGGAGGTGACTTGTGGCCCAGTCAGAGACTACCACAGTTCCCCCTGAGGGCCTATTAAAATTATGGGTGAGGGCCAAGGGAACAACAGGGTTTGAACACACGATCTCCGGGATCATAACACAGTGCCTTACCATTATACCGAACCATGGTTCTTAACATATATACGTACCCACATAAACTTAAAGTTTATGAATCGACACATTTTGGGTTAAGTGGTTAGGCTAGCGAACCACCAACCTAACTGCAACATTAAAATTTCCATGTGAACGCACACAAATAGTTGTGTTAACCGTCGGAGGGGGAGGGCTAGCGCTGAGGATCAGCCCTTGGGCGCATGGCTCCCCCACATGACCTAAATGTTCAGACTTAGGGCTTCAGCAACCAATATATCCGTCCAAAAAATCCACCTAGTTTCAAGAAGATTTGGTGGCCTATTAGTAGAAATCCAGTCGAAAATGAGGGTTAGTTGCTAGATTTGGGCAATTTGTGGAGCGAATAGTGGGAAAACTATGAGAGGTCATAACTTCTCTAGTTTTCGACCAAATTGGGTGCAAAAAGAGTCTAGGTAACCATTTTTGGACATTCTGGACTCTTTGGAGTAGGTTTTAGAAGCATTTTAGCATTGAAAACACATCTTTTTACACAATTGAGAATAATAGAGAGGCCTAAGCCATTGGAAGCTGGACCAAGGAGACTAGCTCAAGAGGGGTGAACTCCTTCATCATGTTCCTGTTGTGATGTGATTTTGGTGATGTTCTGTACATTTATATGTTGCTGTTAAGTTTCTATTTTATGTTAAATTTCTCATAAAATTAACATAACAACTCATTTTCACTTTCAAAACTCAGGAATCCTTAAGCACATGATTATAATTTTGTTTATAATCTGAGGAGGATCTTAGCACAACAAAACTAATATTCTTAATCAGATCAATAACTTAGCTTATTTGGTTGCTACGAGCTAGGAGGTACGGCCCCAACTACAATTTTTTGGCCACTACTAGCTAGAAAGCCCCAAATTCTTATTAATTGGTTGCTAGACACTATCAACAAGAATCCATACTCCTATATTGTCAAGCCACCACTTCCTAGAGGCCCCAACCTCCTCAACCTCTATGTAGACCTCATTTGAAAATTTTCAGACTAGGCCCAATAATTGTTCAACATGAACATTGCAACATCTCAAGTCTGCACCAAAATCTCACTCTTTAACCACTGATCAATGCTACAAATGTATAAGAATGAGCATATGCATTATAATCCACTTCATCCTCCAACACTAACATAATACATTTATAATATTTCTTATCATCACAATGTACCAAATCAAAAATATTAATTGCATTCCATACCCCATGATGACCAAATAAAATAAAAATTAATTAATAATTTAAGTTCTCACACCAAATACCATGAGAAAAACCCTTGGTAATTTGTCGTGGTTTTTTATTTCCGCTCTCAAAACTACATCACCAAACACCTACGACCAACCAAACACATGCTACAAGGTATCATCACACCATTCAAACACATGCTACAAGATATCATCACATCAACACACCAAACACATGCTTATCGTTTAACATGCATTGTAGTAGTTGTACAATTTAGATACACATTATGAGTCATAATTCATCCATGTGTGGGCTCAGATGTCATTGCCATAACCATGTATCTATCTCATGAGCCCCGTAACAATGTTGTCTTTATTATTTGGGTGATGTTGGAATGGCCTTGGTGTTGGGAATCCATTGGAGAGAGAGTCTAGAGTCTTGTTGCATCTATGTATCAATTGTTGGTATTGCCTTGTAATTCATGCTGAAGCCTTATATTTCATGCACATCATTTGGTACTGGATTCGTTGGTCCAGTTTATGGCCAGTTTCATGTGGAAAAGAGGTAAAAATCATTATACAACAACCATGGAGATGTTTTCTAACCCAATACCTATTCAAGGGGGAGTATGTTTTGCATAAGAGAAGAGCATGAATGACATAGTGATTGTGTTGAGTTGTTGATAAAATTTGGACAGAATGGTATTGCTGCCAAGGTTTTGTCACCATGTATTGTTGTTGATGAGAGAGTATGATGTTGTTTGCATAGATGTTGGGCATAGTTGTTTTTTGCAAGGATTGATGGTTTTTGCCTTGTAGAATCAATGTTGTTGTTGCTACTAGTGATGTATATGATGACCAAAGAGAGAGTGTTACTATCTATTGTGAATAAATATTTTGGCTAATTTAAACTTTTATGCCAATTTATATTATCATTCAAACTTGGCATTCATAATGTGATCAACCACTATCATAACATGTGCAACAAATGAATGAATCAACACATAAACACACACATCAAGGGAAACATATAATAAGACATCGAGATTTAACATGGAAACCCTTCTGAGAGAAAAAACACCAAAGCTTGTTTTTTATTTGATGTAAATATGAGCTCCTACTCTATTACATTAATGTTTTTGAGCTACCACTCACAGGAAGCACCAACTCCATTTGATTATTTGCTGGCACCCACTAGCAGGAAGCACCAACTCTCTTCTTCTATAGACAATTGATTAACTTACCAAAAGCAACAATTATAGTGTCAAATTCTTGGATTTGTTATAAGCACAAGCTTGCAGCTTCTTGGATTTATGCAAGCACCCACTTGTAGGAGGCACCAACCCCCAAGCTCTACTTAGACATCCACTAGATAGAAGCTCTAACTTCCTGAAATGTAGACCCTAACCCACACTCAATAAGGAAACTAATTCTCACTATTGATGGTGGCCACTCTATCTATTTTCAAATTTCTGTTCTCCTATGCAACCTTCTATTTACTTAGCCCACACAACACTATGTATTCTACTCACTCTGCTCACACTACAACAACACACATTCAACTCACTACCTTCACTTTTGTGACATACTAGACACCTTGTTTCTTCTCTCTTATTTTGCACCAGAATTGTCTTGGCCTCTCTCTGCAACACATGCACTCAAAACCTTTCCTAGAAACACAAACACTCAGGCAGAGCTCTCTGCTCTACGCTCAATAATGATTTCTTCCCCAAATTTTGCACAACAACCATCCATGGTTTTGTTCTACTGCTACATGGGGAATGATTCTATCTTTCTCAGCTCATTACTCTGCTTGAGAGTGTACTTCTAGTAAGGCCATCCATCTGTTGTTTCATTAAATTGGTCAGCTTATGCAACAAAATTAATTTTATGATTGAACTTGAGAGTGTTCTTCCATACTGAGAATTAATTCTCAGTCAAACAATGTATGGACAACATTATCATTTTGCTCTATACTACTTCTTGGCTAGTGTAGCCGAATTAAATCAGAGGATGTGCTCTGAAGTTTTTATCTCAGGATGAGAATTAAATCTCAGTCACACCTGCACACTAAAGGAATTCCTTTATTTAATTCAGCATGTACAAAAAGCATGGTTCTCCATTTTGGTTCTTTAAGACATCATGTATAGACCATATGACCAGGGATAGATTGCAGATCTCAAAGTTTACAACAACATGGATCGCTAAGCTATGATAAAATCACCATTTAATTTATTCTGTAGATCATCATCCTTGTTTCCTTGTTTTTAATTCTGGCTTCGTCGCTAACGGTTGTAACCATGTGTTTGGAGCATTTCCATTTGTGGTGACATCGATAAATGTACCACACAATGCAGAAATGGTTACCAACGTTTTCAACCCAACTATGGCTCTTAGCCAATTTGGCATAACTTCCAAATATAGAGACTCTGCTTAGAAAGCCGCTGACCCATTCATCCTTTGAACTCTAGATCCCAAGTTCGCAATAGTTTTACATTCAACGCAAAGGCTCTATTTTGTATGTGACCCTTTTCAATTATAATTAGCACATAGGCCCTATAAATGCTTTCCCATAGTGCTTATGCATTCAAAATATCCCATAGGTCCATGGTCACTTTACAAATTTTTTTCCGCATAACCATTGTTGGACATCCTACTAAGCCCCTTTGAGCTATAGCCCCAAGCGTTTAAACACCACGTATTTAACCTTCCATGATTATGGTCATAGAACATGCACTAGAACACATCCTACGATTTAATTTATCCCCTGGCCTTTTTCCTCCAACGTTCCTTTGTTTCTTCTAGGGTAAGCCTTTCGAGCTTATGTGTCAAGGTGGGTCTACCCAATGCCTTTTTCATTGGCTTTGTGCTCTGTTGTAGCTTCCACTATATAGGCTTTGTGTCTCGGTGCCAAGTCAACCCGAAGATTTATACATTACACCTTTTATTTTCTCTGGGGTAAGCCTTCTGGGCTTACCTATTAAATGCGTTCATCCTCTACATGTATCAACCATGCAATATCTTGTTGGGATGACTTGTCACATCCATCACAACACCTCCTCTTATGCATGCATTTGAAACCTTCTAGGGAATAGACTCCAAGATGACACCATTCTCACGTCATCATGAGCCAATAAAATGCTGCCACGCGTCTCCCACACAGAGAGAGAAAAAGGTGTTTCGAGTCATGGTTTTGAATCGAATTCCTTTGTTAAATTTTTAAGGGGCATGACTAATTCTTTAACACTGTGCCGTCTTTCCATGTCTGCTTGAATTTACCTCATCTCAGCCTTCAATCTTGCATGCACTTTGAAACTTCTGGGGTACACCCGTTGGGATGATGTCATCCCACACAATAACAACACACATTGAACTCAATGTCTTCAACACTTTTGCAACATACTTGACACCTTGTTTCTACTCTTAACCCTTTTCTTTTGCACATACATTGTCTCGGCCTCTCTCTGCAGCATAAGCACTCATGGTGTTTCTCAGTAGCACACACACTCACACATATCTCTCTACTCTACACTCAATAATGTTTCCTTCCCATAATTTTTGCATAATAACCATCCATCGTTTTGTTCCACTGCTACATGGGGGATGATGTTTTCTCTGTTAGCTCATTACTCTACCCGAGAGCATACTTCCAGTAAGACTTTCCATTATTTTGTTGCAACAAATTTCTTAGCCTTTGCAATAGAATTAAATCTATGATTAAACTTCAGAGTGTTCTTCCATACTAAGAATTAATTCGGAATCAAACTGTGTATGGACAACATTATCACTCTGCTTTGTACTACTTCTTGGAAACTGTAGTTGAATTAAATCAGAGGCTATGAAGTGTTTATCTCATGCTCAGAATTAAATCTCAGTGACACCTACACACTCAAGGAGTTCCTTTATTTAATTCAACATGTACAAAAATCATAGTTATCCATTGTTTTTCTTTAAGACTTTTTGCACAAACCCTGTGATCATGGATAGATTGCAAAGCTCAAATTTTACACCAACATGGATCATTAAGATATGATCAAATCACCATTTAATTTATTCTACTAGTCATCATCCTTGTTGCTTTTTTTTAATTTATTTATTATGGCTCAGTCACAGATGGTTGCAACCATGTCTCTAGAGCATTGCCATTTTTGGTGAAATTGATAAATGTATCACACTGCATAAATGAATACCATCCCATTCATTCTTCTAATTCCTGAATAATTCAATTGTGGCTCTTCTCCAATTTGGCATAACTGCCAAATATAGAGACTTTTCTTAGAAAGTTTTCTACCCGTTGATTCTTTGAACTTCAGAACCCAAGCCCGCAATAGTTTTACGTTCAAACCAAAGGCTCTATTTTGTATGCGACCCTTTTCAATTATAATTAGCCCATAGGCCTTATAAATGATTTCCCACATTTCTTTTACATTCAAAATATTCGGTAGGATCACGGTCACTTTACACAAAAAAATGCCACATAACCGTTGTTGGAAATCTTGTTGGGCCCCTTTAAGCCATAGCCCCGCGGGATTAAACACCACATATTCAGCCTTCCATGCCTACAATCATAGAATGTGCACAAGGCCACATCTTGGGCTTTAATTTATCCCCTAGAATTATTTCTTTAGCATGCATTTATTTCTTTTGATGTAAGCCTTTTGGGGTTACGTGTCAAGGTGGGTCTGCCCGATGCCTTTTTCATTGGCCCTGTGCTTTTCTGTAGCCACCACTACATAGCCTTCAGGTCCCGATGCCAAGTCAGCCTGTAGTTTTCTCCATAGTGCCTTTTAATTCCTATGAGGTAAGCCTTATGGGCTTACTTGTTTAGTGGGTTTGTCGGCTGCATGCATCAAAAAATCAATATCCTGTTAGGATGACTTATCATATCCACCATGATGCCTTCATGTCTCGCTGCTCATTCAACCTGAAAATTTATCCCCTGTGCCCTTTTGCTTCCTCAGGGGTAGGGTCTAAGGGATGACTTCATACTCACATCAATGTTTCCATGTGGCGCCTCAGGATTGGTCCACGTGTCACACATTTTTTAGCCCACTTGGGTACCCAAAGTTGAAACTGCATGCTATGTTTCCTCCATACTTCCACATCATCCCTGGCTTATGTCATCCCTCGTGCTTCTCTTATGCATGCCTTTGAAACCTTCCAAGGTATAACCTCTGGGATGACATCATGCTCATGTCATCATGAAGCAATAAAACACTACCACATGTTTTCCATGAGGAAAGAGAAAAAAGGGTTATGAGCCATGGTTTTGCATCAAATTCATTGTTAAATTTTTAAGGGTCTTGACCAATTCTTTAACACTATACCACTCTGCCATGTTTTCCCAACCATACCTCATCCCGACCTTCACTCTTGCATGCACTTTGAAACTTCTAGGGCACACCTGTCGGGATGACGTCATGCCTAGCTTGTGTCATCCCTGTTGTTCATTTTGCATGCACGTTTTGAACCATATGGGGCACTCTCCTCTAGGATGAGGTGTGTAATGGGCTCCACCTTTGGGCCAATAAAATTGCTTCCTGCGTGAATGCTATTAGGTCACATTCACCCGATACTGCATGGAGCATCTTTTCTTAAGTACTCCTTTCTGTTTGGAGAATATGCCAAACTAACATGCTCCAAACTAGTCCTCTAACCACTTTCACTTGCAAATTTGACTTCTGGGGGTCCTAACTTTGACTAGAAATAACTTACAATATAGGAGGTCATTTGTAGACTTCAATATACTATTGGAAAGATTTTTCTGAGAAATATCTAATTACGCCACTTTCAAGAGAATCTTAGCTAAATTAATAAGGTTGAAATGCCTTCAAATCCTGGACCAACAAACCATCATAGCTATAATATTTTATAGCTTCTTTGCATATCCTGCTACTATGTTGATTTTCTACCAAAGCTTGCAGAAACCATGGAAATCCCCTTGAGCTTGACACACCATGCAAATAAATGCTAGCATAGTGGTAATCAATGCTAATGTGGTTGAAATCAATGCCAATAGGATTCCACCAACAATCCAGACAATGCTGACTATCCAAAAAAATCTAGGGTTTGTAAACCATAACAAGTAGCAAAATATTGAATTGGTCATTTTCGCTGAAGATAGAAATCTTAGTTCACTCTAGGAAGATATGACATCATGATGGAATTGTGGATGAAGCTGATGCAAGAAGGTCAAGATCAAGAGGGAGCTAACATTCTTCTCAAAAGTTGTTCTTCCATGGCCTCCTAGTGGGAATTGCAGGTATATATTAATGGTTGCCTAGTCTATAATAGCAGATGGAAGAACAAAGAAAAGTTATGGCAAGAGGACTTTCCTAGAAATAGGGATTTGTGCTAAGAGATATTGTCCTAGTTGGGATCTAAGTTCAAAGGGAACAATTAGATCAAAAATATTGAAATATGTCGTGATATATGTCAAAAAGAAGTTAGCGATGACTTCTGAGATGATGAAAACTTAAGAGAAGTACAAAACAAAGTATTGCCTCAGTAAGAGGGAGAAGGCTGTGAAGGAATTTTTTTATCAAGTACACTTCTGTACAACTGGAACATTTCCTGGACTGTTGATGGGTGGACAACAGGGGCATGGCTCAGAATGTTAGAGACAACAGGAGAATGACCTAGATTGTTGATGAGTGGAGAACAAGGGCATGGATCAAACTATTAGTGGTAAAAGTAGCATGAACCCATATTGTTGATGAGTGGACAACAGGGGCATGGATCACACTATTAGTGACAAGAGGAGAATGGCCTAGGTTATTGATGAGTGGAAAACATGTGTATGTATTGGGTTGTTGGTGACACTAGGAGCATGTCCTAGACTGCTGGTGAGATGGCATGTAGTATGAACATTCTTGAAAGGAATGATCTTTGTGGTATGAAAAATCATGGAGTGGGTGCCTCTTTAACATCAAGACCTAGAGCAAGGGCTTTGGATTTGGGATCTCATGGGTTTCCCTAGGGTTTGACCATGGGGGATGGAAACCCTGAAATAGTCAGAGTACCATGAGGTGAGGTGACCACTAGATCATGATGATTAGTTGAGTAAGCACCATCAGTTAGGAGAACTAACTTGTGTTGTGGTACATATTGATGATGATATTGCATCATGGATATGGATTCTCCCTGTGTCATGTAATTTGACCCGAATTAGGGAGGTTATCCATGTGTCAAGTAAATTAACTAGAACTAGGGAGAATGGGTTGATAGATTTGATAACATCATGGACTTACATTCTTATTTTGTCATGTACTTTGATCACAATTAGGGATGTTATCCCTGTATTAAGTACATTGAAAATAATTAGGAAGAATGATCTATTGGATAAACATTCTCCCTGTGTCAAGTACTATGACTAGAATTAGGGAAATTATCCTTGTGTCAAGTACTATGAGCGAAATTAGGAAAAATGGTCTAGTATAGGCTATTTCAAAGAGTGGATGCCTTTTTTTTGTGTTTTGGCCTAATCACTCTATAAGAGTGAGAGCCATTTTACCATCGGTCTTGGTTGCTCCTTGAGTGAGCCGAGACAACATTTTTTGATTTGTGTAGCTTGGGAGGTACTCCAAACCCTAGGGTTCAGGGTTTGGAGGACAAAGCGCCACAAGGCTAGCTTGTGGGCTTGGAACCCAAGTTTGGGGTTTTGGAACCCATTGAGATTTGGGAAAAAACAATGATGTATTTAAGACATGTGATAGATGAGGATGATAGTGCTCTAAAAGATGATTCTAATGCATAAAAAATTGCCCGAATCTGAGTTGTCATTAGAGAGATATGATTTTTTGAAGTTGACAAAGTAATTGGTTGTCAAGTAGGTCAAATTGATAAGTGTCACCTCAAGTGAGACGTTGAGCCATTGTATGTGTATAAATACAAGGCATATTTAGGTCATTTAAGGCATCCAAGAAGTGAAACAAAAAGGAAATGTTGGAGAATAAAGAACTTGGATAAGGGAGCATATTGGCCTCTATTTGGCCGCAGGAAAAAGAGACAAAAGAGAGGGGATTTAGGGCTAGTTTGGGTGCTTCTCTGATTGCATGGAGGGCTGTCACATACCTCAAGAAGGACGAGTTGGAAAAGGAATAAATGCAGGTGAAAGGAGGGTCTGGTAGGTAGCAACTGTTGGTGCACTAAGATGTCTTTTTATAGGAAATCTTAATTCCTACATTAATCGTCAGCCTATGGTAAGTATTTTTATCTCAAGAGTGTCATAACTATATGTGAAGTGAATTCAAAGGTTATCTAATGATAAATCGTTGCAATCACTAATAACTATTTCTTCAACTCACTCCAAACAATTCTAAAAGAAATAACTATAGAGGAAAGAACTCTTAACACACTTTGCAACTCTATTTAACTTATTCCGAAATCAAATGAATCTGATTGTAAGTGCAAAGAATCATGCTCAAAAGTCTTCAAATAGAATTAAGACTAACTCACTTAATCAAGAAAGAGAACTATAACAACTGAACAAAATTGGTAATCTATAGAAAATCCGAATTGAATAGCAAATCCTAATTGAACGACAAATCCTAATTGAATTGAAAATCTCAATTGAACGAAAACTAATAATTGAACAAAAAGTGAGCATATAATGATAAATGATATCTAAGCAGCAAATGATTTATATAAGAAAATTATGGAAATCAATTAATTCTATCTCTAAGATCTATGATAACATAACTCAGAGTGAAGCCAACGTAACCAATCCAATCAAAGTGTTACTTAGATATATCACACAACTAAGTCTGAATCTAAATGAACAACAATATGAATAGGAATCGTCAATATTTACAAATAAGAGAAATGATATTAACATAACATTAATAATCAATAAGACTAAATAGAAAATATTATAACACAAGAAAGCAGTAGAGCTTCTCTTGACTGGACCCAAAGTCGCCAGAAGTCTCCACTAGGAAATACTCAGAATATAGGTATGGATCAAACGCAATCTTTCGTCATTTAAATAAGCAACACGATTACAACAACACTGAGGTAACAATATTATATGTCTCAAAAGAATACTGACAAGTTATGAAATTCTGAACTCTGTGTAGTTTTTCCTTTTGGCTTTATATATTACATTTAGAAAATAAATAGATAAAAGCGAATCCTCAGGATCAGGGGATCCTAAGGATTTCATTATACATAATCTAATCTTGCCATGAAATAGCATCAGTATGCCTGGTCTCTCGCTACCTTACATGTCTCAGATGTTGTCTTTTTCCTTTTACATCCCAATTCTGCTTTGTCGATTGAACAACTATTGTTCAATCAGCGTGTTTTGCATATAAAGATAGAAAAAAGTCAGTTTCTCTTGCTAGATTTATCTAATCTGTTACCAAGTGCTTTTACCCAACTTTAGATGTTATTTCCTTTACTTTTATCCATAAAAAATGATAATCATGTGATGATAAATGCTGAATAAATCTATTTATGAAGAGAAAACATACCTTTTTCGTGACCCAACATACTCCCTAGCTTACCTTGTTGCATGTCCTCATGCAAGTAAATAGTTGATGTATAGCTGAGTTAGGGAATACGCAGGGTATACCTTCTCCTTATAATTTCTGAAGCCATTTTTCTTCTTTAGTATAGAAAAAGCCTGGGTAACATCTTGATCCTTCAAGGTGTAGTCACAACGATACTTCTCTAAGGATACCATATGATTGGAGTCCTATATCGACATCTAATCCATTCAGACCCCATGGTTAAGACCACGTTACTGTACTTGTAGAAATGAGAGGAGGCAGCTTTAAAGTTCTGGTATCCAAATGGTTCTCGATTTATAACAGTAATGCTGGAGACCTCCCACCTTTGTCTGGCTGTAGACAAGGCTTCCTCCTTAATCTCTTGGAAGTACTCCTTTCCAGCTTGTACAATATCTATGTGAAATGGACCCAGTTGGTCCACAACACCATCTTGCTTCATGAATTGCTTATGTCTGACTAACAGATGTCGGGGTTTCGTTGGTTCCCCTCTCACCCATAAGTCGATTCCTTCTTCACGCTTCCTAAAATTGTTGTGAGCCTTGGCCCACTTGAGTTGATTAGTGGCAAAAAGAGAGGAATGCCTGGAGTTGTAAATCCCCTATAAAGGGGCCAGGGTTGCTATCTCTTTCATCTTCTAGAATGAAATGATGCATATAAAGTTCACAGAGGAGGCGCTATACCTGCTCGTTCTGTTCTCTGAAGCACTTGACAAAATCTAGGGTAGTCTTGATGTCCACAGAATTCCCAGCCTTAATAGCTTTGATTTTCAGTAAAAGGTATCTCTTGAGGAGGAATAAGGCAAAATTTGTAGCAGGGGCTCTACATGACAGGGTATCTAAATAAAGAGAGTAGATAGTTTCCAACTTCTCTTTGGCCTTTTGTAATTTGTCCCGTGCTTTCTCAACCTTTTTCTGTTCAGCCTTATACTGAGCAAAGGTCTTATCCTCAGTCATTGTAAGTGCCTCAAATTTTTCTTTAACTCTTGATGTATCCATAGGAGATCTACCTCCTCCTTGTGTTGGGTTAACTCATGCTGAACCTTCAACATTTCATTATGGAGTCTGCTAATAAATGCCTTCCTTACTAGGGGAATATAAGTAGGTGTCTCCTCTGTTTGGGTTTCTCCATCCTGGGTCTCCATGGGATTGGGATGAACAGAAGCTTCAGTTACCTCTTGAATTATGCAATGACCAATTTGAATGTCCTCTTCAACATCTTTTTGAACAACAACATTCATGGTAGGTAGTCTGTTTGGGTCTCCTGTGAGAAAACAAAGGGATCTTCAATCTGCATTTCAATGTCTTTTACAAGACATGGCTCTGTTTGAGTTTCCTTTGGACATGCCAAAAGATCCTCAGTTTGGGTTTCAGCATCCTTTCTAGAACAATGTTCTGTCTGTGTGCCTCCGGTTTCTTTTTCTACTTTCAAATTCCTGGCTCTAATGTCTTCTTTAACCACTGACTTAGTTGCTCAATTATTTGATTTTGTTTTCTATACTTCTTAAGCATTTTTCTGATCCTGTCCTTGTAGGAATTATTTTTTCTAGGATTTCCAACCGGTGGTGGGTTGACTGCATTATCCTCTGGTTCCTGCATAGGTGGTATTGTGTCATCCTCATGGAGGGTTCCGACTGGAATTGTGTCTCCTGATGGAAATTCACCTTCTAGCTCCTCTTTGTCATGGATTTCTCTTTCAGGAGATCCCAATACAATGGTGTCTCTTAAACAATTTTCATTCTCCAGATTTTCTTTTGGGTAGGCCTCATCCTCAGGGGACTTAGAAAGAATAGTATTACCTGGTTGATTTACATCTCCTAGGGTTTCATCTGCAGGATTTTCTTCAGCAAGGGGGTCCACTGGACCAGTGTTTGTTGTCTAATTTTCTTCTCTAATGACTTCCTCTTCATGGACCTCGACTTCAAGGGGTTTTTCCACAGAAGGGATTGGTTCCCTCTGTCCCTCCATGGTATCAGTAAATGACAAGGTTTTCTCACGACCGGGGTTGTTAGCAGAGGCCGATTGGTTTGGGGTACAATTCTGTTCTTCAACATTCTTGGATTATTCTCTACCCTCGCCAAATATCCCCATGTTCTCCAATACCCTAGCTACTTCCTCCTCATAGTCTTGCAAAGGGGAATTTTGCAGACTTGGAGGTGGTGTGTAGGATGGTCCAGCCTCATTTGTTTGAATTGGGATACGTTGTTGGGCTCTAATCCGCAAAGAGCACCTACGTTTTGCTAGATTTAGGGGCACAGAGGAATTATTTATTTTCAGTGTCCTTCTTGGACCTGGGGTTCTTGGCCCTTGCTACTCTGTTGCTATGTTTTTTGGAGGTGGGGCAAAAGTAGGATTTACAATATTGTCCTAGGTTAACTACTGCTGGGCTAGTCCATGTATGATAAGTAATTTAATCAGTCCATGATGACTGATGATGGTGCGTGGGTCCTTAGATTTCCTAACTCGTCCAACGACATCATGCCATAGAGAATTCAAATAAAACGGAAAATTAACTAAAATTTTCTATTTTAGGATGGCTAACAATTTGAGTTGACGGGGCTTTTCCACATCCTGGTGACCATCGCATGTGATATACTGTTGCACGATGACTTCAACTCCTGCCAAGGCTATCTTAACGCTGAAGGGTGAATCAATTTCCGTGTTTTAGCTAACTGCTCATCCGGGTCCTGGAACACTGCAACCGCACTATGCAGAAGGATGTCCTTTTCTGTCTATTTAATTCCCTTAGCTAGAAGTCCAGTGACTTCGGCTATGATTGCTTCAGAAACAATTATCTCCCTGTCTTTGACTGTGGTGCTGCCATTCTGCAAGTTCTACAAGATTTCGAGTGTCATTTCTTTGTGAAATCCCTACAATTTATTCAGATATTGCAGCCATCTTGCATGCTCAAGAATTGCCTGAGCTTGGTCCAATACCTTGAGTATCGAGGGCTCATTTCAGATAACTCTTCCTCCCATGGCTACTATACCTGTGACTAGTTCAATTGTATGCAATTGTTTTACACTTCCGCAATTCAGAACAACAACAGAGAAAGTTAGAGCAATTAACAGAGAAATGATGATGTTTTGAGAATTAATATCATATTTAGTTAAGTCATTTTTCCCGTTAACAACACTTAATGCCGGACAATGAGTCTGCATGGCAACCATAATGGTTGCTGTCCTTTCCCCAATAAAAAATACTTGCTAATTATTACGCATTCATAATCATCATGTAGTCCTTACCCAGAAGTTAATTCAAATGATTATCACACAATTATCCATAATTGCCACTCATGTCGTTCATACGCAGGCCATCCCCCCTTTGACGAGAAAAGGGCGTCCATGTCCTTCAAGCATGTGAAAAGCAAGCGAAAGCATTGACAATTCATAAATGCCGACAACCAATCCAAAAAAGCAGCGTGCTAATCGGTAAGGCAATTAAAGCAATACACATCATCAGATGTGAAATGGCTGAGAAAAAAAAAATTAAAACAAAGATTTTAGTTTATTATGACAAAATATTTTCACCAAAAGCAGTATTAATAACAGAGGCATAATCGATGATATATATTAATCACTATCATAAAATGATTGAACAATTAAAATATGATGAATATATAACATAAGTTACCATGCAGTTCGGCTTGGAAGAGTGCTATTCAAATGGGAAATTCCCTTTGGAAAAAAATCCATAGGTGGTAATAGATAGAAATCATTTGGAAGTGTAAGATGATAATCCCATACCAGAAGAAGAGCCGCTGCTGCTGGAAGGCATTCATAGCCTCGACAGGGTTGCTCTTTAACCCCAAAATGAGCCATAGTCCTCCTTTTAGTGTAGAAATGGTTCTTCTTTGATTGTCATAAAGAGACCACTATGCTGGCATGGTGACCAGATGACCATAGTGCCATTCACCAGGATATAACAAGTGATCAGGCTGGCTCGTGATGAGACCCCTTATCCTTTTGACAGTTTTAATCATCAAAAAGGTCATTACCTTGGTTTGGAGGCCAAAGTGGAATGTCCCCCATTACATCTTATGAGCATGGTAGGCTGGCTCGAGATGAGATCCCCTATCCTCTTTAAGAGAATGTTTGATGTATTTTCATATTTCATTATTTCCATTTTTTTCTTTTGAAATATTTATTGTAACAAGAGGGAGGCTCATTTTCTCCTTAAGAGTCAGGGATGGCGTAAGAAGTAAAAAGATGCCAATGAAGGTTTATACTCTTACCCCCATATCATCGTATCAACAAGATTTATCCATTTGAAAGTATAAACATAAGCCAACATGGTTTGAAAATAGTGAATCATTTTATGATGTGTCCAAAGAAGGGATGTTCAACTAGTCATTATAAAGATACATTGTATTAGCTGTTGAATGAAGATAACCATCAAAAGAATTCATAGGTCATAATGATATTATCATTACTATTGTTTCTTATATTAGGCACAAATCCATTCAAATGGTGTTTATTCAAAACATAAAAGAAAAAGAAAGATGGCACCATGGTCAACAATTAAAGAATTCATAGTTTATCCTATTTAGAAAAAAAGGTGCGGTTCAATGGATTGAACAACAAAAATTAAAATAAAAACACTCAAAAATGTTGTTCAATCGATTGAACAACAATCGTTCAATCGTTTAAACAGAAAAAATCACTAAAAAATGAAAAAGTGTTGTTCACTCGATTGAACAACAATGGTTCAATCATTTGAACGAAAAAAAGAGAAACACACAAGAGTGTTGTTCAATCGATTGAACAACAATCATTTAATCTTTTGAACAACAAAAAGCGAAAAACATAAAAGTGTTGTTCACTCGATTAAACAACAATCGTTCAATCATTTGAGCTGAAAAAAGAGAAACACACAAAAGTGTTGTTCAATTGATTGAATGGAAATCGTTCAATCATTTGAACAACCAAAATCGCAAAAATGTAAAAGTGTTGTTCAATCGATTGAACAACAATTTGTTCAATTGTTTGAACAACAAAAAGGGAAAAACATAAAAGTGTTGTTCACTTGATTGAACAACAATCATTCAATCGTTTGAACGGAAATCGTTCAATCGTTTGAACAACAAAAATTGCAAAAATGTAAAAGTGCTGTTCAATTGATTGAACAAAAATTTGTTCAATTGTTTGAAAATAAAAAAGCGAAAAAACGTAAAAGTGTTGTTCACTCAATTGAACAACAATCATTCAATTGTTTGAATAGAAAACAGAGAAACACAAAAGTGCCATTCAATCGATTGAACAACAATTTGTTCAATTGTTTGACCAACAAAAATAGCAGAAATGTAAAAGTGTTGTTCAATCGATTGAACAACAATTTGTTCAATCGTTTGAACAACAAAAAATGAAAAACATAAAAGTGTTGTTCACTCAATTGAACAACAATCGTTCAATCATTTGAACAAAAAAAGAGAAACACACAAAATAATTGTTCAATCAATTCAGCAATTTGTTCAATCGTTTGAACAACAAAAATCACAAAAGAAAATTATAAAAGTATTGTTCAATCGATTAAAAAAACGAAAACGAAAAAGTGTTGTTCAATAGATTGAACAACAATTGTTCAATCGTTTGAACAACAAAAACCAAAGACGTAAAAGTGTTGTTAAATCGATTGAACAAAAAAATAAAAATAAAAGTGTTGTTCAATCGTTTGAATAACAAAAATTAAAAACATAAAAGTGTTGTTCAATCATCGACAAAAACCGTTCAATCGATTGAATAACACTTATCAAGAATTCAAAAAAAAATCTCATATTTACATGGTGATGCCTAATATAAATTGCAATCAATCAAATAGAATATATTCATTATTTACAATTTAAAAAAATATCATTTTTTTGAAAGAAAAGCTGCTGGGTCATCGCTCCGTACAACTAAGATTTGCATGGAGGGGTCCTCGCATACTTGCTCAGAGAAAGACTCCTTGGTGAGCGGTTGGTGATAGACACACACTCGATGCCTGTTCACCTAAAAACAATGGTCATATCCATCAATGGTAGTCAAGGTAAGAGTACCATTGCTATGCAATTCTTGAAACTCATAATGGTCGAGCCATCTTGTTTGCAATTTTCCTGGAAAATACTGGAATCTGGACTTGTAAAGGAGTGCCCAATTCCCTTTTTGAAATGTCTTCCTCTTGATAAGGTTGTCGTGCCACTTTTCCCTTTATTGCCGAATAATTGTGGTCCGTTGCAAAGTGAGCAATCGAGCCTTGTCTAGTTTGTTGATCTATTGAAGTCGCTTGGTTTGGGCTTCTGTTAGATCCAGCCCCACTTCCTGGGCCGTTCTTACATTCTTTATTTCGAATTCTATCAGAAAAATAGGTTCTTTGCTGAAGACGAGATGGTATGGAGAGTATCCAGTAGTATTCCTCCAAGTCATGCGATAGGCCCACAATGCCTGTGGTAGTCTAGCAGCTTAGTCTCGCTGGTGTGTTGAGACTGTCTTGTTCAGAATCACTTCAATGACCTTATTGGTTCTTTCCACCTACTCGTTCGCCTGTGGGTGATACAGGGAAGTGATCCTATGTGTAATGTGATGGTTTTTGAGAGTGGCAGTAATCTTGTGTCCTATGAATTGCCCTCCCCCATTTGTGATCACTTCTCACGGTAAACCATACCACACGAATAGCCCAAAAGGGAAGTTAATCACAACTTCCTTTGTGGCTCTTAGTAAATCTATTGTTTCCACCCATTTCGGCACATAATACGTGGTAACCAGTATGTAGGCCTTCTGATTGGATGGCGGATGGAATGGGCCAACAAAGTCTAATGCCCATCTCTCGAAGGGTTCTATGACTAATTGGGGTTGCAAAGGCATTTCATCAGATTGGTTAGGCCTGCCCATCCTTTGGCAGCTATCACACGCCTGGGGATATTTCTTAGAATTCTTAAAAATAGTGGGCCAATAATATCCCATCTATAATACCTTATGCCTTGTCCTACAATCTGTGAAGTGTCCCCCACAGGGTTCATCATGGCAAGATTTTAGGATTTCATAAATATCATCCTCACGAATGCATCTGCGTATATGCATGTTAGCCCATGTGTGAAAACGATATCCACCTATCCAATAGAATCGGGCACTGTGATGAACGATCTGTTTCCTCTCTCTTGTCGTCAAATGCCTCGGTAGCTTCCCTACTACCAGATAATTTGCCACATCTGCGTACCATGGCATCTTGACTGCTACAGAAAATAGATGTTCATCTGGAAATTGGTCATCTATTGCCAGTCGATCATTCACCTTCGGAATTCGAGATAGAAAATCAACAACTGGGTTTTCCTTCCCTGGATGATCCTTAATAGTAATTTCAAACTCCTTTAAAAGAAATAGCCATCGTGTCACTAGATGATTTGTGATAGGTTTATTAGTTAGATATCAAATGATAGAGTGAACAGTGTACAAAAAGACTTGGTAGCCAGTTATATAATATCTAAACTTGTTTATTGCATAAATAACAAGAATTATTTTTCTGTTACTATATAATTAAGTTCTACAGAAGTGAGATTTTTTCTAATATAATATATAGCATAAGGTTCCTGTCCTCCTCCTGGCCGAGGAAAGTGCCTATAGCTACATTTTATGCCTCTGTGGATATGTGGAAAGGCAGCTCCCAGTTTGGTCCACGTAATACTGGTGCTGTTGAGACTAGTTTCTTTAGACCTATAAAAGACGTGTCACATTTTTCAGACCATTTGAAATCAACATTTCTAGTTAAAGCATATATAGGTGCATCAATTTGTGAAAAGTTTTTAATAAACCTACGATAATAGCATGCATATCCCAGGAAGCCACGTACCTTCGTCTAAGTGTAGGGAGTAGGCAATAAAAGAATAATCTAAATTTTTGCTAGATCTACCTATATCCCTCCTACAGAGATATAATGTCCCAAGATTATGCCTTCGGTCATCATCATATGACACTTGACATTGCTTAAACATAACTTGGTAGCAATGCATTGTTCTAAAACTTTTTCTAATGTTTGTAATGCTTGGTCGAAGTCATCCCCATATGGAGTAAATTCGTCCATATACAACTCAATTCCTTCATTTATCAAATCAACAAAAATGTTGAGTATAATTCTCTGGAATATAGCTGGGGCATTACATAAGCCAAATGGTAACACTCTATATGAGAATGTACCCCAGGGACAGGTGAAGGTTGTTTTGTCTTGGTCTTCAGAGGCGATTTCAGTCTAGTTGTAGCCACTGAAACTGTCTAGGAAGGAAAAGAACTGCTTCCCTACCAAAGTATCGAGGACTTGATCAATGAATGGGAGGGGGAAGTGGTATTTCTGTGTTACATTGTTCAATTCTTGGTAGTCTACACAGATACGCCACTTCCCATTTTTCTTGGGGATGACCACCAATGGAGGGACCTATTTACTGTCTGGAATAGGATAAATGAAGTTCACATCCAGCAACTTCTGTAACTCTTCGTTCACAATGTCCTTGAGATGTGGATTCAATATTCATTGAGGCTGCCAGATGGGTCAAGCATCCTTCTCTGTATAGATGTGGTGTGTACATAGCTATGGGTCTATACCCTTTATGCCAAAATAATCCTAGGCAAAAGCCCCTTTATATTTCTGCAGGACTTGTATGAGCTTTTGTTGCTGATCACTAACCAGATTATCATTAATGTTTAGAACTTTGCATGGTTAGATCTCAACAGGCTTGCTGTTATGAACATCAGTCTTCTGGATATGTTGGTCATCGGTATCCTTTGAAGGGTCTTCCATGGCTTCATTATTAAGGATTTATTTCAACATTTGTTACTTTACATTACTCACATCAGTTAGTTGATTGATAAAATTTTTGATAATTTCATCTTCAATCTGATCTTTGAATTCCAATGCCTCTGCTACTGTGAGTGGTGAGAGGATGCTTTCCTCTAGGTATGCTGGTGTTTTTTTACATATTTTTACAAGGGGTAGAATAGGCTTGGCAGGAGGATATAACACAACATTTTTTATAGCATCCCCTTTGCAATAGTCATGCTGCCTTCTTGGAAACCGATATAAGCATCAATTGTCGCCATCCAAGGTCGGCCCAGAATCATAGGATGCCCATCTAATCGACTCTTTGAGTTTATGATAAGAAAATCTACTAGATATTCCCATGAATCAACAAAAACTGTAATATCCTATAAGGTCCCTTCTGGCCTTACCACCGAATGATCAACCAATTCTAATAAAGTGGTGGTTGGTTCCAGGGCTGTAATACCAAGTGCTTGACATGTTTCTGCTGTTAAAATATTAATGGCTACACCTAGATCAACTAGTGTGCTGGGAAAAGAGTGGCCATATATCTGAACTGTCACTATGGGATTTCCAGGATCTTCATACTTTACTGGAGTTTCCCCTCCCAAGAGTAAATCAGATAAGGTTTCTACAATGTGAATGATGGGTGAAATTTCTTTACGCATAGCTCTTTGATTGTATTAGCATAGATGGGAGTATCATGAATGGCCTGGAGGAGAGGAATTTTAATACAAAGTTTTTTTATTTCCCCTATAAGATGAAAATATAGGTAAAAATTAGGTTTGAGTATCGTTAACCTTTTGGGGAATGGGGGAGAAGTGATTGTAAGTTTTTCAGGGTCTTCACGTTGATCTGTCTCTTCCCCTTGGTTTAGTTCAATATCAATTATAGGTGGTGGTATATGTAAAAGTGGGGTTTCAATTTCAATTGATGGATGATCCCTATTTTCCCCATGGGTGATGATATGCGCTGACCTCAATTTTAGTTCATTACATATTTTTTGCTCAATCTCATAACCTGAGATTTCGATAATTTGTACCAAATGGACTGGTCTATTATTAGGATTCAGATTCGACTGAGCTGGCAATTGAGGGTGTAGAAGAGGTTGAGGATTTTGCTGTAATGTATATGGAGCTGATAGTGCAGGTTGAGGCTGAGGACCTATCCCCATAGGTGCATTGGATATCCCCAGAGGTCGCTGCCAATTTGGAGACCAGTTCAGATTTTGAGAGGTGGAGGTAGGCCACTGGGATTGATAGGGATTTCCCTACCAAATAGGAGTAAAAGGAGAATTTGGCCAGCCATTACTTGGAAAGGATTGTGTTGGCTAGGATGCCATAGGGAATGGCTGGGTTTGCCAATTTGGGTAAGGTGATTAGCCTTACCATGCTGCCCCAAGGTTCTGTTGCTGATTAAACTATGAAGAAGGAAAGAACTGGGATGCGTCTTATGACATACCTGTAGGTTTAGCCTGCCACTGTCGATGTTGGTTCATCAGATACATCGGCTCTGTCTCTTCTTTTGCTTCCTTGAATACTTCTTTCAGCCCCGACAGTGATGGAAATTGTTTAGTGGCATGATCTTTGGTGCAGATAGCACATGTCTGGACCATGTCTAATGGACACTCCCATTGGCTGTGCTTCTTTTGACAATGTGGACAAAATATGGCCAAGTTTTTTTCTGCTAAGGCTTGCTTTTGTTTAGCATATAAGACGTCCAACTACATCATGAGGGTGCCCAGGATGTATGTTTAGAAATCTTCTAGGAGGTTGTTGATATCCATTCGTCTTACGCCTCCACTGTGTGGTTTGCTTCCCTTGCTCATGGGATCTCGGCTTCTTGCTCTTGTGCGTGTGCTTCCTCATGAACACCTGATACACAAGCGGGCAGTTTCATCATAATATTCCTGAGAAATATCTCCTTTCCCCATTAAATTTAGAGTTTCTAACCATTCCTCTTTCATCCCTTTAATTAAGATAGCTCTTAGGACTTCTTTAGGTAAGGTGGTGTGTGGAGATCTCTGCAAATTATAATTAAACCGTTCGACATACTCTTCTAGAGTTTCATTATCTTTTGTAGTCATCTTAAAGATTTCATCTTTTAGCTCCCTAGTCTTGCAAAAGTCCTGGTATCTTGTGAGGAAGGAGTTTTTCATATCATCCCAAGAATTAATAGCTCATCCACCCAAACCCATGAACCATCTTAATGCCGCTCCTTTCAAAATAGAGGGGAACACTTTTAGCTTTTGGGGGTCAGTGGTGTAGTCATATGCTCTGCAGAGGACATCAAACTCAAACAAGAAGGCATCAAGATCCTCTGTGATCATCCTGTGAAAATTTGGGATGCTCTATAGAGGAATAGCCTTCATGGGTGCATTGGCCACTTGATCGACTATGAGATATTCTAATGTTGAGGTTTGACCTTGAGGTGGTTGGTTTTCCATTTGATCAAAGATGCACCAATAACCTTCAGGAATTTCAGAGGGTGCTTTTGAGTAAGCGAGGAACTAGCAACCTGAGCTTGCTTTGCAGCACTGCCTAGATCTGGGATCATACGAGACCCCTATTCAGATAGCTGTGGTTCTGCCTTAACAGTTCCACTAGTTTCTCCTTCTCCTTCTCTTAAGTTACACGATTTTCCCTTTTGGAGAGGATTAGTATGTAAACTTGCTGTAGCTTGAAGACTCTATTCAAATCCTCCAATTTGGCTTTGAATCTCAGTGTAAGCTGCAGATGGTGAGCCAGCTACTTGAGGGATTATAGTAGGACTTTTTCCAGTTACTGGCTGAAATCCTTCTGATGCTTGAGACTCTACTTTTCTCACGATTTTGTCTATAAAGATTGTTCTCCCAAGGTTCACCGATCGTTTGGGTTTTGTTGATTTAGGTGGGGGCTTCTACTCTTTTTCTATCTTTCTACTCCTATTCATTCATAAAAACCAATTCCTATTTAACCTCCAAGCTTTTTCTGAAAAGCGGGCTGGTAAGAAAGAACTTTACTTGCTAGGTATGTAGGTTCTTACCTTCCGTTTTTAAAACCCAATTCTTTCACAGCAAGATAAAAAGGAGATGACTTTGAAACACCCTCCATGGCAATGGTGCCAAAATGTTAGTGCACTAAGACGTCTTTTTACAGGCAATCTTAATTTCTACATTAATCGTCAACCCAAGGTAAGTCTTTTTATCTCAAGAGTGTCAGCACTATATGTTCAGCGAATTCAGAGGTTATCTAATGATAAATTGTTGTAATCACTAATAACTATTTCTTCAACTCACTCCAAACAATTTTGAAAGAAATAACTATGGAGGAAATAACTCTTGAAAGAACTCTTAACACACTCTGCAACTCTATTTAACTTATTCCGAAATCAAATGAATCTGAATGTAAGTGAAAAGAATCACGCTCAACAATCTTCAAATAGAATTAAGACTAACTCACTTAATCAAGAAAGAGAACTATAACAACTGAACAACAATGGTAATCTATAGAAAATCCAAATTGAACAACAAATCCTAATTGAATGACAGATCCTAATTGAACAACAAATCTCAATTGAATGACAACTGATAATTGAACAACAAGTGAGCATATAATGATAAATGATATCTAAACAACAAATGATTTATATAAGAAAATTATGGAAATCAATTAATGCTATCTCTAAGATCTATGATAACATAACTCAGAATGAACAACAATCTACTACTGAAACCAACATAACCAATCCAATCAAAGCGTTACTCAGATATATCACACAACTAAGTCTGAATCTAAATGAACAGCAATATGAATCAGAATCGTCAATCTTCACAAATAAGAGAAATGATATTAACTTAACATTAACAATCAGTAACAACTAAATAGAAAAGATTATAACACAAGAAAGCAGTAGAATGTCTGTTGACTGGGCCCAAAGTCGCCAAAAGTCTCCACTAGGAAATACTCATAATATAGGTATGGATCAAATGCAGTATTTATTCATTAAAATAAGCAACACAGTTACAACATCACCAAGGTAACAATATTATATGTCTCAAAAGAATAATTACAAGTTATGAAATTCTGAACTGTGTGCAGTTTTGCCTTTCGGCCTTATATATTACATTTAGAAAATAAATATATAAAAGCGAATCCTCAGGATTAGGGGATCCTGAGGATTTTACTATACATAATTTGATCTTGCCATGAAATAACATCAATATGCCTAGTCTCTTGCTGCCTTGCTTGCCTCAGACACTATCTTTTTCCTTTTACGACCCAATGCTGCTCTGTCGATTGAACAACTATTGTTCAATCCGTGTCTTTTGCATATAAAGATAGCAAAAAGTCAGTTTCTCATGCTAGATTTATCTAATTTGTTACCAAGTGCTTTTACCCAACTTTAGCTATTATTTCCTTTACTTTGATCCATAAACAAAGATAATCATGTGATGATAAATGCTGAATAAAGCTATTTATGAAGAGAAAACATACCTTTTTCCTGACCCAACAACAATCGTGACAAGGATTATCTATTTTGGGGATGGTTGTAGGTGACTATTGAACTATGGTAGGCTGTAATCCTAACCACCTCAAAACAAGGGTAGGGTAGGGAGACTTTGGGGTATACTTGTGCTCAAAACAAAGAAAAACATGAGGGGAATTCTTTCTTGGTAGGCCCATAGAAAATAAGCGCTGTTTGGTGTTTGGTTAGGGCTGTTGCAGTATGCCCATGATGCCCTAACCAATCATTGATATGAAAATAATGTAACATAATTTAAAATCACATTGTGCCTTGTGTTAGGTCATGGTTTTGACTAGTGTTTGGATCATATTATAGAGCAGCACGTTGGAGCCATTTATATGACATTATGAGGTGAGGAAAAGTCATATTAGGTGTAGATCTGACGATGAAAATATTGGGTCTCATAGATCTGGTTGGAGGGTAGTGTGTTAACTACCCAAAGTAGCCCTAGATGAGCTATCTTCAAGGATGAAGAGTAGCTGAAGGTTGGGTGAAGGACGGTGTTGAAGTGCAACACTTTGATGGACTAAAGTTGTTACTAGCATGGCAGATTGGAGCTCGGGAATTGGCCAACCCATAGAGAAATTGATGTGTCTTTTTTCATTGTAGCAGACATGACTTGCAATAGTGATAGGAGGCAACCATCTTGGAGTCTCAATGTGTAGATGACTTGATGAACTAAGGCAATACTAGTGAGTAGTATGGAAGTGAAGGATCAACAAGATGAGATACGACATAAAAGTTGCAACAACGTTTGTCATTGTATCTTGTATACCATAGGCTGTTGTATTACTTAGTTTGTTTAATATAACGAAGATTGGGATTGTACATATTGTACAATTTTGTTTAAAACTGTGTATCATTGTGCTTATTGATTTACTGATTTATATTTCTGTTGTGAAAATTAGTTTATGGTTGAGATTCTTGATTTGGTAGTGTCAGTGATTTTAAGACTGTAATCTAGACCGAAGATCATGGAAATTCAACATGGTATCAGAGTGTTTCTGAGCTATTTTGGAAGTAAGTAAATTAAAGTTGTGCACAAGGAAGTACAACGTGAGAGGGAGTTGTTCACATAGTGAGTGAAGGGTTCACTACAATGTCAAAGTTGCAAGAAGATATCTGATATGAGGACATGTTGGAGGGGTTGTCCAACTATAGTCCATGGAAGGAAATGATCAAGTTGATCTTGCAGGTCAATAAGATCTGGGATTTTACCGAGAAAGAGATTAAGAAGCCAACTGACCCTAAGGAGATGGAAACATGGGAAGATTTGGTTGTGAAGTTGAGATTAATGATCCTTGATGGTGTGAGGGATGCCCTAATTTCTCATTTTTCTGGGAAGAACACCACACATGAGATGTGAGTGTCCCTTCAGAATTTGTTCCAGAATAAGAACGAGAACTGTGTATTGGTATTGAGGATAAGTTGAAGTCCACCAAGATATTAAAGGGTGAAAGCTTGACCTTGTATCTGATGAGATTGTCTCAGGTCAAAGATGAGCTTACTGCCATCGATGTGATTGTCTCAAATGTAGATATGGTAAGGATTGCCTTGAAAGGGTTCACCGAGGAATGGAAGCCCTTCATCAAAGGGATTGTTGCCAGATTGGGATAGGCTCTGGGATGAATTCATTAAGGAAGAGTTGTGAGACGAGGATCTTCAGCAAAATTAGAAAGCTTCAGATGATGACATGGCACTTGCATCACAAATGAAGGGTAAGCAAAAGAAGGACTCAAGTAAAGTCAAGTGTTTTAACTATGGAAAGATGGGTCATTTTTCGTCGAGATGTCCAGAGAAGAAGAAGGGAGACAATGAGAAAATAAAAGGGAAGGAGATCGCCCTTATTTCCAATAAAGCAAAGATGGATGAGCTCGCTAGAATATTGGAAGACGAAGAGGAGAATTTTTCTACGATTTCTAATTTCTCGTAGAGTACTATCAAAGATGATGGATGGTACGTGGAAAGTGGTGCAACAAAGCATATGATAGGGTCACAAAATATTTTTGAGACTCTAGCTAGATGGGACTCGAATTCGCACATGGTGTTAGGCAACAAGATTTAGTTGGAGATCCGAGGATCAGGTGTGGTTCCATTCAGGATGAAGATATGACATATGATGCAGGTCTAGGATGTATTGTTTGTACTAGGACTCATATATAATAGGCTCTCTATATCGATGATGGAGACGAAGGGGTTTGAGGTCTTGTTCTAGGATGGAAAGGGAAGACTCAAACTTAGAGGCTCTAAGTCTGATGGGATTGTACTTGGAGTTATAGATCATGGTCTCTAAAGGTTAACAGCCAAGCCCATGGATCATGGAAAGAAACAAGTGGAGTAGGTACAAGTTCCAAAGAAGCAAGAGAAGATGCATGCTTCAGAGAAGATGGTAAAAGTTCCTAAGAAGAAGATACACATTCTTGAGAAGGTCTAGGTTCCATAGACTGAGAGGGAGTTTAGTTTGAGAGGGAGCTTGGAGATTCAAAGGGAGACTCTGCAACCCAAGAAGAGCTAGTGGTCAGTGGTGAGCAAGGTTTCTCCTACAACTTCCAAGAAGGAATCATGGAAAGAGTGGAAAACATTACAGGATAATAAGAAGAATCAGGTTTCTTCTAATAGTAACATCAAAACTTGCGAGAAGGGCATAGTTCACCATACAAGGATTGCTACAATTGTAAGCGCTAGGAGTTGGGCAAGTGTTTCAAGCAGTGATGATGATGATGAGATACTTCCTAGTCTTGGAAGTACCTCCCTCGCTAAGAGGGAGTGTTGATTTGTGTAGCTTGGGAGGTACTCCAAGCCCTAGGGTTCAGGGTTTGGAGGACAAAGTGCCACAAGGGAAGCTTGTGGGCTTGGACCCAAGTATGGGGTTTTTGCACCCATCACGATTTGGGACAAAAAAATGATGGATATATGACATGTGATGGATGAGGATGATAGTGCTCGGAAAGATGATTTGAACGCATCGAAATTAGTCCAAATCTGGTTTGTCATTAGGGAGAGATGAATTTTTGAAGTTGACAAATTAATTTGGTTGTCAAGTAAGATGAATTGATAAGTGTCACTTCAAGTGAGACATGAAGCCATTGTATATGTATAAATACAAGGCATATTGAGGTCATTTAAGGCATCCAAGAAGTGCAACGAAAAGGCAACGTTGGAGTCTATCTAAAGAACTCAGAAAAGGGAGTAGATTAGCTTTTGTTTGGCTGCAGGAAAAAGGGACAAAAGAGCATGTATTTAGGGTTGGTTTGGGTGCTTCTCTCACTGTGTGGAGGGATGTCACATACATCAAGAAGATTGAGTTGGAAAAGGAATAAACATAGGTGAAAGGAGGGTCTAATGGGCAACAACCAAGGCAAGGATTCTCTATTTTGGGGATGGTTGTAGTTGACAACTGAACTATGGTAGGCCGCAGGCCTAACCACCTCAGAACAAGGGCAACATAGGGAGATTTTTGGGAAGACTTGTGCCCAGAAAAACAACATGCGTGATTGGAATTCTTCCTTGGTTGGGCCTGTTGACATGACAAATTTTCGTGTGCTAACAAAGGGGAACCAACCCAATCACAGATCTTAATTAGATTTGCTTTCATTTGGAATGCCTAGTTCCGACGGGTTTTAAAGGATGTCGTAAACTATTATAGGTGTTGAAATATTGCTCCCCAGAGGAAGACTTCCATTAAATCAACAAAAGAAATAGCTAACCTATATGTATCAAGTCCTATCTATACTGATTCTACCCACTTTTGCTAGTCCTAACTATTCTAATCCATCCTGCATGAGCGTAATAAAAGAGATTAAACATCATATATAGATTCCAAGTCCAAATGAATCAATTAATGAATTCACTGATGAACAAGGTTGTATTTAAGCTTAATTGCAATCTAATTATTCATACAAGAATACACATTCCTGTTCCTACAAATAAATATTGCAACTGATGTTTAATATAGCTTCGAATCGGAGACCGCTCATGAGTTAACCATGATAACAAATTATATTCGAATAACCAAGACTATTCATAAGCTGTCTATTATCACTGTGCACAAAAAAAGACATATATATAAATCCTCATGCCAGCCACAACACCCTGATTCCAAACATAAAAGAAAAGGAAAATGAATCTGAAAAAAAAGGGCTTCTTCTTGACGCAAACAGTCTTCTTTATTAGCAAAATAAATCAAACCCTATTCTACCCAAAAAAAAGTAACCCTTTTGATCTCTGGAGGTAATACTTATGCAGAAAGAAACTGACCCTCCATCTTCCCCTAACTGTCCACATTCCTTCCCTTTTCGATATACAAATTAAAATATATAGACGTAGAATGGTCGGTAAAACTGCTGACATGTCGAGGCCATATTGGCTGGAGCGTTTTATTTCCTAGGGAAATGAATGAATGTCGATGGAAAGGAGCATGACTACGTGTCATCTCTTCATGATAAAACCTGGGACAACATAACTTTCGAAATACACAAGAAACACATGGAAACCCGACTGTGAGTGCTTAAGGCGAGATCTTCAATAGAATACATTGACATATATAAACTCTTCGGATCCACTCATGCATCTTTTACCTACAGCCATTCCTGATGCTTACGCATCTGCTCTTCGACCTTGCTTGCCTTCCCTTGATTCTCACCTGTAGAAATAATTAACATTAGCTAAGATTATGAAAAATATGCTAGAAATGCCCAAAAAACAAATCTTTCCCTCATTAAAATTTTTATAAAGAGAAGGACTATGGTGAGAGAATCAGCCCCTGGTTCAGCCAAGGTTGCGATGCGGTCAAGTCGTAATTGCACACCGCAGCGGGTAGTCACATGCAACATCACCCCTGGTTCTAGAGATTGCAATTTGTGATGGGATGGACCTGAAAAATATATGCATTGTGTTTAATAATCTCGGCGGGTCCACCATATCGCGGAATGTTGAAGCTTGGGTCGATGCACTGGTTGAAAGTGCCAATTGCGATTTGTGATAAACAACATTGTGGCTGACTGTTGGATCATATTCTATGATCAACGGCAGAGAAGCTTAAATGAACATCGCATCACAATGTTTCAATGGCAAGTGAATGGACCTTGGGTTTTAATGAAGGGCGATTGCAATGTGTGATGCGATCGGAGGCCTTATCGGATCACAATTATTCATGGGAGGTAGACCTTAGCCCTTAACCAATGTAAAATGCGATATGCGATGGAGCGATGTAACAGTGAACCCAATAGGATATGGACATGGTTAATTGCATTTGAAGTCAGGGAGGTCATCGCACATCGGATGCAAAAGAGGAATGCGTAGTGTGACCGCAGAGATTGCAGGATTGCGATAGTGATAAAGGCAAGCTTCGAGAAATGTGTAAAGACCGAGGAAGTGCGAAAAAGGTAAGTTATGCATGCTTGTAGAATATTTATATTATAAAAGCATTATAATAGAAATAAAGACACGATAGAAGGTTTTGTGGGTTGAGTAAGTCCCGATGAAAGATATGAATGAAGGGTTGGATTGGGTTATAAATAAATCATTCCACAGAGATTTATTCAAGGGGTCTTGACCATTAAGAATTGAAAAAATAATTCCATGTGACAACTCCAGTTAGAAACGAAAGACCAAATGTCTAGGGGACCCATTCAAATTTGCCACCAGAGCAAGTTTTAATAGGGTGGTGGTTATGGCCACAACATAATGGTGAATCACTGGGCGAACCAGTTATCTCTGTTACCAAATAAAATTTGATTTGTAGAACATCAAGGTGTTAAGATAAACTCAAAATGAAAACTGTATAGATGAACAGGCATGGGTTCCACTTCAGCATTAGTCACTTTAGGCATGATAAAGACAAATAGCTTCTACTTACTGATAGGGTTTTGATAGGCATTATCCAATGGTCGTATTATGGGATTTATTGACCCTCCTTTACCTATTTTCTACTTTCAAAATCCTTTCAGGGCCATCACTAGTTTGTCAATACCTGTTTAGGTGTGTACCTCAGCTCTTTATCACGCATCAAGCTTGACGAATATATGTAGATATGTTTATCCGCACTTTATTTAAGAATTTTTAGTGCTATACTTTTGTATGGTTGAATGGGGTGCAATCATGGATCATGCAATATTTTTAAACCACTTAAGCAAGGTTGGGCTTGCTTTGTCAACCAGTACTCTGAGTCCAGCAACAGTCCCTACTCCAACCAGCTTCCCAAACAACCTGTCCTTCCAGATTGGCACAAGGACTCGACATTTCATTTTATTTAAATAAGTCCTTCCAGTTTTAGGCACAAGGACTAGAGAACAATTAAATTTTCCACAGGATATACGACAACGAGCTTAGCCCATGGAAGGAGGTTTACTTGTAGATGACAGATATGGGAAATTTTAATGTGGTGGACGGAACCAATGGAGAATGACTGCAAATATCATAGGTAAGTATAGGTTAGGTCTAGGTGGGATTTAAAAAAAAAATGCAGCGTTCCGCCATGCTAGTCCAACCATGGTTACACATTTTTTCATTTTATAAAGATGTCCCTACATGCTCCAAGTATCCAGATTATCAACAGAGCCTACCTAGTTCCCAACATATGCCAATGAGTGGCTTCAATTTGAAGTTTACCGCCGATTTTCCAGTTCTCATGGGCTTATTGAAGGTTCGTTCAAATTGCATGGTAATAATGAATTTAGGATCTGCAGACTCATCAAAGCGTTAATGAGGGAGGAAAAAGATGAAGGTAGCGAATGAGGGTGATCGGAAGAGAGTTATAAAAGGTGAAAACAATACTAAAAGACTGAAATTAATTGGCTGAAAAGGAATGAAATTCAAAACAGAAGGAAGATAAACTTTGCGGGAAAAGAAGAATGAAAAAAAAACAAAAGTATAAATAAGCTATCAGCAAAACAAAGTGAATGCTAACCTACTCAGGAGGTAACCACCATGTGGTGGCTACTGGAAGTATCTCTTAAGATGTTATCCATTAACAGTGAGTTTTTCGGTTTCTCCCTGTAAATTTTTCAATCGGTAGGTTCCCTGACCAATTTTTTCCTCAACTTGGAATAGGCCCAGCCATAAGTATTGGAATTTCATGTGCTTACCTTTTGGCTCACTCAACTTGTCCCATTTCAGGACAAGCTCTTCGACTTGGTAATATTTATCTCTTGCCAGATGGCAATCAAACCATCTCTTCACAATCATTTGGTGATTCCTGAACTTGTTTCTGGCATTATCTCTCAATTCCTCCAACCTCACAAGTTGGTTGATCCTTTTTTGAAGTAAGGCTGAAGGGGTCCCTCTTGAGGCTTGGGAGAGCTATAAAGAGGGAAGGGTAACGTTGGGAGGCAAGATGGCTTCCTATCCATAGATGAGGAAGTATAGGGAGTTTCCTAATGCTACTTTTGGGGTGACCCTATCGGCCCAAAGGGCATTTGCTAGAGCGTTGTGCCAATTCCTCTGGTTGTCGGCGATAGATTTACGGATTATGCAGTTGAGGTTTTTATTTGAGGACTCTGCAACTCCATTTCCATAGGGGTAATAGTTTGATGCATACCTTATGCGAATTGATTTATCGATAGCAAATTCAGTCAATTTTAGTGATGAAAAATAAGAAGCATTATCAAATATGAGAGTGTCAGGAGATGCCAAACTTGTTGATAATAAATTTCTCAATAAAAGATATTACCTCATCTTCATTAACCTTCCGAAGCGGGATGGATTCGGTCCATCTGGTGAAGTAGTCAGTTGCAGTGAGTATATACTTATGCTGCTATGAAGAGTTCGGAGTGATCTCACCTATGACATCCAGGCCCCATTTATGGAATGGGCGATAAATCATAACGGGCCTAAGGGGAACGACTAGCTTTCTTTCTCGCCTTGTGGTAGTTTGACACACCTTGCACTTCTGAGCATAGGCATGCAAGTCTCTGAACACTGTAGGCAAATAATACCCAGCTCTTAAAATTTTGTGAGCAATGGTCTCTCCGCCATAGTGACCACCTATTGGGCTATCGTGCATTTATTTCAAGACATGATTAGCGTCATACTTTTCCAAACACCTTAGCCAAATTCCATAATAATTTTTTCTGTATAATGTGTCATTGGCCAAGTGATATTGATTAGATTTTAATCTGAGCACTCTCCTTCATCATGCATCCATGTGCTTAGGACATGATCCCCATGTTAGATAAAAATGTATGTCATAATACCATGACTTAAGGTCCAAAGGGACTTCTAACATTTCACGCTCATACATCAACATTTCGTTAATCCATCCGAGCTCCTCCCTGAATTTTACTTGCATGTCCCGCGTTCTCTATGCTTCTGGTTCTTTCGACACCCCTTCTTTATCTACCAAAGCTTCTACCCCAAGCTTACACAATCCCTGCCCTCGAACTATCTTTGTCGGCTTAATCTTGAGGTCGTATTCTTGGAGAGCGGTTATCCAATTTCCTCTCTGTTCCCCCATTTCCTTTTGCACGAAGAGGGTTCTTACAATAGGGTGGGGAATGATTACTTTAGTTTTGGCCTTTAATAAATAAGGGCGGAAATGTTTCATGGCTTTAAAAACCACAAAACCTTGTTTCTCTACGTCTGAGTAGGTCCATTATGCTCCTTGAAGATTAGAGCTCATATAAGAAATAGGGACTTCATTGTCGTCATCATTTTTCTAGGTGAGGATTACGACATATGAAACATCAGAAGCGAAAGTGTACAAAAGGAATTCCTTTTCAAAATTGGGGCTGACAAACGCAGGAGCTTCTGCGATGGCCTCCTTAATTCGCTGAAACGATTTCTTAGCTTCATCGCTCCACCTATACACAACGTCTTTCTTCATCATTAGTTGAATGGGATGCACTATTTCTACGAAGTCTGAAACAAATTTCCTAACAAAATTAGTTTTCCTGAAAAAATATTGCATTGCCCTTTTATTCGCAGGGGGTTGTATTCTCATGATGGTCTCTATTCTATCTAGATCAATAATAATCCCTTCTTGAGAGAGGATATGACCTGGTAGTTTCCCTTCTATAACTGCAAAAATGCTCTTCTTGGGATTCAATGATATTTCGTACCTTCGACATCTTTCAAAGATCTGTTTCAGGTGATAAATATGATCCCTTTTGCGATACGAATACACAGTAATGTCATCCATGTAAACCACTACTGATCTGTTAATCAATCCTCGGAAAGCTATGTCCATAGCTCTTTGAAATGTGGCGCCCACATTAATAAGTCCAAACGACATTTTACGATATGCATAAGTTCCCCATTTAGTGTTGAAGGTTGTCTTAAGTTGATCTTCATTCGACACCAAAACTTGATTATATCCCAAAAACCCATCCAATAGGGATAACATTTTAGACCCAGAAACACATTGAAGAATGTGTTCCATAGAAGGGACATGATAGTTATCTTTCTATGATGCTTTTTTCAAGTTTCTGAAATCGATACATAACCTGATGTCTCCATTTTTCTTTCTTACTGGCATGAGATTGGCTACCCAATGGGTGTGCCTAACAAGAAAAATGATTTTAGCGTACAACATTTTGTTTAATTATTTCTTCACCAATGATTCCAGACTTGGATGCATCTTATTAAGCTTTTGTTGGTAGGGCTTGACATCCTTTTCCAAAGGAATTACATGTTGCATAGCAACGGTATCGAAGGTTTTTAAGTCACCATATGTCCATGCAAAGATGTCCTTGTACTCTTTAAACAACTTAACAAATGCAACCTTTTCTTGTGGAGAGCACCCCAACCCCAAATTAACATTTTTTGGGTCTTCTTCAGTTCCAAGGTTGACCGACTCATACTTCATGGACGAGCTATGCATTTTTCAGTTAGTCGGCTTCTTAAATTTATCATGCAGGTCATAAAAGTGCTCCATCTTGAAAATTGACTTGGGAATTATATTGGGCTGATCTTTTTCCTCATCCTCGCTCCCATTCATAAGCTTGTCATGCTCCTTTTCATCAATGAATGCATTTTTGAATGTCTTTTCGCAATGTAGCAACTCAAGGATTTTCTCATCGCCTTCAAACACCTGCCAATTTGAGATGTTATTAGGTACGGATGGTCTGAAAATCAATTCAAAATAATATTTATTCTTGTTTAATATAAGATCAGGCAAAAGTTTTTCAGCCATACTAGCCATCAGATCGACATCTTGGTTTTTCCATCGAGGTATGTGTGTGATATTAAAAGAATCAAAACTGTCAATTAAGCTCCATACCTCATGTTGGTATCTTACCAGGTGTGGTGAATTGCAATTTATCCTTTTCCCTACCTGGTCCACAATTATCTATGAGTCACCAAAAACTTTAAGATTTCTCACCTTCATATCAATGGCTTTCTTCAAGCCCTGTAGGAAGCCTTCGTATTCTACCGTGTTGTTGGTGCACGTAAACTCCAACTGGCTGGCCATAAAATGTTGGTTCCCTTGCAGGTCAATGAGAATTCTTCAAGCACCTGCACCTTCTAGGCAGTTAGAGCCATAAAAATAGAGTGTCCAAAATATAGAATCTGATGTTATATAAAATGAACTACCTTGTATGAAATTGGCCCTATCATCTACCATATTACAGGGTAGCTCATCAGTCAGACTACGTGGGAGAGCTTCCAACTGTGTGTTTATTGTAGTTTCTTCAACTGTCTCTGCATGGAATTCTCCGAAACAAGTTTCCATGGCGCAAATGTCGAAACTATAACTCCCAAGGATAGAGTTGGTAAACATTACAGGTTCATTGGGGCCGTTTAGTTTTTTCACTACATACTTCATGTATTTTTCTCGATCAACTCTCAGCATATCACTTTTTCCCTTCTGAGGCAAAAAGAGATGGGACCAATCAGTTGAGAAATACCCATTCAGGTTTGCTGACCAGTCCCTACTAAGCAGCATTCCATATGCCTCAGCCATGTCGACTACCACTATGTCAATGACTTGTGTGTACTGTGGTTTGGCAGCCATCCGAATCAACACATCTTTAAATTCTCTAATTACTTTCACATTCATTCTGTCCAGTTGCATAATTCAAGTTCCAGTTTTCTCGGGCATTGCGTGAAGTATTTTAGCAACAACGTAAGGCATAACAGTGGACGAGGCACTAGAATCTACTAGGCAATTGTATACGTTCATGTTGAAGATTTCAAATGTGATAAGGAAAGGTGGAGTCATGGATTTTGATTTCCTTCCTATCATGGCTGCACTGACATCTTGAGGCGTTCGATTCATTTTTGACAGAGTGGCTTCCATGGCTGATGGCGTTTGGGCTGTACTGGGGGTTCTAATAGGTCTAGACGCTGACTTCTTGGTTTGGCTACTTAGATTGGTGGGAGATTTGCAATTTCGTTCATTCATAGCTTTCAAAAGCAGATCTCTTTGCTGCATTAACTTTAACAAATCGAAGTATGTGATATTAGCTCTAGATTTCTTAAGATCATCTACAATATTGTAATCAATGTTATAAATAGGGTAGGACATAGTAAACATACCGGTTTTGATGTTCTTAGTTGGGAGTTTACCATTTTGAGTCACCTTCATTGCATTTGGAGATGTATTATCTTTCTCTAGATAGTTCACGATTGGAATGCTCTTGGAATCACCACTAGGTTTATTCTTCTCAACAGGAAACTTGGGAGTGGATGCCTTCGAAGGGCGAACATCTTTCTTTGTCTGGTCTACAGGCTTCATCACTCCCGCAAGTGGCTCTTTACTCCATGTGTGGATTTCTACTGTACTATCTTCTTCATCGTCATCTTTCCCATTTGTATAGAAATCCCATAGTACATTGACTTGAGATGCCTCGTCCAAGGGCTCTTCTACTTGGTACTCTTCCTCATCTTCTTGTTCTGGCTCCAACTCTACTATAGGTTCTTCTTTGGTAAGAAGCGATCCGATAAGAGCCAGCTCTTCCATATTTAAATTCCCTTCGTTGGGTGGAGCAGACAACGTAAGTTGACCATGACCACCTTCTGTCTTCTTACGATAGAAAGGTTTAAAGGATTTTGTGTTGTTATAATCTCCTCCATTCCCACTTGTACTCTCTCTAGAATTCCTTTTCATATCGATGACTGTGTTTGTCAATTTCTTAATGATCCGATGCAAACCTTCCACATCTGTGGTGTCCTTTTCTTTGATCTCAGCCACTTTGTTATCACTCCAATTATTCTTCTTGGATGACTAAGAGGCTTTCTTTCCTTCGGTCGTATGATGACATGTTGTGAGATTGATCATTTCATTCTCAACTTTTACTGCTTCATTGATAACACCCTGTAAGGTTTGTGCATTACTCCTTTTAACCCACATCGCGGTAGGGATAGGGAGAGCAGTGATGTAGAATTCCATGAGCACCCCATCAGTAGGTCTAGCGTTAGCCGGGGTTCTATTGAACAAAGTGTTGAACCGAATGTTAAAATCCTTAACCTTTTCTTTGGTTTCCATTTTTAAATGGGATAGTTCTAAAACTAAGGCCGTAGGTGTTTTGTCATCGCTAAACTTGTCTAAGAAGGCTTGCTAAAAGGTACCCCATGAGGTGATAGATCTTATTCTCAAGATAAAGTAACATGTGGAAGCCATACCAATCAGAGTAAAAGGGAACAAGCGACATACCACATCTTCACCGGCTACCCCCAACATGTGCACGGCTAGGAAGAAAGAGTGAATATGGTTATCAGCAGTGTCTCCCCACTCACGGTTGAATTTAGGCAATACTCTTTCTGTGTTCTTGGGTAAGGCATGCTACTGCCTAGGCACCACTACAACATCCTGTGCAAGCCAGGGAGGGAGTGCTCCCGGAGGAGGTGGGGGTTTATTCTCACTTGGAGGAGGTGATGGAGGTTGATTCCCACTTGGAAGAGGAACGTTAGCCATATTATGGTTGGGGAGGTTTTGGTTGAAGGTTTCCCCCGAGTGTTCTTTGTTAGGATTTCCCAAATCAAGCCAGAGATTACCTTTAGAGGGGAGATCCTCAGGAATTTCTTCCCAAGGAGTGTCAATACTTTGCAAGGAATTTAGCACAATATCTCCAAGAGAAGGGGCTGCAGATGTCTCTTCGTTTATGGGACAGATCCTTGGCTTTCTTTTAGCTGTCAAAGTTAAAGAATGAAAGATGGGGAGATGAGATAGGGAACGAGCATAAGCACGAGTAAGTACTCTGACTGATTGTTCCTGAGTGACAGGATACTCCCACAGTCTCTCTTCCTTGGGAGACTAAAACATGGGACTTAGAGGGACCTCTACTTCTTTGAAATGAGGCTCTTCCAAATGAGTGGAAGGATCTTTTCGACCTTTATGATCCATACATTAATATTTATGAATCCATGCATGACATTTATAGATGAAATCCTGAAATCTATGGATGGCGGTTCAGGCCCTCCTTCTAGCACCAAATTTGTTGACACGACGAATTTTTGTGTGCCAACAAAAGGGAACCAACCCGCTCGCAGACCTCGATTAGATCTGATTTCATTTGGAATGGCTAGTTTCGACGGGTTTTAAAGGATCCCGTAAACTGTTATAGGTGTTGAAAGATTTCTCCCCAGAGGAAGACTTCCATTAAATCAACAAAAGAAATAGCTAACCTATATGTATCAAGTACTATCTATACTGATTCTACCCACTTTTTCTAGTCCTAACTATTCTAATCCATCCTGCAGGAGCGTAATAAAAGATATTAAACATCATATATAGATTCCAAGTCCAAATGAATCAATTATTGAATTCACTGATGAATAAGACTGTATTTAAGCTTAATTGCAATCTAATTATTCATACAAGAATACACATTCCTGTTCCTACAAATAAAAATTTCAACTGATGTTTAATATAGCTTCGAATCGGAGACAACTCATGAGTTAACCATGATAACAAATTATATTCGAATAACCAAGACTAGTCATAAGCTATCTGTTATCACTGTGCACAAAACAAGACATATATATATATATATATATATATATATATATATATATATATATATATATATATATATATATCCTCATGCTAGCCACAACACCTTGATTCCAAACATAAAAGAAATGGAAAACAAATCTTAAAAAAAAGGCTTCTTCTTGACCTAAACAGTCTTCTTTATTAGCAAAATAAATCAAATCCCATTCTGCCCAAAAAAAAGTCCCCCTTTTGATCTCCGAAGGTAATACTCATGCAGAAAGAAATTGACCCTCCATCTTCCCCTGACTTTCCACCTTCCTGCTTTTTTCGATATACAAATTAAAATATATAGACGTAGAACGGTCAGTGAAACCGCTGACACGTCGAGGCCACATTTGCTGGAGCATTTTATTTCCTAGGGAAATAAATGGATGTCGATGGAAAGGAGCATGACTCTGTCTCATCTCTTCATGATAAAACCTGGGACAACATAACTTTCGGAATACACAAGAAACACATGGAAACTTGACCACCTAAGGCCAAATCTTCAATAGAATACACCAGAATATATAAACTCTTCGGATCCGCTCATGCATTTTTTTCCCACAGCCATTCATGATGCTTACACATCTGCTCTTCGACCTCGCTTGCCTTCCCTTGATTCTCACTTGGAGAAATAATTAAAATTAGCTAAGATTATGAAAAATATGCTAGAAATGCCCAAAAAAAAATCTTTCCCTCATTAAAACTTTTATAAAGAGAAGGACTATGGTGAAAGAATCGACCCTTGGTTTAGCCAAGGTTGCGATACCATCAAGTCGCAATTGCACACCACAGCAGGCAGTCACATGCAACATCACCCCTAGTTCTGCCGATTGCGATTTGCTATGGGCCAGACCTGAAAAAATATGTGCGTTATGTTTAATAATCCCGACGGGTCCGCCATATCGTGGAATGTTGAAGCTTGGGCTGATGCACTGGTTGAAAGTGCCGATTGTGATTTGCGATAAGTGACATTATGGTTGACTGTTGGATCATATTCTTTGATCAATGGTGGAGAAGCTTAAATGAACATCGCATCGCAATGTTTCAATGCCGAGTGAATGAACCTTGGGTTTTAACGAAGCACGATTGCAATGTGCGATGCGATCAGAGGCCTGATCGGATCACAATTATTCATGGGAGGTAGACCTTAGCCCTTAACCAATGTAAAATGTGATATGTGATGGAGTGATCTAACGGTGGACCCGATAGGATATGGACGTGGTTAATTGCATTTGAAGTCAGGGAGGTCATCGCACATGAGATGCAAAAGAGGAATGTGTCGTGTGACCGCGAATATTGTGGGATTGCGATAGTGATAAAGGCAAGCTTCGAGAAATGTGTAAAGACCGAGGAAGTGCGAAAAAGGTAAGTTATGCATGCTTGTAGAGTATTTCTATTATAAAAGCATTATAATAGAAATAAAGATGTGATAGAAGGTTTTGTGGGTTGAGTAAGTCCCGATGAAAGGATATGAATGAAGGGTTGGACTAGGTTATAAATAAATCATTCCACAGAGATTTATTCAAGGGGTCTTGACCATTAAGAATTAAAAACATAATTGCATGTGACAACTCCAGTTAGAAACAAAAGACCAAACTAGGGGACCCATTCAAATTTTCCACCAGAGCAGGTTTTAATAGGGTGGTGGTTGTGGCCACAACAAGGCTACAAAAAATAAGGGTTTTTTGGTGCTTGGTTAGGGTTGTTGTAGTGTGCCCATGATGCCCTAGCTAGTCACTGATATGACAACAATGTAATAGATTTGAAAATCACATTGTGCCTTATGCTTGGTCATGGTTTTGACTAGTGTTTGGATCAAATTATAGAGCATCTTGTTGGAGCCATTTATATGACATTCCGAGGTGAGGAAAAGTCATATTAGGTGCAGATCTGACATTGATGAGATTGGGTGTCATATAGCTGGTTGGAGGGCAACGTGTTAGCTACTCAAATTATCCCTAGACGAGTTATCTTGAAGGAAGAAGAGTAGCTAAAGGTTGGGTGAAGGATGATGCCAAAGTGCAACACTTTGATGGACTAAAGTTGTTGATAGCATGGCAGATTAGAACTCGGGAATTGACCAACCTAGAGAGAAGTTGATGAGCCCGTGTTCATTGTAGCAAATGTGAATTGCAACAGTGATAGGAGGAAACCCTCTTGGAGTCTCAATGTGTAGATACGACATAGAAGTTACAATGATGTTTGTCATTGTATCTTGGATACCATAGACTATTGTATTACTCAGTTTGTTTAATATAATGAATATTTGATTGTACGTATTGTAAAATTTTGTTTAAAACTGTGTATCATTGTGCATATTGATTTACCGCTTTATGTTTCCACTGTGCAAAGTATTTTATGGTTGAGATTCTTAGTTTAGTAGCGTAAGTGATTTTAAGACTCTAACCTAGAACCCAGATTGTCGAAATTCAATAACATCATGGACTGGAATGAGGCTTGTGGAGTGAGGACATGGATGTCCTTTAGGGTTTGACCATTATGACAACAACCCTGTGGTGTAAGGACATTGATGTCCTTTAGGGTTTGATCGTGGGGATGGAAACCTTGTGATGTGAGGATGTAGATGTATTCTAGGGTTTGGCTAACCCTATGAAGTTGGAACATGGATGTTCCATAAGATTTGACCGTGGTGATGGAAAACCTGTACTAGTCTGTATACCATGAAGTTAAGGCACTGACCAGATCATGGTGACTAGTTGTTATACCATAGGCTAGGTGTGATAGCTTGGATGATAATACCTTGTACATATTGATGATGTACCATAGGTTAGGTGTACTAACTTCTATGATGGTACCTAATACCATATATTAGGTGTGCTAACTTGGATAATGGTACTTAGTAGATGCTATGATTGTTATAATTCAAGTGTGTTGACCTGGATGATTATGATGTTGATAATGTGAGTTGTGACACCTTAATGAAAATTTTCAATATAGAGATAAATTTGATTTGTTGGAAATACTGAGAGGGGGGTGAATCAATATTTTCTTTCAATTGCTATTTTTACCAGTTAAATTCTTCACAATTTAATCAGAGAAATGTATAAGAATAAGTTTATTGAGTATAAAAGGATAAATACAATGTATGGTAATTATTCCCAAGCACCAACTTGGTTTTGATGAGGCTCCGATCTCTAGGGCTTCGACCCTATCTAATCCAAGGCACCTACCTTGTGTTTAGGAGCACTGACTCTATGGACACCAATCCTATTGTTCTTAATAGAAAGTATAAATATAACTTACTTGAATGTTCTTATTCCAGAAATAATTGAGATTAACGTCAGTTACTTTTCACTGTACCTTGTCCACCACTAGACTTCACTATTGCTACAATATCAGTTCATAAACCATAGCTCAGCTACATAACAAGCTCCAAGCCACTCTACAAATTGGTCATTTCACTTCATTGCATCATAGAGAATCCTCCACTACCACTACTATCCAAGAAGAGTGTCCAGTTCTTTATTTGAAATACCTTTCCATAGTTCGAGCAATATTGGAGCCAAAAAATCAGAGTTACTGTGTTAATGGAGGCGCAGTTATGATCCACTGTGATTAAGTATCCGTCAAGATCAAAGTTTCTACACTACAGTCTGAGCATGAATAAGATGATACACCACTTAAAATGTATACAGTTCTATTTTAAGATGATGTCTCTGTCTGTAGTCCTTAAATTCTTCTCCACAACCTTTTACAGTCCACAGTACATTGATTTAATCCGCAGTTGGACAAACCCACAATTAAGTAGACCCTTGTGAAGTATAAGTGAAAATCCCTTATCCACACTTCATTTTTTAGGCACATCAATCCACAAATCAGTTCTTAAGGTGGTAGCTCTATCCTTAGTTCACAAGATGTGAACTGTATATCCTTATCTTTTCACACCAAATTAATCTGTACTTCAAAAATGTGGAGTTCCTTCTGTATATATACTTGTTTGCATATGAAAAATGAAAGGTCGTGTCTCCTAGCTAAGCCGACATGAGTTTGGCAAGTTCAGGTCGGCTTACTAACCATAGTTATACCATTTTCTTAAAAAATTCATATCTCCTAAAATATTTGGAGTTTCGAGGCATTTGATAGCTCATTAGAAAGCTAAAAGTATGCTATAAAATATGGTATGGGTCTCACGATGATATTCTTCCTCTAATACGAAGAAAAATATTATTTAATGTGATTGATCATCATTAGTGTAGAAATGGAGGTAGAGCAAAGTGTCTTTGAGTGTTGGGCTTCTCCATCATTTGGATCCTTCATTGATTGCCCCCAAGTCCCTGCCTTCTTGAATATATTGACATCAATGACAACTAGATTAACAATCTACCCCTTTGTCATTGGATGACAATATTTTTCTTCTCTCCCCCTTTGACATCAATGGCAAAGGAGTGCACAAGGACTCCCCTTGTCGAAATACTCCCCCTGTCATGCGGCGTCTTAAGAATCAACTTCGTGTGATGCTAGAGCAATAACCCCCATATTTTGGGGAAGATGTTCAAATGCTTCTTGAGGAAGAGGTTTTATGAAAATATCAACAATCTGCTCCATCATATTGATATATTCTAGCTTTATGTTTTGTTCAGATACTTATTCACGAAGGAAATGATACTTGATTGGTATATGTTTGGTTTTTGAGTGCATCATCGGATTTTTTCTAAGATTGATAGCACTTGTGTTATCACAATAGATGGTGATTGGTTGATTGGTACCTATGTTTACATCTTTTAGAGCTTCCCTCATCCATAATATTTGAGTACAACAATCTGCAACAACGATATACTGGGCTTTAGCTATAGATGGTGATATGGATGTTTGTTTTTTTGCTGAGCCAAGATACTAGAAAATTTCCCAGGAAGAATGCATTCCCACTAGTACTCTTTTTTATCATCGACACTTCCGGCCAATCAGCATCGGTGTATGTAGTCACAGTAAGAGTTGAGCTCTTAGTTAGGAGTTCCTTTCAAGTATCTAAGAATTCATTTTACACCGAACAAATGGGATTGTTTAGGAGCTAGTTGAAATATTCCCACCATTGCTACTGCTTGCATAATGTCAAGTCTCGTAGCATTCAATTATAGGAGGGCTCCAATTATTGACCTGTAATGAGTTGCATCTACTGGAGGAGAGTCATCATCTTTGCTTAATTTGCAATCTGTGGTCACAGGTGTGCTCATGGGTGCATAGTCTTCCAATCCATATATTTTAAGCATGTCTTTAAGATATATTTCTTGAGATATGAACATGCTTGCTGTGATTTGAGATACTTGTAGTCCAAGGAAGTAAGATAACTCTCGTATCATCGACATTTCAAACTCTTTTGACATATTTTGAGAAAATTCATGGCTCATCTCATCATTATTGCTAGCAAAAATCAGATCATCAACATATAGAAGAGTCACTAGTAAATTATCCTCATCTATCTTCATGTAGAGATTAATTCCTGCCACGCCCTTCTTAAAGCCTTGTTGTTGTAGATAGTGATCCAATCTTGCGTACCAAGGTCTAGGAGCTTGTTTCAACCCATATAATGCCTTTTCCAACTTACAAACAAATTCTTTTCCTTTTATTAGATTAAACCCTTTTGGTTTCTCCATGTAGACTTCTTCCTTGAGTTCCCCATTCAGAAATGCTGATTTTACGTCCATCTGATAGACTTTGAATCCTTTTGAGCAAGAAAATGCCAAGAACATCCTTATAGCTTCCATACAAGCTACCAATGCAAAGGTTTCTTCAAAGTCGATACCTTCAATTGGTGAATAACCTTTACAAACAAGCCTTGCCTTATTTCTAATGATTTGTCCATCTTCATTCAATTTTTTTTGAACACCCACTTGGTTCGAATTATATTTTTATCCTTTGTACGAGGTACCAGCTACCATGTCTCATTCTTCTTGATTTGAGACATTTCTTATTCCATGGCTTCCACCCAATTAGGATCCTTACTTGCTTGAGTAATTTTTTTTTTTTTTCTATCATAGATAGGAGAGCAACATCATTTTTCCTTGGTGTAATTTTCATCCTTGTTCGTGTTTGTATCCCCTCATCTGCATTGCCAATAATCTTCTCTTCCGAGTGATGTTTTTGGAGGAACTTCACCTTTGAAGGGGTTTTAGATCGTTCTTTTTTCTTTTGTTCTTCTTGATCTTTTTCCTCTTTTTTAGGTTCTTCTTTGTTTTCTTCAATGAGAGGGTCAACTTCATGATCTTCAATTTAATTTTCTAGAAGGTCTTTATCAATCTTCACATCAATGCTTTCCACTATTTTCGATAGTCGATTATTGTAGTACTTGTAATATTTTCTCTTTCTAGAATATCCAAGGAATATTCCTTCGTCAAAATGAGAATCAAATTTTCCTAGTGAGTCATCATTGATTTTTATGAAACACTTGCTTCTAAAAATCTTGAAGTGTTTTACTGAAGCAAGTATTCCTTTCCATAATTCATATGGATTATTATCATTATTTGGTCTTAGTTGAGTTCAATTCAAGGTATAAATTTCTATCCCTATTGCTTCTCTCCAAAATTTTGGCTGCAAGTTAGCTGCTAGTAACATTGTTCTTGCCATTTCTTGAATAGTTCGGTTTCTTCTTTCAACTACCCCATTCTACTTGGGTGTTCTAGCGGCAGAGAGTTCTCTTTCGATTCCATGTACTTTACAGAATTCATCATATTCTTTTGATGTGAATTATCCCCCTCTATTTGTTCTAAGACATTTAATCTTAGAATCCTTTTCATTTTCTACAAGAGCTTTAAGATTCTTAAAACATTCAAATGCTTTGGATTTATATTTTATGAAATATACCCACATCATTCTAGTATAGTCATAAACAAATAAAGCAAAGTACCTTTCTCCTTGGAGCGCCGGAGTTTTAGTTGGTCCACATAAATCATCATGAATGATCTCCAAAGGTTTTGATGTAAATAACTCCTTGGTCTTATGGCTGGTTCTAGTTTTCTTTCCATGTTGACATGGACTACATACACCTTGATTTGGCTTGAATAATTTTGGGATGTCTCACACTGCATTGATCTTACTAATATTGATCAAGTTATCGAAACTTGTATGTCCTAGTCGCTTGTGCCACAACCAACTTTCATCTGTTTGACTTAGATAACATTTATCTTCTTGAATTTTGTTCAGAATGTATATGTTATCTGATGTTCTAACTCCTTTCGCCACAAGTTCTCCTGAGGAAGAGTTACTTACTTCACAATCTTTGGTTGTAAAGACAACATTATGTCCTTGATCACAGATTTGGCTAACACTAAAGAGATTGTGTTTGAACCCATCTACCAGCAAAGCATTTTGATCCTTTCCTTTTCCATTAATAAGGGTAATAGTTCCTTTTCCAACAATTTTGGCAGATCCACTTCCAGAGGATACATTTACTCCTTTTTGTTCAGTGAGACAAACTTCCTTTTGTCACCTATCATATGTCTAGAGCACCCACTATCCACAAACCAATGATTTTCATCACTATGAGCACATAGGGCTAGGCCACATTTATCTATATTGGGATTCCCATTTTTTTCTTCTCTTCTTTTGAGGGAGCAATTTTGTTCGTTATGTCCATTGTCATTACATAATGAGCAAATTGGATCAAATTTGGCCAAAGGATCAAAAGAGTTGTAGGTCTTGACTTGTCCTTTCCCTTTGAGACCATGTGGTTTGTTTGTTTGATCTTTCAATTTTGGTGTTTTATTCTTACGAGCCATGCAATGTTTAGCTTGATGACCAAATTTTTTACAATAATAACAATGCCCAAAAAAGATAGTTTGGTACCTGTTGTAATAGCCATTATTTGAATCAACATTCTTCCTTGGAGTTACTCTTTCTTCATTCTTTCGATTTGAGATGGGCCTTTGATGAAATGATTTTTCTTCCTTTGCGTTGCTGGAAAGTATGCCAACATAGATTTTCGCATTATCCTTAGTACTTGATGATTCTCCTTTAAAACCTATCCCAGATTTTTCGTATTGAGGTTTTTGAGAATTTAGGATAATGTCAAGTGTTTGAGATCTTTCCCAACTCTTTTTGAATTTCTCCAATTCCTTCCTTAGAGATACTATTTTAGCTTCATGATTTTCACAAATTTCTTCCTTTTCTTTTAGCTTATTTTCCAAGAGGTCTTCCCTTCTTTTTGCTTCCTCCTTTTCTACTTTGACAGAGATGATTTTATTTCATAATTTCTCATTTTCTTCAATGAAACTCATTAAAAATTCATCTACATTTCCTTCTATTCCTAAATCATCATTATTTGTGAATGCCATGAATAATACTTCTTGGCTTCCAGCATAGTCATTTTCTTCATCTGATTCATCATTACCTCCTTTGTGATGAGGGAAATGATTAGTTGATTTCCTTTTGATGACTACAAATTCATCTTCATTAGACTCATCTTTCTTAGAGAAGAAATTATTCTTATTGAACCCTTTCTTTGTGTATACCATCCTTTTAGAATCCTCCTCATCATCACTATCATGCTTATGAGGACATTTTGCAGCATAATGACCTATTCTTCCACATTTGAAACAAATAAGAGGGTAATTATATTTTATCTTGGATCATTTCTTTAGTCTTCGTATAAATTGCACCAATTCGGATTCAAAATAAGAGTCATCACTTCTGGTATTCCATCCTTTCCCCTTTTTTGATTTTGAGGCCTTGAATGCTACATCTTTGGAACTTGGGGTTCCTTTTCTCATCTCATAGGCAATGAGGATTCCATGAAGTTCATCCATATTGAGAGTATATAGGTCCTTCATTTCTTCTATAGCACTTACTTTGGAGTCAAATCTATTAGGGAGAGATCTTAAGACCTTTTGGACAATAGTGGTTTCTTCAATCTTTTCTCCCAATCAATTAAGAGAGTTGACCACTTCAGCTACTCGGAGAAAGTATGATGCAATATCTTCTTCATCATCCATTTTTAGACTTTCAAATTTCCTTCTATGAGTTTGAAGCTTTGCCTTCTTAACTTTGGAGTCCCCATCATATAATCTAACCAGCTTATCCCATACTTCTTTGGCCAAGTCACAATTCATGACTTTTGTAAATTCAGAATCAATGATTCCACTAGTGATGGAATTTAAGGCTTTTGCATTTGCAATGTAATATTTCCTTTCATCTTGATTAGTTGGAAGAATGGAAGGAGAAGTGTACCCATTCAAAATTGAATGCCAAACTTCAGGTTCAAGGGACATTAAGTAGTAGGGCATTCTTTTTTTCCAAAAACCAAAATTTGTGCCATCAAACAAAGGAAGCCTTCCTGACACTTCTTGATTTTTCATTGTGACTAAGAATCCTTCTTCCAGCTGTTAGGTTGATTATGAAGAAGCTGGCTCTGATACCAATTTTTGGAAATACTGAGAGGGGTTTGAATCAATATTTTATTTCAATTGTTATTTTTACTAGTTAGATTCTTCACAATTTAATCAGAGAAACGTATAAGAATAATTTTATTGAGTATAAAAGGATAAATACAATGTATGATAATTATTCCCAAGCACCAACTTGGTTTTGATGAGGCTCCGACCTCTAGGGCTTCGACCCTATCTAATCCAAGGCACCTACCTTGTGTTTAGGAGCACCGACTCCAAGGACACCAATCTTGTTGTTCTTAATAGAAAATATAAATATAACTTATTTGAATGTTCTTATTCCAGAAATACTTGAGATTAACTTCACGTACTTCTCACTGTACCTTGTCCACCACTAGACTTCATTGTTGCTGCAATCTCAGTTCATAAACTATAGCTCAGCTACATAACAAGCTCCAAGCCACTCTACAAATTGGTCATTTCACTTCACTACATCATAGAGAATCCTCCACTGTCACTGATGTCTGGGAAGAGTGTCCAGGTCTCTATTTGAAATACCCTTCCACAATCCGAGCAATACTGGAGCCAAAAAATCAGAGTTACTGTGTTAATGGAGGCACAGTTAGTTATAATCCACTGTGATTAAGTATCCGTCAAGATCAGAGTTTCTGCACCGCAGTTTGAGCATGAATAAGATGATCCGCCGCTTAAACTGTATACAATTCTAATTTAAGATGATGTCTCTGTTTGCAGTCCTTAAATACTTCTCCGTAGCCTTTTACAGTCCACAGTTCATTGATTTAATCTGTAGTTTGATATACCCACAATTAATTAGACCCTTGTGAAGTATAAGTGCAAACCCCTTACCCGCACTTCAGTTTTTAGGCACAGTAATTGGCAAATTAGTTCTTAAGGTGGCTAGCTCTATCCTTAGTTCACGACATGTGAACTGTATATCCTTGTCTTTTCACACCAAATTGTTATGTAATTAAAAAATGTGGAGTTCCTTCTATATATATAATTGTTTTTATTTGAAAAATGAAAGGTTGTTGTCGGCCGAATAAGTCATTCTTGCAGACAAGACCGACCTCCCTAGTATCTAATGATGTCTAGCGACAAGCAAACCAAACAAATTCTATCTTTCTCTAAATATGCAATTTATAAATAAAGGCAAACAAGTGTTTTAGGCCTACCTCGGGTCCAATGCTAGTTTGTGGAAGCCACGCTCCGTTGATCCAAATGAGCTCCCTTGTAAAGAATATGCAAACACAAACAAGCACACACATTAAATAGCACCTAAAAAGCCAATATAATAAAGCATATTTATCATGATGATCAAGGAATTCATGAAACAAACCATATAAGACAATATATTGAGAAAAATGAATCTGATTGTATTAACTTTAATCAAAGAAGAACTTTACAACCTTGGTTCCTTGATGCTGTACAAGCTCCTCCCATGGTCCAACAAGAATCTCCTCTACTTTGACAAGTTTCACTCTCTTCCCAATGAGGCCAAAAGGTATGTAATCTCTCCTCTCAAGCTTAACTAGGAAGTCTCAATTCCAACATCATTTACCCTAAAAAATGTTCAGCTTCTAACCTCCCTAGCAACCAGCCCAATGCCTTAATTTATAGTGCAATGGAGGGAAGTTACTAGGTCCACCTTCAAAGGGATAAAGCCCTCCTTCAAAGGGATAAGCCCCTCTTATCAAGGGATTAGCTCCTTTAGTTATGGGATGCATGAACCACCTAGGAGCGAACCATCCACATCAAGATTCCTTCTAGAAGCATCCAGAATTAACCACAAGTGAGTTTTTAAGAATAAACTTGCGCCTTTTTGACTTTCACAGGGGTCCGCACCCACTCCTTTAGAGACAGAGCGGGCAGGTCCGCAGGTAACATGACCAAGGGGTGCGGGACCGCAGGTAACAGTAAGAGAAACTGCGGAACCAGAGATCTATTGATTTTCAAAGACTTTCTCTCATTTTTAAAGCTTGACATGAAGAGCTGAGGTTTGAGACTTGCCAAGGAGGATAGTATGAATGATGATAGACCCATACTGACTGCAAATAGTCATGGTGACAATATTTTGTGTAACAGATTGCCCCCTAAAGTGCGAAGTCTGTAGTAGATGAGGATTTCATTTATCATCTAAGAAGAGTGAAGTACTTTATCATTTCGAGGATCATCTTGTGGAGAGCCCGGTTGGAACCTGTAAAAACATTCAATACAAAATATATATATGAGATCATATCATCGCTGAGGTAGGCATTCCCATACTCAGATCAAAACTGACTAAAAAGCTAACTACTGATCTGATATAGGAATGATCTTGTAATACATCACAAGTATAGACACATGTAGACACAGTATGGAAACAACCATCTGCTTATGAATAGTCTACTATATAATGAATACAAAATTCCTTGCAACCTTGATGGTGGAAACTAGATCCAGGGTCTTGATTTCTACTTCCCGAAATAGTACGATTCTATCCATGTGAATGAATGTGTCGAAGTCAAACATGGTAGAAACCACTTGATTACAAGTCAATGATGTAAGCTGTTAACAAGTGTGAGAGAAACCACCAGTAATGTCAATGGCTGTCAAAGTACTCAGTACAATCCATAAGATGTGAATAGATGTGTTGATGTCGAACATGTCACAGAATCCTTTGATCGAAGGTCAATGATGCAACCTATCATCGAAGGCGAGAAACTTGCCATTGAGGCATGCAGATCCCAAGGTACTAACGATTTCTGGATCATCTTTCTAGATAATGAGCTGAAGTCGATAGAAAGCGATCCGTCGTAGGCAAGCCCATAACACGAAATCATAAATCAAGTTTGAAGAAATATAGTTGCAAGGACTGACTCAGGGATGGTCAAGATGGATGACAGATATTTTGTAGATGAATGGTTTATTCGCACTGACCTCTTGAACACATAACGACACAGAAGATGGTTTGGTGACAATTGACCCAAAGTTAATACCCAGAAACCAGCTGAAGACTTTCAATATGGTTTGATCAACTATTAGGCAAAGGATTTCCCAACCCAGGTGAATAAAAAGTGTCGTGTTCAAGAGTGGTTAAATGTTTTCTGAGACACAAAGTATGACAAACAGGCTCATTTTTCTCTCTTTTCCCCCACCTTTTCTGGCAAGTACCTCTTTATTTTTAACAAGCTCGAGGAGGATAACATTTGCTTGATTATAAGCTCATCCTTCGGATGAGTCCAACTTAGTTTAAATTCGAACCCTAAGAAGGAGTGGTTCGTTCCTGTTTGTAATTGAACAGGTCCTTTACTGTTAAATTTTAACGAGTCCAGTATAGGAGAAACTCGACGTTTTTCAATTTTAGGGAGTCTGAATAAACTTAAGAAAACTCCAAGGTTGTCCTTTTTCGTAAATTTGTGTCTCCCAAGCTCGAAAAAGTATAAAATAATACTTGAGAGAACCGCTTGATCATTACGACCAAGGATTACTTTTCATAATTAGTGCCTCTGATCCAAAAAAGTAAAAAGGCGACCAATGACACATTGTTTTATAACCAATATCGAATTTGAAACGACAAAAATCCAACAATCTTTTCATGTTTTTACGGTCCAAAAAGGGCTGTAAGTGGACCGTATTTTTAATTCCATTTAAAGAACTTAAAAAGAAAAACTCGGCAATCTTTTCATATTTTAGGAGTCATAAAAGAGCTTAAAGGCGACTCTAATGTTTTTTGTCAAAAATGATCAATTTTTCCTGAAAAATCCGTTATCCTGCACAAAAAACCTCAAACATTACTCATACCTGTTTAAAATAGATAAAAATGCTTCAAAGTTACCTCTTTAAAGTGAAAAATAAACAAATTGAAAATTCATTTATTCAAAAAAGCTTATAGAAAGGGCTTTTGTAAATTCATTTTTACCGTTCGACTTCAGAGTGAGAAAAGAGAGCTTTTGGTCAGAAACTTCCCGTGAAGATTGCGGAAAATCTGTCCGTTGGAATCAAACGCCGTCACTTCCAGGTAATCCACATCATCTTATTCTTTCATTTCATCCATTTGAAATTTGTTTTTAGGCTTTTATTTTTTTTTTTAGGAAATTTTTAGGTTAAAAACCCGTGCGCGGGGGTCTGCAGGCATAGCGTAGGAAACCTGCAGACCCCGACTTTTTCGTAAAAGGAAAAAAGTCAGGGGCCCGCACCTGCCATTAACACAGAGTGCAGACCTATGCACTGTCTCTAACATAGAGGGTGCGGTCCCCATAGCAAAGGTTTTCAAACTTAAATTTTTCAAATTCCATCCAAAAATTTTGATTTTAAATATTCTAATCTGCCTTTTTATTAAATGTAGGGTATACATCATGCTTGACTAGAGGGAACGGGAGCACGAGGATGTGGATCTCGCCGCGATTAATCATCAACCTTCGATTGATGCATTGAAGGTATGTGGTTTATACAAATTCTGGGCCATACCCAGCATGAGGGCACAGGTGGACTTTTTGCAGTGGCTGGTAGACAGGTGGAATATACAGGACTAGTGTTTCTTTATTGGTGGCCACCAGCTCAAAATGGAGCCGGAAGACATTTAATTTTTGACAGGTTTTCCTAAGAGAGGTGAACATTTGACTCTATTCGGGACTAGGCCAGGTGGCCAGTCTGTCGATAGCCTCTGGCTAGAGTTTTGCAATGACCAAACTAGAGACAAGGGGATTGATATCAAAACCATCTCCCGTCCTGAACTCAAAGTGATTGTATTTACTGTTACTAGGCTCTGCGGAAGCACAACACTACATGTGGCCACTGGATCCCAAATGCAGATGGCAATAGACTGCTTTCGAGGCACCATATTCAACTGGTGCGAGGCTGTGTTGGCTAATGTAAAAGGCCAACTGACAATAGCAAAGAACGGACAACTGAAGAAATTTGGATATGGTGCTTTAGTTGTGAGATTTGGTCTAGAGAGGGTCCCAATGTTGGTCCCATAACATCTTATCGTTGGAGCTGGACTTCCCGAGAGCCCAAACTAATGCGTTGGGTTGCAGTTATGGCCCGTCATCCTGAGGAGGGAATAGAAGTCGTTCGATTTACTCCTGAGTATTTTCATTGGTTGGAGAACCAAGTATTTGCTATTCAGGATTTTCCTTATGCTGGGATAGATTATCGTGGTGACCCAGACATGGCCCTTCCACCAGGAGAGCATTGGGATGACTAAGTAAAATCATTTTCAACATTTTCTAATTAATTTTTTTTTTTTTTTGTTTTTAAACCGTCCTAAAATTTATAGTAAAAAGTTTCGAATGCAGATGTAGGTCCACGACAACCAGCCACTCTCCAGCCCTATGAGAGGAAACAACTAGCTGTAACAGCACCAGCCCCACAGGACGAATCTACAGAGATCTTGGCCGAATTGGAAAGCCATCTAGAGCGTTTGACAGCAGACATTCCAGAGACCAGCATAGATGACATTCCTCTTAGGCTACAGCGCTATGTGATTGGGGTCCCAGGACCTTTCAAGAGGTTCCTTTGTAGGGTGGCCTGTACAATGGTTTCTTATCATGATCATCACCAGTGATAGGATGATCGCCTGTTGTAGACATATGACATTTTTGCTTTTTGTACTATCATTTTTGTCGATCATAAGGTGTTTTTCAACCTATGATCGAAGACGATGTATATTTGACACACTTTTATGCTATACTATATCACTATTACCAGTTTATCTTGTAAAACATGTTATGGAATGTTTTTAAATTTACTTGTATGATTATTGCAAATGTCTACTTAACATTCGAGAAGCAATTGCATCTGCTAATGTATTTAAATATCTTGGAATATGCTGATATTCAATATAGTCAAATTCACATTCCAAGAGACAAACTCTCAAAAATAATCTCAATAACACTGGATTTCTAATGGCATACACTCTATTAAGCTGTAATACAACGAGTTCAGAATCTAACCTCACAATCAAACTCCGAATCCCAAATGAGATGGATTCAGATAATAACTCAATCACTGCACTATACTCTGCAATGTTGTTCGTTGTTTGATCGAGGCTTACCCCATGCATAGTACCAATTCATCGAAGAGCGAATAGATAACCCAAGCTACGGAAGAAATGTTCTGTGTATTACGACAAGCACCATCAGCAAAACCAATGTATGTTTGGAGAGACGTCGACATTTGCAATATCAAGAGTAAAATCAAGATAAGCAGGAATAATGAAAAAAAACACTCTCTAATCTAAACACACTTTTTAATCTAAAACACACCAGCTAGAAAGAAAACTAACCTAACTAAAAATATCCACACCCAGATTTAAGCATAATATCTCTTCAGGTAAAGACCATTTCTGGGTTTACCTAAAGAGACCCCGTCAAAGTCTACCAATTCATAGGCCCCTTTTGCCAGCTTTCGCTTAACAACATAAGGACCATGCCACATGGGTACGAATTTTCCAAGCCTCATTTATCATTTGCTTGATCGTACAGTAAGACTAGGTCTCCTTCCGAAAAATTACGAGGTGTAACATTTCGATCATACTGAGCTTTAATACATTTGGCATGAGTTTCGATTGCTAATGCAGCATCACATTGATTCTCATCTAGCTGAGCCAAGTACAACAAACGTTTTTCCTCTTCGGAAGTGGCTGGAAGTAATTCTATGGCCATTTGCAATGACGAGATTTCATATTCAATGGGTAAAACAACTTCCAAACCATAAACTAGTTGGAAAGGAGTGAAACCGGTTGATGTTTTTACTGAGGTTCGATACGCCCAAAGCGTTGAAAATAGCATGTTAGGCCAATTCGACCTATGAATCCCAATGATTCGTCGGATCATGATGACTAGAACTTTTTTGATGGCTTCAACCAGACCATTAGCCTGTGGATAATATGGAGTTGAACTATCGTGACGCAAGACAAGTTGGTCTGTAAGTTCAGTCATCATAATATTTCGAAAATGACACCCATGATCAGTGATAATCGCTTGTGGAACACCAAACCTAGCAATTATATGATTGAACATGAAAATCGCAGTAGTTTTGCCATCTTCCTTAAATGTAGGCATCGCCTCGACCCACTTGGTAAAATAATCTATTGCAAGGATGATATACGCATGCCCCTCGGCCGAGTGAGGGTTACATGTAATAAAATCGATACCCCATTTGGCAAAAGGATCGACGACAATTATAGGGTGGAGAGGAGCAGGTGGAATTCGCATATTTCGATCAAAAATTTGGCAGTTGTGGCACTTTCGGACCGCGTTAATACAGTCTTTAAACAAATACGGCCAGAAATAGCCAGCGCGCATATCTTTTGGGCTGTGGCAAACCCAGACATATGACCGCCACACGCTACAGAGTGACAGTGATTTAGAACCCTTTCAGCTTCCTCATGAGTTAAACAACGTCGGAAAACAGAGTCCGCTCCACGACAATAAAGTGTATCTCCAATAATTTTGAATTGTTGGGACTGGAATCGTATTTTTCGACGCTATGATCTTGAAATTTCTGGCCGAAAGGATTGGGTTTGTAGATAAATGATGATATATCCATACCATGGATCTAAAGTGCTGATTAGAAACAAGGATTCATCCGCAATGGGCTCCTTCGCCACAGTTTCAGTGTCAGCACGAGGGAAGTCACACATCAACTCCACAAAAACTAAAGATTTCTTTGACTTAGAATTTTCAAATTCCAAGTCAAACTCCTGCAAGATCACAATCCATTTGGAGTACTTGCCCCCTAGCAATTGTTTGGTCAAAATATAGATCATAGGGTTGCAATCGGAAATTACTGTAGTTTTGCGTAGTAAAATGTAATGACAAAAATGTTGGACAACTTGAACGGCTGCCAATGCCAATTTCTCCACATGTGAATATTTTAGCTCAGTTGGATTTAAGGTTTGACTAAGGTAATATATCACATGTTCACTACCGAATTCATCTTCCTAAACTAACACCATTCCAATGGTGGAATGCGAGGCGGCGAGATATAAGAAGTAGTCCTGGTTGTAGTTGGGAGGATGCAATAACGGTGCATGGGTCAACGCGTGTTTTAGTGCATCAAAAGATTTGTCAGCTATCTCATCCCAAAAGAATGGAGTCTTCTGTTTCAACAACCGGGTAAAACCCTTTGTGATCTTGGCGTAGTTAGGAATGAATCGATGTAAAAAGTTTGCTTTCCCTTGCAAACTTTGGAGTTGGCGAAGACTTGAAGGAGGAGGCAATTTGACAATAGCTTCAACCTTCGAGGGGTCGACGCGAATGCCAGCTTTCGAAACAACAAACCCCAGTAACCGACCCGTTTCTATACAGAAAATACACTTCTGTGGATTCAACCTAATTCGATAATGCCTACACCTCATAAAGATTGCTCGTAAATGGATGAGATGATCAGCTCGATGTAATGAATGAGTAGGTAAATCATCGAGATAGGGTTGCACAATGTGCTTGATGTCATGAAACGCGTAAGACATGGCTCTTTGAAAAGTTGCCCCAGTGTTCTTGAGACCAAAAGGTAATTTGCAATAAGCAAATGTCCCCCATGGACAAATGAAAGCCGTTTTTGGTTGATCAGCAGGTAGAATATTTATTTGATTGTATCCAGAAAAACCATCCATGAAGGAGAATATTTCACTGCCGGAACAATCATCAATGATTTGATCGATATAGGGAGTTGGGTAATTGTCTTTTGGACAGGCTCAATTAATATCCCTATAATCGATACATATTCTTATTGTTCCTTGCTTTTTGTTAACAGGAACAATATTCGACACCTAATCCGTTAACGGAATTGGATAAATGAAACCTGCTTTAAGTAATTTTTCAACTTCTGCCTTAATAGCAGCAGCTTTTCGTGGGTGGATCTGACGCAAACGTTGCCAGACGGTTTAGCATCCGGGTAAGTTTTGATTTCATGAAAAACAATGGCAGGGTCAATTCCTGGCATTTCCTCATACGACCAGGCAAACACGTCGCAGAATTCTTGAAATAGGGCCTTATATGTTTGAATTTCATCTTTCGTACAAGAGGCACCTATATGAATGTTTTCAAAAATTCTGGGCTTAACCGAAATGTCAATAGGAATAGTTCGAGAAATGTTTCCCAAATTTAACTTAGAATCAGGATTTTTCATTGGATTCTAAGGTTCCTTGACATAATCAGTCGTAAAAATAGATGAAAAATCATTTTCAAAGCGATCAATCTCAGGTAAAAACGAAGATCTATGATGAAGATCTTCCCATGGTAAATCATCAACACACAAGATTTCACGAATTTGCTCATCACTGTGACCAAGTTCGGAAAGCATTGTTGAATCTGAGTTTGATGTTGAAAGTGATTCTTCATGGACCACATTCATTAAGTCAATTTCGGTTGAAGAATAGTCGGAAAACGACTGTATGGCCTGATACGCAATTTCATATGGACTCAAAGGCATAACATCACCAAATGAATCTATCTTAGATTCGGAATGTACGATCCAAGGATCATCATGAACAATAGTTTCTGATGAAATCATATGAATGGTTGCAGTAGAAGGCGATACGTTGGGAGGAGGAAAGGAAAAAGTTCCTAGTAAACCAGAATCTTTAACTAGTCCTACTCCAACATCCTTATAAGGGATAGTTGTTTTTCTGACATGCTGGATACTTTCAGAAGAGGCTGGGTCAGATGAAAAGTAAGTTAGCTGGTCTATAGTTACGATCTTTCCATTATGAGGGAACTTTGTAAGCCGAAAGACCGATGAAACAACAACTGTCATAGCGTAAGACCAACTACGACCCAAGAGAAGGTTGTAATCTAGAGGGGCATCAACCACCTCCACATCTAGATTAACAGTTTTTCCTTCAACCCCTATAGGTAAATCCTATAGAATGCCAAAAGGATGGAACCCACTGCCATCAAAGGCCTTTAGAATCGTCGGGGATTGATTAAGTGTAGGAGAACCAAGCGATCTCCAACACTGGATCGACATAATACACGTTGAGGTTCCCTCATCAATCACAGTCCTATAGCAAGGTCTGTTTTTGACTAACACTGGAATCTGGAAAGCCATTTGATGAGGTAAGCGAGGTGTACTATTTTCTAGATCGAAAATTATAAGGTTCGAGTCCTGAATGTCAACAACTCCTATAGCTGACAATAACAATTTACACTGTGCTGGACATGATTGCAGCACCTCCAAAGATGACATTGCTGAAGGTGAAATAGCCAAATCTTCAACAATGTTATAGTTCTGAGCCGCTCTTGCATGTGGATTGAAAGCTGACTTTCGAAGTATACCCTTGGCGGGCGGTTTGATTACTAAGTCTGGGTTAGGTTTCTCGATCTGTAGTGGATCGGAACCTGGAGTTGAAGTTGATGGGTTCGAATTAGAAGATTCTTCTTCCTTACCACCAACAAGACTTTTGCTTCCATAATCTTGCGATCGTGTCGCAATCCTAACATGGGACATCATCATTATGGGTTCTTGTGAGGCATTTGAGGAAGAACCGATCATCTTACTATCTTGACTAGGAAAATGATCCTTCAAAATAACAGGCGTTTGGGAACCTTTGACGATTTTCGCAACCTCAGTGCGATGAGGGTAGTCTCTTGTAAAATGTTCTTCATCACAAATGAGACAAGGATAACGAGGTTTGCGATTCTCATCAATAGATTCCGTTTTTTTTGTTTTCTCTTTCAAATTTTTATCTGTTTTATTTTTCTTCTTCCCTTTTTTTTTACCACCAGATTTTGATTTAGCTGTAGATGACTCTAAAACATGAATATCGGCGGAAATTTCTGCCGAAGAATCTCCTGTCGGGGAATCTGGTAAAGTTATGATAGTAGAAGAATTCTTGGAAGATTTCTTCTTACTTTTGGTATTAACCGTACCAATCATACCATTAGCGGCATGAGACCCTGAAGGAGCTGCAGTTATTTGATTTTGTTTAGGAAGGTCAGGGATTTTCTCATGTAACGTACCTGACTACGTAAAAACTAGGTCAAGGTACTGAGCTTGAGCAATGACTTGGTCTTCAGTAACGACTCCTGCCTTAGCTACATCCTCAGTGATTTTCGGTAATAAAGATTTGACAAACCATTCTGCTAAGATCTGATCCAGAATAAAAACTTTCACTAAACGCCGTCGACGTCTCCATTCATGAATGCAATTTGAAATGTAAGTGGACGTTGACTATTTTAATGAAGTTAATAATTCCATGCCATTGTCATATCTGACTGGAAATTGAAAATGAGTTAAAACCAAAGTAGCTAACTAACTAAAATTATAAAAAGTGGCTCGCGGTAACTCAATGTACCACTTGGCTGCAAGACCAATTAGAGTGCATTGAAAAAGCCTTAAATGGATTGAATCATCTGAAATGGAGTTAGACGCACACCAGAGGTGATAAGTCATCACATGGTTTGACGAATCCTCTCCTGATTTGCCTTCAAACTTAGGAATATCACTAGGCAACTTATTCGGCATTGGCGGCCAAAACGAAAGATAATTAATTAGATCGTTCTTAAGGCACGACAAATCGGGCAAGTCAAAGTTGCAATGAATGGTAACTGACGATTAGGGTCAGGGAAAATTTTAAGAACCCCCCCAAATTTACATGTATAATAAATAGGCAAATCGCCATGGTATATAGGAAAAATGGAAGGTGATTTTATTAATAATATGATATGTATATATAATTTTTGGCGAATCTCTCACCAGGCATGGCGAATATTTTACTCAATTATAAAATCTTGTGTTTATTGAATACACAAATGAAATCATTGCATTTCTTTAAAATATATTTTGAAATCAAAATTACCGAAATTACATATCGATAACCTAGTGGGTGTAGGATAAAATTCACCCATGCCATTCACAGAAAGCATGAGAAAAAACCTCATACTATATATAAAACCAAGAAAAATTCAAATTCATCACTTCTAGGGACCTCGTAACCACCCTGCCAATACACAAGTATGTTCCTATTTTCAATTAGAAAAATTACCCAAATTACAATCTGTTTACTCCAGCATATGTTGGAAAGTTATAGAAGGATGACTAGTTCAATCAATCCATTCCTTTTAGACCTGGATTTGTTTCAGTTTAAAACAAAAGTATACAAATATACTTGTCCAATGTCTATGCTTTAACCATTCACGTTAAGATGTTTTTACAATATAATTTCCTAAGTCTATTTAATATCTTCATTATCATAAAAACCAACCTATATCCATCTTAACTCCACATCTACCACTCTTAGGGGATGAAATCTATTTATCCCTCTGAGCACTTGGTAGACCCAATATTAAGATGGATCTAAGATGATAGAATTTCCCCTTTAAATAGTCTATGCTCACATGAATACCATGGTATTACCATGGGTTATCATAAACCTGGAGCTTAAAAATTACTATTAGTAATTTATAAAAATTAATAAAATTAATAGTTGATTTTTATTTTTATTTTTTTATTTTAACCAAGCTAAAATGTTTAACATACATTAAATTACAACATCCATTTTTACTCTTGATCGGATCAAATATTTTTTCACTCTATGCTAGTTTGCATATCACAATATTTGACACCTCTAGAGGGTTAGTAGATCCAGAGTAAAGATGGATCTATGCTAGTTTAATTCCCCCATTTAAATAGGCTACATTCCAGGTGAATACCATGGGTCAATACCATGTGCCATTTTGGTGAATACCATGGGTCAATACCATGTGCCATTTTTATTTTTATTAATACTAATATTAGGGTTAATAATGTTTTTTTGCATGGTATTAATAACAATCTAGTCCATGGTATTTGTCCCATAGTATTTTTCCCATAGGTTTCACCTAAATATAATGCATTTTTTGAGTGTTCGTAAATATAAGGTGACTTATGGAGTAAATATAAAAAAAATGTTTTATTTGTTTACCATACCTCTCGGTTATTTATATTTTTATTAATTTACCATACCTATTTTACAAATATGGTGTTTGGCCCATAGGATTCACTTAAATAAAATCTCTTTCTTGAGCCTTCATAAATAGAACGAGGGTTATGGACTAAATATAAAAAGAAGTTTCATTTATTTACCATGCATCTAGTTTATTTATATTTTTATTTATTTACCATACCTTTTGAGTAAGTATAAAAAGACATTTTATTTATTTATTATACCTCCACTTTACTTATATTTTTATTTGTTTACACCCTTGCATGTATATAAGGTGACTTATGGAGTAAATATAAACAATGTTTTATTTATTTACCATACCTCTCATTTATTTATATTTTTATTAATTTACCATACCTCTTTTATAAATATGGTATTTGGGCCTTTGGTCCATAGGATTCACTTAAATAAAACCTATTCTTGAATTGGATTCACTTAAATAAAACCTATTCCTGAAAATGGGCGAATGGAAGGTTGTAACTCCTAATTTCAAGGGCTAAATTTACCTTTTTTACCCTCTCCCTTAAATAAAGGTGGGCTATTTGAGGTGATTTGTAAAAATGTACTATGATACAAAATATTCGCCCACTAAAAATTTAAAACCCCTTAATTTCGCCAAAGGGCGAACATTCACCCCTAAAATTTTCTATGATTAGGGTCCCTGAAACCCTGGGTCAAACACCATGGAATTGGAATTGGTATATTATATCCTCCCGGAAAACCAGGATTAACTGGACCGTACTGGGGTTGTTGAGGTTGCTGATAAGTATATCCAGGGTATAGTTGATACTGATAGACTGGCTGCTGCACAACAGGACCGAATTGGTACTGTCCCTGGTATGGTTGATAAGTAAATTGAGGTTGACTTGTGACAACCGTACTTGGACCAGGTTGTCCTACAGGCATTTGAACCAAAGTCTGAATTGTGGGTCTAGATTGAGGTAAGGATGCTTGAGGAGTTGATACAAGAACAATAGAAACTGGAGCTGTCGATACTACAGAAGTAGGTGGGGTAGATGGAACAGATGTTGCAGCAGTTGCAGTAGTCGTTTGAGGCTGAGTTTGAGGCAAACTAGGCCCAGGCTGAGAAACTACAAAAGGTGCAGAAGTTTGAATAGTAGACTGGACAGGTTGCTAGGTTGAACCAGAAACCAAGGGTTGTCCAAATTGAGATGACAACTGCACATTCGGTCGCAAGATCTGTTGAGATTGAGATGGATCCCACACTAAGTTCATTCCGAGGTATGGACCCATAACAGGTTGAGCATATTAAGGACCATAACTGGGTTGAGGGTAGGGTTGATAATTCAAAGGTACATTTCCAGTTCCTTGGATAAATGATTGACCAGAAGGTGGTTGGAAACCTTGGGTTGGGTACTGACCCTAAGGTTGATAACCTTGAGGCACGTACTGATACTGGGGTTGACCTTGAGGTACATATTGATACTGGGGTTGACCTTGAGGTACATACTGAGTCTGGGGTTGACCTTGAGGAATGTACTATCCCATAGGTATGTACTGTCCTTGAGGTTGCCCCCCAGGCGGTAATTGGGTACCTTGAGGTTTCCCCCCAGGTGATAATTGAGGACCTTGAGGCTGCCCCCCAGGCGGTAACTGGCCACCTTGAGGTTGCAGATTTGGAATGGTACCTGACATCATAAGAATATCTTCTACACTCAACGACTTAGTTTAGTTATTACCGTTAATAACCCTTGTTCAATAGGTTGAGGAGATGCTCCCAAAAAAGTACCAGTAAATGACTGATACCCAGAGGGAACAGAAGGACTGCCATATAAAAAGGTTTCTGGAGATTGAGAAAACATGGACGACTGTCTCGACATATTTAACGGAGGATAATAACCCCTAGGTGTTGGATGAAAGGAATGCGAGGTGGTGAAAAAATTAGTCCTGAGTTTTCCAAATGAAAGATACCAAGCGTCCCTCCTAGGTGGACTGTAAAAGATCGATTCACGCTCCCTAAGTTCTATAGCTAGTTGATTTTCAGGGATAGGTATACCTTCTTCCGGAGTAACAAGTTCTTCAATAGCAATAAGTCCAGAAGGAAGATTTTGGGTAATGACTCTTTCTACCCTGGGTGAACTAGGACCACTGGAAGTTGGAGAGGCAAATCATGATGTTGGATTAGCAGCAGGTTCAGTTTCAGGTTCAGATATTTCAGGTTCCTTGGCTAAATCACTAGTAGAATAAAAACTACCAGTAACTTCAGAAAAAGAAACAGGTTCTAAAATATACTCTAGTTCTTGAACTTGGTAATCAGGATGTACAACCAAAGAAGACTCTCCTTCTTCAGGTGACCCAACTCTACTATCACTAGGAGTTACAAGGGCTCGTAGCCCTTCAAGCTGGCTCGATGAAACTCAGGAGGTTGGCCCTAAAGTCTACGGGACTTCCTCGGTAATTCAGCCACGATTAAATATTTTAACTACTTCACACACAAACAAAGAAAAATCTCATTGAAAACCACCTAAAGTCTCTAAAGAACCAAAAAAATTTGAATCACACACCTAAGGAATCTAGGAGGTCAAACCACACACAAACAGTAACTTTCCATACCGAAAACACTAGTTGGTGATGAAATCCAACATCGCAGAATTCAATACAGAAATGGTGGTTGTAACAGTTACCCCTGCAACCTGCTTAATGAATAGACTGGCACAAGTCTCTCCACTAATCCGTCTAGAGCGAAGAGAATCCCCCAGAAAATCCAAGTGAGTCTAGCCGACGTCTGCTCCAGGTATAGTGGGATCTTTCGTCCACTGTCACCTTAGGAAAGAATCCTATAGAATATGGTCACTATGGTTACCAATAGAAACAAATATACCTAGGGGAAAAGTCTGTGATCCGATACACACGCAATGGAAGAGTAGCAAGCTCAATCCCCTTGAAGGCTCCTTGACATAATCCAAGGTTTACCAACAAGTGACCCCAGGCTCCTCGATAATGGTTAATCCTAGGTTTACCATTTTTAATACGTGTATATCTAGTATCGTTCCCAATGAAAAGGATTGATTACCCCACTGCTTTAGACATGATCTCGTGCTTGAATCCTATAAGAGGAGCTTCCCAGAGCATAGATGTAACAATTGGAATTTAACTCCTACCGCAAGATACAACTACTTGTTTTTTTTACTATCTTGGAGAGTTAATTACTCCCTACTCCAAGATACTAGCCTAAGCTATGTTGGTGATAAAGAGCCCTAGAAATAAAAAGATTACTAGATAGATTTTACTTTAAGCGTTATTTTTATTGGTTTTTTCTTAAGTCAAAAGGTGTGGAGATGAAACTTATGGTGTGAAGACTCGACTCCAAATCACTAAAAATGCACTTAAGTTTAAAAACAATCATTTTTCTTCAATGAATTTCTAGCTAGAGAAAGAGTTGAGAATGCAAATGCTTGTAAAAAAAAATCTTTCTTTAACAAACAAATAAAAAGAAGAACTTTTTGTCTTTTCCAATGAACTCAAAAACGAGACAACTAGTTATGCTCACGAAAATTTCCCTTTCTTTTCAAACACTCATATACTACTAAAACAAACTTTTTCAAAAGAGATTTTTTTTTTATTTTTATAAAACACTCAAAACTATTGAAAAATCTAATCTTGAGATCTATAAATTCTAAAAAGCTAATTGAAGTAAAAGCTTACAAGATTTCTTTTCAAGGATGTTTTACGTAGTTATGAGCAAACCAAGGACTAATTTGTCTAGAATCACAAATTAATCAAAAAACAACCAGTTTTTGTTTTCTTTTCTAAAAATGAAATCCAAAACTTTCAACACAAGTTCTTTCGAAGTTTCGCAAAGAGAAAAACAAGATGGATTCCTCAACAAAGGTTCAAGATTTTACAAAACGGTTAGACTCATAAGAAGTCCAACAAAAACCAAGGTGATCTGAGGTTTCTAAGGCTTCTAAGCTTCGAGTTACTACAAAGACCAAAATGAAAATCAAGCCCGGCACACAAAACTTCTAGGAATTTCACCTAAAACCCTAATGCCAATGGAATTAACCTATGAAAAGTTTCTGACAAGTCACGTGTAGATCTGGGTAGAGGATAAAAACACATAAACAATTCCTAAGCTGACTGAATGAGAAAATTTCAAGTTTTTCAAAATTTTGACAAGGTTCGTAGGCCCCCGTATACCCAGGTGTGGTACCGCTATGTGTGTAAAACAAAAGTGCGGGGATGTCTGCACTGTGTTACAAGTAGAGGGTGCGATACTCTTCCAAAAGTATGAAAAACAAAAAATTATTCAAGATCTACTGAACCTACCCAATCCCACACACATCAAGCCAAAAACCCAAAACAAAGACACAGTTTCTCAAGTCAAAGTAAAAGCAAAGGAAAAAAATTCAAGTCCCCAGTGGAGTCGCCATTTTTTCGGCCGGATAAGTCGTTCTTGCGGACAAGACTGACCTCCCTAGTATCTAATGATATCTAGCGACAAGAAAATCAAACAAATTCTATCTTTCTCTAAATATGAAATTTATAAATAAAGGCAAACAGGTGTTTTAAGCCTACCTCAGGTCTAGTGCTAGTTTGTGGAAGCCACGCTCTGTTGATCCAAATGAGCTCCTTTGTAAAGAATCTGCAAGAACAAACAAACAAACACATTAAATAGCACTTGAAAAGCCAATATAATAAAGCATATTTATCATGATGATCAAGGAATTCATGAAAAAAACCATATAAGACAATTTATTGAGAAAAATGAATCTGATTGTATTAACTTTAATCAAAGAAGAACTTTACAACCTTGGTGCCTTGATGTTGTACAAGCTCCTCCCAGGGTCCAACAAGAATCTCCTCTACTTTGACAAGTTTCACTCTCTTCCCAATGAAGCCAAAAGGTATGTAATCTCTCCTCTCAAGCTTAACTAGGAAGTGTCAATTCCAACAGAATTTACCCTAAAAAATGTTCAGCTTCTATCCTCCCTAGCAACCAGCCCAATGCCTTAATTTATAGTGCAATGGAGGGAAGTTACTAGGTCCACCTTCAAAGGGATAAAGCCCTCCTTCAAAAGGATAAGCCCCTCTTATCAAGGGATTAGCTCCTTTAGTTATGGGATGCATGAACCACCTAGGAGTGAACCATCCATGTCAAGATTCCTTCTAGAAGCATCTAGAATTAACCACAAGTGAATTTTTAAGAATAAACTTGCACCTATTTGACTTTCACAGGGGTCCGCACCCACTCCTTTAGAGACAGAGCGGACAGGTCCGTAGGTAACATGACCAAGGGGTGCGGGACTGTAGGTAACAGTAAGAGAAAGTGCAGAACTAGAGCTTTATTGATTTTCAAAGACTTTCTCTCATTTTTAAAGCTTGACATGAAGAGTTGAGGTTTGAGACTTGCTAAGGAGGAAAATATGAATGATGATAGACCCATACTGACTGAAAATAGTCATGATGATAATATTTTGTGTAACAGTTGTGTCTCCTAGCTAAGCCGACATGAGTTTGACAAGTTCATGTTGGCTTATTGACCATAATTATACCCTTTTCTTAAAAAATTCATATCTCCTAAAATATTTGGAGTTTTGGGGCATGTGATAGCTCATTAGAAAGATAAAAGTATGATCTAAAATATGTTATTGGTATCATGATGATATTCTTCATCTAAGATGGACAAAAATATTATTTAATGTGACTGATCATCATTAGTGTACAAATGGAGGTAGGGCAGAGTGTCTTTGAGTGTTTGGATTCTCCATCATTTGGTTACTTCATTGATTGCCACCAAGCCCCTACCTTCTTCAATATATTGACATCAATGGCAACTAGATTAACCTGATGAAGTCGAGGTGAATACCTCCACAGCTAAGAGGGAGTGTTGATTTTTGGGTAGTTGTTGGAGGTATTCTTGGCTACACAAGTTAAAAACAAAAGAATGAAAAATTAAATCAAAATTTTAAATTAATTTACAAAAGGGACATGCCTCTTTAGGGAAACATAATATCAATATAAAAATACACTCGATACAATCATAATATAAACATCACTCACATACTCTTCTCTCTCTCACACACACGTGGAAGTAGATGTAAGGAAGAGGTCAAAGTTTTCTAAGAAGTTGAAAACTTTGTGTGTAATTACTTAATGATGTTCATATATCATTGGAAGTAATTACCAGATGCAAAATTCCTTCTTGTCTATTAAGCGCTAGAAAATCAACAACATCTATTCTCAATATTGACAAAATTATAATATTATTATTCATCTAATATTTTTAATCCTCTAATACAATTTAGTTAAATTAAATGGATAATAATACAATTTAGTATAGTTATATAAATTAAAAGGCTAATAAATACGGATACCCATCAAAATACTTATATGCTTATTTCTTTTAAAAGAAATAACCATAAAAATTATATGTTATTTAATTTATTAGACATTTAATTTATGTCATATTTTGTAAAGGAAAAATATAACAAACACATAGCTAACAGAAAGTTAACAATTTTTAAAAATAAATTAAGTGTATAGAAGTTTATAAATAAATGGATTCCTTCACTAGATTCACACTCTCATATTTGATTAGACCAATCATTTAGTACTGATGTTTAGACAGGATTATCCCCTATCTAGATGATGAAGACATTTTAACGTTCAACCAAGAGTGGAATTGTAACTCATACCTTGAGGTTTGACGATCTTAAAAATTGGGTTGTGTGCCTGCAATTCTATTTTACATTATTGTTATTCATTGTTTCCAATAATCCTTCTGCACATCTCTTTCAAACTTGGCTGATATGAGCATTGAATTTACAATTCAATTTACTTATTGAAGGATGGAATTTTATTGATGAGTAATAAATTGTTTATTACAAAATGATATATTAATAAATTATAATAAAAGAAATAAAATTGCTATTTTTTTTAATTAAAATTTTGAAAATAATAAAAAATTATGAATTATGAAATCTTAAACAATTACAATAAAGAAATTTGTAAACATTTTTTATTAAAACTTTGAAAATGAATAATAAAATTGATTGAACCATCAAATTTGATAGAGTATCTCATTTTACGATTCTAATTTTACGTGTTGCTCGCCCTGCATAGTTTATCTGTAAAACCCTAGATTCTAATTCTACATATTGGTTTCTTTGAATAGATCTGCAAAACCCTAGCTCTTAGCCTTCACTCCATGTGCTTCACCATGACTTTAGCCATGGTAGGAGCTATAGGGGGGATTAGAGCTCCCTCCTATAGTAAGATTATGACTAGGGATTATAACCCCTAATAGAATCAGGTTGCATGAGTTTTAGGAGGGAGTAGAGCTCCCTCCTATAGTAATATTTTGACTAAGGATATTAAACCATAATAGAATTGGCCCGTCAATGCTTCCAATCTAGAACAAGAAGAAAATTAAGCCAAAACCAAGGGCTTGGTTCAAACCACATCAATAGGTCACTAAATCCTAGGTGGTTGTCTCCTTAGAACAACCATGGACCCAAAAATTGAAGCTCACTCCAATCACATGGGTGAATACATCCAATATTCAAGATCATACCCTGGTTGGAAAATTATTTGGAATTTGGCCTTCATAAAAATCACTACCTTATTGGATCTAGCAAAAATGGAAACTAAAAGGCCAAATTAACCTTGAACTTGGAGCAAAGGACTTCTTCAGGGTCATCTTTGGCACTCATATATTTGAAAATGACCCCTATTTCTTCAACTCCACATGATTGTATCTTTGATTCTAGAGATAAAGATTTGTCCTAGATAAAGAATACTTCATAAAATGTCTAGTATGGTAAGAACACACTCTTTACCCAAATAATTTTGGGACGAGGAGATACTAGAAAGAATTGAAAACGCTTTAGGGAACTATGTTAAAGCTTTTGAAGCCACAAAGCAGGGTAGGTGGAATTTTCTATACTATATATGTGTTTATATGAATATCTCAAAGCCTTTGTCAGAATCCATCTATATATACTACCAGGATGAACTTTGGAAACAAAATGTGGATTACGAGAATGTACCTCTTTGTTGCCAACAATTCCATGAGTATGGTAATATTTATTTCAATTACCATATCCTATCCCCTGCCTCAACCCCTAAACAAAACCAAGGCTCAGACCCTAATTAATTCGTCAAGCTGTTAGGCCAATGCTATGGACCTAAGCCATCCCATTCTCCTCCACAATTTGATAAATCTCTAGCTCTTAGTAATAGATTTATTCCCCTTAATTCCTTAGAGACCTCAACTCCATCCACAAGTCATCACCCCCACCCCTTGTCTAATATGGAAATGAAGAACTCAACGACATCGAAAACCTCAATTTTTAACTTATAGAAATCTCATGAAGCTACGACTTACCCAACCCCTCAAGAACCCATCCCACCAGGACTCATTGCTTCTACTAAAAGGAATAAACGAGATTGATTTAGAATCTCTATATCTACCTAACCTAGCTAAAAATTGAAAGGACAAGTATCCTAATTCCATCTTGGAACATCAAGTCAATTTTTTTAGTAAATCCATTCTCAAATTGTGGCAACAAGCTTAGGAATAATCCATTAGGTGTGTAGGCCTAGCCCATCAAAGAACTAACTAACATCCACAAAGACAAAATGAAAAATGGTAGGAAATCGAATTTACCAATTCTAGAGTAATTAGGAGACATTTTTGTGAACTTAGTTGAATCAAGTTAATATTGGAGGCGTTTTCCTCTTCTACCCCCACTCCTTCATGAAGATCATCTCCTAGAATATTTTAGGTTTGAACTACAAAGGAAAGTAGAGGCTTCCTAAGGAAAAATGTGTTTCATAACATCCCAACTTCCTGATGATCCAAGAAACCAAAACATCCAGAGATATTATCATCAAATTCATAGGAAAATGGGTAGGAAATGTCCATTAATTGCCATATATGCACAAGGTCATTCGGGTGGTCTAGCCATCATATGGAATTTTGATGAGGTTTCCATCCTCAATATGTTTGCCACATTCAGAATTCTCACAGTTCAATTCCAACCGGTTGGATCAGATGAAACATGCATTATGTCCAATGTTTATGAGCCCTCATTGCCCAAGGAAAAGGAAATCTTCCTTGACAGAATTCGAAAAACTATCCTCCTAATCAATCCAACCCCCTCAATTCTAAGTGGGGGCTTGAACCTAATAAAATCATTAGCAGAGAAAAAGGGTGTTTGTAAACTTGAAGTTGAAGTTACCCACTTATGGGAAGTTATGAACTATTCCTATGCGGTGGATCTCACCACCATCAATGATAGATACACTTGGAGAAATTGTCAAGGGTGAGATCAACAAGTAGTTTCGAGGCTTGACCAATTTCTGATTTTTGAAAGCATCATTTGTAGGGACATATTCATGGAAACCTCTATTATTCCTAGCCACAGATCCAACCACTAGTTGATCAAACTTGATATAGAAATTAAGGATTGACCTAAAAACCCACCATTCATAATGGAACATGTTTTTCTACCACACCCAAAGTTTTCATCAACTATTCAGGAATGGTAGAAAAAACTCCCTTGCACCAATGGATCAACTATGTACAAGCTCCAATGAAAACTTTACCACATTAAAACCCAAGATAAAACATGAAATAAAGAAAAATATGGCAACATTTGCAAGTTAAACAACTCCTTGAGGTGCAGATGGAGAACATATAGCAATAATCCATTATACATGGAAGGTCAAATGATCTCATACAAAAGGAGGCCAACATCATTTCACAACTGGAAGAGATGAGAAAGAAAGAAATCTCGAATAAGCTATTGAAAATAGGGAGAAAGGAACACAACCTTCTTCCACAACACTATGCTTCAACATCTCCATCACAATCACATTTCCTCTCTCTAAAAGAAAGATGGCTCTAAGGTCCAAGATCATCAATACATGGCCCAATAACCCAATGATTATTTTTAAGACATTTTAACAAATCTAAATGCCAAAAGATCAGAAGTGACCTGCAAAATCATGAAGCACATTCCACCTCTAGTCAACAAGGAGAAAAATGAGGCACTATTATAGAATATCATGATTGACCAAGAACAATATTTGTTGAAATATATTCCCCATAACAAGACTCCAAGACCTCATGGTTTCACAACAGAATTCTTTCAAGTCTACTAGACCATTGTAGGAAAGGACCTCGGCGAAGCAGTGGAAGAATCTCGAAAATCAGAAACCATTCTAAAAGCCTTGAATGTGACCTTCCTCACCCTAATCCTCAAAAAAGTGAAGGGAAGGCGCTAGTGGTTTAAAATCCATGGACCATATTTTTATGTAATTTTGTTTATAAGGTGATCACCAAACCCATTGCTAATTGCCTCAAGCCCATTTTTCTAAGGTCCATCCACACAAAATAATTCGATTATGTGGAAGGCCATCAAATTTTAGATGGTATCATGATCACACACAAAACTATCCATTCTTTGAAATCCACCAAAAAACTAGGCATGTTGTTAAATCTTGACCTCTCCAAATCCTTTGACAAATTCAAATGGCACTATGTTTTCTAAATCCTTTTTTCTTTTGGATTTGATTGAGACAATATATACTAGATCAAAAATCTTGTATCCTTAGTATTTTTCTCCATCTTACTCAATGGTTCCCCCACTGACCCTTTTTGGGCCACCCATGACATTAGGCACGAAGACCCCCTATCTTTGTTCATCTTCATTCTTGCTTCCAAAGGCCTAGATTGAGGCATGAAGTCTTCCATTTTGGAGAAAAATGTTAAAGGAAGATTATCTTGAGAGGACCTCCCTCTCTCACATTAGGAATTCGTGGATTAGAAATTGGGCATGGGTGTCCCAACAATCTAGGAAGACAAAGTAATATCTCAAATTTTAGAGGACTTCGCTAATGCTTCAAAAATGTAAATCAATAAGGAAATATCATAAGTCTTATTCTTCAACACTTGTTTGGTTGTACATTGCCACATCACCTAGCTTCTTGGTTACCAAATCAATAAAATATCCTCTAAGTACCTTAGCACCCCCTGGTTAACAATTCATTTAAACACAGCCCATGGAAAAATATCATCACAAAAATTAGCTCACTTGTTGAAAATTTCACTCGCTCCATATGGTTGGTCGAATTTTCCTTCTCATCAGTCTTGCGATCCATCCCCTTATACCATTTCTCTACTTTCATGGCACCTTCTTCTATTTTTAGCTCTATTCACAAAATAAAATTCTCATTCCTCTAGGGTGGAATCAAAATATAGAAAAAATGGGCCCTTATCACATGGGACAAGTTGTACAAACCCAAGCTACAATGAGGCCTTGGCCTAAGAGACCTATCAATTCAAGTGATAATTATTGGAGCCAAAACATGGAGTTAATGTATTCAAGGGGGATCACATTAGTGGAAACAAATATGGCATAAAAAATATGTAAGGAACATCCCTCTTTAATTGATCTGATAATGAGATCTAAGACAATTAATAAGGTATTACAGACTTATGTGCTTGGATTTGCCTATGTTATTTTATGCAATGGATCGATAAGATTGTGAAATACACAGACAAGGAAGCAGTAAAGGAGCATAATAGACTAACACACATAAACACAACAAATTTAATAAGGAGTTCATCCAATACTCTTGGGCTACATCTCCTGGTCCAGCCTTCAGTGGTGGCCTCTCTATTATGTCTTCAGAATAGAGTTTTACAATAGTGTGAGATAAACTTGAGTCTCAACACAGAACAGATACAACATCAAGAGTTTTCTTGAACCTCTCAAGCCTCTCTGAGTACACAAACTCTCCCAACGCTCTTTGTCTTTGTCTTGGCTCTGTTTTGGCACTGCCTTCCATATTGCCTGCCTCTGTTTGCTCTCTGTTTGTGGCTTTAAAGCCAATTTGGGCTACCCATTCATTTCTCTTTCTCGGCTTTCTATCTCCCCAGCCTCTGTTCGCTCAAATCCCTCTTCTAGCATTACACAATCATTGCATAACCCATAAAGGGGAGGTGGCCACCTATTATGCAATGTAAGAGTGCCTTGGGCCTTTGGAACCCCTGAAACAACTGCTCTCTGTTAACACAGATAAATGTATTCAAAACTGAGAAAATCCACCAAAACACAATCTTCCAGGCTTCAAATCTTCAAAAGTGTGCCCTATTATCCTATTGGGTCTGCCCTTAGTCGCTATGGCAAGTCGCTTTGGCCCTGCTCCAAGGTTCCCCTTTGTATTTTAGAAATACGTTAAAACTACGAAAATGCATTAAAAATGGCTTTTCCGCAGATCTCAAATCTTATGAAATAATATTGATAAAACCATCAGGTCCGGTTTATCGGGTCGAACATATACATGTGTATAGGCCTTGCCCCATAACATTTCTCTAATTTCGATATCACGATTTGATTAATTGCAATCGCATATCGCTCATGCCCCGGGCCATTGCAAGCACTCTTTGTAATCTCCGATAGCGATCCTGCAATTCAATGTGGGCCCTCGATCTACGCACTTGATCGATGGTCCTAGTTGACTCCACCGGTCGTCGTCGCAAGTGTTATGTAGTTTGTGCCAATATTTGCTGATTGCCACCACCGATTGTGATTCGCCGATCAAATCTAGATCATTGATCGGACTAATCTGATGGCTACTGTACATTCACTTGTTCAAACCTCTAATACTCTATTTTTCTTTTTTTTCATGTGTTTTTGGCCTCCCGATAGTGTTTTTCCGCCATTCTGAAAGGTTTTCTCATGTGATTTTTCTAATCTTTGGCATGATTTTTAGAGATTTCAAGACTTAGAGAGTGTTCTGGATCCATTTTGGATCACACCTTCCCAGTGAAAAAGTCTTTTGGACCACCAAAAGTCGTTTTCAAGCATCAATCAAGTGAGGATACAACTCCCTCACTTGCCCAATCTCGATCCATTTTGCACTGTTGGGTTTTGCACCTTTGAGTCCAATTCTAAGGTACTCAACATCCCCTCTGCATGTGGTTCTCACCTTCCTATCCAGAACTGCATCTTCCTATAGCTCATTGAGATATTCAGGCAACAAATCATCAATGGAAGGCCATTGAATTTGCTCTTCGGGATCTTCAATTAATGAAGGTTCAAATAGTCTTAGGTTTTCTGCATTCACCACTGAATAGATGTGCATGTATGCTGGCAAATCAAGGTGGAAAGCATTCTTACCACTTTTCTCAAGTACCTTAAAAGGCCCATACCTTATTGGCTTCAGCTTCTTTCCTTCACCTTGCATTATATTCTTGCTGATATACAGCCAGACTTGATCACCAACTTGGAAGCTGTGCTCCACCCGATGCTTATCATGCCTTGTCTTGTACTTGGCTTGGCTCTTTTCCAGTTGTTTCGGCACTGCCTGGTGAATTTCTTGGATCTGTTCAATGAACCTAGTTTCTTTGTCCACATCACTGTGTCCAACAACTACTATGTCTTTTTCAAAGACGAAATCCAAGGGAGACTATGGTATAAATCCAAGCCAAGTCTCAAAAGGAGATATTTGTGTAGAAGAATGCTTAGCATGGTTGTAAGCATGTTGCACATAACATAAATGTTCATCCCAAAGCTTGGGATGCTTGTTGTAATAACCCCTGAAAAACTGGATCACTGTCCTGTTGACCACCTCTATTTGGCCATCTGTTTGTGGATGAAAGGTTGTGCTCTTCTTCAGTCTACTTTCCATCAACTCCCATAGACTTGACCAAAACTTCCCAACAAATCGGGAATCTCGATCAGATACTATGGAAGTGGGTAACCCAAAATGCACCCAGACATGCTGAAAGAAAAATTTCGTTGCTTGTTCAGCTATAATTTGCTTGTTACAAGGTATTAAAATGCACATTTTGCTGAACTTGTCCACAATAACATATAAATAGTCATGACCTTTTCTAGATTTTGGCAATCCCCCAAAAGAGTCCATGGAAACACTTTCCCAAGGATGAGAAGGAAATAGAAGTGGAGTGTACAAGCCTAGTTTCTATTGTTGGGCTTGCTTTTAGCACACATGATACACCCTTTAATATATCTAGAAACTATTTCATGCATTTTTGGCCAATAGCAGAATCTTTGCAGTTGTGCAACTGTTTTACTTACACCAAAATGACCTGATATCAGAGAAGTATGTGCTTCCCGAATTATGTTAACTCTTTTAGTTTTTGGAATGCATAGCTTTCCCAAATGATACAAGAGTTGGTGCTTAACATGATAATCCAATTCTTCTACTTGTTTGCCATGACTTAAAGTTGCATATACATCTTTAAAATCAATATCTTGAGCATACTGTTCAATGTAGCTTTCATGCATTATTGCTTTACGCTTAAGTATAGTTGATGCATTTATAATTGGTCTAGACAACATATCTACAACTTTATTGTGCATGCCCTTCTTATATCTGATGACTAGATGAAACTATTGTAGGAAGCCCATCCACCTATAGTGTCTTGATTGCTGCAATTTATTTTGTGAGTGCAAATATTGAAGTGGTTGATGATCCATATGTATGACTGTTTCTTTGCCCATTAAGTAATGTTTCCACTTTTTTACACTCTGTACTAATGCATACAATTCTTTATCATAGGTGGGATAATTAACTATAGTAGGATTAAATGTCTCAGAATGCTAGCATATGGGTTTACCATGTTGCATCAACACTGCTCCCATGGCATATTCACTGGCATATGTTTCAATCTCAAATGGTTGTTGAAGATTTGGCAATGCTAGTATTGGTGCTGTACTAATTTTTTCTTTCAAGGTGTCGAAGGCTTTCTGTTGTTTTCCTCTCCAATGAAACACCTTGTTCAATCCTGTCAAAGCATGTAAGGGAGATGCAATTAAGGAAAAGTTAGCAATAAACTTTCTCCAATACTGTGCTGCTCCTAGGAAGCTTCTAAATTCTGTGGTAGATTTGGGTTTAGGCCAGTTTACGATGACTTCAACCTTAGAGGGATCTATCTTCAATTCACCACCCCCTACAATATGACTTAAATAATTTAAAGATGTTTTGTAAAATTCACAGTTTGATAATTTAACATAGAGATTTTCTTTTTTCAAAACATCTAGAGTCTGCTTTACATTCTTCAAATGTTCTTCCCATGTTTTACTAAAAACAAGAATGTCATCCAAATATACAATTACAAAATCATCAATACAAGGCCTGAGTACATCATTCATAACTCTCATGAAAGTGGCAGGAGCATTAGTTAAGCCAAAAGGCATAACTAGCCATTCATACAGCCCTTGATTTGTTTTGAAAGCAATCTTCCATACATCTTGCTCTACTACTCTGACCTGATGGTAACCACTACGTAAGTCCAACTTGGAAAAGTAAACAACTTCCTTCAACTGATCTCCAATAGATCATTAATACGAGGAAGGGGATAACGATTATTGATCGTTATTTTTATTCAGTGCTTGGTAATCAATGCACATCCTCCACGGACAATCTTTCTTCCTCACCAACACAATTGGAGATCCACATGGTGATGTGCTTGGTCTTATGAACACTTTCTCGAGTAGCTCCTGTACTTGCTTCTTGATCTTTGCATTCTCTAAAGCGGATAATGTTAGGCCCCTATACTACTAGTGTAACCCCTTATTGTTATTAGTAAAACCCCCTTATTATATTGCTGTACCCATGTAGTCCCCATATTGTTACTATTGTTCCTCGTAGAAGCCCACTATTATTATTATTGTGCCCTTACATTATTATTGTTATGTCGGCTCTGATTATATTATGACCCCTGAGACTCCTATATATAGAAAGGATGTCTTTTCATTTGAATCATCCAAGAATTGTTCATTTATGTAATGTAAACAAGGTTTCCCCTCGAAGAGGCTAAATTCTAAGGCATTGATCTATCTTTTCTATCTTTTTGTGAGCTAGTTTCATAACATTTGGTATCAGAGCTTTGGATTCTAGGGTTTCGCTGCTCCAAACAGGTCATCATGGAATTTGTGCTATAAATTTTTTTCTGCAATGTCTCAGACACTAAAAAAAACCCATTTGGGCCGAAATCATTTTGAACCTCGGGTCCAAATTTCATAGATTTTCACACTATATTTGCGGAGATATGATCTAAGGAAGTTGGCCTTTTTGTAGACTCCCGAATTACATTCCAAACAGGTGACTTGGGGAAAATAGTCATAACTTTTGTTTTGAGCATCAGATTGAAATTTCGTAAGAAGTTATAGAAATAGGATGGATAGTAGTTTCCTGTGTATATTTTTCAGATCCTAAGGTCAAAATAGTGACATGTGGCACTTCATACAAGTTCGTTCTTCTGAAAAGGTATATAGTTAGGTCATCTTGGAAGATTGTGCATAACTCTTTCTTGGAGAATCTAAATTTCATCAGATTGGTGGCATTGGAAAGAGGATGCATAGGGCTACTGCAGGTCGCAATTTCAAAACTTAAATATTTGAAAGTATAGAGTTATAGTTGTTTCAAGATCGAGCTCCTAAAATCAAGAAAACGCAAGATGAGGATGTTTGATGGCAAGGATCCGGTAAATTGGATACTACATATGGAGAAATATTTTGATCTACATGGTGTACCACTATTACAAAAGGTATGTATTGCATCTTCATATTTAGAAAAAGATCAATTTTTATGGGATAAAGGGCTTTGTTCTCGTAAACAACTTGTTACGTGGTCAATTTTCATGGAGGAAATTATAGCACATTATGAGAATACAAAGAGAAACACCTTCTTTAGAGCAAAACCACAACCATTGGAAGGAAAAAGAGAAAAAGGTCTTTGTTACAAAGTGGAAAGAAAAATTATGGCAACAAGGAATTTTACCCCTCACAATGATTCGGATAAACAGGAACGCAACAACATACAGAGATAACCAAATACACAAAGATGCAGTGGAAATAATATTTCATTTCATTAATGTAAAACACTGAAATATGCTTACGAACAGTAATGGAAATAAACCATCTAGGGCGATGGTAGCTTATATCTGAGAAGAGATGTGGTGGTTACATGCCTCTAAACTGTGTTACAATGAGGCTAGAAGGCCTATTTATTGTTGAGAAACAATGGAAAACCCTTCACATCCCAAAACCTAACCCTAGAAGATGAAACGCCAAATTGTGGGCCCCGTTTTGGGTAAGTTGGTACCTCAACTTCTCGGGGTCATAACTTTGGCATACGATCTTCGTTTGACACGTACAATAGCTCGTTAGAAAGATCTATCCGAGCACTACAACTTTGGAAAAGGCAACATGGGTCCATGGAACCATGTTGCCCCCAGATTTCTGAAAAAACGTTGTTTAGGGCCTCAAAACGACTCTAGAAGTTCAGGACCTAAAAAACTGCTAAAAATAGTAAATTGTGCTACAATTTAGGAAACTGAAAAAACTGAAAGAGACAGTTTTGGGGGTCCAAATGGGATAGGTGGGTGGCCAAAAACATCCACCTAGATCATTCCTCCCCCTTAGGAAGCAATGGTTCCCATTTTATTGAGTTCCTCCCTAAGATGAGGAAGCTTTTGCTGAGCTGGGTCTCTGCTAAGCTGTTCTGCAATCTCTGATGTGTCCAGTAATGGTGGGAAGCATGGTTTACGAAGTATTGTTGCCTATAGCCTTGGTACTAGTGTAAGGACCATGTTGGAGTGGTCTGAGTTTCTAATGGGTTCTGGTAAGGCATTCTTTCTGTAGATGTAACCAAAATTTGTCGCCTACTTGAAACTTGTGTGGCACCCCTGTGGGTGAGGAGAAGTTGTTACTGTGTTCTATCATGACTGTATCCCTTTGCTGTTGCTGCTGCGTGGAGGAACCTTTTGCGGGGGTCATGGATGTAGCAACGATCTTCCCCTTACTTTGGGAGTGAACCAGACAGGAAATGAATTTCCTAGTCTGGGAGATGAGTTTGCTGCCTTTCTTGGCAGTGATCAAAGAGGTGGCAGTAGGTGGGGCTACCTCCGGTATCCTGTATAATGAATTATCCAAAGAAATAATGATAGTGTGAGGCCTTGACTCATACACAGCATGTCGCCTCCACAAGTATGGCTGGCCTAATAGTACATCGCAAACATCCAGAGGTGTAACATCACACAATACCTCATCTGTGAAGGGCTTGATGTTGTAGGGAAGGCGACACTGCTGGCAAACTTTGAGATCCCGTCCTTCGTGAAGCCACCCGATACTGTATGGCTGTGAGTGTGGTGTAGTCGGTAGGCCCAACCGCTTCACGACCTCTGCTGAAACGAGGTTCTTTTGGCTACCAATGTCGACAATGAATTGCAGCGGTGAACCCTTCACCCACATCTGTGAGTGGAAAAGATGCTCCCCCTCCTCTGGGTCTTCAAGCTCATTCTTCTGGATCTTGGCCATGGCAACAGTGGCACTGGGCTCCATAATCAATGATCTTCTTCCCTTTGCGATTCCCCTTGTTGTGTTCTAACTCAGGGTCGGAACATGCCTCTGATTCGGAAGCCTTCAACTCGGCCACTAGTGACTGCTTGGTCCGACACTCACTTGTGTTATGAGTGGAACTCTTGTGGAACTCACACCACTTTCTTGTGTCCTTCTTCAACTTCGTGGTTTTGTTCTTTTCTTGCAGGTTCAACGGGTTGTCTTGGGTCACCCCGCCTTGGCTTTGTCCTTTGGTCTTTGGATTTGCAAATCCAAAGTCTCACTTCTTTTGTTTGAACTTTTGCTCGATTTTGACAGCATATCGGTATGCCGTGCCGAGCGAGAAGATGTTCAAGAACTCTATCTCTTCCTGGATGTATCTATGTAGGTAGCCACGGTATTTGAGTACCAGATGCAGCTTAGAATCCTTGAGACCCAACTATGTGCGAAGGGTATGAAAAATGTTGGTGAACACCAGCACATCTTGGTCCCTTCCCTGCCGCAGCATAGTCCATTTGATGTATTTTTCCTCATAGCTTTTTTCAGGGTAAACTGTTCCTTGATGGCATCCCAGAAGGAATCCCAAGTGGGTGCAGCTGAAAATAGTGAGCCCGTGCCTTCATCCTTCTACTCGCAGTAGGTTTCCCACCAGTCCTTGATGTTGGGGGCTACTTTGAGAAGAATGAAAACAATCTTTTCCCAACTTGAAAATTCATGAACAGAAAAATACCCTTCTAGCAGATTTAACCATTTATCTACGACATCTGCATCTATCTGACCCTCGAATATGGGGATTTCAAAATTAACTTGTACGTTAAAGGGCGTGGCATTTCTAGAGTAGCTGCTGGAAGCTGATGCGTTGCTTCTGGGTACTTGTTGAAGGATTTGGGCAAAGCTATACATCATGATGTTCTGTTGTCACTCGAGGGCTTCTTCGAGCAAGATTTTGATAGAATCTCATTCCCCCTCGTCTTTCTTCTCATCCACCATGGGAGGCCATCGAGATTTGTGAGGCTGGTCTTGCAAAGGTTTGACCAGTTCAAGCCCTAACTCCTTATATCCCGACCTTGTTGGGGACATGCAAAGAAAAACTGAGAAAAAGCAAACCACTCTGATACCACTGATCCAGATTTAAACAAGAACACAACAACATACAGAGATAACCATATACAAAAAGAAGTAGTGGAAATAATACTTCATTTCATTAATGTAAAATACTAAAATATGCTTACGAACAGTAATGGAAATAAACCAACTAGGGCGATGGTAGCTTATCTATGAGAAGAGATGTGGCAGCTACATTCCTTTTAACTATGTTACAATGAGGCTTGAAGGCCTATTTATTATTGAGAAACAATGGAAAACCCTTCACATCCCAAAACCTAACCCTAGAAGATGAAATGCCAAATTGTGGGCCCAGTTTTGGGTAAGTTGGTACCTCAACTTCTCGGGGTCGTAACTTTGGCATACGATCTCTGTTTGACAAGTACAATGGCTCGTTAGAAAGATCTATCCGAAAAATACAACTTTCAGAAGGGAAAAATTTGTCCATGGACCCATGTTGCCCCCAGAGTTCCCAAAAAATGTCGTTTAGGGCCTCAAAATGGCTCTGGAAGTTCACGACCCGAAAAACTACTAAAAATAGTAAATTGTGCTACAATTTAGGAAACTGAAAAAACTGAAAGAGATAGTTGTGGGGGTCCAAATGGGATAGGTGGGGTGGCCAAAAACATCCACCTGGATCACACAACTTTAAATATGGAAGTGTTGTTTCTCCTAGCCTTCCACAACCTACAAGGGTTACACCACAATAATTGGAAGAAAAAAGAGAAAAACGACTTTATTACAATTGTCATAGAAAATGCACTAAAGGTCATAAGTGTGCTGAGAAGAAATTATTTTACATAGAGTATGATGAGGAGGAATAAAAGGATCAATAAACATCAAAAGAATAGGATATACGCCAAGACCTAACTGTAGAGAAAGATGAAATGAATTCGACCATATCTTGTAAAGCACTGGCAAGAATTACCACTCCTCAAACTCTCAAGATAGAAGGACATATCAAGAATTAAAAGGTTCAAGAATTGAAAGATCACATCAAGAAATAAGAAATGAATCCAACCATATCTTGTAATGCATTGGCCGGAATTACCACTCCTCAAACTATCCAGATAGAAGGACATATCAAGGAAAAAAATGTTCAAGAAGTGAAAGATGACATCGAGCATCAAGAAATGAATCTAACCACATCTTGTAAAGAATTGGAAGAAATTAGCACTCCTCAAACTCTCAAGATAGAAGGGCATATCAAGAAGAAAAAGGTTCAAGCAATGAAAGATCACATCGAGCATCAACAACAAGCTCTCCAACTTTTAAAGGATAATGCCACTTTGGTGCAAAATCGAATGAAACAATAGGTAGATCAACATCGTAGTGAAAAATGTTTTGATGTAGGTGATTGGGTATTTTTACTGCTACATCTCAAGCAAGCTATTTATGAGAAGGAAATGTTGAAAATACTACATGCACTTAAGAAATGACGACCTTACCGAATGGGAAGACACTTCAAGGTAAAAATGGATCATGATAGTCTTAAATACTTTTTAGAACAACTATTATCTTTAGAAGAACAGAAAAAATGGGTCACAAATATGTTGGGTTATGACTTTGACATCATCTATAGAAAAGGGAAGCAAAATTTTGTTGCAGATGCATTCTCAAAAAAGGATGAGGATGTGGAAGCATTGTTTTGTGTTATTTCTATTATCCCACCAGATTGGATAAACAAAGCAAGGGATGAATGGAAGAAGGACGAAGAAGTATGGCCACTCATTCAAAAGTTTCAGAAGATCCCAATTCAAACAATATTGCCAGAACTTGAAGAGGAAGGAAAAATCATATTGGAACTTGGAGCAGTCACAGAAATAAGAACCTGACAGCTACGAAATCGATCAATTTCAGAGTATCTCATCAAGTGGAAGAAATTACCCACTGAAGATTCCACATGGGAGGACAAGAATTTTATACAGAAGCATCAAGAACTACTCAAGCATTGAGGACAACACTTTTTGAAGGAAAGGGGCATGTTAGGCCCCTATACTACTAGTGTAACCCCTTGTTGTTATTAGTACAACCCCCTTATTATATTGTTGTACCCATGTAGTCCCCATATTGTTACTATTGTGCCCCATAGAAGCCCACTATTGTTATTATTGTGCCCTTACATTATTATTGTTATATCGGCTTTGATTATATTATGACCCCTTAGACTCCTATATATAGAAAGGAGGTATTTTCATTTGAATCATCCAAGAATTTTTCATTTGTGTAATGTAAAGGAGGTTTCCCCTCAAAGAGGTTTAATTATAAGGCATTGATCTATATTTTCTATCTTTTTGTGAGCTGGTTTCATAACAGATAACCTGTACATTCCGATGTTAGGCAATGGAGCATCTTGATGCAAATTAATATCATGTACAATTTCCCTTTTGGGTGGCCAACCTTTAGGTTCTTGAAATAGGATATCATATTCTGAAACAAATTTTTCTAAATCAGCTTGTTCTTTAGCATCACAGCTGTTATCACTCAAGAAAAATTTCTAAATTGTTCACATCAGTTCGATTGTTTGCCAAAGGGTTGGTGTCAATTTTGGGTCTAGTCTTTTCATCTGGTTTTAGAGTCTAAATAGTTTGAATAGGAGTCTTGTTAAGAGTATTGTTGGTATGTATAAAGGGGTCAATTCTCTATTTTAGTCTATCATTGGTCTCACATCTCACATGGATATCATATGTCCAAACTCATTTCAAAGCCAAAATTGTCTAGGTGATTTCGTAGCGCCTGTAATCATTTCAAAGTGGTTTTGCAGCACATAAATCCTTTTTAGCAGTTTCGCAGCGCAACATGTTTTAGGTGATTTCGTAGCGCATAATTCATATTTTGCACTGGCTGCGCTACGAAATTGGGGATTTGTTCGAATCCATAGCCATTCTTTCACAGCTTTCATATCCATCAAAATCCATCAACAATTGTCAGCCTATACACTTCGTCTATCATATCCGACCGCTTATCCTCATCATTAGGTCGTTAGGTGTCTTGGTACTGGCACATATTTGCAGTTGTATTTTACTCAGCGGTTTTGGTCATTCAATCAGGGTTTTCTAATGCGTATCATGCGCAAAGACAATTTCTTAATCAGGATGTAGAACAAGGGTGTGTTTGCCATGTCTATTCCTCGGTGGGTTCTTGGTGCAGGTCCTATGGTTCATAAAGCAAATGGCACCGAGAATTGCCTGATGTTGACAAAGACTCTGGAATGGACTAAAGCAGACCAGCAAAAAAAGAACAGCCTGAGCTGGTTGTCTTGAACATGCAAATGGATGGGGAGCTAGATTGGAGTGAAATGGAGTTCTTGATTAAGTGGAAAGGACAGTCATATACGCACTGTCAATGGCAATCTCTGTCTGAGCTTCAACATCTGAATGGTTTCAAAAAGGTGTTAAACTATATGAGGAAGGTGGAGGAGGAACGAAACCATAGGCGGTTACCTGGGCAAGGGAATAGAGCTAATATTGGTGGTGGAAATGGTGATGCTGGTCAAGGTATTGTTGGTGCAGGGCAATTGATAAGGAGAAATGCTGAGAATGTAGCTGCTCGTTTGGAAATCCAGGCTGCACGTCTTGAAGCACATGTCGAACAAATTTTTGATGGTGTTGATGATGCAGATGGTGCAGAAGATGTGCCGTTTGATGAACTTGTTGGGATGCAAGGGCCTGTATTTCATTTGGTTGAAGATGCCATTACGGTTTTGGCCAGCAATGCAATTTTTCTCGGTGTCGTGATTTTCCTTCCTTTCACCTTAGGGCGGATAGTCCTTTTCATACTCTCTCGACTTGTGGTAACAAATACTAGTACAATACTTACAGCAGGCATTTCTCCCTTGGACTCAGCATTGGCTTTAGCTAATATGACGGTGCAGAATACATTGAACTCTGTTGCAAATTTATCAACAGAAACTCGAACAGACTTCGTATTCAGTCAGGCCGGAGAGGCACGTGCAGAGCATCTAATACCAAATGTGACCCATTCAGATGCGGCTTCAAATATTCTTACAAATGAAAGTCCTATAGATCTGTTAACAGTAGCAGGGGTTGCTGCCTTGCAGCTTTCTGATATGGCTACTCTTGCTGTAGGTTACATGGTTATATTTGGTCTGGTTTTTTGTTATTTTGGACTTATAGCTTTGATCCGCTATAACAGGGGAGAACCTTTGGCTGAGGGTCGGATCTATGGAGTTGCCTCTATAGCAGAGGCTATTCCTTCTCTTGCCAGACAGTTTTTGTCTGGTGTAAACTATTTCATGACAATGGTGAAGGTTGCTTTCCTTTTAGTGATTGAGCTGGGGGTTTTCCCTTTATTGTGTGGATGGTGGCTGGATGTTTGTACTATCAGTATGCTTGGAACAACAATTGCTCAGCGGGTGGCTTTCTTCTGGTCTTCACCACTAACAAGCTCTTTGTTACATTGGCTTGTGGGGATTGTATACATGTTACAGATAAGCATCTTTGTTAGCCTTTTACGAGGGGTTCTTCGGCCTGGAGTTTTGTACTTTCTCAGGGATCCTGCTGATCCAAATTATAATCCCTTCCGTGATCTCATTGATGACCCAATACATAAGCATGCGCGGCGTGTCCTGCTATCTGTTGTTGTTTATGGAAGCTTGATTGTAATGCTCGTATTTTTGCCAGTCAAGGTTGCAATGTATTTTGCACCTTCAATTTTCCCTCTAGATATATCAGTTTCAGATCCATTTACTGAGATAATGCAGGATGCAGTGATTCCATCCATGAGTGCGTTGGTAAAGCCAAAGCTTCTAAGGCACCAAGACAAAGATGTCAGGCTCATTGTTGTTACTTGAATTAGTGAAATCACTAGAATAACGACACCTGAAGCACCATATAATGATGATTTAATGAGGGAAATATTTCAGTTGATTGTTGGAAGCCTTCAGGGACTAGATCAAATGAATAGTCCCACATTTGGAAGGAGGGTAACAATTTTAGAAACTGTCGCAAAAGTCAGGTCATGCGTTGTAATGCTGGACCTTCAGTGTGATAATCTCATCCTTGACATGTTTCAACATTTCCTTGCCAGTGCTAGTGAGAATCACACTGAAAACGTATCTGCTTCAATGCAAACAATTATGAGTTTGGTTTGAATGAGAGTGAAGACATATCACAACAACTGTTATCTGTTTTACTGAATAACTTGAGAACAGACAAGCAAAAAGCTTCACCAGCTGCCCTTGCACTAGCTGTAAATGTTGTTAAACGCTGTGCAGAAAAGTTGAGGCTAATAATCATGCTCATTTACAGGTTGTTCCCATAACCTTGTCCAAAGCATCAACTATGCGAAGTGAATTTTTAAAGGCAGGGAAGAAATTAGGATTTGAGTTTGATGTGATTAGACCTGGAGAGAATGATATTGATGTCAGAATGTCATGGAAGAAAGTATTACATGGAGGAATGGGCTATTTCTTTGTGGAGATCTCAGAGGGAACTATATTAGCACATCCCCTTGCACCTGAAGAGAGGATGCCTATACAATTTGGACGTGAGGTATTAACCAGATTCATACAGTTATATTTGGAACAGTCAATGGTGTTATTGGTGTCATTGCATCTCTTCCTCAGGAGAAATATCTGTTTCTTGAAAAGTTGCAAGCAAATCTTATCAAAGTGATCAAGGGAGTAGCATGCTTAAGCCATGAACAGTGGCGATCATTTAGCTATGAAAGGAAGATTGTGCTTTTGAAATTACACAGCAGTTTCGTAGCGCGCTACGAAACTGCTGTAGCTGCATGTTACAATTCAGTTGATCAATTATGATTGACAAAGCGGAAAATCTTTTTGAAAGGTTTTGTCATCACACAGGTACATGAAAATGGTGGACAGCACATCAAGGATGTGGCAGTCTGCTCTATTTTGGGTAATTAAAGGATAAAGGACATGCTTCTTTGGATTCGAACATTTTGAGGTAAACCAAAGACCAGTAAAACAGGGATAATTTCCTATGTTTCAGGATAATGGAAAACGTGTGACATTGAAGAGCAACATGAAGCATTAAAGGTCCATCACAGCCACCGCCAAAGGGAACCAGATGTCAGAGAACGAAAATGATTGTAGACCAAGGCTGTTATGGAGTTAGAGTCATAGTTGATTTAGATCTCTAAAAACTCCAGTCAACACTTTGTTGTATTTATTAAGTAGTTAGAGTTTAAGAGTTGTCAGTAATAGAATTAGTTTTCGAATTCCCCTCATGCTAGAGGAGGAATCTCGATCAGTTAGAATAAGAGCTCTATATATAGCTGAAACAGAAATGTAATCAGGGTTGGAAATTTTATGAAAAAGCTGGTATTTGGCCTATGTAAGACTCATTTTCAATAATATACATGCTGAACTTTACTTCTCAGGATTCATGAAGGATTTTTTATGTTCAGAATATGTGATGTTGTCCTTTTCTTAATTCTTACAGTGGTATGGATGTATAATCACTTAGAATTCACTGAATGTGCTCTGACTTCCTGTATACATTTATAAACTGTGTGGTCCCATATGAGTTTATGTTCTGAATGTTTAAATGCTGAATGCCCTGACTTCCATGTAAGGTTGAGTTCATTGTTATATTGAGGTGTTGTTGACTCCATAAGCCCAATGGATAGTTTTGTTTAATGTGTTTCCAACATTCATATTTTTCACAGTTGTTCTATAAGAGTTAGCCATCTTATCTTTAATCAAAATCATTAACCCATCAAGAGAGAGCCCTCTCAGGTTGAGGAGACTAAGCCTCAGCCTAAAGTCGGTTTGAAATAGTTACTTGAAGTCTTCCTGGTCTGCAGCCTTCCAGGGCTTGATTTTGAGATAACAACAGCCTTCCAATACATTGGTTTTATCAGGTTTCTTTTCCTTTACAACCATCAATAAAAATTTCTTGCATGAATTTACAATTCTTTTCATCTGCATTGAGTTTATGAGAGTATAATTATTTTTGAGTTTATGAGCTCTTACAATATGTTCTATTCCATCTTTAACGAGTTGATACTTATTTTCAACTCTATAGAAAATGGCTTTTATATCATACAAGTAAGGACTTCCTAAAACAATTCCACATATATCCAGGGGAATGATATCTAACTCAACCTCATCTACAAATGTTGACCCAAAGGAAAACCTAAGTTTACATTGTCTAGTCACTTGTAGCTTTGCTTTATCACATACCCAACCTAATGGATATGGCTTCTTGTAAGGTGTGGTTAGTAGTCCCAATTTCTTTACAATTGCTTCAGAAATCAAGTTTACTTGTGAGCCACTATAAAATAAAGTATCAATCTTTTCATGCTTGGAAATAACTCTAATATGAAAAAGCTCATGTCTTTTCCTCTCATTTTCTTCACTATCAATAGTTTGTGCAGAATTACTAATAGATGCTTACGAATTTTTACCTTTTATACCTGTAGCTGTGATTTTTGTTTCATCACCTAAGTTTGACCCCAAATGTTTTTTTATAGCAGCAACTGTCTTCTTCTTCTTGCCATTGAATTTCTTGGGTTTCAGCTCCGGATGCAAAGACCAACAATGTTCATCATCATGTCCATCTTTCTTGCAATGAGTGCATGAAGGTTTGTCTTTCTGTACAACATTTTCCTTCCTCTCTTTCCATTTCTGCTTCCTCTTTTCCTTGTTTTTTCTTGCAGTGGGTTTTAATGATCCCCCAATCTCTGTGTTCACATTCTTTCCTCTAGCCTCTAGATGGGTAGCCTGAATAGATACCTCATCTATGCTAGTAGGGTTAAACACGAGAATGGTGTGCCTCAAATAGCTGCGTATACCACCTATATACTTCAACAAAGTTTCAGGTGAGTCTAAAGGAAAGCCTTGAATCAAAGCTCTTTTTCTAAATTTTTGGGTGTAGCTTTGTACACTTTTCCCCTTTAACTGGCGAAGAGTTTGCCAACTCATCATGGCTTAATGCATATAAGCTAGTGGATAGAACTATTTTTTAACTGCAGAAACAGATTCACTCCAGAAAGAAATAATTTTACCATGCTTCTTCAAGTCATCTTATGTCCTTCCTTCCCACCATACTAAGGAAGTTCCTCCAAGGCGTAGGCTGGCCAACTGAATTTTACTCCTGTCTGAATCAATATTCTACACCTTGCAATACAAATCAATCTGTCTAATCTAGTTATCTAGCTTCTATGCATTTAATTCTCCATCATATATTGGCAAATAAAATTTAACATCTAATTTAATCAAAGATGTTTTCTTCTTTTTATTTTCAGGGCTATCAGGAGGTGTGGATAGAGGAGCCGCTTTTCATTTCCCTTTGCCTTCAGAATGGTCATCTAGAAAATATTCTTCTATTCCTTTGTCTTGTTTGGAGGTTTAAGAATCTTCACTTCGACCTTTCTTAAATTCTTGATACATTTCTTCTACCATGGCTCTCATGGTCATGAAACTATCCATGAACTGAGAGTTCGATTCCAAGGGATTATCTTCTACCATTTTCCTCCTAAGATAAACTCTTTGTATTTATGGGTTAGCTTCAACCAATTCTCCTTCTCCTAGTTTGAGCTTTGACCTAGTTATCATTCACCAATCCAGCACAAGCTTGTCTAACCTTAGCAAACCTAAAGCTTTGATACCACTTGATCTGATAATGAGATCTAAGACATTTATTAAGGTATTACAGATTCATGTGCATGGATGTGCCTACGTTATTTTATGCAATGGATAGATAAGATTGCGAAATACATAGACAATGAAGCAGTAAAGAAGCATAATAGACTAACACACATAAACACAACAAATTTAATAAGGAGTTCACCCAATACTCCTAGGCTACATCTCCTAGTCTAGCCTTCAGTGGTGACCTATATATTATGTCTTCAGAATAGAGTTTTAAAATAGTATGAGCTCAACTTAAGTCTCAACACAGAACAGATATAACAACAAGAGTTTTCTTGAACCTATCAAGCCTCTCTAATTACACAGACTCTCTCAACGCTCTCTGTCTCTGTCTTGGCTTTATTTTGGCACTGCCTTCCATACTGCCTGCCTCTGTTTACTCCCTGTATGTGGCCTTAAAGCCAATTTGGGCTACCCGTTCATTTCTCCTTCTCATATTTCTGTCTCCCCAGCCTCTGTCCACTCGAATCGATCTTCTAGAATTACACAATCATTGCATAATGCATAAAGGGGAGGTGGCCACCTATTCTGTAATGTAAGAGTGCCTTGGGCCTTTGGAACCCGTGAAACAGCCGCTCTCTGTTAACACAGAGAAATGTATTCGAAACTGAGAAAATCCGCTAAAACACAGTCTTCTAGACTTCAAATCTTCAAAATTGTGCCCTATTCTCCTATCGGGTCCGCCCCCAATCGCTATCGCAAGTCACTTCGGCCCTGCTCCAAGGTTCCCTTTTGTATTTTAGAAATACATTAAAACTACAAAAATGCATTAAAAATTGCTTTTCTGCGAATCTCAAATCTTATGAAATAATATTAATAAAATTGTCGGGTCCGGTTCATCGGGTCGCACATATACATGTGTATAGGCCCCACTCCATAATGTTTCTCCAATTGCGATATCGCGATGCGATTAATCACAATCGCATATCGCTCATGCCTCGGGCCATTGCAAGCACTCTTTGTAATATCTGATAGTGATCTTGTGACGCAACATGGGCCGTCAATTTTCACGCTTGATCGATGATCCTAGTTGACTCGGCCAGTCGTCGTCGTAAGTGTTATGTAGTCTACGCTGATATCTACTGATTACCACTGCCGATTGCAATTTTCCGATCAGATCTGGACCATTGATAAGTGAGATCTAACGGCTACTATGCATTCACTTGTTCAGACCTTCGATACTCTGTTTTTCTCTGTTTTCATGTGTTTTTGGCCTCCCGATAGTGTTTTTCCACCATTCTGAAAGGTTTTCTCATGCAACTTTTCTGATCTTTGGAATGATTTTAAGAGATTTCAAGACTTAGAGAGTGTTCTAGATCCATTTTGGATCATTGGTAGCTTATATGCTCATCCTTCTCCCAAATAAGATCATCCATCTAGAACTTAGCCAAGAAAGGAATGCATTTGGTCCCACAACACTAATTTTGGGAAATCAAGAATGGCCAATCAATGTTGTTCTGGTAAGAATATTGGTAATATCTCTATAAACTCCAATAAAAAAAGGTTCTAGAACACCTACACCTCCACATGGTTGAGGTCAACCATCACAGAGTCAAGGACTATTGGATTACTTCAACATCTAGCCCAGATTGGAAACAATGGTTGCTACAAGAAATTTGAACCCCTAAGCCCCTTGATGAAATTTGGATAGATGTTTGGAAGAAACTTTAGCAAAGGCATATCCCCACCTCGACCTAGGAATATAGGTTAAGATGGGGCTATAGCCCATGAGGTATCTTCTCCATATGTGAAACTTACATCTTGGAAGCTAGTTATTAGATGATACCCAAAGATACCATCTAGAAGGAAAGAAAGTGACACAATATGAGACCACTCTGCGCATTATGAATCCCTCTAAGTCATAGTACAAAGAAACATCCAAGAATACATAGCTAATCAAGGATGGAATGAATAAGCCTGAAAAGCTACAAGAGAGGAAAATATCATCCTCTGAGCCTGACATCTCATTACTGGACCATCTTCTGCCTCAACCTCATATCCATCCACACCCGCCTCATCTGTCTCATGATGTCACAAATAGATAGATCAATGACTTAAAAATTATCCTCTTCGATGGGGGAACTTCCTTTACATTACATAAATTAACAATTCTTGGATGATTCAAATGAAAAAACCTCCTTTCTATATATAGGAGTCTAAGGAGTCATAATATAATTAAAGACGACATAACAATAATAATGTAAGGGCACAAAAATAACAATAGTGGGACTAAACTGACAATAACAATGAGGGAATATACTAGTATTATAGGGACCTAAACTTCCCCTCTCCTTCAAAAAATTGTTGTCCTCAATGCTTGAGTAGTTTTGGATGCTTCTGTGTAAAATTATCATTCTCCCATGTGGAATATTCAGCAGGTAAGTTCTTCCACTTGATGAGATATTATGAAATTGATCGATTTCATAGATGTCAAGTTCTTGTTTTTATGACTGCTTCAGGTTCCAATATGATTTTTCCTTCCTCATCAAGTTCTACAAATATTGTTTGAATTGGGAGCTTGTCACCTATAACCTTCTTTAAGCATGAAACATGGAAAATTGGGTGCACTTGAGAAGATGCAGGAAGCTCCAATTTGTATGCCATAGTACCAATATTTTGCAACACATTGTAAGGACCATAATACTTTGGTGATAATTTATTATCCTTCTTAGCTTTCTTTCTTGATAATTATATTCTGCGCCAAAGTGAAGTTATCCTTTAAGACTTGGAGAACTTGTTGTTGATGATCGATGTGATATTCCACTACTTGAACCTTAGATTGATTGTCCAAGACTTTTAGGGATCTGTAGAAATATATGATTTTGATGTTTGAACCTCTAGTTAACATAATTATGAAATTATGCCCCGTTGTTATTTCTTTAGAAGATTTGTCATGCCATTAGAGCTGATTATCTTTCTTGGTTTCCCTGTGATACCCCTTAATTCAAATTCCTTTCCTTCCCAAAAAAAATTCAAGAAATGTTCATGAAAAATAAAAGCTATCTACCCAAAGATTGTAACTATTGGGCTCGTAGTACAACCTCAACACCGCCCATTGGAATGGAAAGCATTAGACTATTCAATAAGTGTTCTCCCATGGATAACTTTATATTATGGCACTTTCCAGAGAAATTTATGGTTCCTCCATTTTCAACCATCAATTGATACTCTGGTGCTGGATATAGGAAGCAATTCAATTCCTTGACTATCTTACAATGAATAAAATTATGGGTACTACTCGAATCAATCAACACTATTACCTTTTTCTTCTTGATATGTCCTTCTATCTTGAGAGTTTGAGGAGTGGTAATTCCTGCCAATGCATTACAAGATATGGTCAGATTCATTTCTTCATTCTCTAGGGTTGATTCTTGGTGCATATCCTCTTCTTTTGATGTTTCTTGTTCCTTTTCTACCTCCTTTTCACAAACTATGTAAATTAATTTCTTCTCAAAACACTGATGACCTTTAGTGTATTTACTATCACAACTGTAACAAATCCATGTTTCTCTTTTCTCTTCCAATTGTTATGGTGTCAACCTTGTAGGTTGTGGAAGGCTAGGAGCAACAACACTTCCATCTTTATATTTGTGAGTGGTAGGCTTCCTTGTTGCCATAATTTTTCTTTCAATTTTTCTTACCAACCTGAATGTCTTCTACAATGAATCATGTTCCCAAAGGTGAACCTCATGTTGTATGTTATCCTTTAAAGTCCCTATGAATATATCAATAATATGCTCCTCTGGAATATCATTTACCCTTATATCCAATTTTTGGAAGTCCTCAATGTGCTCTGACATTGAACCCTTTTGTTTGAGATTTATCAATTGGATAAAGAAGGTGTTTGTCTTTGTATCCTCATAATGTGATATCATTTCCTCCGTAAAAATTGACCAAGTGACAAGTGGTTTATGAGAACAAATCCATCAATACCATACAAACTGATTGAGTTCTAAATATAAAGTTTCAATTCATACCTTTTGTGTGTGTTGCACATTATGAAGATCAAAATATTGCTCCATTTGTAGTATTCATGTTACCGAATGCTTAACATCAAACTTCCTCATATTGATCTTTGTAATATGGTGGGTCTTAAATCTAACATTAGATTCTATGAAATCATGATTAAAATTTCCTTTGTTCTCATCATGAGTTTCATCTAATACCTTTTCTCCATTAGGAAGCATTTCTTGTAGCAACTTTGTCAAACCTTCCTTCAAACCTTCCAAGTCTGCTTTTAAACTATTCTTCAAATCTTCCATGTCTGTAAACTATTCTTCAAACTATCCATCTTATATTCCCTTTCATTTTTGGTTACTCTTTGTGAGAGCAAAATTTGTTGCACTTGGTCTCGTTATTTTGATATATCATGTTGCATTTCTTCCTCTTCTTCATGCATCATAGTATAGCTTTATGGTTTCTTACTAGGTGTTTCTATTTTCTTGTTTCAAGGCATTTTGAAATCAAACAATGATATCTATGCTTCACTATTCCATTTGAATCACTCAAACTGATTTTTTCAAACAAAAATTATGCAATTTTTAAAATAATACACACATTTTTCTTGCTTTTAGGAGGTCTATCTTGAAACGATTGTAACTATATTTTAGATCTCCAAGTTCTGAAATTTCTTCCTATGTTAGCTCTTTGAGTCCTCTTTCCAACCGCATAAGTCTGATTTAGATTGGATTATTCAAGAAATATTTTGCCAAATCTGTCATGATGACTTGATTATGGACTGGTTCAGTAGAGCAAACTTATATGGGATGCCACATGTCACTATTTAAAATTTCAGCCTTGAAATTTCTACACAAAATCCTACATTCCATGCACTTTCCAACACTTTTTACAGAATTCAAATCATATGCTTGAAACTAAAGTTATGACGATTTTCCCTAAGTCACATGTTTGAGACCGAATTCTGGAGCCCACAAAAACCCTTACTTCATCAACACATATCTCTGAATATATAGCGAACCAAGATCTAAAATTGTTGAACAAAGTTCTCTATGATTTCAGCTCCACGTGGAAATAATTTAAGCTTCTAAATCCTTGTAGAAAAAGAGTTATGACGATTTTACCTAAGTCACCTGTTTGAGACATAATTCTTGAGCCCACAAAAATTGTAACTTCCTCAGAGCATATCTCCTAAAATATAGCAAACCAAGATATGGAATTTTTATACAAAGTTCTTTGAGATTTCAGCTCCACATTACAAAAATTTTAGCTTCTGAAGCATTGTAGAAAAAAATTATAACAAAAACTTGAAGCTGACCATTTGAAGAAGCGAAACCCTAGAATCCAAAGCTCTCATACCAAATGTTACACAACTAGCTCACAAATAGATAGATCAATGATTTAAAAATTATCTTCTTTTGGGGGGAAACCTCCTTTAAATTACATAAATGAAAAATTCTTGGATGATTCAAATGAAAAAACCTCCATTCTATATATAGGAGTCTAATGGGCCATAATATAATCAGAGCCGACATAACAATAATAATGTAAGGGCATAACAATAACAATAGTGGGCTTCTATAGGGCACAATAATAACAATATGGGGACTACATGGGAACAAAAATAACAATAAGGGGGATACACTCATAACAACAATGAGGGAATAAACTAGTATTATAGAGACCTAACACAATAGCAATCACTTTTATTAGATGTAATCCATATCCCATAAGACAATAAAATTACTAATTATGATACTTGTTAATAATCATTACTAAAATCAAATGATGACATATTTCCAAATAAGCATTCTTCAAGTTATGGGATAGGTTTAATGAATATAATGATACTAAAATTATGTTTGTAGAAAATTGGCAAAGATATATTCCAATAAGTGATGATGAAAATTTATATTTTATGGAGTGCGACTGATAAGGGAGAGAACCATATATGTTTTTGGATTAAAATGCAACATTTTTATTTTTTTCCTATATTTAAAGTACACATATATTATACAAAAAAGGGTTATATAAAAACTGTCAACTATTATATATTTAATAACCAGGGATCCTAGTTTACTAATTAAAATGAAAGTTGCATAGGCTAAACAAAAAATGTTTACCATTACAACAATAAAAGCTAATAAACTAAATATCTAACCAAAATTAACATGCCTAGCCAATACATAGTCATATCATGTAGTTGTGGTGATAGTTTCCACATTAGGAGGAGTGCTATTCTTTAGGGGTGGCCCCTAGTATTTGTCTCCAGGCTTACGATCAATCTAGATAACCTTGCATACATCCTTTTTCCCACTTGGGCTTCATAAGGATATCAAGTTCAAAGGTGGCTAAAGGATTTATAACAAGAAAATAATCAACCTAATCCACTTCAATGACATTTGGTAAAGGCCAAGTTCTACATTGTTCTTAGAGTTCACAAAATGTGTAATGACCCATAATTAAAATATACATTAATTACATCAATTTATTCGATTAATAATCAATACACAAACTGTTCAAATAAATGGCATAGAATTTTTGAAAACCATGAGCAAGAAGACTTACTTGTAGCAACAATATACCTTGTGATTTCAGAGTTGTAACACTACCTAGATCTTGGTGACCACAATAAATTTTTGGAGATGAATCTACATCCAACCATAGGCTCAACTAGACATCATCTTTCTACAACTGGCCACCCCTAAGCCCTCAATTAACTACTACTTCCAGGGTATCCTTTATCTCACAACATGCTCCAAAAATAATGAATGAATTTTTCTCATCTCCCTTTTCATTCATTAAATAGAACAAACGATTCCAAAAATGGAAAGAGATTGGAAAGGGATCCGCATGCACACAATCCATGTGTGAACATGCAAATTTTTATTTCTTTATTTTAAGTTTACTTAATTCAACCTTTTTTCTTAATTTAATTTTTTCTTATTTTATTCGTTTTTACTTTTGTTAACTTTACTTATTGCTACTATTTGTATAGTTTATTTATATATATATATTTATTTAGAACTCCAATTATTATTATTATTATTATTATTATTACTATGTCGTATTCTTGATTTATTATTTATTTTCTATTCTTATTTTTTTTTCTCGTGGAAAAAGTCGTAATTTTCATTAATAAGAGAATATTACATTTTGTAGATGCTGAGCATATGCATTGTGTAAGGCATTGCCTATCCAAAACAAGTTTAAATGGTGGTATAATGCTCCATGCAGGGAGAAAACTGATCAAAAAAGAAAAAAAATTATGGTCTCTACGCAGAGAGAGTGTAGTTCAGCTTAGTTCTATATTAACATGTAGAAAATAACATAAATATTTACATATAATAAAAAAACTTCCTGATTCAAGTTGAGCCTTCAATTATGCTTCTGGATCTATGAACGGTCTATGATAGTGCTGATAGGTAACACCATCCTTCTCCTCATATATCAACCAAGTACCATCATCCCTGTGCGCTGCCTCCTTGGATAGGTGATCGACAACTGAGTTGTGCTCCTCGTGGAAAATGTGTCCCCTATAGTCACTCGAGCTCTCGTCAGAGGTGGAGAGGGTGGCTGGAGTGAAGCTTTCCCACGCTTCTTCTTTGCCTCTTTCTCATGTGCCTTGCCTACTTCTATTGTTGCTTGCTGTGGCTGATCTTCTATTTCCATTGCAGTCTGCGACTAGTTCTAAGGGTTTGAAGTACCTGATTCTTTTTCATTTGTCCTTTGACCCCCCTTGTTATTCAGGGGACAATCCCTGAATATGTGGCCAACCTTATGGAATCTTCGACATCTATAAGGCACTCCTTCGTAGTCCAACAACTGTTTCCAAGAGTATGTCCTCCATTTAATGGTGATGTGTTCTTGTAAGCCCCCTCTAGTATCCATATGCATCAATATCCTGGCATAGGCCATCTTGCCTATGGATTGGTAGGACTTGTCATACTCCATATACATGCCTAGGGAGTTTCCAATGCGACAAAAGATATCTTCGGACCAAAAGTGTAGTGGGAGCCCCAACAATCTAATCTAGATTGGGCCAACCCCTATCTGCTCTGTTTCTGGGTCAAAAAGTGGTGTCCATCTCTTCAGAAGGATAGGCATATGCTCAAAGTGCTAGTGTGAAGATGAAACCTAGTTTGTGTGGTCTGGCCTGGCAAACCTTAATGCAAACCAGCCTCTCACGAAGGTCTACACCTTAGGTATATCGGCCAAATGATGTCCCCAAACCTCAGAGGCCCATAACTTTAAATGGGCTGCAGAGTAGTTCTGGCCTCGAATTCTTCCAACCAATACTCTGTCCGCGAAATCCATTGTTTCCCTCAAATGTATGTCCTCCTTGAGCCTAAGAATGATGTCTTTAGCTTTATATCTAAAGCATCTAGATTTCTTGTGAGGCCTCTCTTCAGCTGTCGTATCCTCCCGACGATCAGAGCTTTCCCAGAGACGAGCGTGTCCTCAGGAGGAGGGGGAGGGGCAGAAGGGAGGGCATCCAATAAGGGAGGGATGTTCGAATAGCTATTGGATGGGGGGGCAGATGAATGTGGTGTGATCAAGGGTTCAAAGACAGCTATGGTGGATGAGCTAGGTAGTGTGAAGTTAAAACTGAAGGATGAAGGGAGGGGGGTTAGGCCAGCATAAGTATCCATAGGGTTAGGGTTAAGGCAACCTAAGGCAAACTCTAGTGAGGAAGGTGACGGTGGAGGGGTGGAAAGGGACGACCAGGTCCGGGGTTCAGCTGGCAGTATTGCCAAGTGGTCCAAAGGGCCCGAGAATGGAGGTAAACCGGCAATGGTTTCTATCAACACACAGCTAAACGGGGTCATGGCTTCCTCAGTAGCATGTAGAGTCGTCCAGATAGAGTCTTCCACCAACGGTTTGTCCGAGTAGTCAACAAGATTGAGGTCCATAGCTGTCGGGGGATGCAGGTCGCCAGCTGCCTGAGGGTAACCATCGAGGGAGCAAAAAGTAGGGCGGGTGGTAGTGTGACCAGAGACCTGAACACTGGGTGCGAAAGCAGGAGGGTTACAGGCGCAGTAACATCGGTAAAATCTTTGTTACAGTAGCATAAACGAAGGGTAAGAAGAGAAACCATCACTGTCGGGCAGCCAACATGTTTATGTTGTTTGCTGCCAGCTGCATTGTCTCGTACTGCAGACACGAGGCCCTACCCGTATTCGCCTGCGCGTTCCATCCTCTATTCTTATATTTCTTTATTATTTATTGTTTTATTTATTTATTTATTAATATTATTTTATTTATTATTATTATTATTATTACAGGGAATTACATAATCCCATTCTTTAAGTAACTTCATTCCGAAATTAAGTTGAATCATTTAACTTTTTATTATTTTATTTATTTATTTATTACATCATGTTTTCTGTACACCCTCTGGTGAACTAGTATACCAACATGCAGTGAAAGTTTACACATCACCGAGCAAATCCCAAGGAACCTCAAGTCATTTTTCCCAACTTTTAGAACCAAACATAAAGCCTCATCGGTTTGTACCTAGCCCCAAGGCCCAAACCTCATCTGCTCCAAGGAAGACACTAGGCTCAATACTCCAAGAGTCTCGAAAGGATGGCCCAACTCCCTCCACAATCACTAAGGTGCACAACCCCAGGCATCGAAGTCCTCACGCCTCCTCTAAACTTCAACATCCCAATCCAATATCAGGCACTCGACCTCCTCAAGATGGTCCCATAGCCCTTCAAGAGCTATCCACGACAAAAGAACTAATGGCATATGTAGTGTTGATTGAGTCTATCCCCAAACCATATGTTGTTATAGATTCTCCCTTACGGGTATGAGCTCCCATGAGATCATAAAATAAACTATCCCTCTTGGCCCATTTGTGGAGTTCTTGTAAATCACCACATCTTAATATGCAACCAATGCATTAGTTGTAACATCATAATAAAATAATTTGCATGCCAACTCTTGCATGCCATGATAGAACATAACATCATTGTTATCATAACATGTGATAGTAAAAACTACATGCTCATGCATGTCATAAAATCTGCATATGATTACCACAAACTTCACACTATGAAATATCATCATAAATTATAACATCAATGATATATCATAACATCACATAATAAATGGAATCACATGTCAATATAACCTCATATGATAACATCATAAATATGAAAATAATCTCAATACAATTAAAATATAGAGGAATGGTACACTATACACATTCTTATCATGATTCATTAGTATAAATCAATTTTATTTGCTTGTATAAACATTGAATACCAACTATGAAAATAAGATGATTCAATATCCATCTAGGATCTAGGTTATCTCATCAATACTATTAGTGTCATGCTTTAATCAAGATACCAATTATTTTTCAATAATCATTTCCTAAATCACACCATTATCCCTACATATCATTTTGAAATCCCCTCAACAATACTATGTTTCCATTTGTTCTATTTTCTTTTAAACATCAATATATCTTTATGTTTTAAAATAAGAATGCAATGATCTCAACCAATTATCCAACTCAATAATGACATATTGGTTAAAGATAGTAATATCCAATTAGTATATATTAACTATATTACTTAACTTCTATACTTTTGTCATATTATAAAATTATGTCACTTATATTTAAACTCATATTATTTATATCAAAACGTTTCTTATATAAATTTGATGTAACAAGTATATAAGGTGTTATTATAATAATATCTACATACTTCCTATGCAATTTTATACTATGTAATATATATATATATATATATATATATATATATATATATATATATATATATATATAAATAAATTAAATTCACTAAGTTTTATGGTGTAATAAAAAAAACAAAACTATCATCAAGTTAAAAATCATAATAGTTTTTTGAGTGTCTTGTATATTCAGATATTAACCATAGTAATTATTTTTTTTCGAAACATGACACAAAAATGACTACTCTGGTTAATAATCCGAATATAAAATATACTCAAAATTCTCCCACAAAACTCTTCAATCACTCATAATAGTTTCTTTAACTATTAACTATAACCTATACACAAAAGCCTTACATTTTTGTAAGCATCAAAATTTTTAGAAAAGAAAACCTTGATATTGTTTTTCATCATATGTAGGAACCAACTAAATCTTAGCTGCATTCTTTAAATTTCAAATCATAGCTTTTGAATTAAGCCTGGCGATTTTAAAGCATTTAATTTTTTATATAAGTGTCAAAATTTATTGCAAAAATTCTTAATAATCCCATCTAGGACAATTCCACTCATAAGATCCTACTTTAATATTTCTAAATATGTACTAGTTACCATTAAAAATCAGGACTTACACTTCGTTGGCATTAATTTTTCTTGAGTTGCCTAAAAGCTTTCCAATTTTCTAATTTTATCAACTCTGAACCTTTTCATCACATCTTTTATAATCAGCCTCAACACTTCCTTAAGCCAATAAATATCTTAGAAAACCTACCTTTTCCTGTTTAGTTTATTTGAGTAATTTCATTAATATTTTCTCACCTTGAGAGAAACCAGGGAAGTGGCAGAAATGAGTCATGAGAAGTGAAACCATAAGAAAACCTAAGTATTCACTCACACCATAATACAAAAAACCGGTATCTTCTAAATTTAGAATGATAATAAAAAAAACTGGTACCTTCGCCTCGACAAAGCTATTTTGAATGATAATATTTTTTTATATAATGACAAATTTAGAATGCTGGAGTGGTTGCTAAATTCCTATTCATTTTTTTTAAATTAGTGTTTTAGTCTCAAGGTAATCATTTACTAAATTGGTTGTCAGCTTGAGTAGAGATGTTACCTAGGATAGACAGTGGAACGAATGGAGACTCTTTGTTTCAAGAGTGCCTCTCTATCCAAATTATTAATTTTATCTTTTAAAAGAGCATGTACAGGCCAATGCACTCAAATTATGTTGAGATGAAAATTTAAATATAAAAAATTTGTATATATAAATATATTGTTTTATTTAATAATAGTAATAATAATTTTTATTTTAATAGCTTATTTTATAATATATATGCAAAGTAAAATTAATTTTATTAAATGTTCTTTTTCTCAAGATAAAACAATATATTAGGTTATTTTTATAACTAATTAATTAACATCATAAACATCTTTAACAAGATTAAAAATTCAATTTACATATATATTTTTAACTAAAACCAAACGTGCGTGCTAGGAATTATAGGCTTCAAGGGTTGTAATTTTGTTTTGATACCATATGTAATGACCTAAAATTAAAATATACACTTACATTGATTTACACGATTAATAATCAACACAAAAATTGTTCAACTAAATGACACAGAATTTTCTAAAACCGCGAGCAAGAATACTTATCTATAGTGACGATATACCTTACTTGTGATTTCGGGAGTTGTAACACTACCCAAATCTTGGTGACCACAACAAAGTTTTGGGGACTACTCTCCATCAAATTGTACGTTCAACTGCACATACTATTTCTACAAGTGGCCAACCCCGAGCCCTCAATGAGATACTACTTCTAGGGCATATTTTGTCTCACAAAACTCTCCTTCCAAAATAATGAATGAGTGTTTCCCATCTCCCTTTTTATCCATTAAATAGAACAAACAATTCAAAAAATGGAAGAGGATTGAAAAAATATTTGCATGCACACAATCCATGTGTGAACATGCCAGCTTTTATTTCTTTGTTTTAAGTTTACTTAATTCAACTTTTTTTCTTAATTTAACTTTTGCTTATTTTATTCCTTTTTACTTTTGTTAAATTTACTTATTATTACTATTTGTATAGTTTATTTTATATATATTTATTTAAAACTCTAGTTTATTATTTATATATTAATAGTATTTCATCATCTATTATTATTATTATTATTATTATTATTATTATTATTATTATTACGGGGCATTACAAAATGTATGTCTAACTCTATGATGTGACTTAGCATAACCTCATGAAAAGGTTGAACAATTTTGAGAATAAATGTTTAAAGGGTTGTTGCTCATAGTGCATGGTGCTCCAAACCAAATTCTAGTAATTTTCACAAGTGTAACACTTTTATCTTCAACTTGGTCTCCAACACCTAGATCTACTTTATAACTATGCACACATTAGGATGTTATGATGCCAAGTAAAGGAGTCGTAATGTTGTACATTTTTAAACAATATTTCTTATTTTTCAATGTGTGATACATAATGTTGATTCTAATCATATTCCACATTATGTTAAACTATATGGACCATGTGTGTGTCTCCTAATAGTGATTTCTTCCAAGAATTAGGAAAAGAAGCAATATAGTGCAAAATATAAAATATTGGTCTTGGGATACTTGGAAAAGTTATAATATCAAAATAGATGTTTAATGGTTTGTGATTTTTCCCACATATGTAGCATTGGGCTAAGTAACTCTTAAGTACTTAAAATGGTGTCTAATGGCTAGGATTCCATGCATTAAAGGCCATGGAAAACACAATTTTTAATGTCCCAAAGGAGCTTTATATATGGTTTAAGCCTCAAAATCCATTTCTTTTACTTTACTTTGACTTTGCATAACTTATATCATCTTAAATCCAAACACTACATTAGTGGAAAACTAACAACAACCTTTCAATGGCTTGTATTTCCTAAAACCCCTTGTTTAGTTCCATCATTAGTGTCACTACCAAGGCTATAGACCTTGTAGGGAAAGTTTGAGTAAGATATTATATGGATAGGGCTCTAAATTTTGTTAATGATTATCTCATCAAGGTTAGTTATAATAAACTTGGCCCTTAAGGATGTTTTATGCTTACAATATCTTGCCTAGGAATCTCCAAAGTCCTCAACATTTTTGATACCTCTTGTGAACAACTTCTTCACATAAAATAATGCTAATTAAACCAAGATATCATATTAAAAAAATTACCTATGACCACCAAAGAATACGGTCATTATATGAGGGGTATTGATGAAAAATGGTAGGGTTGTAATAGATAAGACATCTATCACAATCAATAATGTCACTTTTCCTACAGTGTCAAGCCTTTCAAAGATGAGGTATTGTGTGATGTTTCTCCACTTGAAGTTTGTGATATTCTTTAGGACAATCTTATATGTGGAAACATTGCGTTGTTTATAAGTCTTGTCTTTAAAATGTCATTGTTACTCAGATGAGGTCCAATATACAATGTACTAGAAGTAGTTGCAACTACTATTATTTCATTGATCTAAACAAAAGTGTTAAAAGGTAATCTCATAGACTACAATGTTTTCCCTCTTCATGGTTAGTTTATAAGGTGAAAGGAAGGTCATTCCAACCATCAAAACCTTAACATAATGCCTCTCTACACAATAGAGGAAAGTGGACAAGATTTTGGAGACGTATAGATATATCTTTACTCCCCATGTGTGGGTTCCCCTGCACTTCTAGATCAAAATCTCAATTGAATTTATACCTAGTGCTCCTTCACCTAATGGTCCAATATATATATATATATATATATATATATATATATATATATATATATATATATATATATATATATTCTCTCTCTTGGACAGTGAGAAAATAAAATGTCAAATTTATGAGCTCATCCAAAAGGGTCACATTTGACTGAGCTCCTCACCTCGCAAAAGTCCAATTGCATTGGTGTAGAAGAAGGATGGGACATGAAGACTCAATATTGATTATAGATCCCTAAAAAAAATCACTAGCAAGAATACATACCCAAACCCTACGATAGATGATTCTCTTGACTAGCTTAAGGGTTCTAAGCTCTTTAGCAAGATTGATATGAAGTTAGTCTACCATAAAGTTCCAATTGAACAAATTTATGTATAGAAGTGTTATAGACATTTTTGTGCCTAACAGCATGAAGCATGAAATGTCGATAATCTAAGGGATCCAAAGTCCCTAAACATGTTGTTCCTACGCCTAGAGGAATAAGGTCAGCAAACCACAGCACTGAAAATCAGTTCTCCACCTGAAAACACTCAAAAACAAGCTATTTCTGGATCATGTCAGCTGCTCCACTGAGCATCTGCGCTGAATGTCAATTGCTCCACTCTGTACCTGCACTGAATGTCAAAAGCAATGAAGGCTACCTGCACTGGGTGAGATTGGCCAAGTGGCACAGTCATTCTGCAAGGTGTCAAATGCCCAGGAAGCTTCCAAAATGACACTTGGATCAGGGAATTCGCCTTGTGATGAGTAAGAGGATCTAGATCTCCAAGTGGAAGCAAGAAACTCCAAGTGGACTCAAGAATTGAAGTATAACTGAAGTGGGAGAGGACACTAGTCAGCTTCATGCCAACCTCAAGCTGACTCATCCTTTCTCCAAAACTCCTATATATAGAGCTCTCTCATGAGGTCTATGGGGGCTGGAATTTTGTGCAAGTAAGGAAGTGCTGTTGGTTTGAGTATAGAACTATTGGGTGATTGCTTTGAAGGAGGTGAAGAGGAGATTTCTTTCTGCTGGGAGGTGTTGCTGGATTGGGCCTATTATGGTTGTAACACTCTCAGAACTTTACTTCTTCCATTAATAAAGCATTTGAGGTTCTTCTATATGCATGTGTCTCAATGGTGTATTGATGCTTGTATATTTGATTTATTCTACTCCTTGAATCAATTATGGATGTATGCTTCTTGTAGTTTCCCTTTCTTGTGCTTTTGCAGGATCTTTGTGTAGCTGGGCCAGTGAAAGAGCAAGGAGCTGGGAGCAAGCAGCAAAGAGGGAAGATTGGATCAATCATTAGCGGAAGATAACGGTTAGTGGATCTCTTCCTCCTCTCTCTTACATCTCATAAAGAAGTAATCTTGAATAGCTTTGCATTCGGTTGTTGCTGAGGTACTATCACCCTTAGAGCGGGATAGGGTCATTCCGTATTGGATACTTTTCCCAACAACAAATTGGCGACTCTGCTGGGGATCGTATCTTGTTGGTTGTTTGTGTTTTTTGCTATTCATTTCATAAACAAAGGGAGTACCGAATCGAATTGTATTTGGATCTTTCAAATACAAAGTAGAGGGCAACTACTCTAGCTCAATTTCTGGGCAAGTTTATGATTTGAAGAGCTGATCCACAAGGACTCTATTAAGCTCTTAGTGATAGCTTTTCATCCTCCTTGACATCCCTTAGTGTGTCCTTGACTGATAGCTTCTGATTTGAGCAAAAAATGTGAATTTTTTAGCAATCTGTGACCCGGAAACCAAGAGAAACGAAAGTTTCGTTCTTTAGTGCAGGCTGTACAAAGGCTGTCTGCATTTCAACGCAGTTCCCGAAGGGGCTACCTGCGCTGAAGGTCAAACAGACAGTGTCCCACCTGCGCTGGACTAGTTTTTCCTTGTGCTACTGGGGTTTCCTGCTATTTCTTGCCCTGTTTTCACTCTTGTTTTTGTTGTTTGTTACCAGTCAATGTGCCTATCTGAAACCAACTTTCCTTGTCACTATTCTGCCTTGGTTGTATAAAGAAACTGTGTTTGTTCTTTGTGTATTTCTTGTATCATTTACAGTTTCCCATAACGAAAGTGAACTAGTCTTGCTGTGACCTCTTAGATCTAGACCTGTGATAAAGTGTCGTTTTGATCTTAAGAGTTAGTTTGTTTGCTGTTCATAGCTGATTGAGCTTTTGCTTTCGTCATTTGGTTTGAGTTTATATATTTCTAGTGTCGAAACAAGTAAATCTTAAGGTGTCTTTTGATTTTGGACAAGCTTGTTTGCTTTCACTTGAAATTGAATTCAAAATTATACAACAGCTTTCTTTTTGCATTACGCCAACATTAAGAAAGAGAAAAGAAATACTTGCATTGTGCATGTGCATTATGACAGCTTGCATGTTGATTTAGGAAAAAGTGCATTAGTGTGTGCTCTATGATCTGTGTGAAAAGATGTTATCTTTCTTTTCCCTCAGTAGTTAAGATTTTCAAAGTTGAAAGATTGAAAAGCTTTCTTATCATCTTAGACTGCATTTAGGAGTGTTATCATACATCTCGTGGTGATCCATAAAGGAAAACTGCTAAACAAGATCAACCTTAAAATAAATTAAATTTACATAACAACGCATTGAAACATAACGCAAACACATAGAGGTCTAAGCTAGAGACGCGTTCCGGCGTCGTTAAACGTGATATCTTAGCGTTGAGTGGTTGGGTGATTCCTCCACGGTGAAGCGATAAGTATCAATACGGACTTGTGCTCCCACGTACCGTCGCGTATATATTGGGAGACCCCTATAGGAATAAAGCCTTTATCCAATAGGAAACTGTGTCGGCCGCCCTACTGACCGCAATGCAGTGAACACAGCATTCACGAAGATCGACCACTCGTACCGTAAAACGTATTCTGTGGTTTTGCGAAAAGTTTGGCACACCCTCTGCCTAGAACTCCAGAGCAGTTTCTTTTGGCCTTTTTCAAACTCTATAACTGAAAAAGTCCATCTGAGCATTTGTCACTTCGGGCTCGTTAAAACATCGAAGGAGACTAGAGTCATCTTTAGCTTTTTCTCGACTCTTAAAAAGTGAAAAAGCAAGTTGTGTCTAAGCGTCATTACAAAATTTATTTTAAACGGAACATAATCACCTCCTATTCCCGCGTTGATCTTAAGTTGAGAACATGGAACGCCCCAACCAAGGAATTCCACATGATGGAAATCCTAGTCCATTCTCCTCTTGGGGAGAATTTGGTGTGCCCCACATGGCCACATTGTCGCTTCCAGGACTAACGATTGGCTTGCCAGTTTGGCTATTCTCAACTAATGTAGTTCAGACCACCATGGTTCCTGAACAGTCGAGTCAACAGTTAGATGAGTCTAGAGCTGCCCACTAGCCTTCAACTTCCTATAACTCTTCCTCCAATCCTTCATCTTCGCGAGGTAGAGCTGGCAAAAGCCAAGCTCCCATGGAGAAGAAGGAGAAGAAGAAGAAGGAGCCTAAGGTGACTGGGGGCAAGCAAAAGACATCTGACAAAAATCCACACACAGCACAGACCGGGCCTAAATCGCCATGCGTCATATGTAGAGGAGACCACTTCCATAGAGATTGTCCCTGTATTCCCCGAATACTAAGGGACTGGTCACCTCGTTTGCACAATTCGAGAGCATCAAACTCTGATAGCCATGTTGAATGCTTACCGTCAACCAGCGAAAGTGAAGGTTCAAGACAAAGAGGGGGAGTAAGATCCCCCTGCAAACTGTGTAAAGGTGATCACGCCATCCACCGTTGTCCCTTCTTAGACGAAGCGAAGAGAGTTTTGGAAGATCGTCCGGTTTCACCGTTGAGACTTCCTCCTAGATACAAAAAACTCGTGCCAAGTCCTTTGTTGGTTGAAAATACAGCTGGCCCGCTCAAGTGGTCAGCTGAAGCGTTAGTCATCGAAAATGAACCTACTGAATCTAGACCAGACGAAAGTCTAAAGGTCGATACGGCAGTTGACCCGGTTCTTCCTTCAGAGGTTTCATCCTCAAATGACACCGTCACTGAAGATTCATCTTCAAATGACACCCTCACTGAAGAGAATAAGGATGACACCATCCAGATTCTTTTCATTAACACAGACTCTGATGAGCATCAGGGCAATGCACCCATTCCTTTATCGCAGGAAGGAACATCGTCAGGGTCATATCCGGCCGTGTATTCGGTCCCACCACCAAGCAACCTGGTTGTGTCCTTTGATTGGAACCAACTAGGCAGACCCCGGTTACCAGCCAGTATACCATTCAGGATCATAGTCCAAATTTACAGAATGGTAATGGCTGGAACTCTCATTGATGAAGGGGCATCTGTGAGTATCCTTTCCTCTATTGCTTGGAAATCACTGGGTTCCCCAGAGCTTTTTCCGGAGATAAGAAATCTCTCGGGTTTTGATAAAGGAACCAGTCGACCATTAGGGATCCTCCCCAATGTGCCTGTTACATTGAAAGGGAAGACCGTTCAAATGAACGTGATGGTCGTTCAAGGACCCTTGGATTATAACCTACTCCTTGGACGAGAATATATATATTGCATGGGAGCTATATTCTCCCCACTCTTTAGAGTAATGTGTTTTCCACATGAAGGAAGAATGGTCAAGCTCGTAGACCAACTTTCATTTCCGGGATCACGCATCGCAAATAGTCAAATACCAACCCTGAATGGTCTATTCACCCAAGAAATGTCTCCACCCCCAGTCCTCCTTCTCGATGAGTGCGAGTGATTCGGAAAGATGGGATTGGAACCCAGGGGGCATGCATCCTAGTCTGCTTCGGGCAGAGGAAACCTTGGGTGTAAAGTAGAATTTCCGCGAAGGAATATGACTAGTCCATACCCCGTCCGTGGAAGGAAGAGGGGTTGTTCTAGAACATGATTCTTTTGATAAGGTTACTTGTCTGACAAAGGTCATTCACCATTGTCTACTTCGGTAAACAGTGCCGAGGAAGTGTTTCCGTTTGATGGTGTTAACAAAACAATCTTTGGGTAACCAGGAAGAGGCAAGCCTCACCCTTTAGAACAAATGTTTTATCGGATAAGTAGGGGCAGCCTTGAAATTGTACTTTATACCTGGGGGCATGCAAACCTTTTGGAGTGCAAGCTAGGAGCGGTTATTTATCTGTTTTTGGGATTAGCCGTTTCCAAACTTGCATAAAGAAAGGATGAGAGGGAGCATAGCTTATGTGAGGTGCAAGCTCTATAAAAATTGGAATCTTGCAGGAGACATTTCTTATCTTATGACTGGTATATCGAGCAGTTTTACCGCGGAATGTATGCTCGTTAAAAAATAGAAAAGCGAGATTCGAGCAGTTTTACCGCGGAATTTATGCTCGTTAAAAAATAGAAAAGCGAGATCCGAGCAGTTTTAACACATAGTTCATGCTCGTTAAAAAATAAACATAAGGTCGAGCAGTTTTACCGTGGAATTTATGCTCGTTAAAAAATAGAAAAGCGTGAGCAAGAGTTTCCTCCAGAGTTTAAGCTCATTAAAAAATGAACCTATACTGGTAAATAACCATTGTGATCGTAAATTTATTAGCCATAAAAGCCTTGGTCGTGTTTGCACCCGCCACCTCCATTCCATTTGGCCTACCGTTCACCTCCATATGATTGTTTACCCATTTTGAAGAACAGCTGCGAAGAGTGATTTCACTTAGCCATCCTTGTGACACTGCCGTGATTGGAAAATTCCAACCTGTACCTGGAATCTGCTGCTATCCCTGTTTATCCCTCGTTCCTCAAAAGACGAGTCTTCTTTGAGCTCTTTCCATCTGACTCGTAAAAAATGAAAAGTTTGCCGAGTCTTGGCCTTCCAGCTCGTTAAAAGGACCGGAAGAGCTATCCCTCCTCTAGATTTTAATCTTTTTGGACTTGAGGGATTATTGCACAAAAAGGTCGAGCGCTTGTTTTATTCGGCTCGTTAAAGTTATCAAAAACTCATCCCTTCTGTATTGTTTTATACTTTTTTGGACTTAAGGGATTAGATGACGAAAAATGAATTTTGGAGTTAACTTTCTGTACCTTTTCAGACTCTCTAAAAATGAAAAGGACCGAGTTTTCCTTGTTGTTAGACTCGTTAAAATGATTAAATAGCGACAAACTTGTCTTTAGACGAGAACGAGTTTCCCTATCGCTAAGCTCGTTAAAACATAGCGATGGGCTTGCCCGAAGGGCAGGTTATAGAACAAGCATATGTTATCCTCCTCAAGCTTGACAAAAATAAAGAGGTACTGGTCAGAAATGACTGGGGAAAAATTGGGAGAACTTCAAAGCTTTAATGGTAGCAAGTCACTCTTGAACATGACACTTTGTCCTCCGTATCACATCGGGTTGGGTTGTTTCATTCACCGGTCTCATCACCATGGTCCTCGCAAAACCATCCACAATTGGGGTAATGCTACCGATCCATCACATCAGTGTCGTTATATGTTCAAGAGATGTGTTCAGAAAGAGTCAACTGTGTCCCATCCACTGCCATACATTATCCTTCATCCACCCATGATCGCCACCCTGAATCATATCTCACAGATTGTTTTCACCTCCACTAAAATCATTAGCTCCGTTCCGTGTCATTGATGTGGGATTCATTAAGGCCCTCCTTTGACAGATCGCTTCTTGTCGACTTCAGCTCATTATCCAAGAGGTTAATCTAGGAACAAACCCCCCAGTACTTGGAAGCTTGCATGCCTCAATGGCAAGTTTCTCACTTCCGGCGACAGGTATACATTAATGACCTTCGACCAGAAGATTTTGCATGGTGTTCGACGCCAAGTCCTTTATTCACACCACGTGAATTGTACTGCAGTACCTTGAGGGTCATTGTCATTATTGGTGATTCCTCTCGCGCTTGTTAACGGTTTACATTATTGAACGGTAATCAAGCGATGTCTTTCCATGTTTGACTTCAGCGCAATTCTCACATGGATCGACTTGTACTTAGAGTGAAGATCGAACGAGTTTGAAGACCCCGGATCTAGTTTCATCCATCCGGGCTGTGATATATATATTCAGGATATAAAGACATTTGTTATGTACATCATTGCAGCAGATGATCATCCTACTCAAAGGATGATAATTTCAGCAGAGAATTATCAGTCTACCACCAGACGATCGTCTGTTCTATGTACCAAAATAAATTTATAAAGCTGAGCATGGGAATGCCCGCCTCAGCTAGATCATGAAAGGAGAATGAAAAATAATGTATTGTATTGTATTTTATTACAGGGCACCTCTCAACGATTGAATGAACTTCAGATCCTCCTGATAAAGCATTTCACCCGATAAACGACCTCATACTTTAGGGGGCAACTGTTATAGACATTTTTGTGCCTAACAGCATGAAGCATGAAATGTCGATAATCTAAGGGATCCAAAGTCCCTAAACATGTTGTTCCTACCCCTAGAGGAACAAGGTCAGCAAACTACAGCACTGAAAATCAGTTCTCCACCTGAAAACACTCAAAAACAAGCTATTTCTGGATCATGTCAGCTGCTCCACTGAGCATCTGCGCTGAATGTCAACTTCTCCACTCTGTACCTGCGCTGAATGTCAAAAGCAATGAAGGCTACCTGCGCTGGGCGAGATTGGCCAAGTGGCACAGTCATTCTGCAAGGTGTCAAATGCCCAGGAAGCTTCCAAAATGACACTTGGATCAGGGAATTCACCTTGTGATGAGTAAGAGGATCTAGATCTCCAAGTGGAAGCAAGAAACTCCAAGTGGACTCAAGAACTGAAGTATAACTGGAGTGGGAGAGGACACTAGTCAGCTTCATGCCAACCTCAAGCTGACTCATCCTTTCTCCAAAACTCCTATATATAGAGCTCTCTCATGAGGTCTATGGGGGCTGGAATTTTGGGCAAGTAAGGAAGTGCTGTTGGTTTGAGTATAGAACTATTGGGTGATTGCTTTGAAGGAGGTGAAGAGGAGATTTCTTTCTTCTGGGAGGTGTTGCTGGATTGGGCCTATTATGGTTGTAACACTCTCAGAAATTTACTTCTTCCATTAATAAAGCATTTGAGGTTCTTCTATATGCATGTGTCTCAATGGTGTATTGATGCTTGTATATTTGATTTATTCTAATCCTTGAATCAATTATGGATGTATGCTTCTTGTAGTTTCCCTTTCTTGTGCTTTTGCAGGATCTTTGTGTAGCTGGGCCAGTGAAAGAGCAAGGAGCTGGGAGCAAGCAGCAAAGAGGGAAGATTGGATCAATCATTAGCGGAAGATAACGGTTAGTGGATCTCTTCCTCCTCTCTCTTACATCTCATAAAGAAGTAATCTTGAATAGCTTTGCATTCGGTTGTTGCTGAGGTACTATCACCCTTAGAGTGGGATAGGGTCATTCCGTATTGGATACTTTTCCCAACAACAAGAAGACAACCTTAAAATCTAAACAAGGCCTTTCTAAATGGTTTGTCATGCCCTTTGGCTTGATTAATTCTCTAGAAATGTTCAAGAGGATGATGGATTATATCTTGCATGTGTTCACAAATTATTTTGTGGTTTTCTATTTAGATGACATCCTCATCTTCAATAGAACCAAGGAAAAACATTTTCATCACATCTAGTAGTTCCTGAGCACCATGAAACAACACAATTTATATGCCAATATGGAGAAATGCTCATTTGGCATGTAGGGAATTAAATATTTGGGATACATTTGGAGATGAACATGGGGTGCATGTGGGCCCAACCAAGATCAAATTCATTTAGGATTGTTCAGTCCCCATGAATCTAACTAAGCATTGTAGCTTCATTGAATTTGCTAACTTCTATTGAAGGTTTATGTTTGGGTCATCTCATATCGCTTGGCCTTTAAGTCAAGTGACCAAGGGTGGACCAATATTTTTTTTTTTCTTCCAAGTCACAATAAAAAATAATTAAGGATTTGAAACACTACCTTTTCTTAGAACCATTCCTCACATTTCCATACCTATAATGACCATTCAAGATTGATGTACTCTTCTAACTATGATATTTGTTTATTCCTCCCTCAACAAGGACATTTAGTTGCCTATCACAGTGAACAATCGTTGATACTATCCAAATATAGCCCACTTATGACAAGGATTTGTACTCCATCATGCAAGCATGCTGACAATGAAAGAATTATATTCTAGGGAAGATGTTAGTCATTCACACTAATCACAAGCCTCCACAATTCATGCAAATATAAGTTATAGAATGATCATCAAAATATTGTTCCACATACCTACAAAAATTCCACTTGAACATAAAATACAAGAAGGGAAGGACTAATCATATTGCATATTACCTTAGTTAGACACTAGTTGTGGCACTAAACATAGTTCTTAACTCTTGCAGGAATGAAACCTTTGGGTGGCCACAATTATACAAAAATGACTTTGACTTTATTACCACATAATAGGTGTTGATTGTTGGCAAACAAGTTCCAGAATTCCACCCCTGGGATGCACTCTTGCGCTCGTTGGGACACCTTTGTGCCCCTTCAAGAAAGCATGCTAACCTGATATGGGAGGCACATTATAGTCAAGTGACAAGGAAATTTGGTGTGAAGAAGAGAATAACAGTACTTCATAAGTATTTTTACAGGCCAAACATTTGAAAGGTGTCCATTGATATATCATATTGTGCACTGCATGTGCCATTGCAAAATCATTCGTCAAGAAGAAGGGTTGTACACTCTTATACCTACCCCATTCAAGATTTGGGAGTCAATATTCATGGATTACATGGTAGGTTTTCCATCCACCAAGCATGGTAATGATTATGTTTTTGTGGTTTTTGAACAATTTTGTAATATGGCCATATTGAAACCAAGCAAGAAGAGTATCATAGTTGAGGCCATTGCTAAAATATTCTTTAAGCCATTGTTTGGGTTCATTTTGGGTTACCTTGGACCATTATTTTAGATAGGGAAAATAGGTTCCTCAATTCCTTTTTGTCTATCCTATGGGCTCTAACAAATACCAAGTTAACCAAATCAACCACCTTTCATCCCCAAATAGATGGAAGAAAAGAAGTGGTCAATAAAATGATTATGCATATCTTGCACATGTACATCTCCAAGCACGCATGTACATGGTATGAAATCCTTCAATATGTTTAACATAGATATAACATATCCCTTCATAGTTCTATTGGCACAATCATTTTCAGGGGTGCCTCATGTTCCAAACATTGGGCCCAATTGAAGTAGTTATTCCCATATCATTTTCATCGATGGAGTCTGCCCACCTTTAGGTTGAGGTAGATAAAGTAGAAATTTTTTTAAATAGTTCCAACACTTCAAACAATAGGTTCATGATATTGTACAAAATCCAATGTCAAGTACAAGAAACAACATGACTAGCATAGGGTTCCACACAAGTTCAGGTTGGTGATAAGGTGTGGTTGCATTTACATAAAGAGAACATAATAGGCCCAGATAGGAATATTAGAGCACTTAAATATGGGCCTTACATAATCATGAAGGTTGTGGGTGAATTCTTTTGAATTCATTGTTTACCCTTTGCTTGGCTTACACCTAGTATTTAATGTGGATTTGCTTTGACCATATTTTCCACCTTTGTTAAACAACTTAGAGGAACTCGATAAATTGGCCTCCAAACAATTCAATCCTTATTTAATTAAATAAGCTATAGTGGATCACATCATGGACACCAAGATAAAATATACCCAATATCAGTACATACAAATTTATTGGGTTGTCAAAGCAAGCCATCTTTATCACCAAGTAAAGTGGATAATCATGAGCCACATTCAGTAAAAGTTTCCCCATATGACGAGGGAGCTTAACAAAATAGATATAATATGATTCCTAACAAGGAAGGAATAATATTGGTGGTAACCCACCTCTTCCACTTTCTCAATGATTCCATGTCTTCTTGGTATATTTTCTATGATTGTTGGGCATGGAATCGCCCTGAGGCATGTTTTGGGGCTCAAAGCCCATGTTTTGATTGAAAAATGTTGTAAAGCCCTGCAAATTGTGGGCGCAGAAGTATGTTAGATTCATAGGGTTGTCCACCCTAGTTTTGGATGTAATGTCATCCTACCCATGGTCCACGGAACATGGGATTGTATAGATAGAGTGAGGCTCTAAATGTAAAAGATAACTAATGGGGAATAGAATGACATAGAAGAATAGAGAAGTCTAAGTGATTGAGTTGCAAGTGTAAATTGTGTCTTAGGTTGTAGAGTAGGAGAAGGCTCTGCAGCTGAGGTGCGCAGAGGCCTAGAAGTCCACAGCTGAGTGCGCAAAGGCCTAGAAGTCCGCAGCTAAGTGCGCGGACCCCTGCAGCTGAGTGCGCAGGGCGAAGTTGAGTTTGTAAAAAGAAGACAAATAATAAAGAGTAGTTTTATCCAAATTTTGTATCTGTTCTTGAGTTATTGCATGTTTGATATCAATTGAAAATATACTGTTTATTTATTGCGTGCACCTGTATGGATGATTTATATTGCTAAGTATAACTTAACGCATACAAGTAGGCTAAGTTAAATCAACTAACAGTGGAATACTAGTAAGGGCTTGGGTAATAACAACGTTCGGCCCCTGAGTAGGGCTGCGCGAAGGCAACATCTCAGGCTGCGAGGTATGGGTAAGTGCGCGTAATGACGTGCACGCAGGGTCAAACCGCATATCACTTGAACTCATTAGACATCTCTAGGGTGAAAAAACCTAGTTCTAGCACCCTCCCATACTACTTCGAGTGAGACCTCAGTTCACGCTCCGCGGAATGTTGCCGAAAGGGCTAGTAGTACTGGGATTTGTTTGGAAAAATCACCTCTGAACCTGGGTCAGGCCCCAACAAGCTAACAAATGGTTCCATAGCTGGGACCGAGATTTGCATAAGGGATGTCTGATGTCGTGTCATTGGAATCTGACAAAGAAACAAATTGAAGGGTGGTTGGATAGAAAAATTCACGAGTTCACGGCGTAGGAAAATAGGAATCCGTGAGTGTCGAAGGAAAGGTGGTTAGAGCACTACTTATATACGGAAATCTACGAAATTTTCTTTGCATCCTTCCCCTCTGAGTTGCATGAGAGGATCGCGAAGCTAGTAGACAGTTAGGGAAGGTGTAGGCTCGACAAACCTATTGTGTGGACTCCAGAGTTGGTGCGCAAACTAGAAGTATCGGAAGAGAAGATTGTGTGCGCTGTGGACTATTGGCTCGATCGAATTATAGGAGGGTTTATCACCAAGTTAATGGTAGATACAACAGTCAGCTACAACGAGGCGGAACAACACTTCCTCAAAATACTGCGAGGTAAGTACATTAAATCTTTGAACACTTGGATTAAAATGCTACTGTGTGAAAAGCGGGTTATGCGAATAAATTGATGTTTGGGGATACGCGAAGTGGGAGGATCTATAAAAACAAAGGTAGTGTAGAAATAGAAACTAGCCCCTTGATTTCACCTCGATGAGAAAGCGAGGAAGAGCTCATGAAAGTTTCACCAAGAAGTCCGATCAGTCTGATAAGGCACCGAATTCTATGCATACCATTCCCACCCACACCTCCACCAGCTTCACCATCTTCACCTCCATCTTCGCCCACACCATCTCCGCCACCACCACAATTCAATATGGTGAGCGATAAAATTTCTGATCTTCAAAGGAGTAGGGAACAAAGGTTTGGACCAATTTTGGTTCGTGGTAAAGGTTGTATGGGAAGCGCAAGGAGTAATGGATGACAACATAAAGAAGGCAACGTTGGTAAGCGCATTGCAGGATCGCGCACTAACGTGGTACATTAAGAATTCTAATGACCATCCAAATGCAGGGATCATAGATATCCAGGCTACTCTGAACAGGGAATTTAGCAGGCCAAAATCAGAGACATAGTTGATTATCGGGTTTAAGGAAATCGCGGTGCTTATAGGCGATACCCCCTGGGAGCTAGATCAGAGACTGAAGGGTATGATTCATGAAGCCAACATGACCTTGATGGATGGGCAACACCGCGCATGGTTTGTAGCGTCACTAATGCCACATCTAAGGACTGCACTATCACAACAAAAGCTATCTACTCAGGCCGAAGCCTTGGAGACTGCAATAAGACTACAGAAGAACCCAATACAAGATCCTAGACTGGGAGTGCAACAGATCCACGTGTAGTTGAAAAACTTGTGTCTCGAGATGCAGAGCTTGAAACAAGACAGGACAGCTCGCCCAAAAATGTGCGAGGAGGTATGGTGCATAAAGTGTAAAGGCCAGGGACATGACAAGGACCATTATCCAGTCTTCACAAACTAACTGGCGGGAGGAGGACCAAAGCCCTTGAGACCAGAGGAACAAGCAAGACTGAGCATGGCACCTGCATTATGGTGCGTGATTTTTTAGATAGGAGGGAAGCATGCTACAGATAATTTCCACCTATTAAAAAAGTATACACAGACATCCCAACAATTGTTCTATAATTTTTGCAGGTCAATAGGCCATGATGAGCGCACCTCTAGAAGTTATCAACTGATGATGGATCAGACTCCTACCTACAGAGTTCAGACCAAAACATGAGCCCTCGATCAAAATGCACGGATGGCGTGCACAAGATTTCAAGGGTGCGGACGAGGTCAAGGTGGAATGGGACTAGGAAGGGGTCGCAGACAGCTGATCTGTTACAATTGCAGAGGTCCAGTGCACTATGCCTATGATTGTACAAATTCGATGAGAGCATTACGTTTATATTGTACCTAATTTGATCATGAGACAGAGAACTGCCCCACATTGATAGCAAGGTTGCGCGATAAAGGAATACTCCAGCCTCCCCCAACTTAGAACTTGCAAATGATGAGGTCTAATACACGTGAGGAGGACTCGAATGTAAACATCATGCTTCGAAGCGGTATCACAACAGGAGATGACAAAGGTAAGCAGCCAGAAGAAAATGCCAGGGTTCGCAAGGCTCCAATAAAGGAACTAGAGTTCGATTTGGAGCACGCGAAGGAGACATTCATGGAAGCTAAGAAGAGCTTCATGGAGGCCTCCACTTCAAGATGTAAAGACAAACTAGAACTGGAGATGGACCCATCAATACTTACTACCTTTCTGGAGACATGCATGAAGTTGCTGCGCAACAGCAAGGCTATGAAGGGACTGCAAGAACTCATCACTAGATGTGCTATATAAGGGGAACTGCGTGTAGTATGGAAGCTCGGGAAGCACATGATGCGAACAGGAAGGAAGATGAGGTTGACTGTGCAAATCGGGGAATATGAAATGGATCAAGTGATTTTGGATTTAGGATTGGACACGAACATACTGCCAAAGCAGACATGGGAATGCATGGGTAGGCCCACATTGCAATGGTCTCCTATTCAATTGAGAATGGCGAACTAGCAAAAGATCCTACTGATGGGGAGATTGCAGGGAATAATGGTAGACATTGAAGGTGTGAGCATGCTTGCAGATTTCGAAGTGATAGAGATTGTTGATGACAACAATCCCTATCCCACGCTACTAGGAATAGATTGGGCCACTGATATGAACAAAGTGATAAATCTAAAGAAGCGCAAGATGATTTTTGAGAACAAGTCATTGTGCATAGTGGTACCTTTAGACCCCACGGAAGGATCATGCTACACAGAGCCAGTGCATGAAGATGAGAGCAACAACGATCTAGACTATATCTACACGATAACTGCTTGGGAATAGGATTAGGTGAATCCTATAGCAGATGACAGGATTTTGTGGGAGCGCGAAAGCTCCTGCACATTAGATTTAGACAAGGAAATAGAACGATGGCATAATTGGTTGCATGAGGTAACCACATGTTGAGCCCTGAAACTACATCTCTTCTACACACTTTTATAGACTTTTTCCCCTCACCAGTGCCTCACAAGCTATCAAAAATCATTACATATTGATTTTGAGAGTGCATTTAAGTGGTTTTCTAACTATGTTTTTGTGTTTGCTATTTGACTTAGATTTTGCTCATCAGCTGTGGAATGCAGCCACTTTCCGCGGCTGACTTGAGATTTCGCAACTATTTTTGTTGATCTCTAGGTTGTAGGTGTCAGTAAGCAAAAAAAGGCACGTGCGCAGTTGAGAAATGATCTGGACATGGACCAAGTCCTGTTGGTTTAGCCAAATTCGTAAACGAAATCCTTGGTCAAACGGTGGTCAAATGAGGAGTTCTACGACAAACAAGTCTTTTTTTCAACATGTGAAGGGTCCAAGGCCGTTCCTAGATCTATGGCTACATTTTGACAGTTGTAGACTGCCCCCATGATATAAATCCAACAACCACCTTTTGGTAGATTGAATGATCTTGGCAACCATCATGCTAAGCTCACAGATGCTGTCTTTTTACGTGGCCTTTGCTAAAGGTGTTTCATAGGAAATCTGTTATGTAATTTCCTTTATAAATAACGCGTTTGCAAACGCATGTAGCTAGTTAGTTTTTGATGTAATCTTGTTGTTAGTTCATGTACTGTGCGGTGACATTGGCCCTACTATTGTAACGAGAGGATCCTTCCTCTGTTTTGCAACATAAAAAGACTCTGTTTTACATGACTGTGTGAGTGTAATTCCAGACTGACAATGTGTTAACTAAGGCCGTGCAGAGGGCCCTTGTTGGCTGAGGTTTTGTTTCTTTATTTCTGTAAAAATTTTATATGCTGTTGTCTTATTTCAATTGTAGATATTTCATAGTTTGTTCACCTGTGTATATTTCATAAGTTAGTTATGATGTTAATGTTTCATTCCTGTACATGATTTTTCAAGCATTGTATATTTTTGCTAACACTGATTAGTGTGTGTTTCAAGATAGGCTAGGCCCAGTCATTTTCATACAATTTTTGCAATAACTAGTGACATTAGATTAGCCTCTTTGTTGACTTTGTTTTCTTAGCTTTTCAATGCCAGTTATGCTTTGATCTCAGTTTTATTCAATTGCTTTGTTAGTTAGTTTAAATATCAAATTCTTCATGTCATTGAAATTATCTCCAAAGCCATAGCTTAACCCCGAAAAGACTACTTGGCAAGCTATCAGACTATGAGTGATGTGATTTGATGTTACTTTTATTTTTCTGCAATTAGATATCAGGTTCTTCATGTTATTGACGTTATCTCCAGAGCCATAGCTTAACCCCGAAAAGACTACTTGGCGAGCTATCGGACTATAAGTGAAGTGACTTGATTTTATTTTCATTTTCTTTGTTAGTTAGTTTAGATATCAATTCCTCATGTTATTGACGTTATGTCCAGAGCCATAGCTTAACCCCGAAAAGACTACTTGGCGTGCTATCGGACTATAAGCGAAGTGAATTGATTTTAATTTTACTAGTTTGAAAACTTATTTTTTTGTATTTAGATGAGCAACAGAGATAGTGATTTCAAGATCAGTAGTTCATTATTTGTTTGATTTGAATAGCTGCACATTTACATTCTTGTCCAAGTACTAATTTCATCACTAATATGTTTTGAGATCCTCTGAAGTGTTAAGCTTTGGAAATCATCATAAAGGACATAATTTCCTTAAGATCTACATCCATACTTGCCTTCTAAAGTATTCTCAAAACTTAGGAATATGATTTGCCATTCACATTAGGAGATAAACAAAGATAAAAACCCCAAAACAAAATAAAAATTGAAAACAATAAAAAGTAAGAAGGAGGTTGTCTTGCACATATAGTGCGCCACACTTCATCAGTTTACAACTTCCGGATTGATAATTAATGTAGCAATTTAGGACATACTAAATTGACTAAACATTTTGGTGCCATTGCCAGGGAAGTGTAACTAGGTAGCCGATCTCTTATAAAAAAAAAAAAGAGAAGGGAAAAATTGATAACTTCTTGAAGTATGCTCTCCTCTTGCACCTAGTGTGATCTGGAGGATCAGAAAAGAGAGTTATTAGTTCAATAATTTCTTGATTATGCTCTCTTCTTGCACCTAGTGTGACCTGGAAGATCAGAAAGAGAATTATTAGCCCAACTTAAAAAAAATAAAAAAAATGACATGCATAGAGCAAGAGATTCTAGGGGAAGGTTTATAGCTAGGGCCAAAAGTTCGATTTTCACAACTACATCTAGTTCAAGGCATAGATAAGATACACCTCCATCATCTTCAACTCATACTCCCAGCCTTAGGATTCCTGGAATTCAAGGGGCAACAGCTGAATTAGGAGATTCTCCCACACTATCTACTAAATCTGATTTAGGAGAAGAACCTTTCTTCACTTCTACAGGGGAACATATTATAATCAAAGAAGTAGAATCACCTAAAGAAGAGGGAAAGGGAGAAAATCTCCCTCGTTCGCCATTAATAGAAGAACCAGAAGACTCAGAGGAAACTATCATGACATAGGAAGTAGTAGATGGATTTGGAGGAGGGGGTAGAGGTAGAGGAAGAGGAAATAATGGAGGAGGTAGAGGTAACAATGGAGGAAATAGGGAATGAGATAACTCATTTGGATTCCCTATAGCTGATGAGTAAACTCATACAACAATGAAAAAAATTTCACCATCTGTCCTCCTAAACTTTTATGGGTTGCGAAGTGAGGATCCTGAAACATTTCTATTTGAGTTTGAAGTCTTGTGCCGAACCTATGACTATATGGAAGACTCTCAAAAACTCAAACTGTTTCCTTCAACATTGAAAGGAGCTGCTTTGAAATGGTTCATGGGATTAATCACTCAATCTATTAGGACTTGGAATGATATGAAACAAAATTTTTTGGATAGATACCTGGATTATTGTATGCCCACCAATCATAAGGATGAGGTATTCAAGATGATGCAAAGAGAAGATGAAAACTTGGAGGATTTACTTGAAAGCATTCAATACAACTTAAAGAGAGCAAAAATGAGTAATTTAGATGAGGAAACCTTGAGAGCCCTTTTATTGAAAGCCATTAGAGATGAATGGATATATATTTTAAACATGATGGGGAGGGGAGACATTTCTCAACTTCCACTTCGTGATATATCAGAACTATGTGTCCATCTCTCAAGGGGAAAATCTAAAACTGTAAAAGGGCCAAGAGATCCTTCTCTTATTAGAGCAAACAAATCTTCAACTGGATCAGTAAGTAGGGTAGAGATCGGCAATATGCTTGATGAGTTCAAAACTGATATTCTAGGGAGCATTAGTGAAAAACTAGACACCCTTAAAATACAAAACAAGTAGAAAGCAGAAGCTGATGCCTTGTCCATCTTTTGTCCAAAATGTAGGAAGAAAATTGCTCTAAGGGAATATCCCTTGGATGCAAAAGTTATGATTTGCTCAAAAAGTCATGAGACCAAGAATTGTCCTTCAATCCCTGGGCTCAAAGCTGTCTTTCAGGAAGATCCAAATTCAATAGAGTCCCTTTGTTTTGTTTCAAGAAGACCGTGGCAGGGGCAACAAAATCAGGGATTTAACAATCCTATGAACTTTTAGCTCCTGCCAAATCAGAATTCTTGGCAACAACCTTGGCCCCAACCTCAAAATCCATACCAATCATGGGCACAAGGGAGGAAAAATCCTTATGGGAGATTTGCTCAATTTTATCAATATCCTCCATCTTTTCAAAATCAAAAAATCCACAAATTCCAAATCAAACCCCACAACTTTCATTGCCATTCCCACAACAACAACCTTCTCAACAAAATCCAAATTCTCAACTCTTGCTTCCATTTCAACAAAAGAAAAATCAACTACCAGCCCAACCATTGCAAAATCCCAACAACACAATCCTCAGAATGCTTATATGGTAGAAGGACAACAATTTCCTACCTATATGATTGTTCCTCTTAATGATGTTCAACTCAGATCTGGTAAAGTTTTAGAAAAACCTTCTATAGATGTTCAAGAGCAAGGTACCTCTGAGGAGGATTCTCTTAAAGTCAATAAAGGTTCTGAGGAAGCATCTCTTCAAAACCCAGTCATTCAAAAGGAAAAAGGAAAAGAGTCAACCCCCACAACTCCTATAGTTGAGCAACCTACATCTTCATCCACACCTCCTTTCCCTGGAAGATTACAAATTGAAAAAGGGGTGGAAAAACAAATCTTGTTGCATGACTATGATTTTCTAGATGAATTAAAGAATGTCTATATCAAGATTCCCTTGCTACAAGCCATTAGAGAGATTCCTATTCTAGCAAAAACAATAAAGGAGTTGAGTCTTAAAAGACCAGGAAGGAAACCAAGAGATACAAGAAGAATCCACCTAGTAGGAAAAATTGCAGATATCATGATGGGAAAAATTACCATGCAGAAGTATGTAGATCCAGGTAGTCCAATTGTCAAGACACATATAAATGGGATAGAAATTCCAAACACTTTGATTGACTTAGGGGCTGCTATCAACATTATGAGTAGACAGACTATGGAACAGCTTAAACTTTCTAATCTTCTTTTTACACCCACCTTACTGCAACTTGTAGATAGATCAATAATCAAACTAGATGGTGTATTAGAAGATATTTCAATCTCCTTAGATTCTTGGGAATATCCAGTAGATTTCATGATTTTGACTCCTAAGAGTAATTTAGGAGGGCATCCACTCATCTTAGGAAGACCTTGGCTAGCCACAGCTGATGCTTTCATTAGTTGTAGATCTGGAGATATGTATATTTTTGATGGTAGTTCGACAAAGAAATTCAATTTGTATCCTCCAGCAAAGGCAATTACAGAAGTAGGAGACAATGAATGGGTCGACGATGAAGATATTATACAACCTGTCTTTACTATCTCTAAAATTAGTTATGGTAGTCAAATTTTGAACACATTAGAAAATTTTGGAACATCTTCAGAATATGACCACACACAATTTTAGTTAGATTCTTATATTGAATATATATCATCAATACAAGTGTCTCTTTACTCTATGAAAGAGTTTGGTAGTTCTACCATTGAAAATTTTCCAAGTAAAACATTCAATATCAACAAAAACTTGGAAAAGTCACAACAAGAAGAGCTAACCAAAATCTTGCAAAAACACTCTGTTGCATTTGCATGGGAGTATACTGATATGAAAGGTATTGATCCTAAGACTTGCATCCATCATATCTATATCGAGGAAAAAAATAGACCAATTAGACAACGTCAGAGAATGATGAATCCAAATCTTAGGGAGATAGTGAAAGAAGAGCTCCAAAAACTACTCAATGTAAAGTTCATTTACCCAATTTCAGATAGCCGATGGGTTTCTCCTTTGGTTATAGTACCCAAAAAGAATGGTAAATGGAGAGTGTGCATTGATTACAGGGAACTGAATAAAGCAACCTTGAAGGATCACTTTCCTTTGCCCTTTATCAATCAAGTATTAGATATATTAACAGGCAAAAAGTACTTTTCATTTCTGGATGGTTTTAGTGGTTATAATCAAATTCAAGTAGCACCTGAAGATCAGGATAAGACCACATTTACCTGTCCATGGGGAACTTTTTCTTATTGAGTTCTTCCTTTTGGATTATGTAATGCACCCGCAACATTCCAAAGAGCAGTACTAGGAATTTTTTCCGATCTAATCCATGATTGTGTAGAGGTATATATGGATGATTTTACAGTTTATGGTGATTCATTTGAAGAGGCATTAGAAAATTTGGAAAAGGTCCTTATAAAATGTAAAGAAACAAACCTTTCACTAAGCCATGAAAAATGCTTTATGATGTTTACTAAAGGTATTCTTTTAGGACATCATATTTCAGGGGATGGGATTAAAGTTGATAGATCAAAAGTTGAAGTCATATCCAAGTTACCTATTCCAAATTGTCAAAAAGATGTTAGAAGTTTTATGGGATTTACTGGATATTATAAAAGATTTATAGAAAACTTCACCAAAATAGCATCTCCACTCTTCAAACTACTTACAAAAGACTGTGAATTCAAATGGGGTCCTGATTGTCAATCAACATTTGAAACTTTGAAAACAAGAATATTTGAAGCACCTATCTTGAGAAGACCAAATTGGAAACTTCCTTTCCATATTTCTATATATGCTTCAGATACAGCTCTAGGGGCTGTGTTGGGACAAAAAGGTTTAGTTCTTTATTCCATTTACTATACCAATAAAAATTTAACACCTAATGACTTGAATTATACTATGACTGAAAAAGAGTTTTTAGCTATTGTTCATGCAATCAATAAGTTCAGACATTATATAATAGGCTATGAAATTTTTATTCATACTGATCATTCTGCAATTAGATATCTAATGAAAAAACCCATTACTAATGGCAGAGTTACAAGGTGGCTCCTACTTTTACAGGAATTCAATATTACTGTGTTAGATAGACCAGGGAAACAAAATACAGTAGCTGATTTCTTGTCTAGGATTCAGAATACTAAAGAAGATTCTCCTGTAGAGGATAAGTTTCCTGATGAATATTTATTTGCAGTCACTACTAAGACTCCTTGGTATGCAGATATAGCTAACTATTTGGTTATAGGGAAACTACCTCCACATTTATTTCCTGGCGAGAGAAGAAATATTATTCAGGAGAGTTCAAAATATTCATGGATTTCTAACCAATTGTTTAAAACAGGGCCAGATTAGGTGATTAGAAGATGTGTTAGGGAAGATGAAAGGCTTGATATTCTCAAAGCATGTCATGATGGACCATGCAGCGGAAACTTTGCTAACAGAAGGACAACCTATAAAATCCTCTTTTTAGGATATTATTGGCCATCCCTCTTCAAAGATGAAAAACAATATGTCAAAAGGTGTGACAGCTACCAAAGAGTAGGGAAACCTACCCTTTCAAATGAAATTCCATTACAACCACAGGTACTCATCGAACCCTTTGAAAAATGGGCTTTAGACCTCATTGGACCTATTAACCCACCATCTAAACAAAGAAACTATATATTGGTATGTTTTGATTATGTCACTAAATGGGTAGAAGCCAAAGCATTATTTTCTGCTATTGAGCATTCAGTTGTTAGTTTTCTTTATGAAGATATTTTTACTCGCTTTGGTGTTCCAAGAGAAATTGTAACAGATTAGGGAGGTCAATTCACATCCAAACTGGTGGAGAAGCTGATGGAAGAGTACAAGGTCAAGCACAGAAAATCTACTCCTTACCATTCGCAAGCAAATGGTCAAGTGGAGTCTACAAACAAAGTTATTGAAGGCATCATTACCAAGACTGTTCATCTACACAGAAGAGATTGGGCAGAAAGGCTTCCTGAAGCCTTATGGGCCTACAAAACTACATGGAGGAATACAACAGGACATTCTCCCTATGAACTTGTTTATGGGAAAGAAGTTCTGCTCCCCATTGAGTTCCAAGTTAGAACTTTCAAGATGGCAGTTCAGTTGGGATTGGATCTATCAGAAGCCCAAAAACATAGAATGGAGCAGTTGAATAAACTAGTTGAGATCAGACAAGAAGCAATCCTAAGAACTGATCTAGTTCAAAATCAAAGAGCTAAGTGGCATGACAAATACATCAAGGAGAAAAAGTTTCAAGAAGGAGATTGGGCATTGTTATTTGATTCCAAGTTCAAAGATTTCAAAGGTAAATTTCAGACTCAATGGCTTGGGCCATATGAGATTGACAAAGTCTTTAACAATGGAGTAATAAGAATCAAAACCATTGATGAACATCAAACCCCTCTTATTGTGAATGGCCACAGATTAAAAATATATCTTAAGCCACTTTCAAAGGAGGAATTTGTCAAAATATTTCAAGATAATTTTGCAATAAGGCTGGTGAAGAAGAATTCTTCTTCTTCACCAGCCTAGTCTTTGTTATTTTTTGTTTAAAAAAAAAAAGAAATTTGTATAAGCCTGAAAACCAATCACTGATTGGCAGTCTTATATAGAAAATACAAGGCGAAAATCAGAAACTTCTGATGCCCTATATTTTCCATTTTTTTTTTCATTTTATTCATAGTTTCATGTCATTCACTTCATTTCGCTTCACTTCATTTCATTTCATTTCATCATCACATTCTACCAATAAAATCCCTTTTATGACCAAGTTTTCATATATCATTCACTTAGTCATCATTCATTTTCATCCATCTCCATTCAGTCATATGTTCACTTTGTCAGTTTCCATAGCTGAATTCAGTTTCCGCAGCTAAAAACTGATTCCACAGCTAACACTCTGTTATTCAGTATTGATAGTCAGAAGTTAGCCAAATAATGATGAGAACCAAATGTAGGTATGACAAAAGAAAATATTTTGAAAATATAAAGCACCTAAAGCACCAACAGAAAGCAGACAATCAAAGGTCAGTGGGCAGAAGTGGTAAGATTCCAAGGTAAGCAAAATTCATTTCAAATAACATTTTAAATCACATTCTATATAGTTATGAAACCACCGGCTCCATTATGTGTAATGATTAGCATTGATAGCTTCCATAACCACTCCATGGCCTTTACATGATTCCACCATGAACTTTGCATTAATTTTTCACGGCTTCATGATCCGCCTCTGAATTTAACTTGTGTTTATTTGTACATTGGCATTCCACCTGCTGAACTGGGTAATTATGAGGACGTAATCTATTTGATCACGGCTCTGTCCCACCACACAAATCCGCAGTCATTTTGAGAACATGCTCACGCCTATTCTGCAGCCTTCTAGTTCAAAATTCGGGCTCACTCTATTTCCATACTATCCCATTAAAGTTGTGATTTTTATTTCTGGCCTATTTACATCTCCGTGAACTCATTCTCATTACCTGTTCTCTGCTCTTCTGTTTATAACTACTGTTTTTTCTCCACAAACCTTCTCCATTCCCCGATAACACAATTGTTTCGCCTCCGCCAATCCATTACTCACAGTCCATCACTCACAGATGTATTTTAAAGTAGGAGGAAGGAATGGGTCTTTTACTAAGAGCAGAACCGGAAGGGCCTAAATTCATGGAGGGGTATCCACAATTGAAAATCGTATTAAGGAAGGCACGGTGGCTACAGTTCATCTAGAAATTTAGAGGTTACAATAAAGAAGTTACGAAGACATTTTCAAGGCCTTTTAATGGCATGGAATTTGAGGTTGGAGATCTTAAATTTTCAGTCACGGAGGCATCTATCATAGCAACTATGGAACTCCCACAGGAGGGGGAATGGTGGTTCAAAAACAAAAACTTTGATGAGAGGGTCTGGAGGATTATCCTATGCAATCCAGGTATGGATATAACCATTTTCAAACGTGGAATCCCTGTCTCTGCTTTAGAAGAAAAGTGGACTAGTTTATTATTGATATTCCAGAAGTTTATTACATGTGAAGGATAGTTTGGGTCCATGTATATGTACCACATCTGATTGCTAATGAATTTTCTAGAAAATCAAACCATCAATTTGCTTTACTTTCTCTTGAAAAACCTAAAAAAGATGTCCATAACTGTACAAAAGAATCTGGAGGACATAGAACCCCACCTTTACCATCATGGCCTTGTAAAAATTTTGATCGAAAAATAGTTGAAGGAAAAGAAGGACACTTGGGAACAGTTCTTGATTAGAAACTTCTTTTAGGATCCACCTGAAACACTCGAGAGTAGCTCAGCAAAGGAAAAGTAGGAGAAGGAAAACAAGTGTGAACATTCAGGACACTCCTACTAACATAGCTAAAGAAACTGATAAGGAAGAGAGGCTGTCTGAAAGTAGGAAGGAAAGAACTGAGGGTAAGAAGCAAAGAAAACTAAAGGGGAAAAGAAATATTGAAGCTATCTCTCAAACCCCAGAACCTTCCTCAGAAGAGGACCAAATACTTTCCGAGAGACTAGTTTACCTTCAGGAACAATCAGCTGCAACAAAGAGAAAAGGGAAAGAAAAACAGAGTGTGGAGAAAGGAGACACTAGCTCACAAAATCTAAGGAGGAGCTCTAGACTTAAAGGAAAACTGAGGAAAGTACAAACTAAGGGGCCCCACTTCATTGATTTAGGAGGGGAAACACCGGAAAAACCTCCAGCAATCCCTCCTGGCCATAGCCCACACCATACTCCTATTTCTCAACCAGATTTTGAGATTAGTCCTTCTCAGCTAGATTTTGAGATCAGCCCTTCTCAGCCAGATTTTGGGGACAACCCAAGAAAGGCAACACCTGAGATAGATCCAACCTAGCAAGAAATGTATGATTTTATTGAGTCGTTAGAGAAGACTACCACAGATCAAGGCACTTCATCTGCCCAGCCCAAGAAGCTCTAATCCAATCACTAAAACATGAAGTTTTTGAATTGGAAGTCCTAAGTAGACACATCAAAAGAGAAAATGAAACATTGAAAGAATAGAGCAGGTTGGATAAGATTATTCACAACAACGCCATGTTTCATCTTGGGCTGTGGCAGAAGAAAAATAGGAAATTAAAGAAAAAGAGCAGGAGGTTGAGTAGGGCTCTCATCAACCTAAAATTCAAGTGCCTAATGAGGAAGCCTAGAATGACAGTGGTACCAAGAAAGAAGAAAAGAAGGCTAGATGTGTTAGCAGAGGTCTCAAAACACATGAACTGAAGGGAGGATGGTCATAGTTTTGGTTGCATGAAGACATGCAACACCTTCACAGTGGGGGTATGTTGAGCCCTAAAACTACATCTCTTCTGCACACTTTTCTAGACATTTTCCCCTGACCAGTGCCTCACAAGCTATCAAAAATCATTACATATTGATTCTGAGAGTGCATTTAAGTGGTTTTCTAACTATGTTTTTGTGTTTTCTATTTGACTTAGATTTTGCTCATCAGCTGCGGAATGCAGCCACTTTCTGCAGCTGACTTGAGATTCCGCAGTTGTTTTTGTTGATCTCTAGGTTGCAGGTGTCAGCAAGCAAAACAAGGCATGTGGGCAGTTCAAAAATGATCTGGACATGGACCAGGTCCTATTGGTTTAGACAGATTCGTAAAGGAAAGCCTTGGTCAAACGGTGGTCAAATGAGGAGTTCTACGACAAACAAGTCTCTGTTTTCAACACGTGAAGGGTCCGAGGCCGTTCCTAGATCCATGGCTACATTTTGACAGCTGTAGACTACCCCCACGACGTAAATCCAATAGCCACCTTTTGGTAGATTGAATGATCTTGGCAACCATCATGCTAAGCTCATGGATGCTATCTTTTTACGTGTCCTCTGCTGAAGGTGTTTCATAGGAAAATTGTTATGTAATTTCCTTTATAAATAACGCATTTGCAAACGCATGTAGCTAGTTAGTTTTTGATGTAATCTTGCTGTTAGTTCATGTACTGTGCCGTGACATTGGCCCTGCTATTGTAACGAGAGGATCCTTCCTCTGTTTTGCAATATAACAAGACTCTGTTTTACATGACTGTGTGAGCGTAATTCTAGACTGACAGCATGTTAACCAAGGCCGTGCAGAGGGCCCTTGTTGGCTGAGGTTTTGTTTCTTTATTTCTGTAAAGTTTTTATATGCTGGTTTTCTTATTTCCATTGTAGATATTTCATAGTTTGTTCACCTGTGTATATTTCATAAGTTAGTTATGATGTTAATGTTTCATTCATGTACATGATTTTTCAAGGATTGTATATTTTTGCTAACACTGATCAGTGTGTGTTTCAGGATAGGCTAGGCCCAGGCATTTTCATACAATTTTTGCAATAACTAGTGACATGAGATTAGCCTCTTTGCTGACTTTGTTTTCTTAGCTTTTCAATTCCAGTTATGCTTTGATCTCAGTCTTATTCAATTGCTTTGTTAGTTAGTTTAAATATCAAATTCTTCATGTCATTGACGTTATCTCCAGAGCCATAACTTAACCCCAAAAAGACTACTTGGCAAGCTATTGGACTATGAGTGATGTTATTTGATGTTACTTTTATTTTTCTGTAATTAGATATCAGGTTCTTCATGTTATTGACGTTATCTCCAGAGCCATAGCTTAACCTCGAAAATATTACTTGGCGAGCTATCGAACTATAAGTGAAGTGACTTGATTTTATTTTCATTTGCTTTGTTAGTTAGTTTAGATATCAATTCCTCATGTTATTGACGTTATCTCCAGAGCCATAGCTTAACCCCGAAAAGACTACTTGGTGAGCTATCGGACTATAAGTGAAGTGAATTGATTTTACTTTTACTTTTTTGCAGTTTTCTATTTGTTTGAGTGCAATGGCTTAACTTATTTTTCTGTATTTAGATGAGCAACAGAGATAGTGATTTCATGATCAGTAGTTCATTATTCGTTTGATTTGAATAGCTGCACATTTACATTCTTGTCCAAGTATTAATTTCATCACTAATATGTTTTGAGATCCTCTGAAGTGTTAAGCTTTGGAAATAATCATAAAGGACATAATTGCCTTAAGATCTACATCCATACTTGCCTTCTAAAGTATTCTCAAAACTTAGGAATAGGATTTCCCATTCACATTAGGAGATAAACAAAGATAAAAACCCCAAAACAAAATAAAAATAGAAAACAATAAAAATTAAGAAGGAGGTTGTCTTGCACATATAGTGCACCACACTTCATCAGTTTACAACTCCCGGATTGATAATTAATGTAGCAATTTAGGACATACTAAATTGACTAAACACCACACTCAATTGCAACATGAATATAAAGTCACTATGTTGTGTAGCAATAGAAGCAAGAGATCTGCCTATGTATAATGGGTTGACCGTAGTAGATGATTTCCTGAACAAATTTGAAAGAGAAGTACAGGAACAACAACGTTTCAATGCTCTAAAATGGGTGCTACACGCTATGCTTGCAAGGTGGTGGGGTACGCACCAACAAAATTTTGAGGACTGGTGGGAATGTAGAAGGAGGATGCTCATACAGTTTGGAAAGCCTCAGATATAGATGGACACCGGGTATGATGGATGAAACAGCTTGTGCACCCACCTTTCCAAATGGGTACATGCGTATGGTATGCAGCCTGCACGAACACACACCATCCTCATGATAGTAAATAGGAACAACAAGTAGGAGTGAGCAAGATAAGGGAACGAATGACGAAGTATGATAAAACCAAGCGCGCCAAAGATTATACATAGGGAAACCTTTGAAAAGGTGTGCGAAGTGCTGAACACGGTCCTCCATGTGCGACGCACTGACTAGGACCTGCGTGTACTAGCGGTTCTATGGGCTTATAGCACCATGTGCAAAACCCTGACCGTGTAAGCACTTTCGAAGCCAAAGTATGAAGCAGGGGCTGTAATCCCTATGGAGCATGCAAAGCCTAGTCCACGCATAGCAGCACTGTAGATATGACGGCTTACAAACCCCGGAACGAAGGAATCACATAGTCGCAAGAAACAGGACACATAGGAATTGAGGAAGAAATCTGATGAGGAAACTTTAGATTCCGCGAACTTGAAAATGAAAGGGTACGATTAAGGAAAAAAAGCACTTTGATGAACACGGAGGTCAAGAAGTTGGAGGACAAGATAAAGGAAGTGTTTCTCGAAGAACCTAGGATGGTAAGGCAAGGTGCGTATGATCATAATGACAAGTTTGAGAACTATCGTCGTGAACTGGTTAGTCTACTGCCTGGGCTTGGACCACATATCGCCAAACGTAGTGACCACGGTAGTGCATTGAAAATAGTAGAGTGTGCGATGCCGACCAAAAAAATGGAAGGTGGGGATTCTCTGCGAACCATGGTGGAGGACGGGATGGAGCTCCACATGGGTGGTGTGACCACCTGACTAACCGCAGGAAGGGATAGTCTTATCGCTCCAGGTAGTTGAAAGGAAGCGCGGGACTATAAACTATTATGCCCGGGAGCTACGTGATATTCAGGATGCGCGCAGAAGTAGAGCATCAGAGGGTCCACGCCCATGCACGGAGGGCTATGCTACGACATGGGTTGGCCGGAAAGTGACTGTTGAAGTCACAATTCACGATGGGATGCTCGATTTAAGGCCAAATGGAGCAAGCGAAGGGAATTTAAGACATTATTTATGGGCAGGATTTGGGAAAATCTACTGCCAAGAAAGCATTAATGGACCAAAATTGGGGGAACGGTCGAATTCTAATTCAAAAGGCACTATAAAACACAAAGGGCTGCCCAACAAACAACACTTGGTCGTTTGTGAATTGAGTGATTGAGTAGAGTACTGAGAATTGAGAGCCAAGTGATAATTGAGCCCCTGAGTTTGCGAGTGAAATAATACAGCCTAGATACGATGACAACAACTAAGGATGGTTTGGGAATTGAAGAGGTAACCGCCGGTGAGGCCGTGCAGATCCTAATGGTGGAGGATGTTCTAGAAGGCATCGAGGTTGTGGTAGAAATCCCCAAATCACCACGAATGCTGAGGCCCAAGAAAGATAAACAAGCAATGGCCCCCATACGCGTGTCCCCGAGGAACCCACTACGCAACAAGCTATCAATGGCAAAAAAAGGGAAAGCTATCACAATCAACACAAATGAGGAAGAAGAACATTTGCAGGCCTTGACCATCACAGCAGAAGAAGACAAAGATATGGCGGAGGATATTCAACCTACACGCTTTGCAATGAAACTGCCCACATATGTCCCTCCATGGAAAGGGAAGACCAAAGTGCCAAAGGACCTGGACGAAACCAAGAGTTCACTGCAGACCCCGCTCCTCCCAGATGGTATAGTGTTTGAAGGCACACACCTAGGCCGTGTGCCAACCATGAAGTTTGAAGATTGGGACCTCGTTGACTGTGAGAAGCTCCCCCACCTAGAGATCGGGAACCTCATGAAGTATAACACTGAGGGGACAGTGACAACGTTAGAGCTGTGGAAGTGGTTGTGTGGTGTGGAAAAGGCCAGGTCGCTGCAGTTATTATGGGTACCACATTTCCACCGCGTGCCCATCACCATTTTCGTCATCAGGCAGCTACTCTGCCTAGTGCATGATGGGTATCTATGGCTGGAGGAGCCTATCCACATCATGACAGACCTAATTCGCCACAATTCTTGGCTCCCCTGCAAAGGAAGGGACCCCGCAACCATATTCGAAGGAAAGGGTAGTGATTTTTCCCTTGTAGAAGCCATGAAGACGAAATACAAGTTGGAGAAGAAGAAGATGGGTTACGCCATGTCCAGCATCAAGGCCAAAGGGGTACCCGTAGCAACCCAAATCTTGACCAGCAAAGTTATGAGGAAGTGCCGCGCTGATGAGGTACTGGTGCTGGTGGTCGATTAGCTGAGCAGTGCGCAGAGGGGGTCTAGCTCAACTGGTCCAAATTCCTCTACGAGGAATTTTTGAAAAATTGTCGTGAAGCCCAGGAGTAGGGTAAAACCTTCCACTATGCGTGGTTTTTGTTATCCATAGTGCTCATAGCAAGGGAATTGTTGAAGGACAGTCAATTCCCCATCATTGGTAGAGAATTACTGGAGGCTGTGAAGTACGCTTCTCTCTGGGCCACAAAGGATGTGAAATGGATACGCGACACCAAAATATTCTGGGTGCTCATGGAGATGAGCATCCGCATGTGGACCAATTGGAGGCCATGCCTGTCGCCTATGGTGTACAACAGTCTGTAGAGTTTTTCAGAATTCAAATCTGACATGCATAATGTATACATTAGGGTGCGCAAGGATACAATGAAGCAGTGGACGAGGCTCCCTTTTATCGCCACTGACGACGCCATCTTCACTATCTTGGAGACATGGCCTCCGAAAAGGCGCGCCCCAGATCTTGTAGAACTTGAAAAGGTGGTAGCACAGAAGAAGAAGGATGATGCCAAGCTTCACGTCACATAATTGGCCAAGAAAAGGCGGAAGGAAACAACAGCCACTGAGGTAAGGGCAGTGCACAAAGCGGTAGAGAAAGTCGTCGAGCAGAAGAAGGCCACAGAAGTAGCACATGCGACAGAGGAAGCGATTGAGAAGGTGGACGAGGGCCAATCAATGCCCTCATAGGAGCAAGAGAGAGCTAAAGCAGAAAAAACAGAAGGGGGCGTGGACCCAGGGACCGCGTCCACCTAGCTGAAGCACCCACACACGACAAAATGCGTAGGACCGAGGAAGACGGTCAAGGCCTCGAAATTGGCCATTGACCTGATCACCTTAACCGAAGGTGATCTGCATGACATTGGCGATACAGTTCGCAATGTCACAAACGAGGCCCTTCAGGATTTTATGTAGGAGCAATAGACTACGTTGGGGGCCATCAGAGCGCAGTTGCAGGAGTTATAGGTGCGCCCCCCTCAGGAAGGTACCCTGTCAACTCACATCACAACAAGAACTTTAGCAGTAGAGCAGATGATGCACGCAGAGATGGAAAACACCATAGTGTTTCTGGAGGGAGCTCTAGTGTTGTCAAATGAGATGGATTGATTGTCAGTTAGCATGATGAAAGGCCTTGGCCTTAATCTGGCTGCCCTTCCATGGGAAACACTATATCTGCTACAAGATGGGATAATGGCAGAGCTGCGTGCGAGGGAGAGCCACACGATCCATGTTCTTAGTGAACAAAAGATAAACATAGAACAACTCATCTTGTAGTGTGGCGAATTGGTGTAGTAGAATCAACAATTGGACCAGGTGGTAGATGATGCTTGCAGATGCATCTCAGAGCTAGCTATCTCGACAAATCTACCAGTAGAGGTGTGGATCCATAGGTTTGCAATAGGAGTCCACGAGGCTAGGTAGGAAACGACCAAGGTTCAGCTATAGCTAAATCTTTAGATCACCGAGCTACGGTTAAAGGCACAACCTTCCACTCCCCTAGAAATTAGAGAATAGCACACTAGCGCTATTGCAGCGAGACTGGAAGAAATCAAGGGTGCAGTGAAGGACTGTACTACTTTGTTGGAGTAAGCACTTGAGGTCTTCACAACTCTGTAGGAGGACCCCAACATCCAGCACCTGGAGACAGAGGTGTGACTCCAGCAACAATATCATAGTGTCTGAGGAATTGAACAGATAGTAGTCCTCACTCAACGACTTGCGAGGATGCAACAAGAGAAGGCACTGAAGGAGAAGGTGGATGCGACGCGACACAAAGAGGTAGTTCTCAAAGCATGCGTCTAGCCGTGGATCGACGAGGCTTTCACTATCATGACAAACATCGAAGGAAAGCTCATGCATATACAGGGGATGCACACATTAATGTAGAGAAGCACCACAGACATAGAGGTCTCAGAACAGAGGATGTAATAGATTCAACAAGCAACGACTCAGTGCGCTGTCGACATCAGCACAATTCGAGGATAGTTGGAGGAACTCCGTGCCAAGATCGCCACACAAACAGAGTGACTCGAGGGTGAGTCACAATGTTTGTGTTGGGGGCCTGTTGGGAATGGAATCCACCCAAGGCATGTTTTGGGGCTCAAAGACCATGATTTGACCGAATAATGTTGTAAAGCCCTGTGAATTATGGGTGCGAAAGTATATTAGAGTCATAAGGTTGTCTGCCCTAGTTTTGGATGTAATGTTGGCCTACCCATGGTCCACAGACCATGGGATTGTATAAATAGAGTGAGGCTCTAAATGTAAAAGATAACTAATGGAGAATAGAATGGCATAGAAGAATAGAGAAGTCTAAGTGATTGAGTTGCAAGTGTAAAGTGTGTCTTGGGTTGTAGAGTAGGAGAAGGCTCTACAGCTAAGTGCGCAGAGGCCTAGAAGTCTGCAGCTAAGTGTGCAGACCCCTACACCTAAGTGCACAGGGCAGAGTTGAGTCTGTAACCAAAGAAAAGAATAATAAAGATAAGTTTTATCCAAATTCTGTACCTATTCTTAAGTTATTACATGTTTGATATCAATTGCAAGTATACTGTTTATTTACTGCGCGCACCTGTATGGATGATTTATATTGCTAAGTATAACTTAACGCATACAAGTAGGTTAAGTTAAATCAAATATCAGTGGAATAATAGTAAGGGCTTGGGTAATAACATCGTTCAGCCCCCAAGTAGGGCTGCGCGAAGGCAACATCTTAGGCTACGAGATACCGGTAAGTGTGCTTAATGACGTGCGTGCAGGGTTGAACCGCGGATCACTTGAATTCATCAGCCATCTCCATGGTGTAGAAACCTAGTTCTAGCACCCTTCCATACTACTTTGGGTGAGACCTCAGTTCGTGCTCCACGGACTGTTGCTGAAAGGGCCAGTATTACTGGGATTTGTTTGGCTAAAGCACCTCTGAACCTAGGTCAGGCCCCAACAAGCTAACAATGATTTTTTGGGTCCCAAACTTTGGGGCCATTTTGAGGCCCTAATCAATGTTTTTTGAATATTTGGGGGGCCAAGGGTCACCATGGTATTCCTTGTCACTAGTAACAAGTTGTATTCCTTGGATATTTCTTTCCAATGAGCTATTGTGCACCCCAAATAGATATTTATGCAAAGTTGTGCCCTCAGAAAGTTAATATACCAACTAACCATCTCGTGACTCACAAACCTTTTGGAATTTCATAATAAATGGTTAGTGTTTTGGACCTCTAGGTTTCTTTATTTATGTTAAATTCAGCTTTCAGCCTCTTGTAATAGCATTTGTGAATGCACATAGCCACGAACTCTCCCAGTTTAGAGACAGATACCACCATTCCTACCAATTTTTGTTCTACAATATTTTGCTATTTCGTTCATGAATAGTTAGGTTTTCGGCATATTATTTTTTCTATTATATTTCTCTATGTGTGTTTCATTTAATTTCATACCTTTTATTTCAATTCTTGCACAACCTAGATCAATAGGATACCATAGAGAGATAGAGACCAACTCTCATGGGAGGACAATAATTGAGCAGAAATATAAGACGATAGGCATAAGAATGACAATATGAATGCATGGAGGATACCAGCTTAAAAAAATCCACCCTATATTCCTAAGAAAACTTTCCTCATGGTTCCATGGTCTGGCTTGGGGGTGGCTACCTACAAGAAAAATTACAGTGTAGTTGAGCTTATGGTGGGGCGGAACATGGCTCACCATTCATTAGTTGTACGAAGCATTTATTTTCAGTCAAATAAGTGTCCTCATGGACTTAAAATTGTAATGTAACCCATAATGGATGAAATGGAAATCATGTTCATAGAGTATTAATTTATGAGCTTTCTTGCTAAATGGATATTGTACTCTATGTTTCTTATTTATGATATAAATTGGAAAATTTTCCTTTGATTCTTAGATGAAAGAGAAAATATGGGTTTAGTGGTTGTTAAATTTATGCAATGTTCATATTCCAACTTATGTATTTTTATATACCCTTATGATGTTCTTAAGGAGAATATGACCAATAAGTCTATAGTTCTAGTTATGGTCTATGTTACAAATATTAACCAAAATAGGAATATGGCTAAATAGATAGGGAAGTTAACCCCTTAGTCTCTGAGATCCTCTTGATGGATGCTTGGTTGTAAATGGATCTAGGGAGTCTAATTAGTAAGGTTTTTTTGCCTTACATATGCCATAGAATCCTTATGTTTACTATAGAGATTAAAAGGTCTTGTTGGTGTTCCTGCCTTGGAACTAAGGGTGAAAGCATTGAAAACAATCTGAATACCCAAATGAATTACGTTTTCATAGAAAATATGATGTAAAGTGTTAAAGAGTTCATTGAAGAACTCTTCTCTTTGTTGGATATTATGTTGACGGGCTTGCTGTAGGGTGGTGGGGTTCCTAGTGATCGTGCTATATTTTACAAATCTAGTTGGAGGATTTAACAACCATGAGGTATATCTACTTGGAATAATTCTCTGTGGAAATGTTTCCCTTTTTTGGAGTAAAGGTTTGAATGCCCCAGAAGAGGAAAATTATACCAAGAATGGCCTCTTTGGCTTCATGTGAGAAGTTGAATGGTTATCTAACTGAGATATGGAGTATTTAACTTCCTTCATTATTGGTGAAGACCTTTGTAGCATCTAAAATCTTATGGGAAATTAATTTGATTGTTAAAGTCTCTTGGAAATGCTTGTAAATTTCCATAATCACTCTATGGGAAACCACAAAGAATTCAATAATTAACCCTTTTATTTTAAACTGTTTGGCAATTTTGGGTTTGGAGGCCCTACGTTTAACCCTGGTCCCCTAGTTATATGGCCAACAAAGGGATCATGTCCAAGAGATATAATATAATGGGTTTATTGAGTATCGGGAGTATACTCTCTACCCATATTAAACACCCGATGAAAACAGAACCTGACAAGCCATTGTATAACAAATGTTTGGAATCATCAAAAGATGGGGATCAAGCCTTTAACTCTTGGGTGTCAATATTTCATATTTCCATAATCAAGGATTTAATTAGAGTCCACCATGTGGCAACCCCTAATAGTAACATAACCCACACTTTTGTTGGTTAATAATAATTTCATGAACCATCAAGTGATGGTGCATTTGTGTCATATTTTTGGATTTCGGTGTATTGAGAGAGTGTGGTGGAGTTTACTACCATGAATCCCTAGTGCAAACAAAACCTGCATTATTCATCATTCATTACAAAGTTCGTGAGTTGTTAGTTGATAAGACCAGGTGTCAAGTATTTAGAATGTGGATATCAAAATTATCCTCAATATCACTAAAGTTTGATAAGGGCCTTGGCATGGAAATGATGATCACGTGGTGCAAACATGGGTTGATGTGGCACTTGTTGGGTGTGGTTTTTATACCTATTTCCTACACTTTTTTCCCCAGTTTTGATCCTCTTTCCCTCATGGCCAATGAAACTTTACATGTTAATTGCCTTTTTCTCATTATATACAACCTATTTCGCTGTCATGTTATTTTACCATTTTTGCTGAATATGACGATGCAATATTCCTTTTTGTGGCTAAATGGGGTAAGCATTGGAGAATTCTTTTGGATCCTCTCCTCTTTTTCAGGTGTTGCTTACAAGAACAAGGTTATGGAGTGAACAAGCCGTGTTGATCAATCTCAGAGTAGGGTGGAGCTGATTGCTGTTACAGATTGTTGTTACACTCTATATGCTGTTACATGTGTTGTTACACCACATGTTGTTAAAGGTGACCACTGTTACACCTTGGATATTGTTACAAGGATGTGGTTACCCAATGATTGTTGTTACATCCAAAACTGTCATTTGACCGCAAAATGTTGTTGCACTATAGCTGACAAAGTCGTGGGTACTATTCCACGCAAAAACTTTCAGAAGTTATGAATTGTTTATTTAGAAAGTAACATATCCAAGTGGTTGTGATATTAACCAATGTATTTGAATAAAATTTATATTTAGGAACATGTTATAACAATTTCTATTTTATGATCAACATGAGAATCGTGAGATTCTCATCACTGATATATTCCTAATTTTGGGTATGTAATGACTATAAGAGAAACTTAATCTCTCATGTACGAGGACAACATAGAAAGCACTGTTATTTTGATCTCGTAACTTTTAATTATTTTTAATATTGTAGACACTGCGGTGATCCTATTACTGTTTCTCATTTGATTCTTTAACTAATCTTGTGTTCATTCATGCGCCCTTGCTAGTGAAGAAGGGCCCTCTTCTTTAGCAGGGACTGCAGCGGTAGAAGTAGATGTATATTATTGTTTCTTTTATAGTTTGTATGATTTTCAGTTGTTGATGTATAAATTGTAGAATATATTTGCTTCAATTCCAGAATTATGCTATGCTATTACACTGGTTTGATTAAGAAGTATGGTACTTGACCAACTGGTGTAGTTATTAGTTTAGTGTGTGGCGCACCCTTGCTCTGGTAATCGTGAAGTGTGATTTAATTTCTGTAGAGTGTTTTAATTTCTGCAATTGATTCAGCGACATTCATTACTATTTTCCGTTTTCATTCTTGGTTGTAGTGTATCGACATAGATAGTGCAAACTCCATTGAAACAACAAGACCTACCCTTGGTTGACAATTAAATGGTTGCAGTCTTGTTCAATTAGGATTGATTAAACCAACACTATATCACTCACATGCTGCTAACATGGTGTTAACATGACACTAACATTGAGATGATGTGGCACTAATGTGGTGCTAATGTTTCCAGGTGATGTGGAAAAGTGACATCATCATAGTGTGTGGCATTGTTGATTTAGTAGTCGAGGTGGAAGTTGACACAGATATTGGGATATCATCCTATTAGCGGGTTGTGTGTTAAGCTACTAGGACGTTTGGGCACTGTATTGGGCATAACCTCGTGATACTAAGAGAACCCAACATCTCTGTTAAGTGATGGAATGGTCAGGTTTCATCAATTAATGGCCTATTATTGTAGGTTTTAGTCTTGTACAATTAATTGCTATAAATAGATTCTTAATTGAAATAGAAAATATGCAATGGGAAACACACACATGCATGCAAAGATTTTATCTTGGAAACCCAAAATTGAGAAAACAAACAAGGTTTTTTAACAAATCTATTCTTACGTACAATATTACAATACAATATATATCATTCAATATCCATGAAATGCCAATCCATTACCATAGATTAGAATACAACCATAGTTCCTTAAATGGAACTACAAAACCATGGTCACAACCACCATGTTCCATAAAAACACTTTTAGAAAAAATCACGTGTTAGAAACTGCCAAAAGACAGGCGTAAAAAATACCCCCCCAAAATATTCTAAGGGAAATCCCCCCCTATGACCCCCATTCACTATAATATAGTGTGTGGGGATAGTCATGCAAAGAATATAACACATACCCAACTTTTATCGGATTGAGTTGAATAAAGGGTGATAATGATTATGTGGCTTAGGAGATTTTGGGGGACACTAATAACATAACGCAAAATTCTATTGCGCGATGGAAGTTGGCAGAGTGGTCAGGATCCATTAGTTGATGACCTAATGTCAGTTTGGGTGGATTTGGGATGAACGCATTTAAATGGGATAAGATTTGTATGGGGGTTCGAGAGCCAATATGCTTGCTAGCATGGAAAATTTTAGGGGCGAATGTTCGCCCTTATACAAAATTAAGGGGTTTTAAATTTTTAGTGGGTGAATATTTTGTATCATAGTACATTTTTACAAATCGTCTAAAATAGCCCACCTTATTTTAAGGGAAAGGGTAAAAAAGGTAAATTTAGCCCCTGAAATTGGGAGTTACAACCTTCCATTTGCCCTAATTTTCAAGAATAGGTTTTATTTAAGTGAATCTTATGGGCCAAATACCATATTTATAAAAGAGGTATGGTAAATTAATAAAAACATAAATAAATGAGAGGTATGGTAAATAAATAAAACATTTTTTATATTTACTCCATAAGTCACCTTATATACATGCAAGGGTGTAAACAAATAAAAATATAAATAAAGTGGAGGTATGGTAAATAAATAAAAATATAAATAAACTAGTCGTATGGTAAATAAATAAAACCTCTTTTTATATTTAGTCCATAACCCTCTTTCTATTTATGAAGCCTCAAAAAAGAGGTTTTATTTAAGTGAATTGTATGGGCCAAATACCATATTTGTAAAAGAGGTATGGTAAATTAATAAAAATATAAATAAACGAGAGGTATGGTAAACAAATAAAACATTTTTTTATATTTACTCCATAAGCCACCTTATATTTACGCACTCAAAAAATGTGTTATATTTAGGTGAAACCTATGGGAAAAATACTGTGGGCCAAATACCATGGGCTAGATTATTATTAATACCATGGAAAAAAACATTATTAACCCTAATATTAGTATTAATAAAAATAAAAATGGCACATGGTATTGACCCATGGTATTCACGTGGAATATAGCCTATTTAAATGGGGGAATTAAACCAGCATAGATCCATCTTTACTCTGGATCTACTAAGCCCAGAGAGGTATCAAATATCGTGATATGGAAACTAGCATAGAGTGAAAAAATATTTGATCCCTCTCGGGGCTTGGTGGATCAAGAGTAAAAATGGATGTTGTAATTTAATGTATGTTAAACATTTTAACTTGGTTAAAATAAAAAATAAAATACAAATCAATTATTAATTTTATTAATTTTTATAAATTACTAATAGTAATTTTTAAGCTCCAGGTTTATGATAACACATGGTATTGACCCATGGTAATACCATGGTATTCATGTGAGCATAGACTATTTAAAGGGGAAATTCTATCATCTTAGATCCATCTCAATTCTGGGTATACCAAGTGCTCAGAGGGATAAATAGATTTCATGCCCCTAAGAGTGGTAGATGTGGAGTTAAGATGGATATAGGTTGGTTTTTATGATAATGAAGATATTAAATAGACTTAGGAAATTATATTGTAAAAACATGTTAAGGTGAATGGTTAAAGCTAAATTTAGTCACTTCACAAGTAAAAAATACCAATATCTCCATTAATATTGGTTTTTAACTTTTTCTGATTTAACGAAAAAAAATTCAAAACAATGAAACCTTATCACTCTTTCCGCATCACCCTCCCAGAAGATTTCTCACCATTTTTCAAACATTCTCAATATGATATCTTCATGAAAAATAAGTTGGTTTGTACAACCTTTCATCTTATGTGCTATTCTTAGTTTGTCCTAATGATCTGTAGGGGTTGGAGCCACTGCACCATATTTTCCTAAAAGGTGGAGATTGTTCACCAAAAAGGAAATTAATCTACATGTTACAACGCTGTTAAAAAATGTGAGACCTATGAGGGTAGTGAATTATGCTACTAAGCAAATTTAGATTGGGAGAGACATAATTAAATTTTATTATTTAATTGAATATTTCCAATTAAAATAATAATAAATCTACATTTATATATTCATATATTGATTGGAAAGATTCTCACAATGGTCACTTCTTTCAATTAGATCCCCTTCAAGCCCTTGGGATACCTAATACTTTCTTATATAATATAGTTGGGGCTTGCTACTTGTTGGCGTGTTGGGATAAACAAACTTGATGTGTTTCCATGTGATTTTCGCCGAAGAATCTCTCTCTAAACTTGATGTGTGTGTTTTTTTTTTTTTTTTTTATCTCGCAGTTGGAGTCTATGGAATAAGAAAGAAATTTGATAACTTGTAAAAAGTGGTAGCTTGAAAAAAGTTGTAGAGAAAAGATTAATCTCTCCTACCTTGACAGAACTCGATGTCAATATCAACACCTACAAGAACTTTGTTGTGGAATATTATCAAAACCAATAGAAGGATATGAAAGAGTGTATTGTAAGAACCTTGACAAACACGGCCACTGAAACTAGGAACATTGTTTGTAGGAAGATAAAATTATGTTTCTTTTTCCAAACATATATGTTAGTATATTACGGTTTAATAAGTATGTTTTCTTATTATCATATATGGTTTCATACTTTAACAAAACATTCGCTAAGACTTCACAATGTTTTATTATTGAGTAAAATATTTTCCAAGATTTTATAATTCAGTGAAAGATTCTCCATCACTGTACAAGATAATATCATCTGGTGAGAGATTCGCCAAAAAAATTATCTATACATATTATATTATTGATAAAATTGCCTCCCATTTTTCCTATGTATCATGGGGATTAGCCCATTTATTTTACATATAAATTTAGGGTGGTTCTTAAAATTTTCCCTGCTTCCTAGTGGTCTAGGTTTGTAGACATGAATCAGTGTAGGAATGTGCCAAGAGATGCCACATGTCATCCACATGGAACTATATAATAGATATTGATGTGGCATTAAAGGGTGGATTTTTAAATGGGAATAAGTTTTGTGATGAGATATTAGAATAGGATAGAATTTGTATCATTAGAAATATCTCAACAAGCAGAAGATAATGGTAGTATCAGAAATAAAATAGGAGACAGTTAAATAAAGAGTAATTTTGGTAACTCCATCTTAATAATTAACCTTGAAGATCAAGTCTAGATAAATCTCGCACCACTAATTAGACATTAGGGGGTTCGGTACCTTACAAAACTATTGTCAAAAAATCCTTCTTATTGCCATAAAATTTGTTGCTTGAACTTAATAATCACTTGGATTTTTTATCATTTTGGAAGCAATAATTAATGGATTAATCTTTCTCTTACTACATGTAATATTTTATGTTGGCTTCTCTTGAATCATATGGTTAATTATATATCATAATATCTTTGAGACACTTTACCATTTAGCACACTAGGTCATTGATCATTTAAAGAGTTTCAAACATCCTTTGATCAAGTTCATTAAGAGAAGAGAGAGTTAGCATCTAATCTTAGCCTTTTCTCACCTGTACTAAATGATAAGACTTAGGATTAAGTATAAGGAATCTTCAATCCCCCCTTAGGTAGGAAACCATTTTCTTGAACCTAAAAGGGAGAGGAAAGTCTATCAAGGTGACAATGGATAGCTTTCCTAATAATTTCCTCATATTTCTCTCTTGGAGGGGTTAGGAATTTTCCTCTTGGGAGAATTCGAGTGATAACAAGTACCAAAGAGTTAGGCTTTCAATTGAGTGGAAAATTCAACAGCTCTCAACAAATACCTTTTGAGATTTGAGTCTAATGAATTTATTTTCTATGGAATTAGCTCATAAATCCATGAATAGAACCTTGCAAGCTCACGCAAAAATTTATTGGAAACAATTGGTACATGTGGTAGTCTTCCAAAAAAAACATTTTATTTGTAACTTGTGATGTGATGCACTCCACCCAAAGATATTCTTCGAGAACTGTGCCAAGGCAAAGCTATATTGCCCATTTTGGAAAATGGATATTTAGGAACTTTGCAACAACAATACAAATCAATGGAGAATGATATTTCATAAGGTTGTGATAAACTATTAAAACTTTGGATTCCATTAATGATCCTTAAACTACCGTGGAAATTCCACTCAACAATTTGTCACAACAAATCTAAGAAAACTATATTTAAAAATCCTAAATCTATGCTATTATGGTTTTATTTCTCTTAGATTTTTGGATCTATAGATTATTATTAATTTTGTATGCATGGAAAATAATTATTATGCAGAAAATAAGAACAATGAAATAAAAACTCACAAACCATGATTTGGCACAAGATATGACCCGAGAAACCCTTTCGGGAGAAAACCTGACTAGAAGGTGGGGCCACTCTACTCTCTTTCTTTGAATAGAAAATGGTTATGAGTATAAATAATTATGGCCCATGGCTTGTGGGCTACTACACTGCACAAATCCTCTCTATGTGCTCTATCTCCTATCCCTCTCAACTATTTTTTCTCATCTATTGAATAAATTCACTCGAAATAATGAAACCCTTTTTCCTCCTACTGGCCTAGTTTTAACACAACCTGATAGCCTCCTAGTGGTTATTTTTGACTCCCTTAATTCTTAACCAAAGTTACAATATGGACCCTTCTAGATTATTCTTCATCATAACCATATGGATAACCCATTTTCCATGAATAATGGGGGCTGACGTGGCACCTTTTCGAATTATGGTGGTGAAAATAGGAATGTAAACTTCTTAGTGCCATAAATTTTCCATATAGACTCTAATTGATATGATTCTTGCAATGTTCGAAAATTATTTGTGTAGAATATGAAAAAATGGTGTTCTGATAAAGAAAAAAAATTTACCCCCAAAAACCGTTGTATGATGCATCAAAATGTTCGCAAAAGGTTTTAGACCCTACTTTACTAAACTGGGTCCGCTGGTAAAATGATCCTCTGAGTTGATTCCTACACATTTTCCACTTTGAAAGCATTGAGAGATGTCAAACAATAAAATGATATAATACAAATCAATTGCAAGATTTGGGAAGATGATTTTTGGAGACAATTTTAAATATTGTGCAACATTTGAGAAGATTGATTTTTTTTCCATTTGTGAAACATATTATTGAATTCATTTTTATTCATTGTGATACTTTAAAAGATGCAACTTATTTGAATTTTCAATGTGGCTCACATTGTGGCAAAAGTAAAATTTACAAAATTGTGATGAGACCAATATTTGAGAAAAGTTAGATCTTGAAAATGATGTGTAATGGTGCAATAGTTCAAATGATGGAACCTTTTAGCGATTGCATCATGATCACAACACTTCCAAAGATATAACATCTCTAAAACTATGATATGGTGCAAACATATAAAGATGAAATATTTTGGATAAGAGTGGGGACCATCATGAGATTTGGAAAGATACATTTTGGAACTTTGAGACCAAAAAGGTCAAGGAAAAACAAACTTGGAAGATTGTTTCTCATGGAAAAATTTGATGTTTTGAAAGGATGTGCAAAAAAAAAAAATTCAAAAGATATAACTTTTAAGCAAGTGCATAAAGAGGTTGAAATACAATTATTTGTCCAATGGTGGAGCTAGTGAAGGAGTGAAAGAGAACATACAGGAAAGTGCACAACATCACATATTATTAGGAGATGGATGTTGAGAATGAGTGCAATATTACCACAAGGCTAAAAAAGGATTCAAGGCACATGATTCTGCCAAAATAAAAAACAAGAAAACTTCAACTGACCATAGCTTGGAAACCTAATGTTAAAGGTCCTTGGATGAGATTAAGAGATATGAAACTTGAAGAACATAAAGAATTCCATTACACCAAACATATTTTGAGTGTTGGGTGTGGAGCCTGATTATCTTCTTTATTCAAAGGTATTGCCACAATGGACCCCAGTTCATAATGGGGTGGCAACGTTGCCCATTTTTGCGCCACCAGGGGGGTCTACAACGATGGTTCATTAGAGCGCCCCCTTGGCGGGGTTTCGGGGGCAGCACCCCTGAAGCTAAAAATAGAAGTAAAATTTCCTTGTAAAATGTTGTAATTTCATAGTCAATCTGGGCCATTCATTATGGAGAAATCTGACAGTAGAAGTTATGTCTAATTTAGGGTTTTTTTCCCTAGAAGGAAAGCCCTCTCTATATATGAGGGAATTGTATTGCAACTATGTATGTGTGTATTGTGAGCAAGAAATCGAGAGGAGATTATGTGAGAGTGAAGAGGGAATTAGATTGGATCTATTGTAGTTTGTATCTCTTCATTTTGCTGGATAATATAAAAAGAAGGAATGGTTGTCTCTCTGCATACGTAGCCCAAATTGGGTGAACCACGTATATCTGTGTCTCTCTTGTTTTATCCATTTTCCATGTTTATATTTCTGCAATATTTTATGTGTTCCATTCCTATGTAATATATAATTTACTAACATTTAGATAATAATATGGTTTCCACAAGAAATAATAATTGGTTGAGTTATAAAAATCCATAAAAAGTGAAATCCTTCTCATTCATAGTCTTTTTTCCTTTTTACTAAGTTTTGTGAGTCTTGAGATGACTACACACTTAACCTTTGGCTTGAGAAACTGCAACCCAAGGGCATCTAAGTAATCAAAATCACTTGAGGATCATACCCAACTTAGGCCACACCAAACCTTAACATGGATGGATTTTTTCCCACAAAGTTTTGCGTTGATGACCTTCACATCATAGAGTGCCTTAATATTACACCCCATAACCATCTATTCTACACCCCATGGGCATTCATAGTCAAAATTTGAGATGCACTTCTCATAACAATAAGCTATAACTCAAAGTTTAGAAAATTTGGGAGGGGTCCTTGTTGAGAAATCTAGGGTATCAAGTGTTAAGTGATTTCTCTACTTATGAAAATTACTTGTGATATACTTTTTCTTCTTGATTATGATCTTCCATTTCTTGTAGTTATTATTGTCTTCTTTTCATCAAGACAATTACCATATAATGAAAAATAAAGGGACAAGAGACACAAAATATAGTCTTGTCAGCCAGGGCCAAAACCTCTCACTCTTTGAGAGGAAAACCCAAACAAAATTCTTCTTATAGGTCTTCAGTTGACAAACACCAAGACCATGATAAAGACCCTTGACATTAGAGTCCTACCAAGACCAAGTCACTAGCATCCTCTCCAACACAACTCTTCCTCTTGTCCTTCTTGGCTTTCCTCAGAATCTCGGTCTCTTCTTGTAGGTTCACAACCCTACCACATAAACCCTTAGATCAATTTTGCTTCGGCTTGAATAATCTCCTTAATAGAGTGACTTATTTCACTTTTGCTCAGATCCTTCTAGCGAGGTCTTCTACCCAAACAGTATCACCTCAATGTAGCTACAATCCTTTGACCTTCCCTAGACACTTTCTAATCTATTACCTTCACACGTGGGAAGAAAAAGTAGCCCAAAACAGTCACAAATATCTTCGCTAACCTTACTTCTTGTTGCGCTGATATAGAGGCTCCTTATACTATCTTTTTCACACTTCTTTTGTAGACTTGTTCCACCAAATTTCTTGTCTCCAAATGAATACAAGCACTTGTATATATATAGTCATCGGTCATGACTGTTTAGGCTGACATGATCTTTGGAGAAGGCCGAATTCATCTTCTAGAATAATCTCTTCATTATAGGCTGACTTGATGAGGGCTAGTGATAAGGTCTTGGAGGATGACTTTATATATACAAGTATGAATCTATACAATGTGTAACATGTATTCATTACATGAAAATGACTCTTTAGACTTTTATGACTAGATGAAAATATTCCTAAGGGATCTCAATGGGAGCCTTTACTAAAATAAAATCTCTTTCTTATGAAACCCATGATGCAAGCATTACAATAAATTTTATTTTCTTCTTTAAATCTCTTTACATAAAATCATTATTACTTGTGATTATGAAGACCAAGCCTAGTTAGACTTTTCAACACTCTCTCTTAACTAGGGAGGTATTCACAATGGTACTTGGTCATTCTCAATCTGAAGAATTTCTCATAAGAAGAATTACTTTGGTAACCCATTTGTTTAGCATCATATCAACCAACATTGTTACATAGAAATGCCTTGAATAACAACTCTATCTCTCCACAATATTTGAGCTCAATGTCGGTGAGACAAATGATTTATAAACACTCTCATTATTGTCTCTCTTGGAGCATACCCCACCTAGGTTCTCAGAGTGTGTTATATCAGGACTATTCTTATCTTGGAATCTCCAACCCTCAAAGAATATCAGTCCTCTATGACTGCTCTTACCTTGGATGCCCTATCTCATCCTCAAAGAGTATCAGATTCCAAATGATTACCCAATCCTCCATTCTGTCTTCCCAGGTGAAGACCAAAATGATGTGTTTATCTGTCCCTCTCAATTAGGGAGGACATATCAATTCCAATAAAGGAATGTACTCATTCCTACAGAAGGAATGTACCTAAGCTCCCTCTTGGCTTAGGAATTTCCAAGTTTCTTCAAAGTAAGAAACTTCTTTCTAGGCTCCCTTTTAATTAGGTACCTATAAAAATTCCTCAGGTCGAGATGATTAGACAACTAACTGCTTGAAAAACTCCTTCCTTCGATGTCATGAATGATAGAGTCTTCATCTTTTGGAGACTTATTCATAGGAAAAAACCATCCATCACTTTCATCCATGATTCAAACATGTCGTCATTCCTCTCATTAGAAAGTGATCTATCAGTCTACATATGGCATTGCTTCATGTTATGCTACCTTCATTGTGCTTTCTTCTTTGGAAAAATCTTGCATCCTTCTACATGGTTATCTTGGAAGACATCCACAGTTCTTCCCTTTGGTAGCCCTGCATAAGTCCATGAATATACTAGTTCATAAATCAATTAAATAATAATTATCTTTGTGCTAATCTTTTATCATGACATCTTCCTATAGGCATCAACATCCAACATACATGTTGACACATCTCCTAAAGATATGTATTGTCAAGGGTCTCCATATTTTTCGAACTTCTATCAGAGTTTTCATATCTTTATGGGAGATATCATAGTCAAAACTTCTTGGTCTTTTGGATGTTGACTACCTTTACCATTGTTGCTTATTCCATGACCTCTTCCTTTCTTTCTTCACATATTTCATTCCTACCAAATTTAATTAGAGTTCCTAAATTGTAGTCATTCACCTCATACTCCATATGATGACATATTATGTTGATTTCATTTAGTAAATATGTGACCCATGCATTCCTGCATCCTTTGCGGGAGGAGATCTTTTCTTTCATCACGTTTCTCAAGAGAGAACATTGATCCATGTTGTCTGCAACCATATGACATGAATTCCATAATACATGTAATCATACATACCTCATCTTTCCTTTGGGTCATCTAGACTTCCTGCAACAACTTCCTCTGAATGAAGGAGCTTCATTCCATTGACGTACTTCCTTGTTATGTCATCATAACATAATCCCATGAATTCCACAAGTTTGGAATTCTTGATGAAACACTTGTCTCTCCTCATGATCGGTGAACCTTACGATGAACATTCTATCATATAATCTGAAGGATCTTGCATATCCTATCCTACAGATGTTATATTATTGACTAATGTATGATGGGCCTTGTCCTAGATGATTTTTTTCATTTTTCCATAAGTATCTTTTGAGCCTTCAATGAGCGTTTCGAGAGCTATAGCTATAAATTTAATCCCAGACAATCTTGATGTTACCTATGTCATGTGCTCTTATATATAATGCTTCTACCATGATGCCATACTGTAATATGATGCATCCTATCTTATTTTCAATACTTCCTATCTTATAATTTACACAACAACAAAATACCTTTAAGTGAAGGAGATTATCTCATTCATAGTACAGATCTCTCACATCCTGCTTCTTAGGTTTCTTTATTTCAGGTTCTTCCATTTCTTCAGTAATATGGGCTTCTCCCTTGTTTCTTTTTTTATTGTCCCTTTTAAGTTTAGGAAAATCTATTCTATAGTGCCCATATTATTGACATCCATAGCATTGAACTTTAGCCATGTTCTTCCTTTTCTTTTGAGGACTAGATTTACCAAACTTTCCCTTTCCTTTTGTCATAGAAACATATGCTTGAGTCTACTCATTTGATCCCACATGAGTTTTTCCTTTAGTCTATTTTCTTAGATCTTGCATAATGATCATAGATATTGGAAAGGGGTGGCTTCTTTCTTCCCATAAATTCTTGAAGTGAATTTGCCCTATTCCTCCGGTAGTGCATTCAATACTACAATGGTCATTTCTTTGTCAGACATTATTACATCTAGATCTTGAAGTTGATCTCTTATTTATGAAATCCCCATAAAATATGAAGCTATTCCTTCTTCCCTTGATATCTTCAATTTGAAGAGTTCTTGTCTTAGAGAGATAACTTCTCCTGCAGAACTTACGGAGAACAATTCTACCAATTTGTCATATATTTATTTTGAAGTGTCTAATTTTGACACATATGGGATGAGAGAGTCTTTGATGGATTATATGAGAATCCTCTAGGCCCTCACTTCCCCTTTCATGAATTTAGAAAGTTCTTGAGTATCTTCATTGGGAGGTTGAGTTATTGACCCCTTGATGTGATCCATGACTTCATTCTCAACGAGGTTTAGGTCTTTTATTTTCTTCCATGCAAAAAATTTTGAAGCCCCAACTAATTTTTTACTCCTTGCAAAAAGAAATTTTGATAGATTCAGATGAACTCATATACTTACTTGAGTAGATGCTTCTTTCTTCACTTGCTTCTTCCTTAATTTTGATAGTGATATAGATAGTACAATATTTCTCCTTGAAGTATTCTTTGATGAGAGAGAGCTAGATTTATGAATCTCTTTTGAAGAGAATGATAATTTTCTTCGATCTAGCCTTCCTTAGTCTTTGAAAATATCCCACTCTTTAGTTGATGGATGAGTGATGATCTAAAAAATGCTTCTAGGGTTTTGGTATTTCTTTCTACTCCCTCCTTGATGATGATTCCAAGGCTCTTGCTAAAGTATATTTCTTTGATCTAGGGTTTCGGTATGATGAAGATATTGATCTCTTTCTTGGTATTATTTGTCTTGCTTTGATCCCTTTCTTGAACCACGATCCTTATGTGTCTCCTTGACTAGATGCCCCTCATAGAATTTATGTAACAACCCTGGTGAAAATTCCATGTAAAAAATATATAAGGCCACGGTCAATGGGACACGTATTCCAAGTTGAATGTTGGGAAACATCCTAGTGATAGGGATCACATGTGATTGGTTATGGCTAAGGAAATTTGCAAAGGAAATGGCTAAGGCTTTGGAAAGGCAAAATGGAAATTTTGGCACATTTTATTTATGAAAATAATGGAAATTAGGAGAAAAGGAAGGTGAAAGGTCACAGGTTGCATGTGAGGAGGAAAATCAAGGAAAATAATTGAAAATGAAGAAAATAGATGTCTCATTAATAAAAAAGCTTCTGAGGATTAGTGGGAAAGACTTGGTCAGTTCAGTTTTGGAGCTGTCTCATTACTCTCTCTCTCTCTCATACTCTTGGATACTTGGAGTTTTCTTGGAGAACTCTTGGTGGGTGTGGCATACTTGGATTCATGGAGCAAGAAGGCAAAGGAAGAGTAAGAGAGTGCAAGAGGGTATCGAGATCAGCACCTACATCAACGTTTTTTTAGGTACCGAGTTGCATGTATACTAGTTTTGGCATGCATGGCATATGAATGTGGCCTGTTGGTTGTGATTTGTCATTGGCATGGAGGATGGATAGGATTGATAGTGGATTTCCTAACCTTGCCATTTCTTGGATAGCCATGGTGATTCTGGGTTTATTTCCTTGTTGCGTTTTTGTTTGGTTCTCATGTTTCCTTAGCTTGGGTTGAGTGATTAGTCCCATAGCCTTAGTTGGACAAATGCTCTGGAGCCCTAGAAAAGCTTGGGTTGAATTACTAGTCTTGTAGCTTGGGTTGGATAAATGCTATGGATACCTTGGTGGGTTGAGTTACTAGTCCTGTAGCCTTTGTTGGACAAACACTCTAGAGCCCGGTAAAAAATGTGGGTTGAGTTACTAGTCCCATAGCTGGGTTGGACAAACGCTCTTGAGCCCTGGATGGCTGCGATAGAGACCGATCTGATGATGGTTTTGTGATGTCCGACTGTGAGGTGGAATCACTATTTTATGGGTTGAGGTGGATGGCCTCTGGAAGCCCTAAATGGTTTTTGATTGATGTGTTCTATGAGATCCAAATGCATGCTTGGAATATGGCACAGGGTGAATGGAAGAAGAGATATTTGGCTCAGCCATTCTACAGTCAAGTGGAACATGGAAGTCCCATCCCGGGTTTGAATTTTTCATCATTAATGGAAGGTTATTTCTCGTATCTCTATGAGCATTATGATGGACTATATATGGTTTATATGGCTTTGATTTCATTGTGTTGGGTCCCTATAATACTAGTGATTACCCCATTACTATTGTAGTTATACCCCTTATTTATATTGTTGTGCCTCTATTACCCCCATATTGTTATTTCTGTGCCCCTTAGAATCCCTCTATTGTTATTTTTGTGGCTTTATATTATTATTGTTAGGTCGGCTGGATTATATTGTGACTCCTTAGACTCCTATATATAGAAAGGAGGTTTTGTCATTTGTATCATCCAAGAATTGTTCATTTATGTAATGTAAATGAGGTTTCCCCCTCGAAGAGGCTGAATTCTAAGGCGTTGATATTTCTTTTCTATCTTTTATTGAGCTGGTTTCATAACATTTGGTATCAGAGCTTTGGATTCTAGGGTTTCGCTGCTCCAAACCGGTCATCGTGGAATTTTTGCTATAACCTTTTTTATGTGACGTTTCAGAAGTAAAAAAAAAAACCCATTTGAGAAGACATCGTGCCAAACCTTGGGTCCGAATTTCAAAGCATTGCGCGCGATATTTTCAGAGATATGATCTGAGGACGTTGGTCTTTTTGCAGACTCCTGAATTACATTCAAAACAGGTGACCTGGGGAAAATCGTCATAACTTTCTTTCTGAGCATCAGATTGAAATTTCATAAGAAGGTACAGAAAGAGGACGGACTTTAGTTTTCTTTTATATATTTTTTAGAGTCAAAGGTTGGAAAAGTGACATGTGGCACTTCATACAAGTTCGCTTTACTGAACTAGTCTATAATCAGGTCACTGCGGGAGATTGTGCATAACTCTTTCTTGGAGAATCCAATTTGGATAAGACTAGTGGCATTGGAAAGAGGACATAGAAGGCTACTACAGGTCATAGTTTCATAACTGGATGATTCGAAATTACAGAGATACATCAGATTCAATATCAGGCTTCTACAAAGTAAAAAAAAGGTGTGTAGTTTTTTTTTAATTTTTGCATAAGCTTGGTTCGAAGGAATTCAAAGGGCATACTAAAGCATTATTATCGGTAACTGATGCCCTGAGGAAAGAAAATGCAAACACCTAGTAAGGAACCTGAAAGCTCTAGCATGACTCATGAAGAAGAGGAAGAAATGCTACATGATATATCAAAATTACAAGAACAAGTGCAACAAATGTCACGCTCACAAAAGCTAACAGATGCTAAGATAAATGGCATGGAATCTAAGATAAATGGCGTGGAATCTAAGATAAAAGGCATGGAAGCTAAGATGGATAATCTGAAGACAGATTTGAGGACAGATTTGAAGACAGGCATGGCAGATTGGAAGACAGATTTGACAAATTTTCTACAAGAAATACTTACTAATGGTGAAAAGGTTGTAAAGGAAACTCATGATGTGAACAAAATAAATGTTAATCATGATTCCATAGACTCTAATGTTGGATGGAAGACCCAAAAAGTTCCAAAACTCGATATGAGGAAGTTTGATGGCAAGGATCCCGCCACATGGATATTACAGATGGAGCAGTTCTTCGATCTCAATAATGTGCAAAACACACAAAAGGTACGTATGGCAACTTTATATTTGGAACCAAATCAGTTTGTATGGTATCAATGGCTTTGCTCTCGTAAACAATTTATCACTTGGGCAATTTTTACGGAAGAATTGATAACACATTATGAGGATACAAAAAGCAACACTTTTTTTAGCCAATTGATAAGTCTCAAACAAAAGGGTTCAATAATGGAGCACATTGAGGAGTTCCAAAAATTGAACATAAGGGTAAAAGATATTCCAGAGGAGCATAGGATTGATGTGTTCATAGGGTCTTTAAAGGATAATATCCAACATGATGTGCGCCTTTGGGAACCTGATTCATTAGAGAAGGCATTCAGGTTAGCAAGAAAAATGGAAAGAAAAATTATGGCAACTAGGAAGCATACCATTCACAACTATAAAGACGGAAGTGTTGTTGCCCATAGTCTTCCACAACCTACAAGGTTGACACCACAACAATTGGAAGAAAAAAGAGCAAAAGGGCTTTGTTACAATTGTGATAGCAAATACACAAAAGGTCATAAGTGTGCTGAGAAGAAACTATTCTACATAGATTGTGAAGAGGAAGAAGAAAAGGAGCAAGAAAGGTCAAAAGAAGAGGATATATTCCAGGAACAAAGCCTAGATGAAGAAAAAATAAATCCGACCATATCTTGTAATGCATTGGTGGGAATTACCACTCCTCAAACCATCAAGATAGAAGGACAAATCAAGAAGAAAAAGGTAATAGTGTTGATTGATTCAGGAAGCACCCACAATTTTATTCATTGTAGGGTAGCAAAAGAATTGAATTGCTTCCTATATCCAGCACCAGAGTGTCAAGTGATGATTGCAAATGGAGGAACAATAAATTATTCTGGAAAGTGCCATAATATCAAGCTATCCATGGGAGATAATGTATTGACTAGCCCAATGCTTTCCATTCCAATGGGAGGTGCTGATGTTGTACTAGGAGTCCAATGGCTACAATCCTTGGGTACAATAGCTTTTAATTTTCAAGAACTTTTCATGAAATTTTCTGTGGAAGGAAAGGAAGTTGAATTAAGGGGTATTGCAGGGAAACCAGGAAAGATAATCAGCTCTAATGGCATGACAAAGCTTCTAAAAAAGGAGCAAAGAGGTGTAATTGCACAATTATGTTCGCTAGATGTTTCCACATTGGAATCATCTATTTCTCCAGATCTCCAAAAAGTCCTGGACAATCATTCCAAGGTATTTGAGACTCCCAAAGGTCTCCCACCTATGCGTGATCATGATCATGCTATTCATCTGATTCCAGGAAGTGTTCCTCCAAACATCAGGCCGTACAGATATCCATATGTCCAAAAAAGTGAAATTGAACGTATGGTTGCAGAAATGCTAGAGGCTGGTATAATTCAACCAGTCAAAGTTCTTTCTCAGCTCCAGTAGTATTGGTGCACAAGAAGGATGGATCATGGCGCATGTGTCCAGATTATAGGGAGCTCAACAAGCTCACTATTAAAGATAAGTTCCCCATTCCTGTCATTGATGAATTACTGGATGAATTGCATGGATCAATTTACTTCACCAAGTTGGATCTTCGTTCGGGATATCATCAAATCAGAATGAAGATTGAAGACATTCCGAAAACGGCATTTAGAACTCATGAGGGTCATTATGAATTTTTGGTCATGCCTTTTGGCCTTACCAATGCACCTTCAACATTTCAAGGTTTGATGAATTCAATTTTCAAACCATTCCTTAGAAAATTTGTGTTAGTATTTTTTGATGATATACTAATCTACAGCAAGTCTTGGAAGGATCATGTTGAACATGTTGACAAGGTGCTACAACTATTGGAGGAGAAACAATTATATGCAAAAAGATCCAAATGTTTCTTTGGAGTCCAGGAGGTGGAATATTTGGGTCATATTGTATCTCATGAAGGAGTTAAGGTAGACCCTAGCAAAATTAAAGCCATTAAGGAATGGAAAATCCCCACATCCATAAAGCATCTGCGAGGATTTCTTGGGTTGACAGGGTATTATCGCAAGTTTGTTAAGAATTATGGGAGAATAGCAGCACCTCTAACAACATTATTGAAGAAAGATTCATTTTCATGGACTCCGGAAGCAACAAAGGCCTTTAAACATCTTAAAGAGGCAATGTGCCAAGCACCGGTCTTAGCTACACCGGACTTCACAAAAACCTTTATTGTGGAATGTGATGCTTCAGGAAATGGAATTGGTGTTGTTCTAATGCAAGATGAAAGACCCATTGCTTTTGAAAGTCGTCCAATCAAGGGAAAGTTTTTAAGCAAAGCTATTTATGAGAAGGAAATGTTGGCAATACTCCATGCACTTAAGAAATGGCGACCCTACCTAATGGGAAGACACTTCAAGGTAAAAACGGATCATGATAGCCTTAAATACTTTTTAGAACAAAGATTATCCTCTGAAGAGCAACAAAAGTGGGTCACAAAGATGTTGGGTTATGACTTTGAAATCATCTACAAAAAAGGGAAGCAAAATGTGGTGGCAGATGCACTCTCAAGAAAGGATGAGGATGTGGAAGCATTGTTGTGTGCCATTTCTATTATCCAACCAGATTGGATAAACGAAGCAAGGGAGGAATGGAAGAATGACGAAGAAGTGTGGGCACTTATTCGAAAGCTACAACAAGATTCCAGTACTTCTGATACATTTAGCTGGCAAAATGATTCGTTATGGTACAAAGATCGCTTATACCTCTGTAAGAATTCCCAGCTAAAAAAAAGATTCTTATGGAATTGCACACTTCTCCCTTAGGAGGGCACTCAGGATTTTTAAAAACTTACCACAGGGTTAAGAAGGAATTTTTTTGGGATGGCCTTAAATCAGATATTCAAAAGTTTGTGGCGGAATGTTTGGTTTGCCAACAAAATAAAGTTGAAACAATTAAGACACCAGGTCTATTACAACCTTTATCCATTCCAAGCCAACGTTGGGAGGAGGTTTCAATGGATTTTATCACAGGTTTACCCAAGTCTGAGGGAAAGAGTGTCATCATGGTGGTAGTTGACAGACTTACCAAGTATGCACACTTTTGTGCATTATCACATCCATTTAAAGCCAGTACAGTTTCTACTGCATTTATGGAAACAGTTCAAAAGCTACATGGAAACCCAAAGATTATTGTAAGTGACAGAGATCCCATTTTCACTGGAAATTTTTGGACAGAATTATTTTCTTGTCTTGGTACTCAGTTAGCTCATAGCTCATCTTATCATCCTCAATCTGATGGGCAAACTGAGATAGTAAACAAATGTTTGGAAGGATATCTTCGTTGCTTTGTATCTGATAAACAGACACAATGGGTCAAATGGTTGCCTCTGGCTGAATGGTGGTATAACACTTCCTTCCATACAGCAACAAAAATGACCCCATTTATGGCACTTTATGGGTATCAACCACCATCAATCACATCATATTTAAGAGAAAATTCTAAGGTTCAGGCAGTGGAACATCACATCGAACATCAACAACAAGTCCTCCAACTCTTAAAGGATAACCTCGTGTTGGCACAAAATAGAATGAAACAACAGGCAGATCAACATCGCAGTGAAAGAAGTTTTGATGTAGGTGATTGGGTATTCCTACGGCTACAACCATATAAGCAAATGTCCCTAAAGCAAGCTAAGAAGGATAATAAATTATCACCAAAGTATTATGGTCCGTACAAGGTGTTGCAAAAGATTGGTACTATGGCATACAAATTGGAGCTTCCTGCAGCTTCTCGATTGCACCCAGTTTTCCATGTTTCATGTTTAAAGAAGGTTATAGGCGACAAGCTCCCAGTTCAAACAATATTGCCAGAACTTGACGAGGAAGGAAAAATTATATTGGAACCGGAAGCAGTCACAGAAACAAGAACTCGACAGCTACGAAATCGATCAATTTCAGAGTATCTTATCAAGTGGAAGAACTTATCCGCTGAAGATTCCACATGGGAGGATGAGAATTTTATGCAGAAGTATCCAGAACTGCTCAAGCGTTGAGGACAACACTTTTTTGAAGGAGAGGGGCATGTTGGGTCCCTATAATACTAGTGATTACCCCATTACTATTGTAGTTATACCCCTTATTTATATTGTTGTGCCCCTATTACCCCCATATTGTTATTTCTGTGCCCCTTAGAATCCCTCTATTGTTATTTTTGTGGCTTTATATTATTATTGTTAGGTCGGCTGGATTATATTGTGACTCCTTAGACTCCTATATATAGAAAGGAGGTTTTGTCATTTGTATCATCCAAGAATTGTTCATTTATGTAATGTAAAGGAGGTTGCCCCCTCGAAGAGGCTGAATTCTAAGGCGTTGATCTTTCTTTTCTATCTTTTCTTGAGCTGGTTTCATAACACATTGGTATTTTTGTCCCTGTTATGCTGGTTATTTTCATGTTTGTGATAGCAACCATGAGTGGCTCTCATCATGTTCTTACTTGTTATTGAATGACCAGTGTATACTTGTTATGAAATGATAGATAATGTGATCACGAGGCAATACTTCATAGTGAGTCTCAGGTAAGTATGAGACACCTATACTCAGATCTGATATTTACACTTGTAGGTTGCATATATACTAAGTGTTTGTCAAAATGCCTGTCATGGCTAGTAGGGGTCCAAATAAGGTCATGAACAAGTATTTTCTTTAGTACTATCATTTCCATGTTATTGTACTAATTTCAAGAAATGGTTCACTTCTGGGCAGTGTCCTGGGATCTGGGCCTAACAAAGTGGCTTAAATCCCGAGGTTGTTGGCACAAGACTAACAATTTTGGTCTCTAGTCACTGGCAGGCAAGCCTGTGAGAGCGACTTTAGGGTGCTGGTTTCTCCCTTGCCCATAGCATGAGAGAGACTATGGAATAAGAGATCAAGAACAACAATGGGACCCAAGGATAGGTTGTTTGAGTGGTTGACTTATCTCTTGAGGGTTTTGTTGATGATGTTGGATGACTGTGTGAGATGTTTCCGTCGATTCCACTTCCTTAAGGTTACCTAGGAGGTTGAATCATATCGTAGTGGCCTCTCGTTGCATGTTTACCCTGGATGGTCGGTTTCTTGGGTAGATGTGGGAGGAAGGTGTTACATAGTGGTATCAGAGCATGGTTGTGATCTTCTTGGGTTGTGTGTTGAAAATTATTTCATGTTGATTGCATATGAGTTCCTTATGCATGTAGTCTATGTGCTTGTTTCATTTGCATGTTGTCGATCATGGTTGTAGTAATGTCTCCATGTGAAGGTTGAAGGTGTTGTCATGGAGTATGCCTTCATGTGTGGATGGTCGATTATGTATTGTTATGCACGTCATTATTCACATGTTACCAAATGCACATGATGTGGTTGTTATTTTCATGCATGAGGTCATGGTTTGTGTAGTTGTTATTGTCATGCATTGATGACTCTAGCTAGAATGATGTGTATATGGTTTTGTACTCGTGTGTTATACGTTTATATGCAGCTGTTATGCATGTATGGTCATGGTTGTATTCATGTATGAATAGTAGGTCACATGCCTTGTGAAGTCATTGTATGCATTTTAGGTCATCATGATGCTATTGGTTGTTATAATGCTAATGTGTTGGTTGAGATAGAGTAGGAGATGCAGATCATCATAATGAGGTTGCAACATTGGACTTTGGGGTAAGAGTAGATTGTCATATAGGCATGTAAGTCAAAGATTGTTATATGCATTAGGTTTATATACATTAGGTTTATGTACATGTTTTTGATGTTATGGTTACATACATGATAGATGCTAGTTGATTAGTATAGTCACATGCACATGTGTCATGAATGATAGTAACCTGTGGTTGTATGCATTTCCAGTATCATGCTAAATTGGATTGGACTATGTAGATGGTTATGGTTACGATATTCATGTATGGGCCAACATAATTGTGATGACTTTGCACACATGGTTGTTATGCATGAATGATAAATGCTTTTGAGTTTACGATGTGAACATGTTAGTTAGTTAGGGTTTGGATATCATCATCTTATTTATGTTTGAGTTGAGATGTTGTAAATTTGTATCTTGCTAACTAGATTGATTGTGCATACAAGATAGCCTCCCCTGAAGTACACTAAGATATGAGATTTCTTATGTAGTATACTTGGTGTTTCATTGTTGATTATGTCGTCTATTTGATGTTGCGTGTTAGGTGTCTATCATGTCATCTAGTTGATTTATTTAACATGGTATATTTGCAAGTTGGTTGAATGTTTGATGAGTTGCATGATACAAGTATGTGTTCCAATGATATTTTTTTGAGATGATTTTACTAACACATATGTGTCGAGACAATTGATATGTACTTGAGTATAGTAGGTGATAGTTGTCGTATTATGTCTAATAAATTTGATTTGACAATGGATTATGACATGATTGTCAATCTTGGTAAAGGATGATTTCAAATTGATAGATATGATTGTCTTGATATTTGGAACATGTGGTTGACATGTGTAAGAAGTTGCAGGAAGCATGTTGGTATTACCCTGACAAGGTAATAATTGATATGTTTATATAACTAATAGTTGGGTGATCTGACAGTACATAGTAAGCCCCAATTGCAACAAGGTAAAAGGCATAAAAGAAAGAATCAGACAATAATTACTTTGGCTATGTTTGGAAGCCCTAATTCCAAATGAATTAGTGCTTTACATACAGGAAGTCGTCTTGACCTTAATATTTTCTGACATTATGTGGATATGTGCTAGATTCATGAATACGTACTTGACAGATATGTTAGCTAGTCTCTAGTTATAGGTGGATCTGTCAAGGAAATGGAGTTCCATGAGAGATGGAATGGATGTGTTCAGTTGCAAGGAAACATACTTGACACAACAAGCTAATGTAAATAGTATGTCATTATGTTATATATATGCACTGACAGTTATGTGTTTATGGTAGTATGATGCAGGGGATTGCATGGCAAGGAGATTACCATGAAATCTTGAAGAAGTCTCAGGGTGAGATTTCCTTGGAAGCATTGGGAACCATGGGGATTGAATCATGGTGTTTGTTGTCATATTGTGCTTTTAGTGTTTCATGAGTTGTTATGCTTGATTGGCGGATTTGTTTATGTCTAGTGTATGGACATACTACTTTTTTTGTGGATTTGTGTTGTTATTAGTTTTCATGGTCTTCTTCTTGTTTGTCTCTTGTCTTGCCTTTTATGTTTTGAGTCTTGGGAATTGGTTGGGAAATAGGAAATTTGATGGAGCTTGGGAGAGTTGTGTTGTACCCGAAAGGTAATGTAAGATTCAGATGAAGCTCTGTGTATGAGTAAGTGTAGCGGAAGGTAAGACTATACAATCAGTTGGATTGATTGCATCCATTGTGGTAAATGGATGATGACATGACAATCATGTGAAAGGTAACTAGAATAGGTAAAGTAAATGGATCTGAGGTGTCATATGCCTTAGTTATGATGGGAACTGTTGTTCTCAATATTGCGCATGTGTTCACGATTGTTTTATGTTGATGTTTATATGTATATATATGTATGTATGCATGTTGTTTTCTGACAGGGTCATTAGGAATCATTCTTGTGGAAGAATGATTGCTTACACAAGTGAATGACATGAAGAGGTTCCTGGTCTTACGAGGAATCAATTGGGAAGAGTAGTCAGGAAAAATATATGAGGTCAGTATGATGTGGTTATGAGTTGATATTATGTGATTATATTATGTCTATGTTATGGATAGGTTATACCAAGGGATACATCAGCGAAATGAAAGCAGTGTGGTCTGCGACATGCTAGGACAAGCATGGATAAGGCACTGGAAGCAAGGTTGTTTGGTAGAGGTAGTGTGGTTTCATATGTGTGGTATTATTGTTCTGCATATGTCATACATGTTGTACATGTTTCATTTGTGATGATTGTGTGGAAGCGGTAATATGCATATGTAGTGTGTATACATGTTGTTGATGCAATATTATGTATAGGATGTGAGCACAAATAGTGTTATATGAATGTTTCATATTTAGTGCTGGGTATAGATGGTGCCATGTACATGTTGGATATACGTTGATGTGTACATATTGTACTGTGTGCATGATGGATATGTGGTCGTGTATGGATATGGTGCTCTGCACATGTTGGATATGCGGTGCTATGTACATGTTGGATATGCAGTGCTATGTACATGTGGTGTTGCATGCATGTTGTATATTTAGTGCTATGTACATATGGTGTGGTGTGCATGATTGTACAAGTGGTTATGTGGGATTGTGGTGCTATGTACATGTTGTACAAGTGGCGCTGTGTGCAGGTGGTGCTGTGTACATGTCGTGCATGTGGCACTATGTACATGTAGTGTCACGTACATGTCGTGCATGTGGTACTATGTACATGTCGTATTATGTACATGTTGTACAAGTCATGTAGTGTTCATGTGGAATTTTACACGTGGTGTCTTGTACATGTGATGTTATGCACATGTTGTGCAGGTGGTGCGGTGTATAGGTGGTACTGTGTACATGTTGTACATATGGTACTAGTGAACGTGTGGTATTTTGTGCATGTCATAGATGCTATGTTGAGGGCATGTGGTACTAGGTATGTGCATATTGTAGATGCATGTATTATGTGGTGTTGTACATCGGGTATAGATGTATTGTGTTGTGTTGTACGGCAGGTGTAGGTGTATGTATTATGTTATGAACTGTATGTATTGTATTGTATACAATGGGTGTAGGTGTATGTGTTGTATGTCATGTTTGGTCGTATCTGTGTGATTCAGACTATGTATATGTACACCTAGTTGAGGATAAGACACTTGGTGTTTGTCGGGTCTGGCAACCTATCTAGAGTGCGTACAGAAGGATAAGTATCAATATTTTATTTCAGTTTAATTATGCATGTTATTTATGATTCTGGTCTATGATGATTACTTGTGATCTATGATTTTGATTTATGATGGTTAGATGTGATTTATGACTTTCATGGTTATGTTTTGAGCTAACCTGATGTGATATTTTTATACATGTTGATTTGTGAAATATGCTAGTTTGACTGTTGTGATAGGAAGTGAACATGAATGCAGATGTAACTTATTAACGAGCTACCAATGAGGTATGATGTGAATTTATTTCAAATTATTTTAAATCTAACAGAATTTATGTGCTTGGTGTAGGAATGCATGAAATGCTCGGTTGGGTGATTGAAATCAACTGCAAGAATTTGCAACAACAAAAGGAAATAGAAAATGCAGCAGTATGCTAGTAAAGCATTCAGGAATAGGGCCATTATGGGACATTGGAACCCAATAATGTCCATTGATTTCCATGAGCATTCTATGACTGGTATGATGGTTTGAGGCAGGGATATGCCTTGGATTTTATATATTTTGATGTGAGGAAGCCTTTCCTAGGGATGGACTGCCCGAGATGGGGGTGCCAATGGAACTTGGAAGGTGAGTGACTGCATAGACGAAATTCACCAGATTTCCTGAGGGACTGTGTAGCAGAGAAGGGAAGACCGAGGATGGATTTGTTTTGGTCATTAGCATTTCTAGATGGAAGCAGCTGCACATTGGGGGTTCACCCTGGAACAATGAGTTGGTAACTATACATTGGATGCAGATTCGACTTTGTAGTGGATTTTACACTCCTTGGGAAGGAGGTGAATCCTGGTATTACCTTGAGGGTGGAGGTCTGAGCCTATGGATTCCCTTGTTGGAGATGCATGCATCATATCCTTTTATTTCCTGGTTGAGCAAATGTGCATATGTGTATATGCATGTATTATTGTAAATACTTTATCAAAATCGATTTATAAAGCTCCATATATAGTATGGTTATTTACTGGTTGAAGAAAATGTTTATGTGTATATGTGGTTATTGTATATACTGTAATGAGCTGTGTTATGAAGCTCCAATAAACAGTATGTTTGTCATGTTTCAGTAGTGGTCATTGTAAATATTGCAATGAGCTATGTTATAAAGCTCCATGGAAAGTATGTTTTGTTTTTAGCAGTCTTGTTGGTTATAGGTGTCACTGAACACCAAGGATGATGTTACCCCAAGGGGGAGGGCTTTGTAATAGCCATGCTGAAAATTCCATGTAAAAAATATATAAGGCCACAGTTGATGGGACACGTATTCCAAGCTGAATGTTCGGAAAACTCTTAGTGATGGGGATCACTTGTGATTCGTTATGGCTAAGGAAATTGTCAAAGGCAATGGCTAAGGCTTTAGAAAGGAAAAATGGAATTTTTGGCACATTTTATTTATGCAAATAATGGAAATTAGGAGAAAATGAAGGTGAAAGGTCACAGGTTTCATGTGAGGAGGAAAATGAAGGAAAATAATGGAAAATGAAGAAAATAGAGGCCTCATTAATAAAAAGGCTTTTGAGGATCAGTGGGCAAGAATTGGTCAGTTCAGTTTTGGAGCTCTCTCATTACCCTATCTCTCTCTCTCTCATACTCTTGGATACTCAGAGTTTTCTTGGAACACTCTTGGTGGGTGTAGCATACTTGGATTCTTGGAGCAAGAAGGTAAAGGAAAAGGATGAAAGCTTAAGAGTGCATCAGGATCAGCAGCTACATCATATTTGTTTACAGGTACCGAGTTCCATGTATGTTTCCTTCACTAGGTTTGGCATGCATGGCATATGCATGTGGTTTGTTGGTTGTGATTTGTCATTGGAATGGAGGATGGACGAGATTGATAATGGATTGTCTAGCCTTGCCATTTCCTGGATAGCCATGGTGATTATGGGTTTATTTCCTTATTGTGTTTTTGGTTGGTTCTCATGTTTCCTTAGATTGGGTTGAGTTATTAGTTCTATAGCCGTGGTTGGAAAAATAGGTTGCAGCCTTGGAACAACTTGGGTTGAGTTATTAGTCCCATTGCCTAGGTTGGAAAATCACTCTACAACCCTTAATGGGTTGAGTTACTAGTCCTGTAGCCTTGGTTGGAAAAACAAACTAGATCTCGGTAAAAGATGTGGGATGAGTTACTATTGTTGGGCATGGGATCCCCCCAAGGCATGTTTTGGAGCTTAAAGCCCAAGTTTTGACTAAGTCCATTGTAAAGACTCCACGATTTGTGGGTGCAGAGAATCAAGTCATAATAGAGTCATAGGGTTGTTCGCCCTTGTTTTTGTAAAGTAATGTTGGTTTGAATGATCTACCCATGGTCCACGGACCATGGGATTGTATAAATAGAGTGAGGCTTTAGGTGTAAAGAGAGATCATTGGAAGATAGATCAATGAATCTAAGGTGTCAATGAAGCATTGAGTTGAAGTGTAAGTTGTGGCTTTGGGTCGTAGAGTAGGAGAAGGCTCTGTAGCTGAGTGCACAGAGGCATAGTAGTCCGTAGATGAGTGCATGGACCCCTATAGCTGAGTGCGTAGGGTAGGTCGAGTCTGTAACCGGTTGGAAGCATTAATAAAGAGAAGTTTTACCATATTTCTGTGTATCTTTTCCTATTTATGCATTGAAGTATATTGGGTATGAATTGCAAGTTTACTATTATGTTGCTGTGCGAACTTATATAAATGTGCTGAGTAAGTAAATATAATAAAAGGTAATTGTTTACATGAAGATAACTAACTGTCATAAGAAGATAAGTAAGATCCATAATGTGACTTGGGGAAATAGTGCAGATTACTGCTCCAGCAGTGCGAAAGCCCCACAACCCCTGGTTAGGGTTGCGCGAAGTCAAGTATAACAAGGGCACGAAGGCCTCATAGGTTAGGAAAGCACGCAAAGTGACCTGCACAAAGGTACTCATGGTTGGACCAAATCGACCCCTTAGACATCTCAAGGGTGCAGAAACCTGGTTCCAGCACCCCCCCATACTGCTCCGGGTGAGACCTCAATCTTCACTCTGTGGACTGTTGCCAAAAGGGCTGGCAGTATAGGGATTTGTTTGGCTATATAACTTTGAGCTTGGGTTAGGCCCCAATAAGCCAAAAAATGGTTCCATTGCCGGGATCAGAATCTGCATAGAGATGTCTGATGTCGTATCACTGGAATCCAACTAAGAAAGAAATTAAAGACTGGTTGGATAGGAAGATTCATGAGTTCATGGCACAGGAGAACATGAATCCGTGACTATCAAAGGAAAAGTGGTTAGACTGCTACCTATACATAGAAATCCATGAAATTTTCTTTATATATTTCCCTACTGAGCTATACGAGTGGATCGCGAAGCTAGCAGATAGCTAAGGAAGGTGGAGACTCGATAATCCTATTGTGTGGACTCCAGAATTGGTGCGTAGATTGGAAGCATTGGAAGATAAGATTGTGCACACTATTGATCACTGACTCGATCGGATTATAGGATGATTCATTACTGAGTTCGCGGTAGATACTTCCGTCAGCTATAGTGAGGTAGAACAACACTTTCTCAAAGGACCACGAGGTAAGTACGTTAAGTCTCTGAAAACTTGGATTAAAATGCTACTATGTGAAAAATGGATTATGCGATTACATTGATGTTCGGGGCTACGCGAAGTGAAGAATTTATAGAAACGAAGGAAGTGCAGAACTAGAAACTAGCCCCTTGATTTCACCTCTACAAGGGGGGCAGGAAGAGATTGCAAAGGTCTCACCAAGAAGTGCGATCAATTTGATAGGGTAGAGGATTCCGCGCATACCACCCCCACCCACACCATCACAAGTGTCACTGCCTTCAAGGGAATAGGAAATGAAGATCCAGACCAGTTTTTATTATTGATAAGGGCTGTATGGGAAGCACATGGAGTTACAGATGATAATATAAAGAAAATGATGCTAGTTAGCGCTCTACAGGATCACGCGTTGACCTGATATATTAAGTATTCTAATGAAAATCGAAATGCGGGGGTCGTGGATATCCAAATTGTGTTGAACAAAGAATTTAGGAGGCTGAAGTCAGAGGCACAGTCGATCATTGGGTTCAAGGAGATCACAATGCTGCCAAGCGAGACTCCTTGGGAGTTGGATCAGAGACTAAAGTGCACAATTCGCGAAGCCAATATGACTTTGACGGATGGACAACATCATGAATGGTTTGTAGCATCGCTAACATCGCATTTAAGGAATGCGTTGTCACAATAGAGGTTAACGACTCAGGCAGAGGCCTTGGAGATTGCAATGAGACTGCATGAGACCCCGATATAGGATCTAAACCTAGGAGTTCAGCAGATCCACACATAGTTGAAGAACTTATGTCTTGAGATGGAGAGTCTGAAACAAGATAAGATAGCTCGCCCGAAGGTGCGCGAGGAGATATGGTGTGTTAAATGTAAGGGTCAGGGTCATGACAAGGACCATTGCCTGGTGTTCATGAATTACCTTGTGGGAGGAGGACTAATGTCGTTAAGACCAGAGGCACAAGCAAGACCTAGCACAGTGCCTGCTTTGTGGTGCATGATTTGTCAAATAGGGCGAAAGCATATTAAGGACAATTGTCATCTATTGCAGAAGTACACGCAGAATTAGCAACAATTGTTTTGTAACTTCTGTAGATCAGTGGGACATGATGAGCACACCTGTAGAAGGAATGAGCTAATGATGGATAAGACTCCCACCTATAGAGTTCAGACCGAAACACGGTCCCTTGACCAGAACATAGGATGGTGCGAAGCAGATTTTAGGGGCACAGACGAGGCCGAGGTGGAGGAGTACTTGGAAGGGGTCGCGAAAAGCTAATATGCTACAATTGCAGAGGACCAGGACATTATGCCCATGATTGTATGAATCCAACACGGTCATCATGTCTATATTGTACATTCTTTGACCATGAGATGGAGGATTGTCCCACACTGATAGCTAGGCTACGCGACAAGGGAGAGCTCCAACCTCCCCCGACTTATAACCTGCAGATGATGAGGTTTGAACCGCGTGAGGAAGACCTTAACATGAATATTATGCTCCGAAGTATGACAAGGGATGATAAAGGCACATAGCCTGAAGATAGTACTTGGGTTCGCAAGGCTTTGACGAAAGAACTAGAGTTTGATTTGGAGCGTGGTAAGGAAACATTCATGGAAGCTAAGAAGAGCTTTGTTGATTCCTCTAGTCCAGGAAGCAAAGATAGAGCAGAGCTAGAAATGGATCCATCGATGCTCACGATGTTCCTAGAAACATGCATGAAGCTACTGCGCGACAGTAAGGTTGTAAAAATATTGTAGGAAATCATTAATAGATGCGTTGGGATCGTGTCAGGAGAATGTACTTAGTCCTAAAGATTGGAAAGTACACGACGAGGAAGGGAGGAGAAATGAGTTTGACTGTGCAGATTAGGGAGTATGAGATGGACCAAGTGATTCTGGACCTAGGATTAGATGCAAACCTTCTGCTAAAGCAGACATGGGAGCACATGGGAAGGCCTACACTGTAATGGTCTCCTATCCAGCTATGAATAGTGAACCAACAAAAGATAATACCTATGGGGAGATTGCAGGGAATCACAGTGGATATTGAAGGAGCGAGCACGCTAACAGAATTTGAAGTGATAGAGATTGTAGATGACAGTAATCCCTACCCTGCGCTATTAGGAATAGATTGGACCACTGACATGAACAGGGTGATAAAACTAAAGAAGCGCAAGATGATCTTCAAGAAAAAATCCTTGCGCGTAGTCGTCCCTTTGGACCATGCAGAAGGATTGCGCTACACGGAGCCAGTGCGCAACTATGAAAGTGATGACGACTTAAACTGCATCTACAAGATAACCGCGTGAGAGCAAGATTGGGTAAATCCCACCGCGGATGGACGAATCTCATGGGAGCACAAAAGCTCCTATACATCGGATTCTGATGAAGAGATAGAAAGATTGCAAAACTAGTTACACAAGGTAACCACACTGAACTGTAACATGATGACAAGATTGTTGCACTGTGTAGCGATAGAGGTAAGGGATGTGCTTACTTATGATGGGTTAGGTGAGGTAGATGTTTTTTTTAATAGGTTTGAAATAGAAGTGCCAGAACAACAACATTTTGAGGATTTGAAATGGGTACTATGTGCTATGCCCGTGAGGTGGTGGGTACGCACCAAGGAAGCTTTGAGGACTGACGTGAATGTAGGAGAATGATGTGCATGCATTTTAGAAATCCTCAGGCATGATTAACAAACAAGAAGGCCAGACGGAATGGTCCACGCGTGCACTTGTCCAATTGGGTACAGGCCCATGTTAAAAAACCTACGCGGATGCACATGGACTTCATGTTCGGAAACACGGTCAATACGCATGGGTGGGTAAGGAAATTGTGTGAATGGTCCCTCTAGTTGGGATGATGAAGTGGGGAAAGAACGAATGCGCAAGAGGACATCCACACAGAAGCCTTTAGTGGAGTATGCAAAGCACTAAGAAAGATAGATAAGGAGCATCAGAGGGGTTGGGACCTACGCATACCAGCAGTTTTGTGGGCTTATAGGACAACGTGCAAGAAACCGACGGGGCAGATGCCTCCGAGACTGAAATACGGAGTGAACGTTATAGTCCTAACAAAGGATAATATGCTTAGTCCATGCATAGAAGCGCAGGTGGATATGATGGCTCACGAAGCTTTGGAAGGAGGGATAGTGTAGTTGAACAAAGAAGAACGCTCGGGATCTGAAGAAGAAATCCAATAGGATGATATTAGACTCCAAGAACTCATGAAGGAAAAGGTGAGATTAAGGGAGAAAAGCACTCTGGTGGAAGAAAAAGTCGAGAAGCTTGAGGAAGAAATTAAGAAGGATTTTCTCAATAACAGAATCAAGGTGATAAAATAGGGTGCGCATGATTCATTGATAAATTTGGGGACTACCATCGTGAGTTAATCAGCTTGATTGCTTGGATTGGACTGTATATTACTAAAGGGATCACCCATGCTGGTGTGACGCAGATGGTGAAGTGCGCGACATAGACAGTGAAACCAAAAGGCAGATTTGTTCCAGGAAAGGTGATGGATGACCAGTTGGAACCCTATACAGGTGGCACAGCCAACTGACTAGCCGTGGGACGCACAGTATTAGTGTTCCAGGAAATTGAGAGGATGCGCAAGACAATAAACTAGTATGCCCGAGAGCTACGTGATGTTGGGCCTCCTCGTAGGAGAAAAGTGTCACAAGGTCCGCGACTGCGCAAGGGGGGCTGCACTGCCGCGCGGGTTGGCTGGAAAGTGACCATTGTAGTCACTATTCACGATGTGATGCTTGACTTGAGACCAAATGGAGTGGGCAGTAGGAATTTAAGACGAACTTTATGGGCAAGATTTGGAAAAATCTGCCACTAAGGGAACATTAATGAACCCAATTTGGGGGGAACGGTCAAATTAAAATTCAGAAGGTGCTATAAATTACAAAGGAATGCCCCGCAAACAACACTTGGTCATTTGCGAATTGAGTTGTCATATGCCCCGCGTATTCTAAGCTGAGACTTGTTTGCCCTATGGAGAGCATTGGTTGAGCATCTGAGTGAACGGTTGAGAAATTTATGGGAAAGCGAGATGGCATCATCCGAAGATACCAGGGAAATCACAGGGATGACTACCGAAGAATCCGTGCAGGCCCTCACCATAGAAGATGCCGCTGAAGGCACCGGGATTTTTGCAGAAATCCCTAAATCACCGTACACGCTGTTAACACCCAGGTTGTTCCCTATGACTCCCAAGGGAATACGGCCGGGGTAACCACTAACCAGTCTTTGGATTGCAGCCTCTAGCCAAGCTGTAATAAGAGAGGGCTCTCTCTTTAAAGTTTAGCTCTGTTTTGATAGTATTTTAGGCTAGCTATGATGTTCAAGGTTTTGTTTTTGAAATGTGTTTGGTGATGATTCCAGTTAATATATATAGGTACTTACTAGCATGTCTTAGTTCATTGGGCATGGGGTCAGTGGTCCTTTAGTTTGTCTGATATTATGTGATACCTTAGTGATGCTGCAGAGCTAGATTTGTGTCTGAGGAAAAACGTTCACAATAGTTATTAGGTGGGTGTACCCAGTTTATGTAAGGCAATTAAGAATCTCACAGAAAACTGCTAAAGAAAAGACGGTAGGAATATCAATCTAGAAGCAATGAAGAATTTCTAGTTAACATTGACACATATAGAATTAATAGACACATGAACAACTAAGAATTCATGTATATCGTTAATTCTGGAAACTAACATTCACGGCAGTAAAAATTGAGCACAAGGTGTAATAAAACAAATCATGTACTATTCTTTTTCTTCACTGCTAGCTTAGTACAACATAAGTATGGTTTGATAAACACAAGAAGACAAGAAACAGAGATTGAGGAAAACTTGTTATTTCATCAGGCAGCACAGGAATTCTGCATCGGCACATCTAGCATCATCCAGAAATCAAATACTTCAGGAAATCACTGAACTGGTCCAGCCCTCTGTATTAGATAAAACTGAAAGTATACAATAGATTCTCCTTGGAGTCAAAAATCACCAACCCCTTATGCGTTACTAAGGGGAGTATTTATACAAAATTTATATGTAAAAATATCAGGAAAAGGAGTTAATGGCTCATAAATGTTATGCCAACTCCTGGAGCTTGGTAGCTGAGAAAGTAAAAGCTGTAGTAACTTTTTATTGCTTTAGCTGTCAAAAATAGTCAGAAATTGATGACTTGGTGGGTGTCAAAGTCGGCTGAAGCTAAGTTGTCCAAATATGCGCATTTGCTTATCCTTTAGGCTAACTGTCACTGTCCTTATGCTGAGTCACCCTTTCAGCTGCCTTTATTTCTGACTTTGTCATGCTGTTTGTCTTGTAGTGACCTGGAGCTGGCAGTGGCCGAACAACTGAGGCTGCCGTGGCAAAATCTGAAGCATCACTTGCCACCAATCCTCCTTAGGCATTTGATGTCTCTGAATTTTAATCAAGGTCTCATCTTCCTCTGTATACCTATAAAAGTTAGGAGGAGTTTCAAACAGATGATTTACCTCATTTTCAATGAAGAACAGGCCTTCAAGTTTTTCATACAAGCTCTGTCCTGTGGGGGGCCCTGTTTGCTCAGATGTACTGCCAGATGCAATAATCTGATTTTCAATAGTGGTTGCCATTCTGTTGGCAAATTGATCTCGAGAGATCAGTCTTCCTACACCACTTAGGAGGCTGGGCAGTCCCTTTGATTGCAGCACTGCCATCTTGACTTTATATTCCTCCACCTTAGCTTGTATCTCATAGCACTTCCTCTCCACAGTTTGTACATAGTTCCTGAGAGTTAGTACCTTCTTAGCAGTGAGGACAGCCTCGGTTCTGTTGGAAATGCCTATGGCTGCCTGTTCCTCCTTTTCTTGCCTGTTCAGGAAATCTATCATCCTGTTGGCCTGTTCTGGCTTGTCTCCCAGTGTTGTCTTGGCTTTATGGATTTCGGCTTGTGCTTGGCCCATTAAGTCCATCTGTTCATGTATTATTTTGATTGACCTCCATTGTTGATTGATGTAATGGCCAATTTTGGCCCATAGAATCCTCTTTATGTCGGCCACGACAATCTCTAGATTCAGTTTCTTCTCTAAGGCCTTGATCTTGTCTTTTAGGGCCTTTATTTCTCTGCCCTGCTCTGCTACAGTTACCTTTGACTTGTCATATTTGGCATCCAGTTCTGCCAATTTTTCCTTGGCCTTCTTTATTTCATTGGCCTGGAGCTCCATTTCCTTGATGGCCTTAGTCAATTCTTCTACACTTGTGCTAGCATCTGGAGCTGCTGTTGTTCCTGCTGCTTCTGTTGCGGGGGCCACTGCTGCCCCTGAAGTTGTTGCTGTTGTTGAAGTAGTTGTAGGAGCTTGGGAAGTGAATTCTCCCTGTTTATCTTGTAATGCTCCTTCCAGCTCTTTCTCCAAATCCATGATCCTCTGGTCTAGCTGCATTATGAGGTCTAATTGGTTATCAACCTGTTTTTGCTTTTGAAGCTCTGCGGTTTGAGGGTGCTCTGTGGGCTACAGCTTCAACCTCTTCTTTAATGCATTCAGGTCATCATCTTTCTTCTTCATAAGGGCCTTCACACCCTTTGGATCACTAGGATCATGTCCTAGATCAATGATGATGTCCTCAAGAGACTTTATTCTATTGTCTTTGGCCAAGGAGGACATTCTCTCAAAATCCAACTGTGTGTTGGTGTTTTTCAGGGATTCTTTTAGCTCATGGGCCATGGTTGCCCTCTCCACCAAGGTTGCATAAACCATTTCTCCAGCTTGCTTGTGGAGTTCTATTTGGTCCATGGGATGGATGTCTTTGGCCATGACCTCCACCCTTGTCTTCACAAAATTTGCAGCTGACTTAGGCTACGGTATTGTAGGCTTAAAGTGACTGAGGATTATTTTTTCCTCTTTAATGTCATACACAGACATTAGCCTTTCTTGCTGGGCTGGTGTTGCATCTATAAATTGCTTGTAGACCTCAGCCCTCAGCAGATCATTCTGAGCTTTTATTTGTTTGAAAGAAGCCTTAGTGCTCTTTGGCTTCTTGCTCTGCTGGGAGGAGGAAGACACCTCCAAACCAAGTTGCAATCCTTGCTCCTGCTGAAAGGAGCTTGTCCCTATGTGTTGGCTGCCGTCCCTATTTTTCCTTGAGCTGTCAAGGAATTCTTCAGTGATGTCTTCTACCTCTGGGGAGTCTAGCCTTTGCCTTTTGGCTCCTGGTTGTTGGGAGGATCCACTAATTGGAGTGGACTCTTCTCTATCTCTTTTCATACACCTTTCTTCATGTGCTGGTGTCTGCAAACTTGGAGCAGTTAATGGCTCAGTCTGTGGAGGTGGAGTTTGCATTACTGGAGCTACTGGTAGCTCCATTTGTTGAGGGGCAGTCTGCTCTTGCTGCTGTTCTGTTTGCTGCCCTTGTTGGGGCTCTTGATGCTGCTCATTTACAGGGGCAGGCTTTTCTTTCACTTTTTTCTCCTCTGCACCCATTATCCCTTTGCCTTTGTCTAGCTATGATGTTCAAGGTTTTGTTTTTGAAATGTTTTTGGTGATGATTCCAGTTAATATATATAGGTACTTACTAGCATGTCTTAGTCCATTGGGCATGGGGTCAGTGGTCCTTTTGTTTGTCTGATACTATGTGATACCTTAGTGATGCTGCAGAGCTAGATTTGTGTCTGAGGAAAAATGTTCACAATAGTTATTAGGTGGGTGTACCCAGTTTATGTAAGGCAATTAAGAATCTCACAGAAAACTGCTAAAGAAAAGACGGTAGGAATATCAATCTAGAAGCAATGAAGAATTTCTAGTTAACATTGACATATAGAATTAATAGACACATGAACAACTAAGAATTCATGTATATCGTTAATTCTGGAAACTAACATTCACGGCAGTAAAAATTGAGCACAAGGTGTAATAAAACAAATCATGTACTATTCTTTTTCTTCACTGCTAGCTTAGTACAACATAAGTATGGTTTGATAAACACAAGAAGACAAGAAACAAAGATTGAGGAAAACTTGTTATTTCATCAGGCAGCACAGGAATTCTGCATCGGCACATCTAGCATCATCCAGACATCAAATACTTCAGGAAATCACTGAACTGGTCGAGCCCTCTGTATTAGATAAAACTGAAAGTATACAATAGATTCTCCTTGGAGTCAAAAATCACCAACCCCTTATGCGTTACTAAGGGGAGTATTTATACAAAATTTACATGTAAAAATATCAAGAAAAGGAGTTAATGGCTCATAAATGTTATGCCAACTCCTGGAGCCTGGTAGATGAGAAAGTAAAAGCTGTAGTAACTTTTTATTGCTTTAGCTGTCAAAAATAGTCAGAAATTGATGACTTGGTGGGTGTCGAAGTCAGCTGAAGCTAAGCTATCCAAATATGCTCATTTGCTTATCCTTTAGGCTAGCTGTCTTTGTCCTTATGCTGAGTCACCCTTTTAGCTGCCTTTATTTCTGACTTTGTCATGCTGTTTGTCTTGTAGTGACCTGGAGCTGGCAGTGGCCGAACAACTGAGGCTACCGTGGCAAAATCTGAAGAAACGCTTGCCACCAATCCTCCTTAGGCATTTGATGTCTCCGAATTTTAATCAAGGTCTCATCTGCCTCTGTATACCTATAAAAGTTAGGAGGAGTTTCAAACAGATGATTTACCTCATTTTCAATGAAGAACAGGCCTTCAAGTTTTTCATACAAGCTCTGTCCTGTGGGGGGCCCTGTTTGCTCAGATGTACTGCCAGATGCAATAATCTGATTTTCAATAGTGGTTGCCATTCTGTTGGCAAATTGATCTCGAGAGATCAGTCTTCCTGCACCACTTAGGAGGCTGGGCAGTCCCTTTGATTGCAGCATTGCCATCTTGACTTTATATTCCTCCACCTCAGCTTGTATCTCATAACACTTCCTCTCCACAATTTGTACATAGTTCCTGAGAGTTAGTACCTTCTTAGCAGCGAGGACAGCCTCGGTTCTGTTGGCAATGCCTATGGCTGCCAGTTCAAGAAATCTATCATCCTGTTGGCCTGTTCTGGCTTGTCTCCCAGTGTTGTCTTGGCTTTATGGATTTCTGCTTGTGCTTGGCCCATTAATTCCATCTGTTCATGTATTGTTTTGATTGACCTCCATTGTTGATTGATGGAATGGCCAATTTTGGCCCATAGAATCCTCTTTATGTCGGCCATGGCAGTCTCTAGATTCAGTTCCTTCTCTAAGGCCTTGATCTTGTCTTTTAGGGCCTTTATTTCTCTGCCCTGCTCTGCTACAGTTACCTTTGAATTGTCATATTTGGCATCCAGTTCTGCCAATTTTTCCTTGGCCTTCTTTGTTTTATTGGCCTGGAGCTCCATTTCCTTGATGGCCTTAGTCAATTCTTCTACACTTGTGCTGGCATCTGGAGCTGCTGTTGTTCCTGCTGCTTCTGTTGTGGGGGCCACTGCTACCCCTGAAGTTGTTGCTATTGTTGAGGTAGTTGGAGGAGCTTGGGAAGTGGATTCTCCCTGTTTATCTTGTAATGCTCCTTCCAGCTCTTTCTCCAAATCCATGATTCTCTGGTCTAGCTGCATTATGAGGTCTAATTGGTTATCAACCTGTTTTTGCTTTTGAATCTCTACGGTTTGAGGGTGCTCTGTGGGCTGCAGCTTCAACCTCTTCTTTAATGCATTCAGGTCATCATCTTTCTTCTTCATAAGGGCCTTCACACCCTTTGGATCAATAGGATCATGTCCTAGATCAATGATGATGTCCTCAAGAGACTTTATTCTATTGTCTTTGGCCAAGGAGGACATTCTCTCAAAATCCAACTGTGTGTTGGTGTTTTTCAGGGATTCTTTTAGCTCATGGGCCATGGTTGCCCTCTCCACCAAGGTTGCATAAACCATTTCTCCAACTTGCTTGTGGAGTTCTATTTGGTCCATGGGATGGATGTCTTTGGCCATGACCTCCACCCTTGTCTTCACAAAATCTGCAGCTGACTTAGTCTGCGGTATTGTAGGCTTAAAGTGACTGAGGATTATTTTTTCCTCTTTAATGTCATACACAGACATTAGCCTTTCTTGCTGGGCTGGTGTTGCATCTATAAATTGCTTGTAGACCTCAGCCCTCAGCAGATCATTCTGAGCTTTTGTTTGTTTGAAAGAAGCCTTAGTGCTCTTGGGCTTCTTTCTCTGTTGGGAGGAGGAAGACACCTCCAAACCAAGTTGCAATCCTTGCTCCTGCTGAAAGGAGCTTGTCCCTGTGTGCTGGCTGCCCTCCCTATTTTTCTTTGAGCTGTCAAGGAATTCTTCAGTGATGTCTTCTACCTCTGGGGAGTCTAGCCTTTGCCTTTTGGCTCCTGGTTGTTGGGAGGATCCACTAATTGGAGTGGACTCTTCTCTATCTCTTTTCATACCCCTTTCTTCATGTGCTGGGGTCTGCAAACTTGGAGCAGTTAATGGCTCAGTCTGTGGAGGTGGAGTTTGCATTACTGGAGCTGCTGGTAGCTCCGTTTGTTGAGGGGCAGTCTGCTCTTGCTGCTGTTATGTTTGCTGCCCTTGTTGGGGCTCTTGATGCTGCTCATTTACAGGGGCAGGCTTTTCTTTCACTTTTTCCTCCTCTGCACCCATTATCCCTTTGCCTTTGTCTGCAGCTGGTGCTGCTGTGGAAGGTGCTTGTGTGACTGGTGCAGTCCTTGAGGCCGAGGTCCCTTATCCTGTTGAATAAGGCCGCTTGAAAGGTACCTGCTGCACAGAGTCTAGGTCAATGGTTTTTTCAAGCTCCTTCATATTCTTTAGAATTATATCTTCTTCAGTTAGCTTTTCAACTAGAGTACCCAGCTGCCATTCTTGCTGGTTGGCATATCTTTCAATGTGTGGGTATTGACAATGCCTATAACCTAGAAGCCTGTATTTGTTCCTTCTGGCAGTAATGAAGCCCTCAAGGTCATAAGGGACCCACCGAAAACTATATGAAAGTTTATATTTGTCCTTGAGGATGAGGTCAGCATCTTACCACCCTTCTTTCTGATTCATGATGAAGGGGCCCAACTGTAGACAATGTCTGAAATGTTTTTTAAAGTGGAAAAGCAGGCTTGCCTCTGCAGATTTTAGTAAATTCACAGGGATTGTGAATTGCTAGGGGTAAATTGCAGAGGGTATGTGAGGTCTACTTAGGAAAGCAGCTGCAGCTGGTCTACACCCGGTAAAAGGGAACAATGCCGGGCTCCTCGAGGACAAATTTAGAATTTTGGTCCACGTTTTAACTGTTTTAGTGTTGAATTATGGTTCCGGGGTAATGCAGGTTACCTTAGCTCACTTTTAGGTAGTAGATAGAGCTTGTATGGAATTTGAAAAGTTCTTTAATGGTGAATTTACAGAGAAATGGTATGCATGGGCCAAATGGAAGAATTACGGTGAATACCTGGATAAAAATGCTTGAAAAGCCTGCGGGCCGAACTGTGGAGGCACAAGGTAGCTGAGTTGATAAGCTCGGGCGGCACAAATTCGAATTTTGGAGGTTCAGGAACAATCTGGCGCGGAAGCAGCAACAAGAGCTCTGTGTATTTTCGCTCGAAAATGACACAAAATGGCTACTTCGGGCGTTAATAACGGCAATTTTGGAAAAAATGGGTTATTGGCGCTTTTCTGCCGATGACGTCAGCATGACGTCACGGCGGGCCCGGGTACGGGGGTGACGTGGACGATGAGGTGGCGGCCAGAGTGGCAAACGCAGTGGCAGGGGAATGTGGTGGCAGACAGATGCGGTGGCCGACCACGTGGAGGGCCACGGGCGCGGGGGCGGGAGATGGTCTGATGTCATGATGACATGTAGGTGACGTAGGAGGGAAGGCGGTAACGGGGATGGTGGTAAGCGGTTTCCCCGCACCACCTTTGGGCAAAGGTGGTATCGGGGAGGGGGGCTCCGAACAACCTCGCCGCCTGCCACACGTCCCTTGTACGGAGCGGAAAACCACCGTTCCCCGGACGCTAAAGGTCGGTAGATCCGAAACTGAAAATGCTTGCCCATCGTTGGATCGGGGGTGGCATATGATGGACGGCTGGCGGGCCTTCCGACGGATCGTGCATGTTGGGGAGGGACCCGCAAGCATATTAAAATATTTGATTTAATATTTGGGCGGAGAACTTTAGGTTTAGTGCTTTTTGTGGGTTTTTCGGGGCAAGGGTTAATCCAAGGGGGGAAAAAAGGTTAAAAAATGGGTTTTAAGCAGAGGGAAGGGGTTCTTGTGGAATTTATTGAACAGAGGTGAGGTGATGGCTTAGGGGGAGGCTGTTACTCCAACCTAAGGTCAGAGCAATCCCATGACAGGGTTGACCACAGTCCCTGGTGGACTAATGTCTCCCTTAACAAACTTATTTAGCTATAGTGCTAAAGGGAGGATATTTATACAATGCTGGGGATTTATACACCATGGTGTTATAATAGTAGGGAAAGGGGGACATAGGGGATTTAGATAATAAAGTTAAGGGTTAATATGGATGAAAGAGGTGAATGAGGAGTGAAATCACTAAGTTTATTTGAAAACCACTTAGTTTTAGGGAGTAGATCAAAATGAAAAGAATTTTAGACAAGAAATGTGGCTTTTAAAGGAATAAGCACCAGCATAAAACCTCAAATTCTCTCATGAACACAACTGATGAAGGGATGTTAGTTATGAATGGGAAAAGGGAAAATGGAATGTTAGACATGCTCCTTTGCTTTGCTGCCACCTGATGGAGAAGAAGAGCTTCTCAATCCATTGATGCTCCTTTGTGAATAAGTTAGCACATTTTAAATTGTAAAGAATGAAATTTCTGCAACCGCATCTGCCTACCCATGTACTTGCCTAGCATTTTTTTTGTTTCTTCTTGGAGGGTGCACTTAGACTTGCAGACCCTTATTTGCCTTTTCTTTTCTCTTGGCTTTTTCTTTTGATTTTCTATCTAGAACTACCATTATTGCTTCCAAGGTCCCAGATTAAGCAGTTGGGAACCTTAATTCTCTACCTAAGCTACTGGTCTGCCAAGATTGAACAGTTTGGACAGACTTCTTTCTCTATTCTACAACAAAAAATTGAAACATGGCATGGTCCAGATTAGGCTGTTGGACCATCCATCAAAATTTAGTAAACCTTAAGCTATGTACACACATTGTTTTCTCTTGGAAATATGGGATCTTTGCATCACCAAAGCAGAGCATATTTGGACCTTTCTTTGTCAATCATGAAATATGAAACCTATTGGTATAGGTGGCTAACAGTGGCTCCACATGGGGATGGTTTTTCCATTTGAAAGACCAAGAACAGCAGGTCAGAAAGCCTTGGCCCTTGACTGCTTTTACCAAAACTTGAAGTATGCTGCTTTGAAATGCCAAAATTGTGCTCTTCCCATCATGGTAAATGTCTGAACTTATTTTCCTTTTGCTGATACCTTATAACACTTGAGAAACTGCATTTTTACATATTTTTAAAGACAACAATATATACACCTGGATATGTACAATGGAAACACAACTACCTTCATGGATAGTAGTCAAAATAGTGCTTCAACATCCTGCCATTTACAGGACCTTCATTCAAATCAGTTTCATCAAGATTTTGAGGAAATAAGTATTGTTTCCTTGCACTGCTTGAACAGCAAATGGTCCTGTCCAAAGGGAATCAAATTTTCCATGTTTTCCCTTATCCTCTCTTCTTGAGTCCCACTTGAGGACTTTGTCTCCAACATTAAATTCTTCTGCCTTAGTTCTTCTATCAAAAGCTTTCTTTAGCTTTTCTTGTAAAACTTGAACTCTGCTGTACACTTGATCTCTAGTTTGCTGCAAACATATTATCTGATTTATCCTTCTCTGCATATCATTTGGTTTAGCTTGACCTTCTTGAAGAAGTTTCATGACAGGAATCCCTAGTGATGAAGGGAATTTAGCTTCTAATCCATAGACTAACTCATATGGGCTGGTCCCAATTGATCTCTTGGTTGTTAGTCTATCTACCCATAAGGCATTCACAAGCTTCTTATGCCAATTCTTTTTGTTTTCTTCTAGCACTTTCTTTATGATGTTTACCAGGCTTTTATTTGATGATTCAGCAAGGCCATTTCCTTGGGGATAGTATGCAGTAGAATGGCCCAAGGTAATGTGAAACTTGTGGCAGAAATTTACCATCTTCTTAGATCTGAAAGCAGCAACATTGTCTGTTATTATTTTATCAGGACAGCCAAATCTAGAAAGGATATTGGTCTCAAGGAACTGAATGATAGTGGAATCATTTGCTTGTCTGCATGGAACAGCTTCAATCCATTTAGTAAAGTAGTCCGTAGCTGTCAGAATCCATCTATGTTGTCCTGAAGATGGGGGATGAATTTCCCTAATGAAATCCAAGCCCCATTGTTGAAAAGGTCTCTATGTTGCAATAGGCCTCAAGGGAAGTGGCAGTAACTGTCTCTTTCCCTCAAACACTTGACATTTATGACATGAGGTGGTGAATTTCTTGACATCAGAGAACATGGTGGGCCAGTAGTAACCAACCCTCAGTATTTTATCCACAGTGGACTTCCAGTACAGGTGTCCACCACAGTCACCTGCATGAAATTATTTTATGATATTGTTAGTTTCATTCTCAATTAAGCAGTTTAACAATATCCCTTCATGGTTTTTCCAAAGTAAATTTCCATCTATAACACAGAATTTAGAAGCTTTCATTTTTAGGAACCTACACTTAGTTCTGGACAATCCTGGTGGAGCACACAGGTTTTGTAATACATAACATATATCAGAATACCAATGGGATTGCTCAAAGGCTACATTGATCCTTGGAGTCGCCAGCTCCGGTTCACTGTCCAGCTGGTTGATGTCCAAGGCTTGGAAATTTGTTTCAGACATTAATTTAGCCAAACCTTGTCCTTTTATCAGTTTTGTAGGTTTTATTTCAATGTCAAATTCTAGAATATTTGCAATCCATTTTCCCCTTCTGCCCTCTAAGTTCTCTTGAGTGAGTATGTCTTTGACAATTGGACTTGGCACATAAGCTATAACATGGGAATAAAGGATATAAATCCTAAAGTCTTTAATTGCTTTGACCAAGGCATATGCTTGCTTTTCCATAATCTGGTATTTCATGGGTGCATCTCTAAGAGCTTTACTAAAGAAAGCAATGGGTTTCTCATTTCCTTGGTCATCTTTCTATAATAAGACAGCAGCAATTGTGTGCTGGGAAGAAAAGGAAAATATGATAAATTCCCTATCAAATTGTGGATTTGTTAGGACTGGAGTTTGGGTGAGGGCCAATTTTATTCCTTCAAAGGCTTGACTTGCCTCTGTTGTCCATTTTACTTTTGAATCCTTTTTTAACATGTTATTCAGTACCCTGCTCAATTCGGCCAGATTTGGGATAAATCTCCTCAGGAAGTTGATTTTACCGAGAAAGGCTTGTAATTCCTTTATATTTCTTGGGTGAGGCATTTGTAAGATGGCCTGGATTCTGTCTGGATCAATCCTAATGCCATCTTTAGAAATGATGTGGCCCAATAGTTTACCTTCCTCTAAACCAAACAGGGATTTCTTAGGATTTAAGGAAATTCCATATTTCCTACATGTTAGGAAGAGCTGTCTCAAATGTTTCAAATGTTCTTGGTCTGATTTTGAGAAATGTGTGAGGTCATCCAAATAAATGACAAGGAAGTCATGAATCTCTTTGGCAAAAGCAATATCCATTGCTCTTTGAAATGTTGCCCCTGCATTCTTCAATCCAAAAGGCATTTTCACATATTTGAAGGTTCCCCATGGGGTTGTATATGCTGTTTTGTCCTGATCATCAGGATGAACTAAGATCTGGTTGAAACCTGAGAATCCATCAAGTAGAGAAATTCTTGAGGCCCCCACTACTCTCTGCAAGATGTGATCCATCTTGGGTAAAGGGTAATTGTCTTTCAAGGATACTTGATTCAAGTTCCTTAGGTCAACACATAGCCTTATTTCACCGATTTTCTTTCTTGTAGGGACTAAGTTTGAAATCCACTCAGAGAATCTGATTGGTGCTATGATGCTTGCCTTGAACATTTTCTGTACCTCTTGTTCCATTGCTGGGAGAAGCATAGGATTGATTCTCCTCAATTTTTGTTTGAAGGGTTTTTGATCTGGTTTGAGAGGGATAGTGTGTTGAATTACAGAGGTGTCATAGGATTTTAAATCCTCATAACTCCATGCAAAGACATCCTGGAACTCTTTAAATAGGTCAATGTATTTAGGCTTTTGGTCAGCAGGCAAGGAAGTAGACAATTTTATTATTTTGGGTTGTTCAGCAGTCCCAATGTTACATTCTTCTATGGCATTGTTGAGGGGCTGCATTTTTGGTTTGTTGGGAACATCATTGGAGTCGAAAATGTCTTCTAAAGGAGCTAAGCCTGTCGAAGAAAATTGTCCTTCAATTGTATCACTTCAGCCTCATCTTCGGTTGTCTCCTCATAACTGATTTGTTCAATTTCTTGTATGTTATCTTTGCTGAAAATTGTATGATTTAGTATTTGGTTAGCTGTTTTGGGTGATATTGCTTTGTTATTCTGTCTACTCTGTATTTGTGATTGACTTGCTCTTTCAGTGTCAATGTTTAGTCCTGAAAATTCTTGCTGTAAAGTTAAGAAATTGTTTATTTGAGTATCATCATCAAACACTTGCCAATCCTTGACATTGTTTGGGACAAATGGTCTGTGTTTTATCTTGGCTGAAAAGCAGTGGTGGGGCTCAAAAGGTAGCTTGCAGGTACTTGCAAATGTGGCCAAGCTATGGGCATGCAGGTTATGGGTTCTAGGAATTTTGGTAATTTGGAATTCAGTGAAGGACTGTAGTATTTCAGCAGCAGCAGATCTATAAGATCTAAGTCTTTTGTCATTGGTGAAAAAATTTCCCTTTACTTGTTGGATAACTAGGTCTGAGTCCCCTAGAATTGACACTTTTATGGCTTGTAGGGACTTTACTAGTTTAAGGCCTAGTAAAAGAGCTTCATATTCTGCCATGTTATTGGTGCATCTGAAATTTAGTCTGTAGGCTCGGCCCTCTGCATGACTGTGATGTTTATTATGTATCCAATCTCCAGCTCCTGCCCCTAATTTGTTGACTGACCCATCAAATTCCAGAAACCATAGGTTTTCTTTTTCTAGGGGAGATTTAATAAGTTCCCTGTGATTTGGGATCATAAGTTGAAGTTCTGGTTTTTCACCTGGTTTGTCTTCTAGGACAGTCTGACCACTTGATTGAATTTGCTTGATCTCTAGAACAGCAGTTTTGTTTAGTGATGGTTTAACCATTATTTCTTGTGTAGTAGTTTGTTCATCAATATCCTGGTCTTGCTCAAGTGTTTTGGTTTCAACATCAGTATTTGTAAGACCTGTATTATCATTGAAAAGAATATATGAGTCTATATCAGAATGAACAGCATATATGGGAAAATTTTGAGGTTTTTCTTCACTGCTGACCATGTATTTCATTAGTGTTTCTCTGTATAGTCTCTTTGGTTGCCCAAAAACAGAGATGGTGGCGTATGACATGTCCAGTTGTAGGGAACCTTGAAGTTTAGCCCCCCATGACCTTGATAACAGCATCCCATACTTGGGTGGGATATCAGCAACTACCACATCCATTAGAATTGTCTTATTTGGGTACTGAACAAGGGACACACATAGATCTTTTATTAGACCTAAGCATTTGACTTGGCTGGAGTCAAAGGAGAATAGGTCCTTATATGGCCTTGTAATATCTAGATTAAGTCTTTCCATGACTGCTTTTGGCATGAGGTTGTGAGAGGCGTCTGAGTCAAACATGGCATTGTGTAATATCTTGTCATGAACATGTAAGCTGACATAAAAAGGTAAGATCCCTGTGACTACTGTTTTTCCATCCACTTCTGGACCGAACAGTAATTCTGGGGTATCATCCAGCACATTGACATCATCTTTGTTGTTAGTAAGTTGAAGGGACTTCTTAATTTGTTGTTTAAAAATGTCATTCTTGGCTAGTTCTGAGAGGGGAATAGCTACCTTCAATTTTCCAATTTCAGCTTCTATGTCAAAGGGTCTATCAGATTGGATCTTGGTGTTGTGAGTGGCAGCCTTTTCCTTGTTAACCAGGTCCTCCTCTTGTTTCTTATCTTGATCTGGAAGCTTGTCCTTCTTACTCACTTCTTGAGAGGTGTTACTTAGGTTGGGCTTCAAGGGTGAGGGATCTACTGGCTGCTGTTTTGAGGAAAAGGTTTCAGCTATTTCCTCAACGGTTACCTCATCTATATTTGGACCAGTTTTGTTACTTGGTTCTGTGACAATGGCTCTTTTGGGCTGCTGGCTGTCCTTTGTCTTTTCAGGCTGAGTTACATTTACAGTTCTACTCCTTAGCTTGTATTGTTTATGGACTTCATAAACAGCTGTGTCATAGCCTTGCTTAAAGTCAAATGACTCACCTGATTTGGTTTGGAACAGCTTGATTTCATCATTCTCATGATCTTCTTGTGTTAAAAAGACTTGACATTCACCATCCAAACCCATTAGATTAATGTGGGGATCTTCATTGGGTTCACTTGCTGTGGAAGTCTCAGAATGATTCTCTTGGAAAGGGGGTCTTATGTCTGGGTCAGAATTGGCCTTGCCAACGTTTGGATTTTGAGTTCTCCTAAAATTTGGATTCCTAGGAGGGTTATTTTATGGTGCTTCCCATGATGACTTTCTCTCAACTGATTCCACTCTATCTCCCAATCTCTTCATACCAGTGAGTATTGCATCCAGTTTTTGATCAAAAGCTGAGGGTTCTTCTTTGAAGGTGGTTCTCTTTTCCAACCTTGCTCTGTTTCTTTTGGCAATCAGGTTAGCTTCCACTGTGACAGCAACCCTTTGGGCATCTGTAAGGGTTTCAGGAGCTCTCTCCTTCAGCTGGTAGGCCATATCAGGATCAAAAAAATCAGGAAATTTGTATAAGGCCAAATTAGGGGGAGGTCTTAAATTTTGTGGGATTGCGTTATATACATTGTTGAATCTTGCACAATACTCCAAAACAGTCTCTTGGGGACCTCTTTTGATAGTGTCATATTCGCCAAGTATGTGCAGAGGATCTTTCTTTTTCTCCCATCTGTTAGTAAAGGCTTGATACAACTCATCAGGAGTTGTGATGGAATTTGCATTCAGGGATCTGAACCAAGTTCTTACATCCCCAGTCAGACTTTGAACAAACATCCTCATTCTCACACTGCCATCATCTATTTCATAGGTCTCAAAATGGTCTTGCATCCTTTTGGCATGCTGAATAGCTGTAAAAGGACCAGTGGAGTCAAAATATGAGATTTTAGTTTGATAGTCTTGGGGTAGAGCTACAGCATTAGCTGGTAACTGCAAGGGTGCATATCTGTTAGCCATATTCACAAGGTTTGGGGGATTTACAGGAGCAACTGGGATAAAAGGAACGATGTGTACCACAGGGGTAACAGGTGTACCAGCACCTAGAGTGTTGGTCAAGGGGATTTGTGCAGTGGGTGAAGATGTGAAAGGAGGGCTTTGAGATGTAGATGGTGAACTGGGGGAGACAAGAGTTGACCGAAACAGAACCTTGATAGGAGTTGGAACTAGTTCAGGGTGAACTATCTCAGGACTCAAGTCACTAGGATTTTCATGCCTTTACTGTTTCCTAATTATTTTGGGAATTGTATTTGGATTTTCAAAAACTGCTGGTGGATTTGGGTCAGGGTTTGACCTAGTGTGCCTGGTTTCCCTTTTAGGAGCCAGCTTATGAACTTCTTTTTGGTATTTTTAAGATATTTTTTAAGACTATTTTAAGGGACTGCTCAAGCTTTTAAAACCACTGTCTTGGCAGACAACAGTTGAAAAACAATATGCTCAGGTTCCCCAATGGAGTCACCATTTATGTTAACAACCAGGTTGTTCCCTATGACTCCCAAGGGAATACGGCAGGGGTAACCACTAACCAGTCTTTGGATTGCAGTCTCTAGCCAAGCTGTAATTAGAGAGGGATCTCTCTTTAAAGTTTAGCTCTGTTTTGATAGTATTTTAGGCTAGCTATGGTGTTCAAGGTTTTGTTTTTGAAATGTGTTTGGTGATGATTCCAGTTAATACATATAGGTACTTACTAGCATGTCTGAGTCCATTGGGCATGGGGTCAGTGGTCCTTTAGTTTGTCTGATACTGTGTGATACCTTAGTGATGCTGCAGAGCCAGATTTGTGTCTGAGGAAAAACGTTCACAATAGTTATTAGGTGGGTGTACCCAGTTTATGTAAGGCAATTAAGAATCTCACAGAAAACTGCTAAAGAAAAGACGGTAGGAATATCAATCTAGAAGCAATGAAGAATTTCTAGTTAACATTGACACATATAGAATTAATAGACACATGAGCAGCTAAGAATTCATGTATATCGTTAATTCTGGAAACTAACATTCACGGCAGTAAAAATTGAGCACAAGGTGTAATAAAACAAATCCTGTACTATTCTTTTTCTTCACTGCTAGCTTAGTACAACATAAGTATGGTTTGATAAACACAAGAAGACAAGAAACAGAGATTGAGGAAAACTTGTTATTTCATCAGGAAGCATAGGAATTCTGCATCAGACATCTAGCATCATCCAGACATCAAATACTTCAGGAAATCACTGAACTGGTCCAGCCCTCTGTATTAGATAAAACTGAAAGTATACAATAGATTCTCCTTGGAGTCAAAAATCACCAACCCCTTATGCGTTACTAAGGGGAGTATTTATACAAAATTTACATGTAAAAATATCAAGAAAAGGAGTTAATGGCTCATAAATGTTATGCCAACTCCTGGAGCTTGGTAGCTGAGAAAGTAAAAGCTGTAGTAACTTTTATTGCTTTAGCTGTCAAAAATAGTCTGAAATTGATGACTTGGTGGGTGTCGAAGTCAGCTGAAGCTAAGCTGTCCAAATATGCGCATTTGCTTATCCTTTAGGCTAGCTGTCTTTGTCCTTATGCTGAGTCACCCTTTCAGCTGCCTTTATTTCTGACTTTGTCATGTTGTTTGTCTTGTAGTGACCTGGAGCTGGCAGTGGCCGAACAACTGAGGCTACCGTGGCAAAATCTGAAGCATCGCTTGCCACCAATCCTCCTTAGGCACTTGATGTCTCCGAATTTTAATAAAGGTCTCATCTGCCTCTGTATACCTATAAAAGTTAGGAGGAGTTTCAAACAGATGATTTACCTCATTTTCAATGAAGAACATGCCTTCAAGTTTTTCATAAAAGCTCTGTCCTGTGGGGGGCCCTGTTTGCTCAGATGTACTGCCAGATGCAATAATCTGATTTTCAATAGTGGTTGCCATTCTGTTGCCAAATTGATCTCGAGAGATCAGTCTTCCTGCACCACTTAGGAGGCTGGGCAGTCCCTTTGATTGCAGCACTGCCATCTTGACTTTATATTCCTCCACCTCAGCTTGTATCTCATAACACTTCCTCTCCACAGTTTGTACATAGTTCCTGAGAGTTAGTACCTTCTTAGTAGCGAGGACAACCTCGGTTCTGTTGGCAATGCCTATGGCTGCCAGTTCCTCCTTTTCTTGCCTGTTCAAGAAATCTATCATCCTGTTGGCCTATTCTAGCTTGTCTCCCAGTGTTGTCTTGGCTTTATGGATTTCTGCTTGTGCTTGGCCCATTAAGTCCATCTGTTCATGTATTGTTTTGATTGACCTCCATTGTTGATTGATGGAATGGCCAATTTTGGCCCATAGAATCCTCTTTATGTCGGCCATGGAAGTCTCTAGATTCAGTTCCTTCTCTAAGGCCTTGATCTTGTCTTTTAGGGCCTTTATTTCTCTGCCCTGCTCTGCTATAGTTACCTTTGAATTGTCATATTTGGCATCCAGTTCTGCCAATTTTTCCTTAGCCTTCTTTGTTTCATTGGCCTGGAGCTCCATTTCCTTGATGGCCTTAGTCAATTCTTCTACACTTGTGCTGACATCTGGAGCTGCTGTTGTTCCTGCTGCTTCTGTTGTGGGGGCTACTGCTGCCCCTGAAGTTGTTTCTATTGTTCAAGTAGTTGGAGGAGCTTGGGAAGTGGATTCTCCCTGTTTATCTTGTAATGCTCCTTCCAGCTCTTTCTCCAAATCCATGATCCTCTGGTCTAGCTGCATTATGAGGTCTAATTGGTTATCAACCTATTTTTGCTTTTGAAGCTCTGCGGTTTGAGGGTGCTCTGTGGGCTGCAGCTTCAACCTCTTCTTTAATGCATTCAGGTCATCATCTTTCTTCTTCATAAGGGCCTTCACACCCTTTGGATCACTAGGATCATGTCCTAGATCAATGATGATGTCCTCAAGAGACTTTATTCTATTGTCTTTGGCCAAGGAGGACATTCTCTCAAAATCCAACTGTGTGTTGGTGTTTTTCAGGGATTCTTTTAGCTCATGGGCCATGGTTGCCCTCTCCACCAAGGTTGCATAAACCATTTCTCCAGCTTGCTTGTGGAGTTCTATTTGGTCCATGGGATGGATGTCTTTGGCCATGACCTCCACCCTTGTCTTCAAAAAATCTGCAGCTGACTTAGGCTGCGGTATTGTAGGCTTAAAGTGACTGAGGATTATTTTTTCCTCTTTAATGTCATACACAGACATTAGCCTTTCTTGCTGGGCTGGTGTTGCATCTATAAATTGCTTGTAGACCTCAGCCCTCAGCAGATCATTCTGAGCTTTTATTTGTTTGAAAGAAGCCTTAGTGCTCTTGGGCTTCTTGCTCTGTTGGGAGGAGGAAGACACCTCCAAACCAAGTTGCAATCCTTGCTCCTGCTGAAAGGAGCTTGTCCCTGTGTGCTGGCTGCCCTCCCTATTTTTCTTTGAGCTGCAAGGAATTCTTCAGTGATGTCTTCTACCTCTGGGGAGTCTAGCCTTTGCCTTTTGGCTCCTGGTTGTTGGGAGGATCCACTAATTGGAGTGGACTCTTCTATATCTCTTTTCATACCCCTTTCTTCATGTGCTGGGGTCTGCAAACTTGGAGTAGTTAATGGCTCAGTCTGTGGAGGTGGAGTTTGCATTAATGGAGCTGCTGGTAGCTCCGTTTGTTGAGGGGCAGTCTGCTCTTGCTACTAGTTCTTTTTGCTGCCCTTGTTGGGGCTCTTGATGCTGCTCATTTACAGGGGCAGGCTTTTCTTTCACTTTTTCCTCCTCTGCACCCATTATCCCTTTGCCTTTGTCTGCAGCTGGTGCTGCTGTGGAAGGTGCTTGTGTGACTGGTGCAGTCCTTGAGGCCGAGGTCCCTTCTCCTGTTGAATAAGGCCACTTGAAAGGTACCTGCTGCACAGAGTCTAGGTCAATGGTTTTTTCAAGCTCCTTCATATTCTTTAGCATTATCTCTTCTTCAGTTAGCTTTTCAACTAGAGTACCCAGCTGCCATTCTTGCTGGTTGGCATATCTTTCAATGTGTGGGTATTGACAATGCCTATAACCTAGAAGCCTGTATTTGTTCCTTCTGGCAGTAATGAAGCCCTCAGGGTCATAAGGGACCCACCGAAAACTATATGAAAGTTTATATTTTTCCTTGAGGATGAGGTCAACATCTTCCCACCCTTCTTTCTGATTCATGATGAAGGGGCCCAACTGTAGACAATGTCTGAAATGTTTTTTGAAGTGGAAAAGTAGGCTTGCCTCTGCAGATTTTAGTAAATTCACAGGGATTGTGAATTGCTAGGGGTAAATTGCAGAGGGTATGTGAGGTCTACTTAGGAAAGCAGCTGCAGCTGGTCTACACCCGGCAAAAGGGAACAATGCCGGGCTCCTCGACGACAAATTTAGAATTTTGGTCCGCGTTTTAACTGTTTTAGTGTTGAATTATGGTTCCGGGGGTAATGCAGGTTACCTTAGCTCACTTTTAGGTAGTAGATAGAGCTTGTATGGAATTTGACAAGTGCTTTAATGGTGAATTTACAGAGAAATGGTATGCATGGGCCAAATGGAAGAATTACGGTGAATACCTGGATAAAAATGCTTGAAAAGCCTGCGGGCCGAACTGTGGAGGCACAAGGTAACTGAGTTGATAAGCTCGGGCGACACAAATTCGAATTTTGGAGGTTCAGGAACAATCTGGCGCGGAAGCAGCAACAAGAGATCTGTGTATTTTCGCTCGAAAATGACACAAAATGGCTACTTCGGGCGTTAATAACGGCAATTTTGGCAAAAATGGGTTATTCGCGCTTTTCTGCCGATGATGTCAACATGACGTCACGACAGGCCCGGGTACGGAGGTGACGTGGACGATGAGGTGGCGGCCAGAGTGGCAAACGTGGTGGTAGGGGAATGCGGTGGCAGACAGATGCGGTGGCCGACCACGTGGAGGGCCACGGGCGCGGGGGTGGGAGATGGTTCGACGTCATGATGACGTGTAGGTGACGTAGGAGGGAAGGCGGTAATGGGGATGGTGGTAAGCGGTTTCCCCGCACCACCTTTGGGCAAAGGTGGTATCGGGGAGGGGGGCTCCGAACAACCTCGCCACCTGCCACACGTCCCTTGTACGGGGCGGAAAACCACCGTTCCCCGGACACTAAAGGTCGGCAGATCCAAAACTGAAAATGCCCGCCCATCGTTGGATCGGGGGTGGCAGATGATGGACGGCTGGCGGGCCTTCCGACAGATCGTGCATGTTGGGGAGGGACCCGCCAGCATATTAAAATATTTGATTTAATATTTGGGTGGAGAACTTTAGGTTTAGTGCTTTTTGTGGGTTTTTCGGGGCAAGGGTTAATCCAAGGGGGGAAAAAAGGTTAAAAAATGGGTTTTAAGCAGAGGGAAGGGGTTCTTGTGGAATTTATTGAACAGAGGTGAGGTGATGGCTTAGGGGGAGGCTATTACTCCAACTTGAGGTCAGAGCAATCCCATGACAGGGTTGACCACAGTCCCTGGTGGACTAATGTCTCCCTTAACAAACTTATTTAGCTATAGTGCTAAAGGGAGGATATTTATACAATGCTGGGGATTTATACACCATGGTGTTATAATAGTAGGGAAAGGGGGACATAGGGGATTTAGATAATAAAGTTAAGGGTTAATATGGATGAAAGAGGTGAATGAGGAGTGAAATCACTAAGTTTATTTGAAAACCACTTAGTTTTAGGGAGTAGATCAAAATGAAAAGAATTTTAGACAAGAAATGTGGCTTTTAAAGGAATAAGCACCAGCATAAAACCTCAAATTCTCTCATGAACACAACTGATGAAGGGATGTTAGTTATGAATGGGAAAAGGGAAAATGGAATGTTAGACATGCTCCTTTGCTTTGCTGCCACCTGATGGAGAAGAAGAGCTTCTCAATCCATTGATGCTCCTTTGTGAATAAGTTAGCACATTTTAAATTGTAAGGAATGACATTTCTGCAACCCCATCTGCCTACCCATGTACTTGCCTAGCATTTTTTTTGTTTCTTCTTGGAGGGTGCACTTAGACTTGCAGACCCTTATTTGCCTTTTCTTTTCTCTTGGCTTTTTCTTTTGATTTTCTATCTAGAACTACCCTTATTGCTTCCAAGGTCCCAGATTAAGCAGTTGGGAACCTTAATTCTCTACCTAAGCTACTGGTCTGCCAAGATTGAACAGTTTGGACAGACTTCTTTCTCTATTCTACCACAAAAAATTGAAACATGGCATGGTCCAAATTAGGCTGTTGGACCATCCATCAAAATTTAGTCAACCTTAAGCTATGTACACACATTGTTTTCTCTTGGAAATATGGGATCTTTGCATCACCAAAGCAGAGCATATTTGGACCTTTCTTTGTCAATCATGAAATATGAAACCTATTGGTATAGGTGGCTAACAGTGGCTCCACATGGAGATGGTTTTTCCATTTGAAAGACCAAGAACAGCAGGTCATAATGCCTTGGCCCTTGACTGCTTTTACCAAAACTTGAAGTATGCTGCTTTGAAATGCCAAAATTGTGCTCTTCCCATCATGGTAAATGTCTGAACTTATTTTCCTTTTGCTGATACCTTATAACACTTGAGAAACTGCATTTTTACATATTTTTAAAGACAGCAATATATACACCTGGATATGTACAATGGAAACACAACTGCCTTCATGGATAGTAGTCAAAATAGTGCTTCAACATCCTGCCACTTATAGGACCTTCATTCAAATCAGTTTCATCAAGACTTTTGAGGAAATAAGTATTGTTTCCTTGCACTTCTTGAACAGCAAATGGTCCTGTCCAAAGGGAATCGAATTTTCCATGTTTTCCCTTATCCTCTCTTCTTGAGTCCCACTTGAGGACTTTGTCTCCAACATTAAAGTCTTCTGCCTTAGTTCTTCTGTCAAAAGCTTTCTTTAGCTTTTCTTGTAAAACTTGAACTCTGCTGTACACTTGATCTCTAGTTTGCTGCAAACATATTATTTGATTTATCCTTCTCTGCATATCATTTGGTTCAGCTTGACTTTCTTGAAGAAGTTTCATGACAGGAATCCCTAGTGATGAAGGGAATTTAGCTTCTAATCCATAGACTAACTCATATGGGTTGGTCCCAATTGATCTCTTGGTTGTTAGTCTATCTGCCCATAAGGCATTCACAAGCTTCTTATGCCAATTCTTTTTGTTTTCTTCTAGCACTTTCTTTATGATGTTTACCAGGCTTTTATTTGATGATTCAGCAAGGCCATTTCCTTGGGGATAGTATGAAGTAGAATGGCCCAAGGTAATGTGAAACTTGTGGCAGAAATTTACCATCTTCTTAGATCTGAAAGCAGCAGCATTGTCTATTATTATTTTATCAGGATAGCCAAATCTAGAAAGGATATTGGTCTCAAAAAACTGAATGATAGTGGAATCATTTTCTTGTCTGCATGGAATAGCTTCAATCCATTTAGTAAAGTAGTCCGTAGCTATCAAAATCCATCTATGTTGTCCTGAAGATGAGGGATGAATTTCCCCAATGAAATCCAAGCCCCATTGTTGAAAAGGTCTCTCTGTTGCAATAGGCCTCAAGGGAAGTGGCAGTAACTGTCTCTTTCCCTCAAACACTTGACATTTATGACATGAGGTGGTGAATTTCTTGACATCAGAGAACATGGTGGGCCAGTTGTAACCAGCCCTCAGTATTTTATCCACAGTGGACTTCCAGTACAAGTGTCCACCACAGTCACATGCATGAAATTCTTTTATGATATTGTTAGTTTCATTCTCAATTAAGCAGTTTGACAATATCCCTTCATGGTTTTTCCAAAGTAAATTTCCATTTATAACACAGAATTTAGAAGCTTTCATTTTTAGGAACCTACACTTAGTTCTGGACAATCCTGGTGGAGCACACAGGTTTTGTAATACATAACATATATCAGAATACCAATGGGATTGTTCAAAGGCTACATTTATCTTTGGAGTCGCCAGCTCCGGTTCACTGTCCAGTTGGTTGATGTCCAAGACTTGGAAATTTGTTTCAGACATTAATTTAGCCAAACCTTGTCCTTTTATCAGTTTTGTAGGTTTTATTTCAATGTCAAATTCTAGAATATTTGCAATCCATTTTCCCCTTCTGCCCTCTAAGTTCTCTTGAGTGAGTATGTCTTTGACAATTGGACTTGGCACATAAGCTATAACATGGGAATAAAGGATTTAAATCCTAAAGTCTTTAATTTCTTTGACCAAGGCATATGCTTGCTTTTCCATAATCTGGTATTTCAGGGGTGCATCTCTAAGAGCTTTACTAAAGAAAGCAATGGGCTTCTCATTTCCTTGGTCATCTTTCTATAATAAGACAGCAGCAATTGTGTGCTGGGAAGCAAAGGAAAATATGATAAATTCCCTATCAAATTGTGGATTTGTTAGGACTGGAGTTTGGGTGAGGGCCAATTTTATTCCTTCAAAGGCTTGACTTGCCTCTGTCGTCCATTTTACTTTTGAATCCTTTTTTAACATGTTATTCAGTAACCTGCTCAATTCGTCCAGATTTGGGATAAATCTCCTCAGGAAGTTGATTTTACCCAAAAAGGCTTGTAATTCCTTTATATTTCTTGGGTGAGGCATTTGTAAGATGGCCTAGATTCTATCTGGATCAATCCTAATGCCATCTTTAGAAATGATGTGGCCCAATAGTTTACCTTCCTCTAAACCAAACAGGGATTTCTTAGGATTTAAGGAAATTCCATATTTCCTACATGTTAGGAAGATCTGTCTCAAATGTTTCAAATGTTCTTGGTCTGATTTTGAGAAAGGTGTGAGGTCATCCAAATAAGTGACAAGGAAGTCATGAATCTCTTTGGCAAAAGCAATATCCATTGCTCTTTGAAATGTTGCCCCTGCATTCTTCAATCCAAAAGGAATTTTCCCATATTTGAAGGTTCCCCATGGGGTTGTAAAAGCTGTTTTGTCCTGATCATCAGGATGAACTAAGATCTGGTTGAAACCTGAGAATCCATCAAGTAGAGAAATTCTTGAGGCCCCCACTACTCTCTGCAAGATGTGATCCATCTTGGGTAAGGGGTAATTGTCTTTCAAGGATACTTGATTCAAGTTCCTTAGGTCAACACATAGCCTTATTTCACCGGTTTTCTTTCTTGTAGGGACTAAGTTTGAAATCCACTCAGAGAATATGATTGGTGCTATGATGCCTGCCTTGAACATTTTCTGTACCTCTTGTTCCATTGCTGGGAGAAGCATAGGATTGATTCTCCTCAATTTTTGTTTGAAGGGTTTTTGATCTGGCTTGAGAGGGATAGTGTGTTGAATTACAGAGGTGTCATAGGATTTTAAATCCTCATAAGTCCATGCAAAGACATCCTGGAACTCTTTAAAGAGGTCAATGTATTTAGGCTTTTGGTCAGGAGGCAAGGAAGCAGACAATTTTATTATTTTTGGTTGTTCAGCAGTCCCAATGTTACATTCTTCTATGGTAGTGTTGAGGGGCTGCACTTTTGGTTTTTTGGGAACATCATTGGAGTTGAAAATGTCTTCTAAAGGAGCTAAGCCTATTGGAAGAAAATTGTCCTTCAATTGTATCACTTCAGCCTCATCTTCGGCTGTCTCCTCATAACTGATTTGTTCAATTTCTTGTATGTTATCTTTGTTGAAAATTGTAGGATTTAGTATTTGGTTAGCTGTTTTGGGTGATATTGCTTTGTTATTCTGTCTACTCTGTATTTGTGATTGAATTTCTCTTTCAGGTATTTGTGATTGACTTGCTCTTTCAGTGTCAATGTTTAGTCCTGAAAATTCTTGCTGTAAAGTTAAGAAATTGTTTATTTGAGTATCATCATCAAACACTTGCCAATCCTCGACATTGTTTGGGATAGATGGTCTGTATTTTATCTCGGCTGAAAAGCAGTGGTGGGGCTCAAAAGGTAGCTTGCAGGTACTTGCAAATGTGGCCAAGCTATGGGCATGCAGGTTATGGGTTCTAGGAATTTTGGTAATTTGGAATTCAATGAAGGACTGTAGTATTTCAGCAGCAGCAGATATATAAGATCTGAGTCTTTTGTCATTGGTGACAAAATTTCCCTTTACTTGTTGGATAACTAGGTCTGAGTCCCCTAGAATTGACACTTTTATGGCTTGTAGGGACTTTACTAGTTTAAGGCCTAGTAAAAGAGCTTCATATTCTGCCATGTTATTGGTGCATCTGAAATTTAGTCTGTAGGCTCGGCCCTTTGCATGACTGTGTTGTTTATTATGTATCCAAACTCCAGCTCCTGCCCCTAATTTGTTGACTGACCCATCAAATTCAAGAAACCATAGGTTTTCTTTTTCTAGGGGAGATTTAATAAGTTCCCTGTGATCTGGGATCATAAGTTGAAGTTCTGGTTTTTCACCTGGTTTGTCTTCTAGGACAGTCTGACCACTTGATTGAATTTGCTTGATCTCTAGAACAGCAGTTTTGTTTAGTGATGGTTTAACCATTATTTCTTGTGTAGTAGTTTGTTCATCAATATCCTGGTCTTGCTCAAGTGTTTTGGTTTCAACATCAGTATTTGTAAGACCTGTATTATCATTGAAAAGAATATATGAGTCTATATCAGAATGAACAACATATATGGGAAAATTTTGAGGTTTTTCTTCACTGCTGACCATGTATTTCATTAGTGTTTCTCTGTATAGTCTCTTTGGTTGCCCAAAAACAGAGATGGTGGCGTATGACATGTCCATTTGTAGGGAACCTTGAAGTTTAGCCCCCCATGACCTTGATAACAGCATCCCATACTTGGGTGGGATATCAGCAACTACCACATCCATTAGAATTGTCTTATTTGGGTACTGAACAAGGGACACACATAGATCTTTTATTAGACCTAAGCATTTGACTTGGCTGGAGTCAAAGGAGAATAGGTCCTTATATGGCCTTGTAATATCTAGATTAAGTCTTTCCATGACTGCTTTTGGCATGAGGTTGTGAGAGGCGCCTGAGTCAAACATGGCATTGTGTAATATCTTGTCATGAACATGTAAGCTGACATAAAAAGGTAAGATCCCTGTGACTACTGTTTTTCCATCCACTTCTGGACCGAACAGTAATTCTGGGGTATCATCCAGCACATTGACATCATCTTTGTTGTTAGCAAGTTGAAGGGACTTCTTAATTTGTTGTTTAAAAATGTCATGCTTGGCTAGTTCTGAGAGGGGAATAGCTACCTTCAATTTTCCAATTTCAGCTTCTATGTCAAAGGGTCTATCAGATTGGATCTTGGTGTTGTGAGTGGCAGCCTTTTCCTTGTTAACCAGGTCCTCCTCTTGTTTCTTATCTTGATCTGGAAGCTTGTCCTTCTTACTCACTTCTTGAGAGGTGTTACTTAGGTTGGGCTTCAAGGGTGAGGGATCTACTGGCTGTTGTTTTGAGGAAAAGGTTTCAGCTATTTCCTCAATGGTTACCTCATCTATATTTCGACCAGTTTTGTTACTTGGTTCTGTGACAATGGCTCTTTTGGGCTGCTAGCTGTCCTTTGTCTTTTCAGGCTGAGTTACATTTACAGTTCTACTCCTTAGCTTGTATTGTTTATGGACTTCATAAACAGCTGTGTCATAGCCTTTCTTAAAGTCAACTGACTCACTTGATTTGGTTTGGAAGAGCTTGATTTCATCATTCTCATGATCTTCTTGTGTTAAAAAGACTTGACATTCACCATCCAAACCCGTTAGATTAATGTGGGGATCTTCATTGGGTTCACTTGCTGTGGAAGTCTCAGCATAATTCTCTTGGAAAGGGGGTCTTATGTCTGGGTCAGAATTGGCCTTGCCAACGTTTGGATTTTGAGTTCTCCTAAAATTTGGATTCCTAGGAGGGTTGTTTTGTGGTGCTTCCCATGACGACTTTCTCTCAACTGATTCCACTCTATCTCCCAATCTCTTCATACCAGTGAGTATTGCATCCATTTTTTTATCAAAAGCTGAGGGTTCTTCTTTGAAGGTGGTTCTCTTTTCCAACCTTGCTCTATTTCTTTTGGTAATCAAGTTAGCTTCCACTGTGACAACAACCTTTTGGGCATCTGCAAGGGTTTCAGGAGCTCTCTCCTTCAGCTGGTAGGCCATATCAGGATCAAAACCATCAGGAAATTTGTATAAGGCCAAATCAGGGGGAGGTCTTAAATTTTGTGGGATTGCGTTATATACATTGTTGAATCTTGCACAATACTCCAAAACAGACTCTTGGCGACCTCTTTTGATAGTGTCATATTCGCCAAGTATGTGCAGAGGATCTTTCTTTTTCTCCCATCTGTTAGTAAAGGCTTGATACAGCTCATTAGGAGTTGTGATGGAATTTGCATTCAGGGATCTGAACCAAGTTCTTACATCCCCAGTCAGACTTTGAACAAACATCCTCATTCTCACATTGTCATCATCTATTTCATAGGTCTCAAAATGGTCTTGCATCCTTTTGGCATGCTGAATAGTTGTAAAAGGACCAGTGGAGTCAAAATATGAGATTTTAGTTTGGTAGTCTTGGGGTAGAGCTGTAGCATTAGCTAGTAACTGCAAGGGTGCATATCTGTTCGCCATATTCACAAGGTTTGGGGGATTTACAGGAGCAACTGGGATAAAAGGAATGATGTGTACCACAGGGGTAACAGGTGTACCAGCACCTAGAGTGTTGGTCAAGGGGATTTGTGCAGTGGGTGAAGATGTGAAAGGAGGGCTTTGAGATGTAGATGGTGAACTGGGGGAGACAGGAGTTGACCGAAACAGAACCTTGATAGGAGTTGGAACTAGTTCAGGGTGAACTGTCTCAGGACTCAAGTCACTAGGATTTTCCTACCTTTACTGTTTCCTAATTATTTTGGGAATTGTATTTGGATTTTCAAAAACTGTTGGTGGATTTGGGTCAGGGTTTGACCTAGTGTGCCTGGTTTCCCTTTTAGGAGCCAGCTTCTGAACTTCTTTTTGGTATTTTTAAGATATTTTTTAAGACTATTTTAAGGGACTGCTCAAGCTTTTAAAACCACTGTCTTGGCAGACAACAGTTGAAAAACAATATGCTCAGGTTCCCTAGTGGAGTCACCATTTATGTTAACACCCAGGTTGTTCCCTATGACTCCCAAGGGAATACGGCCGGGGTAACCGCTAACCAGTCTATAGATTGCAGCCTCTAGCCAAGCTGTAATCAGAGAGGGCTCTCTCTTTAAAGTTTAGCTCTGTTTTGATAGTATTTTAGGCTAGCTATGATGTTCAAGGTTTTGTTTTTGAAATGAGTTTGGTGATGATTCTAGTTAATATATATAGGTACTTACTAGCATGTCTTAATCCATTGGGCATGGGGTCAGTGGTCCTTTAGCTTGTCTGATACTGTGTGATACCTTAGTGATGCTGCAGAGCCAGATTTGTGTCTGAGGAAAAACGTTCACAATAGTTATTAGGTGGGTGTACCCAGTTTATGTAAGGCAATTAAGAATCTCACAGAAAACTGCTAAAGAAAATACGTTAGGAATATCAATCTAGAAGCAATGAAGAATTTCTAGTTAACATTGACACATATAGAATTAATAGACACATGAGCAGCTAAGAATTCATGTATATCGTTAATTCTGGAAACTAACATTCACGGCAGTAAAAATTGAGCACAAGGTGTAATAAAACAAATCCTGTACTATTCTTTTTCTTCACTGCTAGCTTAGTACAACATAAGTATGGTTTGATAAACACAAGAAGACAAGAAACAGAGATTGAGAAAAACTTGTTATTTCATCAGGCAACACAGGAATTCTGCATTAGCACATCTAGCATCATCCAGACATCAAATACTTCAGGAAATCACTGAGCTAGTCCAGCCCTCTGTATTAGATAAAACTGAAAGTATACAATAGATTCTCCTTGGAGTCAAAAATCACCAACCCCTTATGCGTTACTAAGGGGAGTATTTATACAAAATTTACATGTAAAAATATCAAGAAAAGGAGTTAATGGCTCATAAATGTTATGCCAACTCCTGGAGCTTGGTAGCTGAGAAAGTAAAAGCTGTAGTAACTTTTTATTGCTTTAGCTGTCAAAAATAGTCAGAAATTGATGACTTGGTGGGTGTCGAAGTCGGCTGAAGCTAAGCTGTCCAAATATGTGCATTTGCTTATCCTTTAGGCTAGCTGTCATTGTCCTTATGCTGAGTCACCCTTTCAACTGCCTTTATTTCTGACTTTGTCATGCTGTTTGTCTTGTAGTGACCTGGAGCTGGCAGTGGCCGAACAACTGAGGCTACTGTGGCAAAATCTGAAGCATCGCTTGCCACCAATCCTCCTTAGGCATTTGATGTCTCCGAATTTTAATCAAGGTCTCATCTGCCTCTGTATACCTATAAAAGTTAGGTGGAGTTTCAAACAGATGATTTACCTCATTTTCAATGAAGAACAGGCCTTCAAGTTTTTCATACAAGCTCTGTCCTGTGGGGGGCCCTGTTTGCTCAGATGTACTACCAGATGCAATAATCTGATTTTCAATAATGGTTGCCATTCTGTTGGCAAATTGATCTCGAGAGATCAGTCTTCCTGCACCACTTAGGAGGCTGGGCAGTCCCTTTGATTGCAGCACTTCCATCTTGACTTTATATTCCTCCACCTCAGCTTCTATCTCATAGCACTTCCTCTCCACAGTTTGTACATAGTTCCTAAGAGTTAGTACCTTCTTAGCAGTGAGGATAGCCTCGGTTCTGTTGGCAATGCCTATGGATGCCAGTTCCTCCTTTTCTTGCCTGTTCAGGAAATCTATCATCCTGTTGGCATGTTCTGGCTTGTCTCCCAGTGTTGTCTTGGCTTTATGGATTTCTGCTTGTGCTTGGCCCATTAAGTCCATCTGTTCATGTATTGTTTTGATTGACCTCCATTGTTGATTGATGGAATGGCCAATTTTGGCCCATAGAATCCTCTTTATGTCGGCCATGGCAGTCTCTAGATTCAGTTCCTTCTCTAAGGCCTTGATCTTGTCTTTTAGGGCCTTTATTTCTCTGCCCTACTCTGCTACAGTTACCTTTGACTTGTCATATTTGGCATCCAGTTCTGCCAATTTTTCCTTGTCCTTCTTTATTTCATTGGCCTGGAGCTCCATTTCCTTGATGGCCTTAGTCAATTCTTCTACACTTGTGCTGGCATTTGGAGCTGCTGTTGTTCCTGCTGCTTCTGTTGTGGGGGCCACTGCTGCCCCTGAAGTTGTTGCTGTTGTTGAAGTAGTTGGAGGAGCTTGGGAAGTGGATTCTCCCTGTTTATCTTGTAATGCTCCTTCCAGCTCTTTCTCCAAATCCATGATCCTCTGGTCTAGCTGCATTATGAGGTCTAATTGGTTATCAACCTGTTTTTGCTTTTGAAGCTCTGCGGTTTGAGGGTGCTCTGTGGGTTGCAGCTTCAACCTCTTCTTTAATGCATTCAGGTCATCATCTTTCTTCTTCATAAGGGCCTTCACACCCTTTGGATCACTAGGATCATGTCCTAGATCAATGATGATGTCCTCAAGAGACTTTATTCTATTGTCTTTGGCCAAGGAGGACATTCTCTCAAAATCCAACCATGTGTTGGTGTTTTTTAGGGATTCTTTTAGCTCATGGGCCATGGTTTCCCTCTCCACCAAGGTTGCATAAACCATTTCTCCAGCTTGCTTGTGGAGTTCTATTTGGTCCATGGGATGGATGTCTTTGGCCATGACCTCCACCCTTGTCTTCACAAAATCTGCAGCTAACTTAGGCTGCGGTATTGTAGGCTTAAAGTGACTGAGGATTATTTTTTCCTCTTTAATGTCATACACAGACATTAGCCTTTCTTGCTGGGCTGGTGTTGCATCTATAAATTGCTTGTAGACCTCAGCCCTCAGTAGATCATTCTGAGCTTTTATTTGTTTGAAAGAAGCCTTAGTGCTCTTGGGATTCTTGCTCTGCTGGGAGGAGGAAGACAACTCCAAACCAAGTTGCAATCCTTTCTCCTGCTGAAAGGAGCTTGTCCCTGTGTGATGGCTGCCCTCCCTATTTTTCCTTGAGCTGTCAAGGAATTCTTCAGTGATGTCTTCTACCTCTGGGGAGTCTATCCTTTGCCTTTTTGTTATAGACATTTTTGTGCCTTACAGCATGAAGCATGAAATGTCAATAATCTAAGGGATCCAAAGTCCCTAAACATGTTGTTCCTACCCTAGAGGAACAAGGTCAGCAAACCACAGCACTAAATATCAGTTCTCCACCTGAAAACACTCAAAAACAAGCTAATTCTGGATCATGTCAACTGCTCCACTGAGCATCTGCGCTGAATGTCAACTGCTCCACTCTGTACCTGCGTTGAATGTCAACTTTAATGAAGGCTACCTGCGCTGGGCGAGATTGGCCAAGTGGCACAGTCATTCCTCAAGGTGTCAAATGCCCAGGAAGCTTCCAAAATGACACTTGGATCAGGGAATTCGCCTTGTGATGAGTAAGAGGATCTAGATCTCCAAGTGGAATCAAGAAACTCCAAGTGGACTCAAGAACTGAAGAATAACTGAAGTGGGAGAGGACACTAGTTAGCTCCATGCCAAGCTCAAGCTGACTCATCCTTTCTCCAAATCTCCTATATATAGAGCTCTCTCATGAGGTCTAAGGAGGCTGGAATCTGGTGAATGTAAGGAAGTGCTGTTGGTTTGAGTATAGAACTATTGGGTGATTTGCTTGAAGGAGGTGAAGAGGAGATTTCTTTCTGTTGGGAGGTGATGATGGATTGGGCCTTTTATGGTTGTATCACTTCCCAAACTTTACTTCTTCCATTAATAAAGCATTTGAGGTTCTTCTATATGCATGTGTCTCAATGGCGTATTGATACTTGTATATTTGATTTATTCTAATCCTTGAATCGATTATGAATGTATGCTTCTTGTAGTTTCCCTCTCTTGTCATTTTGCAGGATCTTGGTGCAGCTGGGCCAGTAAAAGAGCAAGGAGTTGGGAGAAAGCAGCAAAGAGGGAAGATTGGATCAATCATTAGAGGAAGATAACGGTTAGTGGATCTCTTTCTCCTCTCTCTTACATATCATAAAGAAGTAATCTCGAATAGCTTTGCTTTGATTGTTGGTGAGGTACTATCACCCTTAGAGTGGGATAGGGTCATTCCGTATTGGATACTTTTCCCAACAACAAATTGGTGACTCCGCTGGGGATCGTATCTTGTTGGTTGTTTGTGTTTTTGCTATTCATTTCATAAACACAGGGAGTACCGAATCGAACTGCATTTGGATCTTTCAAATGCAAAGTAGAGGGCAGCTACTCTAGCTCAGTTTCTGGGCATGTTTATGATTTGAAGAGCTGATCCACAAGGACTCTAATAAGCTCTTAGTGATAGCTTTTCATCCTCCTTTTCATCCCTTAGTGTGTACTTGACTGATAGCTTCTGATTTGGCCAAAAACTGTGAATTTTTTAGCAATCTGTGACCCGGAAACCAAGAGAAACGAAAGTTTCGTTCTTCAGTGCAGGTTGTGTGAAGGTTGTCTGCATTTCAGCGCAGTTCCCGAAGGGGCTACCTGCACTGAAGGTCAGACTGACAGTGTACTACCTGTGCTGAACCAGTCTTGCCTTGTGCTACTGGGGTTTCCTGCTGTTTCTTGCCCTGTTTTCACCCTTGTTTTTGCAGCCTGTTACCAGTCAATGTACCTATCTGAAACCAACTTTCCTTGCCACTATTCCGCCTCGGTTGTATAAAGAAACTGTAGTTGTTCTTTTTGTATTTCTTATGCCATTTGCAGTTTCCCATAACGAAAGTGAACTAGTCTTGCTGTGGCCTCTTAGATCTAGATCTGTGATAAAGTGTCGTTTTGATCTTAAGAGTTAGTTTGTTTACTGTTCATAGCTGATTGAGCTTTTGCTTTCATCATATGGTTTGAATTTATTTATTTCTAGTGTCGAAACAAGTAAATCTTAAGGTTTCTTTTGATTTTGGACAAGCTTGTTTGCTTTCACTTGAAATTGAATTCAAAGTTATACAACAGCTTTCTTTTTGTATCGCACAAACATTAAGAAAGAGAAAAGAAATACCTGCATTGTGCATGTGCATTTTCACAGCTTGCATGTTGATTTGGGAAAAAGTGCATTAGTGTGTTCTCTATGATCTGTGTGAAAAGATGTTGTCTTTCTTTTCCCTCAGTAGTTAAGATTTTCAAAGTTGAAAGATTGAAAAACTTGCTTATCATCTTAGACTGCATTTAGGAGTGTTATCATACATCTCGTGGTGATCCATAAAGGCAAACTGCTAAACAAGATCAACATCAAAATGAATTGAATTTACATAACAATGCATTGAAACATAACGCAAACACATAGACGTCTAAGCTAGAGACGTGTTCCGGCGTCGTTAAACGTGATATCTTAGCGTTGAGTGGTTGGGTGATTCCTCCACGATGAAGCGATAAGTATCAATATGGACTTGTGCTCCCACGTGCCGTCGCGTATGTATTGGGAGACCCCTATAGGAACAAAGCCTTTATCCATAAGAAACCATGTCGGCCGCTCTACTGATTGCAATGCAGTGAACACAGCATTCACGAAGGTCGACTAGTCGTACCGTAAAAAATATTCTGTGGTTTTGCGAAAAGTTTGGCACACCCTCTGCCTAGATCTCCAGAGCAGTTTCTTTTGGCCTTTTTCAAACTCTATAACTGAAAAAGTCCATCTGAGCATTTGTCACTTCGGGCTCGTTAAAACATCGAAGGAGACTAGAGTCATCTTTAGCTTTTTCTCGACTCTTAAAAAGTGAAAAAGCAAGTTGTGTCTAAAGCGTCGTTATAAAATTTATTTTAAACGGAACATAATCACCTCCTATTCCCGCGTTGATCTTTAGGTTGAGAACATGGAACGCCCCAACCAAGGAATTCCACATGATGGAAATCCTAGTCCTTTCTCCTCTTGGGGAGAAGTTGGTGCGCCCCACATGGCCACATTGTCGCTTCCAGGACTGACAATTGGCCTGCCAGTTTGGCTATTCTCAACTAATGTAGTTCAGAACACCATGGTTCCTGAACAGTCGAGTCAACAGTTAGATGAGTCTAGAGCTGCCCACCAGCCTTCTACTTCCTATAACTCTTCCTCTAATCCCTCATATTCGCAAGGTAGAGCCAGCAAAAGCCAAGCTCCCATGGAGAAGAAGGAGAAGAAGAAGAAGGAGCCTAAGGTGACTGGGGGCAAGCAAAAGACATCTGACAAAAATCCACACACAGCACAGACCGGGCCTAAATCGCCATGTGTCATATGTAGAGGAGACCACTTCCATAGAGATTGTCCCTGTATTCCCTGGATACTAAGGGACTGGTCCCCTCGTTTGCACAATTCGGGAGCATCAACCTCTGATAGCCATGTTGAATGCTTACCGTCAACCAGCGAAAGTGAAGGTTCAAGACAAAGAGGGGGAGCAAGATCCCCCTACAGACTGTGTGAAGGCGATCACGCCATCCACCGTTGTCCCTTCTTAGACGAAGCGAAGAGAGTTTTGGAAGATCGCCCGGTTTCACCATTGAGACTTCCTCCTGAATACAAAAAACTCGTGCCAAGTCTTTCATTGGTTGAAAATACAGCTGGCCCGCTCAAGTGGTGAGCTGAAGAGTCAGTCATTGAAAATGAACCTACTGAATCCAGACCAGACGAAAGTCTAAAGGTCGAAATGACAGTTGACCCGGTTCCGCCTTCAGAGGTTTCATCTTCAAATGACACCGTCACTAAAGATTCATCTTCAAATGACACCCTCACTGAAGAGAATAAGGATGACACCATCCAGATTCTTTTCATCAACACAGATTCTGATGAGCATCAGGGCAATGCACCCATTCCTTTATCGCAGGAAGGAACATCGTCAGGATCATATCCGGCCGTGTATTCGGTCCCACCACCAAGCAACCTGGTTGTGTCCTTTGATTGGAACCAACTAGGCAGACCCCGGTTGCCAGCCAGTATACCATTCAGAATCATAGTCCAAATCCACAGAATGGTAATGGTTGGAACTATCATTGATGAAGGGGCATCTGTGAGTATCCTTTCCTCTATTGCTTGGAAAGCACTGGGTTCGCCGGAGCTTTTGCCTGAGATAAGAAATCTCTCTGGTTTTGGTAAAGGAACCAGTCGACCATTAGGGATCCTCCCCAATGTACCTGTTACATTGAAAGGGAAGACCGTTCAAATGAACGTGATGGTCATTCAAGGACCATTGGATTATAACCTACTCCTTGGACGAGACTATATATATTGCATGGGAGCTATAGTCTCCTCACTCTTTAGAGTAATGTGTTTTCCACACAAAGGAAGAATGGTCAAGCTCGTAGACCAACTTTCATTTCCAGCATCACGCATCGCAAATAGTCAAATACCAACCCTCAATGGTCTATTCACTCAAGAAATGTCTCCACCCCCAGTCCTCCTTCCCGTTGAGTGCGAGTGATTTGGAAAGATGGGACTGGAACCCAGGGGGTATGCATCCTGGTCTGCTTCGGGCAGAGGAAACCCTGGGTATAAGGTAAAATTTCCGCGAAAGAATATGACTAGTCCGTACCCCGTCCAAAAGAAGGAAGACGGGTTGTTCTGGAACGAGATTTTTTTTGTCAAGGTTACTTGTTTGACAAAGGTCATTCACCATTGTCTACTTTGGTAGACAGTGCCGAGGAGATGTTTTCGTTTGATGGTGTTAACAAAACAATCTTTGGGTAACCAGAAAGAGGCAAGCCTCCCTCAATAACACCAATGTTTTATCTTTGAGTAGTGTTCTTCTCTTGTCGCAAGTAGCTGTTCTCTTGCGATCTTGCAAAAGAGCTATCAAAAGTTGGGCCGACGGGAAGACAAGTACCGCGTAAGACCCGTTAAAAATAATGAGAAGACAAGTATCGTTAACATTAGACTAGCGAGACGACAAGTAGCTGTGAACACCCAAAGAAAAGCAAAAGTGGGGGAGAGGAGGGGCAACCTTGAAATTGTATTTTATACCTGGGGGCATGCAAACCTTTTGGAGTGCAAGCTAAGAGTGGTTATTTATCTGTTTTTTGGATTAGCCGTTTCCGAACTTGCATAAAGAAAGGATGAGAGGGAGCATAGCTTATGTGAGGTGTGAGCTCTATAAAAAATGGAATATTGCAGGAGACATTCTTATCTTATGACTGGTATATCGAGCAGTTTTACCGCGGAATTTATGCTCGTTAAAAAATAGAAAAGCGAGATCCGAGCAGTTTTAGCACATAGTTCATGCTCGTTAAAAAATAAACATAAGATCGAGCAGTTTTACCGTGGAATTTATGCTCGTTAAAAAATAGAAAAGCGTGAGCAAGAGTTTCTTCCAGAGTTCAAGCTCATTAAAAAATGAACCTACCCCGATAAATAACCATTGTGATTGTAAATTTATTAGCCATAAAAGCCTTGGTCATGTTTTGCACCTGCCACCTCCATTTCATTTGGCCAATCGTTCACCTCCATATGATTGTTTACCCATTTTGAGGAACAACTGCAAAGAGTGATTTCACTTAGCCATCCTTGTGACACTGCCATGATTGGAAAATTCCAACCTGTACCTGGAATCTGCTGCTATCCCTGTTTATCACTCGTTCCTCAAAAGACGAGTCTTCTTTGAGCTCTTTTCTCCTGACTCGTAAAATATGAAAAGTTTGCCGAGTTTTGGCCTTCTAGCTCGTTAAATTGACCGGAAGAGCTATCCCTCCTCTAGATTTTAATCTTTTTGGACCTGAGGGATTATTGCACAAAAAGGTCGAGCGCTTGTTATCGAAAACACATCCCTTCTATATTGTTTTATACTTTTTCGGACTTAAGGGATTAGACGACGAAAAAGGAATTTTGGAGTTAACTTTCTGTACCTTTTCAGACTCTCTAAAAATGAAAAGGACCGAGTTTTCCTTGTCGTTAGACTCGTTAAAATGATTAAATAGCGACAAACTTGTCTTTAGATGAGAACGAGTTTCCCTATCGCTAGGCTCGTTAAAACATAGCGATGGGCTTGCCCGAAGGGCAGGTTATAGAACAAGCATATGTTATCCTCCTCAAGCTTGACAAAAATAAAGAGGTACTGGTCAAAAATGACTGGGGAAAAATTGGGGAACCTCATAGCTTTAATGGTAGCAAGTCGCTCTTGAACATGATACTTTGTCCTCTGTATCACATCGGGTTGGGTTGTTTCATTCACCGGTCTCATCACCATGGTCTTCGCGAAACCATCCACATTTGGGGTAATGCTACCGATCCATCGCATCAGTGTCGTTATATGTTCAAGAGATGTTGTTCAGAAAGAGTCAACCGTGTCCCATCCACTGCCATACATTATCCTTCATCCACCCATGATTGCCACCCTGAGTCATATGTCACAGATTGTTTTCACCTCCACTAAAATCATTAGCTCCGTTACGTGTCACTGATGTGGGATTCATTAAGGCCCTCCTTTGACGGATCGCTTCTTGTCGACTTCAGCTCATTATCCAAGAAGTTGATCTAGGAACACCCCCCTCAGTACTTTGAAGCTTGCATGCCTCAATGGCAAGTTTCTCACTTCCGGCGACAGGTATACATCAATGACCTTCGACCAGAAGATTTTGCGTGGTGTTCGACGCCAAGTCCTATATTCACACCACGTGAATTGTACTGCAGTACCTTGAGGGTCATTATCATTATCGGTGATTCCTCTCGTGCTTATCAACGGTTTACATTATTGACCGGTAATCAAGCGATGTCTTTCCATGTTCGACTTCAGCGCAATTCTCACATGGATCGACTTGTACTTAGAGTGAAGATCGAACGAGTTTGAAGACCCCGGATCTAGTTTCATCCATCCGAGCTGCGATATATATTCAGGAAATATAAAGACATTTGATATGTACATCATTGCAGCAGATGATCATCCTACTCAAAGGATGATAATTTCAGCAGAGAATTATCAGTCTACCATCAGACGATTGTCTGTTCTATGTACCAAAATGAATTTATAAAGCTGAGCATGGGAATGCCCGCCTCAGCTAGATCATGAAAGCAGAATGAATCATAATGTATTGTATTGTATTTTATTACAAGTCACCTCTCAGTGATTGAATGAACTTCGGATCCTCCTGATAAAGCATTTCACCCGATAAACGACCTCATACTTTAGGGGGCAACTGTTATAGACATTTTTGTGCCTTACAGCATGAAGCATGAAATGTCAATAATCTAAGGGATCCAAAGTCCCTAAACATGTTGTTCCTACCCCTATAGGAACAAGGTCAGCAAACCACAGCACTAAATATCAGTTCTCCACCTGAAAACACTCAAAAACAAGCTAATTCTGGATCATGTCAACTGCTCCACTGAGCATCTGCGCTGAATGTCAACTGCTCCACTCTGTACCTGCGCTGAATGTCAACTTTAATGAAGGCTACCTGCGCTAGGCGAGATTGGCCAAGTGGCACAGTCATTCCTCAAGGTGTCAAATGCCCAGGAAGCTTCCAAAATGACACTTGGATCAGGGAATTCGCCTTGTGATGAGTAAGAGGATCTAGATCTCCAAGTGGAAGCAAGAAACTCCAAGTGGACTCAAGAACTGAAGAATAACTAAAGTGGGAGAGGACACTAGTCAGCTCCATGCCAAGCTCAAGCTGACTCATCCTTTCTCCAAATCTCCTATATATAGAGCTCTCTCATGAGGTCTAAGGAGGCTGGAATCTGGTGAATGTAAGGAAGTGCTGTTGGTTTGAGTATAGAACTATTGGGTGATTTGCTTGAAGGAGGTGAAGAGGAGATTTCTTTCTGCTGGGAGGTGATGCTGGATTGTGCCTTTTATGGTTGTATCACTTCCTGAACTTTACTTCTTCCATTAATAAAGCATTTGAGGTTCTTCTATATGCATGTGTCTCAATGGCGTATTGATACTTGTATATTTGATTTATTCTAATCCTTGAATCGATTATGAATGTATGCTTCTTGTAGTTTCCCTCTCTTGTCATTTTACAGGATCTTGGTGCAGCTGGGCCAGTAAAAGAGCAAGGAGTTGGGAGAAAGCAGCAAAGAGGGAAGATTGGATCAATCATTAGCGGAAGATAACGGTTAGTGGATCTCTTTCTCCTCTCTCTTACATCTCATAAAGAAGTAATCTCGAATAGCTTTGCTTTGATTGTTGCTGAGGTACTATCACCCTTAGAGTGGGATAGGGTCATTCCGTATTGGATACTTTTCCCAACAACACTTTTGGCTCCTGGTTGTTGGGAGGATCCACTAATTGGAGTGGACTCTTCTATATCTCTTTTCATACCCCTTTCTTCATGTGCTGGGGTCTACAAACTTGGAGCAGTTAATGGCTCAGTCTGTGGAGGTGGAGTTTGCATTACTGGAGCTGCTGGTAGCTCCGTTTGTTGAGGGGCAGTCTGCTCTTGCTGCTGTTCTATTTGCTGCCCTTGTTGGGGCTCTTGATGCTGCTCATTTACAGGGGCAGGCTTTTCTTTCACTTTTTCCTCCTCTGCACCCATTATCCCTTTGCCTTTGTTTGCAGCTGGTGCTGCTGTGGAAGGTGCTTGTGTGACTGGTGCAGTCCTTAAGGCCGAGGTCCCTTCTCTTGTTGAATAAGGCCGCTTAAAAGGTACCTGCTGCACAGAGTCTAGGTCAATGGTTTTTTCAAGCTCCTTCATATTCTTTAGCATTATCTCTTCTTCAGTTAGCTTTTCAACTAGAGTACGCAACTGCCATTCTTGCTGGTTGGCATATCTTTCAATGTGTGGGTATTGACAATGCCTATAACCTAGAAGCCTGTATTTGTTCCTTCTGGCAGTAATGAAGCCCTCAGGGTCATCAGGGACCCACCGAAAACTATATGAAAGTTTATATTTGTCCTTGAGGATGAGGTCAACATCTTCCCACCCTTTTTTCTGATTCATGATGAAGGGACCCAACTGTAGACAATGTCTGAAATGTTTTTTAAAGTGGAAAAGCAGGTTTGCCTCTGCAGATTTTAGTAAATTCACAGGGATTGTGAATTGCTAGGGGTAAATTGCAGAGGGTATGTGAGGTCTACACCCGGCAAAAGGGAACAATGCCGGGCTCCTCGAGGACAAATTTAGATTTTTGGTCCGCGTTTTAACTGTTTTAGTGTTGAATTATGGTTCCGGGGTAATGCAGGTTACCTTAGCTCACTTTTAGGTAGTAGATAGAGCTTGTATGGAATTTGACAAGTGCTTTAATGGTGAATTTACAGAGAAATGGTATGCATGGGCCAAATGGAAGAATTACGGTGAATACCTGGATAAAAATGCTTGAAAAGGCTGTGGGCTGAACTGTGGAGGCACAAGGTAGCTGAGTTGATAAGCTCGAGTGGCACAAATTCGAATTTTGGAGGTTCAGGAACAATCTGGCACGGAAGCAGCAACAAGAGCTCTGTGTATTTTTGCTCGAAAATGACACAAAACAGCTACTTCGGGCGTTAATAACGGCAATTTTGGCAAAAATGGGTTATTGGCGCTTTTCCGCCGATGACATCAGCATGACATCATGGCGGGCCCGGGTACGGAGGTGACGTGAAGGGTGAGGTGGCGGCCAGAGTGGCAAATGCGGTGGCAGACAGATGCGGTGGCCGACCACGCGGAGGGCCACGGGCGCGGGGGCGGGAGATGGTCCGACGTCATGATGACGTGTAGGTGATGTAGGAGGGAAGGCGGTAACGGGGATGGTGGTAAGCGGTTTCCCCGCACCACCTTTGGGCAAAGGCGGTATCGGGGAGGGGGGCTCCGAACAACCCCGCCGCCTACCACACGTCCCTTGTACGGGGCGGAAAACCACCGTTCCCCAGACGCTAAAGGTCGGCAGATCCGAAACTGAAAATGCCCACCCATCGTTGGATCGGGGGTGGCAGATGATGGACGGCTGGCGGGCCTTCTGACGGATCGTGCATGTTGGGGGGGGACACGCCAGCATATTAAAATATTTTATTTAATATTTGGGCGGAGAACTTTAGGTTTAGTGCTTTTTGTGGGTCTTTCGGGGCAAGGGTTAATCCAAGGGGGGAAAAAAGGTTAAAAAATGGGTTTTAAGCAGAGGGAAGGAGTTCTTGTGGAATTTATTGAACAGAGGTGAGGTGATGGCTTAGGGGGAGGCTGTTACTCCAACCTGAGGTCAGAGCAATCCCATGACAGGGTTGACCACAGTCCCTGGTGGACTAATGTCTCCCTTAACAAACTTATTTAGCTATAGTGCTAAAGGGAGGATATTTATACAATGCTGGGGATTTATACACCATGGTGTTATAATAGTAGGGAAAGAGGGACATAGGGGATTTAGATAATAAAGTTAAGGGTTAATATGGATGAAAGAGGTGAATGAGGAGTGAAATCACTAAGTTTATTTGAAAACCACTTAGTTTTAGGGAGTAGATCAAAATGAAAAGAATTTTAGACAAGAAATGTGGCTTTTAAAGGAATAAGCACCAGCATAAAACCTCAAATTCTCTGATGAACACAACTGATGAAGGGATGTTAGTTATGAATGGGAAAAGGAAAAATGGAATGTTAGACATGCTCCTTTGCTTTGCTACCACCTGATGGAGAAGAAGAGCTTCTCAATCCATTGATGCTCCTTTGTGAATAAGTTAGCACATTTTAAATTGTAAGGAATGACATTTCTGCAACCCCATCTGCCTACCCATGTACTTGCCTAGCATTTTTTTTGTTTCTTCTTGGAGGGTGCACTTAGACTTGCAGAACCTTATTTGCCTTTTCTTTTCTCTTGGCTTTTTCTTTTGATTTTCTATCTAGAACTACCCTTATTGCTTCCAAGGTCCCAGATTAAGCAGTTGGGAACCTTAATTCTCTACCTAAGCTACTGGTCTGCCAAGATTGAACAGTTTGGACAGACTTCTTTCTCTATTCTACAAAAAAAAATTGAAACATGGCATGGTCCAGATTAGGCTGTTGGACCATCCATCAAAATTTAGTCAACCTTAAGCTATGTACACACATTGTTTTCTCTTGGAAATATGGGATCTTTGCATCACCAAAGCAGAGCATATTTGGACCTTTCTTTGTCAATCATGAAATATGAAACCTATTAGTATAGGTGGCTAACACACGCCGAGACCAAAGAAAGATAAACAACCAATGATTTTGGTGTGTGTGTCCCTGCGAAACTCGCTACGCACCAAATTAACAATGGAGGAATAAGGGAAAGTTGTTAACTTAAAAACCGATGAGGAGGAAGAAGACGTTGAGGACCTCATAATTGAAGATGACAAGGACGAGGGCATGGAGGAAGAAACCGAGGCTGCACACCCTCCAACAAAGCTACCTGCGTATGTCCCTCTGTGGAAGGGGAAGGCAAAAGTGCCTAAGGACCTCGACGAGAGAAAGAGATATCTGCAGATTCCACTCCTCCCAGATGATATCATTTTTGAGGGCACGCAGTTGGGAGGAGTGTTGAACTTGAAGTTTGAATATTAGGATCTCGTTGACCACAAGCAATTCCCTCACCCAGAGACCGTGCAGCTCAAGAAGCCGATGAAAAACACTGTGGCAGAAGTTATAGAATTGGAGCCACGCAAGTGGTTATGTGGAGTTGAAAAGGAAGGGTTATTAAACCTGCTCTAAGTGCTGCATTACCACCACGCCCCAGTAACGATCTTTGTCATCAGGAAGCTGCTTTGCCTGGTGCATGGTGGGTGTTTATGGCTAGAGGAGCCCATCCCCATCATGGACCACTTAATCCATCGCATTACTCAACTCCCATGTAAAGGAGAGAACTCCACAGAAATTTCGGAGGGAAAGAGAAGTGATTTGGCCATCGCTGAGGCCATGAAAAAGAAATACAAGCTAGAGAGGAAGAAAAGGGGCTACGCTATATCCAACATCAACAACAAAATAGTCAAATTTGTGACCCAGATAATGGCAGATAAGCTCATGCGGAAGTTCCGCGCGGATGAGGCACCCATGTCAGTGGTGGCACTTGCTGAACAGTGCACAGAAGGGGTCCAGTTTAACTGGTCTGAATTCTTGTGTAAAGAGTTCTTGGAGAATTTCCGTGAGGCATAGGAACAAGGAAAAATTTTCCACTATGCATGGCTTCTGCTGTCCATAGTGATGGTGACAGGGAAATTGCCGGAGGACATCTAGTTCCCCACGATTGCCAAGGATCTCCCAGAGGCTGCGAAGTATGCTTCGTTGTGGGCCACTAAGGACGTAAACCAGATCCATGACAGCAAGATATTTTGGGTGTTCATGGAGATGAAAATTAGAATGGGGATTAAGCGCAAGCCACGATTATCACCCACTGTCTACAACAACCTACAAAGTTTCATAGGGTTTAAAGCAGACTTTCATCACATCTATCTTAGAGTGCACAAGGACCCGACCAAGAAATTGAGCGAGCTACACTTTATAGCCACAAATGATGTGATTTTCAATGCACTGGAGATGTGACTGCCCGAATGGTGTTCCCAAGACATCGTCGTGGTGGAAAAGTCTATTGCACAGAAGAAGAAGAAGGAAGAGGCCAAACTAGGAATGGCATAGTTGGCAAAAAAGAGAAGGCAAGAAGTAGTGACAGAAAAAGCGCAGGAGGTGCGGGACACTACACAAACAACAACAGAATAGAAAAAGGCCACAGTAGCAGCAGCGCAAGAGGCAGGAGAGAGGGCACATGAGGGCCAGAAGTCGCCTTCACCTGAGTAGGGGAAAGAGATGGAAACAGAGGAAGAGGAGGGTAGGGCGGACCCACAAACAACGTTAACACAATTGAAGCATCAGCGTCCAAGCGAGCAGACAAGGATACGCAAGAAGGTGAACCCATCCAAGCTGTCGATTGACTCGATCACCCTTACTAAGGGTGATTTGCATCATATAGGAGAGATGCTGTGTGACGTCACCACAAAGGCCCTCCAAAACTTCATGGCAGAGAATTAGATTGTGTTGGGGGCCCTCCGAGCACATATTCAAGAGTTGCAAGTGCGTGTTCCTCAGGATGGTACTCTCTCGACCAGCCTCGCAATCGAGACAAACACAGCTGAAGAAATGCTACATGCTTGTACAACCAACACAATAGTGCTACCAGAAGGGGCACTGGTTACAACAAATGAGGCCAACCGGCCTACAGTTAATACACTAAAGGGGATAGGGATCAACATGGATGCGCTCCCATGGGAGATGCTCTATGTTCTACAGGAGGGGATTATTGTAGAACTACGGGCTAGGGAGAGCTGCACATTACAGGTGCTGAGTGAGTAGAAGATCAACAAGGAACAATTGAGCTTGCAGTGCGACGAGGTCATGTCTCAAAACCAGAAGATGGTGCAGGTACTTGAAGAAGCCTTCCAGATAGTCCCTGAGTTGGCCATCCCAGTAGAAGCAGCAGTAGAGGCACGCATCCAGAGATTAGTAGTAGGGGTGCATGAGGTGCTGGAAGAATGGCCAAGGTTCAGCTGGAGCTGAACCTTTAGATAGCAGAGTTGTGGTTTAAGGCAGAGCTGTCCACTCCTCCAGAAGTAAGGGTACAACGCACCAGTGCAGTAAGGGACTGCACCAGAATGTTGGAAGAATCATTTGAGGTCCTCACCAATTTGCAGGGGGACAGGAACATCTAGCACTTAGAGATAGAGGCATGTGAGCTCCAGCAGTAGTATGACAGCGTCAAAGGGGCGGCATAGACGATGGCCCTCACTCAAAGGTTCACGCGAATGCAACAAGCAAAAGCACTTAAAGAGCAAGTAGACTCAACGCGACACAGAGAAGAAGTTTTGAAGGTGCACTTTCAGCCTTGGATCGACGAGGCCTTCGTCATCACAACAACAATTGAAGGCAAGTTCACGCAGATGTAGGGGATGCAGGAATAGATCCAGGGGAGCAGCTTCGACACCACGGTCTTAGAACAACAAGTACAAGAGATTCAGGAGGTAGCCGCTTAGTGCGCTGCCGACCTTGCAGCTGTCCGAATAGAGTTGGAGGGTCTTCGCGCGAAGATCTCTGCACCGACATAGTAACTCGAGGGCGAGTCACGATGTTTATGTTGGTGGCCTATTAGCTGTGGGATCCCCCCAAGGCATGTTTTGGGGCTTAAAGCCCAAGTTTTGACTAAGTCCATTGTAAAGACTCCGCGATTTGTGGGCGCAGAGCGCGAAGTCATAATAGAGTCATAGGGTTGTCTGCCCTTGCTTTTGTAAAGTAATTTCGGTTTGAAAGATCTACCGATGGTCCACAGACCATGGGATTGTATAAATAGAGTGAGGCTCTAGGTGTAAAGAGAGATCATTAGAAGATGGATCAATGAATCTAAGGAGTCAATGAAGCATTGAGTTGAAGTGTAAGTTGTGTCTTTGGGTCATAAAGTAGGAGAAGGCTCTGCGGCTGAGTGTGCAAAGGCCTAGTAGTCCACATCTGAGTGCGTGGACCCCTACAACTGAGTGTACAGGGTAGGTCGAGTCTGTAACTGGTTGGAAGCATTAATAAAGAGAAGTTTTACCATATTTCTATGTATCTTTTCCTGTTTATGCATTGAAGTATATTGGGTATGAATTGCAAGTTTATTGTTATGTTGCTACACGAACTTATATAAATGTGCTGAGTAAGTAAATATAATAAAAGGTAACTATTTACGCGAAGATAACTAACTATCATAAGAAGATAAGTAAGATCCACAGTGTGACTTGGGGAAACAGTGCAGATTGCTGCTCTAGCAGCGCGAAATCCCCACAACCCCTAGTTAGGGCTATATGAAGTCAAGTATAACAAGGGCGTGAAGGCCTCGCAGGTCAGGAAAGCGTGCAAAGTGACCTACATGAAGGTGCTCACGGTTGGACCAAATGGAAACCTCAGAAATGTCAAGGGTGTGGAAACCTCGTTCCAGCAACCCACCATACTGCTTCGGGTGAGACCTCAATCCGCGCTCCATGGACTATTGTCGAAAGGGCTAGCAGTATAGGGATTTGTTTGGCTATCTAACTCCGAACCTGGGTCAGGTCCCAACAAGCCAACAACTAGTCGGGTTGGACAAACACTCTGGATCCCTAGATGGTTGGGATAAAGACTAATCTGATGATGGTTTTGTGATGTCCAACCGTGAGGTGGAATCACTATTTGATTTGTTAAGGTGGATGGCTTCTGGAAGCCTTGGATGGTTTTTTATTGATGTGTTCTATGAGATACCACATTCATTCTTGGAATATGGCACATGGGTGAGTGACTAAAGAGAGCTTTGGCTTAGCCATTCTATAGTCGGGTGGAATGTGGAAGTCCCATCCCAAGTTTGGACTTTTCATCATTAATGAAAGGTTTTCTCTCCTTGTATCTATATGAGAATTATGATGTATTATATGTGATTTATATGGCTGTGATTTCATTGGTATTTATGTCCCTATTATGCTAGTTATTTACATGTTTTATGACAACAACCATGAGTGGCTCTCATCATGTTCTTACTTGTTATTGAATGAACAATGTATACATGACCTCATGGATGAAATTGAAGCTAATGTGATAAGGAGGAAATGATACATAGAGAATCTCAGATAAGTATGAGACCTCTATGCTTAGATCAGTTATTTACACCTGTAGGTTGCATATTTACTGAGTGTTTGACAAAATTCCTATCATGGCTAGTAGGGGTGTTGTAGATCTATTTGGGCACATCAACCCCGACTTATAGATCAGTACTATTAGGGCCCATCAAACCCTAATTTAGTTGTTACATGCCATAAATGAAGTCAACCATCATAATGCCTCCTTCCCAAGAGATTCCATGACTGAAATCATCCAAAAATTATCTCTAAGAGGATCGGCACAGGTAGATACACTACCAGGGTGCACTATAGTGTAGCCCAGTACACTACTAGGGTGCACTACAGTGCAGCTTGGTACACTACCAGGGTACGCTAGGCGAATTTGAGCGAAATCTGCATTGGGTTTTGGAACATTCTTATCCATAGGATGCCTCTAGAAGTTTCCTAAGGCTATCCACTCCTTTGGGCTCGAAATTGGATGAGGGAGGGAGTTAAGGAACATCAATCCCTTTATCACTTCCTCCATGGAACTAAATCCTATGTTTGGGAGGGAATTAATTATCACCATTTATGGCATAACTTCCTTCATTCACCTATAAAAAGACCACTCATCTAAGTGGTCAGGGGCTGGAGATCATTGAATTATAGGGAGATGCTGTTAGTATGAGACTTGAGTTGGTTTCAAGTATTGTAATGATGTCAAAATGTCTTTCTTGTTATGAGGAGAGGATGGGATTGAATTGGAGGAGTGATACTAAATCAAGAAAATTGGGTTGTAACTCTTCCTTTTACTAATAAAGTGTTCAAAGCTTTTTCCATATGTTTGTATTGTCTATTGATGCTTTCATATGTGTACTATGAACTTGATTACATTCTATGTTTAATCAATAGATCATTATCATATGCTTTGATCGGTTTTTTTCTTCTGTCTGTGTGGAGGTACTTTTCAAGTGGATTAAGTACAAAAAGGAGCGATAGAATTGGTCAAGGGAGATAAGGAGTAAGCAAAAGCTAAAAGTAGGCTTCTTTACTATCCTATTTAATCTATTGGTTATAGAAAAGGTAGAGAATGCTTTGCACTATTGTTCTAGACTTAGCTACTCGTCTAGGGGTTTAAGCGTTTATCAGTAGACACTAAAACTTCCCAAAACAAATTGGCGACTCCACTGGGGAATCCTTTTTCATTTTTAACAAATCTCGAAAAAGAGATAAATTTTTCTTTGTGGTCAAAGATGTTCAACATATATTTGAGCATGTCAAATTCTGCATGTCAATTGTCAATCCTTCTTAAAACACCATCAAAATAGATTAAAAATACCTGTTTCATGGATAAAATGAATAGAAACTAATGTTTACTCGATTAATGTGCAAGAAATAAACATAAAAACAAGTTTTACTATTCGTTTTTACCATTCCACATTTACCCTTTGATTTTGGTGCTTTGAAGCAGTTTTTACCTCAAAGTTCACCAACTGATGGCGGAGGATTCAATGGACCATTCCTCATGCCGTCTAGACCAGGTAGGAGCTATCTTTGTTCTCTTTCATTTCATATCATTCATTTTTAGTTTCAAGAATTTTTTTTGAGTTTTTAGGGCCCCTAAAGTTTCAACCTAACGGTAAAGTTAAGTTTTCCTGTAGGTTATGTGAAGGGAATCACCCCATTCACCTTTATCCCTATTTGGACGAAGCCAAAAAGGTGTTGGATACCCATCCTGCGTCATCGCAATGACTTCCATCTAGTTATAGGAGACTCTCCCTTTTATCATGCTGAGGGCATGTAAACCAATCTCAAGCATAGTTTTTCATTTCAAGCTTGTGTAAAAATGAAACTGAATTCAGGCAGAGTTTTTTGTTTCAAGCTTGTGTAAACATGAAACAAAATCCAAGCATAGTTCCATATAGTTCAAGCTTGTCTAAAAATGAACCCATTTCTAGTTTAATGCTCGTCATTGCCATTCTATCAGCCTCTTTCATTAGATGAGCCTTGGTTTTTTTCATCCCATCGCCACCATCCCTTTGGCCGATCATACGCTTTCACTTGGTTGTTTTACCCTTTTTCAGGAACAGGTGCAATGAGTGGTCCTATTAGCTAGCCTCTTCACATAAATCAACATGTTTTGATAAGTTCCAACATCACCAGAACCAGTTGCTACCCTAGACACCACTCGTTCCTCAAAATGGATTCCTCTTTAAGCTCTTTTCAGACTCTCTAAGCATCAAAAGATTGTCGAGCGCTTGTCCTTTCTAGCTCGTTAACAGATTGGAAATGATATCTTTCTTGTATTATTTTACGCTTTTTCAGACTTGAGAGATTAATCTATGAAAAATAACTTTTGGAGTTTCCTTTTTGTCACTTTTAAAACTCTCTAAACATGAAAAGGACCGAGTTATATTTGTCGTTAAACTCGTTAAAAACATCAAATAGCGACAAACTTGTCCATCTAGACAAGACCGAGTTTCACCTTCGCTAGACTCGTTAAAGCATCAAATAGCGATGGATTCACTTGAAGGGTGAAATTATACAACAAGCATATGTTATCCTCCTCAAGCTTGATAAAAATAAAGAGGTACTGGTCAGCAATGACTGGGGAAAATGGGAAAAAAGGGAGAACACTTTATGGTAGCAAGTTGCTCTTGAACATGACACTTTCACCTCATCACTGTGACTATGTGGGTTAGGTCGTTCAACTTGATGGTTATCACACCAATGGTCTACCATACCATGCATTTCTTTTCTTTGGGTCAATGCTACTAATTCATCTTAGTGTCGCTGACATGTTGAGGAAAAATCATTCAATTCAAACTTCATCCTTTGCAATACCGTAAACCTTCATTTTCATGATCACCATTCCTGAACCTTCTGTTGTTAGTAAATTTTTCATCTCCAAAATCATTTACCTCGTTTCGTGTCGTGGATGTGGGATACATCAAGGCCCTCCTGTGATGAGTCGCTTCTTGTCAACATCAACACATTGTCCAAGAAGTTGACTTAGAAACACCCCTTCAATACCTTGAGGCTTGCATACGTAAATGGCAGGTTTCTCACTTCCGGCGATAGGTTGACATCACTCGCCTTCAACCAAAATACTTTGTATGGTGTTCGACATCAAATCATTTATTCGCACCATGTGAAATGTACTGTAGTACCTTGAGGTTCATTATCATTATCAATGATTCCTCTCGCATCTGTTAACAACTTACATCATTGGCTGGTAATCATACGATGTCTTCCCATGTTCAACTTCAGATCATCTATTCACATGGTTAGACTTGTACTTGAGAAAAATATTGAACGAGAATGAAGACCCTGGATCTAGTTTCATCCATCCGGGCTGCGATATTTTCAGGTGTACTAAATCAAATGTACAATGGCCTTACATTCATGGTCATCCATTCATGGGTCTATATCTGTAGATGATTATATTTGTACATGTAATGAAAGTTTATAAGCTGGGCATGGGTATGCCTTCCCTCAGCGAGTTCATGAGAAAAAAATAAATTATCATGATATATGTATTGTAATTGATGCGGGTCACCTTCTACTGTGAAACCTCCTCTCCACATAGTAAAGCATTTCACTCGACATACATATTTACAACTTCATGCTTTAGGGGGAAACAGTTACAGATCCATTTGTGTTATAGACAATTTTGTGCCTTACAGCAACAAGCATGAATTGTCAATAATCCAAGGGATCCAAAGTTCCCTAAACATGATGTTCCTACCCCTAGAAGAACAAGGTCAGCAAACCAACAGCTCTCAGATCAGTTCTCCACCTGAAAACACTCAAAAACAAGCAATCTTGAAATCAAAGCAGGTGCTCCACTAGGTTTCTGCGCTGAAACTCAGTTGCTCCATGGTGTACCTGCGTTGCAAAGCAAGTGGGACAAAGGCCACCTGCGCTGAGCGAGATGGGACAAGTGGCACAATGAGTCATTGCTTTGGAATCTTCCAAAGATGACACTTGGATCAGGTATTTCGCCTTGTGATGAGTCAGAGGCTTTGTTTCTCCAAGTGGAAGCAAGGTTCACCAAGTGGACTCAAGAACTGAAGATCAACTAAAGATTAACTGAAGAGAGAGAGGACACAAGGCAGCTACACATCAGTTGCAAGCTGACTCATCCCTTCTCAATTCATCTATATATTGAGCTCTCTCCTATGAGCTCAAGGAGGCTGGAATTTTGTGCAAAGTAATGATATGCTGTTGGTTTCACTATTGAGTTATTGGGTGATTGTTTGAGAGAGGTGAAGAAGAGCAATTCTTTCTGCTGGGAGGTGTTGCTGGGTTGGAGCCTTCAATGGTTGTAATACTCTCAGAACCTTTATTTCTTCATTAATAAAAGCTATTGAGGTTCTTCTATGTGCTCTTGTTTCAATAATATATTGTGATGATTGCATGTTTGGTTTACACTAATCCATGAACCAGTTATGATTTCATGCCTCTTGTAGTTTCCTTCTTTGTTATTTTGCAGGATCTCATTGTAGCTGGGCGAGCAGAAGAACAAAGAGCTAGGAGCAAGCGGCCAAAGAGAAGAGTTTGGATTTGGCATTAAGCGCAAGGCAACGGTTAGTTCTTTCTCCATTCTCTTTTGCTTTCATAAAGAAGTAAACCTTAAGTAGTTTGTTTTACAGTTGTTGCTAAGGAACTGTCACCCTTAGAGTGGGATAGGGTCATCCGAGTCGGATACTTTTCCCTACAACAAACTGGCGACTTCGCTGGGGAACGTATCCGTTTGATTGTGTTTGTAGTATTTTGCTATTCATTTCCTGAACAAAGAGTACCAAATCGAAAAGCTTTTGACTATATCAAAAGCGAAGTAGAGGGCAGCTACTCTAGCTCATTTCTGAGCAAGTTCATGATTTGAAAAGCTGATCTACAAGGATCCTTGTAAGATCTTAGTGATAGCTTTGCACCTTCCTAATCATCCCTTTGAGTGTGCCTGACTGATTGTTTCTGATTTGAGCAAAAACCGTGCATTTTTTAGAAAATTATGACCCGGAAACTGTGAAAACGCAATTCTCGTTTTCCAAAGCAGGTAGTACACAGGCTACCTGCTTTGCAACGCAGGTCCCGAAGGGGCTACCTGCGCTGAGAGCCAGATTGGCTGTGCAGCACCTGCGTTGGCCCAAATTTGCCTAGTGCATTTGGGGTTTCCTCCTTTCTCTTGCCTGTTTTCACTTAGTTTTGCTGCTAAGTGTCAGTCTTGTGCCTGTTCTGAAACCAATATTACTTGCTATCATTCTGCCTCTGTTATATAACGAAATTGTACTTGTTCTTTGTATTTCTTACTCATTTACAATTTCCCATAACGAAGAGTAAACTAGTCTTGCTTTTGGCCTCTTAGATCTGAACCTGTGTTAGGCATTTTGCTGGTCTAAAGAGTTAGCTTGTTTGCTGTCCATAGCTGATTAGTCATTTTACTTTCATTAGTATGGTTTGATTTCATGTATTTCCAGTGATTAAGCAAGTAAATCTTAAGGTGTCTTTTGATTTTGGACAAACTTGTTTACTTTCGCTTTAAATCGAAATCAAAGTTATATAACCACTTTCTTTTTGTAATCCATCCACATTAAGAAAGGGAAAAGAAAATACATGCATTGTGCATTTTGCATTTGAAAAAGTTTGCATGATGATTTAGGAGAAAGTGCATTAGTGTGTGCTGTATGAACTGTGTGAAAAGAATTTGCCTTTCTTCTCCCTCAGTAGTTAAGATTTTCATCAGTCAAAAAGATTTGAAAAAGCTTGCTTCTCATCTTAGGCTGCATTTAGGAATTTGTCATATACATCTCGTGGTGAACCTTGAAAGGCAAACTTTAAAAAGATCAACTTAAAATATACTGAATGAACCTAACAATGCATTTGAAACATAACGCAAACATCTAGAGGTCTAGGTAGAGACGTGTTCCGGCGTCGTTAAACATAGTGACTGTCGATCTCTACGAAGGTGGGTGATTCCTCCTGAGAGTCGGTGGCACTAATACGGATTTGTGCTCCCACGTACCGTCGCGTATATATTGGGAGACCCCTATAGGCAATTATCCTTTATCCATACGAAGCCGTGTCGGCCGCCCTACTGATCGCGATGCAGTGAACACAGCATTCACGAAGATCGACCACCCGTACCGTAAAACGTATTCTGTGGTTTCGCGAAAGGTTTGGCACACCCTCTGCCTAGATCTCCAGAGCAGTTTCTTTTGGCCCTTTTCAAACTCTATAACTGAAAAGGTCCAACCGAGCATTTGTCACTTCGGGCTCGTTAATACATCGAAGGAGACTAGAGTCATCTTTAGCTTTTTCTCGACTCTTAAAACATGAAAAAGCAAAGTTATGTTTAAAAGCGTCTAATAAAATTCATTCAAATCGGAAACACAAATTTTCCCCTTTATATTTTAGTTGATCGAGTAATCCGCAATCGTGGAAGAAAGTCAATTGAATATCCGTCGTTCTCGGAGGCTTGCGAGTCAACCATCTTTGTCTCCGGAATCGAAAACAATCCGGACAAAGCGAGCTCGTCGAACCAGTTCAAAATCTCCTTTAAAAGTTAGAACAAGTGTTCCAACAACATCTGAGATTCTGGTCACTCCAAACATTTCCGGAAACCCTGCCTCCATAGAAGAAGTTCAATCGCCACAGAGGGACAGTAATACTGATCCTAGTCTGGGGGAAAATACTTGTATGACTGAACCAGTTCCATCTGTAACCGGTCCAGAGAGTTTTGTTCCTCAAACATCTGTCGCGGTCGATACAACCCCTTCTTCGGCACCGGAAATCTTTTACGGACCTGACGGTCTTCCTCTTCCACCTGGTCTAATTGCGATAGAGGAAATTATAGAGGAACCGCAAGTATCCACTCCAATTCAATTTGGAGTAGGGGTCACTCTATTTCCTGCTACAACAGAAGTTTGCCCATCACCAGTGGAAGTTCCTGTAGAATCACTAGGTGATCAATTGGATAGACTAAAAATGACTGAACAACCGTCGACATCTAGGACTGTGTCGAATGACACGGTGACGGCAGAATTACCTGCTACAAATCCAACAATGTTCGCCGGCATACCATCTGTCCCAACTAGCTCTCAGTCGCTAGAAGGAGTCCACCAAGAGACTATCTCGACAGTATGGTCTGTTCCTGTTTGTTCCGGAGTAATGTCTGGTAACTCTCATGGTGAGACTCATCAAATTGACCCTTTTGGGAATCTAATTAGGCCATCCAGTCCTCCAGGACAATCAATTGCCTTGAGTTTTGGATTGCTACCGTATGGGGGGCAGTATGCCCTTTCATTACCCCCTCTGGGAGGGTACCCATACGGGAGTTCTCAACCTTATTCAAGTTATGGCGGAATTGCAACGAGTAGTTGGGTACCTATGCTATCCCAGCCGCCGAGAGTTGTATATTCTATGCAACAGTGTGTACCTGTGACAAACATCCCAACTACACCGGCTATTGTGACCGTGTCGCAAGTTCAAACAATGCCTGTTGTATGTCAACCTCAGATTTCTCAGGTTCTCATGCAACAGCCCCTTGACCCTGCAACCCAACCACAATCGCCTACTGGTGGGATAACACAAGTACAGTTGGGTACAACTACCCCACACCTTGGTCCAATGGTTAGTGTAGCGCAACAACCCATGGTGTCGCAACTGTGGATAGTGCAATACCAACAGCCGCAATTCCAACAAGTGTACCAAGGTTCTGAACAGCAAATATTTGCGAATACTGGACAACCATATATTCAAAATGGTCAAAATCAACCACTTCATAGTGGTCAAGTCCATCAACCGTATTCATCATACCAACATCAACTCCATTATGCTGGTATGCAAAGACCGACTGTTCAGGCGATTCCATCGTATCCTGGTTACGCTTCACCTAACTTGAACCAGCAGTTACCATTCGTGGCGACTTTAGAGTTGCTTGATTTACATCGGTTAACCAACGATCCAATTGCTTACGCCCCTTGGTGGCCATTGATTCCACACAAACTTCCATCCGACATTCCTAAATTCAATGGAAATCTAGGTGAAGACCCGTCGAATCATGTGATGACATTTCATCTATGGTGTTCGTCGAACACTTTAAATGACGATTCGATAAGGCTTCGCCTCTTTCAGAGGACATTGACAGGTCCAGCGGCAAAATGGTATATAGAATTGCCTAGAGCTTCGTTCGACAATTTTATCTCCCTTGCCACGACATTCTTAACCCACTTTCAATTACCAATAAGGTACGAAACGGGAATAGAGATATTGACCAATTTCAAACAGACAACCGCAACTCATATATCAGATCACATACATGAGTGGCGACGTCGACGAAGAATGGTTAAAACATACATTCCTGATCAGCTTTTAGCTGAGTGGTTTATAAAGTCGTTACTTCCGGCCATAACGGAAGATGTGGCGAAGGGAGGAGTCGTAACAGAAGAGCAGGTTATTGCTCGTGCGCAATATTTGGACTTAGTATATACTCAGTCCGGCACGCTCTATGAAAAAATACCAGACGCCCCTAGACCAGAGTTTTCAATCCCTCCTCCTCCTAAACCAAATAGTGACTCTCATGCCGGCGATGGCGTGATTGGCACGGCAAACACGAATCCGAAAAGGACCAATCAAAAGAAGGCCCGTAAGGATTCGAATCAAAATACGCATGAAGAAGTTCTTGCTTCGGAAGTAAATTCCGTATCGACAGATAAGGGCAAAGAAACCAATCAACCAGGAAGCAAGAAAAATCAAAACAAAGGGAAGAAGAAGAAACAAGGAGAGTCATCTCCTCGAAAAACTTCTTCAAGCCCTCCTCGAGATAGGAAACCACCTTATGGGTGTCAGATATGTGATGAGGATCATTGGACGAGAGAATGTCCATACAAAGCTGATCTAAAAAGATTCTTAAAGAGTTCACAAACTCCAGCTGTGTTAACTGATCCGTTTCCTGATCGAGGAAAAAATCTGGTTGGTAGTGGAAATGCTTCACCGTCACAAGTGCTTATGTTATCGATATCGAAGCAACAGAATGATGCTTTGATTTCGACGAGGAACAAAGATTACGGGAATCCACAGGTGTCGAACGATAAAGGTAAAGATCAACCTAGCAGTTCGACAACAACTTCGGCAGAGGTTGTACCCCCCATCACACATGAATTAACAATAAAACCGCCAAAGGGAGTAGTACACAAGTCGACATTTAATCCTCGTGCCAGAGCGGCACAACATTATAATATAGTGGAAGACTTGGCGCAATCGCCGTCTGCTATGTCGACTCTTGAAGTACTACAAAATTGCCCATCCCAAAGGCAGGCATTGTTATCAGCAATTGGTGGGGTGGATCCTAAAGATTCCAATCTTGTATCCTTTGATCACAAAGGATATGATCCTCAGTTACCAGCTCAACTAGCTTTCCTCGTCCAGGTGAAAGCCCTCAACAAAACTGTTCATCGAACAATTATTGATGAGGGGGCATCGACATGTATTATGTCGATGAGTTGCTGGAAAACTTTAGGATCTCCAACCTTGTCACGATCATCGACAACATTAAAAGCATTCGACAGAATGACATATACCCCTTACGGTATCCTCAGTAACTTGAAAGTTGAACTAGGGGGAAAAACAGTACAAATAGATGTTGAAGTCATCGATGGCAATCTTGACTATAACATCCTACTGGGAAGACCATGGATTTATGCCATGGAAGCTGTTGTGTCGACCTATTTTAGGAAAATCGCATTCCCCTTTCAAGGAGGGATTACGATCATTGACCAACAAAATTTCCTCCCTAATGGTTCACAAGTTACAGGAAGCGTTCCTCTGATCCATGGAAGCAACCATTCGTTTCAAAATATCGGAGTAGGCCTACTAAAAGATCCTACATTAATGGGAACTTTCACCCTTCCGCCAACGTTCATTGTGGGAGAAGTGGCGACAGTAGGAACCTGCAATATGATATCTTCCGCACAAAAGATGTCAGAAAATGATATCAGCATGGATCATGCAAAGGTTTTGTCCCCAAGCCCAATGGAAATATTGTAGCAATCAATTTTCCTGGCCTGGGGGGCAACCCCAAATCAACGCTCATCAAGCGTTTGGATAGATAGGTCTAGAGAATATGGCACCCCTTTAAGTCCTTGGTCGCGAGTGCATGGAACCGACAAAGGAAAAGTCCAATCAATGGTAATTGACGGGGCGCCATGGAATGATTCCCACCATCGTTCCCTTCTCTCGGGTTGTGGCGAAGATACTCAAAATAACCTTTATCATCCTTCAGTTTTCGATTTTCTATCGAGTACTGTAAATACAGTGGGCAATGAGGATAGTTATTTTACTATGTCACCCTCATTAAAAAATGAAACGATCCCCTTTCCAGATCTCAATGGTAAACCTTCATTCCAACCAACAAAGTTGAATGCAATGAAGCTTGGGGGGCATGCACCTCGATTTGCGTTATTATGCTGGGGGCATGCAAACATATAATCGAGCAGTTTTAGCAATGTTCATGCTCGTTAAAAAATAAACGCAAGAATCAAGCAGTTTTTGTACAGAGTTCATGCTCGTTAAAAAATAAACATAAATTGTGAGCAATCTTTCCCTACAGTTCAAGCTCACCCAGAAAAAATGAACCGGTAAATAACCTCGAGAAATGACAGCCATATTAAAAGCCCTTGGTCGTGTTTATATGCCATCACCTCCATCCATTCATTTGGCCAATCGTTCATCTCCATATGTTTGTTTACCCATTTTGAGGAACAGCTGCGAAGAGTGATTTCACTTAGCCATCCTTGTGACACTGCCGTGATTGGAAAATTCCAACCTGTACCTGGAATCTGCTGCTATCCCTGTTTATCACTCGTTCCTCAAAAGACGAGTCTTCTTTGAGCTCTTTTCACTGACTCGTAAAATATGAAAAGTTTGCCGAGTTTTGGCCTTCCAGCTCGTTAAAAGGACCGGAAGAGCTATCCCTCCTCTAGATTTTAATCTTTTTGGACCTGAGGGATTATTGCACAAAAAGACCGAGCGCTTGTTTTGTTCGGCTCGTTAAAGAAATCGAAAATTCATCCCTTCTGTATTGTTTTATACTTTTTTGGACTTAAGGGATTAGGTGACGAAAAAGGAATTTTGGAGTTAACTTTCCGTACCTTTTCAGACTCTCTAAAAATGAAAAGGACCGAGTTTTCCTTGTCGTTAGACTCGTTAAAATGATTAAATAGCGACAAACTTGTCTTTAGACGAGAACGAGTTTCCCTATCGCTAGGCTCGTTAAAACATAGCGATGGGCTTGCCCGAAGGGCAGGTTATAGAACAAGCATATGTTATCCTCCTCAAGCTTGACAAAAATAAAGAGGTACTGGTCAGCAATGACTGGGGAAAAATTGGGAGAACCTCACAGCATTAATGGTAGCAAGTCGCTCTTGAACATGACACTTTGTCCTCCGTATCACATCGGGTTGGGTTGTTTCATTCACCGGTCTCATAACCATGGTCCTCGCCACACCATCCACAATTGGGGTAATGCTACCAATCCATCACATCAGTGTCGTTATATGTTCAAGAGATGTGGTTCTGTAAAGAGTCAACCGTGTTCCACCCACTGCCATACATTATCCTTCATCCACTTCATGACCGCCACCCTGAATCATACATCACAGTTTGTTTTCACCTCATCACCATCACTAGCTCCGTTCCGTGTCACTGATGTGGGATTCATTAAGGCCCTCCTTTGACGGATCGCTCCTTGTCGACATCAGCTCATTATCCAAGGAGTTGATCTAGGAACACCCCCTTCAGTACTTTGAAGCTTGCATGCCTCAATGGCAAGTTTCTCACTTCCGGCGACAGGTATACATCAATGACCTTCGACCAGAAGATTTTGCATGGTGGTCGACACCAAGTCCTTTATTCCCACCATGTAGATTGTACTGCCGTACCTTGAGGGTCATCATCCTTATCGGTGATTCCTCTCGCGCTTGTTAACGGTTTACATCATTGACCGGTAATCAAGCGATGTCTTTCCATGTTCCACTTCAAGAAATTCTCACATGGATCGACTTGTACATCGAGTGAAGATCGGAAGAGATTGAAGACCCCGGATCTAGTTTCATCCATCCGGGCTGCGATATATATTCAGGACATAAAGACATTTGATATGTACATCATTACAGCAGATGATCATCCTTCTCAAAGGATGATAATTTCAGCAGAGAATTATCAGTCTACAATCAGACGATCGTCTGTTCTATGTACCAAAATGTATTTATAAAGCTGAGCATGGGAATGCCCGCCTCAGCCAGATCATGAAAAATGTATGAAAAATAATGTATTGTATTGTATCTTATTACAGGACACTTCTCAGCAGATTGAATGAACTTCGGATCCTCTCAATAAAGCATTTCACTCGATAAACGACCTCATACTTTAGGGGGCATCTGTTATAGACAATTTTGTGCCTTACAGCAACAAGCATGAATTTTCAATAATCCAAGGGATCCAAAGTTCCCTAAACATGATGTTCCTACCCCTAGAAGAACAAGGTCAGCAAACCAACAGCTCTCAGATCAGTTCTCCACCTGAAAACACTAAAAAACAAGCAATCCTGAAATCAAAGCAGGTGCTCCACTAGGTTTCTGCGCTGAAACTCAGTTGCTCCATGGTGTACCTGCGTTGCAAAGCAAGTGGGACAAAGGCCACCTGCGCTGAGCGAGATGGGACAAGTGGCACAATGAGTCATTGCTTTGGAATCTTCCAAAGATGACACTTGGATCAGGTATTTCACCTTGTGATGAGTCAGAGGCTTTGTTTCTCCAAGTGGAAGCAAGGTTCACCAAGTGGACTCAAGAACTGAAGATCAACTAAAGATTAACTGAAGAGAGAGAGGACACAAGGCAGCTACACATCAGTTGCAAGCTGACTCATCCCTTCTCAATTCATCTATATATTGAGCTCTCTCCTATGAGCTCAAGGAGGCTGGAATTTTGTGCAAAGTAATGATATGCTGTTGGTTTCACTATTGAGTTATTGGGTGATTGTTTGAGAGAGGTGAAGAAGAGCAATTCTTTCTGCTGGGAGGTGTTGCTGGGTTGGAGCCTTCAATGGTTGTAATACTCTCAGAACCTTTATTTCTTCATTAATAAAAGCTATTGAGGTTCTTCTATGTTCTCTTGTTTCAATAATATATTGTGATGATTGCATGTTTGGTTTACACTAATCCATGAACCAGTTATGATTGCATGCCTCTTGTAGTTTCCTTCTTTGTTATTTTGCAGGATCTCATTGTAGCTGGGCGAGCAGAAGAACAAAGAGCTAGGAGCAAGCGGCCAAAGAGAAGAGTTTGGATTCGACATTAAGCGCAAGGCAACGGTTAGTGCTTTCTCCATTCTCTTTTGCTTTCATAAAGAAGTAAACCTTAAGTAGTTTGTTTTACAGTTGTTGCTAAGGAACTGTCACCCTTAGAGTGGGATAGGGTCATCCGAGTCGGATACTTTTCCCTACAACAATTTGGGCACATCAACCCCGACTTATAGATCAGTACTATTAGGGCCCATCAAACCTTAATTTAGTTGTTACATGCCCTAAATGAATTCAACCATCAGAATGCCTCCTTCCCAAGAGATTCCATGACTGAAATCATCCAAAAATTATCTCTAAGAGGATCAGTGTAGGTAGATACACTACCAGGGTGCGCTACAGTGCAACCTAGTACACTACCAGGGTGCACTGTAGTGCATCCCAGTACACTACTAGGGTGCGCTGGGCAAATTTGAAAGAAATCTACATTGGGGTTTGGAATATTCTTATCCATAGGATGCCTCTAGAAGTTTCCTATGGCTATCCACTCCTTTGGGCTCGAAATTGGATGACGGAGGGAGTTAAGGAACATCAATCCCTTTATCCCTTCCTCCATGGAACTAAATCCTATGTTTGGGAGGGCATTCATTATCACCATTTATGGCATAAATTCCTTCATTCACTTATAAAAAGACCACTCATCTAAGTGATTAGGGGCTGGAAATCATTGAATTATAGGGAGATGCTGTTAGTATGAGACTTGAGTTGGTTTCAAGTATTGTAATGATGTCAAAATGTCTTGCTTGTTATAAAGAAATATATGGTATGATAGACCAATGGTGTGATAACCATCAAGCTGAATGACCCAACCCACATAGTCATGGTGATGAGGTGAAAGTCTCATGTTCAAGAGCGACTTGCTACCATAAATTGTTCTCGTTTTTTCCCATTTTCCCCAGTCATTGTTGACCAATACCTCTTTATTTTTATCAAGCTTGAGGAGGATAACATATGCCTGTTGTATAATTTCACCCTTTGGGTGAATCCATCGCTACTTGATTATCACCATTTATGGCATAATCCTTCATTCACCTATAAAAAGACCACTCATCTAAGTGATCAAGGGCTGGAAATCATTGAATTATAGGGAGATGTTGTTAGTATGAGACTTGAGTTGGTTTCAAGTATTGTAATGATGTCAAAATGTCTTGCTTTTTATAAAGAAATGGATGGTATGATAGACCAACGGTGTGATAACCATCAAGCTAAATGGCCCAACCCACATAGTCACGGTGATGAGCTGAAAGTGTCATGTTCAAGAGAGACTTGCTACCATATGTTTGTATTGTCCATTGATGCTTTCATATGTGTATTATGAACTTGATTCCATTCTATGTTTAATCAATAGATCATTATCATATGCTTTGATCATTTTTTGCCTTCTGTCTGTGTGCAGGTACATTTCAAGTGGATTAAGTATGGAAAGGAGCGATAGAATTCGTCAAGGGAGATAAGGAGTAAACGAAAGTTGCATGTAGGTTTCTTTACTATCTAATTTAATCTATTGGTTATAGAAAAGGTAGCGAATGCTTTGCACTGTTGTTCTAGACTTAGCTACTAGTCTAGGGGTTTAAGCGTTTATCCTCCTTCTTTTCAACTTTCTTGGTTCAAAATGTTGTGATTTCCTCACAATCGAGTACTCCTCCAACTGGACAAAATCAACCTCCGCTTGGTCCTAACGTTGACCCTTTGCCTCCTTCCTTAGTTGTTTCTTCCTCCCATTGTTCCTCTTCACGCGGTGAAAGTATTGGTACTAGTAACCAGGTGGCTAAGAAGAAGAATAAAGGGAAGAAGAAGAAGAAGAAAATTCAGTAGAGGGGCAATCAAGCAACCATTGCTTTGAATGCAACATCTGATGAGAAACCATCTGTTAAGCCTCACAAAGTTCGATATCCATGCAAACTTTGTGTGGGAGACCATCTTCTTCAAAATTGTCCTGATATTCCTCAGATCTTAGAAGAATGGTCTTCTTGTTCACATCATCCTGTGTCATCAACTTCGGGAGATCATGTTGGTGACACACCATCAACTAGTGGTAGTAAAGTTCATGGAAAGAAGGGTAGAGTTAAGTTTCCCTATAGGTTACGTGAGGGGAATCACCCCATTCACCTTTGTCCCTATCAGGATGAAGCCAAAAAACTATTGGATAACTGTCCTACTTCACCGCAACAACTTCCATCTGTTTATAGGAAACTCTCCCTAAGTCCTTCACTAGTTGATGAATTTACTGACCAAAATCAACCGTCAACTGAACCCACTCTCTCTGAAAGTGAATCCTATGAGTCTATACTCGACCCAAATCAACAGGTCAAGGTAACAGTTGACTCGATTTCACCTTCAGCTAATCGTACCTTTCTTGAAGAGAGTGAATATGATACCACTCAAGTTCTTTTTGTTTCTTTAGATTCTAATGAGCTTGGGGGCAGTCCTCCTGTTCCATCAAGACAAGAGGAAAACCCTCCCACTCTCGTAACTCAAGGGGTTAATTCTCCTGTTCTTACGGTACCACCTCTAAATAGTCTAGTCATTTCTTTTGATTGGAATCAACTGGCTGGATTCCATCTTCCTTCTTATGTGCCTTTTCATATCATAGTACAAGTTTGTAATATGATTGTATCTAGCACTATTATAGATGAAGGTGCATCTATGAGTATCCTTTCCTCAACTGCTTAGCAAGCGCTCAGTTCACCGCCACTTGTGCCTGTTACTCAGAATCTGTTGGCTTTTAACAAAGTAACTATCAACCATTAGGGATCCTTCCTTAGTTTCCTATTACTTTGGCAGGAAAAATCATTTATATGAACGTGATGGTATTCCCAGGCCCTTTAGATTACAATTTACTTCTTGGGCACGACTATGTTTATGAAATGGGAGCTATTGTTTCAACATTCTTTCGAGTGATTTGTTTCTCGCATGAAGGTAGGATATTCACCGTTGACCAGCTTTCATTTCCTGGTCCAAATATGGCTCCTAGTCAACCATATTTGCTAAATGGTCCTTTTGTACCAATGGTATCATCCCCGCCACGGGTTAAATTTGTGGCACCCTGTTCCATACCTACATCAACTAACAATCAATTCAGTGATGTTGTACATCATGTACTGGGGGAATTGGAACCAGATCTTGCCTTCATGACCACTTATAAGTTGTGATTGAAGGTCCATGAGGATAGTTCTTTTACTATGTCAACCTCATTAAAAAATGAAACAGGCCCATGAGGATAGTTCCTTGTCTTATGTCAACCTCATTAAAAAATGAAATAAAGAATATGAGGATAGTTCCTAGTCTTGTGTTAGCCTCATTAAAAAATGAAACAAGGAATCTGAGTAGAGTTCCTTGTCTTGTGTCAAGATCATTAAGAAATGAAACAATGTCCCAAGTTCCAAGTTGATTCTTTGAGTAGATCTCGTAAAATCCCAGTCGAGCCTTTCACTTGAACTTGTAAATGAACCTTCATTCCTTCCACTTGATAGCCACGAGTAGTCTACTTAGGTGAATGTAATGAAGCTTGGGGGGCATGCACCTAATGGTAAAGTTAAGTTTCCCTGTAGGTTATGTGAAGGGAATCACCCCATTCACCTTTGTCTCTATCTGGACGAAGCCAAAAAGGTGTTGGATAACCATCCTGCTTCACTGCAGCGACTTCCATTTGGTTACAGGAGACTCTCCCTTTTATCATGCTGGGGGCATGTAAACCAATCTCAAGCATAGTTTTTCGTTTTAAGCTTGTGTAAAAGTGAAACTCAATTCAGGCATAGTTTTTGTTTCAAGCTTGTGTAAGCATGAAACATAATCCCAGCATAGTTCCATATGGTTCAAGCTTGTCTAAAAATGAACCCATTTCCAACTTAACCCTCGTGATTTCCATTCTATCAGTGTTTTTCGTTAGATGAGCCTTGGTTTTTTTCATCCCATCACCACCATCCCTTTGGCCGATCATATGCTTTCACTTGGTTGTGTTACCCTTTTTGAGGAATAGTTGCAATGAGTGGTCTTATTAGCTAGCCTCTTCACATAAATCAACATTTTTTGAGAAGTTCCAACATCACCAGAACCAGTTGCTACCCTAGACACCACTTGTTCCTCAAAATGGAGTCCTCTTTAAGCTCTTTTCATACTCTCTAAACATGAAAAGATTGTGGAGCGCTTGTCCTTTCCATCTCATTAACAGATTGGAAATGATATCTCTCTTGTATTATTTTACGCTTTTTCAGACTTAAGAGGTTAATCTACAAAAAAAAAACTTTTGGAGTTTCCTTTTCATCCCTTTTAAAACTCCCTGAACATGAAAAGGACCGAGTTATCTTTGTCGTTAAACTCATTAAAAACATCAAATAGCGACAAACTTGTCCATCTAGACAAGACCGAGTTTCACCTTCGCTAGACTCATTAAAGCATCAAATAGTGATGGATTCACCCGAAGGGTGAAATTATAGAACAAGCATATGATATCCTCCTCAAGATTGATAAAAATAAAGAGGTATTGGTCAGCAATGACTGGTGAAAATGGGAAAATAGGTAGAAAACTTTATGGCAGAAAGTCTCTCTTGAACATGACACTTTCACCTCATCACCATGACTATGTGGGTTGGGTCATTTAGCTTGATGGTTATCACATCGTTGGTCTATCATACCATCAATTTCTTTGTTTTGGGTCAATGCTACCAATTCATCTTAGTGTCGCCGACATGTTGAACAGAAGTCATTCAGTTCAAACTTCATCCTTTGCAATACCGTAAACCTTCATTTACATGACCGCCATTCCTGAACCTTCTGTCATCAGTCGATTTTTTGTCTCCAAAATAATTTACCTAGTTTTGTGTCATTGATGTGGGATACATCAAGGCCCTCTTACGACGAGTTGCTTCTTGTTGACATCAACACATTATCCAAGAAGTTGACTTAGAAACACCCCTTCAGTACCTTGAGGCTTGCATACATCAATGGCAGATTTCTCGCTTCCGACGATAGGTTGACATCACTGGCCTTTGACTGAAATACTTTGTATGGTGTTCAACATCAAATCATTTATTCACACCATGTGAAATGTATTGTAGTACCTTGAGGGTCATCATCATTATCAGTGATTCCTCTCGTGTCTATTAACGACTTACATCATTGTGTTGGAAATAATACTAAGAGGGGGGGTGAATCAGTATTAGCAAGTCAATAATTTTTCATTTCCATAATCAAATTCATATACGCTACTTCAGTTAATGTAGCTCACGTTTATATGCAACTGTTTTTAAGGCAACTAGCGTATATCCTGTAAACTTATGATGCAGTTAATTCATCATATGTTGATCTTTAATCAGTGCATCAGAACCATATAAACAGTAACCAGGTGCAGTAAAAATAGAACAGACAATCACATTCATGAACACAAGATATAAGGTGGAAACCTAATGTGGGTGAAAACCACTTGCTGCAATCATCTCTATCTTCTTTTTAATAATAAGAAACTTCTTTTTTACAATTTTTGTACTGGTGCAAACTTATACCAGTACACAGGCTTCTACATGCAGAAGGCTACAACCTTCTATCGTTCTCCAGCTTCTCATGGAAGGGAGCTACAACCCCCTAGCTCTTGTACTAGCTGATATGTTTACTAGTATGCAGGTGCTGGCCTACAAAAGGCTACAACCTTCTCTTTTCTTCCAGGGACCACGTTTCATAAATTTTCAAACTGGATTCATCAATAACATCATTCAATCATCAAATATATCTACATCAACCAATCTCCTTTGCACCAACCACAACTAAATCAATCAATAACTTTGAAAACCCTTCAATCTGATCTTTCAGAATGCTATAACTGGAATACAGTAACTAGAACCCAAGCCAGAACCCAGAACACTACAACAACAAACAAAAGTAGCTAAAACATATTTTATAAGGTATACGCTACTTCCATGTGTCAAACCTACGTGCATACGATCTTTTCTCAAGGCGAACCTGCATACAGATCTGCAAATCAAATTTAAGATGTATACGCTATTTTGATATGCAGAACCAGTGTGTATATGCGCCTTTTCTAAAGTGAACCTGTGTACAGATTTGTAAATGATGATTTAAACATTACAATAATTCCAGACTTTAGTTATACCCAAATCATCATATTTACAGACTACAACATGTGCCAGTTATTTAGATAAATGATCAAACCACATAAAGATACTTCACTTCAAGCCTTAAGATCTTGACCCATCATTAGATCTTATCCTTCATCAAGCACTAAGGTTCATCCTTGGTTCAGATCCAGCTATGCACCATAACCCAATAACTTGTACACTAGATCTTACTCTTCATCAGATATTCAATACTTGAGTGAGTTGGCCTAATGATCTTCCCCTCCTTTTGTAGTCTTAGGCCTTACTCAATACCATGGACCAAAACCACTTAGGACCAATACCTTGGACCCAATACCTGGGGTCAATACCTCAGACCAGATACCTTGGACCAATACCATGGATCAAAATACCATGGACCAAATACCTTGGACCAAATACCTTGGACCAAAAATTAGTTTTTCAAGATATACGCGCTTTGCATTCTGTGAAAGTGTGTGTGTACATATACGTGACTTATATAGTGAACCCATGTGTATATGCATCTTAGCCAATGGTGAACCTGCATATACCTCTCTTTCTTCATTTTGCTCTGAACTTTGTGCTATTAACCTGTTGGACTGTGATCTGTCATCTAAGTGAGTTGCCATCAAGGACAATACCTGTGTCATAATGCCAACAATCTCCCCCTTTGGACTTGATGGCAACCCCAAGTTACTCTCCCCCTTTGTCATCAGGGGCAAAGGGTTATGCTCCCACTGAGTACATGCTGAATTCTCTGATATATTGAAGAGTGATGATTGAGCTCCATGATCGAGTCCATGCTCCCCCTGAATATAAGAAAGGTCTACAAAAAGATGTTCTAAAAGAAGAACATGACTCTATACATACATTATAAATGACCTTCCTATCACCAATGACTCATAAATACATCCACCTCCCAATCAAGTGGGGATATACCAAGTTTGACTCATCCACCCAACCAAGGGGATATAGCAATTGTTTATACATGTCAAAACAAGAAGCATTACATCATCCATCCCATGCATAGTGGGATAAAAAATTAGGTCGTTTCATGACCTTTTCATTAAAAGATATACATGACATATATAACAAAGACCAAATATCTTAAACAAGACCATGATAGTCATCAACAACTATCATTAGCAGCATCTGTCAATCAGTATCTAGACCAACAACTATGTTCTCCCCCTGAACCTATTCCACCTTAATAAAAAATAATTGTGTGAATCTGTACCAAGATCTTCTAAGATAATGCCCATAATGCATTATTAGAAGCATATGCTCCCCCTGAACCTATGCCAAATGATCACTGTCAGATCTGATCATTTCATATAATAGAAGAGTTATCAAGGCATCATTATCAATCAGATATACATCAAGTTATCAACAACTTATGAGAGCCAACATATTTCCACATGTCATCCACAGACTGTAACCATCATCAAGCAGAGTAGATAATTCACTGAACCATATCAGACCCCTTTCTTCCTGAGTCTAGCCCACTTCTTTTCTTCAAACCAACATATACGTGACTGTATCCATAGAAACTAGCATATGTATGTGACTACGCTTCATGAAACTCGCGTATAACCACCTTTCTATGAAATAGATAGGATTTAACAACAGGATGATGCATCAACTACTCCCAGCTTCTGTCTAAGATATTCAAATGTCTCTCTGGGTAGTGGTTTGGTGAATATATCAACAACCTGTTCTTTGGAGGGAACATACTCCAATTTGACCTTTTGTTCAAGCACTTGTTCACGTAGAAAATGATATTTGATGGGTATGTTCTTGGTCTTGGAATGCATGACTAGATTCTTTGAAATACTGATGGCACTTGTATTATCACATAGAATGGAGATGGGTGGAGTACATGTGATCTGAATGTCTTGCAATGTTTGCATCATCCAAAGGAGTTGTGTGCAACAAGATGCAGCAACCACATATTATGCTTCAGCTGTAGATAATGCAATTGAACTTTGTTTCTTGTTGAACCAAGACACTACTCTGGAACCCATATAGAATGCACCATCACTAGTGCCTTTCCTGTCATCAACTCTTCCTGCCCAATCTGCATCTATATATGAATGAAGTGTAAGATCTGTATCTCTGGGATACCATAAACAGAAATTCTATGTTCCTTGAAGATATTTGAAAATCCTTTTGACTACCTGAAGGTGTGTTTCCTTTGGATTTGCTTGGAATCTTCCAACTATTCCTATTGCATGCATGATGTCTGGTTAGGTACCTATTAGATAAAGTAGACTGCCAATCATGGATTGGTAAGTTGGTTGATGTAATATTGTTGATTCATCATTTGAGATGAGACTGCATCCTGTTACCATTGGGGTACATACCAGTTTAGAATCTTCCATGCCGTATCTTTTCAAGATCTGTTTGAGATATTTGGTTTGTGACAGAAAAATACCATCTTTATTTTGTTGAACTTGTAGACCAAGAAAATATGTAAGCTCACCAAGCAGGGACATGCCAAATTCTTACTACATTACTGAAGAAAAATTCCGACTCATGGCTTCTTCATTACTACCAAAAATTCTATCATCAACATACACAACAAGTATTAGGAATTTATTATTGTCAATCTTTGTATATAGATTGCTATCAGTTGATCCCTTTGAAAAAACATGTTGATGGAGATATTTGTCAAGACGGTAATACCACGCCCTTGGAGCTTGTTTTAGACCATAGAGGGCCTTTATTAGTCTACATACAAGTTTTGCATCATTTCCAAGAATTAGTCTATCTGGTTTCTCAATATAGACTTCTTCTTCTAAGTCTCCATTAAGAAAGGCAGATTTTACATCCATTTGGTATACTTTAAATTTCTGAAAACTAGAAAGAGCAAGGAACATTCTTATTGCTTCAAGTCTAGCAACAGGTGCAAAAGTTTCTTCAAAATATATACCTTCTTGTTGAGCATATCCTTTACAAACAAGTCTGGCCTTGTTTTTAATAACTTCTCCATTTTCATTCAGCTTGTTTTTGAATATCCATTTAGTTAATATGATATTCTTATCATGAGGTCTAGGAACTAATTCCCAAGTATTATTCTTTTCAATTTGCTCAAGTTCTTCATTCATGGCCTTGACCCAACATTCATCATTGCATGCTTCATTTACATTTTGAGGTTTGGTGGAGGATAGCAATGCTAGATAGCTTGAAGTTTAGTTCTTCTTGTCTGCACACCTGCCTCTTTCTGTCCCAAAATTTAAGTCTCAGGATGATTTTTCTGAACATACATGGATGGAGTCTTTTCTTCTACTGTTATCTATTCTTCTGGTGCTTCATTGTTTTCTTCTTCAGAATTAGTCTGATTTGATGTGGGAATATAATCCTCATCTTCTTCATAATCTTTGGTTTTTATTTGTTTTGGATTTTTGCATGCTTCATCAACCACAACATCAATGCTTTCAATAATTTTCCCAATTCTTTTATTATAACATTTATATCCTTTACTTCGGGAAGAGTAACCAAGGAGAATACCTTCATCTGCTTTGGGTTCAAACTTACCAAGTTTTTCATCAGTCCTTTTGATGTAACATTTGCTTCCAAAAACTTTCAAGTATTTTACAGTAGGAGTCTTACGATACCAAAGTTCATGTCGAGTTTGATTGCTGTTTACCTGAACATTTGCTTGGTTGAGAATAGTGATGGCAGTGAATGCTGCTTCACCCCAGAAGGTTGTAGGAGTTCGAGACTCATCTAGCATAGCACGAGCCATTTGTTGAATAGTTATGTTCATCCTTTCTACCCCTCCATTTTGTTGAGGAGTCCTTGCGGTGGAGAATTGCCTTTTTATTCCATGTTCTTCACAAAAGTAAAAGAATTCATCCGAGGTAAATTCCCCTCCTCGATCAGATATGAGGAATTTGATTTTGCGATCTGATTCATTTTCAACCAAAGCTTTGAAGGCTTTGGACTTTTCAAATGCTTCATCTTTATGCTTTAGAAGTCCTATCCAACACATTCTAGAAAAATCATCAATGAAAAATATAAAGTATTCTTCTCCATGAGGTGAATTTTCCTTGATGGTCCACATAAATCATTATGAACAAGTTCAAGAGGCTTACTAGCTGATCCTTCCTTTTCAAGGAAGTGTGATCTGGTTTGCTTACCAAATTGGCACGATTTGCATATTGTATTTTCTAGAATGTTGATATTAGGAAGATCACGAACAGCCTGGAATCCTCATGCTTTTCTTATTTGAGAGAAGCTTATATGACCCAATCTTCAGTGCCATAGCCAGTGTTCATCATTTTTACTTAGATAGCACTCTTGTTTTCCTCCCTTGAGTATGTATAAGTTGTTTGGAGTTCTTATACCTTTGATCACGATTACTCCTGTATCAAGCTCACGAACAACACATCCGTTTGATCAAAATACTACTTCATTTCCTTGATCACATATTTGACTGACACTCAACAGGTTATGCTTTAGACCATAAACATACATAACATTCCCAGCTTTAACATTTTCTTTTAAGAGAACAGAGCCTTTACCTTTTATGACAACAGGAGTCTCATTTCCAAATGAGATGTTCTTTTCCTTTTCTAAGGCATTATATGAATGAATTTTTTCTTTTTCACCTGTCATGTGTTTAGAGCATCCATTGTCAATGTACCACTGATTTTCTTGTCCTTCTGCATACAAGGCTATACCACATCTTTCTGTTTGTGGTTCTTTATTTCTCCATATTTTGGGACTTAATGGAGTTTTCTCCTTCTGAGATGTTTTCTGAAATTTAATCCTGCATTCAGATTCTTCATGATCGAAGTTGTTGCAGATAGAGCATTCTATTTCATTTTCAAGAAGAGAAAAGTTATTGTAGGACCTTTTCATGATCCCTGTCACATTCCTTTGATTTCATGCTTCTCTAGTCATGACAGTCTTGTAAGCAACACATTGAGCAGCTTTGTGTCCAAAGTTATGACATGAAAAACATTGGCCATTAAAGAAGTTCCTGCGATTATCGAATCTACTAACCTCGTGATTGTAGTTTCTATTGATATTCATTCTTGAAGCAGATTGAGTATGATTTAGCTGAGGTTGGTTGTAGCTTCTATTCAAACTTGAGATAAATTGATCCTGATTTACCTGGTGATCTGCTTTATGCCTTTGCTGACGATTGTCAAACTGTTCACTGCTCTTTGCTGCATCAAGATAGCTTTTAGTGGAGGTTGACGGCTTCTGTGCTTGAGATGCTTCTTCAGTATATCCAAGACCTGTCTTTATCAGAGGAGAATGTTGCACTTTGATAATTTCATTTAAGGTTTCTGATCCTTTAGCAAATCTAAGATTGAGAGATTTTGTTTTCTCAATATCCTTTCTTAGACCCACAATTTCACATTCTAGTTTTTCATTGTGTTTTTCTCTTTCAGTAAGTTGGAATGTCAAAGTATCTATAATCATATTCTTTTCTTCTAAATAGATTTTGAGTTTAGAGATTTCTTCATAAAGGTCATCTTCATCTAAAGCATCCAAGAAATCATCATCTTCAAAAGCCATCAGAAGTCTATAGTCATTACTATTTTCATCTTCATCACTAATTGATAAACCATCACTATCTTCATGCGTATAGTAGCTCTTCTTACTTACACTTTGTTTTCTATTCCATTTTGCAGATTCCTTACCTTTATCAAACTTATCTTTATGAGGAAATTTGGTAGCATAATGACTGAATCTTCCACAAGAAAAACATTTGAAAGGTAGTTTACCTCTAAATCTTCCAGAACCCCGTTGAAGGTTCTTGACAAAGTTTGCTTCTTCTTCTCCTTCTGAAATATGTCCTGATTCATTGAGTTCTTCTTTTCCCGAAGCTTTAAATGCGGTTTCTTTGATATCTGATGGACCTCCTTTTCTTATCTCGAAAGCAGTTAATATTTCGTGTAGCTGTGTCATAGTAATAGTCTGAAGATCCTGCGTTTCTTCTATGGTAGATACTTTTGATTCAAACTTAGCAAACAAGGATCTTAAAACCTTTTCAAATAAAGTAACTTCTTTTATCTCTTCACCCAAATTCTTCAAGCAATTAACAATCTCATCTATACGTAAGGAGTAACTATCTATACATTCATCATTGTGCATTTTGAGAGTTTCATATTGAATTTTGATAGTTTGCAGTTTTTCACATTTTACCTGAGAGTCTCCTTCATAGCTTAGAATGATTTTGTCCCATATTTCCTTGGCAGATTTGAGTTGCATAACTTTGACAAATTTTGATTGTGACAGACTTCCCAATAATGTATTGATAGCCTTGGCATTGGTTTCATATTGCTTTTTACCTATCGCATCTATAGGAATTGCTGATGGAAATGTATATCCTCCTTCCACGATTTCCCAGACATCTGTTCCAAGAGATTGAAGATAGGCTATGGTTCTTACCTTCCAAAGTTTCCATTTTCTAGGTAACAATTTTTCTTCCATCAAAGATTGGTGGTCTGATGGATCCCTCTCTTTCTTGATTACTCATGATGATGGATCTTCCTTCAAGTGATCAAGCTTCTTCTGAAGGACCTGCTCTGATACCAATTGTTGGAAATAATACTGAGAGGGGGGGTGAATCAGTATTAGCAAGTCAATAATTTTTCATTTCCATAATCAGATTCATATACGCTACTTCAGTTAATGTAACTCGCGTGTATAAACAACTATGTTTAAGGAAACTAGCGTATATCCTGTAAACTTATGATTCAATTAATTCATCATATGTTGATCTTTAATTAGTGCATTAGAACCATATAAATAGTAACCAAGTGCAGTAAAAACAGAACAAACAATCACACTCATGAACACAAGATATAAGGTGGAAACCTAATATGGGTGAAAACCACCCGCTGCAATCGTATATATCTTTTTTTTAATAATAAAAAACTTCTTTTTACAATTTTTGTACTCGTGCAAACTTATACCAGTACGTAGGCTTCTACCTACAGAAGGCTACAACCTTCTCTCGTTCTCCAGCTTCTCCTGGAAGGGAGCTACAACCCCCTAGCTCTTGTACTAGCTGATATGTTTACTAGTATGTAGGTGCTGTCCTATAGAAGGCTACAACCTTCTCTTTTCTTCCAGGGACCATGTTTCATAAATTTTCAAACTAGATCCATCAATAACATCATTCAATCATCAAATATATCTGCATCGACCAATCTCCTCTGCACCAACCACAACTGAATCAATCAATCACTTTGACAACCCTTCAATCTGATCTTTTAGAATGTTGTAACCAGAACCCAAGCCAAAACCCAGAACACTGCAACAACAAACAGAAGCAGCTAATTTTTTTTTTTATAAGGTATACACTATTTCCATGTGTCGAACCTGCGTACATACACTCTTTTCTCAAGGCGAACCTATGCACAGATCTGCAAATAAAATTTAAGATGTATACGTTGTTTTGATATGCAGAACCAGCATGTATATGTGCCTTTTCTAAAGTGAACCTGTGTACAGATCTGTAAATGATGATTTAAACATTACAATAATTCCAGACTTCCATTATACCGAGATCATCATATTTACATACTACAACATGCACCATTTATTGAGATAAATGATCAAACCACATAAAGATACTTCACTTCAAGCTTTAAGATCTTGACCCATCATTATATTTTATCCTTCATCAAGTGCTAAGGTTCATCCTTGGTTCAGATCCATCTATGCACCATAACCCCATAACCTGTACACTAGACCTTGCTCTTCATCAAATATTGAATACTTGAGTGAGTTGGCCTAATGATCTTCCCCTCCTTTTATAGTCTTAGGCCTTACTCAATACCATGGACCAAAACCACTTAGTACCAATACCTTGGACCCAATACCTGGGGTCAATACCTCGGACCAGATACCTTGGACCAATACCATGGATCAAAATACCATGGACCAAATACCTTGGACCAAAACTTAGTTTTTCAAGATATACGCGCCTTTCATTCTGTGAAAGTGCGTGTGTACGTATACGCGACTTATATATAGTGAACACATGTGTATATGCGGCTTCGCCAATGGTGAACCTGCATATACCTCTCTTTCTTCATTCTGATTTGAACTTTGTGTTGTTAACCTGCTAAACTGTGATCTGTCATCTGAGTGAGTTGCCAGCAAGGAAAATACCTATGTCATAATGCCACCCCATTGGCTGGTAATCAGACGATGTCTTCCCATGTTTGACTTCAGATCATCTATTCACATGGCTAGACTTGTACTTGAGCAAAAGATTGAATGATAATGAAGACCCCAGATCTAGTTTCATCCATTTGGGTTGCGATATTTTCAGGAGTACTAAATCAAATGCACAATGGCCTTACATTCATGGTCATCCATTCATGGGTCTATATTTGTAGATGACTATATTTGTACATGTAATGAAAGTTTATAAGCTGAGCATGGGTATGCCTTCCCTCAACGAGTTCATGAGAAAAAATCAAATTATCATGATATATGTATTGTAATTGATGCAGGTCACCTTCTACTTGGAAACCTCCTCTCGACATAGTAAGTCATTTCACTTGACATACATATTTGTGATTTCATACTTTAGGGGGGAACTGTTACAGATCCATTTGGGCACATCAACCCCGACTTATATATTAGTACTATTAGGGCCCATCAAACCGTAATTCAGTTGTTACATGCCCTAAATGAATTCAACCATTAGAATGTCTCCTTCCCAAGAGATTCTATGACTGAAATCATCCAAAAATTGTCTCTAAGAGGATTAGCACAGGTAGATACACTACCAGGGTGCACTACAGTGCAACCCAGTACACTACCAGGGTGCGCTGGGTGAATTTGAGCAAAATCTGCATTGGGGTTTGGAATATTGTTATCCGTAGGATGCCTCTAGAAGTTTCCTAAGGCTATCCACTCCTTTGGGCTCGAAATTAGATGAGGGAGGGAGTTAAGGAACATCAATCCCTTTATCCCTCCCTCCATGGAAGTAAATCCTATGTTTGGGAGGGCATTCATTATCACCATTTATGGCATAACTTCCTTCATTCACCTATAAAAAGACCACCCTTCTAAGTGATCAGGGGCTGGAAATCATTGAATTATAGGGAGATGTTGTTAGTATGAGACTTGAGTTGGTTTCAAGTATTGTAATGATGTCAAAATGTCTTGCTCGTTATGAGGAGAGGATGGGATTGAACTGAAGGAGTGATACTGAATCAAGCAAATTGGGTTGTAACTCTTCCTTTTACTAATAAATTGTTCAAAGCTTTTTCCATATGTTTGTATTGTCCATTGATGCTTTCATATGTATATTATGAACTTGATTCCATTTTATGTTTAATCAATAGATCATTATCATATGATTTGATTGGTTTTTGTCTTTTGTCTGTGTGCAGGTATTTTTCAAGCGGATTAAGTATAGAAAGGAGCAACAGAATTGGTCAAGGGAGATAAGGAGTAAGCGAAAGCTATAGGTAGGCTTCTTTACTATCTTATTTAATATATTGTTTATAGAAAAGGTAGAGAATGCTTTGCACTATTGTTCTAGACTTAGCTACTAGTCTAGGGGTTTAAGCATTTATCCATAGACACTAAAACTTCCCAAAACAAGGGGTCTAGTTAAGATCTTGAACAAGTATTTACCTTAATACTATCATTTCCATGTTCTTTTACTAATTTTAAGAGATGGTTCAATTCTAAGTAGTGACCTGGGCTATGGGCCTTAAAAAGTGGCTTAAATCCCAGGGTCGCTGGCACAGAACAGGAAATTTTGGTCTCTAGTCACTGGCATGCAAACTTGTGAGAGCGACTTTAGGTTGGTGGTCGCTCCCTTGCGCATAGCATGAGTGTGACTATGGAATAAGTGATCTAGAACAGTAGTGGGACCTAGGGATAGGTTGTTTGAGTGGATGACTTGTCTCATGAGGGTTTTGTTGATGATGTTGGATGACTGCGTGTGATGTTTCAATCGATTCCACTTCCTTAAGATTACCTAGGAGGTTGAATAATATCATAGTGTCCTCTCGCCATGCGTTTACCCTGACTAACTAGTTGCTTGGATAGATGTGGGATTAGAGGGTGTTACACTTTAGCACCTTAGCTCTAATACCATGTTGAGAAATATAAGGCATCAATTTTTAAGTGATTTCTTTACTTATGATAATTACTTGTGATATAATTTTTCTTCTTGATTATGATCTTCCCTTTCTTGTAGTTATTATTGTGTTATTTTCATCAAGAAAATTACCATATCATGAACAATAAAGAGACAAGAGACACAAAATATTGGCTTTTCATCCAGGGCCAAAACCTCTCACTCCTTGGGAGGAAAACCTAAATGAAATTCTTCTTATATATATTCAATTAATGAACACCAAGACCATGAAAAAGACCCTTGACAATAGAGTCCTCCCAAGACCAAGTCGCTATCCTCCTCTCCAACAGAACTCTTCCTCTTCTCCTTCTTGGCTTTCCTTAGAATCTTGGTCTCTTCTTGTAGGTATGTAAGCCTACCATAGAAACCCTTAGATTACTGTCGCTTCCTTGAATAGTCTCCTTAAGAGAGAGAATTATTGCACTTCTGCTCAGCTCCTTCTAGCAAGCTCTTCTTCCTAAACAAGATCACCTAAATGTAACTGCAATCCTTCGACCTTCTCTAGACACCTTAGGATCTATTACCTTCGCATGTGTGAAGATAAATTATCCCAAATAGTCACAAATACCTTCGCTAACCTTCCTTCATGTTGCACTGATATATAGGCTCTTGCTACTATCTTTTTCATATTTCTTTTGTACACTTGTTCAACCAAATTGCTTGTCTCCAAATGAGGACAAGCACTTGCATATATAGTCCTTGGTCATGATTTTTTAGGCTGACATGATCTTTGGAGAAGACTGACTTCATCTTCTAGAATAATCTTTTCGTTATAGGCTGACTTAATGAGGGCTAGTGACAAGGTCTTGGACGACGACTTTACATAGACATGTATGACTCTATATAGTGCGTAACATGTCTTAATTGCATGATAATGACTCTTTAGAATCTTATGATTAGATGACAATATTCCTAAGGGATATCAATGGGATCCATTACTAAAATAAAATATCTTTCTCATGAAACCCATGATGCAAGCATTACAATAAATTTTGTTTTCTTCTTTACATCTCTTTACATAAAATCATTATTACATGTCATTATGAATACGAGGCCTAGTTACTTTTTTCAACACTCCTTGATTCTAAGACTTGGGAAAGTTATTAAGCTCAACATTTTTATCACTAAAACGTGATATGATTTTTATATAGGTCTTGTGGGATTCCAACATTATCATCACTGACCTTCCTTTGAGTGAGACACATGAGGGATATACAAAAATTATGATATACTAAAGGAGTGGAATACTATGCTAATTATTAACTTGTTAACAAAGAGGGTTGACATAAATTTAAAACATTATCCACACATTATCACTCCCAAGTAGATTATCTATTAGCGGTAGATCATTTGGAGGTCATGGAATTATTAAGAGGTATTAGTTGAGCAATTAGAAGGGGAGACGACATGATAGTGACGAGAGAAGGGAGGATAAAATCATCCGATATCCAGTGGTCAATTATAACCATAGGGTCATGTCAAGATAAATATCTCATATAAGGACACCTTACAATGTAATTTATTAAAACTCATGAAAGACAAAGCATGATCAAGCACACTTATTCACTACAATGAGAACTCACAACATCTTCCTACATATCTCCATGATGTTTTGGTATTTTTCTCACACATAGGATCATTGTTACTAGAAAAATAATGGGGGATCTTATTTCAAGTAAAATATGGATAAGAGATGGAACAAGATGAAAAAACATTTTTCACAATCCTTGTACTTTCTAAGCACTCAAAACCATTTATTAGGAGACAATGCTAAATGATCCTTGTTTCTCCAATAGGATCACAATAGGATGAGAGGCTCTAAAGTGGGAATAATTTAGGGTCACTAGTTCTTAATGGAATCTCTTTCACTTCTAGTTTGACTACATTGACTTGATCTGTTTCTCTCTCATTGGTGGATCTCACATGTATTTTCCTAGATTAAGGATTTTCCTAAGGTTCCATAACTATTAAATAATGTTGTTGCTAGAATTTATTTTTCATGGTAGTTGCTAAGAGGATGGGAAACAAATTTCATTTTCAAGGTGCCTCATGAGAGGATGTTCTTTTTGGAATCAATAAAGATAAAATGAGGTTTTTCTCCATAATTTCCTTCTTTACTCCCCAATGAGCTATGGCCTTATTTATATCGCTATACAATTTGGCAAAGGGGTCCTAGAGTTCAAGGCAATTTGATAGCTCAAGGACCAACTTATACATTACATAGGATCGACTATTCCTTAAGGTTTTGGCTGGAATTACTTGGAAATTCTCAAACATGGTTCTAAGGGTTTAGATTCAAAAATATTGTATAGGTTTTAGATTAAAATATTACATAGCATGCAAGCTTTGAATGAAGTGGTTCACCATGCTCTATGGTATTTGGTAGCTATTGTAATTATCAAATGTATATGTAAGTTATGGGTTATGAATGTACAATTGGTAATGTCTTCCTAGGATTTATTCAAAGGTCTAGGTTATGTTGACCATGCTACTTCTTTTTTTAAGTTTGTTTAATGTCATAATCATGAATAAGTTTTGTGTTGTTTTTTCCCCTCTCTCCTCTTTTCTTGTATGTAGAACCTTCAAACTCTATTTCTCATTTTTGATAACATAGTATACAATAACACTCACATATAGGGACCTTTTTACAACATCATACACACATATACTCTTAACGTTGACAAAATTATAATATAAATAATAATTTGATTTTAAGGTCACAACTAACCTAGACACCAAATTCGTGAATGAAGTCCCCTTGTTTGTAGAACAAGGGACCCTCTTCCATGTAGCCATTGACTAGTAAATTATATGAAGCTATGCATACTCTATGCCCTTGTGGGTTTAAATTTGTAACTCCTTAGAAAAAAACACATGTTCTTAACCATTAAATCCATTAAAAATGAAAAAATAATTAACAAAATAATAAATTAAATCGATATAAAACCAAACTATAAACTTATTAATACACCTTGCACTAAAATTGAAGATGGGCCATCAAAAACAGAAAAGTAACCATCATGAATTGATCTCGATAGTGGAGGGATGACGTTAGTCGAACACCTCCCAACTCACATCTCACCATGCCACATAAGCCTCCATATTTATCATACAAAACCTCTCCTAGGCATGCATCCACCTGTTCACAACACATGTTGACCGGTTTAGGCAGTTTAGGGTGGATTAGGGTTTGTTTCGGCATTTGTCTTGGAGGATTCTCAAACATACTATGTTATTATGCTCAGGGCTGGTTATTGATCATTTTAGATCCCGGGTACTTGCACGACCTTGCTACAATGCTAGTCGCAACCATCAACCTTCTTGGCATTACAGATAGTGGGTTATGGGGTGTGACTATTACTTGTTTGAGACATTGTTCAGTTGTGATATTCTGATTTGTCTAGTTTATTGGGTTGGTTTTTCTTGCCTGTCACACACCAACAACTAGGGTATTCATCTATGTTTGACCCAGTGGAAGATTTAGCTTGGCTCCATGCTGGACCTGGTTGTTTCATGCTACGAAGTGTTTTTTCTAGGTGGATTAGCGATTTTTTGAAAACCTGGGAGAATTTCGTTTGTTTTATGCAGGTTTTCATGAGTTGAACCCCATGATAGTTTTGTTGCCTATCTTTCAGGTAAATGTGTGCGATTTGGAGTTGCAGCTATGGGTTTTGGAGAATTTGGGGTTCCTGTGGCATGGAGGAATTCGAGCAAATGACTAGAAGGTAGGACACCTGTCCTACCAAATTCTTTTCTGGTGTTTTAAACACATTCTACCAGATGGATTATATTGGCATTATGATGCATGTGTTGTACTTTATGGCAAACCACTTGTAGTAGAACGACTCACTTGTATATGGTAACTAGATGAATCTAGAGAAGAGATATCAGATGTGACAGAATGCATGACAGTGGTGTTTACAGATATCCAGAGCAATTTCAAGGAATCAGTTCAGAAGGCAACTCACTCAGATGAAAGATCACAGTACAACATGACAACAATGAAGAATTACAGCTCAAACTACAAAGAATGAAGAAAGAGGGGTATACGTAGGTTCACCTTGACCAAGTTGCGTATACATGCAGGTTAACAGAACAAAAGGAGTGTATAATGTACACACGCACTTTCATAGAAGGAAAAGCACGTATACCTTAGAAAACTAAGCTTTTAGTCAGTGGTATTTGGTCCATGGCATTTTGATCCATGGTATTGGTCCAAGGTATTGACCCTAGATATTTGGTCCAAGGTATTGGTCCTAAGTAGTTTTGGTCCATCGTATTGAGAAAGGCCTAAAACTATAAAAGGAGGAGAAGATCATTAGGCCAAGTGTGCAAGTATCGAATATATGATGAAGTGTGAGATCTAGTATGTAGGTTATTAGATTATGGTGTTGTGCTTGATTTGAACTAGGGATGAACCTTTGTGGTTGATGGAGGATATGATCTAATGATGAGATCTTAAGGCTTGAACTGAACTATCTTTATATGGTTTGATCATGTTTATTCTAGATCTGTATACTGACGCATGTGTTGTCTGTAAATATTATGATCTAGGTATAACTGAAGTCTGGAATAGCTACATAATTATAAATTAATATTTGCAGATGTATATGCTTGTTAGATTTGAGAAAAGCACGTATACACGCAGGTTTGACACATGGAAATAGCGTATACCTTATGAAATATGTTTCAGTTGTTTCTGTTTACTGTTGTAGAATTATGGGTTCTGGTTTGGGTTTTGGTTACTGCACTTTGGTGACAGTATTCTGAATGATCAGATTGATGGGTTGTCAAAGTGATTGATTGATTCAGTTGTGGTTGGTTAAGAAAGTGATTGGTTGATGCAGATGTATTTGATGATTGATTTACAGTTATGATGTTGTTGATGGATCCAGTCTGAAAATTTATGAAACGAAGTCCTTGGACGAAGAAATAAGGTCGTATCCTTCTGTAGATCTCAATCTACGTACTAGTAAACATATCGGCTAGTACAAGAGTTAGGGGTTGTAGCTCCCTTCCAAGAGAAGCTGGAGAATGAGAGAAGGTTGTAACCTCCTGCAGGTAGAAGTCTACGTAATGGTATATATTTGCATCAGCACAAAATTGTAAACATATTTTCTTATTATTAAAAGAAGATAGAGATGACAATAGGAGGTGGTTTTCACCCACATTGGGTTTCCACCTTATATCTTGGTATTCATGTGTGTTGCTTATGTGTAATGCTTTATTCTTCTTTTACTTCACTGTCTAATAAATTTTTGATATATACTGGTTAAAGTTCAATGCATGATAAATTGGTTAAATCAAAAGTTCTCTGCATATACGATGGTTGCCTTCAGTACAGTCGCATATACACACTAGATCACTTAGCTGAAGTAGCGTATACAAATCTATTTGAAAATTAAATTATTAATCTGATAATACTGATTCACCCCCCCTCTCAGTATTATTTCCAACAATTGGTATTAGAGCAGGTCCTTCAGAAGAAGATTGATCACTTGAAGAGAGATCCATTATCATGAGTAATCAAGAAAGCATGGGATCCATCATATAACTAATATTTGATGGGAGAAACTTTGTTTATTGGAAGATAAGAACCACAGCCTATCTACAATCACTTAGAACAGATGTCTGGGAAATCATGGAAGGAGGATATACTTTTCCATCAGCAATTCCTACAGATACGACAGGTAAAAAGAAATATGAAACCAATGCTAGGGTTGTAAATACATTATTGGGAACTCTATCACCATCAGATTTTGTCAAAGTTATGAAGCTCAAATCAGCCAAAGAAATATGGGACAAAATCGCCCTAAGCTATGAAGGAGACTCTCAGGTAAAACGTGCTAAACTACAAACTCTCATAATTCAATATGAAACTTTTAAGATGCACAATGATGAAATTATAGCTAGTTAATTCTTGCGTATAGATGAGGTTGTTAATTGCATGAAGAATTTGGGTGAAGAAATAAAGGAAGTTACCTTAGATGAGAAAGTTTTAAGATCCTTGTCTGCTAAATTTGAATCAAAAGTATCCGCCATAGAATAAAAACATGATCTACATACTGTCACTATGACACAACTTCAATGAATCTTAACTGCCTTTGAGATGAGAAAAGGAGGCCCATCAGATATGATAGAAGGTGCATTTAAAGCTTCAGCAAAAGGAAAGCAAGAATTCAATGAATCAGGACATATCTCAGAAGAAGAAGATGAAGTAAACTTTGTCAAGAAGCTTCAATGGGGTTCTGGAAGATTTAGAGGTAAACTACCTTTCAAATGTTTTGCCTGTGGTAGAGTCGGTCATTATGCTGCCAAAAGTCCTCATAAAGATAAATATGATAAAGGGAAGGAATCAGCAAAATGGAATAGAAAACAAAGTGTAAGTAAAAAGAGTTACTATACTCATGAAGATAGTGATGGTTTATCAAATAGTGATGAAGATGAAAATAGTAATGACTATAGACTTCTAATGGTTTATGAAGATGATAATTTTTGGGATGCTCTAGAAGAAGATGGCCTTCATGAAGAAATCTCTAAACTCAAAATCTGTTTAGAAGAAAGAATATGATTATAGATACTTTGACATACCAACTTGCTAAAAGAGAAAAATACAATGAAAAACTAGAATGTGAAATTGTGGGTCTAAGAAAGGATCTTGAGGAAACAAAAGCTCTCAATCTTAGATTTGCTAAAGGATCAAAAACCTTAAATGAGATTATCAAAAGATAGAATTCTCCTCTGATAAAGACAGGTCTTGGATACACTGAAGAAGAATCTCAATCACAGAAGCTGTCAACCTCCACTAAAAGCTATCTTGATGCAGTAAAGAACAGTGAATAGTATGACAATCGTTAACAAAGGCATAAAGCAGATCACTAGGTAAATCAGGCTCAATTTACATCAAGGATGAACAGAAGCCACAACCAACCTCAGGTAAATCATATTTAGTTTGCTTCAAAGATGAATATCAATAGAAACTACAATCACCAGGTCAATAGATTCGATAATCGCAGGAACTTCTTTAATGGTCAATGTTTCTCATGTCATAATTTTGGACACAAAGTTGTTCAATGTGTTGCTTACAAGACCATCATGACTAGAGAAGCACGAAATCAAAGGAATGTGACAGGGATCAAGAAAAGTTCCTATAATAACTTTTCTCTTCTTGAAAATGAAATAGAATGCTCAATTTGTAACAACTTTGGCCATGAAGAATCTGAATGCAGGAGTAAATTTCGGCAAATATCTCAAAAGGAGAAAACTCCATTAAATCCCAAAATATGGAGAAAGAAAGAACTACAAACAGAAAGATGTGGTATAGCCTTGTATGCAGAAGGACAAGAAAATCAGTGGTACATCGACAGTGGATTCTCAAAACACATGACAGGTGACAAAGAAAAACTTCACTCATATAATGCATTAGAAAAGGAAAAGAATGTTTCATTTGGAAATGACACTTCTGTTGTCATAAAAGGTAAAGGCTCTATTTTCTTGAAAGAAAAGGTTAAAGCCATAAATGTTTTGTATGTTGATGGTCTAAAGAATAACCTAGTGAGTGCCAGTCAAATGTGTGATCAAGGAAATGAAGTGTGTTTAGGTCAAACAGATGTGTTATTCGTGAGCAAGATACAAGAGAACCTATGATAAAAGGTACAAGAACTCCAAAAAACTTATACATACTCAAGGGAGGAAAACAATAGTGCTATCTAAGGGAAAATGATGAAAATTGGCTATGGCATAGAAGATTGGGACATCTAAGCTTTTCTCAAATAAGAAAAGCATGCTGATTCTAGTCTGTTCGTGATCTTCCATATATCAGCATTCCTGAAAATACAATATGCAAACCATGTCAATTCGGTAAGCAAACTAGATCTCACTTCATTGAAAAAGAAGGATCATCTAGTAAGCCTCTTGAACTTGTTCACATTGATTTATGTGGACCATCAAGGAAAAATTCACCTCGTGGAGAATAATACTTTATATTGTTCATTGATGATTTTTCCTAAATGTGTTGGATAGGTCTTCTAAAGCATAAAGATGAAACATTTGAAAAATTCAAAGCCTTCAAAGCTTTGGTTGAAAATGAATCAGATCACAAAATCAAATGCCTCAGATTTGATTGCGGAGGGGAATTTACCTCGGATGAATTATTTGACTTTTGTGAACAACATGGAATAAAAATGCAATTCTCCACCGCAAGGACTTCTCAGCAAAATGGAGTGGTATAAAGAATGAACAGAACTATTCAACAAATGGCTCGAGCTATGCTAGATGAATCTGGAACTCCTGCAACCTTCTTGGGCGAAGCTGCATTTGTCACCGTCACTATTCTCAACCAAGCAAATGTTCGGGTAAACAACACTCAAACTCCACATGAACTTTGGTATGGTAAGACTCCTACTGTAAAATACTTTAAATCTTTTGGAAGAAAATTTTACATCAGAAGGACTGATGAAAAACTTGGTAAGTTTGACACCAGAGAAGACGAAGGTATTCTTCTTGGTTACTCTTCCCGAAGTAAAGGATATAAATGTTATAATAAAAGACTTGGGAAAATTATTGAAAGTATTGATGTTGTGGTTGATGAAGCATGCAAAAATCCAAAATAGATAAAAACCGACGATTATGACAATGAAGAAGATGGGGATTATTTTCCCACATCAAATCACACTGGTTCTGAAGAAGAAACGAATGAAGCACCAGAATAAGAGATAACGGTAGAAGAAAAGACTCTATCCAGGTATGTTCAGAAAAATCATCCAGAAACTCAAATTCTAGGGGGAAAAGAGGCAGGTCTACAGACAAGAAGAACTATTACAGAAACCTCAAGCTATCTAGCATTACTATCCTCCATCAAACCTCAAAATATAAATGAAACATGCAAAGATGAATGTTGGGTCAAGGCCATGAATGAAGAACTTGAGCAAATTGAAAATAATAATACTTGGGAATTAGTTCCTAGACCTCATGATAAGAATATCATAGGAACTAAATGGATATTCAAAAACAAGATGAATGAAAATGGAGGAGTTATTAGAAACAAGGCTAGACTTGATTGTAAAGGATATGCTCAACAAGAAGGTATATATTTTGAAGAAACTTTTTCACTTGTTGCTAGACTTGAAGCCATAAGGATGTTTCTTGTTCTTTCTAGTTTTCAAAAATTCAAAGTATACCAAATGGATGTAAAATCTGCCTTCCTTAATGGAGACTTAGAAGAAGAAGTCTATATTGAACAACCAGAAGGATTCATTCTTGGAAATGATGCAAAACTTATATGTAGACTCAGAAAGTCTCTCTATGGTCTAAAACATGATCCAAGGGACTGGTATTACCATCTTGACAAATATCTCCACCAAAAAGTTTTTTCAAAGGGGTCGGCAGATAGCAATCTATATACAAAGATTGACATTGATAAATTGCTAATAATTGTTGTCTATGTTGATGATATCATTCTTGGTAGCAATGAAGAATCCTTGAGTCAGAATTTTGCTTCAGTAATGCAGCAAGAATTTGAAATGTCCTTGTTTGGTGAGCTTACCTATTTTCTTGGTCTACAAGTTCAACAAAATAAAGATGGTATTTTTCTTTCACAAACCAAATATCTCAAACAGATCTTTAAAAAGTATGGCATGGAAGATTCTAAACCAGTATGTATCCCAATGGTAACAGGATGTAGTCTTAGATCAAATGATGAATCAACAGCAGTACATCAACCAACTTACAGATCCATGATTGGTAGTTTGCTTTATCTAACAGGTACCCAACCTGACATCATGCATGCAGTAGGAATAGTTGGAAGATTCCAAGATAATCCAAAGGAATCACACATTCAGGCAATCAAAAGGATTTTCAAATATATTCAAGGAACACAGAACTTTGGTTTATGGTATCCTAGAGATACAGATCTTACTCTTCATGCATATACAGATGCAGATTGGGCAGGAAGTGTTGATGATAGAAAAAGCACTAGTGGTGGTGCATTTTATATGGGTTCTAGGTTAGTGTCTTGGTTCAACAAGAAACAAAGTTCAATTGCATTATCTACAGCTGAAGAAAAATATGTGGCTGTTGAATCTTGCTGCACACAACTACTTTGGATGATGCAAAACTTGCAATAAATTTAGATCACATGTATTCCACCCATCTCCATTCTATGTGATAATACAAGTGCCATCAGTATTTCAAAGAATCCAGTCATGCACTCCAAGACCAAGCACATACCCATCAAATATCATTTTCTACGTGAACAAGTTCTTCAACAAAAGGTCAAATTGGAGTATGTTCCCTCCAAAGAATAGGTTGCTGATATATTCACTAAATCACTGCGTAGAGAGACTTTTGAATAACTCAGACAAAAGTTGGGAGTAGTTGCTGCATAATCCTGCTATTAAATCCTATTTTTCAGAGAAAGGTTGTTATACTTGAGTTTCATGAAGCGTAGTCATGTACATATGCGGGTTTCTGTGGGCACAGTCATGTATATGTTGGTTTGAGGAAAAGATGTGGGCCAAATTTAGAAAAAGGGGGTTTGATATGGTTCTGTCAATTATCTACTCTGTTTGACGATGGTTACAATTTGCTCATAACATGTGGAAATATATTGGTCCTCATAAAGTTGTTGATAACTTGATGTATATCAAATTGATGATGGTTCTCTGATATCTCTTACTGATATATGCAATAATCAGATCTGAAAATGAACATCTGACACAGGTTCAGGGGGAGCATATGCTTCTAATAATGCATTGTTGGCATTATCTTAGAAGATCTTGTTACAGATCTGCATAATTGTTTTGATTAAGGTGACACTTTTGATGAAGGTTGTTGATCTTGATGTTGCTGATGGTGCTGATCATATATAGTGTATGATAGTTTCTCATGACTATCATGGTCTTGTTGATGTCCTTATTATAAATGTCATGCATATCATTTAATGTAAAGGTCATGAAAAGACCCAATTTGTAACCCCACTATGCATGGGATGGATGATGTAATATTTATTGCTTTTGTAATGTATAAACAATTGGTATATCCCCACTTGGTTGGGTGGATAAGTCAAATTTGGTATATCCCCACTTGGTTGAGTGGATGAGTCAAATTTGGTATATCCCCACTTGGTTGGGTGGATGAGTCAAATTTGGTATATCCCCACTTGGTTGGGAGATGGATGTATGTATGAGTCATTGGTGATAGGAAGGTCATTGGTGATGTATGTATAGAGTCATGTTATTCTTTTAGAAAATATTTTTGCAGACCTTGCTTGTGCTCAAGGGGAGCATGGACTCAGTCATGGGAGCTCAATCAATATACTTGAGCATATCAAAGAATTCAGCATGTAATCAGGGGGAGCATGACCCTTTTCCCTTGATGTCAAAGGGGGAGAGTGACTTGGTGTTGTTGTTGCCATCAAGTCCAAAGGGGGAGATTGTTGGCATTATGATGCATGTGTTGTACTTGATGGCAACCCACTTGTAGCAGAACAACTCACTTGTATATGGTAACTAGATGAATCTATAGAAGAGATATCAGATGTGACAAAATGCATGACAGTGGTGTTTACAGATATGTAGGGCAGTTTTAAGGAATCAGTTCAGAAGGTAACTCACTCAGATGAAAGATCACAGTACAACATGACAACAACAAAGAATTATAGCTCAAACTACAAAAATGAAGAAAGAGAGGTATACGCAGGTTCACGTTGACCAAGCTGTGTATACATGCAGGCTAACAAAACAAAAAGAGTGTATAACGTACACATGCACTTTCATAGAAGGAAAAGTGCGTATACCTTGGAAAACTAAGCTTTTGGTCCGTGGTATTTGGTCCATGGTATTTTCATCCATGGTATTGGTCCAAGGTATTGACCCTAGGTATTTGGTCCAAGGTATTGGTCCTAAGTAGTTTTGGTCCATGGTATTGAGAAAGGCTTAAGAATATAAAAGGAGGAGAAGGTCATTAGGCCAAGTGTGCAAGTATCAAATATCTGATGAAGTGTGAGATCTAGTATGCAGGTTATTGGCTTATTGTACTATGCTTGATCTGAAACAGGGATGAACTTTTGTGGTTGATGGAGGATAAGATCTAATGATGAGATCTTAAGGCTTGAATTGAACTATCTTTATATGGTTTGATCATGTTTATTCTAGATCTATATATTGATGCATGTGTTGTTCTATAAATATTATGATCTGGGTATAACTAAAGTCTGGAATAGCTGCAGAATTATAAATTCATATTTGCAGATGTATACGCTTGTTGGATTTGAGAAAAGCACATATACACGCAGGTTTGACACATGGAACTAGCGTATACCTTATAAAATATGTTTCATATGTTTCTATTTACTGTTGTAGAATTCTGGGTTCTGGTTTGGGTTTTGGTTACTTCATTATGGTGATAGTATTCTAAATGATCAGATTGATGGGTTGTCAAAGTGATTGATTGATTCGGTTGTGGTCGGTTAAGAATGTGATTGTTTGATGCAGATGTATTTGATGATTGAATTACAGTTATGATGTTGTTGATGGATCCAGTCTGAAAATTTATGAAACATGGTCCTTGGAGGAAGAAAGAAGGTCATAGCCTTCTGTAGGTCGCAGCCTACGTACTAGTAAACATATCGGTGAGTACAAGAGTTAGGGGGTTGTAGCTCCTTTCCAGGAGAAGCTGGAGAACGAGAGAAGGCTGTAACCTTCTGCAGGTAGAAGCTTGCGTACCGGTATAAGTCTGCACCAATACAAAATTGTAAACAAATTTTCTTATTATTAAAAGAAGACATAGACAACATCAGCAGGTGATTTTCACCCACATTGGGTTTCCACCTTATATCTTGGTGTTCATGTGTGTTGCTTATGTGTAATTCTTTATTCTGCTTTTACTGCACTATCTAATAAATTTCTAATATACTGGTTAAAGTTCAATGCATGATAAATTGTGTAAACCAAAAGTTCTCTGCATATGCGTTGGTTGCCTTAAGTACAGTTGCGTATACATGCTAGTTCACTTAGCTGAAGTAGCATATACAAATCTATTTGAAAATTAAATTATTAATTTGATAATACTAATTCACCTCCCCTCTCGGTATTATTTCCAATAGATTATTGTGCCTTTGTTCAACTTCTTTGCATGTGTTTTGAAACACATTCAATAAATTTGTTGTGTGGGTTTTGGTGTTGGGTTTTGTGTAATTTGTGTAAATGGAAAAATACAGAGTTGTTGGAGTTTCTGTGATGTAATAGTGTGGTTTAGCCCATTAATCGATGTGTTAAGGGGATTGTTGTATAATTGTATGTCATTTAAGTTCAAAGGAGTCAGTAGTGAGGTTTTGTTGAAAATCCTCGGTTTTTCCATAGTAGTTACAATCATGAAATCTTCAAATCTTAGTTATCGGGGTTTTCTGCCGAATAGGTTCATTATTGTTTGAATTATGTAATAAGTACGAATCGAAAAAGAATGCTTAAGACTGTGTCTATACCTAAATAATTCAAAAGTAAGCTTGTCTTGCCCCATATTTTTTGAACATATCTATTTCACCTTCCCCTCTGAATATATAAGGTCCTCATTCAAATTTCCATGTTAGGGTTCATGATAGAATTACTGGTAAGATGGACGGGCCAATTACCAGGCTCGATGGCCTTAGCAAGATGGATATTACCCCAAAATATCTTCTCCCTTTGGTTATTCAGAAGAATCTCACATGGATTCCAGGAAAAAGAGCATATGGTTGGAAAAAGGCCCGTTTCCTTCTATGAGAGGTCAAGGTGTGTTAACTTCACATTATAGATGAGATTATACAATTTCTGTGTTTCCCCACCCACAGCCTTCTTCAATTACTACCTTAAAGCTGATTTACAACGGTTTGAAATATTAAACTTTGATTTTTGTTGTGATGCTCTATTTTTTTTTTTTCTATTTTGCACTGATGCTATGTGCTATGCACTGAATTGTGTTTTGTTTCTTTGTTTTTAATTTTAAGGAGCTATTTTGAACTATGCATGTGGATCTGAAAATTTCATACAATATTGTTTCATATAATATAGCATGTTAATCATCGTGGTTCATACAATAATGTTTCAATGTCTGTCAGAGCATGTGGGTCTGAAAATCTGGGTATTGTTTACTTAGTAAATATTTGATAATAGTGTATTACTTATCTATGTCATAATTATAATCTGTTTAGAACACTCATTAGCTCACATTGCTTATAGTTATTCTACTAAATGCAGGTTACTAGTTAAATACATGGTAATTATACTAGTTACATCTTACTTTCCAGTGCATCATGGAGTTAATATCACTCTTATGGATCTAAATTTATCTAATCACACTAGTCTGAGCATTTATAGAGGCATAATTATGTAGCAGCAAGTTGGATATGGTGAGGTATATCTCCTAGTGTGGTATATAGTGCCTTTGTTAGAACATATTGAATCCATAATTTGTGAATTTGTTTTAAGGTTTGTTTCAACACGTCTATTTCAAGACTTGGCTATATTAAGAGCATTGCCACACTAAGTAGATTTGGTTCTTTATTTACTGTCAATGGCGTAATTATTTGTAATGGTCACTGTGTAAGATAGTTTCTTTACCAATGGTATATTATTGCCATTGATTTATTTATTGTCAATGGCATAATTATTTGCGTAATTATCCTAAAAATAATCAAACAAAGAATAATGGCATCCCTCCCCTAATTTGCTAACTTATAATTCTTTGATTAATTATTTTTTATGTTTCTCATAAAGGCAATGCTCAATGTGTAAGATAGTTTATTTACCAATGGTATACTATTGCCATTGCTCAAGTGTTTAGATCAGGGCATGATTATCCTAGTCATACTAGTTGTAGTTGGATCTTCAAATTGAAATAAAAATAATTTTCAGATCATAAAGAAAACATAACCAAGTCTAATTCCATGGCCATTAAAATTTTGTATATAAGGAAATCATTATTTTCAAAACCACTTTATATCATAGGATTCACTACTTCCAATCAAGAGTAACTAAAATGTACTTGCCCAAAAAAGTTCAAATTCTTGAATTCAGTTGCTCTACCTTTCATCCTTGACCATCACAATGGCCATTAATACACATTCTCAAATGAAGAAAAAATCTCAACTAAATCAAGCAATAATGGAAAAAAACTAAGGAAAAGTGATGAGAAAATGTGAGAACACATAAGAAAAACTGGATGTAACTGTGTAGAAGAGAATGGTATTTTTATCATTTTCAATCCTCAATGCACTAGGCCTTCTCAAGGATGGTGATAAATATTTAAGGATTTAAAAACATCAAATGTTTCTAGAAAATTTCAAGAAAAATGTCAGTTATTTGCATTGCAACAAGTATATAAATGAATCCACCATACGATTGATGGTCACCAAATTTGGCAATGCAAATATCAATTAACTGCTCCAAATCTAATTCATTAGGTATTTTTGCATTGGTGTCCTCATGTGTCTTATATGCTTAAGAACAACATCTATGTAATATGAATTGGTCTTTAGTAGTGTAGCTTCTACTATGAAACCAATATGAAAGGTGTGCTCCATGGACATTGTTGACCCTTAAGAAACCAATTTCTAGGTTGTGGAGAAATTGTGCCGAAGGCATTAAAATTTATTATGCATGTCACTTATTTGTATAATGTGTCTTCATTTTGAGGAGTATGAAGAACATGATCTTAAACCCTTAATATATAGTTGATATGAAAGCCTCAAGATAGCATGTGGTGCTGGATGTAAATGCTGTGTGAAGAATACTTTGAGAAGTTAAAGGTAATATGTTGTGTTTAATAGAAACTATTAACTTTAACTCAGAAGAAATAGAGATAAAGAAGTTTCAAATATGGGAGCACTATTTTAAGGAAATTTAACTTTATTCACATAAGTAAACAGAGACCCACAACTTCATTACCATATTTAAAGAGAGGAAGAGACAAAATGACACATAATATAGAGATTACAAGTCATACTGATGAGCGCCAGTATTGCAGCAAGGATGCTACAACTCTTGGGCTACCAGATTTACTTAACAACCTGGGGTTTGTACAAACTTGGAGGTGACAGTGCTGTATGCACAAGTAAAAGTGAAGGTCTTGCTTGTTTTCATTTTTCATCCGATGAGAGACCCCAGGGGTTCCAAGGCAGACTTCTATAGATTCAGAAGAAGCTTGATTATTTGATGGAAGAAGAGAAAATATACTCTAAGAGAGCTACTCTTACTGCAGCAATGAAGAAAACAACATGTAATGCTAAATCACACCACATCTTTATTAACCAATTAAACAAATATGCTAAGCATAATTGCTAAATCAACACTAAAAAAATGTTACTATATAAGTTGTAGAAGTGAAGAGAATCAAACCATACTAGTATGTAAGAAAAAAGCTAAACTAAATCTGTTTTCACTTTTTTGGGTTTTCTAGGCAAAATCAAGTAGGAAAATTAATTGTTCTTGTGGATGTGACAGGTGAATGGAAGGTGATGGAGGATGGCTAGAAGGTTTATGGAGTGGTTGAATGGTGTGGAAGTGTCCTAGGAGGCTTTGCATGACTTCCTAGAGGTTTCCCATCAATTCGGCCTCAAAACATGCCATTTTAGGAAAAACTACAAGATGTACTAGAAACCTACAAGATGATCCTGTAGGAACTACAGGAAACCTACAAGATACAGCCGAGAGCTAATTGTGAGGTGTTGGAGGTGTTGGGAAGCTTGGGAAAGGTGTATGATGATTGGAATTGGGTGTTAGAAGGTCTAGGAGCACTCATGAGTCAATATCCAAGATAAGGGATGGCTAGATTTTCTCAAGGTAACTAGGGGAATTTCAATGAAAAATGATAAAAAAAACTAGTGTGAGTGTTGGTGGAACAAGAGATGGCTAAGGTGGATGAAGTGGAAGGTGGATATTGGTGATGAAGTTTGGGTCTCCTCCTAAAGTACATGCTTTGCTTAAAACATGTGTGCCTTCCAAGAACTATGCAACAAGATACATTTTCATAAACTAGAAAAGCATGAATCAATTGCCTATATTATGCATGAAGAAAGTTGCTGAAGGGGATGAAAGCATGGATGAGATCTTATTACAGAAATGAGATGGAAAAATATGACAATGACAACATGAACCAAATACTAAATCAAAGACAACAAGCTCCAAAGCTCATGCAAGAACTAGAAATCTGTGTTTTTGGGGCTGCTGAAGGGTCCCTTCCTCAAGTCATGGTCCCAGAGGGAGGAAGTGAGGCTAAGACACCTGTTGACAACCTTATGGTGATCCTTTTTCTCTTTGCTAACCTGCTACTTGAAAGAAGGCACAAATGGAAGAAAACTATCACACAACCAATCTAATATACACTACTGTAATGGAAATGCATCTACTAAGCAAATGAACAATTAAAATATGAATCTATACTAGCATACATGTACAATAAAGTGGAGCCTTAGCTGTTAGGGTTGGGCCCTAACCCAAGAGCTTCAGCCCTCTAAGTTAACTCAGTGCTGGCTCAAAACAACACTCATTCTTATTACCAAAACAATGGATTACATAAAAAGCTGTCACAAGTCTTGCAACTCGAAAATAGAGTAGAGTTTTACAATAAAAAATTTGAATCCTACTGAGGTCCTAGGCCTCTCTACTTATACATATAAAGTCTCCAATGACTTCCTTAAAATTAAGGAGGCTCAGCTCCCAAACTCGAGATAAACTGGTGCTTTGTCTTTCACTTTCTCGGCTTCCTTCTAGTCCTCATGATTTGGTTGTTTGCACTCCGAGCTGATGGAGGAATATTCGAATGGAGGGGTAGCAAATGAGGAAGATTTTCCTCCTGTAATTCATCTCCCTTGTCCCATTCAAGTTTTGACCATGGTGTTTGCCAAAATTTCTTGCTTTTATGCTTTAATCTTGCATTAAATGCACATTAGACAACAAAGAAAAATATCCAACTCTAACTCATCTCATAAACAAAATATAATCAAAAGTATGAAATAAGTTATGAGAATAGTTGGTTTCACTAATCTAGGAGGTGAATTAAGGCCCATATAATTACCCAATGATGAGACTCATTATCACCCCCTATTGAAAGTGTTGCTCATCCTCTGAGAAACTTAGTCAATATCCATATCCTTCATGGCTCTGGTAGCCTCTCTTACATCCCATGCCTTTGTTGTGGTCTCTTCCTCTTGTTCATAGAAGCCTGATTTCTTTTCTATTTCCTCCCATTGCCTCTTTTCTTATTCTTCTTTTTTCCCTTCTAGCATCCCTAAGAGTAGTGGTGGACCGTGTTTTAGGCCTATCCAATTGATCTTCAACCTTTGCATAAATTTCTTAGACATAGGTGTCCTATTGAGTGCCTCTCTTAACCTTTGAGGAAAGTGATATTCTCTTATATTCAAGCTATGTGGTAGTGTGTTCCATCTCCTTAGGCAAGCATGTATACTATCATATCCTAGTAGCCTAAACATATCCTCAAAATGTGAAATTTATTACTCTTGGGCAGCAAGATATCTAGGTACTAACTGAGGATCATTTGCAATCAAATTATGGGTACCGATGAGGGCCATAGGATTTGATTGTTTAGCTCTGATCAAAAGAGGTTCATTTTTCTCTTTGGCCAATATGCTTTTCATCTTTGAAGCTCTTGACTCCTCATGGTTCATCCATGATTCCAAAGCCATTAATTGTAGACCTCCTAGCTTGGCATTAGGGTCCCAAACATTCATGTCTGTGAGGGCCATGTTGTGCAAATAAAACTCAACCATTTTATCCCTATCCTCTAGTGTACTTTGATCACAAAGATCAATAAACTGCCTGTAGTCTTGGAATGGCATGGTTCCCCTCCGTGCTAATGTCTTAATCTGAAACTACAACCATTGTTCTTTGAGGAAAAGAGCAATATGATTTAGATGGCATCCTACATTGGATTGCCTCCAAGGAGAGTTTGACCATACATGCTAGTTGATTCTCTCTTTCCTACAGTTGTCCCCTTAGCCATGCATTTTCTCTCTCAAGTTGACTTCTCATTATTACTTCTCTGTCCCTTAAGCCACTTAGCTCTTTGCCCATTTCTTCAAGTTTCTCTTCCATGTGCCCAATGTCTTCCACCCCCTTTGATTTGGTGATTTGCATCAATCGTTTTGTTTTGGACCTCTCCTTCTCAAGTTCGAAAAACAATAGGATGGAAAATTTTTGAGGTATTACCCTCCCTCCTTCAATAAACCGATAATAGGAGTCCAGGTTAGGTCGGGGACTTGGTTCCTTTGTCTCTGGGTCTTCTTCTTTTTTTTCTTTGTGCTCCCCTACCTTGCTTTCCAATTTTTGTGCATCCTGTAGTTTCAACAAAGTATCCTGTAGGATTGTTTTTGCTTCCTGTAGGTTTTGCTGTGGATCCTTTAGGATTGTCTTACCCTTTGAGGAAGTTGATCTAGTATTAGTCCTCCTTACGTAGGTGATTGGTGACTTAGGGGAAGGCATTTTGTCTCTTTGTGCAGGGGAATCTTCAATCTCAATAGGAATTTTTGTTGATGTTTGTTGTTTCCCTTGTTTTATTCTTGTCCTCTTTTCTTGTTCTAAAATATAGTGGGGTTTGCCTCCTTGTTTTTCCTTTTCCCTTGAATTGGGTGTTGAGAGCAGTGAGGATCCTAATCAACCCATGGTGAGCCAATTGTTGGGAATTCCCTCCCTTCACTTTGTTGTTGGTTTTTATGAGTGATTACAACAAGAAATAGGGTATGTTGAGTCTGTGGTGTACTGGTGCTTCTACCCCAAATCTTAATTCTTCAAGGGTCCCGAAATGATAGCCATAAACAACACTATATCTAACCTCACATAAGATATATTTGATGAGTTGGTAGCCTACCTCACTCCATGGGTATGACAAACTGTCCCTCCTTACTCCATTTTTGTCCTCAATGGGTTCTTCACCTTCTAAAGGGAGTTTCCTTTTTTCCACTTGATTGTCTCTTTGTCTTCTTTTCTGCATGGAATTCCTAGGGGAAGTGTGGTGACCCTACTGATGAGCTCTGGGGTGAGATATAAAGTGAGGCCTCTTACTAAAATATTGGCATGGATTCTGCTGTGTGGAGTGATGGAGTGACCAAATTCTTGAGCCACCTCATCATCATACCCTGTGATTTTTTCGAAAAACCCCATCCAGTTGTGTCTTGTAAAGATTTCAAGCACCTGGGGGTGTTGTTGTACTCTCACAGTGTTTGTGGGCTCTCTCCTATTAAACCCTCCTATCATCTTGCTGGTGAAACTTGAGGAAAAAATTGGAGGGTTGACACAATTTTTTAAATGTAGGAGCAAAACAGAGTTGACTGTGTATGTAATTCACTAGTCACAGTTTCTAACTTCACTAGATTTTAGAGTATCTCTGGTTCATTTTCTTGCAAACGGGAGTGAAATTTTAGAGCCTACTGATGAGCCTCATCATTGGGTAATTATATGGGTCTTAATTCACCTCCTAGCCTAGTCAAACCAACTATTCTCACAACTTATTGCATACGTTTGATTATATTTTGTTTATGAGATGAGCTAGAGTTGGATATTTTGATTTGTGGTATAATGTGAATTTAATGCAGGATTAAAGGATAAAAGAAAGGAATTTTAGCAAAGAACTTAGTAAAAACTCAAATGGTACAAGCGAGAGGAATTATAGGAGGTAAATCCTGCTCATTTACTACCCCTCCATTCGGATATTCCTCCATCGGCTCGGAGTGAAAATAGCTAAATCATGATGACTAGAAGGCAGCCAAGCAAGTGAAAGAAAAAGCACCAATTTGTCTCAAGTTTGGGAGCCAAGCCTCCCTAATTTTAAGGAATTCGTTGGAGACTTCATATGTATAAGTAGAGAGGCCTAGGACCTCAGTAGGATTCAGATTTTTGATTGTAAAACTCTGCTCTATTTTTGAGTTGCAAGACTTGTGAATTTTTTGACGTAATCCATTGTTTTGATAATAAGAATCAGTTTTATTTTGAGCCAACATTGAGTTAGCTCAGATGGCTGAAGGTCTTGGGTTAGGGCCCAACCCTAGTAGCCAAGGCTCCTCTTTATTGTACGTGTATGTTAGCATAGATTCAAAGTTTGATTGTTCATTTGCTTAAGTAGCTGCATTTCCATTACAACAGTGTAGATTAGATTAGTTGTATGTTAGTTCACTTCCATTTGTGTCTTCTTTTAGTTAGCAGGTTAGTAAGGAGAAAAAGACACCACAAGGTTTTCAGCAGGTGCCTCGGCCTCACTTCCTCCCTTTGGGACCATGACTTGAGGAAGAGACCCTTCAGTAGCCCCAAAAACATAGATTTCTAGTTCTTGCATGAGATTTGGAGTTTGTTGTCTTGATTAAGCATTTGGTTCATTTCATTGTCATATTTTTCCATTACTCTATTTTTGCTATAAGATCTCACTCATGTTGTCATTTCCTTCAACACTTTCTTCATGCATAATATGGGAAATTGATTCATGCTTTTCTAGTTTATGAAGATGTATCTTGTTGCCTAATTCTTGAAAGACACACATGTTTTAAGAACTGCAGGTACTTTAGGAGGAGGTCTAGACTTCATCACCAACATCCATCTTCCACCTCATCAACCTTAACCATCTCTTTTTCCACGATCACCCTCACTAGTTTTTTTGTCCTTTTTCATTGACTCCTGAGTGTTCCTAGATCTTCTAACACCCTATACCACTCATCACACCTCTTTTCCCATCTTCCCAACACCTCACAATTAGCTCTCGAATGTATCCTATAGGTTTCCTGTAATTCCTATAGGATCATCTTGTAGGTGTCATGCGGAAAGAGTCAATTTTGCGGACAAAACTGACCTCCCTAGAAGCTAAGGCTTTCTAGTGACAAACAAAACAATCAAGCACTATCTTTCCCTAAATATGCATTTAAAATACAAGCAACCAGGTGTTTAAAGCATACCTTTAGTCCAACGTTGTTTGTAGCAGCCAAGCCTCTCCGATCCAGATGAGCTCCTCCTTCTCTTTGAAACCTGCATTCACTAACAAGAAAACGATTACATAGCACCTGAATAACTCATATAATAAAACATATTCATCATAAAGACCAAGGAGTATATGAAACAAATTATATATAACAACTTGTTGAGAAAAATGAACTTAATTGTATTAATTGGAAAACAAAAGAAACCATTACAACTAGTGCCTTGGTGTTGTGCAGGTCCCTCCCAGGGTCCAGCAAGAGTTTTCCTTTACTTTGATCAGCTCACCCACTTCTAAATGAAGCTAAGAAAGGATGGGAATCTCTCCTCTCAAGCTCTATAAGGGAGTCCTAATTTCAGCAACATCTACCCTTAGGAATGTTCAGCTTTCAACCCCCCCTCCCTCTGGCCCAATGCTTGTATTTATAATGCTTTGGAGGAAGTTAATCAGGTCCACCATCAATGGGATAAGCCCCTCTTTCAATGGGATAGCTCCCCTCTTGATGGGATAAGTTCCTCTTTCATAGGGATGCATGAACCATCTGGAGGCGCTCAATCCACGTCAAACCATCTTCTAGAATGCTCTAGATTCGACCACAAGTAACTTTTTTGAAGTAAAACTTGCACCTTTTGACCTTTACAGGAGTACGCACCCACCCCTTTACAGACAGAGCGTACAAGTACGTAGGTATTGTGAACTTTAGGTGCGTACATGCAGGTAAGGGTAAGAGAAACTGCGTAACCAAAGTTAATTGACTTTTTAAGGACTTTCTCTCTTTCTTGGAGTTTGACATGAGGAGCAGAGGTATAAGACTTGCCAAGGAGGACAGTATGACAGTTGATGGAGCCATACCGACTGTAAATAGTCATGGTGACAAATTTTAGTGTAACAGATTGCCCCCTAAAGTGCGAAGCCTGTAGTAGATCAGGGTTTCATATCATTTAGGAAGGGTGAAGCACTTTATCATTTCAAGGATTATCTTGTGGAGAGCCCAGTCGGAACCTGCAAATATTCAACACAAAATACATATATAAGATCATATCATCACTGAGGTAGGCATTCCCATACTCAGATTGAAAACTTTAACTAACAAACTAACTACTGCTCTGATATAGGAATGATTTCGCAGTACATCATAATCATAGACTCATGTAGACACAGTATGGACGCAACCATCTGTTTATGATTAGTCTACTGTATAATGAATACAAAACTCCTCGCAGCCTGGATGGTGGAAACTAGATCCAGGGTCTTCATTTCTACTTCCCGAAATAGTACGATTCTATCCATGCGAATAAATGAGTTGATGTCAAACATGGTAGAAACCACTTGATTACCAGTCGATGATGTAAACTGTTAACAAGTGTGAGAGAGACCACCAATGATGTCAATGGTTCTCAAAGTACCCAGTACAATCCATGAGATGTGAATGAATGTGTTGATGTCGAACATGTCACAGAATCCTTCGATCGAAATTCAATGATGTAAACTGTCGTCAAAGGCGAGAAACCTGCCATTGATGCATGCAGATTTCAAGGTACTGACGATTTCTAGGTCATCTTTCTAGATAATGTGCTGATGTCGATAGAAAGTGACCCGTTGCGGGCAAGCTCACAACACGAAATCATAAATCAAGTTGAAGAAATGTAGCTGTAAGGACTGACTCAGGGATGGTCAAGATGGATGACAGGTATTTTGCAGATGAATGGTTTATTTGGAGTGACCTCTTGAACACATAACGACACAACATATGGCTTGGTGACAATTGACCCAAAGTTAATACCCAGAAACCGACTGAAGATTTTCAATGTGGTTTGATCAACTGTTAGGCAAAGGATTTCCCAACCCAGGTGAATGAAAAAGTGTCGTGTTCAAGAGTGGTGATAAGGTTTTTCTGAGACAAAGGATAACAAATAGTCTCATTTTTCTCTCTTTATTTTTTACAAGCTTGAGGAGGATAACATATACTTGATTATAAGCTCATCCTTCGGATGAGTCCAACGTAGTTTAGATTCGAACCCTAAGAAGAAGTGGTCCGTTCCTATTTGTAATCGAACAGGTCCTTTACTGTGAAATTTTAATGAGTCCAGTATAGGAGAAACTCAGCGTTTTTCAATTTTAGAGAGTCTGAAAAAACTTAAGAAGACTCCAGGGTTGAACGTTTTCGTAAATTTGTGTCTCCCAAGCCCGAAAAAGTATAAAATAATACTTGAGAGAACCGCTTGATCTTTACGACCAAGGAGTACTTTCATGATTAGTGCCTCTGACCTGAAAAGTAAAAAGTGATCAAGGACACGTCGTTTTATTTCCAATATCGAATTTGAAACGACAAAAATCCGGCAATCTTTTCATGTTTTTACGGTCAGAAAAGGGCTATAAGAGGATCGTCTTTTAATTCCGTTTTAACGAGTGTAAAAGAAACGCTTAGCAATATTTTCATGTTTTAGGAGTCAGAAAAGGGCTTAAAGATGACTCTGATGTTTTTGTTTGTAAAAAATGACAATTTTCCCTGAAAATCCTTTATCCTGCACAAAAACCAACACATTACTCATACCTGTTTAAAGATAGATAAAAATACTTTGAAAAATACCTTTTCATGGTGAAAAATAAACAAATTTACCATTCATTTACCCAAAAAACCTATAAAAAGGGCTTTTACCAATTCATTTTTACCATTTTACTGTTGAGGAGAGAAAAAGGGCTTTTGGCAAGAAACTTCCCGTGGACATTGCGGAGAATCGAACTGTCGAAATCGAACGCCATCTCTTTCAGGTAATTTTGAACATCCTCCTCTTCATTTTCATCCATTTAGAATTTGTTTTTAGGCCCTAGATTTTATTTTTTGGAGGCTTTGGGGTTTCAAGATCCGCCTTTCGAGGTACGCAGATGCCACACTAGGGACCCGCGTACCCCGACATTTTCTCAGTTGGGAAAATGCCGGGCGTACGCACCTTGCCTTAAGGGAACCTGCATACGCACGCTCTGTTCCTAAAGGCGGGGTGCATACTCTGCGCAAAGGGTTTACAAACCCCAAATTCTCCAAATTGGACCAACAATTTTTTATTTCATGGATTTTAATGGATGTTTTCTGGTGTGTAGATTGTTCACCATGCTTGATTGGCGCGAGAGAGAGCACGAAGATGTTGATTTGGCCGCCATTAGTCATCAACCGTCCATTGATGCTTTGAAGGCATGCGACCTTTACAAATACTGGGCCATACCTGGCATGAGGGCCCAAGTGCGCTTTCTAGAGTGGCTGGTAGAAAGATGGAACGTTTAGGACCAGTTTTTTTACATTGGAGGGCACCAGCTCGAGATAGAGCCCTCAAATATCTACTTTCTCACTGGTTTGCCCAAGAGAGGCGAACACTTGGCTCTGTTCGGGACTAGGCCAGGTGGCCAGTCCATCGCTAGTCTCCAACTAGAGTGGTGTAACACTCAGACTCAGGAGAAGGGGATAGAGATCAAAACTATATCCCGCCCTGAACTTATGGTGATTGCTTTTACAGTTACCAGACTTTGCGGGGCTGCCACTTTACATATTGCGACTGGATCCCAGATGCGGATGGCGATTGATTGCTATCGAGGTACCATTTTCAACTGGTGTGATGCTGTGTTGGCCAATTTAAAGGGCCAACTGACTAGAGCCAAAAACGGAAAACTAAAGACTTTTGGGTATGGGCCTTTAGTTGTGAGTTTTGGCTTAGAGAGGGTTCCGATGCTGATCCCACAGCAGCTCACTGTTGGGGCTGGGCTTCCTCGAGAGCCCAAATTGATGCGATGGGTTACGGTTATGGCCCGTCATCCTGATGAGTGCACGGAGGTTGTCCAATTTACTCCGAAGTACTTTCACTGGTTAGAGGACCATGTCTTTTCTGTACAGGATTTTCCTTATGCCGGAGTTGATTTTCGCGGAGATCCGGACATGGTTCTTCCACCGGGAGAACAATGGGATGACACAGGTAATTCATTTTTCACAAGTTTTTAAATTATCTATTTTTGTTTTGTTTTTTATATCGTCTCAAAACTGATAGTAATAATTTTCAAAATGCAGATGTAGGCCCACGTCGTCCAGCCAATCTCCAGCCTTTCGAGAGGAGACTACCAGTTGCAGCGGCACCAGCTCCACAGGACGAGGCCACAGAGACCTTAGCAGAGTTGGAACAAGACCTAGAGCGTCTAACGGCAGATATACCAGAGACTACTATAGTCGCAGTCCCAGGACCTTTTGGAAGGTTCTTGTGTAGGGTAGCCCGTGGAGTGGTGTCATATAGAGAGCATCACCAGTGATTGGATGGTCGTTTTTGTAGACACATGTGACATTTTGGTTTTTTGTACTTATCATTTTTGCCGATCATAAGGCGTTTTTCAACCTATGATCGAAGACGATGTATTTTTTGACACACTCCTATCTATATATATATCATTATTACCGGCTTATCTGTTGAACATGTGTGATGAAATGTTTTTAAATTTACGTGTATGATTATTGCAAATGTCTATTTAACATTCGAGAAGCAATTGCATCTGCTAATGTATTTAAAGACCTTGGAATATGCTGATATTCAATGTAATCAAATTCACGTTCCAAGAGATGCACTCTCAAAAATAACCTTAATAACACTGGATTTCTAATGGCATACACTCTATTACGCTGTAATACAACGAGTTCAGAATCTAACCTCACTATCAAACTCCGAATCCCAAATGAAATAGATTCAGAAAATAATTCAATCACTGCACTGTATTCGGCAATGTTGTTTGTTGTTTGACCGAGGCTCACCCCATGCATAGAAACTAACTCGTCAGAGGGCGAATAGATAACCCAAGCTGCGGAAGAGATATTCCGTGTACTACGACAAGCACCATCAGCGAATCCAATGTATGTTTGGAGAGGCATCGACATCTGCAATATCAAGAGTAAAACCAAGATAAGCCAGAATAACGACGAAAAACACACTCTCTAAGCTAAGCACACTGTCTAAACTAACAAACACACCAGCTAGAAAGAAAAACCTAACCTAACTAAAAATTCTCCATACCCATCATTTAAGCATAATACCTCTTTAGGTAAAGTCCATTCCTGGGTTTACCCAAAGAGTCCCCGTCAAAGTCTACCAGCTCATAGGCCCCTTTTGCTAGCTTTCGCTTGACAATATAGGGCCCATGCCACATAGGAACGAATTTTCCAGCACCTAATTTATCGTTAGCTTGATCATATAATAACACTAGGTCTCCTTCCGAAAAATTTCGAGGGGTCACATTGCGATCATACTGAGCTTTCATACGTTTTGCGTGAGTCTCGATCGTCAATGCAGCATCACGTCGAGTCTCATCTAATTGAGCTAAGTATAATAAACGCTTTTCCTCTTCGGAAGTAGCTGGAAGTAACTCGATGGCCATTTGCAGTGACAGGATTTCGCATTCAATGGGCAGCACAGCTTCCAAACCATAAACTAGTTGGAAAGGAGTGAACCCTGTTGATGTTTTCACTGAGGTTCGGTACGCCCAAAGCGCTGAAAATAACATGTTGTGTGAATTTGACCGATGAATACCAATGATTCGTCGAATCATGATAACTAAAACTTTGTTGATGGACTCAACCAGACCATTTGCTTGTGGATAATAAGGAGTTGAGTTATCGTGACGCAAACCAAGCTGGCCTGTAAGTGTTGTCATCATGATGTTTCGAAAATGGAGCCCATGGTCAGTGATTATCGCTTGTGGGACACCAAATCTAGCAATAATGTGATTGAACACGAAAATTGTAGCTGTCTTGCCGTCTGCCTCGAATGTAGGCATCGCCTCGGCCCACTTAGTAAAATAATCTACCGCAAGGATGATATACGCATGCCCCCCGACCGAGTGAGGGTTACATGTAATAAAGTCGATACCCCATTTGGCGAAATGACCAACGACAATTATAGGATGGAGAGGAGAAGGTGGAGCGCGCATATTTCGATCAAACACTTGACAGTTGTGGCATTTACGGACCGCAGTAATACAATCTTTAAACAAGGACGGCCAGAAGTAGCCAGCGCGCAATATCTTTTGGGCTGTGGCATACCTAGACATATGACCGCCACACACTCCAGAGTGATAGTGATTCAGAACCCTTTCAGCTTCTTCGTGAGTTAAGCAACGTCGAAAAACCAAGTCCGCCCCATGGCGATAAAGAGTATCTCCAATAATTTTGTACTGTTGGGACTGGAATCGAATTTTCTGACGTTCCGACTTTGAAACTTCAGGCCGAAAGGATTGGGTCTGGAGATAGACGATGATATCCCCATACCACGGATCTAAAGTGCTGATTAGAAACAAAGATTCGTCTACGATGGGCTCCTCTACCACAGTTTCCGTGTCAGCACGCGGGAAGTCACACATTAACTCTGCAAAAACTAAAGATTTCTTAGACTTAGATTTTTCAAACTCCAAGTCGAACTCTTGCAGGATAACGATCCATTTAGAGTACTTGCCCCCTAGCAATTGTTTAGTCAAAATGTAGATCATAGGGTTGCAATCCAAAATGACTGTAGTTTTACGGAGTAAAATGTAGTGACGAAAACGTTGGACAGCTTGAACAGCTGCCAATGCCAATTTCTCCACATGTGAGTATTTCTCCACGTGGGGTTTAACGTCCGACTAAGGTAATATATCACATGTTCCGTTCCGAATTCGTCTTCCTAAACTAAGACCATCCCGATGGTGGAATGGGCGGCGGCGAGGTACAAAAAGTAATCCAGGTTGTAGTTGGGAGGATGCAGCAACGATGCATGGGTCAACGCGTGCTTGAGTGCATCAAAAGATTTCTGAGCTATCTCATCCCAAGAGAATTGAGCGTTCTATTTCAACAATCGGGTAAAACCATTTGTAACCTCGGCGCAGTTATGAATGAATCGTCGTAAAAAGTTTGCTTTCCCCTGCAAACTTTGGAGTTGGCGAAGACTCGAAGGAGGAGGCAATTTTATGATAGCTTCTACCTTCGAGGGATCGACGCGAATGCCGGCTTTCGAAACTACAAATCCCAGCAATCGTCCCACTTCTATACAGAAGACACATTTGTGTGGGTTCAACCGAATTCGATAATGCCTACACCTCATGAAAATTTCTCGTAAATGGACAAGGTGGTTAGCTCGATGTAATGAATGAGTGGGCAAATCATCGAGATACGGTTGCACAATGTGTTTGATGTTATGAAACGCATAAGACATCACCCTTTGAAAAGTTGCTCCAGCATTTTTAAGCCCAAAAGGTAATTTGCAATAAATAAATGTCCCCCATGGACAAATGAAAGCCGTTTTCGGTTGATCAGCAGGTAGAATATTGATTTGATTGTAACCGGAAAAACCGTCCATAAAGGAAAATATTTCACTGCCGACACAATCATCAATTATTTGATCGATATAGGGTTTTGGGTAGTTGTCCTTTGGACAAGCTCGATTAATGTCCCTATAGTCGATGCATATTCTTATTGTTCCCTGTTTGTTGTTAACCGGAACAATATTCGATACCCGATCTGTTAACAGGATCGGATAAATGAAACCTGCTTTCAACAGCTTCTCAACTTCTGCTTTAATTGCAACTGCTTTTCGTGGGTGAATCTGATCCAAACGTTGCCAGACGGGTTTAGCGTCCAGGTAAGTCTTGATCTCATGGACAACAATCGCAGGATCAATTCCTGGCATTTCCTCATAGGACCAGGCAAACACATCGCGGAATTCTTGAAATAGGGCCTTGTATGTCTGAATTTCGTCATCTGAACACGAGGCACCTATATGAATGTGCTCAACAATTCCGGGCTTGACTGAAATGTCAATGGGAATAGTTCGAGAGATGTTTCCCAAATTCAGCTCTAAATCAGGATGTTTCATTGGATTCTGAGCTTCTTTGACATATTCAGCTGTAAAGATTGATGAGAAATCATTTTCAAAACGATCATTCTCAGGTAAAAACGAAGATCTGTGATGGAGATCTTCCCATGGTAAATCGTCTACACACAGGACTTCACGAAGTTGCTCGTCAGATGACACAACTTCGGGAAACGCTATTAACTCCAAGGTTGACGTGAAAAGTGATTCCTCACGGACCACATTCATTTGGTCGATTTTGGTTGAATGTGGGTCGGTAAAAGACTTCACGGCTTCATAGGCAATTTCATATGGACTCAAAGGCATAGCATCACCAAATGAGTCTATCTCAGATTTAGAAGGAACGATCCAAGGATCGTTATAAACAATGGTGTCTGATGTAATCATATGAATGGATGAAAATGAAGACAATGCGTTGATTGGAGGAAAAGGAAAAGTTCCCAGTAAACCGGCATCATTAACTAATCCTACTCCAACATCCTTATAAGGGATAGTCGTTTTACCAACATGCTGAATACTCTCTGAAGAGGCTGGGTCGGATGAAACATAAGCCAACTGGTCTATTGTTACAATCTTGCCATTATGTGGAAACTTTATTACTCGGAAGACTGATGAAACGACCGCTGACATAGCGTAAGACCAACTTTGACCCAAGAGAAGTTTGTAGTCTAGAGGGGCATCAACCACCTCCACATCTAGACTAACGGTTTTTCCTTCAACCGCTATAGGAAAATCCTGAAGAATTCCAAAAGGATGAAACCCATGGCCATCAAAGGCCTTAAGAATTTTCGGGGATTGATTCAGTGAAGGAGAACCAAGCGATCTCCAACACTGTGTCGACATAATACACGTGGAAGCTCCCTCATCAATTACAGTCCGATGAATAGGCCTGTTTTTGACTATCACTGGGATCTGGAAAGCCATTTGATGAGGTAAACGCGGTGTACTATTTTCTAGATCAAAGATTATTAGGTTCGGGTCCTGAACATCAACAGCTCCTATAGCCGACAAAAGTAATTTGCGTTGTGCTGGGCATGATTGCAGCACTTCCAAAGCCGACATTGTTGAGGGTGAAACAGCTAAGTCCTCAACAATGTTATAATTCTGAGCTACTCTCGCATGTGGATTGAAAGCAGACTTTCGAAGTATACCCTTGGCGGGCGGTTTGATTACTAAGTCCGGGTTAAGTTCCTCGATCTGTAGTGGATCGGAACCAAGAGCTGAGGTTGATGGATTAGAATGAGAAGATTCTGCTTCTTTGCCATCAATAGGACTTTTACTACCATAATCTTGCGATCGAGTCGCAATCCTTACATGAGACATCATCAATATGGGTTCTTCACTGGCACTCGAGGAAGAACCTATCATCTTACTCTCCTGTTTTGGAAATGGATCTTTGAAAACAGTAGGAGTTGGGGAACCTTTGACGATTTTCACAACCTCTGCCCGATGAGGGAAATCTCTTGTAAAATGATCCTCTTCACAAATAAGACAAGGATAACGAGGTTTGCGCTTTTTGTCATTGGTTTCTGACTTTTCAGTTTTCTCCTTTGGAGTTTTGTCTGCTTTATTCTTCTTCTTACCTTTGTTTTTCCCACCGGATTTTGATTTAGCTGTAGATGACTCTACAGCGTGAATATCAGTGGAAACATCAGCAGAAGAATCTCCTGTCGGGGAGTCTGGTAAGGTTATAATAGGAGAAGAATTCTTTGAAGACTTCTTCTTACTTTTAGTGTTCACCGTACCAATCATACCATTAGCGGCATGAGACCCCGAAGGAGCAGCAACGATTTGATTTGACTTAGGAAGATCTGGGATCTTTTCATGTAATGTACCTGACTGAGTATAAAATAAGTCAAGGTACTATGCTTGAGCAATCACTTGCTCCTAAGTAACTACTCCGGCCTTAGCTACGTCTTCAGTAATCTTCTGTAATAATGATTTAACAAACCATTCAGCTAAGATTTGGTCCGGGATAAAAACTTTCACTAACCGCCTTCGACGTCTCCATTCATGAATATGATCAGAAATATATGTGGATGTCGATTGTTTTAATGAAGTTAGTAACTCCGTGCCATTATCATATCTGACCGGCAACTGAAAATGAGTTAAAAACAAGGTAGCTAACTGGCTAAAATTATAAAAAGAGGCCCGTGGTAACTCAATGTACCACTTGGCCACGAGACCAATGAGAGTACGTTGGAAAAGACGTAAGCGGATCGAATCATCCGATATGGAATTAGAGGCACACCAGAGGTGGTAAGTCATCACATGATTCGACGGGTCCTCTCCAGACTTACCTTCGAACTTGGGAATGTCACTGGGCAACTTGTTTGGCATTGGCGGCCAAAATGGAAGATAATTTATTGGATCGTTCGTTAGGTGCCGAAAGTCTGGTAAATCCAAAGTTGCAATAAACGGTAACTGCCGATTAGGATCCCTAAAACTCTGGGTCACGAGACCAGTCCCAGGAGGAGGATATCCAGGATAACTAGGAATCAGAATTGTGTTCGGGATATTGTATCCTCCCGGAAAACCAGGATTAACCGGACCATACTAGGGTTGATGTGATTGTTGATAAGTGTACCCAGGATACGGTTGATACTGGTAAACTGGCTGCTGGACAACAGGACCGTATTGGTACTGTCCCTGGTACGGTTGATAAGTGAATTGTGGTTGACTAGTAACAACCATACTTAAACCAGGTTTGTTGTGGGGAAAAATGCCTATGCAGGACGATCCTATCCACCTAAGGTGTGACAGTGCCTTAGCAACAAACGAGTACAGCGATTCTGGTTTCTTCCTTTATGAAATGTGAAAGAAGAGAGATCAATAGACTTACCGGTGTCTTCCGTTTGTCCCTCGATCCGGTCTCTCTTCTCTTTGGGTGTTCACAGCTACTTTCCTTCATGCTTATCCAACTTCAACTTCCTGCAAGATCACAAGAGAACAGCTACTTGCGACAAGAGAACAACTACTTGAGACAAGAGAAGAACACTACACAAAGATAGATGTTCACATTCATCACTAGTTTAGGATTAGAAATAAATCAAATACACTAATACATTCATACATCAAAATACATCAGCATATAGGAGAAACCAAGATAGCTTTATTGATGAATAACAAGGTTTAGGAAGAGATACAACCCAGAGGGCTCCAATCCAGCATCTCCTTCCCAGCAAATGGAATTCCTATCTTCAGCCCCTTCAAAGCATTAAGCACCCAATGATTTCAGTCTCAAACCAACAACAATTCTTTGCAATAACAAAATTCCAGCCTCTAGATCTCATGGAGGAGAGATCCATATATAGATGTTTGGAGAGAGGATGAGTCAGCTTGAGATCTGACTAGTGTCCTCTCCCTCTGTCAGTTCTTGAGTCCACTTGGAGGTTCTTGCTTCCACTTGGAGATTTGGAACCTCTTACTCATCACCAGTCGAATTCCCTGAGGCAAGTGTCATTTTGGAAGCTTCCTGGGTTTTGACACCTTGAGAAATGAGCCTGCCACTTGTCCATTCTCGTTCAGCGCAGGTAGCTAGTGTTCCAGTTGACATTCAACGTAGGTAGCCAGTGTTGGCTTTGACATTCAGCGCAAACAGCCAGTGTAGCCACTGAAATGATCCTGAATTGACTTGTTTTTGAGCAGTTTCTGGTGGAGAACTTCTTTGAATTGTTGTGGTTTGTTAGCCTTGTTCCTCTAGGGGTAGGAACAACATGTTTCGAGACTTTGGATCCCTTAGATTATGGACATTTCATGCTCAATGTTGTAAGGCACAAAAATGTCTATAACAGTTGCCCCCTAAAGTATGAGGCTGTTTATCGGGCGAAATGCTTTATCAAGGGATCCGAAGTTCATCCAATGATGGGAGGAGACCTGTAATAAGATACAATACAATACGTTATCTTTCATACTGCTTTCATGATCTAGCTGAGGCGGGCATTCCCATGCTCAGCTTTATAAATTCATTTTTCTGTACATAGAACAGACAATCGTCTGGTGGTAGACTGATAATTTTGATGAAATTATCATCCTTTGAGTAGGATGATTATCTGCTGCAATGATGTACATGTCAATGTCTTTATCTTTCCTGAATATATATCGCAGCCCGGATGGATGAAACTAGATCCGGGGTCTTCAAACGCGTTCGATCTTCACTCTAAGTACAAGTCGATCCATGTGAGAAATGTTCTGAAATCGAACATGGAAAGACATCGCTTGATTACCGGTCAATGATGTAAATTGTTAACAAGCGCGAGAGGAATCACCAATAATGATAATGACCCTCAAGGTACTGCAGTACAATTCACGTGGTGTGAATAAAGGACTTGGCGTCAAACACCACGCAAAATCTTTCGGTCGAAGGTCATTGATGTATACCTGTCGCCGGAAGTGAGAAACTTGCCATTGTGGCATGCAAGCTTCAAAGTACTGAGGGGGTTGTTCCTAGATCAACTTCTTGGATAATGAGCTGATGTCGACAAGAAGCGATCCGTCACAGGAGGGCCTTAATGAATCCCACATCAGTGACACGGAACGGAGCTAATGATTTTAATGGAGGTGAAAACAATCTGTGACATATGATTCAGGGTGGCGGTCATGAAAGGATGAAGGATAATGTATGGCAGTGGATGGGACACGGTTGACTTTTTCTGAACGACTTCTCTTGAACATATGGCGACACTGATACGATGGATCGGTAGCATTACCCCAAATATGGATGGTATGGCGAGACCATGGATGTGACCGGTGAATGAAACAACCCAACCCGAATGTGGTACGGAGGAAAAGTGTCATGTTCAAGAGCGACTTGCTACCATCAAAGTTTTCTTTAGTTTCTCCCAATTTTTCCCCAATCATTGCTGACCAGTACCTCTTTATTTTTGTCAAACTTGAGGAGGATAACATATGATTTTTCTATAACCTGCCCTTCGGGCAAGCCCATCGCTATGTTTTAATGAGCCTAGCGATAGGGAAACTCGTTCTCGTCTAAAGACAAGTTTGTCACTATTTAATGATTTTAACGAGTCTAACGACAAGGATAACTCGGTCCTTTTCATTTTTAGAGAGTCTGAAAAGGTACATAAAGTCAACTCCAAAATTCCTTTTTCATCATCTAATCCCTTAAGTCCGAAAAAGTATAAAACAATACAAAAGGGATGAGTTTTCGATAGTTTTAACGAGCCGAATAAAACAAGCGCTCGATCTTTTTGTGCAATAATCCCTCAGGTCCAAAAAGATTAAAATCTAGAGGAGGGATAACTCTTCCTGTCACTTTAACGAGCTGGAAGGCCAAGGACTCAGCAATCTTTTCATATTTTACGAGTCAGTTGAAAAGAGCTTAAAGAAGACTCATCTTTTGAGGAACGAGTGATAAACAGGGTTAGAAATTGATTCCAGGTTCAGGTTGGAATTTTCCAATCATAGCAGTGTCACAAGGATGGCTAGGTGAAATCACTCTTCGCAGCTGTTCCTCAAAATGGGTAAACAAACATATGGAGGTGAATGATCGGCCAATGGAAAAGTGGAGGTGGCGGTGCAGACACGACCAAGGCTTTAATCGCTGATGATATTACATTCACAGTGGTTGTTTACCGGGATAGTTCATTTTTTAACGAGCTTAAACACGGGTGGAAACATTTGCTCGATTTTACGTTTATTTTTTAACGAGCATGAATTATGTGCTAAAACTGCTCAGATCTTGCGTTTATTTTTCAACGAGCATGAACTTTGTGCTAAAATTGCTCGATTACCCAGTCATAAGATAAGAGTGTCTCATGTAAGATTCCATTTTTTATGGAGCTTGCGCCTTACCAAAGCTATGCCCCGCATCCTTTCTTTATGCAAGTTAGGAAAACGGCTAATCCAAAAAGACAGGTAAATAACCGCTCTTTTCTTGCACTCCAAAAGGTTTTCATGCCCCCAGGTATAAAGTATGATTTCAAGGTTACCCCTCAATTTGCAGATAAAACATTTTTTTTACCGGGAGAGGCCTACCTCTTTCAGGCTACCCAAAGATTGTCCTGTTATTCTTTCAACAAAACACTTCTTCTGCGATGTCTACCGAGATAAACAAAGGTGAGTGACGAGACCCGCCCTCTCACATAACTTTGACAAGAGAATCTTATTCCAGAACAACCCCTCTTCCAACCACGGACGGGGTACGGACTAGTCATATTCTCTCGCGGAAACCTACCCTATACCCAAAGTTTTCCTGCCGAAGCAGACCAGGACGCATGCCCCCTGGGTTCCAGTCATATCCTCCCAGATTACTCGCGCTCATTACGAGGACGGACCGTGTGTTGAGACACTTCTTGCGTGAATAGACCATTTAGGGATGGTACATGACTATTTGTGATGCGTGATCCGGGAAATGAAAGTTGGTCCACGAGCTTGACCACTCTTCCTCCATGCGGAAAACACATTACTCTAAAGAGTGAGGAGACTATAGCTCCCATGCAATATATATAGTCTCATCCAAGGAGTAGGTTATAATCCAAGGGTCCTTGAATGACCATCACGTTCATTTGAATGGTCTTCCCTTTCAATGTTATGGGCACATTGGGGAGGATCCCTAAAGGTCGACTGGTTCCTTTATCAAAGCCTGATAGAATTCTCATTTCAGGCAAAATCGCTGGTGAACCAAGCAATTTCCAAGCAATAGAGGAAAGGATACTCACAGATGCCCCCTCATCAATGATAGTGCCAACCATTACCATTTTGTATATTTGAATGATAATTCTGAATGGTATGCTTGCTGGCAACCGAGGTCTGCCTAGTTGGTTCCAGTCAAAGGATACAACCAGGTTGCTTGGTGGTGGGACCGAATAAACGACCGGATATCGCTCTGACGAACTTCCTTCCTGCGATAAAGGAATGGGGGCATTGCCCCCTTGTTCATCAGAGTCAGTGTTGATGAAGAGAATTTGGACGGTGTCGTCTTTATTCTCCTCTGGGATGGTATCATTCGAAGATAGAGCCTCTGAAGGCAAAACCAGGTCAACTGCTGTCTCAACCTTTTGACTTTCGTCAGGGATGGATCCAGATGGTTCATCTTCAATGATAGGTGCTTCGGCTGACCACCTGGGCGGGTCAGTCGGGTTCTCAACTAGTGAAGGACTTGGCAGGAGTTTTTGATATCCAAGAGGAAGTTGCGCTCGTAAAATCGGGCGATCTTCCAGAACTCTTTTAGCCTCGTCTAAGAAGGGACAACGGTGGATGGCATGATCGCCTTCACACAGTTTGCAGGGAAATCTAGATTTCCCTCTCTGTCCTAGGACTTCACTTTCACTAGTCGACGCTGAGCAGTCAACATGGCTATCAGAGGTTGATGCTACCGAATTGTGCAAATGGGGAGACCAGTCCCTTAGTATCCGAGGGATGCAGGGATAATCTCTGTGGAAGTGGTCTCCCTTGCATATGACACATGGCGATTTAGGCCTGGTCAGTGTTGTGTGTGGATTTTTGTCAGACGACACTTGTTTGCCCCCAGTCGCCTTTGGCTCCTTCTTCTTCTTCTCTTTCTTCTTCTTTTCCTTCTTCTCCTTAGGAACCTGGTTTTTGGTTTTACCAGTTCCGTCAAGCGAAGAGGAAGGAGGAGAGGAAGATGAAGTAGAAGGCTAGTTGGCAACTCTGGTCTGGTCTAACTGTTGACTCGACTGTTCAGGAATGGTGGTGTTCTGAACGACATTGGTTGAAAAGAGCCAGACTGGCAGGCCAATTGTCAGTCCTGGAAGCGACAATGTGGCCATGTGGGGCGCACCAACATCTCCCCAAGAGGAGAAGGGACTAGGATTTCCACCAAGGGGAATTCCTTGGTTGGTGTGCTCCATTTTTTCAACCTAAAGATCAACGCAGGAATTAAAGGGTGATTGTTCTATTTAAAACAAATTTTAACGACGCTTTAGACACAACTTGCTTTTTCAATTTTAAAGAGTCGAGAAAAAGCTAAAGATGACTCTAGTCTCCTTCGATGTTTTAACGAGCCCGAAGTGACAAATGCTCGGATGGACTTTTTCCATTATAGAGTCTAAAAAAGGCCAAAAGGAACTGCTCTAGAGTTCTAGGCAGAGGGTGTGCCAAACTTTTCGCAAAACCGCAAAATACTTTTTAGGGTACGGGCGGTCGATCTTCCTGAATGCTGTGTTCCGTGCATTGCAATCAGTAGGGCGGCCGACACGGCTTCCTAAGGATAAAGGTTTTATGCCTATAGGGGTCTCCCAATATATACGTGACGGTACGTGGGAGCACAATCCGTACTGGCGCTATCGTCCCTCAGGAGGAATCACCCACCATCCACGAGATCGACAGTCACCAGGCTTAACGACGCTGGAACACGTCTCTAGCCTAGACCTCTATGTTGTGCGTTATGTTACAAAGCGTTGTTAAGTTCATTCAATTTATTTTAGGTTTATCTTTTTAGAAGTTTTCCTTTCAAGGTTCACCACGAGATGTATGATACAAATTCCTAAATGCAGTCTAAAGATGATAAGCAAGCTTTATATCTTTTCAACTTTGAAAATCCTAGCTACTAAGGGAAAATAAAGACACCATCTTTTCTCAAAGAGCAATCAGCACACTCTAATGCACTTTTCCTAAATCAATCATGCAAACTATCAAATGCAAATGCACGATGCAGGTGTTTGTTTTCCGCTTTCTTAGTATTGATGCCTACAAAGAAAGCTTTTTGTACAACTTTGAATTTGCTTTTAAATGATCAATACAAACAAGTTTACTTTTTCGAAATCAGAGAGGGTAGAAGAGATTACAACACTTAACGATTTTCGAAATAAAGACTTGTTTCGACACTTAAAAGAGACAAATTCAAACCAATAAGCAAAAGTAAATGTATAATCAATCTGCAAACAGCCAATGAACTCTCTTCTAAGATCACAATCAACAGATCTGAATCAAGGGCTTCAAGATGACTATTTCACTCATGCAAAGGAAAAATGTAAATGATGCCACAAACACATAAAAACACTCACAGTCTTTTTGTACAAAAGGAGGCAGAATCTAAGAAAAGAAAAGGAGTTATCAGACTGGTACCTATGCGGGTTACAGGCTGCAAAAATCAGAGATCAAAACAAGGCAAAACAGAGCAGAGAACCCCAGCTGCACAAGGACAAACTGGTTCAGCGCAACCTCAACACAAGGGTTTTGACATTCAGTGCAGGTAGCCTTCACGGAACCTGCGTTGAAATGCAGAATCCCTTCACTGGGTCTGCTCTGAAGGAGAAACTCTCATTTCCCTCAGGTTCTGGGTCACAGATTGCTATTTAATTCACTGTTTTAGGCCAAATAAAAGCAACAAGCAAGGTGTAATCAAAGGGATGCTTTGAAAGGCTACTAAGATCTATCACAAGGATCATCAAATCATTTGTGAATCCATTGTTAAGATCATAGACAAGTCCAGTAATTGGATCAAAGCAGCAACTGTCTACTTTGCATCCGGGAAAGATGCAGTTCGATTGTTGCTCTCAAGTCTATGAAACAAACAATGATAGAAACACAAATAAAATGACTAAACAGATCTCCCCGGCGGAGTCGCCAATTTGTTGTGGGGAAAAATGCCTATGCAGGACGATCCTATCCACCTAAGGTGTGACATTGCCTTAGCAACAAACGAGTACAACTATTCTGGTTTCTTCCTTTATGAAATGTGAAAGAAGAGAGATCAATAGACTTACCGATGTCTTCCATTTGTCCCTCGATCCGGTCTCTCTTCTCTTTGGGTGTTCACAGCTACTTGCCTTCTTGCTTATCCAGCTTCAACTTCCTGCAAGATCATAAGAGAACATCTACTTGCGACAAGAGAACAGCTACTTGAGACAAGAGAAGAACACTACACAAAGACAGATGTTCACATTTAGGATTAGAAATAAACCAAATACACTAATACATTCATACATCAAAATACATCAGCATATAGGAGAAACCAAGATAGCTTTATTGATGAATAACAAGGTTCAGGAAGAGATACAACCCAGAGGGCTCCAATCCAGCATCTCCTTCCCAGCAAATGGAATTCCTATCTTCAGCCCCTTCAAAGCATTAAGCACCCAATGATTCCAGTCTCAAACCAACAGCAATTCTTTGCAATAACAAAATTCCAGCCTCTAGATCTCATGGAGGTGAGATCCATATATAGATGTTTGGAGAGAGGATGAGTCAGCTTGAGATCTGACTAGTGTCCTCTCCCTCTGTCAGTTCTTGAGTCCACTTGGAGGTTCTTGCTTCCACTTGGAGATTTGGAACCTCTTACTCATCACCAGTCGAATTCCCTGAGGCAAGTGTCATTTTGGAAGCTTCCTGGGTTTTGACACCTTGAGAAATGAGCCTGCCACTTGTCCATTCTCGTTCAGCGCAGATAGCTAGTGTTCCAGTTGACATTCAATGTAGGTAGCCAGTGTTGGCTTTGACATTCAGCGCAAACAACCAGTGTAGCCACTGAAATGATCCTGAATTGACTTGTTTTTGAGCAGTTTCTGGTGGAGAACTTCTGTGAATTGCTGTGGTTTGTTAGCCTTGTTCCTCTAGGGGTAGGAACAGCATGTTTAGGGACTTTGGATCCCTTAGATTATGGACATTTCATGCTCAACGCTGTAAGGCACAAAAATGTCTATAACAAGGTTGTCCTACAGGCATCTGAACCGTAGTTTGAATCGTGGATCTAGACGATGGTAAAGATGTCTGAGGAGTAGTTACAGAGACAGTAGAAACCAGAGCTGTCGATACTCCAGAAGTAGGTGGGGTAGATTGAACAGATGTTGCGGTAGTTGCAGCAGTCATTTGAGATGGAGTACTAGGTGCAATAGGCCCAGAGTGAGAAACTACCGAAGGTACAAAAGTTTGAACATTAGACTGGACTGCTTGCTGGGGTGAACTAGAAACTAAGGGTTGTCCAGTTTGAGATGACAACTGTACACTTGGCTGCAATACTTGTTGAATTTGCAATGGATCCCACACTATGTTCATTCCGGGGTATTGACCCATATCAGGTTTAGGATATTGAGATCCATAACCAGATTGAGGGTAGGATTGATAATTGAAAGGTACATTTCCCGTACCTTGAACATAAGATTGACCTTGGGGTGGTTGGAAACCTTGACTCGAGTACTGACCTTAGGGTGGATACCCTTGACGTAGGTACTGATACTGGGGTTGACCTTGAGGTATAAATTGATACTAAGGTTGACCTTGGGGTACATATTGAGGCTGGGGTTGACCTTGAGGAATGTATTGCACCACGGGTACATACTGTCCTTGAGGTTGCACCCCAGACACAATTTGTGTACCTTGAGGTTGCCCCCCGGGCGTTAATTGAGGCTTCCCCCTAGGCGGTAACTGGCCACCTTGAGGTTGAGAACTGGGAATTGAACCTGACATCATATAAATGTCTCCTACGCTCAACTGTTTATTACCATTGTTTCCAGTTAATAACCCATGTTCAATGGGTTGAGGAGATGCTCCCGCAAAAGTACCAGAAAGTGACCGATACCCAGAGGGAACAGAAGGACCACCATACAAAAAAGATTCAGGTGATTGAGTAAACATGAATGACTGACCTGACATATTTACAGGAGTATAAAGACCTCCAGGTGGATAAGGAGCATGAGGTGGAGAAAAACTTAACCCTGAGTTGTCCAAATAATTAGTTAAAGAAAGATACCAAGTAGTACTTCTAGGTGGACTGTAAAAAATGGATTCACGCTCCCTTAGATCAATAGTAGGTTGATTTTCAGGGATAGGGACACCTATTTCTTCTTCTGGAGCAAGTTATTCAATAGCTATCAAACTAGAAGGAAGATTTTCGGTGATGACTCTTTCTACCCTAGGTGAATCAGGAGCACTAGAAGTTGGAGTAACAGGTTCAGATATCTCAGGTTCTTCGCTTATATCATTAGTAGATGAAAAACTACCAGCAAGCTCGGAAACTGCAATAGCTTCAGGATTATAACCTGTTTCTAAAGTTTGGTAATCAGGATGAACTACCAACGAAGACTCTCCTTCTTCAGGTGAACCTAATTTACTGCCACTAAGAGTTACGAGCCGACTTTCAAACCTTCGTAATGACCTGGGACGTCTTCAAGAGGTTGGCCCCGAAGTCTACGGGACTTCCTCAACAAATCGGCCACGGTTACAATCTCAGGAGACTGGCCCCAAAGTCTACGGGACTGTCTCGGTAATTCAGCCACAGCTAAAAACTTTTAACTACTGCACACGCAAACAAAGTAAAATCTCAAAGCAAACCACCTAAAGTCTCTAAAGAACCAAACAAATTCGAATCACACGCCTAAAGAATCTAGGGCGTCAAACCATACACAAACAGTAACCTTCCGGACCGAAAACACTAGTTGGTGATGAAATCCAACATCGCAGAATTCAGTACAGAAGTGGCGGGTGGAACAGTTACCCCGGCAACCTGCTTAATGAATAGACTGGCACAAGTTCCTCCACTTTAACTGTTTCGAGTGAAGTGAACCCCCCAGAAAATCCAAGTGAGTCTAGCCGACGTCTGCTCGAGGTACAGTGGTATCTTCCCTCAACCGTCACCTTGGGTAGAACCCTAAAGATAATGGTCACTAAGGTCACCAACAGCAACAAATATACCTGGGGGAACAGTCTACGATCCGATAGCATGCAAGGGCAGAGTAATAAGCTCAATCCCCTTGCCGGCTCCTTGACAATAATCCAAGGTTTACCGACAAGTGACCCCAGGCTCCTCGACAATGGTCAATCCAAGGTTTACCGTTTGTAGTACGTGCATATCTGGCATCGTTCCCAATGAAGGAGGATTGATCCCCTCATTGGTTCGGACACGATCTCGTGCTTGTCCTTTAAGAGGAGCTTTCCCAGAGCATAAATGTAACAGTTGGATTTGTCCTACCACAAGATAAGCTACTTGTTTGGTTTTGCGGTCTTGGAGAGTTAGTTACTCTCCTACTCCAAGACACTAGCCTGATCTATATTGGTGTTTCAGAGCCCTAGTAAATAAAAAGTTACTAAGTTTATTTTACTTAAGCGTTAATTTTTATGGCTTTTCTTTAGGACAATAGGTAGCGGAGATGGAACCGATGGTGTGTAGACTCGACTCAAATCCACTAAAAAGATGCACCTAGGATGATTTAAACTATCTTTCCTTTTCAATGAATTCCATAGCTAAGAGAGTTGGAGAATGCAAAATTTATAAAGACAACTTTCTTGGCAATGAAAATCAAAGAAACAATCTCTTTATCTTTTCCAAACGCTACTAAAACAAAACTTCTTCCCAAAAGATATTTTTGTATTTTTTCCTATATTAACAAAGCATGTAAAACTACTTAACAAAAGTCAACTTTGACAAACCTATGAAAATCAAATCAATTTTACCTAAAAACAAATCTAAGAGAAATTTACCTAAAAGCAAATCTAATGAGGTAAAAGCCTACAAAATATAATTCCAGGATGTTTTATTCAGTTACAGTTCAACCAAGGACTAGTTCATGCAGAATCATAAACCAGTCAAAAACAAAAATAAAAATCTTTTGTTCTTTTTCTTAAGAATGAAATTCACAGCTTAACCAACAAGCTTTCTCGAAACCCCGCAAAGAGACAACACAAAGGTAGGTTTCTCACAAAGGTGGATTTTATGAAAGGTCCGACTCCTAAGAAGACTTAAAAGACCAGGGATATCCAAGGTTTTTACACCTTCTAAAGCCAAAGTCACTACAAGACCAATGCAAAAATCAACCCTAGGGCTAGAATTTCTATGAACTTCACTAAAACCCTTGATGCTAACGAAACAAGCTTAGATGAAAACTTTTGACAGGTAACCAGTGGATCTGGGCAGCAAAAAACAAATTATAAACAAAATCTAATGGGTAAAAAAGGAAAAAATGGAATTTTATCAACTTTTGATAGGGTACGCAGGCAGCCTGTTTGCACAGGTGCGGCCACACTCTGTGTACAAAGCTGCAGTGCGTACAGGTACGCACTGTGCTTAACGCAGAGGGTGCGTACTGCTCTCAAAACCAAGAAAAATAAAAACTAACTTAACCCTAAGCTATTCCACAAATTCACAGTCAATCAGTCAAAAACCAGAAAGAAATCGACTTTTCTCAAATAAAAGTATCAATCAAAAGAGAAATCAATCAAATCCATGGATTCCCCAGTATGGTCGCCATTTTGTCATGCGGAAAGAGTCAATTTTGCGGATAAAACCAACCTCCCTAGAAGCTAAGGCTTTCTAGTGACAAACAAAACAATCAAGCACTATCTTTCCCTAAATATGCATTTAAAATACAAGCAACCAGGTGTTTAAAGCATACCTTTAGTCCAACGCTGTTTGTAGCAGCCAAGCCTCTCCGATCCAGATGAGGTCCTCCTTCTCTTTGAAACCTACATTCACTAACAAGCAAACGATTACATAGCACCTGAATAACTCATATAATAAAACATATTCATCATAAAGACCAAGGAGTATATGAAACAAATTATATATAACAACTTGTTGAGAAAAATGAACTTAATTGTATTAATTGGAAACAAAAGAAACCATTACAACTAGTGCCTTGGTGTTGTGCAGGTCCCTCCCAGGGTCCAGCAAGAGTTCTCCTTTACTTTGATCAGCTCACCCACTTCTAAATGAAGCTAAGAAAGGATGGGAATCTCTCCTCTCAAGCTCTATAAGGGAGTCCTAATTTCAGCAACATCTACCCTTAGGAATGTTCAGCTTTCAACCCCCCCTCCCTCTGGCCCAATGCCGGAGGAAGTTAATCAGGTCCACCATCAGTGGGATAAGCCCCTCTTTCAATGGGATAGCTCCCCTCTTGATGGGATAAGTTCCTCTTTCATAGGGATGCATGAACCATCTGGAGGCACTCAATCCACGTCAAACCATCTTCTAGAATGCTCTAGATTCGACCACAAGTAACTTTTTTGAAGTAAAACTTGCACCTTTTGACCTTTACAGGAGTACGCACCCACCCATTTACAGACAGAGCGTACAAGTACGCAGGTATTGTGAACTTGAGGTGCGTACACGCAGGTAAGGGTAAGAGAAACTGCATAACCAGAGTTAATTGACTTTTTAAGGACCTTCTCTCTTTCTTGGAGTTTGACATGAGGAGCAGAGGTATAAGACTTGCCAAGGAGGACAGTATGATAGTTGATGGAGCCATACCGACTATAAATAGTCATGGTGACAAATTTTAGTGTAACAGTAGGTTTTCCTGAAATGGCTTGTTTTGAGGCTGAATTGATGGGGAACCTCTAGGAAGTCACAAAAATCATCTAAGGACCCTTCCACCCCATCCAATCACTCCATAAGCCTTTTAGCCATCCTCAACCACCTTCCATCCACCTATCACATCCACAAGAACAATTAAATTTCATGCTTGATTTTACCAAAAAACCCAAAAAAGTGAAAACAGATTTAGTTTAGTTTTCTTGCTCACACATTAGTATGGTTTGATGCTCTTTACTTCTGTAACTTAGATAGCAACATTAGGTTAGTGTTGATTTAGAAATTCTACTTAGCATAACTATTTGAATGGTTAATTAGGATAGGGTGTGATTTAACATTACATTTTGTTTTCCTCATTACTGCAGTAGAGTAGCTCTCTTAGAATAGATTTACTCTTCTTCCATCAAAGAATCAAGCTTCTTCTGACTCTATAGAAGTTTGGCTTGGAACCCCTGGGGTCTCTCACCGGATGAACAATGACAATAGGCAGGACCTTCACTTTTACTTGTGCATATAGCATTGTCACCTCCAAGTTTGTACGAACCCTGGGTTGGTAAGTAAAGTTGGTAGCCCAGGAGTTGAAGCATCCTTGCTACAATACTGGTGCTCATCACTTTTTTGCACCATTTCTGGGGAGGTGTCTGAGTAGAATGTGATTACTGCTTTCTTTTATTCTACTTCTTATCTTCAATTTTTTTCCATTAGTTTATTTATGCAAAAGTAATCTAGTAGCTTCCTTTCTTTCATCTTTCATTATCTGCTTTCCTTTCGATTCTTCAAGTAGAATTTCAATTCAGCAAGTATCTTCTTCATTATGTTAGTGATTTTTCATTCAATCAACAATTTCATTTCTGCAAAGTACTTTCCAGGTTAAAAAAATCTTACAAAAACCAACCCAAAAACATTTCCTTTCATGTCTCGTAGGAATAGGGACAATTTAGGGAAGTTCTTGCCCAATACACCCACTTCATCCAACAACCAACCTTCTCTCTTCTTCGGTGGATGTGAATTGGAGGAACCTTTAGGTGAGAAACTTGACATATTTGAAGAACCTATAGGGTAAGAAGAAGAAGAAGAACCCATTCCTACTTAACCAATAGCTGAAAACCGAAATGACGGAGGGAATAGAGAGAGAGAGTTGAGGGTGCCTTCCCCATCAAGGAAACGAACGGGGACACTAAAATGAAGAATATAAGCCCCTATTCCCTACCTCATTTCCATGGCTTGACCACAGAGGACCCCGAAACTTTCCTATTTGAGTTTTTTGTTATATGCCGAACCTATGACACAAATGATGAGCAAAAATTAAAACTATTTCCATCTACCCTCAAGGATACAACATTGTGCTGGTTCATGGGTTTACCTCAAGATATCATCACAACTTGGACTCAGATGTAGCAGGCTTTTAACAACAAATTTTGGGACTACTGTAGGTCAAAGGATACTAAACAAGAATTTTTCAGGATGACCATGGGCCAGGATGAATCCTTAGAAGACTACAAAGAGATATTCCAGCTCAGTTAGAAAAGGGCTAGGTGCACAATTGACCTCAAGTCACTAAAGTTGGTCCTGCTCAGAGGAGTAAGGGAAGATCTTCTAGATACCTTACATTTGTTAGCAAGAGGAGATATCTACCAATTACCCTATGAGGATATCAAGACTGTCTTTCGAAACCATTCTAGGGAAGATAGGAAAAAGGGTAGGGGTAGTCAACCTATGGCCAGTACATCATCTTCCAACTCATCCATCAAGGGTGAAATTAGAAATATGCTAGAAGATTTCAAAAGTGAGATGATTCAACCCCTTGCATTGCAATTAGACACCATGAACATCAAAAGGAAGCAAGAGGAAGCAAAAAGAGCCTTGGCCATCTTTTGCCTTAGATGCACCAGGAGGCATCCTAGGAACAAATGTCCATTGAATTGTATTGAGATTTGCTCAATATGTGAAGAAAACCACTCCATAGATAAGAGCCCTTCTTTACTCAGACTCAAAGCACTATATCAAGGAGCTGAGTGTGTCACTGAGCAGCTTTGCTACATCAACCAAAGGAGACCTCCTGGGCCTAGACCATACCAGCAGGGCATGCAAGGGTCATCCCATGCATATTACAACACCAAACAGACCAAAACTATACCTTCATGGGGACCTCCTACTCATCCTTCCTAGTCTACCCCCCCCCCCCTTGGTCCTATGCATCTCAATATCATTCCTAGCCAGCCAGGTAGTCATTTCAGCCTTGCGCTCTGCCACAACCTCAGTGGAATACACCACTCTAGGGGTGGATGCCCCAATACAACAATGATCTAGCCCTATTGCCTCCACCACCTACCCAACCACAACTCCTACACTCTACTCCACCCAAGCAACCCCAAATGCCTAGCTAGCCAAATTTGAACCTAAACAATATGCAAGCTCAACAGGTATATAGTGGAGAGACATCATATCTAGCTTATGCTGTAGAAATCCATGAGATCAACCTATGATCTGGGAGAATTCTCCTAGATAACCAACCTCCCCCTCCACATAGGGAGGTTGAGGAAGAAATAAGGGAAAGAAACCTTAAATTAAATCCACCCTTTCCTGAGAGATTAGCCAAACCACTCCAGCCTACCCTAGAAGAAACTGAACTTCTGGGAGAATTGACAAATATATGTGTAAAGATCCCCCTTCTCTGGGAAACAAAAGATGTTCCCATTTACAATAAGTTGATTAAGGAGAAATGCTTCAAGAATCTAGGAAGAAGGAAAGCGGATGCTCCTACCATTAATGTCATTGGGAAGTTTTCCGAATTAATTTTGGGGCATGTAATATGTCTGAAATATTTGTACCCTGGAAGCCCTGTAGTAAATGTGCACATCAATGGAACCATCGTGCCACACACTCTGATCGATCTTGGGGCTGCCATTAATGTGATGACCAAGGACACCATGCTCAAGCCCAACCTCCAAGGGTCATTTAGGAAGACCACAATAGTTCTGCAACTTGCAGACCATTCCATAGTCACCCTTGAGGGAATTGTGGAGGATGTGATGGTCTGCATTGACTCCTAGGAGTACCTTGCAGATTTTCTAGTTCTCCAGCCTAAGGCTAAACTTACTAGTTATCCTCTCATCCTTGGGAGGCCATGGTTGGCCACAGCCGATGCTTACATTAGCTATAGAGCTGGGAATATGACCATCAAGAATGGGCATATGTCCAAACAGTTAGTCCTATACCCTCCTTCTCAACCTTCTCTAAAGCATCAATTACCTTTATGGTTGGAGTAGGAGGAAGAAGATGAGGTTTATTCCACCCAAATTTATGCTTTGGAAGCAACCATAGGAGGAGGATAACAAGATAAGGATGACTTAATCAAACACCTGCTCCAAAGTCCAACTCCCAGTTCATTACCATTAGAAGAAAAAGTAAGGGAAACCCAGAACAATCATCCAATTGACTTATGCTTGGCCAATTCCAACCCACTCCTTGTCAAAACCATAGAATTCAGCCCAGAGAAAACCTCGAAATTAATCCATCTCTTTTTGCTCTCGAAGAGGAAAATCTATGCAACATGATGAGAGAAAACCTAGAAGCCTTCACTTGGAGTTACAAGGAAATGAAGGGAGTACACTCCTCAGTGTGTACTCACCACATATACATCAAGGAAGGTTGCAAGCTGATCTGACAACCACAAAGGAGGATGAATCCAACTCTTAAAGATATAGTAAAAGAAGAACTGCAAAAACGGCTAGATGCAAGATTCATTTACCTTATCTCCAACAGTGAGTGGGTCTCTTCTTTAGTGTTAGTTCCCAAGAAAAATGGTAAGTGGAGGATTTGTGTCGATTACAGGGAGTTGAACAAAGCCACAAAGAAGGATCATTTTCCCCTACCCTTCATCGACTAAGTGCTAGACAGTCTGGCAGGGAAAACGTTTTTTTCTTTCCTAAATGGATTCAATGGGTACAACCAAATCCAAATCTACCCAGAAGACCAGGATAAGACCACATTCACCTATCCTTGGGATACTTTTGCCTACAGGGTCCTTCCTTTTGGCCTATGCAATGCTCCTGCCACTTTCCAGAGAGCAACCTTGAGTATTTTCGTCGAATTAGTAGATGATGTGGTGGAAATTTATATGGATGATTTTACACCTTATGGTTGTGATTTTCAAGAAGCCCTAACTAACGTAAGCAATGTATTGCACAAATGCATTGAAATGAACTTGTCTCTCAGTCCAAAAAAATGTGAATTCTTAATGATTGAAGGGACCATGCTAGGTCATTTAATATCTCAGCAAGGACTACAGGTGGACCTAAACAAAATAGCAATCATCCAAAGGGTCCCACCTCCACAAAAGCAGAGAGATGTCAAGAGTTTCTTGTAGTTAGATGGATACTACCGAAGGTTCATAAAGGACTTCAGCAAGTTGGCCTCTCCTTTATTTGGGTTGTTGGCCAAAGATTCTGAGTTTATATGTCAAAAAGCTGTCAAGAGGCCTTAGACAATCTAAAGGGTAAGTTAACCACTGCACCAATTCTCCGAGGCCCAAATTGGGCCCTCCCTTTTCATATTCATGTTGATGCGTCACACAAAGCCATAGGAGTAGCCCTAGGTTAGGTAGAGGAGAAACTACCCTATGCCATCTATTTTATCAGTAAGAACGTGTCAAAGGTTGAGCTAAATTATACAGTGACCAAAAAGGAACTCCTAGCTATTATGCATTCATTAAATAAATTTAGGCATTACAATACAGGCTATCAAATATTTGTGCATACTGACCATGCTACAATAAAATATTTAATGACCAATCCAGATGTGAATGCTCGAATTATAAGGTGGTTTCTCTTATTACAGCAGTTTGATCTAACCATTATTGATAAGCCTGGTAAAGAAAATGTTGTTGCAGAATTTTTATCTAGGGTGAATCTGCCTGCAGGTGAAGAAGGAATGGTGGATGACCAGTTACCAGATGAGCACTTGTTTTCTACTTTAGTTATCTCTCCATGATTTTCTGATATAGCAAACTATTTGGTATCAGCACAGTTCCCACCAAACTTTCCCTCCAAAGAAAAGAGAAATATAGTCAGGAAAGGTGCCCCCTTAACCTGGATTGGGGGAAATCTTTCAAACTTGGCCCAGATCAAATCTTGAGGTGTGTAAGGGAAGAGGAAGTTTTTGACATCCTTCTAACTTGTCATGATGGGCCTTGTGGAGGTCACTTCGCAGCAAAGAGGACAACATTAAAAGTGTTACAAGTAGGCTATTATTGGCCCAATCTTCATCAAGATGTGAAAAAGTACACTAGTCAGTGTGATTGGTGTGAGAGGATGGGAAAGCCTACTCCAAGAGATGAAATGCCCCTACAGCCTCAAGTAACTTTCAAGCCATTTGACAAGTGGGGCATGGACTTCATTAGGCCTATCAACCCTCCTTCAAAGCAAAAACAATAGATTATTGTGTGCACTAATTATTTGACTAAGTAGGCTAAAACCAAGGAAATTAAGGTAGCAATAGAAGAGAAGGTGGTTGAGTTCCTAAGGGAGCATGTATTCAACAAATTTGGGTACCCTAGAGAGCTAGTCACAGACCAAGGCAACCAATTTACCTTCAACATGACTGAATAACTGCTCAACCATCACAAAATCAAGCATATGACCTCCACTACCTATCATCCACAAGCTAATGGGCAAGTGGAGGTGAACCATAGGGCACTGGAGGGCATCTTAACCAAGGTAGTGAGCAACAATAGGAAGGATTGGGTAGAGAGACTAGTTGAGGCCACCTGGGCCTATAATACCACATCGAAGACCACCACTAGATTTACACCCTATGAGATGGTCTAAGGGAAAAAGGCTTTGTTTTCCATTGAGTTTGAATATAGCACATTAAGGATGGCATCCCAACTAGATTTGGATCTCAGTCATGCACAAAAAGAAATATTGTTCCAATTGAATGGCTTGGATGAATTCAGAATGCAGGCCCTCCTACCTACAAAGATAGTTCAGCTTAAGAGGAAGATCTGTCATGATAAACATATTAAGGAGAAGCAATTCCAAGAGGGTGATTGGGAATTGTTATATGATTATATGTATAAAGAATTCAAGGGAAAGCTAAGGACAAGATGGCTCGGACCTTATGTGGTGGAGACATGCCAGGATAATGGTTCAGTGCAAATCAAAATTATAGACGAAGAAGCCATTCCATTGCTTGTCAATGGACACATTCAAAATGTACAAGAGGCCTTTATCAAAGCAAGAGTTCATTGACAATATCAATAAAACAATGATGATGGTAGAGCAAGTTCCAACTCCGCCCTCATCAGGTCACTGGAAAAGAAAAAAAAAGAATAAGCACTCACGTGAAAACCTCCATGAGGCACCTCAGTCCCATCTTTGGGTTGAAAACCTCGTGAGGTGGCCCAATGATGAAAAAAGAAAAAAAAAGAAAAAGAAGAATAAGAAGATCCTTGGGTGAAAACCTTCCTTGAGGTAGCCAGGGAAAACATCTAGGGTGAAAACTTCTTTGAGGCAACCTAGGTGTTTTTCATTAAAAAAAAGGAGAGAAAAACATATAATTGTTATTTGCAGGTGGGCGAGAAAGACAGTCAAGGAGAAAAAAGAGGATCCAAAGGTAACCCTACCTCACACATATCCATTTCCTCCACTCCTTACCATGCATCCCTCCATCATTTCTATCATTTTTCCACTCCATTGATTCACTTTATGCAAATACTGTGTTTTCTACAGGATCCCCTGTATTCCTACAGGATCCCCTCAAAACCTACAGGATGATCGTGTAGGAATTACAGTGGCCCAGAAAACCTATAGGAAGCAATCTGAGGGCACATGTTAGTTTTTCCAGGCCCCTAAAATTCATCCTAGACATGATCTAACACCTCACCTCGTCCATTATCATCATCCCTACACTCACCATTCAAAACAAAAAGAGATCAGTTTCTGCCAGTTATGAAAAAGAAATGAAAAAAAAAGGAAAAACAGAGGAGAGTAAGAGAATTACCTGAATGTCCCTTGCTCCACACACACTCCTACTCCTTCTATCCATTCATTGCACCATCCTCACAACCACAACCAGTGACATGATTAAGGAATTCTAAGGGAGAAGTAGCTACAGGACATCCTGTAGGAAATCCTGTAGCAACCTATCCCACAGAATGTCAATCATCAGCTACAGGTCTTCACTAGGATGATCCAGGAGCTCCACAGCAGCAACAACATCAGATCTTCAGTCACAGATACCTGCAAAAGCCAAGAAACCATCAGCAGACAACAAGAGGAGGAAGAAGAATGACCATGTAGCAAATAAACAATGCAGCACCTCTGATCTTCGACAACTGCAGCATGGCATCAAAACCACAGGTAAGTATCCTGCTCACTCACTCATATGCATCATTTAATCAAAATTTGTAAAGGTTACGAGATAGTTGGTTTATAAGTGAAAAGGTGGCCAGTTAACTTGGCCACCTTCATTCAGTCATCACATGCAAAACCAAGTGTCCTCTCACATGTGGCTGCAGTCAACTCAAAGACAGAGGAGGAGTAGGACAAGAAGTGGTTAACTACAGATCTATAAGGTGGGAGCTGATTACAAGGAGTGGGAAATGATGAGGTGGTAGTGGGGACCAATGGTCCAAAAATGGCAACGTACCTCTGCTACCAGCACACCACCTCACCCCGAAACACCATAAAGGGAAATAAAACATTGTTTGCATGCATTCATGCATTTCACCTCCTTGAAACTCCCTCACTCAAGTCGCTCTTATAACTCTAGCCACCCACCGGAAGTAAGGATCCATCGTCTGGCAAAATAATTTATATAGGAACATGCACAGGAAAGTCTAGAAGATACAGTCTATAGGATACACAGAGGCAGTCTATAGGATAGGTAGAGAAGAGTTCAAGAGGGGATATCATGGGAATTGTCCAATTCCGCCATTCTAAAGAGGTAGGCTATAAAAATCCATCCCCATTTACAAGAAAATGAACTAGAAATGCTCTAAAATCTAGTGAATTTAGAAACTGCGGGAGGTGAATTACATACATAGTAAACTCTGTTTTCCTCCTAAATTTAAAAATTTTGTGAAAAACCTCTCATTTTCTCCTCAAGCCTCACAAGAAAAATGATAGGAGGGTTTATTAGGAGAGAACCCACAAACACTATGAGGATACAACAACACCCCCAAGTGCGTGAAATCTTTACAAGACACAACTGGATGGGGTTTTTCAAAAAATTCATAGGGTATGATGACGAGATGGCTCAAGAATTTTCTCATTCCCTCACTTCACACAGCAGAATCCATGCCACTGTTTTAGTGAGAGGCATCACTATAGATCTCACCCCAAAGATCATCAGTAGGGTCACCATACTTCCCCTAGTAATTCCATGGAGAAAAGAAGACAAAGGAGACAGTTAGGTGGCAAAATGTAAATTCTTTTTAGAAGGTGAAGAACCCACAGAGGACAAAAATGGAGTAAGGAGGGAAAATCTGCCATACCCATGGAGTGAGGTAGGCTAAAAACTCATCAAATATATCTCATGTGAGGGTAGATATAGTGTTGTTTATGGCTACCATTTTAGGATCATTGAAGAATTAAGATATGGGGTAGAAACACTAGTTCACCAAAGACTCAACATACCCTATTTCTTGATGCAATCACTCATAGACTCCAACAACAAAGTAAAGGAAGTGAATTCCCAACAATTGTCTCACCATGGGTTGATGAGGATCCTCATTGAGGATGCCCTCCAAAACCTCTGAATCCATATAACATGGTTAGTCTTCAGAGACTTGCAAGCCGAGGATGGCATCAAAACCCTCACTTATGATGTTAGTCCCTTTGCCAGTGAGGAGGAGGTAAAACGGGAAGAAGAAGATACATAACTAGATAGGGATGAGATGAATGAATAAGAAACTGATACAGAGGAACATGATGAAGAAAAAGAAGAAGAGGGAGAAGAGAAGGAGGATGATGATGGAACAAAGGAGGAAACTAAGGAAGAAACTAATGGAGATGAGGAAGAACAACAAGAGGAAGGAGATAAGAAAAACAGATAGGAAGAAGGCATTGAAACAGAAAGGGAAGAACACAAAAAGGAGTCACCTAGGGTGTCCCTAGAGGCTATTGGGAGGGAGGCAGTAGCTTTCCTCACTGCTCTTAGCACCCCAGTCAAGCAGAAAGGGAAAAGAAGGAAGAAAGCACCACTATATTTCAGAACAAGAAAAGCACAAGAATCAAACAAGGGAAGACATAAGTATCAACAAAAACTCCAATTGAGATTGAAGATTCCCCCACACCAAGAGACAAAATTCCTTCCCCTAAGTCACCAATCAAATATGTAAGGAAGCCTAGTACCAGATCAACTTCCTTAAAGGGTAAGACCATCCTACAGGATCCACAACAAAATCTACAAGAAGCAAAAACAGTTCTACATGATACTCTGCAAAAAGTACAGGAAGCACAAAAATTGGAAGGCAAGGTAGAGGAGCAACAAGAAACAAAAGAAGAAGACCTTGAACCAAAGGAACCAAGCCCCCAACCTAACCTAGACTCCTATTACTGGTTTATTGAAGGAGGTAGGGTGATACCTCAAAAATTTGCCATCCCATTGTTTTTCGAACTTGAGAAGGAGAGGGCTAGAACCCACCGATGGATGCAAACTGCCCATTCAAAAGGGGTGGAAGACATTGGGCACATGGAAGAGAAGCTCAAAGAAATGGTCAAAGAGCTAAGTGGCTTAAGGGATAAAGAAGCAATAATGAGAGACCAACTTGAGATGGATAATGCATGGCTGAGGGGACAACTGCGGGAAAGGGAGAACCAACAAGCATGTATGGCCAGCCTCTCCTTGGAGGCCATCCAGTGTAGGATGCCATCTAAATCCTATGCTCTTTACCTCAAAGAAAAATGGCTACCATTTCATATTAAAAGACTAGCACAAAGGGGCACCATGCCATTTCAGGACTACAAGCATTTTATTCATCTTTGTAATAAAAGTACACTAGAGGATAGGGACAACATGGCTGAGTTTTATTTGCACAACATGGCACTCATAGACATGAATGTTTGGGATCCTAATGCCAAGCTAGGATATCTACAATTAATGGCTTTGGCATCATGGATGAGCCATGAGGAGTCAAGGGCTCCAGAGATTAATTAAATTTATGGCCATAATCAGCAACCATAATTTGATTGCAAATGAATCTCAGCTGGCACCTAGATATCTTGCTGCCCAAGGGCAAGCAATTTCACATTTTGAGGCTATGTTTAGGCTGCTAGGAGATGATAGTATATATTCCTGCCGAAGGATATGGAACACACTGCCACACAGCTTGAAGATCAGGGAATATCACTCCCCTCAAAGGTTGAGAGAGGCACTCAACATGACATCTATGTATAAGCAATCAATGCAAAGGTTGAAGGTCAATTGGATAGGCCTAAAACACAGTCCACCACTATTATAGACATATTTGGGCACATCAACCCCAAACTTATATGTCGATGAACTAAGGATCATCAACCCCTAAAAAAGTTGTTTCATAACGTAAAGGAACTTAGTTATCTAAGTGCATCATTCCCCAAAAGCTCCACTTCAGAAGTCATCCAAAAAGAGCCTAAATTGGACCATACTCACTGCTCCACTCATAAACTGCGATGCATACTGACTGGTACACTGTCTAGGTGTGATGCATACTGTTTAGGCCTTCTATAGGGTGTGATGGGCGAGGATGGACCAATTTCTGGGACATAGTTGGTTGCTCATGGAATCTTCTAGAAAATTCTCCTGTGCCACTTTCCTCTCTGAATTTGCCCAAGGATGACCAAGGGAATTAGGAAACCATCTCCAATTCCCTCTCTTGTGGAACCAATTGTAACAAGTGGAATTACACTAACCAAACCCCATGGATGAATCACACCCTTGCAAACATCTATAAAAGGATCTCTCATCTAAGGCATCAAAAGGCTGGAATGTTGTGAATTGCAAGTAAGTGTTGATAGTTTGTAACTGAGGAGAGAACATTGTATTCTTGTTGGTGTGATCTTGCCATTTCATGAGGTGAAGAAGGATTGAAGCTGGAAGGATGGCACTGGATCAGACAACTGGGTTGTAATTCTCCTTTATATTAATAAAGCTCTTCAATTTTTCTCCCATATAATTGTGCAATTGTGAATGCTATCATTTTGTTCATTATATATCTGATTTTGTAATGTTATGTTGTAATAGATCATGATGCTTTGACGGTTCTTTGTTGCTGTGCTTGTGTAGGTACTCTCCAAGCATGTTAAGTACAGGTAGGACTTGCAGGATCTGCCAAAGAAGAGAGAGATCAAGCAATGGATTAGACGGAAGTTCTAGGTTGGTTCCACTTTCTTTCTCTCATCTATTACGCATAGGAAAAGTCATTGAATTGCTTTAAATTTTAGTTTCTAGGGTAACTGCCAAACCTAGAGGGTTAGTCGTTTGACAAGACACTAATTTTCCCAGAAACAGATTGGCGACTCTGTTGGGGAATGAATATATGTTTGTTTGTTGTTATTGTTTGTTTTATGTTCAATTTGATAAACTATAGACAGAGTCTGAAGCCATCCAGGTAGCTTTCGAACTGCTCTTGCTTTGCAATTGCATAGTAGATGAATGTTGCTTCAGTCAATCTCTGGTTTAGTTTATGAATTAAAAATTTGACTTGAAAGCACATCTAGATGCCCTTTTGGTAGCTCAGTAACCTCTCAAGACATTCCATCATACTTTTCTCATTATTTATCATCAAAACCAAGCTTGATTTCATTGAAAACAGCTCCACATTTGAGCCAAAAACCTTTTCAGTTGCGCTCCCTGGACCATCGCATTGTCCTCCACTGTGTTCCAGTATGCATCCCACCTATCGAGTGTAGAAATTTCAATGCATCTCAATTTCTGTAAAGCCTAGGTGTGATGATTGATTGAACTCTTTTTCCATCTAGAAATTGAGGGTTTTTGACCTGTTTTCAGCTTTGTTTGGTTGTTTTGCTGCAAATGAACAATGCCTCTTCACTGAAGTTTACTTGGATCACTTAGATCAACCTCAATTACATTAGGATTAGTGAATGTTTTTGTGTATTTTTTCTTCATTTACAATCCTTTGTCGAAAAGTTGTTTTAGTCGATTTGTCACTTTGATACAAAAAGTGTCGTAATTGTCATTTTTTGACGAAAAGAGAAGTGTCATAAATTCTTCCTTCCCTTGATAATCGATTAAACTTTTCTTCATGTATTTGATTTGATTTGTTTACATTCAAAGTGTCGAAAGAATTTTTTATTCAAAATTGAAAGTGCTGTTTTGAGTCTTCCTTTCTCTTTTTGAAGAAGAAATTGTCAAAAATGTCATTTTCAGTGAAATATTTTATATCTTTGCTGCATTTAGTTTTCTTTTTTGCATGTTTCACATTAAGGAGAGCGAAAACAAATACATGCATTTTCATTTAGCATTTTTTGATTTGTGTGTGAAAATATGATTTAGGGAATTGCATTAGAGCGCTCTTTGCTCTTTGTTGAAGATTTGATTGCTCTATCGTTTAGTAGCTAAGGTTTTCATCATTCAAACTAAATCAAAAGTTTGTTTATCATGATAGTTGCATTTTAGGAATTGTGAACATACATCATGTGGTGAAAGTCAAATTTTAAGCAAGATCAACTTAAAATGAACCTCAATCAACTTAACAACGCTTTGGAATCTAACGCAACACATTTAGAGGTCTAGGCTAGAGACGTGTTCCAACATCGTTAAAACTAGTGGCTATTGTTTTCATTGAAGGTTGGGTGATTCCTCCTCTTTGATAAGACAAGTGCTAGCATGGATTTGTACTCCCCGTACCGTCACGTATATATTGGGAGACCACAACAAGCTTAAATCCTTTATCCATAGGAAATCAAGTCTGCCGCCTTATCGATCACAGTGCACTGAACACAGCATTCGGGAAGATTGACTGCCGTACATAAGTCCTTGGTAATTTCTCTTTAATTGGCCACCAAGGTGTATATTGCAGTTTTGTGATTCGTTTGGTAAACCCTTTTTCTAGATTCTCCAAAGTAGTCACTTTCATTCCTTTTTGACTCCTTAAACAAAAAGGTCTATCTGAGCACTTGTCCTTTCAGGCTCATTAAAAATCGAAGGCAACTAGAGTCATCTTTAGCTTTTTCTAAACTCTTTAAAACTAAAAAAGAAAAGTTGCATCTAAAGTGTCATTAAAATTAATTGATCACGAATAACATCCATATTCCTCAGTTGATCTTAGGTTGAAACATATGGCAACAAATCCGGAGTCCACCGATCAAGGAATCCCTTTTGATGGGAATCCTAGTCTTTTTCCTTCTTTCGAAAATATTGGTGCTCCTTATATGGCTACATTGTCCCTTCCAGGATTTACCATTGGCTTGCCAGTATGGTTGTTTTCAACCTCCTTGGTTCAAAATGTCGTGATTTCTCTGCAATCAAGTACACCTCCAACTGGACAAAATCAACCTCCAGTTGATCCTGAAGTTGACCCTTTGCCTTCTTCCTCGTTTGTTTCTTCCTCCCCTTCTTCCTCTTCACCTGGTGAAAGTGTTGGTACTAGTAAACAGGTGGCTAAGAATAGGAAGAAAGGGAAGAAGAAGAAGAAGAAGAATGACATTCAACAAGGAGGCAACCAAGCAACCATTGCTTTGAATGCAACATCTGATGAAAATCCATTCGTTAAGCCTCGCAAAGTCAAATATCCATGTAAAATTTGTGCGGGAGACCATATTCTTCAAAATTGTCTTGATATTCCTAAGATCTTAGAAGAATGGTCTTCACGTTCACATCATTCCGTGTCATCAACCTATGGAGATCATGTTGGTGACACACCATCAACTAGTGATAGTAAAGTTCATGGAAAGAAAGGAAAATTTAAGTTTCCATGTAGGTTATGTAAAGGGAATCACCCCATTTACCTTTGTCCCTATTTGGATGAAGCCAAGAAAGTGTTGGATAACCGTCCTGCTTCACCGCAACGACTTCCATTTGGTTACAGGAAACTCTCCCTAAATCCTTCACTAGTTGATGAACCGACTGACCAAAATCAACTGTCGGTCGAAACCACTCTCTCTGAAAGTGAATCCTATGAGTCTATACCCGATCCAAATCAACAGGTTGAGGTAACGGTTGACCCGATTTCACCTTCAACTAATCGTACCTTTCCCGAAGAGAGTGAAAATCATACCACTCAAGTTCTTTTTGTTTCCTCAGATTCAAATGAGCTTGGGGGCAGTCCACCTATTCCATCAAGACAAGACTAAAATCCTCTAGTTCTCGTTGTTAGAGTCGGTCTGGTCATCCTTCCTTCAGAGATCAAAACTCTTTTTGCATTTCATGTTTAGGTGTCCCATCACTTTCGATCAGTTTCATTTCGCTAGGGGCATGCCATTGTCTGACGGAAGGGTTTGGTGTTCTTGTCTCCCTCATGCTTGTACCTGCCCAGGCTAGTCAAAATTTCTCTATGTTCATCAAAGTTCATTTTAGTCATTCATAGTCATTATGCTATTTTGGTCAAAAAGAGTTATTTTAAGAGTCTAGATCTAGCGGTTGGTCTTCAAACATGTCAAATAATGCCCGCAGCCCATGAGGATGGTTTTCGAAGAGGTTCCTAGTTCAAAAGCTCATCATCAAACTCATTTGAGGACATTTCTTGTTCAAAACTCTGCTTTGAATAAGAAATTGTCGAATTCATTTTTTGTAATAATCATGTATTTTTTTGCCATGGAGTTTTCAAAGCAGGCTCTGGTTCTCCTTAGCCAATTTTCATGCCAAACTTCCTTGCAAAAAATGAAAGACAGTGATTCATCATTAGATTAAAAATCAAAGTGAAAACAAAAATAGGGTTTACGTACAAAGTGCCAAAGTCTGCCATATTAGAAAGTGGATTTGTCAAAAGAGAATTCAAAGTCCTTTGTTTATATATGATATTTACCACATTCATAAGTCCATATGCACGTCAAATACATCATTGAAGTCAAGACAAATCGTGGATGAAGCGAAATAGTTTTTGAAAGCTGAGACTGTGGGTAAGTTTGCCTGCGCGGCGCACTGGGCGTTGGTCACGGCGCATATGGAGTGCGCAGTGCACAGAGCCGCATTCCACAGTGCAAATTTGGTCGGGCGCGGCGCACACAGGTCGCGCAACGCACAGGACCTCCCACACAGAAATCCATCCCGAGTTCATCAAAATTCGCTCATTGAGCCTTGTTCATCATTTGAAATGCATTTTGTGGTGTCAAGGGGTCAAAGGAGGTCAAGTGGAGGTGTGGAGGAGCAAATTTTTCATTTGAAGAGCCAAATCATTTCTTGAAAGACCACGCGGCGCACACACAGAGGGGCACAACGCACATAGAGAGCGCGGCGCACACAGTGCTACCCCGCAGTGTAAAGTTAACACGGGCGCGACGCATATACAGAGCACGGCGCACTGGGTTGTTGGCGCGGCGCACACACCAAAATTGCCCGAATTGCCATCAAAGCTTTTGGATTTGTCAGGTAGGGTTGTTAATCAATGTTTCATCCATTTCATGCTACTATGATGATGATTTTTGGCTGCTAAAGGTTGCAATTTGCAATAAAACTCTCAAACCTTACCTCTCAAAATCATCAAGCCAATTGCTGTTAGGGTTTTGAAGAATTGTTTGTCACTAAATATATCATTTTCCCATCATTTTCTCCTCCCCTTGACTCCATTTGTCCCCAAATCCTATTGCTCCCTACCCCCTAAAAATCATTACATCCCTATTCCCAATTCCCTTCTACCCATTTTCAAATCTAAAAACCCCACACCTTACCTCATATATATTTCCCAAAACCCTCCTACATGCCCCTAAACATAATTCCCCATAAGTCCCTCATCCCTTCATATCATTCCCTTTCCTAACACTCCCTGGTTACATTTTCCCTTGGTGGCAGTTTTCAACACATCTTAACAGCAGATTCATACATCAGCAGTCATTCAAGGCAGTTTGTATATCAGCAGTGATGTCGTCTGGTCATTCATCTGAATATGAAGTAGAAACTCAAAGTGACTCATCCACTGAGCTTAATGTGCCGAGAAGGCCGACAAGGACAATGCATTATTGAGGCATATGGTTGTCCATTACAGGGCACGCAATATGAGTTCCAAGGCTCGGATTAGGAGCCTAAAGGCGAAATTGAGGAAGGCGACAAAAAGACAAAAGAGGCAAAAAGAGCAAGATCGGCTTCGAATCTTGGCCGATGCCTCTTTGACCCAGTATGACATGTGATGAACAAGGTACAACCCAAATTTCAAGGAATCTGGAGCACATTTTTCATTTTGGAAATTTTTCGGGCAAAAAACAGGCTTTTTCTCCCAGTGGCGCGGCGCTTAGGATTGGAAGCTCCAAATCACAAAAGGTTTGCATTTTTGGATTCAGCATGAAAAATCATGCCTACTGGTGCATGGACAAGAAGTTTGGGTAAGTTTTGAGTCCCTAGGAGGTCAAAAACACCCTAAAAATGACCTCTCTACCCCTAATTTCACACACAGAAAGCAGTCATGGGAGATTGAGGTTTTGGAGGGGCAAATGGGCACCCAATTCAGAAATTCCACTTGGGTTGGAAAGTAGACAGGTAGGGCTTTCCAAAAAGTACACTTGGGCTCAATTTTGACTTCATAAAGTACCTCAAAATTAGCACCAAAGTAGCGCGACAAATATAGAAATTGGCGCGGCGCACAAAGGTTTTTTGCCCAATTTTTCATCTTCCAGCTCAGAAATTCGGCCAGTTTGACTAGTTTTGCTTTGTGATGTAAATTTTGACTTATCTTAATGTAATTGAGTGAACATGATGTAATTTTGACACTTAGTTACTTGTTCTAGAATATTCATTCACTAAAGAGTGAAAATTTAATGAATGAATCAGTTTCCTACCTTATAGAGGCAAGTTGTTTTGACTGCCTAGATTTTAGTGCTTGGTTTAGAATCAGTTGGATCAGCTCCTAGAATGATGAGCTCGATCCCTAGAGGCAAGGGAATGGGTTGGGCTAGTCTATATCATGTATTCTCTAAGTCATTTTCAGGTTTGGACTCTTTGGAAAAGCTTGGCACTCTATTGTACATTCTATCTCTGCATTTTTGGCAAAGGAAAGACCAAGGTTTTGCAGCACTATTTGGGATCCATGTGGCTTTATGTTTTGATGGTGTGCTTCTCTGAGTAATTGTAAGTTTATCTAGTGTTATGTGTATCATTTTCTTGTTTCTTCTTCTGAATTTGAAACAAATGAGTGATTAAGGTGGAATCCATAACTGTTATGCTCTGCCTTTGAATTTGTTTAAATTTTCATGTTTTCTTCAGTTTAAGGAGAATCCTTGAGTCTCTCTTGCTCTCCTTAGCTCACCACCTGTCTGATCTATCCATCTCACTTGCTTTAAAGCATCAAAACGATTGCCTTCCTTGCCCCAATAAGACCTCTGCAGAAACTGTACCTCATGCCCGAGCCCAAATTTGCATTTCCCATTTTTTCAACAAAACCCTCAAAAAACCAAATCAAATTCCTGCAGTTAATACCTAGCCTAAGATCAGTTGCAAATTTAATCATCTCGAGCCTTATTGATTACCTTTTGCCGAGATTGACCCAGAGAGAGCCCTATCCTGTCCTCGTAGGGCTAGCTACGAGGTTGAGCGTAGTTTGATGTGGACCTAGAACCTTGTCTTTTCAGCCTGAGACAAATCTAGGCTCTAACACTCATAAATCAAGGGGTTAATTCTCCCATTTCTATGGTACCCCTTCCAAGTAGTCTAGTCACTTCCTCTGATTGGAATTGACTGGCAGGATTTCGCCTTCCTTCTTATGTGCCTTTACAGATCATAGTACAAGTTTGTAAAATGATTGTATCTGGCACTATTATAGATGAAGGTGCATCAATGACTATCCTTTCCTCAACTGCTTGGCAAGCGCTTGGTTCACCACTGCCTGTACCTATTACACAGAATCTGTTGGGCTTTAATAGAGGAACCAGTCAACCGTTAGGGATCCTTTCTTAGTTACCAATTACTTTGGGAGGGAAAACCATTTATCTGAATGTGATGGTAGTCCCAGGCCCTTTAGATTACAATTTACTTCTTGGGCACGACTATGTTTATGACATGGGAGCTATTGTTTCAACACTCTTTCAAGTAATTTGTTTCCCACATGAAGGCAAAATTGTCACCGTTGACCAACTTTCATTTCCTGGTCCAAATATAGCTCCTAGTCAAGCATTGTCTCTAAATGGTCCATTTATACCAATGGTATCATCCCCACCACGGGTTAATTATGTGGTGACCTATTCCATACCTACATCAACTGACGATCAATTTAGTGATGTTGTACATTATGTACCAGGGGCATTGGAACCAGATCTCTCCTTCGCGATTGCGATCAAGGGTCTCTGAGGATAGTTTGTTGTCTTGTGTCAACCTCATTTAAAAATGAAACCAAGGGTCTCCAAGGATAGTTCATTGTCTTGTGTCAACCTTGTTTAAAAAAGAAACACGGAGTTCGAGGATAGTTCTTTTACTGTGCCAACCTCGTTTAAAAAATGTAACAAGGTCCCAAGTTTAAAGTCAAGTCTCTGATTAGATCTTGTAACATCCCAGCCGAGTCTTTCACTTGATCTCATAAAGTAACCTTCATTCCATCCACCTGATAGCCATGAGTAGTCCACTTAGGTGAATGTAATGAAGCTAGGGGGGCATGCACCTAGCGGTAAAGATAAGTTTCCCTATAGGTTATGTGATTGGTCTATCACACCATTCACCTTTGTCTATCTGGACGAAGCCAAAGAGGTGTTGGATAACCGTCCTACTTCATCACAATGACTTCCATTTGGTTACAGGAAACTCTCCCTTTCATCGAGCTAGGGGCATGCAAACCAACTCAAGCATAATTTTTCGTTTCAAGCTTGTGTAAACATGAAATTGAATCCAAGCATAGTTCCCTATGGTTCAAGATTGTCTAAAAATGAACCCATTTTCAATTTTTAACCCTTGTGATTGCCATTCTATCAGCCTTTTGATCCTTGGTTGTGTTCATCCCATCGCCACCATTCCTTTGGCCGATCATACGCTTTTCACTTGGTTGTTTTACCCTTTTTGAGGAACAGTTGCAATGAGTGGTGTTGTTATCCAGCCTCTTCACATAAATCAACATGTTTTGAGAAGTTCCAACATCACTGGAGCCAATTGCTACCCTAGACACCACTCGTTCCTAAAAAAGGAGTCATCTTTAAACTCTTTTTAGACTCTCTAAATAAGAAAAGATTGTCGAGCGCTCATCTTGTTTGGCTCGTTAAAGTATTGGAAACATCATCCCTCCTGTATTATTTTATCCTTTTTCAGACCTAAGGGATTATTTTATGAAAAATTACTTATGGAGTTTTCTTTTCATCCCTTTTCAAACTCTCTAAACATGAAAAGGACCGAGTTATCCTTGTCATTAAACTTGTTAAAATAACAGCAACAAACTTGTCCATCTAGACGAGACTGAGTTTCATTGTCACTAGACTTGTTAAAATATTTAATAGCATCAGGTTTGCCCGAAGGGCGAATTATAGAACAAGCATATGTTATCCTCCTCAAGCTTGACAAAAATAAAGACATACTAGTCAGCAATGACTGGGGAAAAAGGGGAAAAACTTGAAGAATTTATGGTAGCAAGTCCCTCTTGAACATGACACTTTCACTTCATCTCCATGATTGAGTTGGGTTGGGTTATTCCGTTCACCGGTCATCATACTATTGGTCTTTCATACCATTCATATTTTTGGGTTAACGCTACAAATTCATCTCAGTCTCGCCGACATGTTCAAGAGAAGTCATCCAGTTAATGTCTCATACACTGCAACACCTCCAACCTTCATTTTTTCATGACCACCATTTTTGAACCTTGTGTTGTCAATTCATTTTCACCTCCAGAAATCATTTTCTTCATTTCATGTTGTAGATGTGGGATACATCAAGGCCCTCCTATGACGAGTCACTTCTTGTTGATATCAGCTCATTATCCAAGAAGTTGACTTAGAAACAACCCTTTCAGTGCTTTGAAGCTTGCATACATCAATGGCAAGTTTCTCACTTCCAGCGACAGGTTGAAATTAATGGCCTTTGACCAAAATATTTTACGTGGTGTTCGACATCGGATCATGTATTCACACCACGTGAATTGTACTGTAGTACCTTGAGGATCATTATCATTATTGGTGATTCCTCTCGCGTCTGTTAACATCTCACATCATTGGTTGGTAATCAGGCGATGTCTTTCCCTGCTCGACTTCAGAACATCTCTTCACATGGTTTGACTTGTACATCAAGCGAAGATTGAATGAGTTTGAAGACCCCAGATCTAGTTTCATCCATCCGAGTTGCGATATATTTATGGATATTAAAATGTCAAATTTACAAAGGCTCTACACAGATGGTCATCCTAATCATGGATAATGACTCTATATCTGTAGAATCACCAGTCTGTATCTGTAGCATGGGAATGCCTTCCTCAGCTAGATCGTGAAAATCATATTATGATGATGTATTGTATTGTAACTTATGCAGGTCACCTTCTAGTTCAAAACTTCAGATCCTCATGATAAAGCATTTCACCCGACATGAATATTTACGACCTCATGCTTTATGGGGCAACAATTATAGACATATTTGGGCACATCAACCCCAAAATTATATGTCGATGAACTAGGGCTCATCAACCCCTAAAAGAGTTGTTTCATACCCTAAAGGAACTTAGTCATCTGAGTGCATCGTTGCCCAAAAGCTCCACTTCAGAAATCATCTAGAAAGAGCCTAAATTGGACCACACTAACTGCTCCATTGATAAACTACGATGCATACTGACTGGGACACTGTCTAGGTGCAATGAATATTGTTTAGGCCTTCTATAGGGTGCGATGGGCGAGGATGGACCAATTTCCGAGATAGTTTGTTAGTTGGTTGCTCATGGAATCTTCTAGAAACTTCTCATGTGCCACTTGCCTCTCTGAATTCGCCCAAGGATGACCAAGGGAATTAGGAAACCATCTCCAATTCCCTCTCTTGTGGAACCAACTGTAACAAGTGGAATGACACTAATCAAACCCCATGGATGACTCACACCCTTGCAAACATCTATAAAAGGATCTCCAATCTAAGGGATTAGAAGGCTAGAATGTTGTGAATTGCAAGTAAGTGCTGATAGTTTGTAATTGAGGAGAGAGCATTGTATTCTTGTTGGTGTGATCTTGCCATTTCATGAGGTGAAGAAGGATTGAAGCTGGGAGGATGGCGCTGGATCAGACAACTGGGTTTTAATTCTCCTTTCTATTAATAAAGATCTTCAAGTTTTCTCCAATATGATTATGCAATTGTGAATGCTATCATTTTGTTCATTATAGATCTGATTCTATAATGTATGTTGTAATAGATCATGATGCTTTGACGGTTCTTTGTTGCTATACTTGTGAAGGTACTCTCCAAGCATGTTAAGTATGGGGAGGAGTTGCAGGATCTGCCAAAGGGGAGAGATCAATCAATGGATTAAGCAGAAGTTCCAAGTTGGTTCTACTCTCTTTCTCTCATTTGTTACACATAGGAAAAATCATTGAATTGCTTTAAATTGTTGTTTCTAGGGTAGCTGCCAAACCTAGAGGGTTAGTCGTTCGACAAGACACTAATTTTCCCAGAAACAACCACTACTCTTAGGGATGCTAGAAGGGAGAAAAGAAGAAGAGGAAAAGAGGTAGTGGGAAGAAGTAGAAAAGAAATCAGGCTTCTAAGAACAAGAAGAAAAGACCACAGTGGAGGCATGGGATGTTAGAGTGGGTACCAGAGCCATGAAGGACATGGACATTGACTAAGTTGCTCAGAGGATGAGAAACACTTTCAGTAGGGGGGTGATGATGAGCCTCATCATTGGGCAATTATATGGGCCTTAATTCACCTCCTAGCCTAGTCGAACCAACTATTCTCACAACTTATTGCATACTTTTGATTGTATTTTGTTTATGAGATGAGTTAGAGTTGCATATTTTCCTTTGTGGTCTAATGTGCATTTAATGGAGGATTAAAGGATAAAAGCAAGGAATTTTGGAAAAGACCTTGGTCAAAAATCGAATGGGACAAGGGAGGGGAATTATAAGAGGTAAATCCTCCTCATTTACTACCCTTTCATTCGAATATTCCTCCATCAGCTCGGAGTGCAAACAACCAAATCATGAGGAGTAGAAGGCAGCCGAGCAAGTGAAAGACAAATCACTGGTTTGTCATGAGTTTGGGAGCGGAGCCTCCCTAATTTTTAGGAAGTCGTTGGAGACTTCAGATGTATAAGTAGAGAGGCCTAGGACCTCAGTAGGATTCATATTTTTGATTGTAAAACTCTACACTATTTTCGAGCTAGAAGACTTGTGACAATTTTTTTATGTAATACTTTGTTTTGATAATAAGACTGAGTTTTGTTTTGAGATAGGATGAGTTAGCTCAAAGGGCTCAAGCTCTTGGGTTAGGGCCCAACCCTAGCATCCAAGGATCCTCTTTATTGTACATGTATGTTAGCATAGATTCATAGTTTGATTGTTCATTTGCTTAAGTAGCCGCATTTCCATTACAACAGTGTAGATTGGATTGGTTGTATGTTAGTTTGCTTCCATTTGTGCCTTCTTTCAGTTAGCAGGTTAGCAAGGAGAAAAAGGCACCACAAGGTTGCTAGCAGGTGCCTCGGCCTCACTTCCTCCCTCTAGGACCATGACTTGAGGATGAGACCCTTCAATAGCCCCAAAAACATAGATTTCTAGTTCTTGCATGAGCTTTGGAGTTTGTTGTCTTGATTCAACATTTGGTTCATTTCATTGTCATATTTTTCCATTGCTCTATTTTTGCAATAATATCTCACTCATGTTCTCATTTCCTTCAACACTTTCTTCATGCATAATATGGGCAATTGATTCATGCTTTTCTAGTTTATGAAGATGTATGTTGTTGCCTAGTTCTTGAAAGACACACATGTTTTAAGAACTGTAGGTACTTCAGGAGGAGGTCTATACTTCATCACCAACATCCATCTTCCACCTCATCAATCTTAACCATCTCTTATTCCACCATCACCCTCATTAGTTTTTTTGTCATTTTTCATGGAAATTTCCCTAGACACATTGAGTGAATCTAGCCATATCTTCTCTTGAATATTGAATCCTCAGTGTTCCTAGACCTTCTAACACCCTATCCCACTCATCACACCTCCTTTCCTAGCTTCCCAACACCTCCAATACCTCACAATTAGCTCTCGGCTATATCCTGTAATTCCTACAAGATATCTTGTAGGTTTCTGGTACATCTTGTACGTTTTCCTGAAACTGCCTGTTTTGAGGCTGAATTGATGGGGAACCTCTAGGAAGTCACAAAAAGACTCCTAGGACCCTTCCACCCAATCCAATCACTCCATAAGCCTTTTATCCATCCTCAAACACCTTCCATCCACCTGTTACATCCACAAGAACAATTAAATTGCATGCTTGATTTTACCAAAAAACCAAAAAAGTGAAAACAGATTTAGTTTAGTTTTCTTGCTCACACATTAGTATGGTTTGATGCTCTTTACTTATGTAACTTAGATAGCAGCATTAGGTTAGTGTTGATTTAGCAATTCTTCTTAGCATAGCTATTTAAATGGTTAATTAGGATAGGCTGTGATTTAGCATTACATGTTGTTTTCCTCATTACTGCAGTAGAGTAGCTCTCTTAGAATAGATTTTACTCTTATTCCATCAAAGAATCAAGCTTCTTTTGTCTCTATAGAAGTCTGGCTTCGAACCCCTGGGGTCTCTCGCCGGATGAACAGTGACAACAGGCAGGACCTTCACTTTTACTTGTGCATATAGCACTATCACCTCCAAGTTTGTACAAACCCTAGGTTGATAAGTAAAGTAGGTAGCCCAGGAGTTGCAGCATCCTTGTTGCAGTACTGGTGCTCATCACCTACTTCTTTAGAATGGTTGCAGTGGACAATTCCTATGATATCCCCTACTGAATCCTTCTCTGCCTATCCTGTAGATTGTCTTTGTGTATCCTGTAGACTATGTCCTATAGGAATTCCTGTGCATGCTCCTGTAGGAATTCCTATGCAGAACGATGGATCTTTGCTTCCAGTGGGTGGCCTGGGTTATGAGAGTGACTTGAGGGATTTTTGAGGAGGTGAAATGCATGAATGCATGGGAACGCTGTTTTATTTCCCTTTATGGTGTTTCAGGGTGAGGTGGTGTGCTGGCAACAGAGGTACTTTGCCATTTTTGGAGCGTTGGTCCCCACTACCACCTCATCATTTCCCACTTCTCGTAATCAGATCCCACCTCATAGATCCATAGTTTTAGCCACTTTTTGTCCTACTCCTCCTCTGTCTTTGAGTTGACTACAACCATGTGTGAGAGGAAACCTAGTTGTGCATGTGCTTATTGAACGAAGGTGTTCAAATTAACTGGCCACCTTTTCACTTATAAACCAACTATCATGTAACCCTTGCAACTTTTGACTACATGATGCATATGAGTGAGTGAGCGAGATACTTATCTGTGGTTTCGATTCCATGATGCAGTTGCCGAAGATCAGAGGTGCTGCATTATTCATTTGCTACATGTCGTTCTTCTTCCTCCTTTTACTGTCTACTAATGGCTTCTTGGCTTTTGAAGGTATCTGTGGCTGAAGATATAATGTTGCTACTGTTTTGGACCTCTTGGATCAACCTAGTGAAGACCTATTGCTGGTGATTGGTATCCTGTGGGATAGGCTGCTACAGGATGTCCTGTAGCTGCTTCTCCCTCAGAATTATTTAATCATGTTGCTGGCTGGGGCTGTGAGGATGGTGTAATGAATGGAAGGAAGGAGTAGGAGTGCATGTAGAGCAAAGGAAACTCAGGTAATGCTTTTACTCCACTCTGTTTTCCTTTTTTATTTTTTCTATGACTAGAAGAAACTGTTGAAACTGATCTTTTTTTGTTTTGAATGGTGAGTGTAGGGATGATGATGGTGGACAAGATGAGGTGTTAGATCATGCATAGGATGAATTTTAGGGACCTAACAAACCTATCATGTGCCCTCGGATTGATTCTTGAGCCACTGTAATTCCTACAGGATCATCCTTTAGGTTTTTAGGGGATCCTGTAGGAATACAAGGGATCCTATTGAAAACACAGTCTTTGCATAAATCGAAGCAATGGAGTGGAAAAAATGGTAGAAGTGATGAAGGGATGTATTGTAAGGAGTGGAGGAGATGAATATGTGTGAGGCAGGGTTCCCTTTGGATCATGTTTTTGCCCCTTGACTATCTTTCTCGCCCACCTGTAAATAACAATTATATAATTTTCTTGTTTGTTTTTTTTTTTTTTTTGTAAAACAACTAGGCTTCCTTAGAGAGGTTTTCACCCTAGATGTTTTCCCTGGGCGCCTCAAGTAAGGTTTTCACCTAGGGATCTTCTTATTTTTTCTCTCTCTTTTTTTTCACAATTGGGCTGCCTTACGACGTTTCCACCCCAAAGATGGTACTTAGGTGCCTCATGGAGGTTTTCACCTGAGTCCTTATTCTTTTTTTTATTTTTTATTTTTCAGTGACTTGATGAGGGGGGAGTTGGAACTTGTTGCACCATCATCACTGTTTTATTGATATTGTCAATGAACTCTTGTTTTGATAAATATCTCTTGTACATTTTCAATCGGTGCCCATTAACAAGCAACAGAATGGATTCTTAATCTATAGTTCTGATTTTCCCCAAACCATTATCATGCCATCTTTCCACAACATAAGGTCTGAGCCATCTTGTTCTTAGCTCACCCTTGAAGTATTTATACCTAGAATCATATAATAATGCCTAATCACCCTCCTGAAATTTCTTCTCCTTAATATGTTTATCATGCCAGATCTTCCTCCGAAGTTGAACTATCTCTGTATGTAGGAGGGCCTGCATTCTAAATTCATCTAAGCCATTCAATTAGAACAATCTCTCTTTCTGTGCATGACTGAGATCCAAATCTAGTTGGGCTTCCATCCTTAATGTGTTATATTCAAACTCAATGGATAGAAAGGCCTTTTTCCCATAGACCAACTCATAGGGTGTAAATCTAGTGGTGGTCTTCCTTGTGGTATTATATGCATAGGTGGCCTCAACTAGTCTTTTTGCCCAATCGTTCCTGTTGCTGCTCACTACCCTGGTTAAGCTGCCCTCTAGTGCCCTGTTGGTCACCTTCACTTGCCAATTAGCTTGTGTGTGATAGGGAGTCAAGGTCCTATGTTTGATTTTGTGTTGGATAAAATATTCTTCAATCATGTTAGAAGTAAATTGGTTGCCTTGGTCTATGACTAGATCTCTAGGGTATCGAAATTTGTCGAATACAATCTCCTTGAGGACCCTCAACCACCTTTTCTTCTGTTGCTTCCTTAATTGCCTTGGTTTCAGCCCACTTAGTCAAATAATCTGTGCACACAATAATGTATAGTTTTTGCTTTGAAGGAGGGTTGATAGGCCCAATGAAGTCCATGCCCCACTTGTCAAATGGCTCGAAAGTCACTTGAGGCTGCAGGGCCATTTCATCTCTTGGAGTAGGCCTTCCCATTGTTGGGCCTTGAAATTGTCATTCACTTCCATTACATTTTCATTTATATTTCCATATTGTCACCTTCACTACACATCTATTTCATTACATTTACCTCCATTTCATTAAATTTACCTTACCACTATCATTATTGGGTCACATTTATGTTTTTCCAAACTTTATTAATTCTTAGCATTTTTAAGTGAATTTATGGTTAAAAATTAGAAAATAATGCGCATATGCTTATACCTAACAAGTGGGATGAGATTGTTAACATGTGCAGGTCGAAAGGAAGCTTCTAAAAGACCCTTATGTGGCCTCCCAAAACCAAATTCGAATTTGAGTGGAGAAGATCATGGAATCATGAGGATATGTGTCTCATTTCCTATTTGTATTGGAACTCAAAGAAGACATGTGTCTTATCATTTCCTATTTTGATTGTAACTCTATAGATACGGGGAGAGATTCATGGACTCTCATTAATGAGATAACTTCTCATCTTTTTGTATAAATAGGGGAAGTTTTCTCCTATCATGGGAGATGTGTAAAATTGGAGTTATGCTCAAGCTTTGAATACAGAATTAGATTGTGGCACCTTACTCATGAATGTTCCTTCATTTTGCCTTGGTTTTTCTTACATATGGAGCATCTCAATTTACCATCTCTCACACTTTTAGATTAGCTACCTAAAATGTGTGAGATTTGATTGCTTTTATAGATTAAAGTTCATTTGTTTTCTTAGTATTAGTTTTAGAATGAATGTGTAATCTTTGATTTTCTAAAAACATTGCAATAGGAAAGATTTATGTATTTTCCAATTGGATTAAGTTTGAGGCAAAATCTCATAGTTATTTAGTTTCCTTTCATGTTCTGTTATTTACTTTTTTAGATCAAACTATCAATTCATTATATAATCGAATAAAAGATCAGGCCAAGAAGGTGACTTCAAATTGGGTGATTGAATGTTCAACCTATGCAATCATTGAGCTTTACTTTTTTGTGCTTTTACATTTGCTTTTAAGATCCTCATTTAATTGCATTACCTGACATTCCTAAATTTCATTCTAATAAATTGATTTAATCATATTTCAAGATTGAATGGTTGAATATTTAATACATGCAATTACTAAGTTATTTTCTGCAAACTTTACTTACGTTTCTAGGACATTAGAAGTTAAAATATAGATAGTTGCTTACATATAATTTGAAGAAGGTAACACTTCATAATTGAATGTTGGAGTAACTAAGTATACATTAGTTGTTTTCTCCTTTCATGCTTTGAAATGCTTTCTTAGATTAAAATTTCAATTCCTGTAAGTGTGATTGTGCACGCTATATTTTCTTTTGAATTTGTTTTCTTTCTTTTCTTTACTTGATTTCACAAGTTAATTTAATTTCATTTTCTTTATTTGATTTCATAGATTAGATGAATTGGTTTTCGTTATTTTGTAGTTAGATTGATCTAAACTAAAAGACAATTTCTAGCACATACAGTGCATGCATGCTTCACAAGTTTACGAAACCCCCGGGTTGACAAATTAAATGACAGGCAATCACTTTGCCCCAACATTTTGGCACCGTTGCCAGGGAAGTGTGCATAGGAACTAGCTTTCAGTTTAGAGTGTATTTTATTTGTTTTTGTTTTTACTAACCATTTATGGACAAAGGGTCTAGAATGCAGCCCAAAGACTACATTGAGGAATGGTATCAAAAAGCGGTTACGCCACAATATTCATCAATTCTTCAAGAGATCCTTGTGGAAAATCGAAAGGTCAAGTCGATTTCGCATATCCTTACAAACAATCAAGTACATTTCTCAAGTTTGGATATGAGCATTTCAAAAATTTTAATATGTAAATGGCTTCATTGGAAGCATGAATATACTTAAAAAAATAAATTAGTTTTTAGATAGATACGAAAAATAAAAATAATTTTTTTTTATAGTTTTTGGGATAAATTTGATGTTTTATGGTGTAGTAAGAAGCACTCATCTACTAACCCTTGGCAGGAAAAATTTTCAATAAAACAAATGGTTGAGAGCAAGGAGTGCAAGTGAAGATCATGAACGATAATTTAAGGTATGAGATCAAGCTTTTTCATTTTTTTTTCAAAATTTACAGAGGAATCGATTGATAAAATCTTGACTATGCTAACAAAATAAATCTATCAAGTATGCTCTCATTCTGCACTTCGTGTGACCTGGAGGATCAGAAAAAGAAATTGTTTTGTTAGTATATTATAAAAATTATTTAGCTACTGCAAGACTTGCAAATCCATGTGCAAAAATCCTTACTTCTGTAATGCAAGAGTTTTATGCGGGATTACAAAAAAGATGCGATTAGATTTCTTCAAAGCGATGTCCCATCTTTTATCTCATTCCAGATTTCGAGTTCCCCAGAATTGTCTGTAGGATGATTGATATAGTTAGATATTCTCTTTTTCTTTGTTGCAAGACATCCATGCAGCCACAAGCCCAACCTTCAAAACCTGCAAATCAAAAATCACCGGAACATTTCTAAAAAACACAACAGCATAAAAACACGATTCTAAAATGCAAATTCTGAGGAAACCGAGGCAAATTAGGCAAAACTGAGACATGGGTTTTCTCTGGAACGGGGGAAATTAGGTAACACATGAGCAATTTTCTGGATTTTGCAACCGTTTAGGATAAATTCCAAATTGATAGTTGTAGAAAACGTAATTACGAGAAAGTGTAACTGTCTTGACACCTGATTTTAAAACGAATTTTTTGAGAAAACTAAGGAGAATATGAAAAAAATTGGGACATGGGTTTTTTCTAGAACATGATGAATTTAGAAACTTGAAAACCGTTTCCTTGGATTCCTAATTATTCGAGAGAAAACTGTGGTTCTTCGGGACCCTGTTTGGTGACTACGTGAGGAAAACAGATTATTTTTTATGCACGAGGTTTTGCTGGAAATAACACATTTAATTCACTAAGACTTCTAATCAAACAATGACTCTTTCTCCTCCTCAAAATTTCAATAGATTTACCCTCCTTACATCCTTGAACACTTGGAAGAAATTGTTAACTTAATGCTACACCCATGTGTATACTCGTTTCGTCATGTGCCAGTGTAGTCAGGGAGTGATTCTGTTTTGAATGCTATGAAGCATGAATACACAATCCGTGAATTCAAGTTTGTTGTTGATACATTAATACGACTTGTGCCATACGTTCAGATAGTGGCCGATGTGATATGTGGATTTCTAGGCAAAACAAAGGAAGATAATTTTGAGACCACTATTAATCTAATCAAAGAATACAAGTTTCTGTATGTTCACATTTCACAGTTTTATCCAAGGCCATGAACGCCAACTACTAGAACGAGAAAGGTCCCTACTTCTAAACTAATGAAACGAATAGCAATATTTTTCAAAAATTGAATGAAAGAAATCATTATATATATATATATATATATATATATATATATATATATATATATATATATATATATATATATATATATATATATATATATATATATATATATATAATTTGTGATGATTAATACATATGCAATCAATTTATTGAAGCAATTTATAAAGCGAAAAATACTTGCAAAATTTGATTGAAATATTTTTTTTTACCAAGTACTTTTTCATATTTTTTTGGACAGCATGTTATTTTTGCAGCACAAATAACGATTCAATAATGGCTTACAAAACAATTAGAAAATTATTTATATGATTTATAAACATTTAGCATTAATATTGTTGCTGTGTATTTTTCTATGAAGTTTAAACTTGCAGGGCACATCAAATCTTCGTGATGCCAATCGTTTATTGAGCACAATGCATGAAGTCATCTGACAATAGGGAGTTAATTTATTTTTAATGGTTATTTCTTAAAAATTGATTGTTATCAATATCATGAATTGGACTAAATATAACACTTTGATTTTCCTTAGGTTGTTTCATTTGACATTTTATGTAAGAATCAGAAAGGGAATGATCATTTCTTTTTTAACACACTTATGTTCTTTATGTCAAGTTTTTTGCAGGTTTGGGATGATCGAATGATCATTGAAGAAAACTGATTGTGCGCATAATTGGTCTTCAAAGGATCGATTCCATGAGAAACATAAGAATAAGTCCATCTCCATATCCATCAAAACCATTACCTTTCCTCCCTTTTGAATTATAAATCCAACTAAGAAATTCAAAGCAAGCCATAGTCATTTTTCCCAGCAAGAGTCAATGGTTCATTTTCCTTTATTCACAAGCCTGCAACGCAAATAAAAGCAAGAAGCTCACTTACATGCTTATTGCCCATTGTCATCTTCCATTTTCATTTTTTCTTTCCTGTCCTTTTTCATTTCGCAAATAAACCCTGCTTCAATGCAAATTATTGAGTCCATAGTCCTTTGAGTCTAAAATCCTTGCAAAAACACCTTGAGGCTTGCATGCCTTAATGGCAAGTCCTCATGCCGACGAACAATGGGAATACATCAATGTCCCTTGTTCATCAGATCTTCTAGGTACTCAACAACAACAAAATTATTCGTACTTAGCAAGATGTGTTTGGCATCTTGACTCTCATTGTCATCAATGGTGAGAGTTCTCGTGTTGACTAGTGGCATCCATTAATGGCCACTAAGTCAACAATTTCCCACTATGTTCGACATCAGAACATTTATTCACATAGCAGGAATTGTGCCAATGAGTTTTGAAGACATGAAGACTATCATTTTCAACATTTTGGAGCAAATGTAGAAGATATGCAGCTACAGAACCAGATGGCAGCTGTGGAATCAGACAACAGCTGCAGAATCAGATGACAACTATAGAATCAAATAACGGCTACGGAATCAGATGGCAGCAGCAAAATCAGCACTATTTTGTAGCAGATTCAACAAGTTTTCATAAAATCAAATAAAGTCATCTTGACCCTTTTCTCCATGACTTGTCTAGACACTTGAAGAAGATTATGATCAGAATTTTACAGCCACCACACATGCAACTAATCCATTTCTAAAGGGTAAGTTAAGTTATGTCATTTTACAACTTTTTACCATAAAATTCCTTGAAAAGCTAGAATGATAATTTTTTGAAAAAACATTTCTCTTCCTCATCTCATAAAATTGCCAATATCATCAGTGGGGGGGATACATTCATATTCATATTTTTCCATATTCATATCACATTCAAAAGCCCACATACTTTCAAAAAATATTAATAATTACATTATTGTTATGAGAATACAAAGGCTTGTCAAAAGTACCAAAAGGATAATTGGATACAAAGAAAATCATGGTTGTCACACAAGAACTTGTTATCACCCCAAGAAACTCTCCTATGTTGTATCTCGGAGATGCTCGGGAACAATACAAACTCAACAAAAATGTTGGAAATGGATGAATGGAAGAAATGATGCTTGTCCAAGCCAGATAACCACTTCTACTATGTTTAACTCCAGACATGGGTGAACACCCCCAGGCTACAAGGCTTTAGACCACCAATTACTCACAGTTTGAGGATTAGGTGAACATGGAGAATACTGACCACACTAGCAGATGCACAAGACCATGTGATGGCTAGCTGCAACTAGTAAAGAGGTCTGCAAATCTATTTCCTAATGCACATATAGGATGACAGCTCTCTGGCACTAAATAAACAAAAACCTGCATAACGCATTCAATGGTACATACTAGACTTCAACACAGAGGTGGGATGACAGCCCCTCTAATGCTAAATATCAAGAGCACATGAACAAATGCATAACAGGCACAACCTAGAACAGAGTAGAAATGGAAAGTGAGCAATTAATAGCAAAAGAAGCTTGTATTAGCTGAAAATTAAGACTAGACACTGCAAGTATCAAAGTAGTTACAGTCTCCAGAAGTTGAACCTTACATCAAAATTACAACCATCAACCATCATCCCTGATTACATCTGTTTTTTGGGTATATATAGAGTTTCATTACAAAGATATTTTTCTATTCTAGGCGTGGTGGGGTCATAATCGACCACCAACCACTTTAACTGCCTGATGGCGTCTTTGGTGTAGTCTGTCTGCTTTAGTGGACGGATTTGATCTTATCGGATGTTCTGTTGTACTTCTCGGGCAGGTGGAGTGCAATATGGAAAACATTCCATAACTGATAAATTCGTTTAACTACTCGAGGCTTGTCCTTCTCATTCTTTAGCCATACTTCTCTTGAATGTACTTGTTGAAGAGTAGCTGCACCGGGTACAGGTAATTGGCCACCTTCGTCCTTCGGTTGCATGGTACAGGTCGAGGATAAGAGGACTGCATGTCGGATGAATGGAGGAGAAAGATCAGCCGTTGGATCACATGGATGGACGGTGGAGAGCGCTTGATAAGGAGTATTGGGAGGTATGTGAGTGGGATAAACGAGGGCCGTCAGATCTTATATGGGTAGAACTAACGATCGTCGAGGGCGGAAGATACGTGGGCAATAATGAGCAGGGGATGGTACGATGGGCGGTAAGCAGTATTGCCCACACCGCTTTTTGGAGGTGGGTGGTAAACGTACGCAGGCTTGCAATACGAGTCATCGTGTGACGCGTGGCAGATGGGACCGGCGGAAAACCGCTTTCCCTGCAAGTTAATGTGCGGGCATCTTACGGGTGCGGAAGGTGCAAATGTCGTCATATCACGTTGCAAACGATCGTACGGAGGGGAAACAAATGGGGTTTAGCGCGCGGGCGAAAAAGGTTTTGGTGGCGGGGACTGTTGGATCAGGACGATCAATGGCTGCGAACGAAGGATGGCGACGGGTTACAGAAACACGGGGCCATGTGATCGTGGTTACATAATAGTTTAAACTCAGTGCCCGGACTATTTAAAGGGAATATGGATTTATATAGTGTTACAGAGGGAAACAAAGATAGCGAGGGCTATGAGAGTATAGGTGGAGTGAAGCGGAAAAACAGAGGCAGTGGGGTGAAAGGGAATAGGCGACTGATGCGAGCTTTCTTTAAGAAAAAACAACACGACCAAGCTGTCTTTGACCTAGAAAATGCCTAAGTATGTGGCATAGCTAACACTGGCTCCTTCTAGGGATGCGATCCTCCCTGTGAGGTCTCAAGAACTGCAGACCAATGCCTTCATACAAAACAAGCTTAAAAAAGAATGCCTAGTATTCCATTGGGCATGGAGTCTAATTAAGTCTATGCTAAAACCTACAAAAGAACATGCATATAATTGTTAAGGCTCGGAATCCTTAAACATAAATCCTCAAAAACTGGCCATCTACTGGGGCATCAAAACTGTTTCTCCTCTCAGCTGATTCATCATAGATTTGCAAAATTGGGCTTATTTGATCATCTACCTCAAACAGTTTAGGACATTTGGCCTTATCAGGTAGAGGTGATCCATACTTCATCCCCTCTCTGTATGCTCTCCTCCTTAGACGTTCTTCATGGGAGCTTTTGTACACCTTCTGAATAACAACGGTTGTTGTGTACTTGTCTATGTCATCTATGGCCTGCGCAATTAATATAAATGGTGTACCAATGTATTTTTGTGTGGAGGAAACAAAGACATCATCTTCTCCTGCATCTTTATTAGAACAGTCCACATCCAAGGAGGAGTCCCAAAAATGTGCATCCTCTTCCTTTGCCATCTGACAAACTGCCCTTTCAAACTGTGTGGAGGCCACCTGGGCAGGCATCAGAATATCAAGACTGAGATGATCAGTATTAGCCTTGGGCTTTGAACCATGGCCTGCCTCAGTGCCTGATGGGAAATCATGAGGGCTTGTCTTTGTAACAGACGAAGAAGCACAAGATGATGGGGAGCTTTCCTCTCCCTTTTTGATCACTGGACTGAGGATGATAGCAGGCAGGTCAATCTGTAGATCTGCATAGTCATTGGAAGCTAGGCTAGCTTCAGGCTCAGATTCTTTGAGGATGGTGGGACTTGCCGCCTGCTGCTTCTGCTGATCAGCTTGTTGTTTTGCAGGTACAACAAACTCACGAGTAGTGCCTCTGGATAATGACTCTTCATAGGTAGCTCTTGTTAAGAAAGGGGCACTGCCCTTACCTTCCAAACCATGGACCTCATCCTCTTCTTCAAAGTGCTCTTCCTCCATGACTATACTTTGAAAAAGCATCTTCACCCTTTTGTCTTCATTAGAATCTTTGCTTCTCTGCAAAATCTACAACTGCTCCTTTGCTCCTTTATATAGATTCAGATTTGAAAGAGCAAAGGTATTAGGAGCTCCTGCTTCCTCAGAATACTGCTCAGCCTTTAATTTGGAAACTCTAGAGGCTAAAGATTCTATCATCATGGCTAATTTATTGATCTTAGGATCTGAGTATGATGAGGAATCACCCCTCTATCTTCTCCTTTCAACATTACCTTCGAGCCTTTCTGCAGCCATGATGTTTGATTCTAATTCAAAGGCTGCATCTTCCATATCAGCTAAAGAAGTACATCTTCTTTCTTTTAACAACAGGCAGAACTGAGAATCAAAGGCATGGGCATAAGTAAGCATAGCAGAAGTAGGGGTAGGTTTCACTTCAGATGGCATTCTGCTGTACATATGGTTGAATTTGATGTTGAAATCAGACAATAGCTCACCATTCTCCCTCTTCAAGTTCCCAAATTCAGTATGGTAGTGGAGCAGATCTTTATTATCCCCCTGATCCAGATTTAAGCAGGAACGCAATAGATTACAGAGATAACCATAAATACAGAGATGCAATAACCATAAAAACAGAGATGCAGCGGAAATAATACTTCATTTCATTAATGGAGAATACTGAAATATGCTTACAAATAGAAATAACCCAGCTAGGGCGATGGTAGCTTATCTCTGAGAAGAGATGTGTCGGCTACATGCCTCTGAACTATTTCGAACTGTGTTACAATGAGGCTCGAGGGCCTATTTATTGTTGAGAAAGAATGGAAAACCCTTCACATTCCAAAACCTAACCCTAGAAGATGAAACGCCAAATTGTGGGCCCCGTTTTTGGGTAAGTTGGTACATCAACTTCCTGGGGTCGTGAATTGGTCGTACTATCTCCGTTTGACGCACATGATAGCCCGTTGGAAAGATCTCTCCGAGGAATACGACGGAAAAGGTGATTTACAGACAAAAAAATCACTGGTAGTGGATTTCCCAAAAAACGTCGTTTAGGGCCTCAAAATGGCTCCGGAAGTTTAGGACACAAAAAACTGCTAAAAATAGTAAACTGTGTTATAACTAAGGAAACATAAAAACTGAAAGAGACAGTTGTGGGGGTCCAAATGGGATAGGTGGGTGGACACCAACATCCACCAAGATCATTCCTCCCCCCTTAGGAAGCAATGGTCCCCATTGCATTGAGTTCCTCCCTGAGATGAGGAAGCTTCTGCTGAGCTAGGTCTCTGGTGAGCTGTTCTACAATCTCTGATGTGTCCAGAAATGGTGGGGAGCATGGTTGGCGATCGTCCACATTGAACAATCGGTGCAAGTGAAGGAAGGGAGGAATGCTGTGCTTCAAAGCATTGTTGCCCACAACCTTGTTACTGGTGTAAGGACCATGTCGAAGCGGTCTGAGTTTCTGATGGGTTCTGGTAAGGCATTCTCTCTGCAGATGTAACCAAACTTTTTCGCCCACCTGAAACTTGTGTGGTACCCCTCTAGGTAAGGAGAAGTTGTTCCTGTGTTATGTCATGACTGTATCCCTATGTTGTTGCTGCTGCATGAAGGAACCCTTTACGGGGGTCATGGATGTAGCAACGATCTTCCCCTTACTTTGGGAGCGAACCAGACAGAAAATAAATTTCCTAGTCTGTGAGATGAGCTTGTTGCCTTTCTTAGCAGTGATCAAAGAGGTGGTGGTAGGTGGAGCTACCTCTGATATCCTGTATAATGAATTATCCAAAGAAATAATGACAGCGCGAGGCCTTGACTCATACACAGCATGTCGCCTCCACAAGTATGGCTGGCCTAATAGTACATCACAAACATCCAGAGGTGTAACATGACACAATACCTCATCTGTGAAGGGCTTGATGCTGTAAGGAAGGCGGCACTGCTGGTGAACTTTGAGATCTCGTCCTTCTTGAAGCCACCCGATACTGTACGGTTGTGGGTGTGGGGTAGTTGGTAGGCCCAACCGCTTCACGACCTCTGCTGAAACGAGGTTCTTTTGGCTGCCACTATCGACAATGAATTGCAACAGCGAACCCTTCACCCACATCTGTGAGTGGAAAAGACGTTCCCCCTCCTCTGGCTCTTCGGGCTCATTCTTCTGGATCTTGGCAGTGGCAATAGTGGCACTAGGATCCGCATCAATGATTTGCTTCCCTTTGCCATCCCCCTTGTCGGGTTCCGGCTCAGAGTCAGAACATGCATCTGATTCGGAAGCCTTCAACTCGGCCACCAGCGACTGCTTGGTCCGACACTCACTTGTGTTATGAGTGGGACTCTTGTGGAACTCACACCACTTTCCTGTGTCCTTCTTCGACTTCATGCTATTGTTCTTTTCTTGCGGCTTCGACGGGTTGTCTTGGGTCACCCCGCCTTGGCTTTGTCCTTTGGGCTTCGGATTTGCAGATCCAAAGTCTCGCTTCTTCTATTTGAACTTTTGCTCGATTTTGACAGCGTATCGGTATGCTGTGCCGAGTGAGGAGATTTCCAAGAACCCCATCTCTTCTTGGATGTATCTGTGTAGGCAACCGCGGTATTTGAGTACCAGATGCCGCTCACTATCTTTGATACCCAACTGTGTGCGAAGGGTATGAAAAATGTTTGTGAACTCCGGCACATCTTGGTCTCGTCCCTACCGCCGTGTGGTCCATTTGATGTATTTGTCCTCATAGCTTCCGACAGGGTAGTACTGCTCCTTGATGGCATCTCGGAAGTCATTCCAAGTGGGTGAGGCTGAAAATAGTGAGCCTATACTTTCATCCTTCTGCTCGCAGTAGGTTTCCCACCAGTCCTTGACGTGGGGGGCTGCTTTGAGAAGAGTGAAAACAATCTTTTCCCGACTTGAAAATTCGTGAACAGAAAAATACCCATCTAGCAGATTTAACCATTTATCTACGGCATCTGCATCTATTTGACCCTCGAAGATGGGGATTTCAAAATTAACTTGTACCTTAAACGGTGTGGCATTTCCAGAGTAGCTGTTGGAAGCCGATGCGTCGCCTCTGGGTAGCCGCTGAAGGATCTGCGCAAAGCTATCCATCATCGCGTTCCTTTGCCGCTCGAGCGCTTCTTCGAGCAAGATTTTGATAGGATCTCCTACCCCCTCGTATTTCTTCTCATACGCCATGGGAGGCCGTCAGGATTTGTGAGGTTAGTCATGCAAAGGTTCGACCAGTTCAAGCCCTAACTCATATCCCGACCTCGTTGGGGACATGCAAAGAAAAACAGAGAAAAAGCAGACCGCTCTGATACCATTGATCCAGATTTAAGTAGGAACGCAATAGATTACAGAGATAACCATAAATACAGAGATGCGATAACCATAAAAACAGAGATGCAGCGGAAATAATACTTCATTTCATTAATGGAGAATACTGAAATATGCTTACAAATAGAAATAACCCAGCTAGGGCGATGGTAGCTTATCTCTGAGAAGAGATGTGTCGGCTGCATGCCTCTGAACTGTTTCGAACTGTGTTACAATGAGGCTCGAGGGCCTATTTATTGTTGAGAAACAATGGAAAACCCTTCACATTCCAAAACCTAACCCTAGAAGATGAAACGCCAAATTGTGGGCCCTGTTTTTGGGTAAGTTGGTACATCAACTTCCCGGGGTCGCGAATTGGTCGTACTATCTCCGTTTGACGCGCATGATAGCCCGTTGGAAAGATATCTCCAAGGAATACGACGAAAAAGGCGATTTACAGATAGAAAAATTGCTGGTAGTGGATTTCCCAAAAAACATCGTTTAGGGCCTCAAAATGGCTCCGGAAGTTTAGGACCCGAAAAACTGCTAAACATAGTAAACTGTGCTATAACTAAGGAAACATAAAAACTGAAAGAGACAGTTGTGGGGGTCCAAATGGGACAGGTGGGTGGCCACCAACATCCACCTGGATCACCCCCCAATGCTTTAGGAACACATCATCTAAGGCCTCAATGTCTGCTATAGACCTAGGGGCTAATTCTCTGAACCATTTCCTCGCTTCCCCATCTAGGCTTTGGACAAAACCCCTCATCCATACATCAACTTCATTAATATCTAGATTATCAACATAGCTATAAAAGGACTCTATATGCTCTTTAGATGTTACTCCTTCTATACCAATAAACTTAGGCATATATTTCATATAATCTACTGCAGGCATGGCATTTAAAGGGGCAGGTAAGACCAAGGGTCCATACTTAGCAGCTACGATTATTTCTATCTTTGTGAGGGCTTGCTGCCCTCCCATGTCTGGAGTTAGGTGTAAGGATACTGGTAGACTGAGTGGTATGGATCAATGAAATGGATAACAGAGACAAAGGAATATGATGGACAACATGGGATGCTTTCTTTGGGCTGAAATACGAAAGGGAAATGAATGAACAGGAGCTTTATGAATCTCTAAAGGTGATTTTTCCCTAGCAGAGATACATGGGACTTTTAAGGCTTACCTGATCTTGACGCTCCTTTCTGCAAGGTTTTCTTCTTCTTAACGATCTTCTCAGGGTCAGGCACCGGAACAGCTGATGATTTCTGAGGATTTCTTCAAGCATGTCTCACAAACTGAGCCAAGACTGTGATGTGGAGTCGCCAAAGGTTGGTATTCCTCTAGTGGAGTTGCCAGATAGATGATTACAACTAGAAATGTGTCCAGACTTTGTCTATCATCAAAATCTGGAACTGTGTCGTCTCCCAAGGAAGCTGAGCTTCAATCCCCTTTCCCCGGAAACGACGCCAATTAATGTTATCACCCCAAGAAACTCTCCTTGGTTGTATCTCGGAGATGCTCGGGAACATTACAAACTCAACAAAAATGTTGGAAATGGATGAATGGAAGGAATGATGTTTGTCCAAGCCAGATAACCACTTATACTATGCTTAACTCCAGACATGGGTGAACACCCCCAGGCTACAAGGCTTTAGACCACCAATTACTCACAGTTTGAGGATTAGGTGAACATGGAGAATACTGACCACACCAGCAGATGCACAAGACCATGTGATGGCTAGCTGCAACCAGTAAAGAGGTCTGCAAATCTATTTCCTAATGCATAGATAGGATGACAGCTCTCTGGAACTAGGTAAAAAGAAACCTGCATAACACATTAAATGGTACATACTAGACTTCAACACAGAGGTGGGATGACAGCCCCTCTAATGCTAAATATCAAGAACACATGAAAAAATGCATAATAGGCACAACCTAGAACAGATTAGAAATGGAAAGTGAGCAATTAATAGCAAAAGAAGCTTGTATTAGCTGAAAATTAAGACCAGACACTGCAAGTATCAAAGTAGTTATAGTCTCCAGAAGTTGAACCTTACATCAAAATTACAACCATCAACCATCATCCCTGATTACATCTGTTTTTTGGGTATATATAGAGTTTCATTACAAAGATATTTTGCTATTCTAGGCGTGGAGGGGTCATAATCGACCACCAACTGCTTTAACTGTCTGATGGTGTCTTTGGTGCAGTCTGCCTGCATTAGTGGATAGATTTGATCTTATCGGATGTTCTGTTGTACTTCTCGGGCAGGTGGAGTGCAATATGGAAGACATTCCATAACTGATAAATGCGTTTAACTGCTCGAGGCTTGTCCTTCTCGTTCTTTGGCCATACTGCTCTTGAATGCAGTTGTTGAAGAGTAACTACGCCGGGTACAGGTAGCTGGCCACCTTCATCCTTCGGTTGCATGGTACAGGTCGAGGATAAGAGGACTGCATGGTGGATGAATGGAGGAGGAAGATTAGCCGTTGGATTGCATGGATGGATGGCAGAGAGTGCTTGATAAGGAGTATCGGGAGGTATGTGAGCGGGATAAATGAGGGCCGTCAGATCTGATACGGGAAGATCTAATGATCGTCGGGGGTAGAAGATACGTGCACGATAATTAGCAGGGGACGGTACGATGAGCGGTAAGCGATATTGCCCACACCATGTTTCGGAGGTGGGTGGTAAACGTACGCTGGCTTACGATATGAGTCATCACACGACGCGTGGCAGATGGGACCGGTGGAAAACCGCTTTCCCCGTGGGTTAATGTGCGGGCATCTTACGGGCACGGGAGGTGCGAATGCCGTCAGATCGCGCTGCAAATGATCAGACGACGAGGAAATAAATGGGGTTTAGCGCACGGGGGAAAAAGGTTTTGGCAGTGGGGACCGTTGGATCAGGACGATCAATGGCTGCGAGCGAAGGATGGCGACAGGTCACAAAAACACGGGGTCGCGTAATCGTGGTTACATAATAGTTTAAACTTGGTGCCTGGACTATTTAAAGGGAATATGGATTTATACACAATTACAGAGGGAAACAGAGATAGCGAGGGTTATGAGAGTATAGGTGGAGTGAAGGGGAAAAACGAAGGCAGTGGGGTGAAAGGGAGTAGGCGACTGATGCGAGCTTTCTTTAAGCACAAACAACATGGCCAGGCTGTCTTTGACCCAGCAAATGCCGAAGTATGTAGCAGAGCTAACAGAACCAACTATGATGCAATCCAATAAAGATATACATTGCAACAATAATCAAATTATCATTATGCAAAGTTCAAAGATAAAAAATGAATGCAACAACAAAATATGGTTGTAACACAAGAACCAACTATGTTGCAATTCAACTAAAAGATTTTGCAAAAGTATGAAGTTATCAAATCATATCATGCAAAGTTAAGCCAAAGCTCAAGGATAAAAAATAATTAATGTGATAGATTGCATGAAGACATGCAATAGCTTCAGTTAGGAGGTATGTTGGGCCTTGAAATTGTCACTCACTTCCATTACATTTTCATTTATATTTCCATATTGTCACCTTCACTCCACCTCTATTTCATTACATTTACCTCTATTTCCTTACATTTACCTCACCATTATCATTATTGGGTCACATTTATTTTTTTCCAAACTTTATTAATTCTTAGCGTTTTTAAGTGAATTTATGGTTAAAAATTAGAAAATAATGTGCATATTCTTATACCTAACAAGTGGGATGAGATTGTTGACAGGTGTAGGTCAAAAGAAAACTTCTAAAAGACCCTTATGTGGCCTCCAAAAACCAAATTCGAACTTGAGTTGAGAAGATCATGGGATCATGAGGATATGTGTCTCATTTCCTATTTGTATTGGAACTCTAAGAAGAGATATATCTTATCATTTCTTATTTTTATTGTAACTCTATAGATATAGAGAGAGATTCATGGACTCTCATTAATGAGATAACTTCTCATCTTTTGGTATAAATAGGGGAAGTTTTTTCCTATCATGGGAGATGTGTAAAATTGGAGTTATGCTCGAGCTATGAATACAAAATTAGATTGTGGCACCTTACTCATGAATGTTCCTTTATTTTGACTTGGTTTTTCTTACATATGGAGCATCTCAATTTACCATTTCTCACACTTTTAGATCAGCTACCTAAAATGTGTGAGATTTAATTGCTTTTATAGATTAAAGTTCATTTGCTTTCTCAGTATTAGTTTTAGAATGACTGTGTAATATTTGATTTTATAAAAACATTGCAATAGGAAAGATTTATGTATTTTCCAATTGGATTAAGTTTGAGGCAAGAGCTCATAGTTATTTAATTTCCTTTAATGTTCTGTTATTTAATATCTTAGTTCAAACTATCAATTCATTGTATAATTGAATAAAAGATCAGGCCAAGAAGGTGACTTCAAATTAGGTGATTGAATGTTCAACCTATGCAATCATTGAACTTTACTTTTTTGTGATTTTACATTTTCTTTTAAGATCCTCATTTAATTGCATTAATTGATATTAGTAAAGATCATTCTAAGAAATTGATTTATTCATATTTCAAGATTGAATGGTTGAATATTTAATACATGCAATTACTAAGTTACTTTCTGCACACTTTATTTACTTTTCTAGGACATTAAAAGTTAAAGTATAGATAGTTGCTTACACATCATCTCAAGAAGGTAGCACTTCATATTTCAATGCTAGAGTAACTAAGTATACATTAGTTGTTTTTTCTTACATGCTTTGAAATTATTTCTTAGATTAAAATTTCATTTCTTGCAAGTGTGATTGTGTGCACTATATTTTCTTTTGAATTTGTTTTTTTTCTTTTCTTTACTTGATTTCACAGGTTAGTTGAATTTCATTTTCATTATTTGATTTCATAGATTAGATGAATTGGTTTTCATTATTTTGTAGTTAGATTGCTCTAAATTGAAATATAATTTTTATCACATACAATGCACGCATGCTTCACAAGTTTACAAAACCCCCGGGTTGACAAATTAAATGACAGGTAATCACTTTGCCCCAACATTTTGACGCCATTGTCAGGGAAGTGTGCATAGAAACTAGCTTCCAGTTTAGAGTGTATTTTATTTGTTTTTGTTTTTACTAATCATTTATGGAAAAAGGGTCTAAAATGCAACCTAAAGACTACATTGAGGAATGGTATCAAAAAGTGGTTACGCCACAATATTCATCAATTCTTCAAGAGATCCTTGTGGCAAATCGAAAGGTCAAGTCGATTTTGCATATCCTTACAAACAATCAGGTACATTTTTCAAGTTTGGATATGAGCATTTCAAAAATTCTAATCCGTAAATGGCTTCATTGGAAGCATGAATATACTTTAAAAAAATAAATTAGTTTTGAGATAGATACAAAAAATATAAATAATTTTTTATAGCTTTTAGGATAAATTTGATGTTTTATGGTGCAGTAAGAACCACCCATCTACTAACCCTTGGTAGGAAAAATTTGCAATAAAACAAATGGTTGAGAACAAGGAGCGCAAGCGAAGATCACAAACGATAATTTAAGGTATGAGATCAAGCCTTTTCATTTTATTTTTGCAAAATTTACAGAGGAATCGATTGATAAAATCTTGACTATGCTAACAAAATAAATCTCTCAAGTATGCTCTCCTTCTGCACTTCGTGTGACCTGGAGGATCAGAAAAAGAAATTGTTTTGTTAGTATATCATAAAAATTATTTAGCTACTGCAAGACTTGCAAATCCATGTGCAAAAATCCTTACCTCTGTAATGCAAGAGTTTTCTTTGAGATTACAAAAATGATGCGATTAGATTTTTCCAAAGTGATGTCCCATCTTTTATCTCATTCCAGAGTTCGAGTCACAAGCCTAACCTTCAAAACCTGCAAATAAAAAATCACTGGAATATTTCTAAGAAGCACTACGGCGTAAACACACGATTTTAAAATGCAAATTTTGAGCAAACCGAGGAAAATTAGACGAAACTAAGACGTGTTTTCTCTATAACGAGGGAAATTAGGTAACTCATGAGTGATTTTCTAGATTTTGTAACCATTTAGGAGAAATCCAAAATTGATTTTTGCAAAAAACTTAATTGCAAGAAAGTGTAACTATCTTGAATCCCAATTTTAAAACGAATTTTTTGAGAAAACCAATCTCAATCTGAAAAACATGTGACATGGGTTTTTTCTGAAACGGGATGAGTTTAAAAACCCAAAAACTGTTTCCTCAAATTCCTAACCGTTCGGGAGAAAATCGCGGTTCTTCGGGACCCTATTTGGTGACTGCATGAGGAAAACGAATTATTTTTTATGCACAAGGTTTTGCTAGCAATAACACATTTAATTCACTAAGACTTCTAATCAAACAATGACTCTTTCTCCTCCTCAAAATTTCAACAGATTTACCCTCCTTACATCCTTGAACACTTGGAAGAAATTGTTAACTTAATGTTGCACCCATGTGTATACTCGTTTCGTCATGTGTCAGTGTAGTCAGGGAGTGATTCTGTTTTGAATGCTATGAAGCATGAATACACAATCAGTGAATTCAGATTTGTGGTTGATACATTAATACGACTTGTGCCAGACATGCAGATAGCGACTGATGTGATATGTGGATTTCCAGGCAAAAGAAAGGAAGATAATTTCAAGACCAATATTAATCTGATCAAAGAATACAAGTTTTTCCATGTTCACATTTTACCGTTTTATCCAAGGCCAGGAATGCCAGCTGCTAGAATGAGAAAGATCCCTACTTCTGAAGTAATGAAATGAACAACAATAATTTTCAAAAATTGAATGAATGAAATCATTTTATTTGTGCAAAAAAAATATATATATAAATCTTTTTTGTGATTATAATACATAATATGCAATCAATTTATTGAAGCAATTTATAAAGCGAAAAATACTTGCAAAATTTGATTGAAATAAATTTTTTTTACAAGTACTTTTTCATATTTTTGTCGAGAGTATGTTATTTTTGCAACACAAATAACGATTCAATAATGGCTTGCAAAACAATTGAAAAATTACTTAGTTGATTTATAAACATTTAACATTAATATTGTTTCTGTGTATTTTTCTATGAAGATTGAACTTGCAGGGCACAACAAATCTTTGTGATGCCAATCATTTCACTGAGCACAATGCATGAAGTCATTCAGCAATAGGAAGTTAATTTCTTTTTCATTGTTATTTCTTAAAAATGGATTGTTATCGATATCATGAATTTGACAGAATATAACACTTTTGATTTTCCTTAGTTTGTTCCATTTGACATTTTGTGTAAGAATTATAAAGGAATTGATCATTTCTTTTTGAACACACTTATGTTCTTCATGTCAAGTTTTTTGCAGGTTTGGGATGATCGAATGATCATTGAAGAAAACTAATTGTGCGCACAATTGGTCTTCAAAGGATCGATTCCATGAGAAATACAAGAACAAGTCCATCTCCATATCCATCAAAACCATTACCTTTCCTCCCTTTTGAATTATAAATCCAACCAAAAAATTCAAAGCAAGCCACAATCATTTTTCCCTGCAAGAGTCAGTTGTTTATTTTCCTTTATTCAAATACACTTTCCACCTGACCCACAAATAAAAGTAAGAAGCTCACTTATATGCTTATTGCTCATTGTCATTATTATTTTCCATTGTCATCTTCCATTTTCATTTTTCCTTTCCTATCCTTTTTCATTTCGCAAATAAACCCTTTTTTAGTGCAAATTATTGAGTCCATAGTCTTTTGAGTCTAAAATCATTTCAAAAACACCTTGAGGCTTGCATGCCTTAATGGAAAGTCCTCATGCCGACGAAAAATGAGAATACATCAATGTCCCTTGTTCATCAGATCTTCTAAGTACTCGACAACAAAAAAATTATTCGTACTTAGCAAGATGTATTTGGCATCTTGTCTCTCATTGGTCGCATCCATTAGTGGCCACTAAGTCAACAATTCCTGCTATGTTGGAAATCATAATATTTATTCACATAGCAGGAATTGTGCCAATGAGTTTTGAAGACATGAAGACTATCATTTTTAGAATTTTTTATCAAATGTAGAAGATATGCAACTACAAAACCAGATGGCAGCTGCGAAGTCAGGCAGCAGATGCAGAATTAGATGACAACTGTAGAATCAAATAACAGCTGCGGAATCAGATGGCAGCGACAGAATCAACACTATTCCGCAGCAGATTCAACAAGTTTTAATAAAAGCAAATAAAAATTCATCTTGACTCTTTTTTCCATGACTTGTCCAGCCACTTGAAGAATATTATGATCAGAATTTTGCAGCCACCACACATGCAGCTCATCCATTTCTAAAGGGTAAGTTAAGGTATGTCATTTTCTAACTTTTTACCATAAAATTCCTTGAAAAGCTAGAATGATAATTGTTGGGAAAAACATTTCTCTTCCTCATCTCATAAACTTGCCAATATCATCAATTGGGGGGGATACATTCATATTCATATTTTTCCATATTCATATCACATTCAAAAGCCCACATACTTTCAAAAGATATTAACTATTATATTATTGTTATGAGCATACAAAGTCTTGTCAAAAGTACTAAAAAGATAATTGGATACAAACACAATCATGGTTGTCACACAAGAACCAACTATGATGCAAACCAATGAAGATATACGTTGCGGCAATAATCAACTTATCATTATGCAAAGTTCAAAGATCAAAAATGAATGCAACAACAAAATATGGTTGTAACACAAGAACCAACCATGTTGCAATTCAATTAAAAGATTTTGCAGAAGCATGAAGTTATCAAATGATATCATGTAAATTTAAGCCAAAGCTCAAGGATAAAAAAGAATTAATGTAATAGATTGTATGAGGACATGCAATAGCTTCTGTTGGGGGGTATGTTGGGCCTTGAAATTGTCATTCACTTCCATTACATTTTCATTTATATTTCCATATTGTCACTTTCACTCCACCTCTATTTCATTACATTTACCTCCATTTCATTACATTTACCTTACCATTATCATTGTTGGGTCACATTTATGTTTTCCCAAACTTTATTAATTCTTAGCATTTTTAAGTGAATTTATGGTTAAAAATTAGAAAATAATGTGCATATTCTTATACCTAACAAGTGGGATGAGATTGTTGACATGTGTAGGTCAAAAGGAAACTTCTAAAAGACCCTTATGTGGCCTCCCAAAACCAAATTCGAATTTGAGTGGAGAATATCATGGGATCATGAGGATATGTGTCTCATTTCCTATTTGTATTGAAACTCTAAGAAGACATGTGTCTTATCATTTCCTATTTTGATTGTAACTCTATAGATATAGGGAAATATTCATGGACTCTCATTAATGAGATAACTTCTCATCTTTTTGTATAAATAGGGAAAGTTTTCTCCTATCATGGGAGATGTGTAAAATTGGAGTTATGCTCAAGATTTGAATACAAAATTAGATTGTGACACCTTACTTATGAATATTCCTTCATTTTGACTTGGTTTTGCTTACATATGGAGCATCTCGATTTACCATCTCTCACACTTTTAGATCAACTACCTAAAATATGTGATATTTAATTGCTATTATAGATTAAAGTTCATTTTCTTTCTGAGCATTAATTTTAGAATGACTATATAATCTTTGATTTGCTAAAAAAATTGCAATAGGAAAGATTTATGTATTTTCTAGTTGGATTAAGTTTGAGGCAAGAGCTCATAGTTATTTAGTTTCCTTTCATGTTCTGTTATTTACTTTCTTATATCAAACTATCAATTCATTGTATAATTGAATAAAAGATCAGGCCAAGAAGGTGACTTCAAATTAGGAGATTGAATGTTCAACCTATGCAATCATTGAGCTTTACCTTTTTGTGCTTTTACATTTTCTTTTAAGATCCTCATTTAATTGCATTAACTGATATCACTAAAAATAATTCTAAGAAATTGATTTAATCATATTTCAAGATTGAATGGTTGAATATTTAATACATGCAATCACTGAGTTATTTTCTGCACACTTTACCTACTTTTCTAGGACATTAGAAGTTAAAGTATAGATAGTTGCTTACACATCATCTCAAGAAGGTAACACTTTGATGAGCCCCAAAAATGGATAATTATATGGGCTCATTGAACCTCCTAATTTGACTTAATCCACCATTCTCATTAGTTTATTGCATGTTTTGTATTATATTTATGCTAATAAAGTGAATTGGGTTAGTCATTATGCCAAAAAGTCTAATGTGTGCTTTGTGTAGCCTTTTTGGTCAATTTGGAGACAAAATTGAAGGTTTTAATGAGCACTTGGCAACGAAATTCGTGGGAGAACAAGGGAGAGGATTTGTAGGAAGGTGTCCCCTTCATTTATGGGCCCTTACCTCGAATTTTCCACCATCATTTCAGAGTTCAAGGGCCACCAAATCAATTACCACAAAGGCAGCCAAGCAAGTCAAGTAGGACTGCTGTTAACTACAAGTTTTGGGCAGCCAAGTCCCTAAAGTTTAGGAGGACTGTTGGGGTCCTCAATTTGTATAAATAAGAGGGCTTAGGGCCTCAGTTCAGTTAGTCACTTTATAGTCATTTTGTAGTCATTTTTTAGTCATGGTGTAGGCAGAATTTAGCTAGTTTGTAGTTCGATTTTTAGGCAGTAGATTAGCTTTGCTCTAAACACATTTTCAAGTTCTCCTTGTGGACAGTTTTTGAAATGTAACATTTCTTGCTCAATAAAGATGAATCCAACTTTGCACCAGCTCTAAATCTCTCTTAGGAGGCTATAAATCTTAGGGTTGGGCTCATCTCAACTGCCCAGTACTTCCTTTGTTTACTTTCATGTGTCTTTGTTGCATTCTTAGAATAAAATCTGCTATTTAGATTTAAACCTTGTTTTGTTGTTTAGGTTGTTTTTGATGAGTAAAATAACTTTCCATGCTTAGATTTAGTTGATCGGTTGCTAACAGAAAAAGCTTCAAGAAAAGGGCCAACAAATATCTGTGGTTTCACCTCTCCCTCAGTGGGATCAGGAGTTGTGACTAGGATGACTTTGCTGCCCACAAAAACACTGATTTTGCTTTGCCATGCAATCACTAGTGTTTGATCTTCATGTGTAGAAGTTGGTTACAAGTTTAGACTTTCATTTGCTTAGTTGCATGAGTTAAAATACATGGTTTCATTGCAGGTCACACTTCTGTTCATTCTCTTTACTGACAGCTAACAAATTAGGTCAACGTAACTAGGTCTTTGAATTTACAAGTCTTTGTTGGTTCAGATTGGAAAAACGACTTGCAGAGCACCTGTACCACTCCTTCATCTGCTTATTCTCCATCAGCACCATCCACTCCACCCTCTACTTAGAATCCTTACCTCACGTTTGCCACATTTTCTCACATAACCCTATTTTTTGTACATCATTGTTCAGCCTTCTTTGAGCCAACTTAGCTATCTACGCCTTCTCACCACTCCACCCACCAGTCCCTGGGCCACTTCAGACCCCTATCCTACCTCCATATCCATTCATGCATCTTCCCTCACTCACCCATCCTCCAAAATCCATTTTTTAAACATCCTGTAGGAATTTTGAACATCCTGTAGAAATTCCTGAAACATCCTGTAGAACCCCTCCAGACTTCCTGTAGAAGCTCACAAATGAGGTTTCTTGATAGAAAAACTCTGTGAAACTATTTGGAAGGGTGTTAGGGACCCCTTAGGCCCTCTCTGAACCTTCTCAACCTCTTCCAAGCGTTTCCTCTCGCCAATCCACCTCTGCACAGTAAAAAACAGTTAAATTGTATGCATGATAATTGTGACGACTTAATCAAAAATACAAAAAGATGTTTTCTTCAGATAGAGGTAGTCTAGACACATGTATTTTACCTTCATAGAAGTAATGGCATCTCTTTTAGTAGTTTGCATTCTCTCCTTTGCATCAGTAGGACTAGCTGGTAGAATTAGGGTTTGCTAGGGTTTGTGTTTTCCTTCAGTTTTTCAATCTCTTTTCACAAATAGATTAGCTTCTTTCGAGTTAGCTTTCATCCATTAGTTAAAAAGCTTCTTTTGAGAGCTCATAGAAGTTGGCTTAAGCTCCTAGCGGACTTGTGCCAGCTGACCAAGTGACAGCTGCGGCAAGAGCTAGTACTTGTGCATACAGCACCGTCGCTTCCAAGTTTGTTACGAACTACCAGGTTGATAAAATTAAAGAAGGGAGTTCCAGGAGTTACAACATTATTGCTACAATACTGGGGCCCACCATCTTTTTGGCGTCGTTGCCGGGGAAGCGTCAAAGTATTTGTGATTGCCGCTTTTCTTCTATTTTCCTACTCTCACCTTCTGCTAAATAGTTTATTTCGTTTCCATTTCGGTAATTTCATTTTTGAAAAGGTAAAGTAGATATTTCCTGCTTTCATAGATTAGCATTTCAATTCCGCAATTTCATTTCTGCAAGTGTAGATTAGCATTTCAATTCCGCAAGCGTAGACTAGCATTTCATTCCTGCAATTTTATTTGAGCAAAATAGATTAGTCCTTTCCTTCTTTCATTTCAATTCCGCATTTTCATTTTAGCAAGATAGTTAGTTGCAGTTCAATCTATTTAAGTTTTGCAGGTAGAAGTAGAAAAAAGAAAAAATCAACCAAAAAGATTTCATTTCATGCCTTGTAGGAGTAGAGATAAGTTAGAAAAATGATTGCACAACGCCCCCACTGCTTCACGCAGCCAACATTCTCTCTTCTTCGATGGCTGTGATTAAAGAACCCTTAGGTGGATAGCAAGACATATTTGAAGAACCTCAAGGGAAGAACAAGAAGAAACCATTCCTCTGGAGTAAATGGCTACAAGCAGAAATGTAGGGAGCAGTACCTTATCCAAAAATGAATTTGAAAATCAGATGGAAGATTTCAAGAGTGATATGAGGCAGTTTCTTGCCATTCAATTGGATACCCTGCGGATCCAAAGGAAGCAAGAGGAATCCAAGAGATCTTTGGCCATCTTTTGTCCCAGGTGCACTAGAAGGCATCCTAGGAACGAATGTCCAATGCACTCCCTAGAAGTGTGTTTCGTTTGTGAAGAATACCATCCTACGAATCAGTGCCCTTCTTTGCATGGACTTAAAGTTGCATATCAGAGAGCAAAAGGAGCCACTGAATCACTATATTATATGAACCAAAGGAGGACACATGAACCTAGATCTTATCAGCAGGAACTGCAAGGGACATCCGAGACCTATTATGACCCCTATCAAGCCACTTTCATGCCTTCTTGGGGTCCCCCTGCTCATCCTTCCTGGTTCACACCTCCTCCATGTTCCTTCATAGATCCATATTATGCCCAACCATCTGCTCATTCATTTCACTCTTATGCTCAGCCACAGCCTCAGTGGAATGCACCTCATCAGGGTTGGAGGCCCCAATACAACACTCCTCCCGCTTCTTTTCCTCCACCACCTGCTCGTCCACAACCATCGCCTCCTGCTCCACCAAGGCAACCCCAAATGCCTACCCAACCACAACTCCATCCACATCCATCTCAAATCTATGCCCCCACTCAACTACCCATACCACCATTTCCAAACCTGTCCATTAGAGTAGCTCAACACAATTGCAATTCTGGGACACAACATGTCCAAATGACTCCTCTTGAGCTCAATGATCTTCACCATAGCTCAGGAAGAGTGTCGCAAATCAGAGAGTATGTTGACAACATTGAAGGACCAAAGGAAAAAGAAGATTCAAAATAAGAGATCAAAAAGCCCTGGGCTGCACTTGATGAAAAGAAGACATCAGAAGCAGAGATCAAGAAAGCTCCCTCATGGTTACCATCAAATCTTCCATGTATTCAAGAGAAATATCATCAAGCAGAGGGAGATGAGAAAGTCATGATAGAAGGTGACATGAAACATGATCCAGATCAGTAAAAGGACCAATGATATCAGAGCTATATTGAGATATGGTTTCAGATCGTCACTAAGTTGCAGTGGTACTCTCATCCTCAGTTATGTTTTATCCCTTCAAAGTCAGATCATTTTTTCTCTGAAATCTGGATAGCTGTCAAAGCAAGCATTTTGAGCCTTCACATCATTTTGTCACTAATCTTGATGTGCACATGGCTCCATTGGAAGTATTCTTACACCTGAAAATGATTTTGTTTTTCAAGTAGGGTAGGGTAGAAAAAAAGAGAGAAAGAGAAAAAATGAAAATAAGAAGAAAATAAAAATCTAAGGTGAAAACCTCCTCAGAGGCGCCTTATATTGGCTCATTGATTGAAAAACTCCATGAGGCGGTCAATGGGTTGGGAAAAAAGAGAAAAGAGAATAAGATCTCTGGGTGAAAACCTCCCTTGGAGGCGCCCAGGGCAGGCAATTAGGGTGAAAACCTCCATGAGGCGCCCTAGTTGTTTTTCAAAAAAAAAGAAAGAGAAAAAAAAATAAAAAATAAACCTAATTTCCATTGGATAATTTCAGGTTGCAAGAAGGACATTGCAGGTCAGGAGGATCACTCAAAACAAAGACAAAGGAGTTTTTGTGCCTTCTACAGGAAGTTCTGTATTTCTACAGGAAACATCCTGTAGAACCTTCAGGCGAGCCAGATTTGATTTTGGAAGGGAATCTAAAGCTTGGAATCTGTTGGTTATGCCTACAAGCATCCATGTTTCCATTCCTCACCCTTTTCCATCATTTTTTCCACCTCATTGTGCTTCTTTTATGAAAACTGTGTTTTCTACAGGAAGTTCCTGTAGAAATTACAAGCTAAAGATGGATTGAAAAAAGGTGGTTTGGCGAACACGATAGCTTCTGCAAGGGTTCAGAAGTCCTCCTGAAATCTTAAAACTCCTCCTCCATCATCTCTATGCCTGCATCACAGCCCAAGCTCAGCTTTTCTTTCCATGCAAAAACTTGCAGAATGCTTTGAAGAAAAGAATACATAGAACAGAATTTGTTTTTGCCCTAACTTGAAAACCATGCATCCATTTGCAAAACCGTTTTACAGGGAATTGTATAGGGATTATGGCAACATACCCGAGCAGTTTCAACCCATTCCGATGCACGGTTTCCAAGAAATCCGCCTCCATCACCGTCAGCCATATTTGCATTTTCTCCATATCCGTGCATCCATTTCAAAACTTGTTTAATGGGGAGATGCATATGGGTGATAGTAACCTACCCAAGAAGTTTCAACTGATTCCGATGCACGGTTTCCGAGAAATTGATCTCTGAAATCTTCAGCGATTTTCCATTTTTCTCGAAATCTGCGCATCCATTGATCTCAATTTTGCTATGGGAGGTGCATCATGATGATAGGAACATGCTCAGAAAATTTCAGATCGATCCGATCTATCGTTCGGGAGCAATGGCGAAAACAAGTTTTGGTCCTGTGAAAATTTAGCAGCAGTAGCTTGAGGGTGCATATCTGAATGTGGAAACGAGCTCCTGTAGCTTAGATCCGGCTAGAGGATACCTGCACAAGAAAAATAACCACACACTAGACAGCAAAGAGCTTATAGCATGAAGAATCCATCATGCAACCACCGAAACAGATGCATGCAGCAGCAAAAAGCACCTCACAGCAACCATTTGACTTTAGGTACGTGACTAAAACTCATTCCTCTGATTGCATGAATTTAATTTGGAAACAACATGAGCAATGAGATGGTTGGGATTACAAAAATCGGTGGCCAGCTAACTGGCCACCCTCATCCAGTTCAACAGCACTCGGTGGGTGAATAAGACACGTGCGCTCAGCCATCTCAGGAGGAAATTGGGAAACAAGTAATGGTGACTGTTTGACCTTCAACGTGATTGATGGAGTGATCACAGGTAAGAAATATGATGATTTGTGGCAGCACTTCCGTCTGCATGGCCAACACATGTTTTTTCCACCTCACCACAAATCATGCAGCAACTAAAGAAGGCTCGGCTGAAACTCACGAACTGTTGTTCATCTGCACTTTCCACATCCTCAACTGAAGTGTGCACAATCGGTTAACCTATCGTCCTCCACTGAGTTTTTTTTACCTGTCTTCGAGATTCTGCTGCGTATCAGGCTCGCTCAGAGGTGCAGGGGCGCTCTACAGGCGTTTCTACAGGAAGTTGCGCTACAGGAAACCCAGCATACGAAGAAGCTTGGACTGTTCACGTCGAGGGTGGCAATTCTCAGTGAGGTAGGCCTGAACATAACTTTCCCATGCAAATAATTCAAAAGGTGGTGAATTCGACGTGTTGAGGGGGTAGGGAAAATGTGAATGCAAGTCTGTCTATGAATTCAAAAGCCGTTTTCTTATTGCTGCCTGGAATTGTCTTCAGTGCAACATAGCCCATGCTTTGGAGAAGACCAAATACTCAGATTCAGACATATACTAAAAAAATATGAAGAAAAATACCATTTCTCTTGCCAGTTTACTGCAGATCTAATTGCAATGAATCATGCAGATTTTATTATCACTAGCACATATCAAGAGATTGCTGGAAGCAAGGATACTGTTGGCCAGTATGAGAGCCACACTGCTTTCACCCTTCCTAGTCTTTATCGTGTGGTTCATAGAATTTATTTTTTTGATCCCAAATTCAACATTGTTTCTCCTGGAGCAGACATGCAGATTTATTTCCCTTATACAGAGGAGCAGCATTGTCTTACTACTTTACATGGTTCAATTGAGGAACTCTTGTTCAATCCTGAACAAACAATTGAACACATGTGTGTTTTGAATGACCATAAAAAGCCCATTATCTTTTCTATGGCAAGACTCGATAGAGTGAAAAACATGACAGGACTGGTTGAATGGTTTGCAAAGAAAAAAAACACTTGAGGGATACTGTCCTCCACATTTTGGGGAGGAAACCATATACAGAATGCCCATTCTGATTAGTGCACAAGCCAAAACAGAGCGTGAGGAAGCAAGATAGTGAGGCAGAGAAGAAAACTAAGGGTAAGGAAGCTAAGGGAAAGAAAACCTAGGGCAATCCATCACAGGAAAAGCCACAGGAGAAGCAAGAGGAAAAGCAAGAAAGAAAAGAAGGAAGAAACAGAGAGGGAAAAAACAAGTTTAATCCATGGAAATTGTTGCAGGTTGCAGGAACACAATGCGGAAAGGGGGCCTCCCAACACAAGCAAAAGGGTCCCTACCAAGTTCCCAGGCACCCTCACATCCATCCCCTCCATGAATACTCATTTTTTCAAGGTTCGGACACATTCTAGTCATAGTTCAACCTTCTACAGGATGTTACAGGACTTTCTATAGGAAGTTTTGTATTGCTACCAGAAACATCCTATAGAGCCTTTGGGTAGGCCAGAATCGATTATGGAGAGAGATTTGAAGCTTGAAGTCTGTTGAGGACGCATGCAACCACTCTTTTCTTCCATCCTCCACTGGTTTCATCTCCTTTCACCACCATTGCCACCATCTGATTGAATATACTTGCACAATCATACCAAAGTTGAAACTTCTCTAGGAAAAGGAGCACAGGCAGTGGGAAGAAGCAAAGAGAAAAGCATGGTTTCATGACTGAGAAGAGGACATCACTTCAAAAGCTTAGCATGACAACGAGGCCACCAGGGCCATCAAAGATAAGGAGATAGATTGGTTTCTCAGAGGATGAGCAACACTTTCAGTAGGGGGGTGATGATGAGCCCCAAAAATGGATAATTATATGGGCTCATTCAACCTCCTAATTTGACTTAATCCACCATTCTCATTAGTTTATTGCATGTTTTTGATTATATTTATGCTAATAGAGTGAATTGGGTTAGTCATTATGCCAACAAGTCTAATGTGTGCTTTGTGTAGCCTTTTTGGTCAATTTGGAGACAAAATTGAAGGTTTTAATGAGCACTTGGCAGCCAAATTAGTGGGAGAACAAGGGATAGGATTTGTAGGAAGGTGTCCCCTTCATTTATGGGCCCTTACCTCGAATTTTCCACCATCAGCTCGGAGTTCAAGGGCCACCAAATCAATTACCACAAGGGCAGCCAAGCAAGTCAAGTAGGACTGCTGTTAACTGCAAGTTTTGGGCAGCCGAGTCCCTAAAGTTTAGGAGGACTGTTGGGGTCCTCAATTTGTATAAATAAGAGGGCTTAGGGCCTCATTTCAGTTAGTCACTTTATAGTCATTTTGTAGTCATTTTTTAGTCATGGTGTAGGCAGAAGTTAGCTAGTTTGTAGTTCGATTTTTAGGCAATAGATTAGCTTTGCTCTAAGCACATTTTCAAGTTCTCCTTGTGGACAGTTTTTGGAATGTAACATTTCTTGCTCAATAAAGATGAATCCAGCTTTGCACCAGCTCTAAATCTCTCTTAGGAGGCTGTAGCTCTTGGGGTTGGGCCCATCTCAAGTGCCCAGTACCTCCTTTGTTTACTTTCATGTGTCTTTGTTGCATTCTTAGAATAAAATCTGCTATTTAGATTTAAATCTTGTTCTGTTATCTAGGTTGTTTTTGATGAGTAAAATAACTTTCCATGCCCAGATTTAGTTGATCGGTTTCTAACAGAAAAAGCTTCAAGAAAAGGGCCAACAAACATCTGTGGTTTCACCTCTCCCTCAGTGGGATCAGGAGTTGTGACAAGGATGACTTTGTTGCCCACAAAAACACTGATTTTGCTTTGCCATGCAATCACTAGTGTTTGATCTTCATGTGTATAAGTTGGTTACAAGTTTAGACTTTCATTTGCTTAGTTGCATGAGTTAAAATACATGGTTTCATTGCAGGTCACACTTCTGTTCATTCTCTTTACTGACAGCTAGCAAATTAGGTCAACGTAACTAGGTCTTTGAATTTACAAGTCTTTGTTGGTTTAGATTGGAAAAACGACTTGCATTGCACTTGTACCACTCCTTCATCTGCTTATTCTCCAGCAGCACCATCCACTCCACCCTCTACTTAGAATCCTTACCTCACGTTTGCCACATTTGCTCACATAACCCTATTTTTTGTACATCATTGTTCAGCCTTCTTTGAGCCAACTTAGCTATCTACACCTTCTCACCACTCCATCCACTAGTCCCTGGGCCACTTTAGACCCCTATCGTACCTCCATATCCATTCATACATCTTCCCTCACTCACCCATCCTCCAAAATCCAATTTTTAAACACCCTGTAGAAATTTCTGAACATCCTGTAGAAATTCCTGAAACATCCTGTAGAACCCCTGCAGACTTCCTGTAGAAGCTCACGAATGAGGTTTCTTGATAGCCAAACTCTGTGAAACTATTTGGAAGGGTGTTAGGGACCCCTTAGGCCCTCTCTAAACCTTCCCGACCTCTTCCAAGTGTTTCCTCTCGCCAATCCACCTCTGCACAGTCAAAAACAGTTAAATTGTATGCATGATAATTGTGACGACTTAATCAAAAATACAAAAAGATGTTTTCTTCAGATAGAGGTAGTCTAGACACATGTATTTTACCTTCATAGAAGTAATGGCATCTCTTTCAGTAGTTTGCATTCTCTCCTTTGCATCAGTAGGACTAGCTGGTAGAATTAGGGTTTGCTAGGGTTTGTGTTTTCCTTTAGTTTTTCAATCTCTTTTCGCAAATAGATTAGCTTCCTTCGAGTTAGCTTTCATCCATCAGTTAAAAAGCTTCTTCTGAGAGCTCATAGAAGTTGGCTTAAGCTCTTAGCGGACTTGTGCTAGCTGACCAAGTGACAGCTGCGACAAGAGCTAGTACTTGTGCATATAGCACCGTCGCTTCCAAGTTTGTTACGAACTACCGGGTTGATAAAATTAAAGAAGGGAGTTCCAGGAGTTGCAGCATTATTGCTACAATACTGGGGCCCACCACACTTCATAATTGAATGCTGGAGTAACTAAGTATACATTAGTTGTTTTTTTCTTACATGCTTTGAAATGTTTTGTTAGATTGAAATTTCAATTCCTGTAAGTGTGATTGCGCACGCTATATTGTCTTTTGAATTTGTTTTCTTTCTTTTCTTTAGTTTATTTCACAGGTTAGTGGAATTTCATTTTCATTATTTGATTTCATAGATTAGATGAATTAGTTTTCATTATTTTTTAGTTATATTGATCTAAACGGAAAGACAATTTTTAGCACATACAGTGTGCGCATGCTTCACAAGTTTACGAAACCCCCGAGTTGACAAATTAAATGACATGCAATCACTTTGCACCAACCTTTTGGCGCTGTTGCCGGGGAAGTGCTTATAGGAACTAGCTTTCAGTTTAGAGTGTATTTTATTTGTTTTTGTTTTTTCTAACCATTTATGGACAAAGGGTCTAGAATGCAACCCAAAGACTACATTGAGGAATGGTATCAAAAAGTGGTTACACTGCAATATTCATCAATTCTTCAAGAGAGCCTTGTGGCAAATAGAAAGGTCAAGTCGATTTCACATATCCTTACAAACAATCAGGTACATTTCTCATGTTTGGATATGAGCATTTCAAAAATGTTAATCCATAAATGGCTTCATTGGAAGCATGAATATACTTTAAAGAAATAAATTAGTTTTTAGATAGATATGAAAAACAAAAATAATTTTTTATAGTTTTTAGGATAAATTTGATTTTTTATGGTGTAGTAAGAACCACCCATCTACTAACCCTTGGTAGGAAAAATTTGCAATAAAACAAATGGTTTAGAACAAGGAGTGCAAGTGAAGATCATGAATGATAATCTAAGGTATGAGATCAAGCCCTTTCATTTTAGTTTTTCAAAATTTACAGATGAATCGATTGATAAAATCTTGACTATGCTAACAAAATAAATCTATCAAGTATGCTCTCCTTCTGCACTTCGTGTGACCTGGAGGATCAGAAAAAGAAATTGTTTTGTTAGTATATCATAAAAATTATTTACCTACTGCAAGACTTGCAAATCCATGTGAAAAAATCCTTACTTCTGTAATGCAAGAGTTTTCTATGGGATTACAAAAATGATGCGGTTAGATTTCTTCAAAGCGACGTCCCATCTTTTATCTCATTCAAGATTTCAAGTTCCCCAGAATTGTCTATAGGATGATTGATATAGTTATATATTCTCTTTTTCTCTATTTCAAGACATCCACGCAGCCACAAGCCCAACCTTCAAAACCTGCAAATCAAAAATCATTGGAACATTTCTAAAAAACATAGCAACATAAAAACAAGATTCTAAAACGCAAATTCTGAGAAAACCGAGGCAAATTAGACAAAACTGAGACATGGGTTTCCTCTGAAACGGGGGAAACTAGGTAACATTGGAGCGATTTTCTGGATTTTGCAACCATTTAGGAGAAATCCGAAATTGATTTTTGCAGAAAACATAATTTCCAGAAAGCGTAACTGTCTTGATACCCGATTTTAAAACAAATTTTCTGAGAAAACCAGAGCGAATCTGAAAAAACAAGACACAGATTTTTTCTAGAATTGGATGAATTTAAAAACCCGAAAACCGTTTCCTTTGATTCCTAACCGTTCGGGAGAAAATCGTGGTTCTTTGGGACCATGTTTGGTGATTGCGTGAGGAAAACAGATTATTTTTTATGCACAAGGTTTTGTTGGCAATAACACATTTAATTCACTAAGATTTCTCATCAAACAATGACTCTTTCTCCTCCTCAAATTTCAACAAATTTACCCTCCTTACATCCTTAAACACTTCGAAGAAATTGCTAACTTAATGCTGCACCCATGTGTATACTCGTTTCGTCATGTGCCAGTGTAGTTAGGGAGTGATTTTATTTCGAATGCTATGAAGCATGAATACACAATCAATGAATTTAGATTTGTGGTTGATACATTAATACGACTTGTCTCAGACATGCAGATAGTGACTGATGTGATATGTGGATTTCCAGGCAAAACAAAGGAAGATAATTTTGAGGCCACTGATAATCTAATCAAAGAATACAAGTTTCTGCATGTTCATATTTCACAGTTTTATTCAAGGCCAGGAACGCCAGTTGCCAGAATGAGAAATGTCCCTACTTCCGAAGTAATGAGACGAACAACAATAATTTTCAAAAATTGAATGAAAGAAATCATTTTATTTGTGAAAAAAATAATATATATAAAAAATTTGCGATGATTAATACATATGCAATCAATTTATTGAAGCAATTTATAAAGTGAAAAATACTTGCACAATTTGATTGAAATAATTTTTTTTTACAAGTACTTTTTCATATTTTTGTTTCTTCAAATATTTTTGACAGCATGTTATTTTTGCAGCACAAATAATGGTTCAATAATGGCTTGCAAAACAATTGGAAAATTATTTAGATGATTTATGAACATTTGACATTAATATTGTTGTTGTGTATTTTTATATGAAGTTTTAACTTGCAAGGCACAACAAATCTTTGTGATGCCAATCGTTTTACTGAGCACGGTGCATGAAGTCATCCGACAACAGGGAGTTAATTTATTTTTCATGGTTATTTCTTAAAAATGGATTGTTATCGATATCATGAATTGGACTGAATATAACACTTTTGATTTTCCTTAGTCTGTTTCATTTGACATTTTGTGTAAGAATCAGAAAGGAACTGATAATTTCTTTTTGAACACACTTATGTTCTTTATGTCAAGTTTTTTGTAGGTTTGGGATGATCGAATGATCATTGAAGAAAACTAATTGTGCACACAATTGGTCTTCAAAAGCCCAATTCCATGAGAAAAATAAGAAAAAGTCCATCTCCATATCCATCAAAACCATTATCTTTCCTCACTTTGGAATTATAAATCAAACCAAGCAATTGAAAGCAAGCCACAACCATTTTTCCTAGCAAGATTCAGTTGTTCATTTTCCTTTATTCACATGCAATTTCCACCTGACCCACAAATAAAAGCAAGAAGCTCACTTAGATGCTTATTGCCCATTGTCATTATTATTTTCCATTGTCATCTTCCATTTTCATTTTTCCTTTCCTATCCTTTTTCATTTCGCAAATAAACCCTGCTTCAATGTAAATTATTGAGTCCATAATCCTTTCAGTCTAAAATCCTTGCAAAAACACCTTGAGGCTTGCATGCATTAATGGAAACTCCTCATGCTGATGAACAATGGGAATACATCAATGTCCCTTGTTCATCATATCTTCTAGGTATTCAACAACAAAAAAATTATTCATACTTAGCAAGATGTGTTTCGCATCTTGACTCATTGCCATCAATAGTGAGAGTTCTCGTGTTAACTAGTGGCATCCATTAATCGCCACTAAGTCAACAACTTCCTGCTATGTTTGACATTAGAATATTTATTCACATAGCAGGAATTGTTCCAATGAGTTTTGAAGGCATGAAGACTATCATTTTCAGCATTTTTGAGAAAACGTAGAAGATATGCAGCTACAGAACGAGATGGCAGCTATGGAATCAGAAAACAACTACAGAATCAGATGACAGCTACAGAATCAAATAACAACTGCAGAATCAGATGGTAGCAGCAGAATCAACACTATTCTACAGCAGATTCAACAAGTTTTAATAAAAGCAAATAAAAAGTCATCTTGACTCTTTTCTCCATGACTTGTCTAGCCACTTGAAGAAGATTATCATCAGAATTTTGCAACGACCACACATGCAACTCATCTAAAGGGTAAGTTAAGGTATGTCATTTTCTAACCTTTTACCATAAAATTCCTTGAAAAGCTAGATTGATAATTTTTTGGAAAAACATTTCTCTTCCTCATCGTATAAACTTGCCAATATCATCAGTTTGGGGGGATACATTCATATTCATATTTTTCCATATTCATATCACATTCAAAAGCCCACATACTTTCAAACGATATTAACTATTATATTATTGTTATGAGCATACAAAGTCTTGTCAAAAGTACTAAAAAGATAATTGGATACAAACACAATCATGGTTGTCACACAAGAACCAACTATGATGCAATCCAATGAAGATATAATTTGAAGCAATAATCAAATTATCATTATGCAAAGTTCAAAGATCAAAAATAAAAGCAACAACAAAATATGGTTGTAACACAAGAACCAACCATGTTGCAATTCAAGTAAAAGATTTTGCAGAAGCATGAATTTATCAAATGATATCATGCAAAGTTAAGCCAAAGCTACAAGATAAAAAAGAATTAATGTAATATATTGTATGAGGACATGCAATAGCTTCAGTTGGGGGGTATGTTGAGCCTTGAAATTGTCATTCACTTCCATTACATTTTCATTTATATTTCCATATTGTCACTTTCACTCCACCTCTATTTCATCACATTTATCTCCATTTCATTACATTTATCTTACCATTATCATTGTTGGGTCACATTTATGTTTTCCCAAACTTTATTAATTCTTAGCGTTTTTAAGTGAATTTATGGTTAAAAATTAGAAAATAATGTGCATATTCTTATACCTAACAATTGGGATGAGATTGTTGACATGTGTAGGTCAAAAGGAAGCTTCTAAAAGACCCTTATGTGGCCTCCCAAAACCAAATTCGAATTTGAGTGGAGACTATCATGGGATCATGAGGATATGTGTTTCATTTCCTATTTGTATTGAAACTCAAAGAATACATGTGTCTTATCATTTCCTATTTTGATTGTAACTCTATAGATATAGGAAGATATTCATGGACTCTCATTAATGATATAACTTCTCATCTTTTTGTAAAAATAGGGAAAGTTTTCTCCTATCATGGGTGATGTGTAAAATTAGAGTTATGCTCAAGCTTTGAATACAGAATTAGATTGTGGCACCTTACTCATAAGTGTTCCTTCATTTTGAATTGGTTTTTCTTATATATAGAACATCTCGATTTACCATCTCTCACAATTTTAGATTAGCTGCCTAAAATGTGTGAGATTTAATTGCTTTTATAGTTTAAAGTTCATTTGCTTTCTTAGTATTAGTTTTAGAATGACTATGTAATATTTGATATTATAAAAACATTTCAATAGGAAAGATTTATGTATTTTCTAATTGGATTAAGTTTGAGGCAGGGGCTCATAGCTATTTCGTTTCCTTTCATGTTCTGTTATTTACTTTCTTATATCAAACTATCAATTCATTTTATAATTGAAAAGATATCAAGCTAAGAAGATGACTTCAAATTGGGTGATTGAATGTTCAACCTATGCAATCATTGAACTTTAATTTTTTGTGCATTTACATTTGCTTTTAAGATCCTCATTTAATTGCATTAACTGATATTCCTAAAGATCATTCTAAGAAATTGATTTAATCATATTTCAAGATTGAACGGTTGAATATTTAATACATGCAAAAACTGAGTTATTTTCGGCACACTTTACTTACTTTTCTAGGACATTAGAAGTTAAAGTATAGATAGTTGCTTACACATCATCTCAAGAAGGTAAGACTTCATACTTGAATGCTGGAGTAACTGAGTATACATTAGTTGTTTTTTTCTTACATGCTTTGAAATGCTTTCTTAGATTAAAATTTCAATTCCTACAATTTTGTTTGTGCGCGCTATATTTTCTTTTGAATTTGTTTTCTTTTCTTTTCTTTAATTTATTTCATAGGTTAGTTGAATTTCAATTTCATTATTTGATTTCGTAGATTAGATGAATTGGTTTTCATTATTTTGTTGTTAGATTGATCTAAATTGAAAGACAATTTCTATCACATACAGTGCGCACTTGCTTCACAAGTTTATGAAACCCCCGGGTTGAAAAATTAAATGACAGACAATCACTTTGCCCCAACACCCATCCTGTGGCATCAATCACACTGACTAGTGTAATTTTCACATGCGGAAGAAAAGTGGGCCAATAATAGCCTGCTTGTAACACTTTGAATGTTGTCCTCTTTGCTGCAAAGTGACGTCCACAAGGCCCATCATGACATGTCAGAAGGATGTCAAAAACTTCCTCTTCCCTTACACACCTTCTCAAGATTTTATATGGGCCAAGTTTGAAAAGATTACCCCAATCCAGGTGAAGGGGGCGATTTTCCTGACTATCTTTCTCTTTTCTTTGGAGGGAAAGTTTGGTGGGAACTATGTTGATACCAAATACTTTGCTATATCAGCAAAGCATGGAGAGAGAACTGAAATAGAAAACAAGTGCTCATCTGGTAACTAGTTATCCACCATTCCTTCTTCACCCGCAGGCACATTTACCCTAGATAAAAAGTCTGCAACAACATTTTCCTTACCAGGATTATCAATAATGGTTAGATCAAACTGCTGTAATAAAAGCACCCATATTATAATTTGAGCATTCACGTCTGGTTTGTTCATTAAATATTTGATTATAGCATGGTCAGTATGCACAAATGTTTGATACCCTATAATGTAATGCCTGAATTTGTTTAATGGATGCACAACAATCAGGAGTTTTTTTTCGGTCACTCTATAATTTAGCTCAGCATTTGACAAGTTCTTACTGATAAAATAGATGGCATAAGGAAGTTTTTCCTCTACCTGACCTAGGGATGCTCCTATGGCTTTGTGTGAGGCATCAACATGAATATGAAAGGGTAGGGCCCAGTTTGTGCCTTAGAGAATTGGTGCAGTGGTTAACTTACTCTTTAGAATGTCTAAGGCCTCTTGGTAGATTTTTGACCATATAAAGTCAGAATCTTTGGCCAACAACCCAAATAAAGGAGAGGAAAACTTGTTGAAGTCCTCTATGAACCTTCGGTAGTATCTAGCTAACCCCAAGAAACTTCTGACATCTCTCTGCTTTTGAGAAGGTGGGACCCTTTGGATGATGGCTATTTTGTTCGGGTCCCCCTGCAGTACTTGCTGAGATATTGAATGACCTAGCACGGTCCCTTCAGTCATTAAGAATTCACATTTTTTAGGACTAAGAGACAGGTTCATTTCAATGCATTTATGAAGTACTTTGCCTTAGTCAGGGCTTCTTGAAAATTACAACCATAAGATGTAAAATCATCCATATAAATTTCCACCGCATCATGGACTAATTCAACACAAATACTCAAGACTTCTCTCTAGAAAGTGGCAGGAGCATTGCATAGGCCAAAAGGAAGGACCCTATAGGAAAAAGTACCCCAATGACAGGTGAATGTTGTCTTAGCCTGGTCTTCTGGGAGAATTTGGATTTGGTTGTACCCATTGAATCCATCTAGGAAAGAAAAAAACTTTTTCCCTGCCAAGCCATCTAGCACTTGGTCAATAAAGGGTAGAGGAAAATGATCCTTCTTTGTGGCTTTGTTCAACTCCCTGTAATTGACACAAATCCTCCACTTACCATTTTTCTTGGGAACTAACACTAAAGGGGAGACCCACTCACTGTCGGAGATAGGGTAAATGAATCCTACATCTAGCAGTTTTTGCAGTTCTTCTTTGACTATTTCTTTAAGAGCAGGATTCATCCTCCTTTGTGGTTGCCAGACTGACTTGCAACATTCTTTGATGTATATGTGGCGAGTACACACTGAGGGGTGTACTCCCTTCATTTCCTTGTAACTCCAAGTGAAGGCTTCTAGGTTTTCCTTTAACATGTTGCATGGCGTCTCCTCTTCGAGAGCAGAAAGAGATGGATTAATTTTCAATGTTTTCTCTAGGACGAATTCTATGGTTTTGACACAAAGTGGGTTGGAGTCGGCCAAGAATAAGTCAATTAGATGATTTTTCTGGGTTTTCCCTACTTCTTCTAATGGTAATGAATGAGGAGTTGGACATTGGAGCAGGTGTTCGATCAAGTGATCCTCATCTTGTTGTCCTCCTACCATGGTTGCTTCTAAAGCATGAAGTTGGGTGGAATAAACCTCGTCTTCTTCCTCCTCCTCCAACCATAAAAGTAAATCATGCTCTAGAGACGGTTGAGCAGGAGGGTATAGGACTAACTGCTTGGACATATGCCCATTCTTGATGGCCATATTCCCAGCCCTGTAGCTAATGTAAGCATTGGTTGTGGCCAACCATGGCCTCCCAAGGATGAGAGGATAACCAATAAGCTTAGGCTTAGGCTGGAGAATTAGGAAATCTGTAGGGTACTCCCAGGAGTTAATGGAGACCATCACATCCTCCACAATTCCATCAAAGGTTATTATGGAACGGTCTGCAAGTTACAAAACTGTTATGGTCTTCCTCAATGACCCTTGGAGGTTAAGCTTGAGCATGGTGTCATTGGTCATCACATTAATGATAGCCCCAAGATCGATGAGAGTGTGTGGGACAATGGTGCCATTGATGTGCACATTTATTACATGGCTTCCAGGGTCCAAATATTTTGGACATATTACCTACCCTAGCATTAAGTCAAACAACTGCCCAATGAAATTAATGGTAGGGGCATCCATTTTTCACCTCCTTGGATGCTTGAAGCATTTCTCCTTAATCAACTTATTGTAAATGGGAACATCTTTTATTTCCTGGAGAAGGGGCATCTTTACACAAATATTTTTCAATTCTCCCAGAAGTTCAGTTTCTTCTAGGGTAGGCTGGAGTGGTTGGGCTAATCTCTCAGGAAAGGGTGGATTTACTTTAAGGTTTCTTTCCTCTATTTCTTCCTCAACCTCCCTAGGTAGAGGGGGAGGTTGGTTATCTAGGAGAACTCTCCCAGATCTCAGGTTAATCTCTTGGATTTCCACAGCATAAGCTGGATATGATGTCTCTCCATTTTATACTTGCTGAGCCTACCTATTGTTCGGGTTCAGATTTAGCTGGGCAGGCATCTGTGGTTGCTTGGGTGGAGCAGAGTGTAGGAGTTGTGGTTGGGTAGATGGTGGAGGCAATAGAGCTGGAGCATTGTTGTATTGGGGCCTCCACCCCTAGAGTGGTGTATTCCACTAAGGTTGTGGCAGAGCGTAAGGTTGAAATGACTAGCTGGCTGGCTGGGAATGATACTGAGCTGTATAGGACGAAGGAGGGGGAGTAGACTAGGAAGGATGAGCAGGGGATCCCCAAGAAGGTATACCTATGGTGTGGTTGGGGTTGTAATATGCATGGGATCACCCTTGCATGCCCTGCTGGTATGGTCTAGGCCCAGGAGGTCTCCTTTGGTTAATGTAGCAAAGCTGCTCAGTGACCCCTTCAGCTCCTTGATATACAACTTCGAGTCCGAGTAAAGAAGGGCACTTATCTGTGGAGTGGTTTTCTTCATAAACCAAGCAAATTTCAATACAGTTCAATGGACATTCATTCCTAGGATGCCTCCTGGTGCACACTAGGACAAAAGATGGTCAAGGCTCTCTCTACTTCCTCTTTCTTCCTTTTAATGTTCATGGTTTCCATTTGCAAGGAAAGTGTTTGCAGCATCTCACTTTTGAAATCTTCCAGAATATTTCCAATTTCACCCTTGATGGATGAGTTGTAAGATGATGTACTGGCCATAGGCTGATTACCCCTACCCTTTTCTCTGGCTGCCCTAGAATGGTTTCTAAAGACAGTCTTGATCGTCATAGGGTAATTGGTAGATATCTCCTCCTACTAAAAAATGTAAGGTATCCAGAAGATATTCTCTTACTCCCCTGAGCAGGACCAACTTTAGTGACTCAGGGTCAAGTGTGCACCTGGCCCTTTTGTAACTGAGCTGGAATCTTTCTTCGTAGTCTTCTAAGGATTCATCCTGGCTTATGGTCATCCTGAAAATTTCTTCTTTAGTATCCTTTGACCTACAGTAATCCCGATATTTGTTGTTAAAGGCCTGCTGCATCTAAGCCCAAGTTGTGATGCTATCTCTAGGTAAGCCCATGAACCAGCGCAATGCTACATCCTTGAGGGTAGATGGAAATAGTTTTAACTTTTTCTCATCATCTGTATAGTCATAGGTTCGACATATAACAACAAACTAAAATAGGAAAGTGTCGAAGTCCTCTATGGTCAAGCCATGGAAATGAGGTAGGGAAGAGGGGATTATATTTTTCATATTGGTGTTCCCATTGGTTTCCCTGATGGGGAAGGCACCCTCAACTCTCTCTCTATTCCCTCTGTCATTTTGGTTTTCAGCCATTGGTTCAGTAGGAATGGGTTCCTCTTCTTCTTCTTCTTCTCCTGTAGGTTCTTCAAATATGCCAGGTTGCTCACCTAAAGGTTGCTCTAGTTCATAGCGACCGAAGAAGAGAGAAGTTTGACTGTTGGATGTAGTGGGGGTATTTGGAAAAGCATTTCCTAGGTTGTCCCTATTCCTACAAGGCATGAAAGGAAATGTTTTTGGGTTGGTTTTGTAATTTTTTTTTAAACTAGAAAGTACTTGCAGAAATGAAATTGATGATTGAATGAAAATCACTGACAGGATGAAAAAGCTACTTGCTGAATTGAAATCCTACTTGCAGAATGGAAAGGAAAGAAGATAATGGAAAATGAAAGAAGGGAAGCAACTAGATTAGTTTTGCAGAAATAGAATAACAACTAAATATTGAAGACAATAAATAGAAGAAAAGAAAGCAGTAATCACATTCTACTCAAACACCTCTTCGGCAATGGTGCCAAAAAGTGATGAGCGTCAGTATTGCAACAAGGATGCTGCAACTCCTAGGCTACCAAATTTACTTATGAACCTGGGGTTCGTACAAACTTGGAGGTGACAATGTTGTATACACAAGTAAAAGTGGAGGTTCTGCCTCTTTTCACTATTCGCCTGGTGAGAGACCCCAGGGGTTCCAATGCAGACTCCTATAGAGTCAGAAGAATCTTTATTCTTTGATGGAATAAGAGAAAATCTACCCTAAGAGAGCTACTCTTACTGCAACAATGAAGAAAACAACATGTAATGCTAAATCACACCATATCTTAATTAACCAATTAAGAAACTATGCTAAGTAGAATTGCTAAATCAACACTAAACAAATGCTACTGTCTAAGCTGCAGAAGTGAAGAGCATCAAACCATACTAGTATGTAAGCAAAAAGCTAAACTAAATCTTTTTTCACTTTTTTGGTTTTTTAGGCAAAACCAAGTATGCAAATTAATTGTTCTTGTGGCTGTGACAGGTGAATGGAAGGTGATGGAGGATGGCTAGAACGTTTATGGAGTGGTTAAATGGTGTGCAAGGGTGCTAGAAGGCTTTGTGTGACCTCCTAGAGGTTTCCCAACAATTCAGCCTCAAAACATCCCATTGCAGGAAAACCTACAGGATGTACTAGAAACCTATAAGATGATCCTGTAGGAATTACAGGAAACCTACAGGATACAACCGAGAGCTAATTGTGAGGTGTTGGAGATGTTGGGAAGCTTGGGAAAGGTGTATGATGAGTGGAATAGGGTGTTAGAAGGTCTAGGAGCACTTAGGAGTCAATATCCAAGATAAGAGATGGCTAGATTCACTCAAGGTAATGAGGGGAATTTCAATGAAAAATGATAAAAAAAACTAGTGAAGTTGATGGCGGAACAAGAGATGGCTAAGGTGGATGAAGTGGAAGGTGGATACTAGCGATGAAGTCTGGGTCTCCTCCTGAAGTACCTGCTTTGCTTAAAACATGTTTGTCTTCCAAGAACTATGCAACAAGATACATTTTCATAAACTAGAAAAGCATGAATCAATTACCTATATTATGCATGAAGAAAGTTGCTGAAGGGGATGAAAGCATGAGTAAGATCTTATTGTAGAAATGAGATGGAAAAATATGACTATGAAATCTGCCTTACAACATGAACCAAATACTGAATCAAAGACAACAAGCTCCAAAGCTCATGCAAGAACTAGAAACCTATGTTTTTGGGGCTGCTGAAAGGTCCCTTCCTCAAGTCATGGTCCCAAAGGGAGGAAGTGAGGCCGAGACACCTACTAACAACCTTATGATGATCCTTTTTCTCCTTGCTAACCTACTACTTGAAAGAAGGCACAAATGGAAGTAAACTATCACACAACCAATCTAATCTACATTGTTGTAATGAAAATGAATCTACTAAGCAAATGAACAATTAAACTATGAATCTATACTAGCAGACATGTAAAATAAAGAGGAGCCTTGGCTGTGAGGGTTGGGCCCTAACCCAAGAGCTTTAGCCCTCTGAGTTAAATCAGTGCTGGCTCAAAACATCACTCATTCTTATTACTAAAACAATGGATTACATCAAAAACTGTCACAAGTCTTGCAACTCGAAAATAGAGTAGAGTTTTACAATAAAAAATCTGAATCCTACTGAGGTCCTAGGCCTCTCTACTTATACATCTGAAGTCTCCAACAACTTCCTTAAAATTAGGGAGGCTCGGCTCCCAAACTCGAGATAAATTGGTGCTTTGTCTTTCACTTGCTCGATTGCCTTCTAGTCCTCATGATTTGGTTGTTTACATTCCGATCTTATGGAGGAATCCGAATGGAGGGGTAGTAAATGAGGAGGATTTACCTCCTATAATTCCTCTCCCTTCTCCCATTCGAGTTTTGACCATGGTCTTTACCAAAATTCCTTGCTTTTATCCTTTAATCCCACATTAAATGCACATTAGACCACAAAGAAAAATATCCAGCTATAACTCATCTCATAAACAAAATATAATCAAAAGTATGCAATAAGTTATGAGAATAGTTGGTTTGACTAAGCTAGGAGGTGAATTAAGGCACATATAATTACCCAATGATGAGGCTCATCATATACCCAACAATGTATGGAAAACTCTTGATTGTTTCATTAATCATCAATTTATCAAGTACAAAATCTGTAGTCTTCAGATTCCAAAAATTGGGCCTTTCTTCTTTGATTTTTCCTGTTTTTATACATCATAGGATAGTTGGTAACTACCAAAACTGTCAAACTATTTAACTACTTTCTAACTGCCTAAAGTAAAAAGTCATTTCAGAACATTACATTGGATGGTAAAGACACCTCATTTTCCTCAGGAAATAAGATAACATAAAATGGAAAGGAATTAAATTATGATAGGTGATTGTTGTTCACTGTTCGAATTAGTGGCTTAAGTAGATGGTCCTACTGATGCATCTTTTGTCTGCTCTATCATCCATTGTTTGCATTTTCTCCACAATGGTAGATGTGACTTTGGTGATTCTTCCAATTTGTTGAGTGCCATTCTGCATGTTGTAATCCTACTATAAGTAGGCTTTTCTGTAAACAAACTATTCACCATCCACATAAGCTTAAAATAGTTATTAAGATAATTGACAATAGTTTCTCCCTTCAGTATTGTTGTCTTCTCATGGGTGTTGTCAATTTTTCTTTTCGCCTCAACTAGCAAGGTCTCATATGTTTTCCATGGTAGCAAGTTTCCTTGTAAATCCCAACAAGAGGGAAGCCCAACTCTAACTCTTTTATCAAACAGGATATTAAACTTGGAAACTGCTTCTTTTATCTCAGCAGTATTTCTATAAATGTTTATGACAATCATCTTATTAAAATCTATTGCACATAGTGTTCTATCTATAATTTCATGCTCCTTTAGCTCTGAAGAATACTTAGAATTAATAAAATCTATCATTCTTTTTGCAAACTTTGATCTGTCTAATGCTTTTTGTTTGTCCTGCATAACCACACTTTCCATATCTCTGACAATTTCTTTTTCATCAGACATAATAACAAGGAACTCCCAGATGCTCCTGATAACTGCAATAATTTCATCCCATAAAATCTCCCTAGCTTGAATTAAGGACATATTGCCCTTCATCTTCTCCTTCAGCCTTTTAATTTCCTCTTCAGCCCTTAGAAGGTCTTCTCTGTATTTCTTTGCGTTTTCCTTCTCCATTCTAGCTTCTTCTTCACTTAGGTTTAAGAGTTTATAGGCTATTTCCATGTCCCTTTGTGCTTTCTTCACATCATGCTCGACCATATTTAACTCTGTCCCTAGCTGTAATATCTGTGCTACTGGATCCTCTGTATTGGCTGGCATCACTACTGTGCAGACATGAGTATCCACCTATTTTTGCAGCTTATCCAATGATTCTTTAAGTAAAGAAACTTCTTCAGTTTTCTACAATACATCCTGTAACAACTTCTCCTTTTCATTCTCAACTTCAGCTATCCCTGCAGCCATAGGATGCTCACCTATAGGCAGATTCAACTTCTTCTTTAAAATTCCAATCTCTGACTTAGCAGATTGCAACAATTTTTGTATTGCAGGTTGATCATCAGGGTTGACTCCTATTTTAATAATAATCTTCTTTAATTCATCCACCTGGGCATTCAGAGCCCTGGAGTTGGCCTTTTCCAACTTTAATTGCTAAATTACTTTATGTAACATTTTCTCTTCTTTAATAGTAGCTACATTTGTCTTATGTAAATCATTGACAATCAATTTCCGAGTCTGCATGTGCAAATTGATTCTTGTCAATCATAGGAAGCTTCCGAGTATCAGCAGTGAAATTAACAGCTTTGAAATTACTGGTGGACCCAATTGACATCTCAGTAGGATGAGAGAATGAAATTTTAAGTTGACTTTTCTCTAAGTCCATAGCAGACAATAACCGGTTTGCTCAGGAACAACTTGAGACTCAGCCTGAGCCTCCATATTTGACTTCACTTTCTGATTTCTCTCAACTATCTGGGAAAACATGCTTTGTATCAGAGGAACTTGATCATGAACAGGTTCTCTAGAGGATGGAGAAGCTGGTGCGCGCTCTGTTTCTCCCAATTGGCTTACCAAACCAGGTTGTACAGAAGACATTGCATCCAAAATTTTAGTTGTTTTTGTTATTTCTAATTCTTCTTCATCAAGATCAATAACATCTTCTTTGGCCCTTTTCACACCTTTTTCTGAAATAATAGGGGTTTCGCTCTCTACCCCTTTGGTGCTCTGTAGACCCCCATTTTCCATTTTCTCCATTTCCAATCTACTTTCATGCACAAAGGCTGAATATCCATTCTCTAACCTTCTTTTTGAAATAATTTGATGAGGGTCATAAGCCCACTCAACCACCTGTAAGAGACACATGTCATCCAACAATTTCTCAACCTCTTGAGTAGCCTGTCTAGTGTTCACAATGAAGGGTCCTACTGCTCTGGGAAATTTAAAGAAATAGCCCTTCTTCATGGGAACAAAATGAACCTGATCCACATTCAAGCTCTGTCTGATAAACTCAAGAGCAAAGAGCCTCATTGGCACAAATTTTGGTAACCTATATGGTTTGATTGAGGCTCCATAAAGCCTGATCTCTACATGTTCTTCAAATATGAACTAGTCTCCACACCTTACATCCTTTCTCAATTGAAGGAATTCTTGAGCTTTACGAAGAAATGTTGGGGGAAAGGTTCCATTCAAGATCTTGTAGGCCACTGGAAGGAAAAAAGAAGTGAATTCAAATAGGCCACCATCTCCTGGATCACCCGTTATCAGGTCTTTCTAGAATACCACTGACTGCTTCTTGTTGTTTATGCCAACAATATTTAGTTCCAAACTTGTAAAATGTTCAGCATTCTAGTACAGAAATAAATAAGTAATAACTGAAGGAAACTTGAAGGAACCAGTTAGTGATAGAGTCATGAATTAAGTGTTAATAGTGTCTACCCAAAATGTTGGTATATCTAGTAGTACTTCTGGTTTCATCACCAAAGAGAAAAATCTCAAAACTTCTTTATCAATCTATCTAGAGTCCTTCTTCCCCAAAATCTTAGAAATCATCTGCAAGATTGGTCTTATATATGTTGCAAAGATGTCTAAAGAAAACACATTTCCATCTGGAGAGAATTGTCCAGATTTAGGAGCTAAGAATGAGGTAGCATAAGAAAACTCTTGGGATAACAGGTTATCATAATATGAGACCAAGGAATCTTCAGTAAAGGTGGTATAATTTCTAGCTACAGGGTAATTCAAAGCTTGGTGAATTAACTAAGAGGTTACTTGGAAAACATTCTCCCCAAATTGATTCATTACAAAAAACTTCTTAGGGTACATTGATGAGGCTAACCACTAAATGAATTCAGGGAAAAAGTGAGTTTTTGGGACAAATGTTGCTAAAACACCTGACCTAACCATTGCCATGAATACAGGGAATTTTTATGGTTTAGAATGACTTATTGATACAGGGAAAGGTTCTTAATTGTGCAAAAGGTGTCAAAAATATCATGTTCAACATCCATTAACAAGGTATGGATGACAGAGGAGGAACTTACTTGTTTGGCCATGGCGTCTGTGAGTGATAGTCGTTGACTCGGAATGATGAACTGGAGGTGAAGCCGCTCGGTATCAAAAGCAAATGACTAATGCAATAGGGTTTTCACTTTCCTTTTATATATGGTAAGCAAAATGGAGGGAAACCTGCAATTAATGTAATGAATTAATGGAGTGGTAGATGAGGTGACGGGGTACGGTGGGTGAGCTAGACGGAAATGAATGGGAGTGGTAGATGGCATGGCGGAGGTGATGTGGAGCAAACAATGTGGGGTGGCCCACTATGGGGGTAGGGAGTGTATGGGAGTTTGATCAAGGTTGAACCCCCGCAACGATCATGGGCTATTGATTTCAGTCAACCATGTTGACGTTAGGGTCAACTGCGGGGGTTGGGCTATAAATTATAACCCGTGCTCCTTGTTCATCTGTAGAACACTTTACCTATCTCCCTTGGAAATCTTTGATCGCACTTCACTGACATGTTTAGGCTTTAACCGATGGATCGGGCCCACTTTCATAACATCTTAAATGCCGTTGTTAGTGTAACAAATACTTTAAAATTTCTAATTCTCTTTCGATTTTCGAAACTTAATATTCCAATTTTTTTTGAATTTTGAGTAGTATAAAAAATGAAAATTTAAATGACATAGTAGGCTACAACACCTGGCTCCTCCTGGGGATAGTGCTTTTGTCACATAAATAATAAGAACTGCAGATCAATGCCTTCACTTCGGGCATGGAGTCATATATTTCTTCGCCAAATTTAGCTTTATGAAAAATGTACAATGGATTCACCCCAGTATTTACAATGACAAGGTGTATGTGACTTAGAACTAGAAATAATGTTTGAGATACTGCCCATTGACAGGTAGTTGTAAAGTATCACCATCAAGGTTCTCCAGGAAAAATGTATTATTTTCCCTTGCCTCTGTAATCCTGAATGGGCCATACCAAAGAGGGTCAAATTTCCCATGTTTTCCCTTGTCTTCTCTCCTGGTATCCCACCTTAACACCAAGTCTCCAGCTTTAAAATCAATTTCTTTAGCTTTTGTGTCAAAAATACCCTTCATTTTTTATTGATACATAATCAAATTATCTCTTACCTTATCTTTTCTTTCATTCAATTCCATTACCTTATGCATCCTCCTTACTAAGGCATTGGGTTCTTCTTTTGCCTCCTGAATCATTGCAATTACAGGATTCATAAGCTGACTAGGAAACAGGGCTTGTGTTCCATACACTAGCTAGAAAGGTGATTTGTCGGTAGACCTTTTGTGGTTACTTGGATGGTGCAAAGAGAAAATTTGTATTTTTAATCGCAGTCCTTTTGATTCTTTGCAATGGTTTTTTTTAAGAATTTTCATCAATGTTTTGTTGGTGGATTTGGCCAATCCATTCCCTTGAGGGTGATAAGTTGTTGAATGAGATAGAATGACATTATATTTCTGAGAAAAAGAAACAAACTTAATTGAACTGAACACTTGAGCATTATCAGTTATGATTTTGACAGGGCACCCAAATCTACTAAAGATGTTTTCCTCTAAAAACTTCATCACCACTTGGTCATTTTCTTTTTTAGTAGGTACAACTTTTACTCACTTGGTGAAATAATCAGCCATTATAAGAATCCACTTGTACTGTCCACTCGAAGGTGGATTAATCTCTCCAATGAAGTATAACCCCCATTATCTGAATGGTTCTTCTATGAAGACTGGGATAAATGGCAATGGAGCTAACTTCTTCTTTTAAGCAAAAAGTTAACACTTTTGACAACTTCTGACAAACCTATATATATCACCAAATAAGGTAGGCTAATAAAAGCCTACCTGGATAATTTTGTGTGTTGTGACCTTCCAACTGTAATGGCCACCACATAACTTTTCATGATAATCCTTAATCATTTCTGTAGACCCATCTTCTGTCAAACATAGCAGCAAAATTCTCATAGGATCTTTTCAGTACAATCTACCCTCCATAATCACATATGGTTGTAGCTTTATTCTTAATGCTCTATATCGTGGTCTATCCAATGACTAAGGACAAGAAAGAAAACATAAATAGTGGACTATGTGCTTATACCATTCTGAGCATAAAAAAATGTATCGAATCTTCATACCTGGATTTAATTTTTCTTCGTTCCCTTTACTTATTTCTTCTTTTTTAGGTTTTAATAAATTTATTCCCAAGGCCTAAAAGTTTGACTTAGTCAACATCTTCGCCAGTCCCTGTCCTTTCACTAGTTTGGTTGGCTTTATGTCTAGGTCATATTCTTGGATCTTCACTATCCATTTACCTCTTTTACCCTCCACATCACTCTGGACTAGGACATCATTCACTGCAACATTTGGCACATAAGTAGTAATCTGTGACTGTAACACATAAGTCCTAAAGGCTTTTAGGGCCTTCACCAAGGCATACACCTACTTTTCAAGAATATTGTATTTGAGTTCAGCATCCCTGAGCACCTTACTAAAGAAAGCAACTGGTTTCTCTTTACCTTCATCATTTTTCTGTAACAAAACAACAACTATTGAACAAGGTGATGCAAATGAGAATATTTGAAAGGGCTTTTGATAATCAGGACTAATCAAAACTGGAGCTACTTGTAATGCTTCTTTGATTATGGAAAATGACTCCTTAGCCTCCTTAGTCCAATGTACTTCATTCTCCTTCTTCAGCATATTAGTAATCTCTTTCACAATTTCAGCATAATTAGACACAAATCTCCTTAAAACAATTATTTTCCCAGAAACCTTTGAATGTCTTTTTTACTTTTGGGTAGAGGTATTTTTTTGTACAGCCTATACCCTCGCTAGATATATCTTTACTCCATCTCTTGAAACAATGTGCCCCAACATTTGCCTTCTTCTAGAGCAAAAACAGACTTCTTGGGATTCAAAGATAGCCCATATTTCCTGCACTTCTCAAATTTATTTTTCAGATGTTCCAAATGCTCCTCATCTGATTTAGAGAAAATAGTGATATCATCCAAGTATATCACTGCAAACTTATCACCCAAAATTGCAATGTCCATAGCTCTTTGGCACATTGCACCTGCATTTATTAGCCCAAAGGGCATCCGAGCATACATGAAGCTTCCCCAAGGGGTTGTAAATGCAATCTTCTTTTGATCTTCTTTACCAAAAATTACCTGATTATACCCGAAGAAACCATCAACCATTGACATTCTGAATGATCCAGTTACCTTTTGCAAAACAGGATCCAGTTTAGGTAATGGATAGTTATCTTTTAAGGAGGCTCTGTTCAAATTCCTAAAATCCACACATAACCTTATCTCTGCATTTTTCTTCCTTACAGGTACTAAATTGGCCACCCAATCAGAGTATCAGAGTGGAACTATTATTTTGGCATCGAGAAGCTTCTTAACTTCTTTCTCAATTGATGGCAAACGCAAAGGATTGATCTGCTTGAGTTTCTGTTTAAATGGCTTAATCCCTTCTTTAAGGGGAATTTTGTGTTGAATTATGTTCACATCATATGTCTTCATATCCTCATATGAACAAACAAAAACATTAGTGTACTTCTTGAAAAGCTCAATATACCTTTCTTTATAATTAAATGGAACTCCCTTAAACAATTTGACTAACTTAGGCTCCTTCTGGGTTCTAATTTTGCAATCTTGGATCTGTTCATCCTGTGAAACTTTATCTGAACCAATAGCTACATAATTAGAATTAAAAAGCCTTTTAAGAGGAACAAGTCCTCTTGGCATAAAATTATCTTTCAATTGAATGATCTTCTGATTAGCTATAGACCTTTTAAAATCACCTACTTCCACATTTTTTGTTACTTCATCCCCATCTTGATCAATTTCGATGCCTTGAAAGTCTTCAATCATTGTCAGGAACTCCTTAATTTGCTGGTCATCCTCGAAAACCTGCCAGTGCTTTATGTTATCTGGAACCGATGGTCTGTACTTCATCTCGACCTCATACCTCAGTCTTGGATTTATAGGAGATCTGAAGGTACTGGCTGCCACAGCCAAGGAGTTTGCTAACCTGTTCCCATCTCTTGGAATGAACTGTATATTGAAAGCCTTAAAGAAATTCTCAACTAAATCCAAAACTTCATTTCTATATGCCCTAAGTCTAGGGTGTTTTGTTTGACAATGATTTTTTATCTGCTTTATGATCAATTCTGAATCTCCAAAAATAGAGATAGACTGAACCCCCATTTGTTTTGCTGTCTGAAGAAGAATGATTAAGGATTCATATTCTGCCACATTGTTAGTTTCTTCAAACTCTAATTTAAAATAAAATGGCATCATGTTACCTCCAGGTGTAATCAACAGGAAACCAACACCTGTTCCTTCCTTAGAGTAAGCACCATCAAAGAAGCACTTCCATACTCCTTCTGTTTGTAGCTTTGTATTTACACATGCTAAAGTGAGCTGCCTCTGATTATCTTCAGCCAGTTCTACATTGTCATGCAACATAAAACAAGAGAAATCATCTTTATCTTGGTTGTACACAAGTGAATTACTTGCTCAATTCTTTGCAATAATTTTAACAAACCTTGTTTCTCTATACAACCTTCTCTCTTCCCCACCAAAAACTGGTATAATAGCATAAGTAAAGTCCAATTTCAGAACTCCTCCCAATTTAGCTCCCCAGACCTAGATAGCAACATTCCAAACCTAGCAGGGATATTTTCCACTACTACATCCATTACTAAGCTTCTGGCTGGGATCTGAGCTAATGACACCAAGACACTTGACCTTATTTGAATCAAAGGAATATAGGTCTCTGTAAGGCTTAGTGACTTGCAAATTTAGCTGCTTCATCATTGACAGTGGCATGAGGTTATGTGAAGCCCCAGAGTCAAGCATACATTTATGTAAGATGAAGTCATGAATTAATAAAGAAATGTAGAAAGGGGGGGTTGAAGAATCTACCTCCTCCACATGTGGGCCAAAAACAACTATTGGTTTATCTTCTTGTAGATTCACAGTGTCATTTACATTCACATTTTGAGACAAGTTGATAAACTTAGCAATCTCCCTTTTGTAAACTAGGTTCTTGAGCAACTCTATGAGAGGTACCTGAATTTTAATCTTCTCCAATTCTTTAGTGAGAATAAATGCATAGAGCTATCTTGCATTTTTTTTTGTTTCTTCTTCACTTTTCTTGATAATTGGAATTTCTTCCAGAATGGAAAAAATTCTTTCTAAAGGAATTTTATCAGTTTTATTTTAGGAGGACTCACCCTGATGCATCTGAGTTTTACTATTTATACCCTACTGCTGCTTTCCTTTATTTAACTATTTTGTAGGTTGTGCCTCTTGTGGAGTCGCCTTTTGTGAGGGAGCAGGAACTTGCTGCTCACCTTCATTTTCTTGAACTCTAGATCTTTTTCTTGATCTCAAGTCATACTTCTTGTGCAATTCTACCTGCATAAAATCAGTAAACTACTTCCAATACTCATCAATTTCATTCTCGTCAAAAGTGACATCTGTTTCAGCATATTCTTCTTCTTCTTCAATACCTAGTTCATCTTCATCCCCTGCATACATTGTGGAAATGTGATCGTCATGATCTTTAGAATATTATTTTAATGCCTCACTAGGATCTACCTCTAAGTAAAGTGGAGCTTGGACATGATCTTGGTCTATTCTTTCCTTCTTCAAAATATACAAAGGTTGTCTTCTATATTGGGGATTAAAGCCTCTATTTTGTTGTACTCTACATTGAGAATTTTTTTTCTCCAATTCCAATTTAATCAATTCGCTAGAAATTTTTTTTTATCACCTTGTTCATACCCTCTAATGTTTGATTTTGAGATGTTTCCTCTTTAGCCTTTCCCTTATCTTGGGTAGGTTGTGTCTCCAGTGTTTTGCCTGTAGCCACCAGATTTGCCTCTATTTCTAGAGCATCAGTTTGAATCTGGTCAAGGGTTGTGGATCTTCTCTCCCTTAATGTGAATCCAAAGTCTGATTCAAATTCCCTTGCAAAAGTCACTTTGGCACTAGTAGGAGGGGGCTTAATCTCCATTGGAAGACTATTGTAAAGCTTGTTGAACCTTCTGATGAAATCAACAACGCTTTCATCAGATTTCCTTTTAATAGAATTGAATTTCGTAAGTGAATATCCATGATCTCGCTTCTCTCCCCATCTCTGGGTGAACTGTCGCTCCATTTCTTCCCAGGTAGGGATGGAGTTAATAGCAAGCCCTTTAAACCACTTTCTAGCTTTACCATCTAAATATTGCACAAAAAGACTTAAGACAACATCCAGGTGTTCAACATTAAGATTTTTTGCAAAGTTACATAACACTACTATATGTTTCTCTGTTGTTTGTTCATCTTCCCCTGAGAAGCGAGGAAGAATTTTTAAGTATTCTTGAGGCATTGGATTTAGTTGTTGGTGTAATTGAATAGGTGCATACCTATTCAACAAGAATGCAGTCATTGCCATGTTTACACCTGAATTTGGTGAATCTTGAGTACCAGCAGATGCAGAACCTTCCTTAGAGGTAAATGGAGTATAAAAAGAAGGTAAGGTAGATATAGGTTCAGGTTGAGAAACTATAGCAGATATATTTTCAGGTACTAAAAATGAGATAGACTCTAAAGACTGTTCTTCAAATTTAGGGTCTTGAAATGGAATGGATATAAAAGATGATTCTAGAATAAAGAAAAGTGATCTTTTTGCTAAATTTTTGGGTGAAAGAGGTGAAGAAATGTTGCCATGTGCAGATGGTGTGGGACTCAGTGTGGATAGAGTTTTTGGTTTCCCAACCCTCTTAGAAACTAATCTCTCAGGGTCTGAAAGAAATTGAGCTTTCTGTTGTGAGGTATTTGACTTCGTATGAGGCCTTTCTGAAGCTATAATTGCAATTCTTATTCAATACAACCAAAGTTTTCCTCCTCACTAAAAAACCAGAGGAAAACATTTAAAAACCCAGGGAAAATGTTCTTGTCTACCCTCCACAGCAACAGCACCAATTAATGTTGTCCCTTAAGAAACCAATTTCTAGGCTGTGGAGAAATTGTGCTTAAGACATTAAAATTTATTATGGATGTCACTTATTTGTATAATGTGTATTCATTTTTAGGAGTATGAAGAACATGATCTTAAACAATTAATATATAGTTCATATGAAAGCCTCAAGATGCCATGTGGTGATGGATATAAATGCTGTGTGAAGAATACTTTGAGAAGTTAAAGGTAATATGTTGTGTTTAACAAAAACTATTAACTTTAACTTAGAACAAATAGAGATAAAGAAGTTTCAAATATGGGAGTTCTATTTTAAGGAAATTTAACTTTATTGACATAAGTAAACAGAGACCCACAACTTCATTACCATATTTAAAGAGAGGAAGAGACAAAATGACACATAATATAGAGATTACAAGTCATACCCAATACTGTATGGAAAACTCCTGATTCTTTCATTAATCATCAATTTATGAAGTACAAAATGTGTAGTCTTTAGATTCTCCAAAAATCGGGCCTTTCTTCTTTGATTTTTCCTCTTTTCATACATCATAAGACAGTTGGTAACTACCAAAACTATCAAACTACTTAACTACTTTCTAACTGCCTAAAGTAAAAAGTCATTTTAGAACATTACATTGGAGGGTAAAAGACACCTCATTTTCTTTAGGAAATAAGATAACATAAAATGGAAAGGAATTAAATTATGATAGGTGATTTTTGGTCATTGTTTGAATCAGTGGCTTGAGTAGATGGTCCTGCTAATGCATCTTTTGTCCGCTCTATCATCCATTCTTTACATTTTCTCCACAATGGTACATGTGACTTTGGTGCTTCTTCCAATTTGTTGAGTGTCATTCTGCATGCTGTAATCCTACTATAAATAGGCTTGTCTATAAACAAAGTCTTCACCATCCATAGAAGCTTAAAATCTTTATTAAGATAATTCACAATAGTTTCTCCCTTCAGTACTGTTGTCTTCTCAAGGGTGTTGTCAACTTTGCTTTCCGCCTCAACTAGCAAGGCCTCATATTTTTTCCATGGAAGCAAGTTTCCTTGTAAATCTCAGCAAAAGGGAAGCCTAGCTCTGACTCTTTTATCAAAACAGATATTAAACTTGGAAACTGCTTCTTTTATCTCATTTATCTTCTTCTCAGCGGTATTTCTGTAAATGTTTTTGACAAACATCTTATTAAAATCTATTGCACATAGTGTTTTATCTGTAATGTCATGCTCCTTTAGCTTTGAAGTAGACTTGGAATTAATAAAATCTATCATTCTTTTTGCAAACTTTGATCTATCTAATTCTTTCTGTTTGTCCTACATAACCACACTTTCCATATCTCTGACAATTGCTTTTTCATCAGACATAATAACAAGGAACTCCTAGATGCTCCTGATAACTACAATAATTTCATCCCATAAAATATCCATAGCTTGAATTAAGGACATATTGCCCTTCGTCTTCTACTTCAGCCTTTTAATTTCCTCTTTAGCCCTTAGAAGGACTTCTCTGTATTTCTTTGCATTTTCTTTCTCCATTCTAGCTTCTTCTTCACCTAGGTTTAAGAGTGTATAGGATGTTTCCATGTCCCTTTGTGATTTCTTCACATCATGCTTGGCCATATTTAACTCTCTCCCTAGCTGTAATATCTATGCTACTGGATCCTCAGTATTGGCTAGCATCACTAGTGTGCAGACATGAGTATCCACTTGTTTTTGTAGCTTATTCCTGATTCTTTAAGTAAAGAAACTTCTTCAGTTTTCTGCAATACATCCTGTAACAACTTCTCCTTTTCATTCTCAACTTCAGCTATCCCTGCAACGATAGGATTCTCACCTGTAGGCAGATTCAACTTCTTCTTTAAAATTCCAACCTCTGACTTACCAGATTGCAACATTTTTTGTATTGCAGGTTGATCATCAGGGTTGACTCCTATTTTAATAATAATCTTCTTTAATTCATCCACTTGGGCATTCATCTCCCTGGAGTTGGCCTTTTCCAACATTAATTGCTGAATTACTTTATGTAACATTTTCTCTGCTTTAATATAAGATGCATTTGTCTTATGAAAATCATTGACAATCAATTGCCCAGTCTGCATGTGCAAATTGATATTGTCAAGCATAGGAAGCTTCTGAGTATCAACAATTAAATTAACAATTTTGAAATTACTAGTGGACCCAACTGACATCTCAGTAGGATGAGAGAATGCAATTTTAAGTTGACTTTTCTCTAAGTCCATAGCAAAAAATAACTGGGTTTTCTCAGGAAAAACTTGAGACTCAGCCTGAGCCTCCATATTTGACTTTACTTTCTGGTTTCTCTCAGCTATCTAGGAAAACATGCTTTGTATTAGAGGAACTTGATCATGAATAGGTTCTCTGGAGGATGGAGAAGCTAGTGCACCCTCCGTTTCTCCCAATCGGATTACCAAACCAGGTTGTACTGAAGACATTGCATCCAAAAGTTTAGTCCTTTTTGTTTTTTCTAATTCTTCTTCATCAAGATCAATAACATCTTCTTTGGCCCTTTTCGCACCTTTTTCTGAAATACTAGGGGTTTCAACTTCTGCCCCTTTGGTGCTCTATAGACCCCCGTTTGCCATTTTCTCCATTTACGGTCTACTTTCATGCACAAAGGCTAAATATCCATTCTCTAACCTTCTTTTTGAAATAATTTGATGAGATTCATAAGCCCACTCAACCACCTATAAGAGACACATGTCATCCAACAATTTCTCAACCTCTTGAGCAGCCTATCTACTGTTCACAATGAAGGGTCCTACTGCTATGGGAAATTTAATGAAATAACCCTTCTTCATGGGAACAAAATGGACCTGATCCACATTCAAGCTCTATATCATAAACTTAAAAGAAAAGAGCCTCATCGACACAAATTTTGGTAACCTATATGGTTTGATTGAGGCTCCATGAAGCTTGATCTCTGCATGTTCTTCAAATATGAACCAGTCTCCACACCTTACATCCTTGCTCAATTGAAGGAATTCTTGAGCTTTAGGAAGAAATGTTGGGGGCAAGGTTCCATTCAAGATCTTGTAGGCCACTGGAAGGAATAAAGAAGTGAATTCAAACAGGCCACCATCTCCTGGATCACCCCTTATCAAGTCTGTCCAGAATACCACTGACTGCTTCTTTTTGTTTATGTCAACAATATTTAGTTCCAAACTTGTAAAATGTTCAACATTCTGGTACAAAAATAAATAAGTAATAACTAAAGGAAACTTGAAGGAACCAGTAAGTGATAGAGTCATGAATTGAGTGTTAATAGTGTCTACCCAAAATGTTGGTATATCTAGTACTACTTCTGGTTTCATCATCAAAGAGAAAAATCCCAACACTGCTTTATCAATCTGTCTAGAGTCCTCCTTCCCCAAAATCTTAGAAATCACCTGCAAGATTGGTCTTATATCTGTTGCAAAGATGTATAAAGAAAAAACATTTCCATATGGAGAGAATTGTCCATATTTAGGAGCTAAGAATGAGGTAGCATAATAAAACTCCTGGGATGATAGGTTATCATAATATGAGACCAAGGACTCTTCAGTAAAGGTGGTATAAGTTCCAGATATAGGGTAATTCAAAGCTTGGTGAATTAATTGAGAGGTTACTTGGAAAACATTCTCCCCAGATTGATTCATTACAAAACACTTCTTAGGGTACATTGATGAGGCTAACCACTGAATGAATTCAAGGAACAAGTGATTTTTGGGGCCAAATGCTGCCAAAACACCTGACCTAACCATTGCCAGGAATACAAGGGACTTTTTATGGTTTAGAATGACTTCTTGATACAGGGAAGGGTGATTAATTGTGCAAAAGGTGTTAGAAATATCATGCTCAATGTCCATTCACGGGGTATGGATGATAGAGGAGGAACTTACTTGTTTCGTCATGGCATCTGTAAGTGACAGTTGCTGACTCGGAATGCTGAAATGGAGGTGAAGTCGCTCAGTATCAAAAGCAAATGACTAATGCAATAGGGTTTTCACTTTCCTTTTATATATGGTAAGCAAAACAGAGGGAAACCTATAATTAATGTAATGAATTAATGGAGTGGCAGATGAGGTGACGAGGTATGGTGGGTGAGCTGGACGGAAATGAATAGGAGTGGCGGAGGTGATGTGGAGCAAACAATGTGGGGTGACCTGCTTGATGAGCGCCAGTATTGCAGCAAGGATGCTGCAACTCCTGGGCTACCAACATTTCTTATCAACGCAATGTTCGTACAAACTTGGAGGTGACAGTGATATATGCACAAGTAAAAGTGATGGTTCTGCCTGTTGTCATTGTTCAGCTGGCGAGAGACCATTGGGGTTCCAAGCCAAACTTTTATAGAGTCAAAAGAAGCTTGATTCTTTAATGGAGAAGGGAAAATCTACCCTAAGAGAATTACTCTACTGCAATAATGGAAAAGGCCAACATGTAATGCTAAACCACACCATACCCTAATTAACCATTTAAGAAGCTATGCTAAGCAAAATTTCCCAATCAACAAAAAACAAATGCTACTATCTAAGTTGTAGAAGTAAAAAGCATCAAACCATACTAATGTGCAAGCAAAGAAAATAAAATAAATCTATTTTCACTTTTTTGGTTTGTTTAGGAAAAATCAAGTATGCAAACTAATTGTTCTTGTGGATGTGACAGGTGGATGGAAGATGTTTAAGGATGGTGTTGGCTTGAGGCGGCCTAACCCAGTTTCATCGTTACTTAGCCAAACAAATCCCTACACCACTGGCCCTTTTAGCATCAGCCCATGGAGCGCAGACCGAAGTCCCACCCGAAGCTATATGGGGGGATGCCGGAACCAAGTTTCCATACCCTTGATATGGTTATGATGTCTTTTGATTTCTTTTATCCCTGTGTTCGCGTAGATGATCTCACTCTAGGGCTTTTAAGACAAACCCTCTGTTCCGACTTTCAATACATTCGCGAAAGGACACGATCGACCTTTGTGCAACTCTAACCTGTAGCTCAGATACTTTCGCGCTGCTATAGAAGCATGCCCTACAGATTCCCCAATTATCTTAAGTGATTTGCTTATCCTGTTAAATACTTAAAGTGATCACCACATAAGCAGATATTTGTGATTGTGTTTGATTATTCAATGTAATTGCAGTCATTCGCGCATCTTATAAGCATAATTAAGAAATTCATACATAAGATATCCAAACCCATCAACAGAACAAATACACAGAAATTACAGAATAACTCCTTTTATTAATATCTTCCAAGTGTTATAGACTATGTTCACCCTGTGGACAGTGCTGCAGGGGTCTACGCACTCAGCTGCAGACTTCTACCCTAGGCCTCTACGAACTTAGTTGTAGAGCCTCTACCTATGCTACAACCCAAGACTTAGACTTCTTGCTCTAAAGCTATGACTCTCTTCCTCATTCTATCCCATGCTAACTATTTCGAGCGTAGCTCTTTTTATACAATCTCATGGTCCAGGGACCATGGGTAGATCTCTTACGAGCGACTTTACTTTAAAACTAAGTGCGGAATACCCTTTGTGACACATAATACCTTCGCACTCCACAACCACAAAATGCAGTCTCTTTACAATAATATTACAAAAACTTGACTAAAACATGGGCTTTTAGCCCCAAAACTGCCCTTGGGGAATCCTGCTCCCAGCAAGCCCCCAACACAAACATCGTGCCTCGCCCTAGAGTCACTCGGCAAGCACGGAGATCTTTGCATGAAGCTCATATAGCTCTATCCTGATGACTGCAACTTCCGCTATGCACTCAGCTGCTGCCTGCTTCGCATCTTTGATTGGCTTCTCAGCTACTGCCCCTGCGCTGTCAGCCTGAAGTTGTTGTTGCGTTGCTTGCAGAGTCACAACTTGCCTTCAATATTTCCTGTCACTGCATAAGGTTCCTCCAGCTAGGGCTTTAGTCACATCTTTAGCACTACTTCCTTGTGCAGCGTTGCGCCCACCCATTCCTTCAGCTGCTTGGCTTCTTGCAACTTGGCTAACCTCTGTATCAGCGCAACAGTTCGCGTTGTGCCCTTAACTTCGTCATAGCGCTATTTGAGTTCACACACTTCTGTCTCGAGCCTCTGAATGTTTGGGTCCTCTTGCAAGCCAGTCAGGACCTCAAACGATTGTTCAAACAACTGTGTGCAGTCTGCTACTGCACTCTTCACTGCCACAACTACTTTTGTGATAGCAGCCACCCACTGTTTCTTTACCTCTGGTGGTGTCAAAGGCTGAGCCCTCAACTAGAGCTCTGTAATATGAAAATTCAGCTCCAACTGAACCCGCACCATCTCTATCCGTTTTTCGCGCACTCCTATGGCCAATTTACGAATGCAGACCTTGACTGGCTCCTCCTTCAGAATGGCCAATTCTACGACCATTTTGTAGGTCTCCTCTACGACCTGTATGATCTTCTTACTCTGGATGATCGCCTCGACATTGGCAGCGATGGTAACATTCCTCTGTAAGGCCATCTACTCATTGTTTATTCTATGCTTGCTGATCACTTGGAGGGAACGATGCTCGTAGGCCCTCAACTCGGGAATTACTCCATCCTATAAGGAGTGGAGTGCTTCATGTAAGAGCGCTGCCAGGTTCAATCCTACTCCCTTCAAGGCGCTGACAGTGGGCCTGTCAGCCTCATTTTCTTTTGTGAGCACTCCATCCAAAAGCACTAGTGCATTGGAAGCCTTCGTGCATAGCATATCGACAACTTTTGATGTGTCGATAACAAGGCTAGTAGATGCCGAACAAACTTGCGACGTGCGGGCCTACAATTCTAGTAGTCCAGTCTGGATGGCCCCTAGGACGATGCGTTGCTACTTTTCAAATTGCTACAAGGCCTCTGCAGTCACATCTCTGATTGTGTCACCGATGTCGTATAAGTCTCCCTCAATTAGTGTGATGGGGTCCAGTGAGGTCTTGGTCGCCTTGGACTTCTTTCTGGACCCTCCCTTTTCCCGCTCTCTCGGGTGCTTAATACGGCTGGACATCTCCTAAGGGTCCGCACCATGCTACTCTATGTCCTCTTCTTCCATTGCAGGTGAAGGCGATCGCGCACCTTTTTTAGAGCCCCACTTTGTGCCTCCTATTTGTTTTCCTGCCTCCTTTCCTATCTGCTCTGCCTTGGCCTTCTCAGCGGCCTCCTTCTTCCTCTTATCGACTAGTTGTGCCATCTTTAGCTTGGCCTCATCCTTCTTCTTTTGTGTGGTAGACTTTCTTCCACCCACCGCCAAGTCCGCCGAGGTGCGCCACTCCACCAACCATTTATCCAACACCGCATCGATGGCATCATATGTGGCTAGGTATGACAAGTCATACCACTTCTATGTAGGGTCCTTCAATGCCCTGATTGATATCCGATGGAAACCCGCTTTGAATTCAGAATAGCTCTATAGGTTAGCATATACTGTGGATGACAATCGCGACTTGCGATTGATAGCCATCCTGATATTCATTTCCATCAAGATCCAGAAGATTTTGCTATCTCGAACATGCTCCACATCCTTGGTTGCCCACAGCAAAGCGTACTTCACTGCTTCATGGAGGTCCAGCGTGACTGAAGGGAATTGGATTTCTTCTAGTAGCTCCCATGCTAAAAGCACAATCGAGAGCAAGAGCCACGCGTAGTGGAACATCTTTCTCTTTTCCTGTGCTTTGCAACAGTTGGCCAGGAACTCGCTGTGAAGGTATTCTAACTAGATAAACTAGACTCCTTTTGCACACTGCTGTGTGAGCGTGATTCTAGGCACTTGCATCTCATCAGTGTGACACTTCCACATCACCTTCCCTGCAAGGATCTGCATTTCCACCTTCACAGCGGGGTCGCAATTACTGGAGATTACGTACCTGTGCGACTTCTTCATCAATTTAAACTTCTCTTTCATCGATTCTATGAGCACCAGCTCGCCACCCTTGCCACCAAAAATCATCGCTATATTTTCACCTGTATACGGTAGGCATGTGATGTGATGAATCAAGATAGCGGTGATGGGTATCAGCTCCTCCAGTCACAGACACCCATCATGCACCAAGCACAACAGTTGCTTGATGACTAAAACCGTCACAAGGGTGCGGTTATAGTGCGGCACCCAGAGTAGGTTGAGTAATCCTGTCTTCTCTACTCCTCTGAGCCACTTTCTCAACTCTAGTGCAGTCATCCCCATCTATGTGTCTATGACATGGCGCATCAACTGTTTAGTCACCAGGTGCAGGAACTTCTCATGGTCTGTCAAGTCCCAGTCTTCAAGCTTCAAAATCGGCACCCATGCCAAACGCGGACCGTTAAAAGTGATCTGATCTGGTAGCAATGGGGTTTGCAGACGATTCTTACATTCATCAATGTCCTTGGGGACCTTGGAATTAGGCTTGCATGGAGGAACATACTCTGACAACCATGTAATAGGGTCCACACCCTGGGCTTCAACCTCCTCTATTTCCACTCCCACATCTTCATCGTCCACGGGGATGTCTTTGATATCCTCCTCTTCTGGCTCTAGGTTTATAGACTTGCCTTTCTCCTAGGTAGTCGGCTTTGTTGGGTTTCGTCTCGGCGACGCGCGCATCGGGATGGTAGGCTGCTTTCCCTTTTTATCTTTCATGGTCTCCTTAGTTTGGGTTGGCTTCGGTCTCGGCGTTCTTGGAGATTTAGGGAGCTTCACTAGTAATTTAGCTACTTCTGGGCAACGTCTTTGGTCTATTTCTCCATCTCTTGTGCCGGATCTTTTACCACTTTATGTGTATTGATAACTTTTGGGGGTGATGACATAACACTCTCTATTAGTACTCGCGACATATCAGGCAAGTCTGCAAATGCAGGGGTCTGTTTAAGAGTTGTGAAAAACTCTGGGTCCATAAGCATCTAAGAGCTCAATAGTTGAATACTAAAAATGCCAAGTGTTTCTTGCTGGACGAGAACCTGTAATTTATAGGGAAATTTGAATTCAAATCTGATTGTTCCCCCCAAAATTAGTCCATTAATGCTGGATTGGCAGCAAATTTTTAAGGATCTAAGCCATAACTTTCATCTTAAATGTCGGTCACCAACTCCATTTTCCCTCACTTCTACCATCTTTTCATGAAAATCAACCTTAACGGTCACTTTCCAGCTGACCTGCGCGATTTCTCCCTGGGTAGCACAACTCCCTCTGCACTGTCGTGGACCCAGTGACATATCCTTGCTTCACACCATCTTCCAATCGTGCAACTCCCCAACTTGGGAAATGTAGTTTATAGTCCCACACCTCCTTTCAGCTGCCTGAAGCACTAATACTGTGCTACATTCATTTAGTCACATGGTCAGACCGCCGGTGTATAGCTTCAAGTGACTGCCATTCACCTTTCTTGGGAAGGGTTCTCCATTTAACTTGACCAGCTATACCACTCCTCCGTCGATAATCTCCTTAATAACGTAAGGCCCTAACCAGTGTATCCTGAATTTTCTAGGGAATTTATCAAACTTACTATCATACAACAAAACCAGATCATTTACCTTAAATGTGCGTAGCTTGATATGTCGATCATGCCATGCCTTTTCACGCTGCTTTTGGACCTGCTCGTGAAATCTAGCCAAAAATATTTCTTCTTCGAGCTCATCCAGCTACACAAGCCTCTCTTCCAGGGCTTCATGATCCGTCATACCTATGAGTTCCACTAAGCACAGATTATGCACGATGTATTCCATACTCATTATGACTTCCACACAATAGACAAGCCTAAAAGGGGTTTGTCGCGTCATGTTCTTGCATGTCGTTCGATAAGCCCACAATACTGCAGTTATGCGTAGGTCCCAATCACTTCACTAAGCATTGCAAACCTTGGTCAATGCATTTTCAAGCACTTTGTTGAACGCCTCCACATTCCCGTTAACCTGTGGGTGATAAGGTGTGCTCTTCTAATGATATACCTAAAATTCCTCCGTTAGTGTGTTGATCGTCTCATTCAGGAAGTGCGTACCACTATCACTCATCAATATCCTTGGACATCCAAATCGCATCAGTACATGCTAAAATAGGAACTTCACAGCTGTCGCGCCCGTGCAATCCTTCACCAACTACACTTCTGCCCAATGATTTAAATACTCCATCGTAGTGATAATGTACCTCGCTCTTGTCTTCCCTTGTGGATGAATGGGTCCTACGAAATATATTGCCCACTTCTCAAAGGGTTGCGACGTCAGTTGTCGATTCAAAGGCATTTCATCCCTTCGCGATGGCCTACCTATTCTTTGACATACATCACACACCTTGAGATGTGATTTTGAACCTTGTTGAAGGGTTGGCCACCACAACCCAACGCGTAGGATCCTCTGCGCGGTTGCTCTCCTTGCATAATTTCCTCCTGCGGTGCCCCCATGAGCGTCCGCGAGGATGCTACTTCGTTCAAACTCAGGTAAATATTGTCGCAATATCTCATCGGTCCCCATTTTATATTGATTCCCAACAATGACAGAGAAATATGTCATGCGCACCACTAATTCCTTCTTTTGTTGGATAGAGTATCGTTCCGGTGCAGTTCTTGTTGTTAGGAAGTGTATTATATCCTCAAAATGACCATCGGCAACATGCACTACAAATAGTTGTGCGTCAGGCAATCCTTCTTCCAAGTTAGTAGGTTCCTCCCCTATTTCGATGCGCAACAGATGGTCTGGTCCCGCGTTCAATTGTCCAGGCTTCACAACAACTTCAAAATCGTACTCTTGGAACAATAAGAGCCATCTAATATTTCACCCCCTGAACATAGGCTTATTGACCAAGTACTTTAGCACGGGGTGATCCGTATACATCTTAAAATGGCCTCCTAGCAAGTAGCGTCGGTACTTTTGGAGCACATACACCATAGCTAGCCCCTCATGTTCAGTGGTAGAATAGTTCTTCTCTACTTTACATAATCTACGGCTTGTGCACGCGTTAGGATGGTCCAAGCCTTCTCTGCCATCCTGTGTTAGTAGTGCCCCAAGCACTATACATGACGCGTCGAAATGTACATGAAACTCTTTCTTCCAGTCCAGAAAGACTAAAATCGGTGCGGTAACCATCTTTTCTTTCAATATATCCAAGCTTTTCTTACACTCATCATTCCAGCAAAACATGACATCCTTCTTCAACAATTTTTCCATCGCCACGGTGATCTGGGCATAGATTTTGATAAACTTTTTTTAATATCCCGTATGTCCCAAAGTAGAACGCAACAGTTTCACACTCCTCAGTGCTTCCAAGTTTAGTATCACTGTGATCTTCGTGGTGTCTACCATCAGCCTTTGTCTGCAAACCACATGCCCCAATAGGTTCCCAAAAGGAACGCAAAACAAACACTTCTTGAGATTGAGCATGATTTGGTATCTTCGACAGGTATCCAACATCAAGTGCAAGCTTGCTATGTGGCGCTTAACTAGCACAAGTATAGTCCAGCCATCAAAATATACCTCCAAGAAGTTATGAATAAATTCCTTGAATGTCGCAACAACCACACGTGAAAATATTGCAAGCACATTCTTCAATCCAAATGGCATTATGGTGTATTAGAAACAACCCCAGTTAGTTGAGAAGGTTGTCTTGATCCTATCCTCTGGCGCGATTTTGATTTGGTGGCACCCAGAGAACCCATCAGTAAAGGAATATGCTTCTTGGCCACCTACATTGTCCAACACTTCATTCATGAACAGAATCGGGAAAGATCATGCACACAAGCATCATTCAGTTTTCTAAGATCCACGCATATCCTTATCTCATCCTTCTGCTTCTTCTCTTGCACCACCTTGGGCTTAACCAATCAGATTCTTCCACAGGCTCAATGATGGCTGCCGCTAGCATTTTTTCTGGCTCTAAGTGGACCTTCTCATTGTATTTTGGATTCAGGCAGTAAGGACTCTACTTAACTGGCTTCACATCAGGCTTTAATGTGATCTTCATCACTCCTAGGTCTCCGATTATTCCCTTCAGATCTATAAACTTGGTAGGGAATAAGTCCTGGTATTCACGGAGAAATTCAGTGACCTTATCCACCGTCATGTCATCCCAGTAGTCTCCAATCTTCATGAATTTGGGCTCTGCCTCTGTACCAATGTTCACTTGTTTTGTTTTCACTGGCGTGGTTATATCAGGGTTCTCAATCTGTGGTCCTTGAACCTCACAGTGGCCTTCTGTTTCTGGAATGTTAATCTTCCGCGGATCCTCATCCTCATCTTCAGCAGTTACATTATAACATTCAAGCATGTAACTTAGCTAAGTAGCCCATTCAGGCTGAATCAGGTCTAAAGGATCCTGCAGTGTCCTAAAGATAATTGCTTTCACCTCTTGTAGCGCTTCATCAATACTGTCAAAGCCATCCTCAAAACTGAATGTTGTCATGAATCCGTCATGCAGGATATCCCATTTTCCTATCCCATGGCGAAGCTCTATTTCTATATACCAATTGATTGGGATAACATCCAGTGTATGATAGAACAGGTGCACCCACTCAGGTTGGGGCTTTTCTCCATAAGCCTACATCCATTTGGCCAGATGTACGTGCATATCATTCTGCCCATCGTACTTGTCTATCAGTCACATCTTAGGCTTCCCAAATCGTGTTCTCATCATCCTCCTACATTCGTGCCAATCATAAAAGCTTCCCTTGTGCATACCCCACCATCTTACGGGCATAGCACACAGTGCCCAGTCCAAGGCCTGGAAGCGTTGCTTTTCTGGTACCTCCCTTTCAAATGCATCCAAAAATATATCTACCTCATTTAGACCATCATAAGTAGGCAGGTTTCTTACCTCTAATGACACATAATGCAGCGACTGGGTCATCATGTTGTAATTTAGCGTAGTTACTTCATGTAACCGATTCTACCAGCGTTCTATCTCTTCGTCAGAGTCCGAAGTGCAGGAACTCTCGCTATCCCATGTAATCCATCCATCCATAGTGGGATTCACCCAATATTGGTCTCGTGCTGTTATCTTATAAATGCAGTCCAGATCATCATCACTCTCATAATCGTGGGCTAGTTCAGTATAGTGCGATCCTTCAGGAGGATCATGGGGTATTATTACGCGCAATGATTTCTTCTCAAAGATCATCTTTCGTTTCTTCAGATTGATTACCCCATTCATATCAGTAGCCCAGTCAATTCCTAGGAGCACAGGGTAGGGATTGTTGTCATCCACTATCTCTATTACTTCAAAATCTACCAGCGCGCTTGCTCCCTCAATATCCACGGTCACCCCTGCGACCCCCCCATGGGGATGATTTTTTGTTGATTCACCATCCTTAGCTGAATTGGAGACCAATGCAGTGTATGTCTCCCCATTCGCTCCCAAGTCTACTTTGGTAGGACATGCACATCTGACCTTAGGTCCAGAATGACCTGATCCATTTCATACTCTCCTATTTGTGCGGTCAGTCTCATCTCCTGTCCCATCCTTGTTTTATGCTTGCCAATCTTTTGTACTAAGCGCGGATCACCTGGCGTGGTTCCAGTGAATCTATTGATGAGTTCTTGTAACCCTTTCATAGCCTTACTGTCACATAGTAACTTCATACAGGTTTCCTGGAAAGTTGTGAGCATAGAGGGGTCCATCTCCGGCTCAGGCTTATCCTTGCTTCCTAAGGTGGAGGCCTTAGTGAAGCTCTTTTTAGCTTCCATGAAGGCTTCACGAGTGTGCTCCAAATCAAAGTTAGCCTCCTTCATCAGGGCTTTGTGAACCCATGTATTGTCTTCCGGTTGTTTCCCCTTGTCATCTCCCATCGCAATTCCACTTTTGAGTAATATATTTATGTTTGGATCTCCTTCACGCAGCTCAAGTCTCATCATTTGTAGGTTCTGAGTTGGCAGACATGGTAGCATGACTTTGTCATGTATCCTAGCTATCAACATAAGACAATCTTCCATTTCATGATCAAACAATGTGCAATACTTGCGTGATGGACGCTTTCGATTAGTGAAATCATGGGCATAGTGTCTTGGTCCTCCGTAATTGTAGCGAATCAACTATCCTTGACCTCTACCAAGTCCTCCTCCGCCTTGGCCTCATCCGCGCCGCTGAAATCCTGTTTGTGCCATCCATGCATTTCGGTCAAGGGGCCGCGTTTTACCTCGAACCTTGTAGGCGGGAGTTCTATCCATCTATGCTCATCATGCCCTACTGACCTACAAAATTTGTAGAACAACAGTTGCGTTGCTTGTACATACTTCTGTAGCAAGTGATAGTTATCTATGGAATGTTTTCCGGCTACCTGACAGATAGTGCACCATAAGGCAGGCCCCGCACTAGTTCCTGCTTGAGCTTCTGGCCTTAAAGGCATCGATCCTCCTCCTGCAAGGTAATTTGCAAAGATGGGGCAATGGTCTTTGTCATGACCCTAACTCTTGCATTTCAAGCACCATACCTCCTCACGTACCTCTAGATGAACCGTCATGTCTTGCTTTAGAATTTGCATCTCAAGGCATATATTCTTCAGTTACGCATGAATCTGCTGAACTCCTAGATTAGGATCTTGCATCGGAGACTCATGTAGTCTCATGGAAATCTCGAAGGCCTCTACTTGAGCTGTTATCTTCTGCTGCGACAACGCACTCCTTAAGTGTGGTAGTAGGAAAGCCAAAAACCACTCGCGATGTTGTCCATCTGTTAAATTCATGTTGGATTCGGGGATTGTACATTTCAGCCTCTAATCTAGTTCCCAAGGCATCTCACCTGGTTGCATCGCGTTCTCTTTGAATCCCACAATCGACTGCACCTTAGATTTAGGCTTACTAAACTCCCTATTTAGTGCTGCCTGGATGTCTGCTACTCCAACATTCAGGTTATCATTAGAGTACTTAATATACCGGGTTAGCACGTGATCTTGCAGAGCACTAACTAGTGTCGCCTTCTTTATATTATCATCTGTAACACCTTGATCTTCCCATACAGCCCTCACAATGAACCAGAATCGGTCTGGGTCCTCATTTCCCAAGCCTTTGAACAAAGGAAACTTCACTATGTTTGCCATACTGAACCATGGTGGAGGTGGAGGTGGTATGGGTGAAGTTGGGGGCGATGGCAGTGAAGTTGGAGATGGTGTGGGTGGAGGTGGTATTCGCGAAAATCCTTGTTTTATTAACTGGATAGCACTTCCTGGAGAAACCTTCGCTATCCCTTCTTCATCTCTTCGCAGAGGTGAAATCAAGGGCTTATACTCCGGGCCCTGTTTTCCTTCGTTCCTATAATTTTTTCCACATTTTGTAGTCCCAAACATCAAGGTAGTTGCATAACCCGTTTTTTGTACAACAACATTTTAATCCAAGTATTCAAAGATTTTAATTACTTACCTTGCGGTCCTTTGAAAAAGTGTCACTCCGCCTTGCTATCGCTGACTAAGGAGTCGACCGCAAATTCAGTCACAAATCCTCCTATGACGCGATTGAGCCAATGATTGACAACACGGGTGATCTTATCCTCTAATGCTTCCAACCTTCGCACTAGCTCTAGGGTCCACAAAATAGGACCGTCAAGTTTCCACCTTCCTTGGCTATCTGCTAGCTTCGTGATCCACTCGTATAGCTCAATAGGGAAAGAGAAGAAAAATATTTCACAGATATCTATATACAGGTATCGGTCCAACCACTATTCTTTTGACAATCATGAGTTTCTTTTCTCTTGTGTCATGAATTCATGGATATTTCTATCCAACAGGTCTCCAATCTCCTTCTTAGTTGGAATCCAACGATACGACATCACACATCTCTTATGCAGATTCTTGTCCCAGAAATGGAACCATTTGTTAGCTTGAGGGGGCCTGACCCAGGTTCAATGTTAATTAGCCAAACAAATCCCTACACTACTGGTCCTTTCAGTATCAGCCCACGGAGCACGGACCAAAGTCTCACTCAAAGCAGTATGGGGGGATGCTAGAACCAATTTTCTGCACCCTTGAGATGGTTGTGATGTCGTTTGATCTCTTTTATCCCTGCCTTCGTGCAGGTGATCTCACTCTAGGGCTTGTAATACAAACCCTCTATTCTGGCTTTCAATACCTTCACGAAAGGACACGATCAACCTTCACGCAGCTCTAGCCTATAGCTCAAGTAATTTCACGCTGCTATAGCAGCATGCCGTGTAGATTCCCCAATTATCCTAAGTGATTTTATTATCCTATTAAATACTTAAAGTTATCACCACGTAAGCAGATATTCATGATTGCGTCTGATTATTCAATGTGATTCTAGTCATTTGCTCATCTTATAAGCATAATAAAGGAAATTCATACATAAGATATCCAAACCCATCAACAGAACAAATACACAGAAATTGCAGAATGACTCCATTTATTAATATCTTCCAAGTGTTACAGACTCTCTTCACCCTACACACATAGCTGCAGGGGTCCACGCACTCAGCTGTGGAATTATACCCTAGGCCTCTGCTCACTCATTTGCAGAGCCTCTACCTACGCTACAACCCAATACTTAGACTTCTTGCTCTAAAGCTATGATTCTCTTCCTCATGATATCCCATGCTAACTACGTAGAGCATAGCTCTTTTTATACAATCCCATGGTCCGCGGACCATGGGTAGATCTCTTATAGTTGAATTTACTTTAAAACTAAGGGTGGACTACCCTTTGTGACAAATAATACCTTCGCACTCCATGACCACAAAATGCGGAGTATTTACAATAATATTACAAAAACTTAACTAAAACATGGGCTTTTAGCCCTAAAACTGCCCTTGGGGGATCCCGCTCCCAACAGATGGCTAGAAGGTTTATGAAGTGGTTGGATGTTGTGGAGGGGTCCTAGGAGGTTTTCTTTTACTTCCTAGAGGTTTCCCATCAATTCGGCCTCAAAACAGACCATTTCAGGAAAACCTACATGATGTACTAGAAACCTACAGGATCTACTAGAAACCTACAGGATGATCCTGTAGGAATTACAGGAAACCTATAAGATACAATCGAGAGATAATTGTGAGGTGTTGGAAGTGTGGGAAGATTGGGAAAGAAGTGTGATGGGTGGAATGGAGTGTTAGAAGGTCTAAGAGCACTCAGGAGTCAATATCCAGGATAAGAGATGGCTAGATTCACTCAATGTGTTTAGGGGAATTTCAATGAAAAATGATGAAAAACTAGTGAGGGTGGTGGTGAAACAAGGGATGGCTAAGGTGGATGAAGTGGAAGGAGGCTATTGGTTATGAAGTTTTGGTCTCCTCCTAGAGTACCTATCTGCATAAAACATGTGTGTCTTCCAAAAAGAACTATGCAATAAGATACATTTTCATAAACTAGAAAAGCATGAATCAACTGCCTATATTATGCATGAAGAAAGTTGCAAAAGGGAATGAAAGCATGAGTGAGACCTTATTGAAGAAATGGAAATGGAAAAAGATGAAAATGAAATCTACCTTGCAACATGAACCAAATACTGAATCAACAATAACAAACTCCAAAGCTCATACAAGAACTAGAAATATATGTTTTTGGGTTGTTGAAGGGTCCCTTCCTCAAGTCATGGTCCCAGAGGGAGGAAGTGAGGTTGAGACACCTGCTGACAAACTTGTGGTGATCCTTTTTCTCCTTGCTAACCTGCTACTTCAAAGAAGGCGCAAATGGAAGCAAACTATCACACAAGCAATCTAATCTACACTGCTGTAATGGAAATGTATCTACTAAGCAAATGAACAATTAAGCTATGAATTTATACTAGAATACATGTAAAATAAATAGGAGCCTTAGCTGCTAAGGTTGGGCCCTAATCCAAGAGCTTTAGCCCTCTGAGGTAATTCAATGCTGGCTCAAAAAAAAACTCATTCTTATTACCAAAACAACAGATTACATCAAAAAACTATCCCAAGTCTTGTAGCTCGAAAATAGAGTAGAGTTTTACAATACAAATCTGAATCCTACTGAGGTCCTAGGCCTCTCTACTTATACATCTAAAGTCTCCAATGAATTCCTTAAAATTAGGGAGGCTCAGCTCCCAAACTTGAGATAAATTGTTGCTTTGTCTTTCACTTGCTCGGCTGCCTTCTAGTCCCCATGATTTCGTTGTTTGCACTCTGAGCCGATGGAGGAATATTTGAATGGCGGGGTAGTAAATGAGGAGGATTTACCTCTTATAATCCCTCTCCCTTGATTCATTTGAGTTTTGACCTTGGTCTTTTCCAAAATTCCTTGTTTTTCTCCTTTAATCCTGTATTAAATGCACATTAGACCACAAAGCAAAATATCCAACTCTAACTCATCTCATAAAAGAAATATAATCAAAAGTATGTAGTAAGTTATGAGAATAGTTGGTTTGACTAAGCCAGGAGGTGAATTAAGGCCCATATAATTACCCAATGATAAGGCTCATCATCACCCCCTACTAAAAGTGTTGCTCATCCTCTGAGGAAATCAGTCAATGTCTTATGCTTCATGGCTTTGGTAGCCTCTCTGACATCCCATGCCTCTGTTGTGGTCTCCTCTTCTTTTTCATAGAAGCCTGCTTTCTTTTCTGCCTCTTCCCACTGCCTCTTTTCTTCTTCTTCTTTTCTCTCTTCTATCATCCACAAGAGTAGTGATGGGCTGAGTTTTAGGCCTATCCAATAGACCTTCAACCTTTGCATAGATTTCTTATACATAGGTTTCCTATTGAGTGCCTCTCTCAACCTTTTAGGGGAGTGTATTCTCTTATCTTTAAGTTGTATGGTAGTGTGTTCCATCTCCTTAGGCAAGCATTTATACTATCATTTCATAGCAGCCTAAACATGTCCTCAAAATGTAAAATTAATTGCTCTTAGGTAGCAAGATATCTAGGTGTAAACTGAGGATCATTTGCAATCAAATTATGGGTACTCATGAGGGCCATGGGATTTGATTGTCCAACTCTGATCAAAAGAGGTTCAGTTTGCTCTCTTGCCAATATCCTTTTCATCTTTGCAGCTCTTGACTCCTCATGGTTCATCCATGATGCCAAAGCCATTAATTGTAGATATCCTAGCTTGGCATTAGGGTCCCATACATTCATGTCTGTGAGGGCCATGTTGTGTAAATAAAACTCAGCCATTTTGTCCCTATCCTCTAGTGTAATTTGATCACAAAGATCAATAAACTGCCTGTAGTCCTGAAATGGCATGGTTCCCCTCTGTGCTAGTGTCTTAATATGAAACTGCAACCATTGTTATTTGAGGTAGAGAGCATAGGATTTAGCTAGCATCCTACACTGGATTTCCTCCAAGGAGAGGCTGGCCATACATGCTAGTTGGTTCTCTCTTTCCTATAGTTGTCCCCTCAGCCATGCATTTTTTGTCTCTAGTTGATTTCTCATTATAGCTTCTCTGTCCCTTAAGCCACTTAGTTATCTGCCCATTTCTTTGAGTTTCTCCTCCATGTGCCCAATTTATTATACCCCCTTTGATTTGGCGATCTGCATCCATCAGTGAGTTCTGTCCCTCTCTTTCTCAAGCTCGAAGAACAATGGGATGGAAAATTTTTGAGGTATGACCCTGCCTCCTTCAATAAACTGGTAATAGGAATCCAGGTTAGGTTTGGGACTGGGTTCTTTTGTCTTTGGGTCCTCCTCTTTAGCTTCTTGCTACTCCCCTACCTTTCTTTCCAATTTTTGTGCCTCTTGTAGATTTAGAAAAGTATCTTGTAGGACTATTTTTTCTTCCTGTAGATTTTGTTGTGGATCCTGTAGGATTGCCTTACCCTTTGAGGAAGTTGATCTAGTAGTAGGCCTCCTTACATAGGTGATAGGGGACTTAGGGGAAGGCATTTTGTCTTTTTTTGTAAGGGAATCTTCAATATCAATAGGAATTTTGGTTGATGTTTGTGGCTTCCCCTGTCTTATTCTTGTGCTCTTTCTTGTCTTGAAATATAGTGGGGTCTGCCTCTACCTTTTTCCTTTTTGCTTGATTTGTGTGCTGAGAGAAGTGAGGGCAGTTGCTGCCTCTCTCTTAGTGGCCTCTGGAGACACCCTAGGTGACTCCTCTTTATGTTTTTTCCCCTTTGTTCTATTGCCTTCTTCCTCTTCGTTTTTCCTGTCTTCTTCCTCTTGTAGATCTTCATCATCTCTATCAGTTTCCTCCTTAATTTCCTCCTCTGTTTCTTCATCATCCTCCTTATCTTCTCCCTCTTCTTCTTCATATTCATCATGTTCCTTTATGTCAGCTCCTTCTTCATCCATCTCATCCTTATCTTGCTCTGTATCTTCCTCTTCCTGTTTTACTTCCTCTTCAATGACAATAGGACTAACATCATAAGTGAGAGCTTGGATGTCATCCTCTGCTAGCATGTCTCTGAAAACTGACCATGTTATAGGGGTTCTAAGGCTTTGGAGGGCATATTCAATGCGGATCCTAATCAACCCATGGTGATCTAATTGTTGGTAATTCCCCTCGTTCACTTTGACGCTTGAGTCTATGAGCGATTGAAGTAAGAAATATGGTATGTTGAGCCTTTGGTGAGGGGGTGTTTCTACTCCAAATCTTAATTCTTCATGGATCCTGAAATGATAGCCATAGAAAACACTATATCTACCCTCACATGAGATGTATTTGATTAGTTGGTAGCCTACCTCACTCCATGGATATGGCAGACTTTCCCTCCTTACTCTATTTTTGTCCTTAGTGGGTTCCTCACCTTCTAAATAGAATTTTCTTTTGGCAACCTGCCTATCTCCTTTGTGTTCTTTTCTCCATGGGACTTCTAGGGGAAGTGTGGTGACCCTGTTGATGAGCTCAGGGGTGAGATCTATAGTGAAGCCCCTTATTACAATAATGGCATGTATTATGGTGTGTGGAGTGAGGGAGAGAGAAAATTCTTGAGCCACATCATCATCATACCCTCTGAATATTTCAAAAAACCCCATCCAATTATATCTTGTGAATATTTCAAGCACTTGGGGGTGTTGTTGGATTCTCACAGTATTTATGGGCTCACTCCGATTAAACCCTCCTGTCATCTTGCTAGTGAAGCTTGAGGAGAAAATGAGAGGGTTGAAACAACTTTTGAAATGTAGGAGCAAAACAGAGATGATTGTGTGTTTAATTCCCTTCACACAGTTGCTAAATTCACTCAAATTTAGAGTATCCTTGGTTCATTTACTTGAAAATGGGAATGTAATATTAGATCCTACCTCTTTAGACTGGTTGTAGTGGCTAATTCCTGTGATATCCCCTCTAAACTCTTCTCTACCAATCCTATACACAGTCTCTATGTATCATGTAGAATGTATCCTGTAGGAATTCCTATGCAGTGAACGATGGATATTTGCTTTCGGTGGGTGGCCTGGGTTATGAGAGAGACCTGAGTGATGGAGTTTCGAGGAGGTGAAATGCATGAATGCATGGGAATGATGTTTTATTTCCTGTTATGGTGATTCGGGGTGAGGTGGTGTGCTCACAACAAAGGGACGTTGCTAGTTTTGTATCGTTGTTCCACTACCACCTCATGATTTACCACTCCTCATAATCAAATCCCACTTCGTAGATCTGTAGTTTAATCACTTTTTGTCCTACTCCTTCTCTGTCATTGAGTTGAATGCATCCACGTGTGAGAGGACTCCCGATTCTGCATGTGCTTATTGAACGAAGGTGGCTAAGTTAACTGGCCACCTTTCTGCTTATAAATCAACTATCTCATAACCCTTACAATTTTTTACTACATGATGCATATGAGAGAGCGAGCGGGATACTTACCTGTGGTTTCAATGCTATGTTACAGTTTGTCAAAGACTAGAGGTGTTGCTGTGTATATTTACTGCATGCCATTCTTCTTCCTCCTCTTGTTGTCTGCTAATGGTTTCTCTGTTTTTGCAGGTGTCTGTGGTTGAAGATATGATGTTGCTGCTTTGGAGCTCCTGGATCAACCTGGTGAAGACTTGTTGCTAGTGTGATTCGCATTCTGTGGGATAGGCTGCTACAGGATTTCCTACAAGATGTCTTGTAGTTGCTTCTCCCTCAAAATTCTTTTATCATTTTTCTTGTTGGGGCTATGAGGATGGTGACATGGATGGAAAGGAGTGGTAGTGTGGAGAGTAAAGGATACTTAGGTGATGCTTACTACTCTCTATTTCCCTTTTTTCTTTGAAGACTGAAAAAATTGTTGAAACTGAGGCTTTTTTTTTTTTGAATTGTGAGTGCAGGGATGATGATGGTGGACAAGGTGAGGTGCTAGATCATGGATGGGGTGAATTTTAGGGACCTAATAAGTCCATCATATGCCTTCAGATTGCTTCCTGTAGGATTTCTGGGTCACTGTAATTCCTACAGGATCATCTTGTAGGTTTTCAGGGGATCCTGTAGAAAACACAATCTTTGCATAAATCGAAGCAATGGAGTGGAAAAATGAAAAAAATGATGGAGGAATGCATGGTAAGGAGTGAATAAAATGAATATGTGAGTGGTAGGGGTCTCCTTGGGATCCTCTTTTGCTCCTTGACTGTCCTTCTCGCCCACCTGCAAATGGAGATTTCATGAATTTTTTTATGTTTTTTTTTAAACAACTAGGCTACCTCAGAGAGGATTTCACCCTAGATGTTTTCCCTAGGCGCCTCAAGAAAGGTTTTCACCCAGGGATCTTATTATTCTCTTTTTCTTTTTGTTTTTTTTTTCTCTCTTTTTTTTGTCATCACTGGGCCACCTCAAGAGGTTTTCAACCCACAGATGGGACTCAGGTGCCTCATGGAGGTTTTCACATGAGTCCTTATTCTTTTTCTTTCTCTTTAGTGATTTGATGAGGGAGGAGCTAGAAATTGCTCCACTGTCATCATTATTTTATTGATATCATCAACAAACTCTTGTTTTGATAAAGGTCTCTTGTACATTTTCAACTGGTGTCCATTAACGAGCAAAGGAATGGCTTCTTCATATATGGTTCTGATTTGCACTGAACCATTATCATGGCATATTTCCACAACATTAGGTCTGAGCCATCTTGTCCTCAACTTTCCCTTGAAGTCCTTATACCTAGAATCATATAACAATGCCCAATCGCCTTCCTGAAATTACTTCTCCTTTATATTTTTATCATGCCAAATATTCCTCTGAAGTTGAACTACCTCTGTATGTAGAAGGGCTTACATTTTGAATTCATCTAAACCATTCAATTGGAACAATCTCTCTTTCCATGCACTGCTGAGATCCAAATCTAGTTGGGTTGTTTTTCCTTAATGTGTTATATTCAAATTCAATGGAAAACAAGGCTTTTTTCCCATAGACTAGCTCATAGGGTGTGAATCCAGTGGTTGTCTTCCATGTGGTATTATAGGCCCAGGTGGCCTCAACTAGCCTTTCTTCCCAATCCTTCCTATTTCTGCTCACCACCTTGGTTAAGATGCCCTCTAATTCTTTGTTGGTCACCTCCACTTGCCTATTAGCTTGTGGATGATAGGGAGTGGAGGTCATATGCTTGATCTTGTGATGGCTGAGCAAGTCTTCGATCATGTTGGAGGTAAACTAGCTGCCTTGGTCCGTGACTAGCTCTCTGGGGTACCCAAATTTGTAGAATACATTCTCCCTTAGGAACTCAACCACCTTCTCTTCGGTTGCTTCCTTAATTGCCTTGGTTTCAACAGACTTAGTCAAATAATCAGTGCACACAATAATGTACTGTTTTTGCTTTGAAGGAGGGTCAATAGGCCCAATGAAGTCCATGCCCTACTTGTCAAGTGGCTCGAAAGTCACTTGAGGCTGCAAAGGCATTTCATCTCTTGGAGAAGGCCTTCCCATCCTCTGGCACCAATCACATTGACTAGTGTACTTTGTCACATCCTGATCAAGTGTGGGCCAATAATAGCCTGCTTGTAATACTTTGAATGTTGTCCTCTTTGCTGCAAAGTGACTTCCACAAGGCCCATCATGATAGGTCAAAAGGATGTCAAAGACTTCCTCTTCCCTGACACACCTTCTCAAGATTTGATCTGGGCCAAGTTTGAAAAGATTGCCCCCAATCCAAGTGAAGGGGGCACTTTTCCTGACTTTTTATCTCTTTTCTTTGGAGGACAAAATTTGGTGGGAACTGTGATGATACCAAATAGTTCGCTATATCAGAAAACCATGGAGAGAGAACTGAAATAGCAAATAAGTACTCGTCTAGCAACTGGTCATCCACCATTCCTTCTTCACTTGCAGGAAAATTTACCCTAGATAAAAAATATGCAACAACATTTTCCTTACTAGGCTTATCAACAATGGTTAGATCAAACTGCAGTAATAAAAGTAACCATCTTATAATTCGAGCATCCACATCTGGTTTGTTCATTAAATATTTGATTGCAGCATGGTCAGTATGCACAAATATTTCATAGCTTGTAATGTAATGCATGAATTTGTTTAATGAATGCACAACAACTAGGAGTTCCTTTTTAGTCACTATATAATTTAGTTCAATCTTTGACAAGTTCTTATTGATAAAATAGATAGCATAAGGCAGCTTTTCATCTATCTGGCCTAGGGCTACTCCTATGGCTTTGTGTGAGGCATCAACATGAATATGAAAGGGGAGGGCCCAGTTTGGGCCACGGAGAATTGGTGTAGTGGTTAACTTATACTTTAGAATGTCTAATGCCTCTTGACAGCTTTTTGACCATATAAACTCAGAATCTTTGGACAACAAACCAAATAAATGAGAGGCCAACTTGCTGAAGTATTTTATGAACCTTCGGTAGTATCTAGCTAATCCTAGGAAACTTCTGACATCTCTCTGCTTTTGAGGAGGTGGGATCCTTTGGATGATGGCTATTTTGTTTGGGTCCACCTGTAGTCCTTGCTGAGATATTGAATGATCTAGCACGATCCCCAAAGTCATTAAGAATTCACATTTTTCAGGACTGAGAGATGGGTTCATTTCAATGCACTAGTGCAGTACTTTGCGTAGGTTAGACAGGGCTTCTTGAAAATCACAGTAATAAGGTGTAAAATCATCCATATAAATCTCCACCGCATCATGGACTAATTCAGAGAAAATACTCCAGACTGCTCTCTGGAAAGTGGCAGGAGCATTGCATAGGCCAGAAAGAAGGACCCTATAGGAAAAAGTACCCCAAGGATAGGTGAATGTGGTCTTCTCCTGGTCTTCTGGGCAGATTTGGATTTGGTTGTACCCACTGAATCCATCTAGGAAAGAGAAAAACCTTTTCCCTGCCAGGCCATCTAGCACTTCGTCAATGAAGGGTAGAGGAAAATGATCCTTCTTTGTGGCTTTGTTCAACTCCCTGTAATCGACACAAATCCTCCACTTACCATTTTTCTTGGGAACTAACACCAAAGGAGAGACCCACTCACCATTGGAGATAGAGTAAATGAATCCTGCATCTAACAGTTTTGCCATTCTTCTTTGACTATATCTTTAAGAGCTGGATTCATCCTCCTTTGTGGTTGCTAGACCAGCTTGAAACCTTCTTTGATGTATATGTGGGGAGTACACACTGAGGGGTGTGTGACCTTCATTTCCTTGTAACTGCAGGCGAAGGCTTCTAGATTTTCCTTTAACATGTTGCATAGATTCTCCTCTTTGAGAGAAGAAGAGATGGACTGATTTTCAAGGTTCTCTCTGGGCCGAATTCTACGGTTTTGACACAGAGTGGGTTGGGATTAGCCAAGAATAAGTTAGTTGGATGATTGTTGTGGGTTTCCTTTACTGCTTCTTCTTAAGGTAATGAACCAAGAGTTGGACTTTGGAGCAAGTGTTCAATCAAGTCATCCTCATCTTGTTGTCCTCCTCCCATGGTTGCTTCCAAAGCATAAAGTTGGGCGAAATAAACTTCATCTTCTTCATCCTCCTCCAACCATAAAGGTAAATCATGCTCTAGAGAAGGTTGAGCAGGAGGGTATATGACTAAATGCTTGGAAATATGCCACTCCTAATGGTCATATTCCCATCTCTGCAGCTATTGTAAGCATCGACAGTGGCCAACCATGACCTCCCAAGGATGAGAGGATAACCAGTAAACTTAGCCTTGGGTTGGAGAACTAGGAAATCTGCAGGGTACTCCTAGGAGTCAATGGATACCATTACATCCTCCACAATTCCCTAAGGGGTTACTACAGAACGATATGCAAGTTTTAGAAATTTTGTGGTCTTTCTCAATGAACCTTGGAGGTTGAGCTTCAGCATGGTGTCCTTGGTGATAACATTAATTGTAGCCCTAAGATCGATCAAAGTGTGTGGGAAAATCGTGCCATTGATGTTCACAACTACTACAGGGCTTCCAGGGTCCAAATATTTTGGACATATTCCCTGCCCCAGCATTAAGTTATACAGCTCCCCAATGACATTAATGGTAGGGGTATGCCTTTTTCGCCTCCTTGGATGCTTGAGGCACTTCTCCTTAATCAACTTATTCTAAATGGGAACATCTTTTATTTCCCGGAGAAGGGGGATCTTTACATATAGATTTTTCAATTCTCCCAGAGGTTCATTCTCTTATGGGGTAGGTTGGAGTGGTTGGGCTAATCTCTCAGGAAAGGGTGGATCTACTTTAAGTTTGCTTTCCTATCTTTCTTCCTCAACCTCTCTAGGTGGAGGGGGAGGTTGGTTATCTGGGAGAACTTTCCCAGATCTCAGGCTAATCTCCCAGATTTCCACAACATAAGGTGGATATGATGTTTCTCCACTGTATACTTGCTGAGCCTACCTATTGTTCGGGTTCGGATTTGGCTGGGTAGGCATCTGGGGTTGCTTGGGTGGAGAAAAGTGTAGGAGCTATGGTTGGGTGGGTGGTGGAGGAAATAGAGCTAGTGCATTGTTGTATTGGGTCCTCCACCCGTGGAGTGGTGTATTCCACTGAGGTTGTGGTGGAGCATAAGGTTGAAATGGATGACTGGCTCGATGAGAATGATACTGAGATTCATAGGACCAAGGAGGGGGTGTAGACCAGGAAGGATGAGAAGGGGTGCCCAAGAAGGTATAGTTGTGGTTTGGTTGGGGTGGTAGTATGCATGGGATGACCCTTACATCCCCTGTTGGTATGGTCTAGGCCCAGGAGGTCTCCTTTGGTTAATGTGGCAAAGCTACTCAGTGACCCCTTCAGCTCCTTGATATACATCTTTGAGTCCGGTTAAATAAGGGCACTTGTTTGTGGAGTTTTTTTCCTCACGGACGGAGAAAATTTCAATAGAGTTCAATGGACATTCATTCCTAGGATGCCTCTTGGTGCATCTAGGAAAGAAGATGGCCAAGGCTCTCTCTGCTTCCTCCTGCTTCCTTTTAATGTTCATGGTGTCCAATTGCAAGGCAAGGGTTTGCAACATCTCACTTTTGAAATCTTCCAGCATGTTTCCAATTTCACCCTTGATGGATGAGTGATGTATTGGCCATAGGTTAACTACCCCTACCCTTTTCCCTAGCTGCCCTAGAATGGTTTCTGAAGACGGTCTTGATATCCTCATAGGGTAATTGGTTGATATCTCCTCCTACTAACAAATGTAAAGTATCCAGAAGATCTTCTCTTACTCCCTAAGCAGGACCAACTTTAGTGACTCAGGGTCAAGTGTGCACCTGGCCCTTTTGTAACTGAGATGGAATCTTTCTTCCTAGTCTTCTAAGGATTCATCATGGCCTATGGTCATCGTGAAAATTTCTTCTTTAGTATCCTTTGACCAATAGTAGCCCAAATATTTGTCGTTAAAGGTCTGCTGCATCTGAGCCCAGTGTCATTCTATCTCGAGGTAAACCCATGAACCAGTGCATTGTTGCATCCTTGTGGGTAGATGGAAATAGTTTTAACTTTTTCTCATCATCTGTATAGTCATAGGTTCGGCATATAACATCAAACTCAAACATGAAAGTGTTGGGGTCCTCTATGGTTAGGCCATGGAAATGAGGTAAGGGAGAGGGGCTTATATTTTTCATCTTAGTGTCCCCATTGGTTTCCCTGATGTGGAAGGCACCCTCAACTCTCTCTCTCTTCCCTCTGTGTTACACTAAAAAATGTCACCATGACTATTTACAGTTAGGATGACTCTATCAATAGTCATGCTACCCTCTTAGGCAAGTCTTATGCCTCTGCTCTCCATGTCAAACTCCAAAAAAGAGAGAAAGTCTTTCTAAATGTATTTATCTCTGGGGACGCAGGTTCTCTCAACCTTACCTGCGGGGACGCACCCAATGTTCACAAAAGCTGCGTCTTTGGATGCTCTGTATGTAAAGGTGCAGGTGCGTCCCCCTGAAAAGGTTAAAATGCGCAAGTTTCATCTTTAAAAAGTCACTTGTGGTCATTTCTAGAGCATTCTAGAAGGTTGTTCGACGTGTATTGAGCGCCTCCAGATGGTTCATGCACTCCTACCAAAGAGGAACTTATCCCATCAATAAGGGAGCTATCCCATCCAAAGAGGGGATTATTCCATTGATGGTGGACCTGATTAACTTCCTCTTGAGCACTATAAATACAGGCATTGGGCCAGATGGAGAAAAGGTTGAAAGCTATACATTTCTAAGGGTAAATGCTGCAGGAATTAGGACTCCCATTTAGAAGCTTGTGAGGAGAGATTGCCATCTTTGCTTGTTCTATTTGGAAGTGGGTGAGCTTTGTCAAAGTAAAGGAGAACTCTTGATGGACCCTGGGAGGGACTTGCACAACACCAAGGCTCAGGTTGTATTTGTTCCTTTTGTTACCTATTAATGCAAATGAGTCCATTCTTCTCAATAACTTGTTATTTATGAGTTATTTCATGTACTCCTTGGTCTATGTGTTAAATATGTTTTATTCTATGAGATTATCAAGTGCTATTTAATCGTTTGATTGTTAGTGTATGCAGGTTTCAAAGTGAAGGAGGAGCTCATCCAGATCAGCGGAGCTGGACTGCTACAACAGCGTTGGATTACAGGTAGGATCTAAACACTTGATTTCCCGTATAGTAAATGCATGTTTAGAGAAGGATTGTTCTTGTTTGTTTTGTTTGTCACTAGAGAGTCTTAGGCTCCTAGGGAGGTTGGTTGTGTCCGCACAATCGACTCTTTCCGCCTGACAAATTGGCGACTCCGCTGGGGACTCCATTGATGTGAAAAGTCTTTTCCTTTGTATGAACTTTGCTCTGAGAAAATTGGTTTATTTTTCTGGTTTTGGCTCTGTGACTTTGTCTTTGGGTGGGTTAGCTTAGGATTAGATCCATTTTGTTTTTTCTTGAGTTTTTCAGTAGGACGCACCCTCTGAGTGTTACACAGTGCGTCCCTGGATGCACTGTCGCTGTGTGCATAGAGCGGGCCCGCACCTGTTCTAACGGGTCGCCTGCGTCCCCTGCTAAAATTTGAGAAAATTCCATTTTTTGCATTTTTGCTCTTAGATTTTGTTTTTTCTTAGTTTTTACTGCCCAGATTCATTAGTCCCTTGTCAAAGATCTTCACCTGAACTTGTTTCGATAGCATTGAGTGTTTTAGTGGATTTCATCGAAGTTTAAGCCCTAGGGTTTGATTTTTGAGTAGGTCTTGTAGTGACTTTGGCGGTAGAAGTTGTCAAGCCTTAGATCTCTCTGGTTTTGTTAGCATTCTAAGAAGTCAGACCTGTCATAAAGTCTACCTGTGAGAGCAACTTACCATTGAGTTGTCTCTTTGGGCAAATTTCGAAGTGCTTGTTGATTGAGTCTTGAATTCCATTTTACAAAAAGAACAAAAAGATTTGAGTTTTGTTTTGACTAGTCTTTTGATTCTGCATTAGCTGGTCCTTGATTTGATTTTGGTCAAGTAAAACAACCTAGAATCATCTTTGTGAGCTTTTGCCTTGTTAGGTTTGCTTAGAGTAATTTCCCTTTTGATTTTCTTGTGAGTCCAGTTTTCATAGATTTTATAGCTTTTGAGATTGTTTTTTGTTAAGATAGGTTTATATGCTTAATTAAAAAGAGAAAATACAAAAACATCTCCTTTGAAAATTTTTGTTTCAAGTAGCTTTGAAAAAGTTTTGAAAGAAAAAGAGTTTTTTCGTGCACGTAAGGAGTGGTCATGTTTGTATGCTTGAAAAGATAAAGAGAATTGTTTCTTTGATTGTCTTTTCTAAGGAAGTGGTTTTCTATAAAATTTGCATCTCTCAACTCTCTTAGTTAAGAATTTCATTGAAAAAGAAAAGTAGTGTAAATCATCTTAGGTGCATCTTTGTAGTGGTTTGAGTCGAGTCTACACACCATTGGTTTCACTTCCGCTACCTTTTGTCTTTAAGAAAAACCATAAAATTAACGCTTAAAGTAAAATCGACGTAGTAACTTTTATTTACTAGGGCTCTGAAACACCAATTTAGATCAGGCTAGTGTCTTGGAGTAGGTGAGTAATTAACTCTCCAAGACAACAAAACCAAACAAGTAGCTTATCTTGTGATAGAATAAATCCAATTGTCTCACTTGTACTCTGGGAAAGCTCCTCTTAAAGGAGAAGCACGAGCTCGTGTCCGAACCAGTGAGGGGATCAATCCCCCCTCGTTGGGAACGACGCCAGACACGCACGTATTACAAACGGTAAACCTCGGATTAACCATTGTCGAGGAGCCAGGGGTCACTTGTCGGTAAACCTTGGATTATTGTCAAGGAGCCGACAAGGGGATTGAGCTTGCTACTCTGCCCTTGCGTGCTGTCGGAGTTTAGACTGTTCCCCCAGGTGCATTTGTTGCGGTTGGTAACCTTAGTGACCATTATCTTTAGGATTCTACCGAGGTGACGGTGGAGGGAAGGTCCCACTGTACCTGGAGCAGACGTCGGCTAGACTCACTTGGATTTTCTGGGGGGTTCACTTCACTCGAGACGGTTAAAGTGGAGGAACTTGGTCCAGTCTATTCATTAAGCAGGTTGCCGGGGTAACTGTTCCACCCGCCACTTCTGTACTGAATCCAGCGATGTTGGGCTTCATCACCAACTAGTGCTTTCGGTCTGGAAGGCTACTGTTTGTGCTTGGTTTGACGCTCTAGATTCTTTAGGCGTGTGATTCAAATTTGTTTGGTTCTTTAGAGACTTTAGGTGGTTTGATTTGAAATTTTATTTTGTTTTCGTGTGTAGTAGTTAAAAGTTTTTAGCTGTGGCGGAATTACCGAGACAGTCCCGTAGACTTCGGGGCCAGTCTCCTGAAGTTGTTTCTGTGGCCGAATTGTTGAGAAGATCCCGTAGGCTTAGGGGATCACCTCCTTGAGACGACCTGGGTAATCTAGAAGGTTTAAAGGTCCTTGTAACTCCTCCTAGTGGCAGTAGAGTAGGTTCACCTGAAGAAGGAGAATCTTCCTTGGTAGTCCATTCAGATTACCAAGGATTAGAGACAGGTTATAATCCCGAAGCTGTTACAGTTTCTGAGCTTGTTGGTAGTTTTTCGTCTGCTAGTGATACAGGCGAAGAACCAGAAATATCTGAACCTGTTACTCCGACTTCTAGTGTTCCTGATTCACCGAGAATAGAAAGAATTATCACCGAAAATCTTCCTACTGGTTTGATTGCTATCGAAGAACTTGCTCCAGAGGAAGAAATAGGCGTCTCTAACCTTGAAGATCAACTTACTATTGATCTAAGGGAGCGTGAATCTATCTTTTACAGTCCTCCTAGAAGTACTACTTGGTACCTTTCGTTAACCAATTATTTAGACAACTTTGGGCTAGGTTTTTCTACACCTCGTACTCCTTTTCCACCTGGAGGTATTCATACTCCTGTCAATATGGCTGGTCCGTCGTCCGTGTTTACTCAAAGTCCTGAATCTTTTTTACATGGCGGTCCTTCTGTTCCCACTGGGTATCAATCTCTTTCTGGTACCTTTGCGGGGGCATCTCCTCAACCCGTTGATCATGGGTTATTAGTTGGAAACAGTGGTAATGTACCATTGGGTGTAGGAGACATTTACATGATGTCAGGTTCAGTTCCCGTTTCCCAACCTCAAGGTGGCCAATTACCGCCTAGGGGGCAGCCTCAGTTAATGCCTAGGGGGCAACCTCAAGGTACATCATTTGTGTTTGGGGGGCAACCTCAAGGTCAGTATGCGCCTATAGGGCAATACATACCTCAAGGTCAACCCCAGCCTCAATATGTACCCCAGGGTCAACCTCAGTATCAATATCAACCTCAAGGATGGCAACCTCAAGGATGGCAACCCCAAGGGTATCAACCCCAAGGGTATCAACCTCAAGGGTACCAACCTCAAGGTCAAGGTCAACCCCAGTATCCATATTTACCTCAAGGTTATCAACCTCAAGGTCAATACTCAGGTCAAGGTTATCAACCACCTCAAGGTCAATCATATGGTCAAGGTATGGGAACTGCACCTTACAATTATCAATCCTATCCTCAATCCGGCTATGGATCTCAGTATCCTCAACCTGTTACGGGTCAATACCCTGGAATGTTAGTGTGGGATCCGTCACAGGGTCAACAGGTGTTGCAGCCAAGTATACAGTTCGTACCTCAAGCTGGACAACCCGTAGTTTCTGGTCCACCCCAGCAACCGCAACCTGTCCAGTCAAGTGTTCAAACTTCTGTAACTTCGGTAGTTACTCAGCCGCCAATTGCACCTAGTACTCCATCTCAAACGGCTGCTGCAACTACCGCCACATCTACCATACTTACTTCTGGAGTATCGACGGCTCCGGTTTCTACTGTCTCTGTAACCACTCCTCAGACATCTTTACCGTTGTCTGGATCTACGATTCAAACCACGGTCCAGATGCCTGCAGGCCAGCCTGGTATAAGTACGGTTGTCACTACTCAACCTCAATTTGTTCACCAACCGTACCAGGGACAGTACCAACCTGGGCAAGCTGTCCAACAACCGGTTTACCAGTATCAACCGTATCCTGGGTACACTTATCAACAACCTCAACAACCCCAGTACGGTCCGGTTAATCCTGGTTTTCCAGGAGGATATAATATCCCAAATGCGACTCCTGTTCCTAGTTATCCTGGATATCCTCCTCCTGGGGCCGGTATTGTGACCCAGAGTTTTAGAGATCCTAACCGGCAGTTACCGTTTATCGCAACTTTGGATTTACCAGACTTGACGCGCCTAACGAATGATCCAATTCAATATCTTCCGTTCTGGCCGCCAATGCCAAATAAGTTGCCCAGCGATATACCCAAGTTCGAAGGTAAGTCTGGAGAGGATCCGTCCAATCACGTGATGACTTACCACCTCTGGTGTGCTTCAAATTCTATCTCGGATGATTCGATCCGCTTACGTCTTTTCCAGCGTACACTCATTGGTCTCGCGGCCAAGTGGTACATTGAGTTACCACGGGCCTCTTTTTACAATTTTAGCCAGTTAGCTACCTCGTTCTTAACTCACTTTCAGTTGTCGGTCAGATACGATAACGGCACGGAGTTATTAACTTCACTAAAACAATCAACGTCCACGTATATTTCTGATCACATTCATGAGTGGAGACGTCGAAGAAGGCTAGTGAAAGTTTTTATCCCGGACCAAATCTTAGCTGAATGGTTTGTTAAATCATTATTACCGAAGATTACTGAAGATGTAGCTAAGGCCGGAGTAGTTACTGAGGAGCAAGTCATTGCTCAGGCGCAATACCTTGACTTAGTTTACACTCAGTCGGGTACGTTACACGAGAAGATTCTGGATCTTCCAAATTCGAATCAAATCGCTGCTGCTCCTTCGGGATCTCATGCCGCTGATGGTATGATTGGTATCGTGAATACAAAGAGCAAGAAGAAGTCTTCCAAGGCTTCAACTACTCCTATTATCACTTTGCCCGATTCCCCGACAGGAGAGTCTTCTCCTGAACTTACCGCCGATATTCACGCTGTAGAGTCATCTACGGCCAAATCAAAAAACGGCGGAAAGAAGAAAGGAAAGAAGAAGGCTAAAGCAGACAAGGCTCCGAAGGAGAAAACAGAAAAGTCGGAAACCAATGACAAAAAGCGCAAACCTCGATATCCTTGTCTTATTTGTGAAGAGGATCATTTTACGAGAGATTGCCCTCATCGGGCCGAGGTTGTGAAAATAGTCAAAGGTTCTCCCACTCCTGCTGTGTTAAAAAATCCATTTCCGGAGCAGGAGAATAAGATGATAGGTTCTTCCTCGAATGCCAGTGAAGAACCCATTTTGATGATGTCTCATGTGAGGATTGCGACTCGATCGCAAGATTATGGTAGTAAGAATCCTGTTGATGGTAAGGAAGCAGAATCTTCTCACTCTAACCCATCAACCTCAGCTCCTGGTTCCGATCCACTACAGATCGAGAAACCTAACCCGGACTTAGTAATTAAACCGCCCGCCAAGGGTGTACTTCGAAGGTCTGCTTTCAATCCACATGCGAGAGCAGCCCAGAATTACAACATTGTTGAGGACTTAGCTGTTTCACCCTCAGCAATGTCGGCGTTAGAAGTGCTGCAATCATGCCCAGCACAACGAAAATTGCTTTTGTCGGCTATAGGAGCTGTTGATGTTCAGGACCCGAATCTAATAATCTTCGATCTAGAAAATAGTACACCGCGTCTCCCCCATCAAATGGCTTTCCAAATTCCAGTGATAGTCAAAAACAGACCTATTCATAGGACTGTGATTGATGAGGGAGCTTCTACGTGTATTATGTCGATTCAATGTTGGAGATCCCTTGGTTCTCCTTCGTTGAACCAATCCCCCACCATCCTTAAGGCCTTTGATGGCCGTGGGTTCCGTCCGTTTGGTATTCTACAAGAATTGCCTATAGGGGTAGAAGGTAAAACCGTTAGTCTGGATGTGGAAGTGGTTGATGCCCCTCTAGACTACAACCTTCTTTTGGGTCGAAGTTGGTCATATGCTATGACGGCGGTCGTTTCATCGGTCTTCAGAGTAATTAAGTTTCCACATAACGGTAAGATCGTGACTATTGATCAGCTGACATACTTTTCATCCGACCCAGCCTCTTCAGAGAGTATCCAGCATGTCGGTAAGACGACAATCCCTTATAGGGACGTTGGTGTAGGTTTAGTTAAGGATTCCGGTTTACTGGGAACTTTTCCTCTCCCTCCACTCAGCGTAGAACCTTCATTTGCAACAATTCATATGATTACATCAGAAAACATTATTTATGATGATCCTTGGATTGTCCCATCTAACTCTGAGATAGACTCATTCGGTGATGCTATGCCTTTGAGTCCATATGAAATTGCTTATGAAGCTGTCATGTCTTTTACCGACTCTCATTCAACCGAGATCGACCAAATGAATGTGGTCAGTGAAGAATCACTTTTCACCTCAACCTTAGAACGGATAGCGTTTCCCGAAGTCGTGTCATCTGACGAACAACTTCGCGAAATCCTAAGTGTAGACGATCTACCATGGGAGGATCTCCATCACAGATCTTCGTTTTTACCTAAGGATGATGCATTTGAAAATGATTTTTCATCTATCTTTACCGCTGAATATGTCAAAGACGCTCAGGATCCAACGAAACATTCTGATTCAGAGTTGAATTTAGGGAATATTTCTCGCACTATTCCCATTGATATTTCAGTGAAGCCCGGAATTGAGGAGAACATTCATATAGGTGCCGCATGTACAGAAGATGAAATCCAAACTTACAAGGCCCTATTCCAAGAATTCCCGATGTGTTTGCCTGGTCTTACGAGGAAATGCCGGGAATCGATCCTGCCATTGTTGTTCATGAAATAAAGACCTACCCGGATGCTAAACCCGTCCGGCAACGGTTGCGTCAGATTCACCCTCGAAAAGCGGCTGCGATTAAAGCAGAAGTCGAAAAGCTGTTGAAAGCAGGTTTCATTTATCCGATCCCGTTAACGGATTGGGTATCGAATATTGTTCCAGTCAACAAGAAACAAGGAACAATAAGAATCTGTATCGACTATAGGGATATCAATCGAGCTTGTCCAAAAGACAACTATCCTACGCCTTATATCGATCAAATTATTGATGATTGTGCCGGAAGTGAAATGTTTTCCTTCATGGATGGTTTTTCGGGCTATAATCAAATCAATATTCTACCTGCCGACCAACCAAAAACGGCATTCATTTGTCCATGGGGGACATTTGCTTATTGCAAATTACCTTTTGGGCTTAAGAATGCCGGGGCACTTTTCAACGGGCGATGTCTTACGCATTTCATGACATCAAGCACATTGTGCAACCGTATCTCGATGATTTGCCTGCTCATTCATTACATCGAGCTGATCACCTTGTCCACTTACGAGCAATCTTTATGAGGTGTAGGCATTATCGAATTCGGTTGAATCCCCACAAATGTGTTTTCTGTATAGAAACAGGTCGATTGCTGGGATTTGTTGTTTCAAAAGCCGGCATTCGCGTCGATCCCTCGAAAGTCGAAGCTATCATCAAATTGCCTCCTCCTTCGAGTTTGCGCCAACTCCAAAGTTTGCAAGGGAAAGCGAACTTTTTACGCCGATTCATCCCAAACTACGCCGAGGTCACTAAAGGTTTTACACGGTTGTTGAAACAGAACGCTCAATTCTTTTGGGACGAGATTGCCCAACAATCTTTTGATGCACTTAAACACGCGTTGACCCATGCACCGTTGTTGCATCCTCCCAACTACAACCAGGACTACTTCTTATACCTCGCAGCTTCGCATTCCACCATTGGAATGGTGTTAGTTCAAGAAGATGAATTCGGAGCGGAACATGTGATATATTATCTCAGTAGGACCTTAAATCCCACTGAGCTAAAATATTCGCATGTGGAGAAATTGGCCCTGGCAGCCGTTCAAGCTGTCCAGCGTTTTCGTCACTACATTCTTCTCCGTAAAACTACAGTTATTTCGGATTGCAACCCTATGATTTACATTTTGACAAAACAACTGCTAGGGGGCAAGTACTCTAAATGGATCGTTATCCTGCAAGAGTTCGACTTGGAGTTCGAGAAGTCCAAGTCTAAGAAATCCTTAGTTTTTGCGGAATTGATGTGTGATTTCCCACGTACTGACACAGAGACTGTGGCAGAGGAGTCCATTGCGGACGAATCTTTGTTTCTTATCAGTACTTTAGATCCGTGGTACGGGGATATAATCATCTATCTCCAAACCCAAACCTTTCGGCCTGAAGCTTCAAAGGCGGAACGTCGAAAAATTCGGTTTCAATCCCAGCAATACAAAATTATTGGAGATACACTTTATCGCCGGGGGGCAGACTTAGTTTTTCGACGTTGTTTAACTCACGAAGAGGCTGAGAGGGTTTTGAATGATTGTCACTCTGGAGCATGTGGCGGTCATATGTCTGGGTATGCCACAGCTCAGAAGGTGTTGCGCGCTGGTTACTTCTGGCCATCTATGTTTAAAGATTGTATCATTGCAGTCCGGAAGTGCCACAACTGCCAAGTGTTTGATCGAAAGATGCGCGCACCACCTGCTCCTCTCCACCCTATAATTGCCGTTGGTCCATTCGCCAAATGGGGTATCGACTTTATTACTTGTAACCCTCACTCGGCCGGGGGGCATGCGTATATCATCCTCGCGGTTGATTATTTCACTAAATGGGCCGAGGCGATGCCTACATTCGACGCAAGCGGCAAAACAGCTGCAGTTTTCGTATTCAATCATATTATAACTAGGTTTGGTGTCCCACAAGCAATCATTACTGACCATGGGAGCCATTTTCGAAACATCATGATGACTGAGCTTACAAGCCAGCTTGGTTTGCGCCACGATAGCTCTACTCCTTATTATCCGCAAGCCAACGGTTTGGTTGAGTCTATCAAAAAAGTTCTGGTTATCATGATCCGACGAACCATTGGTATTCATCGGTCGAATTGGCACAACATGTTATTTTCGGCGCTATGGGCATACCGAACCTCAGTGAAAACTTCAACAGGGTTCACTCCTTTCCAGCTAGTTTATGGCTTGGAAGCTGTGTTACCCATTGAATGCGAAATCCCATCACTTCAAATGGCTGTCGAATTACTCCCAGCTACTTCCGAAGAGGAGAAACGTTTATTGTACTTAGCTAAATTAGATGAGACTCGACGTGACGCTGCATTGGCAATCGAGACTCACGCGAAGCGAATGAAAGCTCAGTATGATAGAAATGTGACCCCTCGAAGTTTTTCGGAGGGAGACCTAGTGCTATTATATGATCAAGCTAACGATAAGCTAGGTGCTGGAAAATTCGTTCCTATGTGGCATGGACCCTATATTGTAAAGCGAAAGCTAGCAAAAGGGGCTTATGAGCTGGTAGATTTTGATGGGGACTCTTTGGGTAAACCCAGAAATGGACTTTACCTAAAGAGGTATTATGCTTAAATGGTGGGTATGGAGAAGTTTTAGTTAGGTTAGGTTTTCTTTCTAGCTAGTATGTTTTTTAGTTAGTCAGTGTGCTTAGCTTAGCGAGTGTGTTTTTTGTCGTTATTCTGGCTTATCTTGGTTTTACTCTTGATATTGCAGATGTCGACGCCTCTCCAAACATACATTGGATTTGCTGATGGTGCTTGTCGTAGTACACGGAATATCTCTTCCGCAGCTTGGGTTATCTATTCACCCTCTGACGAGTTAGTTTCTATGCATGGGGTAAGCCTCGGTCAAACAACGAACAACATTGCAGAATACAGTGCAGTGGTTGAATTATTATCCGAATCTATTTCATTTGGAATTCGACGTTTGATAGTGAGGTTAGATTCTGAACTTGTTGTATTACAGCTTAATAGAGTTTATGCCATTAGAAATCCTGTGTTATTAAGATTGTTTTTGAGAGTGCGTCTCTTGGAACGTGAATTTGATTACATTGAATATCAACATATTCCAAGGTCTTTAAATACATTAGCAGATGCAATTGCTTCTCGAGTGTTGGACAGACATTTACGATAAATCATGCAAGTAAATTTAAAAGCATTTCATCACATATGTTAAACAAGATAAGCCGGTAATAGTGATATATATATATAGATAGGAGTGTGTCAAAAAATATACATCGTCTTCGATCATAGGTTGAAAAACACCTTATGATCGGCAAAAGTGATAAAGTACAAAAAGTCAAAAATGTCACATGTGTCTACAAAGTGACTAGCCAATCACTGGTGGTGCTCCCTATACGACACCACTGCACGGGCTACCTTACGCAAAAATCTCCTAAACGGTCCAGGGACTGCGACTACATAGCGCTGAAGCCTGATAGGAATATCATCCATAGTAGTCTCAGGCATATCCGCCGTCAGACGCTCTAGATCATGCTCCAACTCAGCTAGTACCTCTGCAGCCGCGTCCTGTGGGGCCGGTACTGGTGCAACTGGATGTCTCCTCTCAAAAGGCCGGAGGTTGGCTGGGCGCTGTGGACCAACATCTGCATTTTGAAAATTTTTACTGTCATTTTTGAGACGATATATATAAAAAACAAAAAAATACATAATTTAAAAACTTGTGAAAAATAAAGTACCTCTGTCGTCCCATTGTTCTCCCTGTGGAAGAACCGTGTCCGGATCACCTCGAAAATCTACTCCGGCATACGGAAAGTCCTGGATCGAAAAAACCTGGTCCTCTAACCAGTGAAAATAACTATCAGAGAATCGAACAACCGCCGCGCCCTCGTCAGGATGCCGGGCCATCACCGCAACCCATCGTACCAGCTTTGGCTCCCGAGGACCCAAGATATCAACAGTGAGTTGCTGAGGGATCAGCATCGGAACTCTCTCTAAGGCAAAGCTCACGACTAAAGGCCCATATCCAAAAGTTTTCAGTCGTCCGTTCTTTGCCTTAGTCAGTTGGCTCTTCATATTAGCCGACACAGCATCACACCAGTTGAAAATGGTGCCTTGGTAACAGTCAATCGCCATCCGCATTTGGGACCCGGAAGCAATATGTAAAGCGGCTGCGCCGCAAATTCTGGTAACCGTGAAAGCTATAACTTTGAGTTCACGCAGAGATATGTGTTTGATTTCCACGCCTTTCGCATGGTGTGCATTGGGTGTGCACCAATCTTCCCGGAGACTAACAAGGGATTGGCCACCCGGCCTAGTCCCGGCTAGATTGAGTTGCTCGCCTCTATTTGGCAAGCCAGTGAGAAAGTATACATCAGAGGGCTCTATCTCGAGCTGGTGCCCTCCTATGTAAAAGCATTGCTCTTGAACGTTCCATCTCTCAACCAGCCATTCTAAGAATCTCACCTGAGCCCTCATGCCAGGTATGGCCCAGTATTTATATAGCCCGCATGCTTTTAGGGCATCAATGGAAGGTTGATGTTCAATTGCAGCTAAATCAACGTCCTCGTGCTCTCTTTCTCTCCAATCCAACATGGTGAGTGCCCTACACACCAAGAAACAATGATTAGAATTAATTTGGGGAAATTTGAATGGTTCTTTGTGAGGATTGGGGTTTCAAATTCCGCATTCCACGGAGGACGCACCCCGCGTTTAGAACACAGGGCGTCCGGACGCAGCTGGCCTGAAGGTGGGCTGCGTCCCCCGACCATTTTCCTGTATAGGAAAAAGTCGGGGGACGCAGGTCACCCAAAGGGCACCTGCGTCCACCGCAGAGCGCATTTTGAAACCTAAACCCCCCAAAAAACAAAACTAAAACCTAAAATACAATTTTAATCGGATGAAATTGAAGAGTAGGATGTTGTAAAATACCTGGAAGAGACGGCGTTCGATTCTGACGGTCGGATTTTCCGCAGCGACCACGGGAAGTTTCTTGCCAAAAGCCCTTTTTTCAACCTCAACAGTAAAATGGTAAAAATGACATGGTAAAAAGTCTTTTTATAGGTTTTTTGGATGAATTTGTTCATTTTTCACCATGGAAGGATGTTTTTCGATGTATTTTTGCCTATCTTAAACAGGTATGAGTAATGTGTTGTTTTTGTGCAGGACAAAAGGACTTAGAGGGAAAATTGTCATTTTTCACAAACCAAAATATCAGAGTCATCTTTTAAGCCCTTTTCTGACTCCTAAAAAATGAAAAGATTGCCGAGCGTTTCTTTTACACTCGTTAAAATGGAATTAAAAGACGGTCCCCTTATAGCTCTTTTCTGACCGTAAAATCAGGAAAAGATTGCCGGGTTTTTGTCGTTTCAAACTCGATACGGAAATAAAACGACGTGTCCTTGATCGCTTTTTACTTTTCAGGTCAGTGGCACTAATTATGAAAGTACTCCTTGGTCGCAAGATCAAGCGGTTCCCCCAGGTATTATTTTATACTTTTTCGGGCTTGAGGGACACAAATCTACGAAAAAGTTCAACTTGGAGTCTTCTTAAGTTTTTCAGACTCTCTAAAATTGAAAAACGCCGAGTTTCTCCTATACTGGGCTCGTTAAACATTTCACAGTAAAGGACCTGTTCAATTACAAACAGGAACGAACCACTCCTTCCTAGGGTTCGAATCAAAACTAGGTTGGACTCATCCGAAGGATGAGCTTATAATCAAGCATATGTTATCCTCCTCAAGCTTGTTAAAAATAAAGAGGTACTTGCCAGAAATGGTGGGGGAAAAGAGAGAAGAATGAGCCTATTTGTTACCTTTTGTCTCAGAAGAAACTTTATTACCACTCTTGAACACGACACTTTTCATTCACCTGGGTTGGGAAATCCTTTACCTCACAGTTGATCAAACCACTTTGAAAGTCTTCAGCCGGGTTCCGGGGATTAACTTTGAGTTATTCAGCACCAAGCCATCTATCGTGTCGTTATGTGTTCAAGAGGTCTGCAAGCAAAACTTTCATCTGCAAAATACTTGTCATCCATTTGACCATCCCTGAGTCAGTCCTTACAGCAACATTTCTTCAACTTGAACAATGATTTCGTGTTACGGGCTTGCCTGCAACGGGTCGCTTTCTATCGACATCAGCACATTATCTAGAGAGATGACTTAGAAATCGTCAGTACCTTGAAGTCTGCATGCATCAATGGCAGGTTTCTCGCCTTTGACGTCAGTTTACATCATTGACTTTCGATCAAAGGATTCCGTGAAATGTTCGACATCAACTCATTCATTCACATCTCATGGATTGTACTGGGTACTTTGAGAACCATTGACATTACTGGTGGTCTCTCTCACGCTTGTTAACAGTTTACATCATCGACTGGTAATCAAGTGGTTTCTACCATGTTCGACATCAACTCATTTATTCGCATGGCTAGAATCGTACCAATTCGAGAAGTAGAAATGAAGACCCTGGATCTAGTTTCCACCATCCAGGCTGCGAGGAGTTTTGTATTCATTATCTGAGTAGACTAATCATAAACAGGTGGCTGCGCCCATACTGTGTCTACAAAAGTCTATGATTATGATGTACTGCAAGATCATTCCTGTATCAGAGTAGTTAGTCTGTTAGTTAAAGTTTTAATCTGAGTATGGGAATGCCTACCTCAGTGATGATATAATCTTATACATGTATTTTGTGTTGAAAATTGCAGGTTCTGACCAGGCTCTCCACGAGATAATCCTTGAAATGATAAAGCGCTTCACCCTTCCTAGATAATACAAAACCCTAATCTATTTCAGGCTTCGCACTTTAGGGGGCAATCTGTTACACTAAAAAATGTCACCATGACTATTTACAGTTAGGATGACTCTATCAACAGTCATGCTACCCTCTTAGGCAAGTCTTATGCCTCTGCTCTCCATGTCAAACTCCAAAAAAGAGAGAAAGTCTTTCTAAATGTATTTATCTCTGGGGACGCAGGTTCTCTCAACCTTACCTGCGGGGACGCACCCAATGTTCACAAAAGCTGCGTCTTTGGACGCTCTGTATGTAAAGGTGCAGGTGCGTCCCCCTGAAAAGGTTAAAATGCGCAAGTTTCATCTTTAAAAAGTCACTTGTGGTCATTTCTAGAGCATTCTAGAAGGTTGTTCGACGTGTATTGAGCGCCTCCAGATGGTTCATGCACTCCTACCAAAGAGGAACTTATCCCATCAATAAGGGAGCTATCCCATCCAAAGAGGGGATTATCCCATTGATGGTGGACCTGATTAACTTCCTCTTGAGCACTATAAATACAGGCATTGGGCCAGAAGGAGAAAAGGTTGAAAGCTATACATTTCTAAGGGTAAATGCTGCAGGAATTAGGACTCCCATTTAGAAGCTTGTGAGGAGAGATTGCCATCTTTGCTTGTTCTATTTGGAAGTGGGTGAGCTTTGTCAAAGTAAAGGAGAACTCTTGATGGACCCTGGGAGGGACTTGCACAACACCAAGGCTCAGGTTGTATTTGTTCCTTTTGTTACCTATTAATGCAAATGAGTCCATTCTTCTCAATAACTTGTTATTTATGAGTTATTTCATGTACTCCTTGGTCTATGTGTTAAATATGTTTTATTCTATGAGATTATCAAGTGCTATTTAATCGTTTGATTGTTAGTGTATGCAGGTTTCAAAGTGAAGGAGGAGCTCATCCGGATCAGCGGAGCTGGACTGCTACAACAGCGTTGGATTACAGGTAGGATCTAAACACTTGATTTCCCGTATAGTAAATGCATGTTTAGAGAAGGATTGTTCTTGTTTGTCTTGTTTGTCACTAGAGAGTCTTAGGCTCCTAGGGAGGTTGGTTGTGTCCGCACAATCGACTCTTTCCGCCTGACACTCTGTCATTTCGATTTTCAGCCATTGGCTCAGTAGGAATGGGTTCCTCATCTTCTTCTTCCCCTATAGGTTCTTCAAATATGTCAGGTTTCTCACCTAAGGGTTCCTCCAGTTCACAGCCATCGAAGAAGAGAGAAGGTTGGATATTGGATGCAGTGAGGGTATTTGGAAAAAAATTTCCTAAGTTGTCCCTATTCCTAAGAGGCATGAAAGGAAATCATTTTAGGGTGCTTTTGTATTCTTTTTTTTTTTAACTTGGAAAGTACTTGTAGAATGGAAATTGCTAATTGAATGAAAATTACTGACAGAATGAAAAAGCTGCTTGTTGAATTGAAATCCTACTTGTAGAATGGAAAGGAAGGAAGATAATGAAAATTAAAAGGAATGAAACAACTAGATTACTTTTACATAAATAAACTAATGGCAAAATATTGAAGTTAAGAAATAGAAGAAAAGAAAGCAGTAATCACATTCTACTCAGACACCTCCCCGACAATGGTGCCAGAAAGTGATGAGCGCTAGTATTGCAACAAGGATGCTACAACTCCTGGGCTACCAGCTTTACTTATCAACCTAGGGTTCGTATAAACTTGGAGGTGATAGTGTTGCATGCACAAGTAAAAGTGATGGTTTTTCCTGTTGTCACTATTCATCTGGCAAGAGATCACTGGGGTTCCAAGCCATACTTCTATAGAGTTAGAAGAAGCTTGATTCTTTGATGGAAGAAGGGAAAATATACTCTAAGAGAATTACTCTACTGCAGTAATGGAAAAGGCCAACATGTAATGCTAAACCACACCATACCCTAATTAACCATTTAAGAAGCTATGCTAAGCAAAATTGCTAAATCAACAATAAACAAATGCTACTATCTAAGTTGTAGAAGTAAAAAGAATCAAACCATACTAATGTGCAAGCAAAGAAACTAAACTAAATCTATTTTCACTTTTTTGGTTTTTTTAAGCAAAATCAAGTATGCAAACTAATTGTTCTTGTGGATGTGACAGGTGGATGGAAGGTGTTTGAGGATGGGTAGAAGGTTTATGAAGTGGTTGGATGGTGTGGAGGTGTCCTAGGTGTATTTTTGTGTCTTCCTAGAGGTTTCCCATCAATTCGGCCTCAAAACAAGCCATTTCAAGAAAACCAATAGGATGTACTAGAAACCTACAGGATGATCCTATCGGAATTACAGGAAACCTACAGGATACAGCTGAGAGCTAATTGTGAGGTGTTGGAAATGTTGGGAAGCTTAGGAAAGAAGTGTGATGGGTGGAATGGAGTGTTAGAAGGTCTAGGAGCACTCAGGAGTCAATATCCAAGATAAGAGATGGCTAGATTCACTCAATGTGTTTAGGGGAATTTCAATGAAAAATGATGAAAAACTAGTGAGGGTTGTGGTGAAACAAGTGATGGCTAAGGTAGATGAAGTGGAAGGTGGCTGCTGGTTATGAAGTCTTGGTCTCCTCCTAAAGTACCTGCTTTTCATAAAACATGTGTGTCTTCCAAAAAGAACTATGCAATAAGATCCATTTTCATAAACTAGAAAAGCATGAATCAACTACCTATATTATGCATGAAGAAAGTTGCTAAAGGGAATGAAAGCATGAGTGAGATATTATTGCAGAAATGGAAATGGAAAAAGATGAAAATGAAATCTACCTTGCAACATGAACCAAATTCTAAATCAAAGACAACAAACTCCAAAGCTCATACAAGAACTAGAAATCTGTGTTTTTGGGGTTGCTGAAGGGTCCCTTCCTCAAGTCATGGTCCCAGAGAGAGGAAGTGAGGATAAGACACTTGTTGACAACCTTGTGGTGATCCTTTTTCTCCTTGCTAACCTTCTACTTGAAAGAAGGCACAAATGGAAGAAAACTATCACAGAAGCAATTTAATCTACACTGTTGTAATGGAAATGCATCTACTAAGCAAATGAACAATTAAGTTATGAATCTATATTAGCATACATGTACAATAAATAGGAGCCTTGGCTACTAGGGTTGGGCCCTAACCTAAGAGCTTCAACCCTCTGAGGTAACTCAGTGCTGGCTCAAAACAAAACTCATTCTTATTACCAAAACAACAGATTACATCAAAAAACTGTCACAAGTCTTGCAACTCGAAAATACAGTAGAGTTTTACAATAAAAATCTGAATCCTACTGAGGTCCTAGGCCTCTCTACTTATACATCTGAAGTCTCCAACTACTTGTATAAAATTAGGGAGGCTCGACTCCCAAACTCGAGATAAACTGGTGCTTTGTCTTTCAGTTGCTCGGCTGCCTTCTAGTCCTCATGATTTGGATATTTGCACTCTGAGCTGATGGAGGAATATTTGAATGGAGGGGTAGTAAATGAGGAGGATTTACCTCCTGTAATCTCTCTTCCTTGATTCATTTGAGTTTTGACCTTGGGCTTTGCCAAAATTCCTTGCTTTTTCTCCTTTAATCCTATTTTAAATGCACATTAGACCACAAAGCAAAATATCCAACTCTAACTCATCTCATAAGAAAAATATAATCAAAAGTATGCAGTAAGTTATGGGAATAGTTGGTTTGACTAAGCTAGGAGGTGAATTAAGGCCCATATAATTACCCAATGATGAGGCTCATCACCATTGTAGGGGTAGGGAGTGTACGGGAGTTTGATCAAGGTTGAAACCCTGCAGCGATCATGGGCCGTTGATTTCAGTCAGCCATGTTGACGTCAGGGTCAACTGTGGGGGTTGGGCTCTAAATTATTACTCATGCTCCTTGTTCCCCCGCAGAACACTTTACCTGTCTCCCATACCAATCTTTGATCGCACTTCGCTGACATGTTCGGGCTTTAACCAATGGATCGGGCCCACTTTCATAACATCTTAAATGGCATCATTAGTGTAACAAATACTCTAAAATTTCTAATTCTCTTTTTATTTTCGAAACTTAATATTCCATTTTTTTTTTTAAATTTTGAGTAATATAAAAAAATGAAAATTTAAATGACAGAGTAGGCTACAACAGGCATAACAGATTAAGGTCCAATTCCTTCCTTGAATGAAACAATAATATATAGTATAACCCAATACAAAACAAGTCCTCAGAATTTCTTACTTGATCCATGAACCATGCAATATTATATTAACCATGCAACATATTAACCATGAAATGGACCACGAACCATGAACTATTATATTAACCATGCAACATATTTCATCCTTACAAAATCCACATTGCTATGTGGTTACAAAAATTAAGTCATGCCACCCCTATGCTTGATGGTCTCCATTTCTTGCATTTCCAAAAATTGTTGAGTTTCCTTCTTGAACCAAGTATGATGGACTACCCAAGTTTGGCTGATTAGGATGTGCTTGACTATTTCCATATTCTTGAATCCAATTTTCTCCTTGTAGCCATGGAGGGACTGAGTAGCCCAAGTGTCCACTTGTGTTAATAACCCCAACAATGAGTGCAAGTGTCCTCTAAACACATTTAGGATTTAAACCTGCACTAGTAGGGGTATAGGAGGTGGGCATAACCCCTAACTGATAGCAGGGGACTTGGATGTTAATCAGGTCTTGGTAAGATGGTGTATGCTCTGTATTGTGGTCTAAAGTGTTTGACATCATCCTATTTGCCTCAAACTGGATTGGACCATAGTCTTCCTTGCTTGTCACCCCCCTCCGTTTTCCAACACTTTTTGAAAATTTCTTGCCTCCCTCTCTTTCCTTGCCAATTTTTTTGGTGTTCCTTATCTCCCCTTGCCTTTTGTCTTTCCAACCTTTCATTTGCTCGAGCTTTTACTGTTGTAATCCTTGCAGCTCTATTTTCCTTGGCCAATTCTTTCTTTCTCTTTATAGATTCCTAAATTTCATTTTTTTTTATGTTCAGACTCAAATAATAAATTGATATAATCTTAAGAGGTGAGCAACAATGAACTCCTCCACAAAGAAATACAATATAATTTTGAATGCCTTGATGAGGCCTTCACTCTCTTTACTTGTAGCTTTAGGAATGCACCAAGTATTTTCTTTGTTGTCCCATGCTCCTTAGGACCTAGCACTTGCCTTTCAACCTTTGGGACAACCAATTGGCCCATATTGTTGTCTTCTTTAGTTACTTCATGTTGAATAGGCTCCTCTTCCAGTGAACTATTGTCCACAATATAATGAGCAAGTTTCGTGTTCAACTCTGATGGTTATGAAGGAATTTCCATGCTTTCCTCATTGGTGGTAGACACATTACGTGTGTTGATATTCATCATGGCCTTTTCCAACCATGATGGTGAACTTACTTGGGTTGTTATGCTCAATTGCTCATTATTTAATCCTGTTGCATTATCATTTGAAATCAAGTTTGCATTTTCATTCGCATGATCAAATGCCTCATATGGAATATCACATGCAGCATTAGAAGGTGGTTCAGTGGGTGTGACATCCTCCATATTATTAACAGTTGGTTCATGACTGAACTATGTGTCACTCACATGTTCTTCATCATCACCATTGAAGTGCCCTTCAGAAAGGGGCATTATACCTTCAACAACAACAAAATCTTCTTGGCCATCAACATGGTTTTGTAAGTTCTCTTCTTCTTGACCTTCCACGTCAAATTCTTGGCCACAACCAGTATCATGCATAAGAGCATCAACATTAAGTGGTCATATACCAGTCCTCCTAAATATAGCCTTGATATTAGAAGGTGTGAGAGCCCTTTTAAATTCTTTACTTTCAATCCTAGCTAGTTCAAACATTTTTACTTCCACCCCTAGATTCTTTGCCATCCACGAAGATTTCTCTACCCTGAAATAGTTCTTAAAAGGACCAAACACGTTGACATCAAGGTGTTGCAATCTGTGAGTGGTATGAGCTGACAATGTTGTTACGCCCCTATAATACTAGTGTATTCCATTATTCATATTTTCATTGTAGCCCCTTATTGTTATTGTTGTGCCCATGTTGTCCCCATATTGTAATTATTGTGCCCCATAGAAGCCCACTATTGTTATTGTTGTGCCCTTACATTATTATTGTTATGTCGACTTTGACTATATTGTGACCCCTTAGACTCCTATATATAGAAAGGAGGTGTTGTCATTTGTATCATCCAAGAATTGTTCATTTGTGTAATTAAAGGAGGTTTCCCACTCGAAGAGGTTGATTTGAAATCGTTTCTCTATCTTTTCTTCTATTTTGTGAGTTGGTTGCATAATAATTGGTATCAGAGGTTTGGATTCTAGGGTTTTGCTGCTTCAAATAGGTCATCGTGGAAGTTTCCCTATAACATTCTTTATACGATGTTTTTGAAGCTAAAAATAAAACCCGTTTGAGCTGAAGTCTTGCTAAACCTTGGGTACGAATTTCAGATCTTGTCGTGCTAAATTTTTAGAGATATTATCCAAGGAAGTTATGGTGTTTGCAAGCTCCCGAATTATATCTCAAACATGTGACCTGGGGAAACTCGTCATACATTTCTCTCTGAGAATCAGATTGAAATTTAATAGAAAGGTATAGAAAGAGGATAAAATTTAGTTTTCTGTGCATTGATTTCAGGTCCGAAGTTTGAAACAGTGACATGTGGCACTTCGTATAAGTCCGCTCTATTGAACTAGTCTATAATCAGGTCATCGTGGGAGATTTAGAATAACTCTTTCTTGGAGAATCCAATCTTGATTAGACATGAGGGGTTGGAATGAGGAATCAAAGGGATACCACAAGATGAAATTTCAGAATATGGAGATCTAAAATTATAGAGAACAAATGATTCAATATAGAGCTCCTACAAAGCCAAAAAAGGTGTGTAGCCTTCTTAAAATTTTACATAAGTTTGGTTTGAAAAATTAGTTTGAACGAATTCAAAGGACATAGTGAAGAATAATTATCATTGATTGATGCCCCAAAGAAAGAAAATGGAAACACCTAGTAAGCAACCTAAAATCTCTAGCATGACTCATGAAGAAGAGGAAGAAATGCAACATGATATATAAAAATTACGAGACTAAGTGCAACAAATTTCACTCTCACAAAAAATAACAGAAGCTAAGATGGATGGTTTAAATAAATGCATGGAAGATAAGATAAAGAGTTTAAAGAATGGAGTGGAAGCTAAGATGAATGGCGTAGAATCTAATATGGATGACATGGAAGTTAAGATGGATGGTATAGAAGAAAAACTTAAAGGCAACATGGAAAATTTGAAGATAGATTTGACAAAGTTGCTACAAGAAATGATTACTAATGGCGAAAGGGTAGTAAAGGAAACTCATGATGAGAACAAAAGAAATATTAATCATGATTTCATAGACTCTAACGTTGGATTGAAGACCCACCATGTTCCAAAGATTAATATGAGGAAGTTTGATGACAACGATCCCGTAACATGGATACTACAAATGGAACAATATTTCGATATCCATAGTGTGCAAAACACACAAAAGGTATGCATTGCAACTTTATATTTGGAACCCAATCAATTTGTACGGTATCAATGACTTTTCTCTCGAAAACAAATTGTCACTTGGGATTTTTTTACAGAAGAAATAATAGCACATTATGAGGATACAAAAAGTAACACCCTTTTTAGCCAATTGATAAATATCAAATAAAAAGGTTCAATGGTGAAGCACATTGAGGACTTCCAAAAATCGAATATAAGGGTAAAATATATTCTAGAGGAGCATAGGATTGATGTGTTCATAGGGACATTAAAGGATAACATCCAACATGAGGTATTGGAAATACTGAGAGGGGGGGGGGTGAATCAGTGTTTCTTACTATTTTTTTTTAATTGTTCTAGTGATTGCCAACAACCTATATAGATATGTATATGTATACATAGAACACAGAAATCAACAACTGAATTTAATGATTTTATTAAAACTCAAGATAGTGCAAAGAAATAAATACAATATAAGTATAAATCTGATTGTGAATAGTTGCCAAGCTCCAACTTGGACTTTAGTGAGGCTCCAACCTCCAGAGCACCAACTCTGTTTTGCAGTGGTTCTGCACTTAGGAGCACCTACCCCAATGACTTCAGTCCTGTTCAATTCTGAGGTTCCAACCTCTTGGGCTCCAACCCAACCTTGGTATAAACAGGTATGTTGTTGCACTCTATTCAGCTGAGGTTGTCTCTCTCCTGCTCTCCTGCCTTTGCTTCTTCTGCTACCTCTATAGCCTCTGCTTCTTCTACTATCTCACCCTCGGGTTCTTCACCACCATAACCGTACCAACAGTTCTCTGTTTCTACTGTTTTATACATTCCCATGCCTTTTTCCATTCGTTTCCACTTACACCGACTCTTAGGCTTCCTCCTCAGTCGTTGTCGTTTCCTCTGACTCGCTTGATCTTTAAGCTTCCCTCCTTTATCGTTGTGACTGTTAGCTCTGCTATAAGATTAAGCTTTTGATGGGTAAGAAGTAGGTTTGGCAATGTTGGTTGTGTTTTCAAGAGGTTCGTAGCAGTTGGTTTCATCTTCATCTCCTTCGGTTTCTTTACACTCTCTTAACCTCTCGCTGCTTCTATTTTCCTCTAAATCCTTGATAAACCTTAATTTCCCTTTTGCCCCACCATTTCTGTTTTATTCTAAAAACCCACGTAAATCCTTTTTCATTTAGCCCTAGGCGCTAAGGTGTTAACACATATAATTGTGTGCTTTTGCCAAATCATATTACCCACCGGGGCCCTCACCTATCACGTTAGTCGCTAAACGTGCATGATTAGATCCCGTTGTCCGATCGCATCCACCATATCATCCGACGGTGTTCGCTAGCCCTCATCCCTCAAGTCGCGCCCGCAATAATCCGCAGGGAAAGCAGTTTCATGCCCATTGTACCGGCCACGTGTTTCCGTTTCACTAGATCGCGCAGCCATATACGGATACCACCCTTCTCCGATAGGCGGTGCGGTAATCCCACTTACCGCCTGTTTGTACGTCTCCCGCGCATTAACCTCCATGCCACTTTCCTGCACGATAGCCGTTGGATTTGCCACGTGGAGATCTAACGACTCTCAACCACCCATTTCCGCTGCTGCCCGATGGCCGTCGGATCTGCACGGCCGTGATCTGACGACCCTCGTTTCTCCATCTTATTTCCTCCCGATGGCTCCCTCTGATACAATCACCGCCATCGAATCACGTGATTCAACGACTGAGCTTTATCCATGGTATATTTGCTCCTCTCATCTCCATTTGCTCTGATGGCTCTGTGTGCTCCTCTTCTTCGGCTCTGTCTGCTCCTCTCGTCTCTATCTGCTCCTCGAATATTGCCATATTGACATCAATGACAATCTGTGTCCAACAATCTCCCCCTTTGTTATTGATGGAAATATTCTTCTGCTTTCTCCCCCTTTGACATTAATGGCAAAGGGATGCATATGGACTGCCCCTGTCCTGCTACATCATTATGAATGAACTTGAGTGATGATAAAGAAATAACCCCCATATTTTGACGCAGATGTTCGAATGCTTCTCGAGGAAGATGTTTTGTGAAAATATCAACTATCTACTCCTTAGTACTGATATATTCCAGGACGATGTTTTGTTCAGTTGCTTGTTCATGGAGGAAATGATACTTGATTGGTATGTGTTTGGTTCTTAAGTGCATCACATGATTTTTTCTCAGACTGATAGCACTTGTGTTGTCACAATAGACGGAAATTGGTTGATCTGTACATATGTTGAGATCTTTTAGAGCTTCCTTCATCCATAGTATCTGAGAACAACAGTCTACTGCAACAATATACTCAGCTTCGGCTGTGGATAATGATATGGATGACTGTTTTTTGCTGAGCCAGGATACTAAACAGTCTCCTAGGAAGAATGCATTTTCACTAGTTCTTTTCCGATCATCTATACTTCCAGCCCAATCAGCATCGGTGTATGCAGTTACAGTCAGTGTTGAGTCCTTTGGGTACCAAAGACCGAAATCTGAAGTTCCCTTCAAATATCCGAGAATTCTTTTTACACCTAATAAATGGGATTGTTTGGGAGCAGATTGAAATCTTCCCACCATTTCTATTGCTTGCATTATGTCTGGTCGTGTAGCTGTTAAGTATAGAAGGGCTCCAATCATTGACCTGTAATGAGTTGCATCTACTAGAGGGGAGTCATCATCTTTGCTCAGTTTGCAATTTGTGGTCATAGGTGTGCTCATGGGTGCACAATCCTCCATTCCATATTTTTTGAGCATGTCTTTTAGATATTTGGTTTGCGATATACAAAATCCTGCTCTAGTTTGAGATATTTGAAGTCCAAGGAAGTGGGACAACTCTCCTATCATTGACATCTCAAACTCTTTTGACATTTTTTGAGAAAATTCATGGCTCATTTCATCATTATTACTAGCAAAAATCAAATCATCAACATAAACAAGATCAACTAGTAACTTACCTTGATCTGTCTTTATGTATAGATTGCTTCCAGCCACTCCCTTTTTGAAGCCTTGTTGTTGTAGATAGTGATCCAGTCTTACATACCAAGCTCTAGGAGCTTGTTTCAACCCATATGAAGCCTTTTTCAACTTACAAACTAAGTCCTTTCCTGCTGTTAGATCAAAACCTTCTAGCTTCTCCATGTAGACTTCCTCCTTGAGTTCCCCATTTAGAAATGTTGATTTCACATCCATTTGATAGATTTTGAATCCTTTTGAGCAAGAAAATGCTAATAACATCTTGATAGCTTCCATACGGGCCACTGGTGCAAATGTCTCTTCAAAGTCAATTCCTTCAATTTGTGAATAGCCTTTGCAGACAAGTCTTGCCTTGTTTCTGAGAACCTGTCCTTCCTCATTCATTTTATTTTTGAACACCCATTTGGTTCCTATTATTTTTTTGTCCTTTGGACGAGGTACTGGCTCCCATGTCTTGTTCTTCTCAATTTGGGTCATTTCTTCTTACATGGCTTTTACCCAATGAGGATCCTTACTTGCTTCTACAAATGTTTCTGGTTCTATCATAGATAGGAGGGAAATGACTTTTCTCTTGGGTGTAATTGTTATCCTTCTTTGGGTCTGGACACCTTCATCTTTATCGCCAATGATCTAATCTTCTGGATGGTCTCTTTGGGCATACTTTGTCTTAGAAGGGGTATTAGGTGGTTCTCTTTCCTCTTCTTCTTCTTCTTCTTCTTCCTCATCTATTTCTTCTTCTTTAGGTTCTTCTTCTTCAATGAGAGAGTCATCTTCATGTTATTCAATTTCCTTTATTGGAATATCTTCATCAACCTTTACATCAATGCTTTCCACTATTTTCTTCAGTCGACAATTGTAGCACTTGTAAGCCTTGCTCCGTGTAGAGTATCCAAGAAATATCCCTTCATCAACCCGAGAATCAAACTTTCCTGGTGAACCATCATTTATTTTTATGAAGCATTTTCTTCCAAAGATCTTGAAGTACTTCACCGAAGCAGGTCTTCCTTTCCATAGCTCATAAGGAGTTTGATCACAATTTGGTCTTAATTGAGTTTGATTCAGTGTGTAGACAGCTGTCCCTACTGTTTCTCTCCAAAATCTAGGCTGTAAGTCTGTTGCTAATAGCATAGTTCTTGCCATTTCTTGGACTATTTGGTTTCTTCTTTCAACTACCCCATTTTTCTGAGGTGTTCTAGCAGCCGAGAATTCCCTTTTAATTCCACAAATATTACAGAACTCACTAAACTCATTTGATGTGAATTCTCCTCCTTTGTTTATTTTGAGGCACTTAATTTTTGAATCTTTTTCATTTTCTACAAGGGCTTTTAGATTCTTGAAACACTCAAAAGTTTCAGATCTATACTTTATGAAATATATCCACATCATTCTAGTATAATCATCAACAAATAACACAAAGTACCCTTCTTCTTGGAGTGCTTGATTTCTAGTTGGCCCACATACATCAGCATGGATGATCTCTAAGGGCTTCAATGTAGAGTGTTCCTTTGTCTTGTGGCTGATTCTGGACTGCTTTCCATGTTTACATGGACCACATACTACTTGATTTAGTTTGAACAGCCTTGGGATGTCTCATACAACTTTGATCTTGCTGATATTGATCAGATTTCCGAAGCTTGTATGTCCAAGTCGCTTGTGCCACAGCCAACTCTCATCTGTCTGACTCAGGTAGCATTTATTTTCTTGAATCTTGTTCAGAATGTAAATGTTGTCTGGTGTCCTCACCCCTTTTGCCACAAGTTTCCCTGAGGCAGAAGTTCCTTATTTCACAGTCTTTGGTGCTGAAAACAACCTTATGTCCTTGATCACAGATTTGGCTGACACTTAAGAGGTTGTGTTTAAGTCCATCAACCAGCAGAGCATCTTGAGCTTTTCCTTTTCCATTGATCAGAGTAACTATTCCTTTTCCTACAATTCTGCCAGATTCTCTTCTAAAGGACACATTCCCTTCCTTTTTGCTCAGTGAGACAAACTTCCTTCTATCTCCTGTCATGTGTCTGGAGCACCCACTATCTATAAACCACTGGTTTCCATTATTTTGAGCATATAGAGCCAGGTTGCATTTTTCCATGCTGGAGTTCTTGCTACTCGTCTTTCTTCCTTTGAGTGGGCAGCCTTGTTTATAGTGTCCATTATTGTAGCAGAAAGAGAAAATCAGATCAAATTTGGTCAAGGGATCAAATGAATTAAAGGTTTTGATTTGTCCCTACCTTTTGGGGGCATATGAGTTGATTATTCTATCCTTTAGCTTTTTCTTTTCACTTCTGCAAGCCATACAATGTCTGGCTTGATGACCAAAGTTTTTACAGTGAAAGCAGTGTTGAAGAAATATGGTTTTGTACTTGTTGAAGCAACCACGGTTTGAGTCGATTTCCTTCCTGGGAATTACTCCTCCCTCGTTCTTTGGATTTTTGATGGGCCCTTGGTGGAGCACAGGTTTTTATTTGTTGTACAGTCCATGATTCGACTCCACATTCTTATTTGGAGTAATTCTCTCTTCATTCTTGGGATATGGGGTGCACTTTTCATCTTTTGGATTGCAAGAAAGTGCATCGGCATATATTTTCACATTATTCTTAGTGCTTGAGGATTCTCCTTTGAAACCTATTCCAGACTTGTCATGTTGAGGTTTTTGATTTTTCATAATAGTCTCAAGTATTTGAGAGCTTTTACAACCCTTTTTAATTTGTTCCAACTCCTTTCTCAGAGACACTATTTCAGTCTCGTGTTCTTCACAAGTCTCTTCCTTTTATTTAAGTTTTGCTTCCAAGAGATCTTCTCTACTTCTTATTTCCTCATTTTCCACTTTGAGAGAAATGATTTTGTTCCGTAGTTTCTCATTTTGTCAATGGCACTTATTAACAGTTCATCTACATTTCCTTCCAGCCCTGATTCATCATCATCTGTGAGTGCCATGAATAATGCTTCTTGGCTTTCATCATGATCACTTTCCTCATCTGATTTCCTTTTGATGACCATAAACTCATCCTCATCAAACTCATCTTGCTTGGAGAAGAAGTTTTTATTATTGAACCCTTTCTTTTTATGTGCCATTCTTTTAGAATTTCCTTCATCATCACTGTCATGTTTATGAGGACATTTGCTGCATAATGACCTATTTTACCACATTTAAAACAGATAAGAGGATACTTGCCTTTAAACTTAGATCCTTTCTTCAACTTTCGTACAAATTGAGCCAATTCGGATTCCACATTTGACTCATCACTACAGTCATTCCTTTCTTTCCCCTTCTTTGACCTTGAGGCCTTGAATGCTGCATCTTTGGAGCTTGGGCCACCTTTCCTCATTTCATAGGCAGTGAGAATTCCATGGAGTTCATCCATTTTGAGGGTATCTAGATCCTTTGCTTTTTCTATAGTGCTTATTTTGGGGTCAAACCTATCTGGAAGAGACCTTAATACCTTTGAACAATGGTACTTTCTTCAACTTTTTCGTCCAATACTTTCAGGGAGTTTACCACTTCAGCTACTCGGAGGAGGTATGCTGCAATATCTTCTTCATATTCCATCCTCAAACTTTCAAATTGTCTTCTGTGAGTTTGAAGCTTTGCCTTTTTGACTTTTGAGTCTCCATTGTACAAGCCAACTAGCTTCTCCCACATTTCTTTGGCCGAGGTACAGTGCATGATTTTTGTAAACTCGGAATCAGTGATTCCACTAGTGATGGAGTTCACGGCCTTTGCATTTGCGATGTAGGCTTCTCTCTCATCTTGGTCTATTGGAAGAGTGGAAGTAGTTTTGTATTCATTTTGAACAACATGCCAGACTTCAGGTCCAAGGGACATTAAGTAGTAAGTCATTATTTTCTTCCAGAAACAAAAGTTAGTGCCATCGAACAAAGGAGGTCTTCCTGATGCTTTGTGGTTTCTCATCATGGCTGCGGATCCTTCTTCAAGCTATTAGGCTAGTATGAAGAAGCCTACTCTTATACCAATTGTTGGAAATACTGGGGGGGTGAATCAGTGTTTCTTACTATTTTTTTTCTTTAATTGTTCTAGTGATTGCCAACAACCTATATAGATATGTATATGTATACATAGAACACAGAAATCAAATGCTAAATTTAATGCTTTTATTAAAACTCAAGACAGTGCAAAGAAATAAATACAATATAAGTATAAATCTGATTGTGAATAGTTGCCAAGCTCCAACTTGGACTTCAGTGAGGCTCCAACCTCTAGAGCACCAACTCTATTTTGCAGTGGTTCTGCACTTAGGAGCACCTACCTCAATGACTTCAATCCTGTTCAGTTCTGAGGCTCCAACCTCTTGGGCTCCAACCCAACCTTGGTATAAACAGGTATGTTGTCGCACTCTATTCAGCTGAGGTTGTCTCACTCCTTCTCTCCTGCCTCTGCTGCTTTTGCTGCCTCTACAGCCTTCACTGCTTCTACTATCTCACCCTCAGGTTCTTCACCACCATAACCGCACCAACAGTTCTCTGTTTCTACTGTTTTATACATTCCCATGCCTTTATCCATTTGTTTCCACTTACACCGACTCTTAGGCTTCCTCCTCAATCGCTGTCATTTCCTCTGACTCACTTGATCTTTCAGCTTCCCTCCTTGATCCCTGTGACTATTAGCTTTGCTATAAGATTAAGCTTTTGATGGGTAAGAAGAAGGTTTGGTAGTGCTGGTTGTGCTTTCAAGAGGTTTGCAACAGTTGGTTTCATCTTCCTCTCCTTCAGTTTCTTTACACTCTTTTAACCTCTCACTGCTTCTATTTTCCTCTAAATCCTTGATAAACCTTAATTTCCCTTTTGCCCCGCCGTTTCTATTTTATTCCAAAAACCCACGTAAATCCTTTTTCATTTAGCCCTAGGTGCTAAGGTGTTAACACATATAACCGTGCACCTTTTCCAAATCATATTACCCACCAGGGCCCTCACTTGTCACGTCAGTCGATAAACATGCATGATTAGATCCCACCGTCCGATCGTGTCCACCATATCATCCGACGGTGTTCGCTAGCCCTCATCCCTCAAGCCGTGCCCGCGAAAACCTGCGGGGAAAGCGGTTTCGCACCCATCGCATTGATCACGTGTCGCTGTTTCACTAGATTGCGCTGCCATATACGGATATCGCCCATATTCGATAGGTGGTGCGATAATCCCGCTTACCGCCTGTTTGTACGTCTCCCGTGCATTGACCTCCATGCCACTTTCCTGTGCGATAGCCGTTGGATTTTCCACGTGGAGATCTAACGAATCTCGACCACCCGTTTCCGTTGTTACCCGATGGCCATTGGATTTGCATGGCCACGATCTGACGGCCCTCGTTTCCCCATCTTATTTCCTCCTGATGGCTCCTTCTGATACAATCACCATCGTTGAATCACGTGATTCAACAGCTGAGCTTTATCTGTGATATATTTTCTCCTCTCGTCTCCATCTACTCTAATGGCTCTGTGTGCTCCTCTTTTTCAGCTCTATCTGCTCCTCTCATCTCTATCCGCTCCTTGAATATTTCCATATTGACATCAATGACAATCTGTGTCCAACATGAGGTTCACATTTGGGAACCTGATTCATTGGAGAAGGAATTCAAGATGGCAAGAAAAATTGAAAGAAAAATTATGGCAACAAGGAAGCCTACCACTCACATATCTAAACATGGAAGTGTTGTTGCCCCTAGCCTTCCACAACCTACAAGTTTGAAACCACAACAATTGGAAAAAAAAGAGAAAAATGGCTTTGTTATAGTTGTGATAGAAAATACGCTAAAGTTCATAAGTTTGCTGAGAAGAAATTATTTTACATAGATTGTGAAGAGGAAGAAGAAAAGGAACAAGAAACATCAAAAGAAGAGGATACACACCAGGAACAAAGCCTAGAGAAAGAAGAAATGAATCTGACCATATCTTGTAATGCATTGGCCAGAATAACCACTCCTCAAACTATCAAGATAGAAGGACATATCAAGAAGAAAAAGGTAATAGTGTTGATTGATTCGGGCAGTACCCATAATTTTATTCATTGTAAGATAGCGAAGGAATTGAATTTCTTCCTATATCCAGCACCAGAGTGTCAAGTGATGGTTGCAAATGGAAGAACCATAAATTTCTCTAGAAAGTGCCATAATATCAAGCTATCCATGGGAGAATATGTGTTGAATAGTCCAATGATTTCCATTCCAATGGGTGGTGCTGATGTTGTACTAGGAGTCCAATGGCTACAATCTTTGGGTATGATAGATTTTAATTTTCGAGAACTTTTCTTCTTTATTTTTTCAGAAGGAAAGGAAGTTGAACTTAGGGGTATCGCAGGGAAACCGGGAAAGATAGTCATCTCTAACAGAATTACAAAGCTTCTAAAGAAAGAACAACGTGGCATAATTTCATAATTATGCTCGCTAGAGGTTCCCACGTCGAAACCATCTATTTCTCTAGATCTCCAAAAAGTCTTGGACAATCATTCCAAGGTATTTGAGACTCCCAAAGGCCTCCCACCTATTCATGACCATGATCATGCTATTCATTTGATTCCGGGAAGTGTTCCTCCAAACATCAGGCCTTATAGATATCCCTCTTCCAAAAACAGTGAAATTGAACATATGGTTGTAGAAATCCTAGAGGATGGTATAATTCAACCTAGTCAAAGTTATTTCTTTGCTCCAGTAGTATTGGTGCACAAGAAGGAAGAATCATGGCGCATGTGTCTAGATTATAGGGAGCTCAACAAGCTCACTATTAAAGATAAATTTCCCTTTCCTGTCATTGATGAATTATTGGATGAATTGCATGGAGGAATTTACGTCACCAAGTTGGACCTTCATTCAGGATATCAGCATATCAAAATGAACATTGAAGACATTCCAAAAAAATCATTTACAACTCATGAGGGTCATTATGAATTTTTGGTCATGCCTTTTGGCCTTACCAATGCACCTTCTACATTTCAAGGTTTGATGAATTCCATTTACAAACCCTTCCTTAGAAAAATTTTGGTAGTATTTTTTGATGATATACTAATATACAACAAGTCTTGGAAGGATTATGTTCAACTTGTTGATAAACTACTCAAACTATTGGAGGAGAAACAATTATATGAAAAAACCTCCAAATGTTTCTTTGGAGTACAAGAGGTGGAATATTTGGGTCATATTGTATCTCATGAAGGTGTTAAGGTAGACCCTAGAAAAATTAAAGCCATCAAGGAATGGAAAATCCCCAAATCCATAAAGCATCCGCGAGGATTTCTCTAGTTGACAGGGTATTATCGCAGGTTTGTTGAGAATTATGGGAAAATAATAACACTTGTAACAACATTACTAAAGAAAGATGCATTTTTTTGGACTCCAGAAGAAACGAAAGCCTTTAAACATCTTAAAGAGCCAATGTTCCAAGCACCGGTCTTAGCTACGCCAAAATTCACAAAAACATTTATTGTGGAATGTGATGCCTCAGGAAATGGAATTGGTGTTGTTTTAATGCAAGAAGAAAGACCCATTGTTTTCGAAAGTCATCCAATCAAAGGAAAGTATTTACACAAAGCTATTTATGAGAAGGAAATGTTGGAAATACTACATGCACTTAAGAAATGATGACCTTACCTAATCGGAAGACACTTCAAGGTAAAAACAAATCATCATAGCCTTAAATACTTTTAGAGCAAAAATTATCTTCAGAAGAGAAGTAGAAATGGGTCACAAAGATGTTGGGTTATGACTTTGAAATCATCTACAAAAAAGGGAAGAAAAATATTGTTGGAGATGCACTCTCAAGAAATGATGAGGATGTGGAAGCATTTCTTTGCGCCATTTCTATTATCCAACCAGATTGGATAAATGAAGCAAGGGTTGAATGGAAGAATGACGAAGAAGTGTGGGCAGTCATTCAAAAGATACAACAAGACCCCAGTAAATTTGATACATTTAGCTGGAAAAAGGATTCATTATGGTACAATGATTGCTTATATCTCTATAAGAATTCCCAACTCAAAAAAATTATTCTTATGGAATCGTACACCTCTCCCTTTGGAGGGCACTCAGGATTTTTAAAAACTTACAACAGGGTTAAGAAGAATTTTTTTTGGGATGGCCTTAAATCTCATATTCAAAGTTCGTGGTGGAATTTTTGGTTTTCCAATAAAATAAAGTTGAAACAATTAAGACCCAGGGTCTATTACAACCTTTATCCATTCCAAATCAACGTTGGAAGGAGGTTTCAATGGATTTTATCACAAGTTTACCCAAGTCCAAAGGAAAGAGTGTCATCATGGTGGAAGTTGATCGAATTACCAAGTATACACTTTTGTGCATTATATCATCCCTTTAAAGCCAGTATAGTTGCTACTACATTTATGGAAACAATTTGAAAGCTACATGGAAACCCAAAGATTATTATAAGCGCCAGAGATCCCACTTTCACTAGAAATTTATGAATATAAATATTTTCTTGTTTGGGTACTTAGTTAGCTCATAACTCATCGTATCATCCTCAATCTTATGGAAAAATTGAGATAGTGAACAAATGTTTGGAAGGATATATTCATTACTTTGTATCTGATAAACAAACACAATGGGTCAAATGGTTGCCTCTGGCTAAATGGTGGTATAACGCTTCCTCCCATACTGCAACAAAGATGACCCCATTTATGGCACTTTATGGATATCATCCACCATACATCACATCATATTTAACAAAAAATTCTAAGGTTCAAATAGGGGAAGATCACATTGAGCATCAAAAACAAGTTCTCCAACTCTTAAAGGATAACCTCCCTTTGGCACAAAATATAATGAAACAACAGGCAGATCAACATCACAACAAAATAAGTTTTGATGTAGGTGATTGGGTATTTCTATGGCTATAACCATACAAACAAATGTCCCTCAAGCAAGCTAAGAAGGATAATAAATTATCACCAAATTATTATGGTTTGTACAAGGTGTTGCAAAATATTGGTACTATGACATATAAATTGAGCTTCCTACAGCTTCCCGAGTGCACCCATTTTTCCATGTTTCATGCTTAAAGAAGGTTATAGGTGACAAGCTCCCAATTCAAATAATATTGCCAAAACTTGACGAGGAAGGAAAAATCATATTGGAATTTGAAGCAGTTACAGAAACAAGGACTCGTCAACTATGAAATTGATCAATTTCAGAGTATCTCATCAAGTGGAAGAACTTACCAACTGAAGATTCCACATGGGAGGATGAGAATTTTATACGGAAGCATGCAAAACTACTCAAGTGTTGAGGAAAACACTTTTCTGAAGGAGAGGGACATGTTAGGCCCCTATAATACTAGTGTATTCCCTTATTATTATTGGCATTGTAGCCCCTTATTGTTATTTTTGTGCCCATGTTGTCCCCATATTGTTATTATTGTGCCCCATAGAAGTCTACTATTGTTATTATTGTGCCCTTATAATATTATTTTTATGTCATCTTTGACTATATTGTGACCCCTTAGACTCCTATATATAGAAAGGAGGTCTTGTCATTTAAATCATCCAAGAATTGTTCATTCGTGTAATGTAAAGGAGGTTGGCTCGTCGAAGAGGCTGATTTGAAATCAATGCTCTATGTTTTCTTTTATTTTGTGAGCTACTTTCATAACACAATGTTAACAATTCAATGCCCTAATTGTTGGCCTCCTCAATTGTATGCACAACCATGTGGCTTCCATGTCCATCTAAAATCAATAGGTGTCTGTTTTCAGGTGAGACACCACCTAGTATAGATGCAACAAAGTGACAAAGCCAATTCGGAAATAGTTCTTTGTCATCCATACTTGGGGATGTGCAGCCATGCATGCGCCTGGTTCACAATTATGTATATAGTTTTTTAGTTGAGATTTACCTTTGAATAGATAAAATTGTGGGATTGAAGAACCAATTGCATTGACACAACAAATAATAGTGATCCACTCCCTTCTCTTAGGAAAAATATTAGGCACATTTATTCTCCCTCTCTTTGCAATTACTCGGATACCACAATTCCTTCATGCCCTTAAGCCTGTTTCATCACAGTTCCATATATGGTTTGGGGTATATGAGTGTTGCTCATATGCAACATAAAGAGTGTTATAGAACTTGGATATAATTTTAGGGCATAGATTTAAAGCCCTGTCTCCGTCAAGGGCCTCGACTGTATGTAGCACAAGGTCTAAATGCCTTTTTCTAAACCCACTCCACCATGATTTACCATGAAACCCATCTTTGAAGGGGTTTGGCCTCCCCTGACAAATTTGAGCTAATGTGTATTTAAGTTGTATAAGATAACACCCTTGTACCAATTGAGCCATCTCCTTACACCACTCAACCACCTCATCCTCTTCTTGTTCAACCATAATTGTAACATGCCCTCTACGCTTTGTATTAGTCAACCCATTTATCTAATAACGTATGTTAGTGGCAACAATACCATGGTTTTTTGCAGAGGCACGGATTGAATATCCCCTAAACTCGATGTCATCAGTTGTAGCTAGCATGTCTTGCTTTTTCCAACCTCTAACTGATTTTCTTTGTTGAACTTTAACCTTGCTGTTATTCTCTTAACCTACAAGAGGGTACCATAATACCAAATATGCAAAGAAATATACCCAGAACATAGAACAATGAGCAATAACAGCAAGTATTTTATTATTCAGAAAGTAATGTTCACTTGTCTCTTTGAGGGGGCAACCTCCAATAGAGCTGAGCTCGATTACAAAATAAGACAAGATGCTCCTTGAAGGGAGTCTATATCCTTTATATAGGATTCATACATGCAATACCATGGTTCTTATTAATACTATCTATCTAATACCATGGCCCATTTGTAACTAACTGTGGTCCCGTCATTAAATGTGAGTTAACCACTTACAATTATTAATATGGGCTTTATTGACTCTTTACTTAACTATAACTATGACTCGATCTTATTACATAAATAAGGGGGTTAGGGTGGGACCCTAACATGCCCTCCCCCATAAGAATAGCCTTGTCCTCAAGGCTAAAGCTACGGAAAGTGTTGAAGAATAGTGTCTGGTTCCCAGGTTGCATCTTCCGGAGAGGTGTCTTTCCACTTAACGAGGACTTCCTTGATCATGCGGCCACACAGGTTCCGTTCTCGTGTGTCCAGGACCTATTCAGGTTGGAGCTAGATTGACCCTTCTTCATCCATTTCAGGTAGAATGGTTTGAATTCTGAAATTGTTCCCAATCACTTTCTTGAGGCATGGGACATGGAAAACCAGATGGATTTTTGCAGTGGGTGGCAAAGCTAGCTTGTAGGCAACTTCTCCAATGCGCTGAAGTACTTGATACAGTCTGTAGAATTTTGGAGATAGTTTTTGACAACCCTTGTCTTTGAGTGATGTTTGCTTATATGGTTGCAGCCTCAAAAATACCTGATCCCCTTCTTGAAATTGGCGTTCTAAGCGATGTTGATCTACCTATTGCTTCATGCGGTTTTGAGCTTGATGAAGATTCTCTCAAAGATGGGCCAGCATGGTTGTGTGATTCTATAGGAGTTGATCCACTGCTTGTACCTTCGAGCACCCCTTGATATAAGAAGTAGGGGAAGGAGGGAGTTGACCATAAACTGCTTCATATGGAGTCATTTTGGTGGTGGCATGATAGTTGGTGTTCTACCACCATTTAGTTAGAGGTAACCACTATACCCAGAGATGTTTCTTTTCTGAAATGAAACACCTAAGGTAGGTTTCCAGACATTTGTTGACTGCTTCAGTTGACCATCAGTTTGTGGATGATAGGAAGCATTGAGTTGTAGTTGGGTACCTTGTAGCTGGAAGAGTTCCTACCAAAAGCTACTGGTGAAGACCGGGTCATGATCAGACACAATGAAAGTGGGCATGCCATGCAATTTGAAGATATGATCCATGAAAGATTGAGCGACCAAAGTCAGTGTAAAAGGGTGGGGTAGTGCACAAAAATGAGCATACTTAGAAAGTCTGTCCACAACCACCATGATGACTCACTTGTTTCCTGACTTTGGAAAACCTGTAATGAAATCCATAGAAACCTCTGTCCATATTGATGTCGGGATGGGCAATGGTTGTAATGTGCCTGGTGATTTGACTATTTCTCGTTTGTGGCACTAACAGACGTCACATTCAGCTACAAAAGTAAGAATGTCCTTTTTCATGCATGTCCAGAAAAATGATCTTCGAGTGTGAGCATACGTCTTCTGAAAGCCTGGATGTCCTATAGTGTGAGATGAGTGCAACTCCACCAAAATGCGGCTTTTGAGGGTGGATGTTGGTGATATTATGACTCTGTCCTTGTGGTGAAGAATCTCATCCTGCCACGAGTAGCCCTCTGTGGAATTTGGATCCCCCTGCAATTGAGTAATGAGTTGGGAGAGCTAGGGATGTGAAAACCATTCCTTGCGAGCCTCTTCAATCCATTCTAGAATGGGAAGGGAAATTGTGAGCAGGGTACTTTCCTCCTCAAATTGGTGGGATAATGCATCTGCTACAATATTTTCGCACCCTTTATTGTAAATTATCTTATAATCATATCCTAGTATTTTAGTGAGCCATTTATTTTGTTGTAGTGAGGATAGGCGTTGCTCCAAAAAATATTTAAGGCTTTGATGGTCTATACGGATTTGGAAACGTCACCTGAATAAGTATGGTCGCTAGGTGTCTACTGCATGTAAGATGGCCATCATCTCCTTCTCTTAGGTAGATTGTCCCAAATTCTTCCCACTTAGTTGTTGGCTTGTGAAGGCCAAGGGTCGACCTTCATGCATTAATACTGCCCCAATACCCGTACCCAAAGCATCACATTCAATGACAAAAGATTTGGTGAAGTTGGGTAGTGCTAAGACTGGAGTGGAACACATGTCATTTTTGAGAGCTGTAAAGGCATGTTGTGCTTCATCATTCCAGAGGAATGAATTTTTCTTGAGAAGTTGAGTGAGGGGCCTCGCAATGTGACTATAATTGCGAACAAATTTGTGATAGTAGCCTGTGAGACCCAGAAATCCTCTCAGGCTCTTCAAGGTCTTAGGTTGAGGCCAATCCTACATTTCCTGGATCTTTTTGGGGTCCACCCTGACACCTTCACGCCCCACAATGTGGCCCAAATACTCAACTTCTTCCATGCCAAAAGAACACTTGGACATCTTGACAAATAATTTATGCTTGCGGAGCAATTGTAAGAGCAGATCTACATGTTGAAGATGTGCAGCCCAAGTGCGACTGTAGATGAGGATGTCATCAAAGAAAACAAGGACAAATTTTCTGAGATATGGTTTGAGTAGGTGGTTCATAAGGCTCTGAAAAGTGGATGGGGCATTACAAAGATCAAATGGCATGACCAGGAACTCATAATGGCCTTCATGAGTTCGGAAAGCAGTCTTTGGAATGTCGACTTCTTTCATGCGAATTTGGTGGTAACCTGAGCGAAGATTAAACTTAGTGAAGAATTGAGCCCCATTTAGTTCATCCAACAAATCATCGACAACGGGCATGGGAAATTTATCTATGACTGTCAACTTATTAAGGGCCCTGAAGTCTGGACACATACGCCATTCCCCATCTTTCTTGAGCACCATGACCACCAATGATGAATAAGGACTAACGCTGGGACGAATGATGCCTACCTCCAAAAGTTCCTTGAATATTTTTTCTATTTCATTCTTTTGGGCGAATGGATATATATATGGGCGCACATTTGGTGTTTTGGCCCTTGGGACCAAAGTGATGCTATGATCATGTTCCCCTCTCGAGGGTGGAAGCTCATGAGGCTTGTCAAAGACTAGCAGATGGTTATTTAAGATCTGTTGCATCTCAGGATGAATCTGAAGAGAATTGGGTTCAAAAGCCCGGATGGCATTCAATTGAGCCATAACTCCATGGTGTCCCTTTTTTAACAATTTTTCCATCCGATGTGAGCTGATGATGGAGGGAGCTCCTGCCTGGAGTCTGCGGAGGGTATGTGTGTGGTTGTTCTACTTAAAGCTCATATATAACCCCTGGAAATCTATTGTGATTGGGCCAAGTGTGCGAAGCCATTCAGCACCTAGGACAATGTCGCACCCTCCCATGTGTATGGCAAACATGTGGGTCTTTAACTTATAATCCCCCATTTGAAGTTTGACATTTTCACAGTGGCCTTCACATTTCATTGTTCCCCCATTAGCCATTTGGACCTGGAAGTTAGAAACTGCTCGTACAAAACAATGCACTGCTTCCGTGACTCTTTGATGGATAAAATTATGTGTACTTTCACTTTCAATCAAGACTACTACTGGGCGATGCTTAATAAAACCTCTGATTTTGGGAGTTTGAGGCGAAGAAATCCCCGCGAAATCATGCAGCGAGATAACTGGTTCTTCAGGTACATTGTCCTGCTGGTTATCCTCTTCTTCCTCCTTTGGTTCCTCAAGTGGTGGGGCTTCCTCCGATGAACTGTGATCAGTAGCATCTATTTGAAAGAATTTGGGCTCCTTGCATTTATGCCCGGGGGAGTATTTTTCATCACAATAGTAACATAATCCTTGCTTTCTTCTTTCTGCCATTTCTGCAAGGGACACCTTTTGAACCTTGAGTGTTTGGGTAGTGCTTTGAGCCTATGGGGGGTGACCCTTGGTGGTGAAATGTGAGCGATTAGACTGGGCCGCTAACGGACGTTCTACTTCATGAGCTATCCTACAAGCCTATATCCGTGAGCTAGGGTGGTGCAGTTGGACGTGGGCTTGTATGGCTTCTGTAAGACCACTAACAAAACATTCCGTGTAGAACTCATCTTGCAGACCTCTAGTGCGGAAAGCTAAGGCTTCAAAGGCTGTAATATATTCATCCACTGTTCCTATCCGTCGGAGCTTAGTGAGACGACCCAAAAAGGCAGATTCATGGTCAAAGTGATCCATAAGAGCTTTTTTGAATGTTTCCCAAGTCAAGGGCCTTCCATAGAAACATTGATGCCATTGCCACCATTGCCATCTTTCATTTTCCAAGTACATGATACCCACACTAAGCTGAGTGGCATTATCCAGGATGTAATTTAGATTGAAATATTGCTCCATTTGTGCTATCCATGCGACCGCGTGAGAGCCATCAAATTTATACATGTCCAGCTTGGGTGGTCGCGGATGGGATTGTTGGTGGGTGCCAAAGAGGTGAAGAGACTGGCTAGACTCACCCTCACTGTGTTCAGTGCCAAAATATGCCTCCTCACGTGCCTCCACCTTACCCTTAGAGAGTGTTGAATTTAATTCCTTCAGCTGCAACACTACGTCTCTCAAGGCTGTTTCAAGGCTTTCCATCCTCTCATTCTCCATTTCTTGAGCTATAGTTTGTACCATGCATCGAGGCGATGTGCTTGAAATTTGGGACCGCCTGAATTTTTTGGCACTAACAATTGAATGGTACCACCTTGCTCAGCTTGTCGTCCTAATTCTTATGGGCTAAGTCACCAATAAGCACCCCGAGGGGTCTCAGACTTTTTTTTTTTTTTACTCCTTCCTTAGGAATACTGCAGTAGCCGAACCCCAGAAATCTCAATGCTGCCAAAAGTCCTGCGAAAATCATGCCCAGGTACAGGAACCCGCACAACTACTCAGATCTGGATGGTGGATCTGATGGATCTGAGAGATCTAAATGGCAGAACTGATTGCTGCTGTGGATTTGATGGATTTGAGAGATCTAAATGGCTAATATGATAGATATGAACAGCGAAACTGATTGTTGCTGCAGCGACAAAAACCCCACTTGTGAGATTTGATCTGGAAATGATCATGTGTGATCCAGAGATAGATCAGGGAACTATGGTCTCCAAGAGTGTCAGGTGCTACAAATCGCAATATACATAAGGGTCTAACAATAGTACTCAGCCCAATTTTTCAGGGCACTAACCAAGGAGGATCAACCGTACCCTTAGCCGTACAACCTGACTACCCTATCGTACGTGCGAGTAATCTCTCTGAGTGTTGTTCTCGGTGTACTGTAGCAGCAAGATGGCCAATGGTTTATCTATGGCGAGGTTACCAAGGAAGCTATGGGGCTTCCGATATACCTAGAGGGTACTTGGAAGACAGTCTGTGTGCGGTTCTGTCTAATGCGCTACTACTCGAAGGGGTACCCACAGGGGTTACAAGGGAGTCCAACAAGCGTGATCACCTCTTGTATTTCCTGCGTGCATGCCTCCCCAAATCCGCAGGTTTATGCGCTCAACGATAGATCCCGTGGTTTAAAGACGCCGGAACACGTCTCTAGCCAAAAAAAAAATTGCTAAAAATTGGAGATCCTACCGGCCCTGGAAAGCGCTCTGATACCACTTGTTATGCTCTTAACCTGCAAGACAATACAAGAATACCAAATATGCGAAGAAATATACCCAGAACATAGAACAATGAGCAACAACAACAAGTATTTTATTATTAAGAAAGCAATGTTCACTTGCCTCTTTGAGGGGGCAACCTCCAATAGAGTTGAGCTTGATTACAAAATAAGACATGACGCTCCTTGAAGGGAGTCTCTATCCTTTATATAGGATTCATAGATGCAATACCATGGGGCAATACCATGGTTCTTATTAATACCATCTATCTAATACCATGGCCCATTTGCAACTAACTGTGGTCCCATCATTAAATGCGGGTTAACTACTTACAATTATTAATATGGGCTTTATTGACTCTTTACTTAATTATAACTATGACTCGATCTTATTACATAAATAAGGGGGTTAGGGTGGGACCCTAACACTTGCACTGTGGTTGAAGGTGGCTCTGTAGTTGATGGTGTGATAACATTATCTGGCACCATAGTGTCATTTTCAATGACATTGCTCCTTGCCTCCTCCTGTTCCTTGTACGATCTATAATAGAAACTCTTAGCATGGATGAAACAACCTACAAAATTTACCACGAAATTATGATTTTAAAAAAATGTTGATTTTGCTTAGTAGATCACCAATCATTCATGCATTTGAATTTTCTTAATGAAAAGAAGGCTTATTTCATGGAATTTAATGTATATTTTCAAGGTATACAAGCATGAAATACCTGATCCAAAAACAAAATTTCTGATCCTGACATTGACCCAACTAGACCTGTTAATCTAACCAAACAACAATACCAATTTACTATTCATTATACCCTAATTGCTATAGGCTGGAAGAATCAAAACCCACTAAGCCTCTAGTCAATTACAGGTACACAACTCTTGCAAATAAGTATAGAATTAATAATACCATGTCAATGTAGTATTAGTAAACAAGGTAATTCACTGGCCTTTGTAATCAATGAGCAATAAAAATCAATGCTTTAACTATGTACTGTAACTTCAATCTAACATTTCCTTTTGCTGATTTCTAGGACTATGTGCGTGGTAAGCCATGTGTCCCTAAACAATTCTGGGTTGCAAATAATTTAAATTTGTTAATAAAATCCTTGTTTGCAGCTTGATCACAATTACTTCTTTGATATGTTAAATTATGTGAGGTGTATAAACAATAACATAGTTTGTACCAAAGAGCATACATCAATAGAAAATAAACATGTTGAGCTTGCTCAATCTTCTTTTTGTAACACTGCATATTGTTTGCAATGGTAATCGGTGAATAGTTTATGTAGACTTGGGCCTGTAATTACACAGTTCTTATATTCTTCATACAATGATGGTGTACTATTGATCTTAATCCCTCTTCTACATCAGATTAGGGAGCCCTCAATATTAAAATAATGATAAGAGGCTTGGTAGACTAATAAGTGTTCCTGGGTTCCCTAGCTGCTTGGTTATGTGTTTTAGCTATTTTTTTTATGGGTGCTTTTGCATATAAACAATAACAACAACCGTGTTGGCCTTAAGATTGATTGACTCAATATATGTTTTTGACTATACGATAGGCACGTTGTGCTTTACTGTATATTTGAGTTTTGGGACGGGGACTAAAGCTTGTTAATAAGCAACGATTGGTGCATTTTTCTTTATTATATATTTGAGTTTTGGGACAGGGACTAAAGCTTGATAATAAGTAGTAGCAGTTGAGCTTTGATGTAAGTGTAATTGAAACATAGAGAGAGCTAACATACTTTTGTCACTAGTGTATCTAGTGGAATCAATGATTAGCATAGATAAAAACTTAGATATGTAATTACACATATTCAATAACTTTACTTTACCTTCTTTTCTCAATAAAAATGAAGGTAAAAAATAATATGATAACATTATTCAACAAAATTAAACCTAATAACACTGTGCACACACTCTGGTTGTTTGTCTTCAACAACTGATGAATAAAATGAATGTAACACTGTGCACACACTCTGATTGTATGTCTCCAACAACTGATGAGAAGAATGAATGTTTCAAATGCAAATCAGTAAGGGTTGAGGTTGTTTTCTAGTTTTTTGATGTAGAATTTGATTGGTAGGGAAGATTTACATGGATTTCCATCTCCCAAATTCAAATGTGTGTTATGGATTGATTTGCAAATGATCCAATGGCTGATAATATTTCACGGTTGATCCTTGTGCTTTCCTATGTTTAATTCTTGAATTGAAAGGGTTGGTGTGTTTAATCCATGAATTGAAAAGGTTGGTGTCATTTATTGTATCCACTGAACTAATTCCTAAATTGAATGATGTCATTTATTGCCTTCATTAGGTTGAATGGTTAAACACACATGTAGATATGACTGACGTAGATTTCCCCTGTCTTGTGCAGGTATTACCCAACAATGGGATGTGTTGCTCCAGTGGAAATCAGTGGGCAATTGTTTGATGGGATAAGTGTACTCGTCGATAAAATTCAATGGAATGTTTTGTAATGCATTTTGACTTAATTGGTAATTCAAAGCTTGGAGGTAGTTGGGACAATATGTCTTATCAACTTGTTATGTCAAGAATTGGTGCTTGACGATTGTTGATTCAATCAATATATGAGCTCATTTTAGAGGTAATTTAATAACTTATATAACTTAATATAAACTATTTATGTGCATTTTTTTTTATGGCTTATGATAATTTTTTTATGAATATGTGAAACCAGTACTATAACAACTAAAGTCCCTGCGCAACAATAAAAACATCTCCCTTATTACAATTCAAATTCAAAAAAAATAAAATACTTCTGACTTTGTTAATAATAATAAAATTTACACGGACAAAAACAATGCCCCCCGGAAGCGACAGGCACATATCACATTTAAACAGTGGTAAATCATAATTTTTACATGTCAACGGGAGGGTGGTTTACGAAAACCGACCACAAATACATAAAGTTTCAACAACGACATATATTTTTAAACAAACACTTAGCATTAACAAATTGTTATTTTATATATACATATATATAAATAATTTTTCTCTCAAAATAATTTTTTGTATCTATAATCACAAATATAAATACATATTTTAATAAATAAATATAATTATAATTATAATTATAATTTTTCTCCCAAAATAAGTTTTTTGCATCCATAATCACAAGTATAAATACACATATGTTTTCAATAAAAAATAATCCTGGTTAATCTATAATAACTATTGAACGATCCTTTTTAATCCGTTTCAATACGAATTCATTATTTTGAATTCAAACAATCCAACTTCAAATTTTAATAAATAAAATTAATATTTTTTATCAAGACAATTTAAATAGAAATATTTGTATTTTTTCCTAATTATATCTTTCTTGTGTATAGAGATACTTTGCAATTTACTATAAAAGAGATATTGTAAGGGTATACTCGTGAGATTATTTAAATGTTAATTTAATATAGAAGAAATATAATATTTGCAATTTACTATAAAAGAGATCATGTAAGGGTAGAGTGAGATAATTTAAATGTCAATTTAATATAAAAGAAATATAATATTTTTAAAATAAAAATTAATTAAAAAAATAATAAAACAAAACATTTAATTAATTAAAAAATAATAATTTTTTTAATTTGATTTAAATTTTTTTTTAAATTATAATATTTATATTACAATAAAATAAATTTAAATACAAATAATTTAAAACATATAATTAATAAATATAATTTTTTTTAATAAATTTAATTAATAAATATATAATTATTAATAATAAAATTTAATTAATAAATATATAATTATTAATAATAAAATTTAATTAATAAATATATTATTATTAATAATATATAATATAAATAATAATGATCAAAATTTATTTTATCATACAAATTAAAATAATAATTTATATATATAATTATTATATTTAAAGTTTCATATTTAAATTTAATTAATAAATAAATAAATATTCACAATTTATAATATATATATTTTTAATTATATATCTATATAAAATTGAAAGATTTTCAAATTGCAACTTTCTCAGATATATACAACAATTAACTAGTTACATATATCAAAAACAGAGATCTTCAAAAACTGCCCAACCTTATTTATCATTGAAGTCATTGTATCCAGCAACATTATTGTTATTGACTTTTGAAGAGAATGGCATAAAAAATGATGCATTATTTTGCAGAGCAGAGGCTCAGGAAGTTAGACCAATCAATAATATTTGAGTACCTCACTAAATTCACTCTTGAATTTAGTACTAGTATGAGAGCTTGAGCTGCACGAAAACTGTCGAGAGAGAATTATACCCTATAGCTAAAACGTTCTAGTATGAGAGCTTCTGAATTCGAGGAAGCTTGAGCTGCACAAAAGCTGAGTTGTTGCTTGTGATTCTATATGTTATTTATTGGTTTTAATAGTCCTTGGATTGCAATAGATGGACCCGTCGACTTGGGTTCTGATTCAGGTGATGAGACAAAGATTTCAATAGATGTTGTACCAAATATGGAAAGGGTACCAAATGCGGCATGGATCCAAGAACTCAAAGAAATCAACCAAAGAATTCAGGTGGAGAATGTTGAACTAAGGAGAGTCCAACAAGAAGCAGAGAAGGAGAAATATAGGTTGCAACATCAGTTACAAGCCAAGGAGGAGGCCTTAGAAAAGCTTCAACATAACAAGCCTGAGGTAAAAAGTGATTCTTCAATTTAATTTATTTTTATAATGATGATTTCACTTCTTTTGAGAGATATACTACAGGAATTGGATTAAAATTGTTGAATAAAATGGGGTATCAAGGAAAGGGCCTCGACATTAATGGCCAAGGCATTGTGAACCCAATAAAAGTGGTAGAATTGCCTCATTATGCAGGACTTGGATATGCGAAAAAGGAAGTTGGGGAATGCTCCAAGACAACCCATAACCAACCAATGATAGGTGATGGGAGCACTTCATCAAATTCCAGTGATAGTGAGGGTTCCATGAGCACTTATGAAAGGCACACCAAGAGAAATGATTCCAAGACAATCCAAAAAGTTTGGAAAAATAATCATTGTAGTTACTATAATGAGGATCGACACCTGAAAGCTACGTGCTAGACACTCTAGGCCCACGAAGCACCCATGAAGAAACCAAATGGCGAAGATGTTCAACAAAGGAATCCACTACATTCATGGTGGTCTTCTTTATTGAGTAAGAGATGGTTTTGCTAGATATAGTAGTTTGTCATGGCCACAGTTTGTAAATCACGTGTTGTGAATAATTGTAGAAGTGATGATGTGTTTTCCATCGCTTACTAAAGAAGTAATGATGATTTTTACCTTTTGTGAGTAGCTAGGGTATTGGTTTCTATTATGTAAAACTTGACCAAAGAGTGTGCTATAAACTCTTAGCAAGCATGGGATTCTTTGATTCATTTGTGGATGTGTATGTGATTACAAAGAATGTACCAAATTTTCATGCAATGCAAATGTTGAAAGTGTGGTTTGATGAGGACGCACGTAGTGTGCAAGATGTGTTCATGATTTTGGAGGACCAAAATCTCCTCAGTGGGGAGGAATGTTCCAGGTGGCTCCATAGATGCTCAAAAGTAAAAGAGGGCTCAAAATAACTCAAAAATAAAAGTCCTCATATTGAAGTAAAACCAAAACCAGATCGTAGTTATCATCGCCCTTACCCGAACAGTGTGAATGAAACTCAAATCTGAGTTCGTATGCTCAAGTTATGGTTCGTCAAAATTTTGGTCAAAGTTGGACAAGTGGCAGGTTTAAGGAGAAAACAAAATGGCAGAAACATGGTGCACAGAATCTAGCCACTAGAACTTGTGAATTTGTCAAACAATTATTTTTTCTAGTGACCCCATAATGAACTTGTGAATTTGTTGAACAATTATTTTTTCTACTGACCCCATTTTTTTGGCAAATTTTAAGAAAGGACAAGTGGTTATTATAAAAAATATATATATTGGACTCGTGCACTCCAACTGGTTGTATTAAAATATAATATGTATAGGGTGACAGGTGGTCAAACATCACCATCCCCTACCAATTGTAATATATATATATATATATATATATATATATATATATAGTGTCAGGTGGGTAATCCACTGGCGGGCTCGCCCTAATTCACTACTATGTGCCACATGTCAAAAATTCCAAGGGCAATGGGGCTCGAACCCGCCTGGCTAGTCCGATCGGCCCACCTCCCGAGCACCCTCACAACCAAAAATAACATTTTATGCCGATTTTAAACCACCATCTTGGAAGTTGTATAAAGCTACCTAACTATCAACCTAATTACGTATGCATCCCTACTAAAAGGGAGGTCAGTGGGGTTGGAATCCCCAACCTACATGCACCTAACATTGTGCCTTACCAACTGGCTAATAGTGAGTTATTTGTTAAATCCGTTGACCATTTTGTATTTAATGCCTCATCATTTTCCCATTCGACCAGGGAAGTAGAGGGTGGAGGCCATAACTTAGAGGCATGGAACCATAATTTAGGTGGAACCCTAGGAATGTCCAAGGGTTGGAACCTTGACTGAGGCTATAAAAAATATTCTGTAAATATTCCCTTAGAGAGCTAGAGGTGATAGTGCCATAATTGGGTAATTTTATAGTCGATTTTACATGTTTTCACGCCAAGAATTTAGTGGCGACATTTATTTCTCCAACTGAGCTCTCCATTTTAAGCCATCATCCAAATTGTAGGTATAACAGGAATTTTTGTAAAGTTGCTTGTAACTAATTTATTTGATGTCACTTAATAATAGAAGGCCTCTCCACTATTGAGTAGGGCCCAGAGACATAGCCCACATTGGGTTAACTCCATAATCAAATCAACGTGTCTTTGATCTTGTGATTGCTTATGTTTTTCTGCTTCTTTTCATGTGGTTTAAGTTGCATGGTTAATATGCTTTGTTATATGAAATTATGAATGTATCCTTGAATCTAAAGGATCTAGATCACTCTAAACCATGATTCCTCTTCCTGAATCTACCAATGTTATTAAGGAAGTAGTTCATATTCAAACTTTTAGTCTTGTTGAGGTTTTCTTACACTCTATTTTTCTTAGCTTCCAAGGTGAGTATTATGAACAAACCACTAGAGTAGAAATGAGTTTCCCTATCTCCCATTGTAGCAAACCTCTTCGTGGGGAAATTTGAGAAGAAAGCCCTTGAATCTTACCCATTCAAGCCTGGTTGGTGGAAAGGATACAATGATGACACCAATAGCAAGTGGTCTCATGGCAATACTAAACTTAATAAATGTCTCAACCACCTCAATATCAAATCAAAGAACATTAAATTTACCATGGAAACTGAAGTAAACAAAAACATATATTTCCTTGATGTGTTAGTCACCAAGAAAGCTTATGGAACCTTAGGACACCAAGCCTATAGAAAAATGATTCACATCGACATTTACCTCCATGCATATCCTCACCATCACCACTCACAAATTAATGGTGTTCTTAATAGTATAGTCATAAGAGCCCTTAGAATTTTCGACATTGAACACATTGACCAATAAAAGAATCATTTGATTAAGGCCTTCAAAAATATTTTCTACAAAGAAGAAGAAAGCATATGATCCTTTAAAAAGGAAGAGGAAATATTACTCCACCCATGTGAACCCAAACCACTATGCAAAAGAATTTATCTTCCATTCATCAAATGTATGACCGGTCTCACGCACCCCAACCAGTTGTATTAAAATATAATATGTATAGGGTGATAGGTGGTCAAACATCACCATCCCCTACCAATTGTAATATATCTATATATATATATATATATATATATATATATATATATATATATATATATATATATATATATATATATATATATATATATATATATATATATATATATATATATATATATATATATATATATATATATATATATATATAGATATATATATTTATAATGTTAGGTGGGTAATCCACTAGCGGGCCGCCCTCATTCACTACTATGTGCCACATGTCAAAAATTCCAAGGGCGATGGGGCTCGAACCCGCCTGGCTAGTCCGGTCGGCCCACCTCTCAAGTGCCCTCACAACCAAAAATAAACGTTTATGCCAATTTTAAGCCACCAGCTTGGAAGTAGCATAAAGCTACCTAACCGTCAACCTAATTACATATGCATCCCTACTAAAAGGGAGGTCAGTGGGGTTGGAATCCCCAACCTACCTGCACCTAACATCGTGCCTTACCAACTGGCTAATAGTGAGTTATTTGTTAAATCCACTGACCATTTTGTATTTAATGCCTCATCATTTTCCCATTCGACCAGGGAAGTAGAGGGTGGAGGCCATAACTAAGAGGCATGGAACCATAATCTAGGTGGGACCCTAAGAATGTCCAAGGGTTCGAACCTTCAATGAGGGTATCAAAAATATTCTGTAAATATTCCCTTAGAGCTCTAGAGGTGACAATGTCATAATTGGGTAAGTTTATAGTCAATTTTACATGTTTTCATGCCAAGAATTTAGTGGCGACATCTATTTCTCCAACCGAGCTCTCCATTTTTAAGCCATCAGCCAGATTGTAGGTATAATGGTCATTTTTGTAAAGTTGCTTGGAACTAATTTATTTGATGTCACTTAATAATAGAAGGCCTCTCCACTATTGAGCAGGGCCCAGAGACATAGCCCACATTGGGTGAACTCCATAATCAAATCAACGTGTCTTTGATCTTGTGATTGCTTATGTTTTTCTGCTTCTTTTCATGTGGTTTAAGTTGCATGGTTAATATGCTTTGTTATATGAAATTATGAATGTATCCTTGAATTTAAAAGATCTAGATCACTCTACACCATGATTCCTCTTACTGAATCTACCAATGTTATTAAGGAAGTAGTTTTTCTTCAAACTTTTAGTCTTGCTAAGGTTTTCTTACACTCTATTTTTCTTAGCTTCCAAGGTGAGTATTACAAACAAACCACTAGAGTAGAAATGGGTTCCCCCTATCTCCCATTGTAGCAAACCTCTTCATGGGGAAATTTGAAACGAAAGCCCTTGAATCTTACCGATTCAAGCCTAGTTGGTAGAAAGGATACAGTGATGACACCAATAGCAAGTGGTCTCATGGCAATACTAAACTTAATAAATGTCTCAACCACCTGAATATCAAATCAAAGAACATTAAATTTACCATGGAAACTAAAGTAAACAAAAACATATATTTCCTTGATGTGTTAGTCACCAAGAAAGCTGATGGAACCTTAGACACCAAGCCTATAGAAAAACGACTCACATTGACATTACCTCCATGCAATCCCTCACCATCACCACTCACAAATTACTAGTGTTCTTAATAGTATAGTCATAAGAGCCCTTAGAATTTTTGACATTGAACACATTGACCAATAAAAGAACCATTTGATCAAGGCCTTCAAAAGTATTTTCTACAAAGAAGAAGAAAGCATATGATCCTTTAAAAAGGAAGAGGAAAGATTACCCCACCCATGTGAACCCAAACCACTATGCAAAAGAATTTATCTTCCATACATCAAAGGTATGACTAATTAAATTTCAAAAATTCTAAGAAAGAAGAACTTCTCCATTTTTTTCAAAACTATCCATCAAAATATGAGGTCCATCAAGAATCACATTTACCCACATCAACTCCAAAAAATCTATAAAATATAATGTTCCTGTGGTAAATGCTACATTGGGGAAACTAGAAGATCATTTAGAATAAGAATGAAAGAAAATGAAACTAACATTAAACATGAACATGTTTGCTCTTCTTCCCTTGTCAAGCACTCCATCAAAACCAAGCACCATATTAACCTTGATAATAATGAAATTATTTCGAGGGAAAAGCGTTATTAAAAAGACATTTTAGAGAAGCTCCAAAGATCATTAAAAACCTTAACAATCTAAACAAGGACAATGGCCTTGAAATCAACAACTTTGGGATTCCCCTAAAAAATTCTTAAATATTTCCTCAATCCCAGCTTCCCTTACCTCCTACCTCCCTTACCGTTTCCTGGTAAATCCTTCCCACCTTCTCTCTCTTATTATTTCCCTCCCTCTCCTACATAATTCTGAATTATCACTTCATTAATATTATTAGTAAAACATTAATATTACTTAGTTAAACGAATATTAATAATATATATCAGTAACTAAGAATAAAAACATTAAACTATTTTAATAAAATTCTAATAATAAGGTAAATTAATAATTAATATCCATTATTCCCTTAATTATTGTCATTAGTATAATATTATCATCATTATAATATTATCATACTTTTATAATATTATATGTATTAATTTCTTTTTTATTAAATAAGAATATGATAAAATAAAAATATTTTAATACATATAATTTTCAAATATCATCATATGATTAATATTAATCTATTATTAGTATATCTAGTCAATATATTATTATTTATATATTAACTATATAATATATTAATAATCCCTTTATAAATATATTAAAATATTAAAATATTAAATATTAGGGTTTTTCCATTATTTAAGAGGACATTTTTTTTATTTCTCCTTGCTTCTCATTCTTATATATATGGTTGTTTTATAAACATTATTTCCTCATGATTTTATGTCATGATTATGGATCTATACATAGGATTTCCTACAAAATGACTATGGTAAATCCGAACCTCAAAGCTAGAAACTTTTGATACTCTTTATTTGAGATCCATGTACTTTGATCATCTAGTTTACATCTCTATTTAACCTAATATTAATATTTTGGCCTTATATCTTAAACACATTTTCTTCCCAACTTTTCTCTATATCTAGTTGTTTTCTTGTCAATTTGTGGTCCATCCAATCTAGTTCCTTATTCTCTTTCTCTTATTGCTTTACTTCATCAACATCATATCCTATAAAATCATAAATATCCTTTTCATTAACTATGAGTGAAATATCTGATTATATTAAAAACTCCACTTTAGAGATATTATCTTCAAATCTCCTTTTAATTATACATGAACTAACATTCCTCCACATTCAACTTATTGTATGTCACCTCATGGTAATTCTCCATACTTAGATTTACCATAAACAATCACACACTTGGAATGTCTTATGTGTGTTCTCTAGCATACAAACCTTTTATATTACACACTAATTTTGTTGAATTTCTCTTGAACTTGTGCATATATTTCCATCATCTTTTCAATGAAAGTATTTACAACATCACTATGTCACATCTTAACAAGAAACTCAACCAAATAGTTCACTCCTGTTAAGTTTCTCCCATGGACAATTTTGAAATGAAATATTTTTCTTGACATGCTCATTACAATATTAAAGGAAAACTTAGCATGTACCAAGAAACCATCACGCTACTTTCGTATGTTACCTACCAAGCATCTTAGAATATTTCCGTAAGATTTTGTTAGCCTCCTTTACCCATCCAGTATTGGTCTACGAATGATATGTTGAACTCTCCTATCAATTTGTGCCCAATCTATTCTATAATGTTCTCCAATAATGACCAAGAAACCTAACATCTTTATCTACAGTAATGACCATCTTTGGCAATCCATGTATCATTACAATTTCATTGAAAACCATATATATGTAAATAATTGCACCAATGCTATTATTACAAGGCAAGAAATGTTTCATATTGTAAAGCCCATCCACTACAACAAACCTTAAGTTATTGCATCTTTATAATCTAGTTAATCCTATGACAAAATATCTCATACAAATATCAATTTATGGTACCCTTAGAGTAGGTAATAAGGTATACAAGCTTGTATTCAAAGTATATTTAGACTAAACACCATAACCAACTAGGAGTTTCCACAACTTTAAATAAACTTTTAAACTTCCTTTCCTAAACTAGGCTAATAATATTTTTCTTCTAGCGAACTTTAAGTCTTATCTCTCCCAATTTTCCTTCTAACCCTCCTTTATGCAACCCTTTTGTTCAAATTCTTGTAAAACAAAGATTAAAAATAAAATCGTCTTACCTTTAAACACATGTCCTTGCCCTGGAAAAAATCAACTCAAAATTTTTGTCTTATTCAAACATGTTTCTATAACACTCCTCTATTTTTGGGAGATTTGTATCCTATATGTATAATTCTTTTACCTACTCAATATGAGGTAGAACATTCCTCATTGTGTGAAGCATCATTTTCCTTCTATTCAAAGCATCAATTGACTTCTTCTCTCTCCCCAATTTGTGTTTTAACACAAATATATAACTTTGTAGGAACAATGTAAATTGCAGGTGTTCCACATTCAACTTTGCTTGAATATATATAACACACATTGTCTAGGAAACATGTAATGTCTCCAATACTTTAATTCTTGTGTCACTACATAAAATTCCAAATCATACATAGAGTGTCATTTTTTTTATCTCTCTCAAATTTTCATTATAAAATGTAATTTTTCCTCCCTCTTGTTTCAATAGTATTTCTATAATAGGTACATGCCACTTACATCATACTTATAATACTTTCTCTAAAGTTTTCCAAACTACTTGGGGCATTTATGGTCATTTCCTTTAATATATCAAATGATTCATGTGCTCAGGTGCTCAAATGAAAGCATGTTCCTTCATGCACTCTATGTAGATTCCATGGAATCCTCTAATTAATTTCATGTAGAAATTATGAATGCCATGGAAAATCTTTTCCTAATGTATGTTGTGCAATTCTTATGAAAGTATATAGTTCACATTTTTTGGGTCCATCTCCATTGATTTTCATGAAATACAATTCCCAAATATACTAGCACTTGGTTGAAGACTTGCATTTCTTCAAGTTTATTTCCAACTTCTCTCTTTCCAAATATTATATCACTAATTGACATGTTGAAATTGGTTACCTTTACTACCACTATATCACTAATATCCAAATACACAACAATCAACTTATCTAAGTATGGGTGCAACACTCCAATCATAAACCACATAAAGGTACCTAATACATTATCTAGACAAAAAGTCATAACTAACCATTCATAAAACCATGCTTCATCCTAAATGTAGTCTTTCAGTCATTTCCTTCTCTAAATTGAATCTAATGGTAAACACTCATAGATAAATATTAGTGAAATAAATTATGCCACAATCAAATTTTCCAACATGCCTCTCATTCCTTGGTAAAGGAAGCCTGTGCTTCATTAGAATATTGTTCAATGTTCTTGAGACAACGTACATCCTGCTTTTTACATCTTAGTCTGGAATCAATAATGTTCGTATAAGACATACAATTTTATACCTTTCTTTATCAATTACATTGACCACAAATCATCAATCCATTGGTTAAATTACATGTTTACCAATAAATTGACAACTCCACGTAAGTTTAGTTTGGAAACATATCTCTTGGTATAAAATTTGTTTCATACATTATTTTACTTCTTGGAGGAAGTTGATGTAAAAAATATTTTCTCATGATGTTTTGGGACAACATGGAATAATCATGTTCATATCAAACCACAAAGGCATTTTGTATTAATATTCAAATGAAAAAAAGTCAAATATCATACATAAGACATAATTCAATATAATAACATGATAAGCACATTCAAGAGGGTTAACCCATTCTAATTTTTCACAATATATTATAATGCATTGTTCTGGACTATTGTAGTCCTACAAATCCTCTCAACTCTTTTAGTTAAGCTTTCTCCCTTCATAGATTTTTTCCTTCTCATGCCCTTTCTCAATGCATAGTCTATGATGTTGGATTATTCTCCTTACCACTATCTTCTTCAAATTCTAGAAATATTATTGTTCTTTTATGGATTTCATCCTTGGGGATCCAAACACTCCAATGGAACTTCATAGGCATTGTTGAGCATCACTTTCTCTTACATTGTGTTCCTCCCATCTTCCTCTTAATGCCAACTTATTTTCTTTCACATCGACTTCTATCTATACATGAGCTAACTCATTCTCATCAATGAAATGGTAACTTATTTACATCACCCTCAACCTTTGTGTAACACCCTATAGGGTGATACCAATAAAAATTTTCCCAATCTAATATCTTAATAATGTAATCTATTGTAATTTCTTTATCTCACTGGTAACCATTTTTTATATACTTTCGATACTCCTTGGGATGTAACTTATCTAAAGTAGAATCAACTCTCTTTTTTGGTTACCAAATGTAAAATTTACAACTATTTGCTAACATTTGAGTGTTAAACTTCCAACCTTTAAACTAGCATGCCATTTTACAATTAGCTAAGGAGATTCAACATCATATTACATCATATTTAGAGAAAAAAACACATTTATTAATAATAAGGAAAATTCCTCAATCTCTATTTGAATTTACTCAAGTGTAGTGTAATATAGTACCCTTGAAAGAATGCCCAAAACATATTTAACCTACTAGCCAAGTATGAGCTTAACTAGTTTCGTAGTCCTTTGAGTCAGAAGCTCCAAGAACAATAATACTGGTCTAGGATACAATAGACTAATCCATGAATAACCAACGAAATAGCCTAGTTCTCTTCATTATCAAGAATTATTTCTCCTACAAATTAGCCAACCCCGACTCTTTCTTTTCTTCCGCCTTTTATTACCCTCTCCATCGTTTTTTTGAAGTTACCTCCATCCCAAAACATAACCCTCCTTGGGAAAGGCGTGGTTATCCCCTTTGTATTCAAGAGTTAGGTGGCAATTAAGAATGATACTCATTCACTACTTCACACAAACCAACCAAAGTTATTGAATTCCTATCTTACTATGAGATATTTATATTCATAGCATATAATTCCAAATGTCACCAAATTATATATTAGTTAATTAATAACCTATTTTAAAAATTAATGTGTTTATGAAACTATAAAAGTGTATATTTACTAGGTATGTAGGCATAGCTAATTCACTCATATCCCATGCATGGACTATAAGAACAAGTGGCATTCCTAATGCATTTTTCATACATGTAGACAACTAATTATGCATAACAATAAAATAATTGTCAAAAATCCTCATTAATGAAAACATAATAATTCAATTCCCATCCACTATTGTACTTAAATTATCATAATTAAATTCAAAAAGTGCTCTAAACATTATATGAAATATGTAAGAAATAAAAGAACGACATATTCAAACCCAAGTAGGATGCTCATTTGGATCGGAATCATTCCTCCTCCTAAACACCTACTTTCATTTTCCATCCCTTCCTCTATTACAATATGTTAAAGCATCAATTATATCGACCTAACTCCAAATATAACTTAAAGGTGTAAGCATTGACTATGTTGACCTAACTTCCCTACTAAGCAATCCTTAGTCACCAACACATGTCTAGTTGAGCATGGTTAACATGATCTCCTATGCCTCTAGGATTTGAAGAATATGTAGTGGAAACACCTACGCCCCTCCTAATTAAATAAAGGATAACATCCTAACATTCATTCCAATGTGCAATTGTTGTTGTTCTGAGAGATACATCATTCAATAGGAAATCTAGGTAACTATGATTCCTACAAAAAACTACTTTTACCAACATATCATAGTAAATGTTTGGAATCGATAACCACATTGTTAATTCCTAATAACATAAAACTACCATTTTTATGTCGATGAAACTAATGTTACCTAAGTTCTGCAGTGATTTAGCTATTCCATAGCCCATTAACCTATAGGTTATCTTACCACAAACAAATATCTATCGATAATCATATAAGAATTCATGCTATAAACAATGTTACATATTTGCATTTAAGTAAAGAAAACCTTGTGTGTTTCATCAATTATCCATTCATAATATATGTCAAATTAGTATCCATGTACCAAAACTTCACCTTTAATTTCCTACTTTAAGGAAGTCACATAATCATCAACACTAAGAAAAACAAATAGAAAAGCTCATATATTATCCTCACATAGATAGTTCCACATGTCCTCATACCAATTGTTTCTATTATTCTACCCGAGTCTAATATATATTATGAAAATAAAGTACATGTTAATCCATAACATAATTTACCTATTAAAAGTGAAAGAATGGGACATTAAATTTTATTCTTGAAAACCACTTCAATTTTTCACTTAGGATGTCCAAATTCTTTCTTTTAACCTCATTGCAATATCCAAATTTCTTTGACTCCTCATATTCAATTCTTCATCTTTCGCTACATGCTAGTATATTTTTATGACATGCTCTTAATCTACAAATGTTGTTACATCTAGACACATCTAAACACAAACTTCCAAGTTACACCTCCAAACATACTTCACATCCTATGCAAAATTCTCAATCAAATTCCCTTGTTTAATAATGTTTACAACTTTGTATGCATATTCATTCTCCTTGTTGCACCACTATTTTACCCTTTTTCATGTTGTGCTACTCTAGGTTTGAGATAAAGGCAATTTGAACATCTAGTTTTCCTCTTTATTTAACTTAATAATATTTATATTTCAGCCTTGTGTCACAAACACTTATTTCTTGGAAAACTTTCTCTATATCTAGTTGTTCTCTTCTCAAGATTTGGTCCATCAAACCCATTTCTACATTCTCTTTATATTCTTATTCTACTTCATCAACATCTTATTCTACAAAATCATAGATATTATTTACATAAAATATGTGTAAAATATCCAACTCTACTAACAATTCTAGTTCATAAATACTACCACCAAATCTCTTTCTAATTATACAATATCCAATTTTCTTCACATTCAACTTGCTATACTTTCTCTGTGGATAATGTTGCTTACTTAAATTTAGCATCACCAAATCACCCTCTTGGAATCTATTGTATTTGTGTCTTAAGTATGTTCCCTTTTGTATTACATGGTAATTTCTCTCGAATTTCCTTGAACTGTGCATGTATTCCTATCATCTTATCAAAAAAAGTATTTTGATAATCACTTTGTTGCATATTAATAGAGAAATCAACCAAATATTTCACTCCTTTTAGCTTTCTTCCCTAGATAATTTTCAATGGAAGCAATATTGTTGACCTATGTATTATACTATTGCAAAAAAACACAATAGATACTAAGAAACTATATCCCACTACTTTTGTATGTTACCTTTAGACATCTTAGAGTATTTCCTAACATTTCATGAACTAAATTTGTCTTTCCAATATCTATCAAAAAGTTATATTTTAAACTCTACAATAAACTTGTGCCTAATATCTTCCATAATGTTCCCCAATTATGACCAAGAAATATGATATCTTTGTCGAAGGTAATGGTCTTCAATAATCCATGTATCCTTATAGTTACACACGCTTGAACACACACAAGCACACACTTATACTTATAGCATTAATGATTTTATTATAGGAAAAAGGTGTGCAATAATGTAATGCTTATCCACTACAACAAACACTAACTCATATAATTTGTACAAGCTAGTTAATCTTAGTTTAACAAACCATCACATAGAAATATCATTTCATGGTACCCTTAGGCTAGGTATGATAGTATATTCCTCCTCCCATCATGTACTATACAATGAACAAATTTCCACAGTCTTCACAATAGTAAGTGGCATGCATCTATAATGGTTACTTCACACAAAATGTCATCTTTTATGAACCAATGTGTGAATCTATTTTACATGATTTATCATAATCACCTCATATCCTTTTTTAAATTGATATGACTTGTAGGGATGGGGATGTTATTTGTTACACAAATTCCATTTTATTAACCATCTATATTCCCACCATATTATGAATAATATATTAATCAATTACAACTTTGCAACAATTACTATTATGATTTCATTGGGTTCTAAATATATTTTTCCTCCAATATTTCTTCTTCTTTTGCATCTACTCTCATGCTTGCATCATTTTACATTGTACAACACCAAAGTTCTCACTTTTTGTTGTTGTTACAAATGCATTGTATCCATGTGTCTCTCCTTAAGCTAATTATTTTTTTGTCCTTATTACTCCTTTACCGTCCCTTTATGATCCCTCAAATGATATGTCCTTCATCTTCGACTACTTAGTGATAAATATTTCTTTGATAACCACCGATATTTCAACCCACTTTGAGTTTTACCTCTATTTCTTCAATATGCTACCTTCCTCTAATTTATCCTTTTCTATTTAGATAAATTCTCTATGTAAAAAATAAAAATCTTTTCATTGTCTCAACTACCTCTTCCTCTATAAACATTCATTTATCTCCACATTCATTTAATATTTATCTAAAAGTTTAGGCTGCTACACTAATTTCCCCAAACGAACCGCCAATATTAAGCAATTCCTAACAAAAATATTTGATGATTCATGTACTTCCACAAGTGTTATTACTCAATTGAAACATCATGCATATTCCCAAGTTTGGGTAGTAATAATGCATGTTCTTCTCTAATCCTTTGTATGCAACATATTTTATAGTTCACAGTATTAAATCCATTCTCACAATTGGAATCTACTAATAATAATATTTTGAGTATCCTTTGTATCATTCATAAGATTTCATTAAGGGTACTGGCCGACAAGAAGAGTAGTAGATGCGGATTGCATTGAAGAATTTGGTGCATGTTACGAATTTGGTTAATCATAAGTACATCTATGAAATCTATAACAACTCTTCAAACACAAATTTATATTTTAGTTTCCAAACAAAAATAAGTTTCCTTCCATATTTCATCAAATAAATCGCGATCTAATTGATAACATCATATCATTAGGCTATCCATCCTTTAGGCCCTCTAGGTCACAGAAATAGGTTCCAACATTGTTTTATGCTTTATTTTAAATTGGCCATTTAAGGTGAGACACATTAGCTAACTAGTACTACCTCATTAAGGACAGAAAATTTTTCTCTATCAATGCACTCAAGTGAAATTTGAAAATTTCACTGGTAAGTGCCAACCAAGCTAAGAAATTGATAAGTTCTAGGTGGGTTTCATTAATTAGGTGATTTTATTGAATGATATACTAGCTAATTTCTACCATAATATTTTTATTTTAAATTCATAAAAATATAAAGTATGATAAATGAATATTATAACTCAATATTAGTGATAATAATTTATCCTTGATATTAATGTTATATATTTATATATGAGAATGAGTGATTCCAATATTAAGAGGGTTATAGTCTAATTTTGAATATATAAACCATAATTTTATACGAAAGGGAACTTGATAGATATGTCACATATATCAAAAACTTATAGTCTAGTTTAAGATCAATTCTAGACCTTCAAAAACTGCCCAAACCTTATTTTTTAAAATATAAAATATTTAACAACCTACAAATCCAAATACCTTCTGGTAATTTAATACACTCCTCGATAGGACCAAACCACTAATAAAATAGCCTTCGAAGACTTCGAATCAAAGGAGACAAATGATGGGTGCTGACCATCATTTTATGGTTCTTTATTTCCTTGCATTCAAGTCATTATATCCAGCAACATTACTGTTATTGACTTTTGAAGAGCACGGCATTAAAAATTATGCATTATTTTGCAGAGCAGAGGTGCAAGAAGTCAAACCAACCAATAATATTCAATAACACTTGTGTTTTCAATTCAGTGATAGGAATTAACCTGAGTATCTTATTCGGTGATACATTCAACATTCTAACACAGAGATAAGATGACAGTTATCTAGTGTTAAATATCAAAAGATCAAGAATCACAGAATATCAGGCACAAGCTTAGAATAAAAGGGAAATGAATAGTGAGCAGTTAACAACAAAAGAAGTTTGTATTAGCTGAAAATTAAGATGAGACACTACAAGTGACAAAATATCTACAGTCTCCAGAATTTGAACCTTACATCAAATGCCAACCCTGATTGCATCTTGCTTCTGGATATTTATAAGTTTACAATACTATGGCACCTAGCCATTTAGGTATGGAGGGGTGATAATTGACGACCAACCACATTTAACTGCCTGATGGAGTCTCTGAACGTGTTTTCTTGCTACAATGGGTGAATCCAATCTGTTCAGGTGCAGTGCTGCCTTCTTAGGCAGTTGGAGTGCTCGTACGAGTGGAGTTCATGACTGATAAATTCAGTTGTAGAGTCATGCTATGTCCGTTTCTCCCTTGGCCATGCTTTCTGTTAAATATGGTTGTTGGGGGTCTGACTGTTACTGATGATGATGGAGCTGGTCATATCCTTCTTTGGGCAACGTAATGGTCAAAGGATGTGGGATGCATGGGCACACAAACAGTTGGGATGAGGGAGAAGAATGACTGTTGGATCGAGGAAATAGATGGCGGAGATGGCTCGGTGGAGGCTATCGACCGACTTGGGAGTGGGGTGAGTTAGGGCCGTTAGATCTCCATCGGACAGATCGGATGGTCATCAGGCTACAGAGCTGCATGGATGTTTAACGGGTGGGGCAGATTGGTTGGGCGGTAATGGTTTCCATTGCACCTCTTTCGGGAATGAAGTGGTAAAAGCCTGGGGTCGATTCCATTCAGCAATCGACACGTAGCGACAGATGAGAGAGAAAAACCGCTCTCATTGCATGCTATCGCTCGATCAACTTGTTGGCACGATAAAAGCAAAGATCATCAAATCTTGGGGGATATGATATGATGGTGGGGAGTGGAAGAGTGGGTTACTTTTATCGGGTACGACGGGGGCCGTTGGATCGGCGGGGTGATCAATGGTGTGGATGCAGCGCGACGATTTATGAATGCGTGAAGACATATGGTAGGGTTTTATGGTAGGTTTGGGGATTTTCGCTCGGGGCTAAAGTAAAAGGGGGTTACTTTGTCGGGTTTAGGAGGAAAATAAGGAAACAGAGATGGGGGAGAGTAAGCGGAGTAGAAGGAAAGAAGGGAAGAGTGACCAATGTGAAACCCCTTCTTTGGGCGTAACAATCAAACCATGATCCTTTTTGACACTAGGAAGTTAGCGTTGCATAGCAGAGCTAACACTAGCTCCTTCTGCGGATTAAATCCTCCCTGTAAGGTTTTAAGAATCGTAGACCACTGCCTTTCATTCAAAAATAAGATCAACAATATTTCCTAGTGTTCCATTGGGCATGGAGTCTAATTAAGCCTACACTAAAACTTGTAAAAAGGACATATTTACAATGCTAAGGCCTAAAGACCTTAAATAACATAAATCTTCAAAAACCGGCCATTAATTGGGCCATCAAAAACTGTTTCTCTTTCCATACCTTTTAGCATGAAAGTGTTGTTCCCCTAGATCTAAGCAATGACAAAAGGTCCAGTCTACAAAGCATCAAACTTCCCATGATTGCCTTTCTTTTCCTTAAGTGCATCCCATTTAAGCACCAAGTATCCCACTTGAAAATTGTCCATTTTTGCCTGTCTGTCGAAAGCTTCCTTAATTCTCTTTTGAAATGCTTTAGACTTTTCAATTAGTTGATCTCTGATTTGATGTACTTCAGCCAAGTCACTAGTCCTTTTTGCCATATCACTTTCCTCATTCTGCTCTTCCTGCAAAAACTTGGCCACAGGGATGGTCAGCTAGATTGGGAATACAACTTCAATGCCATATCCCAGCTTGAACGAAGAATTCTCTGTGGATTTCTTGGTGGTCACCCTACCAGCCCACAATGCAAACTTCAGTTTGGAATCCCAGTTCCTTTTGTTGTCTTCCAACAAATTTTTGATTATCCTTATCAGGCTCTTGTTGGATGATTTTGCTAGACCATTACCTTGAGGGTAATATGAGGTGGAATGCACTAGCTTAATGCCCATTGAGTCACACATTTGGGAACCTAATTCATTGGAGAAGGAATTCAAGATGGCAAGAAAAATTGAAAGAAAAATTATGGCATCAAGGAAGCCTACCACTCACATATATAAACATGGAAGTGTTGTTGCCCCTAGCCTTCCACAACCTACAAGTTTGAAACCACAACAATTGGAAAAAAAAAGAGAAAAATGGCTTTGTTATAGTTGTGATAGAAAATACGCTAAAGTTCATAAGTTTGCTGAGAAGAAATTATTTTACATAGATTGTGAAGAGGAAGAAGAAGAGGAACAAGAAACATGAAAAGAAGAGGATACACACCAGGAACAAAGCCAGGAGAAAGAAGAAATGAATCTGACAATATCTTGTAATGCATTGGCCAGAATAACCACTCCTTAAACTATCAAGATAGAAGGACATATCAAGAAGAAAAAGGTAATAGTGTTGATTGATTCGGGCAGTACCCATAATTTTATTCATTGTAAGATAGCGAAGGAATTGAATTTCTTCCTATATCTAGCACCAGAGTGTCAAGTGATGGTTGCAAATGGAAGAACCATAAATTTCTCTGGAAAGTGCCATAATATCAAGCTATCCATGGGAGAATATGTGTTGAATAGTCCAATGATTTCCATTCCAATGGGTGGTGCTGATGTTGTACTAGGAGTCCAATGGCTACAATCTTTGGGTATGATAGATTTTAATTTTCGAGAACTTTTCTTCTTTCTTTTTTCAGAAGGAAAGGAAGTTGAACTTAGGGGTATCGCAGGGAAACCGGGAAAGATAGTCATCTCTAAGAGAATTACAAAGCTTCTAAAGAAAGAACAACGTGGCGTAATTTCATAATTATGCTCGCTAGAGGTTCCCACGTCGAAACCATCTATTTCTCTAGATCTCCAAAAAGTCTTGGACAATCATTCCAAGGTATTTGAGACTCCCAAAGGCCTCCCACCTATTCGTGACCATGATCATGCTATGCATTTGATTCCGGGAAGTGTTCCTCCAAACATCAGGCCTTATAGATATCCCTCTTCCAAAAAGAGTGAAATTGAACGTATGGTTGTAGAAATCCTAGAGGATGGTATAATTCAACCTAGTCAAAGTTATTTCTTTGCTCCAGTAGTATTGGTGCACAAGAAGGAAGAATCATGGCGCATGTGTCTAGATTATAGGGAGCTCAACAAGCTCACTATTAAAGATAAATTTCCCATTCCTGTCATTGATGAATTATTGGATGAATTGCATGGAGCAATTTACGTCACCAAGTTGGACCTTCATTCAGGATATCATCATATCAGAATGAACATTGAAGACATTCCAAAAAAATCATTTAGAACTCATGAGGGTCATTATGAATTTTTGGTCATGCCTTTTGGCCTTACCAATGCACCTTCTACATTTCAAGGTTTGATGAATTCCATTTACAAACCCTTCCTTAGAAAAATTTTGGTAGTATTTTTTGATGATATACTAATATACAACAAGTCTTGGAAGGATTATGTTCAACTTGTTGATAAACTACTCAAACTATTGGAGGAGAAACAATTATATGAAAAAACCTCCAAATGTTTCTTTGGAGTACAAGAGGTGGAATATTTGGGTCATATTGTATCTCATGAAGGTGTTAAGGTAGACCCTAGAAAAATTAAAGCCATCAAGGAATGGAAAATCCCCAAATCCATAAATCATCCGCGAGGATTTCTCTAGTTGACAGGGTATTATCGTAGGTTTGTTGAGAATTATGGGACAATAATAACACTTGTAACAACATTACTAAAGAAAGATGCATTTTCTTGGACTCCAGAAGAAATGAAAGCCTTTAAACATCTTAAAGAGCCAATGTGGCAAGCACCGGTCTTAGCTACGCCAAAATTCACAAAAACATTTATTGTGGAATGTGATGCCTCAGGAAATGGAATTGGTGTTGTTTTAATGCAAGAAGAAAGACCCATTGTTTTCGAAAGTCATCCAATCAAAGGAAAGTATTTACACAAAGCTATTTATGAGAAGGAAATGTTGGAAATACTACATGCACTTAAGAAATGATAACCTTACCTAATCGGAAGACACTTCAAGGTAAAAACAAATCATCATAGCCTTAAATACTTTTAGAGAAAAAATTATCTTCAGAAGAGAAGCAGAAATGGGTCACAAAGATGTTGGGTTATGACTTTGAAATCATCTACAAAAAAGGGAAGAAAAATATTGTTGGAGATGCACTCTCAAGAAAGGATGAGGATGTGGAAGCATTTCTTTGCGCCATTTCTATTATCCAACCAGATTGGATAAATGAAGCAAGGGTTTAATGGAAGAATGACGAAGAAGTGTGGGCAGTCATTCAAAAGATACAACAAGACCCCAGTAAATTTGATACATTTAGCTGGAAAAAGGATTCATTATGGTACAATGATTGCTTATATCTCTATAAGAATTCCCAACTCAAAAAAATTATTCTTATGGAATTGTACACATCTCCCTTAGGAGGGCACTCAGGATTTTTAAAAACTTACCACAGGGTTAAGAAGAATTTTTTTTGGGATGGCCTTAAATCTCATATTCAAAGTTCGTGGTGGAATTTTTGGTTTTCCAATAAAATAAAGTTGAAACAATTAAGACCCAGGGTCTATTACAACCTTTATCCATTCCAAATCAACGTTGGAAGGAGGTTTCAATGGATTTTATCACAGGTTTACCCAAGTCCGAAGGAAAGAGTGTCATCATGGTGGAAGTTGATCGAATTACCAAGTATACACTTTTGTGCATTATATCATCCCTTTAAAGCCAGTATAGTTGCTACTACATTTATGGAAACAATTTGAAATCTACATGGAAACCCAAAGATTATTATAAGCGCCAGAGATCCCACTTTCACTAGAAATTTATGAACATAAATATTTTCTTGTTTGGGTACTTAGTTAGCTCATAACTCATCATATCATCCTCAATCTTATGGAAAAATTGAGATAGTGAACAAATGTTTGGAAGGATATATTCATTGCTTTGTATCTGATAAACAGACACAATGGGTCAAATGGTTGCCTCTAGCTAAATGGTGGTATAACGCTTCCTCCTATACTGCAACAAAGATGACCCCATTTATGGCACTTTGTGGATATCATCCACCATCCATCACATCATATTTAACAGAAAATTCTAAGGTTCAAATAGGGGAAGATCACATTGAGCATCAAAAACAAGTTCTCCAACTCTTAAAGGATAACCTCCCTTTGGCACAGAATATAATTAAACAACACGCAGATCAACATCACAACAAAATAAGTTTTGATGTAGGTGATTCGGTATTTATATGGCTATAACCATACAAACAAATGTCCCTCAAGCAAGCTAAGAAGGATAATAAATTATCACCAAATTATTATGGTTTGTACAAGGTGTTACAAAATATTGGTACTATGACATATAAATTGAGCTTCCTACAGCTTCCCGAGTGCACCCATTTTTCCATGTTTCATGCTTAAAGAAGGTTATAGGTGACAAGCTCCCAATTCAAATAATATTGCCAAAACTTGACGAGGAAGGAAAAATCATATTGGAATTTGAAGCAGTTACAGAAACAAGGACTCGTCAACTATGAAATTGATCAATTTTAGAGTATCTCATCAAGTGGAAGAACTTACCAACTGAAGATTCCACATGGGAGGATGAGAATTTTATACGGAAGCATGCAAAACTACTCAAGTGTTGAGGAAAGCACTTTTCTGAAGGAGAGGGACATGTTAGGCCCCTACAATACTAGTGTATTCCCTTATTATTATTGGCATTGTAGCCCCTTATTGTTATTTTTGTGCCCATGTTGTCCCCATATTGTTATTATTGTGCCCCATAGAAGTCTACTATTGTTATTATTGTGCCCTTATAATATTATTGTTATGTCATCTTTGACTATATTGTGACCCCTTAGACTCCTATATATAGAAAGGAGGTCTTGTCATTTAAATCATCCAAGAATTGTTCATTTGTGTAATGTAAAGGAGGTTGGCCCGTCGAAGAGGCTGATTTTAAATCAATGCTCTATGTTTTCTTTTATTTTGTGAGCTAGTTGCATAACACAATGTTAACAATTCAATGCCCTAATTGTTGGCCTCCTCAATTGTATGCACAACCATGTGGCTTCCATGTCCATCTAAAATCAACAGGTGTCTGTTTTCAGGTGAGACACCACCTAGTATAGATGCAACAAAGTGACAAAGCCAATTCGGGAATAGTTCTTTGTCATCCATGCTTGGGGATGTGCAGCCATGCATGCGCCTGGTTCACAATTATGTATATAGTTTTTTAGTTGAGATTTACCTTTGAATAGATAAAATTGTGGGATTGAAGAACCAATTTCATTGACACAACAAATAATAGTGATCCACTCCCTTCTCTTAGGAAAAATATTAGGCACATTTATTCTCCCTCTCTTTGCAATTACTCGGATACCACAATTCCTTCCTGCCCTTAAGCCTGTTTCATCACAGTTCCATATATGGTTTGGGGTATATGAGTGTTGCTCATATGCAACATAAAGAGTGTTATAGAACTTGGATATAATTTTAGGGCATAGATTTAAAGCCATGTTTCCCGTCAAGGGCCTCGACTGTATGTAGCACAAGGTCTAAATGCCTTTTTCTAAACCCACTCCACCATGATTTACCATGAAACCCATCTTTGAAGGGGTTTGGCCTCCCCTGACAAATTTGAGCTAATGTGTATATAAGTTGTATAAGATAACACCCTTGTACCAATTGAGCCATCTCCTTACACCACTCAACCACCTCATCCTCTTCTTGTTCAACCATAATTGTAACATGCCCTCTACGCTTTGTATTAGTCAACCCATTTATCTAATAACGTATGTTAGCGGCAACAATACCATGGTTTTTTGCAGAGGCACGGATTGAATATCCCCTAAACTCGATGTCATCAGTTGTAGCTAGCATGTCTTGCTTTTTCCAACCTCTAACTGATTTTCTTTGTTGAACTTCAACATTGCTGTTATGCTCTTAACCTACAAGAGGGTACCATAATACCAAATATGCAAAGAAATATACCCAGAACATAGAACAATGAGCAATAAAAGCAAATATTTTATTATTCAGAAAGTAATGTTCACTTGTCTCTTTGAGGGGGAAACCTCCAATAGAGCTGAGCTCGATTACAAAATAAGACAAGATGCTCCTTGAAGGGAGTCTATATCCTTTATATAGGATTCATACATGCAATACCATGGTTCTTATTAATACTATCTATCTAATACCATGGCCCATTTGTAACTAATTGTGGTCCTGTCATTAAATGCGAGTTAACCACTTACAATTATTAATATGGGCTTTATTGACTCTTTACTTAACTATAACTATGACTCGATCTTATTACATAAATAAGGGGGTTAGGGTGGGACCCTAACATGCCCTCCCCCATAAGAATAGCCTTGTCCTCAAGGCTAAAGCTACGGAAAGTGTGGAAGAATAGTGTCTGGTTCCCAGGTTGCATCTTCCGGAGAGGTGTCTTTCCACTTAACGAGGACTTCCTTGATCATGTGGCCACACAGGTTCCGTTCTCGTGTGTCCAGGACCTATTCAGGTTGGAGCTAGATTGAACCTTCTTCATCCATTTCAGGTAGAATGGTTTGAATTCTGAAATTGTTCCCAATCACTTTCTTGAGGCATGGGACATGGAAAACTAGATGGATTTTTGCAGTGGGTGGCAAAGCTAGCTTGTAGGCAACTTCTCCAATGCACTGAAGTACTTGATACGGTCTGTAGAATTTTGGAGATAGTTTTTGACAACCCTTATCTTTGAGTGATGTTTGCTTATATGGTTGCAGCCTCAAAAATACCTGATCCCCTTCTTGAAATTGGCGTTCTAAGCGATGTTGATCTACCTATTGCTTCATGCGGTTTTGAGCTTGATGAAGATTCTCTCAAAGATGGGCCAGCATGGTTGTGTGATTCTGTAGGAGTTGATCCACTTCTTGTACCTTCGAGCACCCCTTGATATAAGAAGTAGGGGAAGGAGGGAGTTGACCATAAACTGCTTCATATGGAGTCATTTTGGTGGTGGCATGATAGTTGGTGTTCTACCACCATTCAGCTAGAGGTAACCACTATACCCAGAGATGTTTCTTTTCTGAAGTGAAACACCTAAGGTAGGTTTCCAGACATTTGTTGACTGCTTCAGTTGACCATCAGTTTGTGGATGATAGGAAGCATTGAGTTGTAGTTGGGTACCTTGTAGCTGGAAGAGTTCCTAACAAAATCTACCGGTGAAGACCGGATCATGATCAGACACAATGGAAGTGGGCATGCCATGCAATTTGAAGATATGATCCATGAAAGATTGAGCGACCAAAGTCAGTGTAAAAGGGTGGGGTAATGCACAAAAATGAGCATACTTAGAAAGTCTGTCCACAACCACCATGATGACTCACTTGTTTCCTGACTTTGGAAAACCTGTAATGAAATCCATAAGAACCTCTATCCATATTGATGTCGGGATGGGCAATGGCTGTAATGTGCCTAGTGATTTGACTATTTCTCGTTTGTGGCACTAACAGACGTCACATTCAGCTACAAAAGTAAGAATGTCCTTTTTCATGCATGTCCAGAAAAATGATCTTCGAGTGTGAGCATACGTCTTCTGAAAGCCTGAATGTCTTGTAGTGTGAGATGAGTGCAACTCCACCAAAATGCGGCTTTTGAGGTTGGATGTTGGTGATATTATGACTCTGTCCTTGTGGTGAAGAATCTCATCCTGCCACGAGTAGCCCTCTATGGAATTTGGATCCCCCTGCAATTGAGTAATGAGTTTAGAGAGCCAGGGATGTGAAAACCATTCCTTGCGAGCCTCTTCAATCCATTCTAGAATGGGAAGGGAAATTGTGAGCAGGGTACTTTCCTCCTCAAATTGGTGGGATAATGCATCTGCTACAATATTTTTGCACCCTTTATTGTAAATTATCTTATAATCATATCCTAGTATTTTAGTGAGCCATTTATTTTTTTGTAGTGAGGATAGGCGTTGCTCCAAAAAATATTTAAGGCTTTGATGGTCTATACGGATTTGGAAACGTCACCCCAATAAGTATGGTCGCTAGGTGTCTACTGCATGTAAGATGGCCATCATCTCCTTCTCTTAGGTAGATTGTCCCAAATTCTTCCCACTTAGTTGTTGGCTTGTGAAGGCCAAGGGTCGACCTTCCTGCATTAAGACTGTCCCAATACCCGTACCCAAAGCATCACATTCAATGACAAAAGATTTGGTGAAGTTAGGTAGTGCTAAGACTGGAGTGGAACACATGGCATTTTTGAGAGTTGTAAAGGCCTGTTGTGCTTCATCATTCCAGAGGAATGAATTTTTCTTGAGAAGTTGAGTGAGGGGCCTCACAATGTGACTATAATTGCGGACAAATTTGTGATAGTAGCCTATGAGACCCAAAAATCCTCTCAGGCTCTTCAAGGTCTTAGCTTGAGGCCAATCCTACATTTCCTGGATCTTTTTGGGGTCCACCCTGACACCTTCACGCCCCACAATGTGGCCCAAATACTCAACTTCTTCCATGCCAAAAGAACACTTGGAAATCTTGACAAATAATTTATGCTTGCGGAGCAGTTGCAAGAGCAGATCTACATGTTGAAGATGTGCGGCCCAAGTGCGACTGTAGGTGAGGATGTCATCAAAGAAAACAAGGACAAATTTTCTGAGATATGGTTTGAGCAGGTGGTTCATAAGGCTCTGAAAAGTGGATGGGGCATTACAAAGATCAAATGGCATGACCAGGAACTCATAATGGCCTTAATGAGTTCGGAAAGCAGTCTTTGGAATGTCGACTTCTTTCATGCGAATTTGGTGGTAACCTGAGCGAAGATCAAACTTAGTGAAGAATTTAGCCCCATTTAGTTCATCCAACAAATCATCGACAACGGGCATGGGAAATTTATCTCTGACTGTCAACTTATTAAGGGCCCTGAAGTCTGGACACATACGCCATTCCCCATCTTTCTTGAGCACCATGACCACCAGTGATGAATAAGGACTAATGCTGGGATGAATGATTCCTACTTCCAAAAGTTCCTTGACTATTTTTTCTATTTCATTCTTTTGGGCGAATGGATATCTATATGGGCGCACATTTGGTGTTTGGGCCCTTGGGACCAAAGTGATGTTATGATCATGTTCCCCTCTCGAGGGTGGAAGCTCATGAGGCTTGTCAAAGACTAGCAGATGGTTATTTAAGATCTGTTGCATCTCAGGATGAATCTGAAGAGAATTGGGTTCAAAAGCCCGGATGGCATTCAATTGAGCCATAACTCCATGGTGCCCCTTTTTTAACAATTTTTTCATCCGATGTGAGCTGATGATAGAGGGAGCTCCTGCCTGGAGTCTACGGAGGGTATGTGTGTGGTTGTTCTACTTAAAGCTCATATATAACCCCTGGAAATCTATTGTGATTGGGCCAAGTGTGCGAAGCCATTCAGCACCTAGGACAATGTCGTACCCTCCCATGTGTATGGCAAACATGTGGGTCTTTAACTTATAATCCACCATTTGAAGTTTGACATTTTCACAGTGGCCTTCACATTTCATTGTTCCCCCATTAGCAATTTGGACCTGGAAGTTAGAAACTGCTCGTACAAAACAATGCACTGCTTCCGTGACTCTTTGATGGATAAAATTATGTGTACTTCCACTTTAAATCAAGACTACTACTGGGCGATGCTTAATAAAACCTCTGATTTTGGGAGTTTGAGGCGAAGAAATCCCTGCCAAAGCATGCAGCGAGATAACTGGTTCTTCAGGTACATTGTCCTGCTGGTTATCCTCTTCTTCCTCCTTTGGTTCCTCAAGTGGTGGGGCTTCCTCCGATGAATTGTGATCAGTAGCATCTATTTGAAAGAATTTGGGCTCCTTGCATTTATGCCTGGGGGAGTATTTTTCATCACAATATTAACATAATCCTTGCTTTCTTCTTTCCGCCATTTCTGCAAGGGACACCTTTTGAACCTTGAGTGTTTGGGTAGTGCTTTGAGCCTATGGGGGGTGACCCTTGGTGGTGAAATGTGAGCGATTAGACTGGGCCGCTAACGGACGTTCTACTTCATGAGCTATCCTGCAAGCCTGTATCCGTGAGCTCGGGTGGTGCAGTTGGACGTGGGCTTGTATGGCTTCTGTAAGACCACTAACAAAACATTCAGTGTAGAACTCATCTTGTAGACCTCTAGTGCGGAAAGCTAAGGCTTCAAAGGCTGTAATATATTCATCCACTGTTCCTATCTGTCGGAGCTTAGTGAGACGACCCAAAAAGGTAGATTCATGGTCAAAGTGATCCATAAGAGCTTTTTTGAATGTTTCCCAAGTCAAGGGCCTTCCATAGAAACATTGATGCCATTGCCACCATTGCCATCTTTCACTTTCCAAGTACATGATACCCACACTAAGCTGAGTGGCATTATCCAGGATGTAATTTAGATTGAAATATTGCTCCATTTGTGCTATCCATGCGAGCGCGTGAGAGCCATCAAATTTATACATGTCCATCTTGGGTGGTCGCGGATGGGATTGTTGGTGGGTGCCAAAGAGGTGAAGAGACTGGCTAGACTCACCCTCACTGTGTTCAGTGCCAAAATATGCCTCCTCACGTGCCTCCACCTTACCCTTAGAGAGTGTTTCATTTAATTCCTTCAGCTGCAACACTACGTCTCTTATGGTTGTTTCAAGGCTTTCCATCCTCTCATTCTCCATTTCTTGAGCTATAGTTTGTACCATGCACCGAGGCGATGTGCTTGAAATTTGGGACTGCCTGAATTTTTTGGCACTAACAATTGAATGGTACCACCTTGCTCAGCTTTTCGTCCTGATTCTTATGGGCTAAGTCACCAATAAGCACCCCGAGGGGTCTCAGACTTTTTTTTTTTTTTACTCCTTCCTTAGGAATACTGCAGTAGCCAAATCCCAGAAATGTCAATGCTGCCAAAAGTCCTGCGAAAATCATGCCCAGGTACAGGAACCCGCACAACTACTCAGATCTGGATGGTGGATCTGATGGATCTAAGAGATCTGAACGGCAGAACTGATTGCTGCTGTGGATTTGATCGATTTGAGAGATCTGAATGGCTAATATGATAGATCTGAATGGTGAAACTGATTGCTGCTACGGCGACAAAAACCCCACTTGTGAGATTTGATCTGGAAACGATCATGTGTGATCCAGAGATAGATCAGGGAACTATGGTCTCCAGGAGTGTCAGGTGCTACAAATCGCAATATACATAAGGGTCTGACAATAGTACTCAGCCCAATTTTTCAGGGCACTAACCAAGGAGGATCAACCGTACCCTTAGCCGTACAACCTGACTACCCTATCGTACGCGCGAGTAATCTCTCCGAGTGTTGTTCTCGGTGTACTGTAGCAGCAAGATGGCCAATGGTTTATCTATGGCGAGGTTACCAAGGAAGCTAGGGGCCTTCCGATATACCTAGAGGGTACTTGGAAGACAGTCTATGCGCGGTTCTGTCTAATGTGCTACTACTCGAAGGGGTACCCACAGGGGTTACAAGGGAGTCCAACAAGCGTGATCACCTCTTGTATTTCCTGCGTGCATGCCTCCCCAAATCCGCAAGTTTATGGGCTCAACGATAGATCCCGTGGTTTAAAGACGCCGGAACACGTCTCTAGCCAAAAAAAAAATTGCTAAAAATTGGAGATCCTACCGGCCCTCGAAAGCGCTCTGATACCACTTGTTATGCTCTTAACCTGCAAAACAATACAAGAATACCAAATATGCGAAGAAATATACCCAGATAATAGAACAATGAGCAAAAACAACAAGTATTTTATTATTAAGAAAGCAATGTTCACTTGCCTCTTTGAAGGGGCAACCTCCAAAAGAGTTGAGCTTGATTACAAAATAAGACATGACGCTCCTTGAAGGGAGTCTCTATCCTTTATATAGGATTCATAGATGCAATACCATGGGGCAATACCATGGTTCTTATTAATACCATCTATCTAATACCATGGCCCATTTGCAACTAATTGTGGTCCCATCATTAAATGCGGGTTAACTATTTACAATTATTAATATGGGCTTTATTGACTCTTTACTTAATTATAACTATGACTCGATCTTATTACATAAATAAGGGGGTTAGGGTGGGACCCTAACACTTGCACTGTGGTTGAAGGTGGCTCTGTAGTTGATGGTGTGATAACATGATCTGGCACCATAGTGTCATTTTCAATGACATTGCTCCTCGCCTCCTCCTGTTCCTTGTACGATCTATAATAAAAACTCTTAGCATGGATGAAACAACCTACAAAATTTACCACGAAATTATGATTTTAAAAAAATGTTGATTTTGCTTAGTAGATCACCAATCATTCATGCACTTGAATTTTCTTAATGAAAAGAAGGCTTATTGCATGGAATTTAATGTATGTTTTCAAGGTATACAAGCATGAAATACCTGATCCAAAAACAAAATTTCTGATCCTAACATTGACCCAACTAGACCTGTTAATCTAACCAAACAACAATACCAATTTACTATTCATTATACCCTAATTGCTATAGGCTGGAAGAATCAAAACCCACTAAGCCTCTAGTCAATTACAGGTACACAACTCTTGCAAATAAGTATAGAATTAATAATACCATGTCAATGTAGTATTAGTAAACAAGGTAATTCACTGGCCTTTGTAATCAATGAGCAATAAAAATCAATGCTTTAACTATGTACTGTAACTTCAATCTAACATTTCCTTTTGCTGATTTCTAGGACTATGTGCGTGGTAAGCCATGTGTCCCTAAACAATTCTGGGTTGCAAATAATTTAAATTTGTTAATAAAATCCTTGTTTGCAGCTTGATCACAATTACTTCTTTGATATGTTAAATTATGTGAGGTGTATAAACAATAACATAGCTTGTACCAAAGAGCATACATCAATAGAAAATAAACATGTGGAGCTTGCTCAATCTTCTTTTTGTAACACTGCATACTGTTTGCAATGGTAATCGGTGAATAGTTTATGTAGACTTGGGCCTGTAATTACACAGTTCTTATATTCTTCATACAATGATGGTGTACTATTGATCTTAATCCCTCTTCTACATCAGATTAGGGAGCCCTCAATATTAGAATAATGATAAGAGGTTTGGTAGACTAATAAGTGTTCCTGGGTTCCCTAGTTGCTTGGTTATGTGTTTTAGCTATTTTTTTTATGGGTGCTTTTGCATATAAACAATAACAACAACAGTGTTGGCCTTAAGATTGATTGACTCAATATATGTTTTTGACTATACAATAGGCACGTTGTGCTTTACTGTATATTTGAGTTTTGGGATGGGGACTAAAGCTTGTTAATAAGCAACGATTGGTGCATTTTTCTTTATTATATATTTGAGTTTTGGGACAGGGACTAAAGCTTGATAATAAGTAGTAGCAGTTGAGCTTTGATGTAAGTGTAATTGAAACATAGAGAGAGCTAACATACTTTTGTCACTAGTGTATCTAGTGGAATCAATGATTAGCATAGAGAACAACTTAGATATGTAATTACACATATTCAATGGCTTTACTTTACCCTCGTTTCTCAACAAAAATAATGGTAAAAAAATAATATGATAACATTATTCAACAAAATTAAACCTGATAACACTGTGCACACACTCTGATTGTTTGTCTCCAACAACTAATGAATAAAATGAATGTAACACTGTGCACACACTCTGATTGTATGTCTCCAATAGCTGATGAGTAGAATGAATGTTTCAAATGCAAATCAGTAAGGGTTGAGGTTGTTTTCTAGTTTTTGGATGTAGAATTTGATTGGTAGGGAAGATTGACATGGATTTCCATCTCCCAAATTCAAATGTGTGTTATGGATTGATTTGTAAATGATCCAATGGCTGATAATATTTCACGGTTGATCCTTGCGCTTTCCTATGTTTAATTCTTGAATTGAAAGGGTTGGTGTGTTTAATCCATGAATTGAAAAGGTTGGTGTCATTTATTGTATCAGTTGAACTAATTCCTAAATTAAATGATGTCATTTATTGCCTTCATTAGGTTGAATGGTTAAACACACATGTAGATATGACTGACGCAGATTTCCCCTGTTCTTGTGCAAGTATTACCCAACAATGGGATGTGTTGCTCCACTGGAAATAGTGGGCAATTGTTTTATGGGATAAGTGTACTCGTCGATAAAATTCAATGGAATGTTTTGTAATGCATTTTGACTTAATTGGTAATTCAAAGCTTGGAGGTAGTTGGGACAATATGTCTTATCAACTTGTTATGTCAAGAATTGGTACTTGACAATTGTTGATTCAACCAATATATGAACTCATTTTAGACGTAATTTAATAACTTATATAACTTAATATAAACTATTTATGTGCATTTTTTTTATGGCTTATGATGATTTTTTTATGAATATGTGGGACCAGTACTGTAACAACTAAAGTCCATGCACAACAATAAAAACCTCTCCCTTATTACAATTCAAATTCAAAAAAAATAAAATGCTTCTGGCTTTGTTAATAATCATAAAATTTACACGGACAAAAACAATGCCCGCAGGAAGCGACGGGCACATATCACATTTAAACAGTGGTAAATCATAATTTTTACATGTCAACGGGAGGGTGGTTTACGAAAACCGACCACAAATACATAAAGTTTCAAACACTTAGCATTAACAAATTGTTATTATATATATATAAATAATTTTTCTCTCGAAATAAATTTTTGTATCTATAATCACACATATAAATACATGTTTTAATAAATAAATATAATTATAATTATAATTATAATTTTTCTCCCAAAATAAGTTTTTTTGCATCCATAATCACAAGTATAAATACACATATGTTTTCAATAAAAAATAATCCTTGTTAATCTATAATAACTATTGAACGATCCTTTTTAATCCGTTTCAATACGAATTCATTATTTTGAATTCAAACAATCCAACTTCAAATTTTAATAAATAAAATTAATATTTTTGATCAAGACAATTTAAATAGAAATATTTGTATTTTTTCTTTATATCTTTCTTGTGTATAGAGATACTTTGCAATTTACTATAAAAGTGATATTGTAAATGTTAATTTAATATAGAAGAAATATAATATTTGCAATTTAAATGTTAATATTAATATAGAAGAAATATAATATTTGCAATTTACTATAAAAGAGATCATGTAAGGGTAGAGTGAGATAATTTAAATGTCAATTTAATATAAAAGAAATATAATATTTTTAAAATAAAAATTAATTAAAATTAATAAAACAAAACATTTAATTAATTAAAAAATAATAATTTTTTTAATTTGATTTAATTTTTTTTTAAAATTATAATATTTATATTATAATAAAATAAATTTAAATACAAATAATTTAAAATATATAATTAATAAATATAAATTTTTTAATAAATTTTATTAATAAATATATAATTATTAATAATAAAATTCAATTAATAAATATATTATTATTAATAATATATAATATAAATAATAATGATCAAAATTTATTTTATCATACAAATTAAAATAATAATTTATATATATATATAATTATTATATTTTAAAAATTTCATATTTAAATTTAATTAATAAACAAATAAATATTCATAATCTATAATATATATATTTTTAATTATATATCTATATAAAATTGAAAAATTTTCAAATTGCAACTTTCTCAGATATATACAACAATTAACTAGTTACATATATCAAAAACAGAGATCTTCAAAAACTGCCCAAACCTTATTTTTTAAAATATAAAATATTTAACCACCTCCAAATACCTTCTGTCAATTTATCATTGAAGTCATTGTATCCAGCAACATTATTGTTATTGACTTTTGCAGAGCAGAGGCGCAGGAAGTCAGACCAATCAATAACATTTGAGTACTAGTATGAAGCTTGAGCTGCACGAAAAATGGGTTGTTGCTTGTGATTCTATTGTATATAAATGTTATTTATTGGTTTTAATACTCCTTGTGCTCGTGTCCCTTTCGAACATTGAATTCACAAGGGCATCCCAAGTTGTTTTACTCATTCACATGGATGGAATTTGATTAATAAATGATTTATTACACACACAAAATATATATTAATTAATGGAATTGGAATTTTGTGTGTATTCCAAGTTGTTTTATTTATTCACATTGATGGAATTTAATTTATAAATGATTTATTATAACAAAAAAAATATTAATTAAAAAAATTATATTTATTGTATCTTATATTTATTGTTGTTGAAAATTTCTAGAGTCTTGTGTGTATTGTTTGAAAAGTATTTTTATATTTATTATTGACTCTTTAGACAATGCATATAAGACTTCAAAAGTTCTCAACAATAATATATTACTATCTATGGATACATCTTTTATTAAAATTTGGAAATACAAAAATGAGTAAATCATTGAATTTGACAAAATATATCATTTTTAAATTCTAATTCTACCTTCCTGTAATATATCCTAAACCAAAGGCTAATCCTATCAGGGAAGTCAAATCTAATTAATTTTATTATAAAAGGATTATATTCATAGCTAGAGATTTATTTAATAAAAATACACTTTTTAATTAAAAAGAAATTCAAAATATTAAATAATGCTTTTAATGAGAAAAAGGTCTTAAGATTATACTAAGATTTAGTTGACATTTCTTTTTTTCAAATGAGTTCACTCTATTCTTCCAACTTTATTTAAATAAAGTCAAATATTAAACAAAACAATGTTAGAATTTGAGCAATAACATGCCTTAAGAAATCTAATTCTTTAATCCACAATAACAATTCTTTATGCTAAATGTAATCCATTTTACTTTGGGCAACAAAATAATTAATTAATGTGATATTTGTTAATAACCATTTCTAAAATCAACTGAGGACATATTTCCAAATAAGCATTTCTCATATTATGAAATAGGTTTATTAATGAATATAATGATACTAAAATTGTGTATAACAAATTAGCAAGATCTATTCCAAAAAGTGATGATGAAAAGTTGTACTTTATCCAATGTGAGTGATAAGGGTAAAAAAACCATATATGCTTTTAGATTAAAATGCAACTTTTTAATTACTTTTATATTTAAAGTACACAAAAAAGGGTTTATATCAAAACACTCAATTAGTATAGATTTAATAACTAGGGATCCTAGTTCATTAATCAAAATGAATGTTACATAGGCCAAACAAAGGAAGTTTTGGTAGTATAACAACACAAGCTAATAAACCTAAAAACTAAAATCCAAAATTAGCAAATCTAGCCATTACATAGAATCATATCAAGTAGTTGTGGTGGTAGTCTCCAAAATTTCTACAATTTCTAAAGAAATGTCATGACCTAGGCATAATTCCTACATTTGGAAAAATTAAACACAGTTTGAAGAACCAATACACCTCCAAAGCATTCTTTAAAATCAAAATAGCATTAATTGGGCAAGAAATAAGGGGAATTCACTCTAAAATAAATCGATTAAACCTTGAAGCATTATCTTCCCACTTAAATCTAGCATCTACCATTGCACCAGATCTATGGTTCTTTATTGATGCCATTTCTGCCATCAAAGTTGAGAAGGAAAAATTAAAATATGAGAGAATGAAATAAAAGAAGCTCAAACGATTTTCTGGTAAAGAGCTTAACATAAATTAATAGGGAATCATTACAATTGAGGAGATACACTACACTATAGAAAAATCCAATGGATATGATACCAACACTACATTAGAATTAAGTCCGATTATGAAATTAGATTCCACTAGTGGACAACTACTAGAAATGAAGGCGATAACAACATGGGAATTAAAATTATTAATCGTTCTGGATTGAATGAAATTACTTCTTACTTTAATTTCAATGCTTCTAACTCTCTTTGGCCGACTTTATTAGTTCTGCCACCGTCAACGTGCTACACTAATGAGAGAAAGGGCTTGACTATCAATATGTCCAATACTCAACCTTTTAATAATAACATAGTTAACATTACAGGCTACACTAACATAAACTCCCCTAATAAATACATGAGAAACAAAATTCTCGATCTTGGTAACATTCACTCTAATAAAAACCATAGAAAGCTTATTAATCTTTTCTCTCATAAATTAACTAAAGAAGAGTAGAACGTTCTAAATAAGGGCTTGAATTTTGCCATTACTCCCAAGAAAATACTTCTTGAAAGCATAAGATGTAGCATTGAGGAAGGCATTAATGAATTGAGGTCTAAGGAAAAATAGGCCATTAGATCGGGCTGCACCTTTATATTGAACAACTTAAGAAAAATCTTGACAAGGAAGAACTTTTAACTATTAGGAGTATTAAAAATAAAGTCAATATTTTGGTGCTTAAGGATGATAAGGGAGGCGAAACTATTAGTATGGATAAGAGGGACTATATTAAAAATATGAATGAACACCTTGATAGTAGTGGAAACTAGAAAAGGTTAGAAAATAATCCAATTTCCAAGATTATTACGGAGGTTAAAAAGATCATCAAGGAATCTAACTTAGAAGAATGGATTAAAAAATAACTTACCCCTAATTGTGAAATTACTCCAAGAATTTATGGTCTCCCTAAACTCCACAAAGATGGGGTTCCCCTAAGACCTATTTTCAACACTATTGGCTTCCCCAGTTATGAACTTTCAAAATATGTCTCTAAGATCCTTAAGCCCCTTATATATAATTTAGATTCCTTTATCACAAATTCCAGTGAATTTATGAATATGATTGAGAATGAAAGAGTTGATAATGAAGATCAACTTATCAACCTTGATGTGGTCTCTCTCTATGATCTAGGTGGCTCTAGAGACACTCAGAAGTCAAATGGGGCTCAGAGTAGATCTAAAATAAAAGTCGTCATATTGAAACAAAAATAGAACCATATCGTAGTGCTTGTTGGCCTGATTCCAATGGTGCAAATGATAATGAAATTTAAGTTCGTATGCTCAAGTTATGGCTAGTCAAAGTTTGGTCAAAGTTGGACAAGTGGCAGGCTTAAGGAGGAAAAAGATGGTAGAAAACTGGCACACGAAATTTGGCCACCAGAATGGGCGAATTTGTCAAATAGTTAATTTGTCTTGTGACTCCTTATTTCAGCAAATTTTAAAAAAGGACAAGTGGTTATTATAAAAACCAAAAAAAATTAAAAAACGGGGCAAGTTGTGTCTGTCGGACCCACCCACCCCAACCGGTTGTATTAAAATGTAATATGTGTGGGGTGGTAGGCGGTCAAACCCTGCCACCCATGTCCAATTGTAATATATATATATATATATATATATATATAGTGTAGGGTGGGTTGCCCATTGGTGAACCCGCTCCCACTCATTTCTATGTGCCACATGTAAAAAAATCCAAGGGTGGTGGGGATCAAACTCCCCCAACCAGTTCCATTACCCTCACAACCAAAAATAACATTTTATGCCGAGTTTAAACTATCATCTCGGAAGCCGCAACAAGCTAGTTAACCACCGACCTAATTACATATGCACCTGTACTAAAAGGGGGGTTGGTGGGGTTGGAACCCCCGAACTACCCGCACCTAACAGATCACCTTACCAATTGGACAACGACTAGTTATTTGTGAAATATGCCTACCATTTTGTATTTAAGCCCTCATCGTTTGCCCATTCGACAAACAAAATGGAGGGCAGAGGCCGAAACTTGGAGGCATAGAACCACGAGACAGGTGGAACTATGAGTAGGTCCAAGGGTTGGAACCTTGAGTGAGGGCATAGATTATTTGAATATTCCCTCAGAGGCCCTGAGGTGAAAGTGTCAGAATTGAAGTTTATAGTCGATTTTGCATGTTTTCACGTCAGGAATTCAATGATGACATCCATTTCTCAAGCTGAGCTCTCCATTTTCAAGCCATCATCTAGATTGGAGGTATAAGGGTAATTTTTGTTAAGTTGTTTGTATCTAATTTCTTTGATGAACTTAATAAAAGAAGGCCTCCCCATTGTTGACCATGGCCCAGATACGTATGCCACATTGGGTGAACCCTAAAATCAAATCTATGTGTCTTTGATCTTATGATAGCTTATGTTTTTCCATTTATTTTCATGTAGTTTATGTTACATGGTTAATACGATACTTTATATGCAATTCTAATTACATTCTTGATGTAAAAGATCTCAATCAAGTTTGGTATCATAGAAGGTCTTCTTGATGCAAGTTGCATGAGTGAATGCTAACCAGACAGAAGCTCCAAAGAGATGAAGGAAAACTTAAGTCTTTTGATTCTAAAGCAGGGCGTGCACCATGAAGACAAAACATGGTAGATGAGGAAGCTCAAATCGAGGAAGAGCAAAATTATCACAAGTATTTCTACATCATGGCAAAGAAAGTTGACAAGCTATTTAGAGAGTATGAGAAGACAATCAAGTCTAAGAAGAAAGAGACAGATGACCATGCATCGATAAATCATGGAGGCAGTAGAGAAGAGTCTCCTCCCTCTCCCTCTTCTAGTGACAATTCTTCTTCTTCTTATTCTTCTTCTCATCACTCTAACAGGCATAAGAGGAATGCATCTAAAAATCCCTTTTTTAAACTAGATGTCAAATTTGATTTACCTATTTTTAGTGGAGATTCTAATGTAGAAAAGTTAGATAAATAGGTAAGACAAGTTGAGGTGTATTGCCGCATATAAAAAATCAAAGAGGATGAAGCCAAGATCTAGCCAACATCCCTTCAACTGAGTGGCACTACTCTCATCTAGTGGGAAGGAAAACTATAGCGAGCTCGTAAGTGTAGTTGTAAACTTCTCTCATCTCGGTCTGAGTTCATTTCTTCTTTATGAGGACAATTTTACCCATTGGTTTATAGACATAAGGCCATGATGAAATGACAACATTTGAAACAAAGAAAAGGTTAATGTGTTCAAAAATTTACCTAGGTGTTTAGAAAACAAGGATTAGCATTAAATGTTCCACTAGACACTTCTGAGATGTTGATGAAATATATTGGCTCTTTGCATAGTTATTTGCATCATTCATTGTTATTATTTGAACCTAAGTCTCTTGATGAAGCTAGTGTGAAGGTTGTACATCTTGAAAGCAAGGAGAATCAAGAACAGGACAACCACCCAAAGAGGGCAGCAATTGCTAAGAGAAGAGGAGAAAAGCCCTCTTGTACTCACTATGAGAAAGAAGGGCATGAAGAGTAGAATTACTGGAAACTGCATCCAGAATTGAAATTTGAGACATAAGAATAATGATATAAAAGAGAAGCAAAAGACAGTTGCAACCGTGTAATAGGAGGAAGAATCTGAATCAGAGGATGATGAGAAGATCACAATTGCAGAATTTGTAGGCAATGGACCTATTGACCTAGGATTAGATTCAGGGGATGAAATGAATATTGCAACTCTTTGGATTGCGATAGATGGACCCGTCAACTTGGGTTCTAATTCAGGTGATGAGACAAATATTTCAACAGATGTTGTACCAAATATGGAAAGGGTACCAAATGCGGCATGGCTCCAAGAACTCAAAGAAATCAACCAAAGAATGTAGGTGGAGAATGTTGAACTAAGGAGAGTCCAACAAGAAGCATAGAAGGAGAAATATAGGTTGCAACATCAGTTACAAGCCAAGGAGGAGGCCTTAGAAAAGTTTAAACATAACAAGCCTGAGGTAAAAAGTGATTCTTCAATTTAATTTATTTTTGTAATGATGATTTGACTTCTTTTGAGAGATATACTATAGGAATTGGATTAAAATTGTTGAATAAAATGGGGTATCAAGGAAAGGGCCTCGACATTAATGGCCAAGGCATTGTGAACCCAATCAAAGTGGTAGAATTGCCTCGTTATGCAGGACTTGGATATGTGAAAAAAGAAGTTGGGGAATGCTCCAAGACAACCCATGACCAACCAATGATAGGTGATGGGAGCACTTCATCAAATTCCAGTGATAGTGAGGGTTCCATGAGCACTTACGAAAGGCACACCAGAAGAAATGATTCCAAGACAATCGAGAAAGTTTGGAGGAAAAATAATCATTGTAGTTACTGTAATGAGGATCGACACCAGAAAGCTGCGTGCTAGGCACTCTAGGCCCACGAAGCACCCATGAAGAAACCAACTGGCGAAGATGTTCAACAAAGGAATCCACTACATTCATGGTGGTCTTCTTTATTGAGTAAGAGATGGTTTTTCTAGATATAGTAGTTTGTCATGGCCACAGTTTGTAAATCACGTGTTGTGAATAATTGTAGAAGTGATGATGTGTTTTCCATCACTTACTAAAGAAGTATTGATGATTTTTACCTTTTGTGACTAGCTAGGGTATTGGTTTCTATTATGTAAAACTTGACCAAAGAGTGTGCTATAAACTCTTAGCAAGCATGGGGTTCTTTGATTCATGTGTGGATGTGTATGTGATTAGAAAGAATGTACCAAATTTGCATGCAATGCAAATGTTGAAAGTGTGGTTTGATGAGGACGCACGTAGTGTGAAAGATGTGTTCATGATTTTGGAGGACCAAAATCTCCTCAGTGGGGAGGAATGTTCCAGGTGGCTCCAGAGATGCTCAAAAGTCAAAGAGGGCTCAAAATAACTCAAAAATAAAAGTCCTCATATTGAAGTAAAACCAAAACCAGATCGTAGTTATCATCGCCGTTACTCGAACAGTGTGAATGAAACTCAAATCTGAGTTCGTATGCTCAAGTTATGGTTCATCAAAATTTTGGTCAAAGTTGTACAAGTGGCAGGTTTAAGGAGAAAACAGAATGGCAGAAACATGGTGCACAGAATCTAGCCACTAGAACTTGTGAATTTGTCAAACAATTATTTTTTCTAGTGACCCCATAATGAACTTGTGAATTTGTTGAACAATTATTTTTTCTACTGACCCCATTTTTTTGGCAAACTTTAAGAAAGGCCAAGTGGTTATTATAAAAAATATATATATTGGACTCGCGCACTCCAACCGGTTGTATTAAAATATAATATGTATAGGGTGACAGGTGGTCAAACATCACCATCCCCTACCAATTGTAATATATATATATATATATATATATATATATAGTGTCAGGTGGGTAATCCACTGGCGGGCCCACCCTCATTCACTACTATGTGCCACATGTCAAAAATTCCAAGGGCAGTGGGGCTTGAACACGCCTGGCTAGTCCGATCGGCCCACCTCCCGAGCACCCTCACAACCAAAAATAACATTTTATGCCGATTTTAAACCACCATCTTGGAAGTTGTATAAAGCTACCTAACCATCAACCTAATTACATATGCATCCCTACTAAAAGGGAGGTCAGTGGGGTTGGAATCCCCAACCTACCTGCACCTAACATTGTGCCTTACCAATTGGCTAATAGTCAGTTATTTGTTAAATCCGTTGACCATTTTGTATTTAATGCCTCATCATTTTCCCATTCGACCAGGGAAGTAGAGGGTGGAGGCCATAACTTAGAGGCATGGAACCATAATCTGGGTGGAACCCTAAGAACGTCTAAGGGTTGGAACCTTGACCGAGGGTATCAAAAATATTCTGTAAATATTCCCTTAGAGCGCTAGAGGTGACACTGTCATAATTGGGTAAGTTTATAGTCGATTTTACATGTTTTCACGCCAATAATTTAGTGGCGACATTTATTTCTCCAACCGAGCTCTCCATTTTTAAGCCATCATCCAGATTGTAGGTATAACAGTCATCTTTGTAAATTTGCTTGTAACTAATTTATTTGATGTCACTTAATAATATAAGGCCTATCCACTATTGAGCAGGGCCTAGAGACATAGCCCACATTGGGTGAACTCCATAATCAAATCAACGTGTCTTTGATCTTGTGATTGCTTATGTTTTTCTGCTTCTTTTCATGTGGTTTAAGTTGCATGGTTAATATGCTTTGTTATATGAAATTATGAATGTATCCTTGAATTTAAAAGATCTAGATCACTCTAAACCATGATTCCTCTTACTGAATCTACCAATGTTATTAAGGAAGTAGTTGATCTTCAAACTTTTAGTCTTGCTAAGGTTTTCTTACACTCTATTTTTCTTAGCTTCCAAGGTGAGTATTATGAACAAACCGCTAGAGTAGAAATGGGTTTCCCTATCTCCCATTGTAGCAAACCTCTTCATGGGGAAATTTGAAAAGAAAGCCCTTGAATCTTACCCATTCAAGCCTGGTTGGTGGAAAGGATACAATGATGACACCAATAGCAAATGGTTTCATGGCAATACTAAACTTAATAAATGTCTCAACCACCTGAATATCAAATCAAAGAACATTAAATTTACCATTGAAACTGAAGTAAACAAAAACATATATTTCCTTGATGTGTTATTCACCAAGAAAGATTATGGAACCTTAGGACACGAAGCCTATATAAAAATGATTCACATCAACATTTACCTCCATGCATATCCTCACCATCACCACTCACAAATTACTGGTGTTCTTAATAGTATAGTCATAAGAGCCCTTAGAATTTTCGACATTGAACACATTGACCAATAAAAGAACCATTTGATTAAGGCCTTCAAAAATATTTTTTACAAAGAAGAAGAAAGCATATGATCCTTTAAAAAGGAAGAGGAAATATTACTCCACCCATGTGAACCTAAACCACTATGCAAAAGAATTTATCTTCCATACATCAAAGGTATGACCGGTCTCACGCACCCCAACCAGTTGTATTAAAATATAATATGTATAGGGTGACAGGTGGTCAAACATCACCATCCCCTACCAATTGTAATATATATATATATATATATATATATATATATATATATAGTGTTAGGTGGGTAATCCACTGGCGGGCCCGCCCTCATTCACTACTATGTGCCACATGTAAGAAATTCCAAGGGCAATGGGGATCGAACCCGCCTGGCTAGTCTGGTCGGCCCACCTCTCAAGTGCCCTCACAACCAAAAATAAAAGTTTATGCCGATTTTAAGCCACCAGCTTGGAAGTAGCATAAAGCTACCTAACCTTCAACCTAATTACATATGCATCCCTACTAAAAGGGAGGTCAGTGGGGTTGGAATCCCCAACCTACATGCACCTAACATCATGCCTTACCAACTGGTTAATAGTCAGTTATTTGTTAAATCCACTGACCATTTTGTATTTAATGCCTCATCATTTTCCCATTCGACCAGGGAAGTAGAGGGTGGAGGCCATAACTTACAGGCGTGGAACCATAATCTGGGTGGGACACTAAGAATGTCCAAGGGTTCGAACCTTGAGTGAGGGTATCAAAAATATTCTGTAAATATTCCCTTAGAGCTCTAGAGGTGACAGTGTCATAATTGGGTAAGTTTATAGTCAATTTTACACGTTTTCGCACCAAGAATTTAGCGGCGACATCTATTTCTCCAACCGAGCTCTCCATTTTTAAGCCATCGTCCAGATTGTAGGTATAATGGTCATTTTTGTAAAGTTGCTTGGAACTAATTTATTTGATGTCACTTAATAATAGAAGGCCTCTCCACTATTGAGCAGGGCCCAAAGACATAGCCCACATTGGGTGAACTCCATAATCAAATCAACGTGTCTTTGATCTTTTGATTACTTATGTTTTTCTGCTTCTTTTCATGTGGTTTAAGTTGCATGGTTAATATGCTTTGTTATATGAAATTATGAATGTATCCTTGAATTTAAAAGATCTAGATCACTCTACACCATGATTCCTCTTACTGAATCTACCAATGTTATTAAGGAAGTAGTTGTTCTTCAAACTTTTAGTCTTGCTAAGGTTTTCTTACACTATTTTTCTTAGCTTCCAAGGTGAGTATTACGAACAAACCACTAGAGTAGAAATGGGTTCCCCCTATCTCCCATTGTAGCAAACCTCTTCATGGGGAAATTTGAAAAGAAAGCCCTTGAATCTTACCCATTCAAGCCTAGTTGGTAGAAAGGATACAGTGATGACACCAATAGCAAGTGGTCTCATGGCAATACTAAACTTAATAAATGTCTCAACCACCTGAATATCAAATCAAAGAACATTAAATTTACCATGGAAACTAAAGTAAATAAAAACATATATTTGCTTGATGTGTTAGTCACCAAGAAAGCTGATGGAACCTTAGACACCAAGCCTACAGAAAAATGACTCACATCGACATTACCTCCATGCAAATCCTCACCATCACCACTCACAAATTACTAGTGTTCTTAATAGTATAGTCATAAGAGCCTTTAGAATTTTCGACATTGAACACATTGACCAATAAAAGAACCATTTGATCAAGTCCTTCAAAAATATTTTCTACAAAGAAGAAGAAAGCATATGATCCTTTAAAAAGGAAGAGGAAAGATTACCCCACCCATGTGAACCCAAACCACTATGTAAAAGAATTTATCTTCCATACATCAAAGGTATGACTGATTAAATTTCAAAAATTCTAAGAAAGAAGAACTTCTCCATTTTTTTCAAAACTATCCATCAAAATATGAGGTCCATCAAGAATCACATTTACCCACATCAACACCAAGAAATCTATAAAATATAATGTTCCTGTGGTAAATGCTACATTGGGGAAACTAGAAGATCATTTAGAATAAGAGTGAAAGAAAATGCAACTAACATTAAACATGAACATGTTTGCTCTTCTTCCCTTGTCAAGCACTCCATCAAAACCAAGCACCATATTAACCTTGAGAATAATGAAATTATTTCTAGGGAAAAGCGTTATAAAAAAGACATTTTAGAGAAGCTCCGAAGATCATTAAAAACCTTAATAATCTAAACAAGGACAATGGCCTTGAAATCAACAACTCTGGGATTCCCCTAAAAAATTATTAAATATTTCCTCAATCCCAGCTTCCCTTACCTCCTACCTCCCTTACCGTTTCCTGGTAAATCCTTCCCCCCTTCTCTCTCTTATTATTTCCCTCCCTCTCCTACATAATTCTGAATTAACACTTCATTAATATTATTAGTAAAACATTAATATTACTTAGTTAAACGAATATTAATAATATATATCAGTAACTAAGAATAAAAACATTAAACTATTTTAATAAAATTCTAATAATAAGGTAAATTAATAATTAATATCCATTATTACCTTAATTATTGTAATTAATATAATACTATCACCATTATAATATTATCATACTTTTATAATATTATATGTATTAATTTCTTCTTTATTAAATAAGAATATGATAAAATAAAAATACTTTAATACATATAATTTTCAAATATCATCATATGATTAATATTAATATATTATTAGTATATCTAGTCAATATATTATTATTTATATATTAACTATATAATATATTAATAATCCCTTTATAAATATTATTAAAATATTACAATATTAAATATTAGGGTTTTTCCATTATTTAAGAAGAAATTTTTTTTATTTCTCCTTGCTTCTCATTCTTATATATATGGTTGTTTTATCAACATTATTTCCTCATGATTTTATGTCATGATTATGGATCTATACATAGAATTTCCTACAAAATGACTGTGGTAAATCCGAACCTCAAAGCTAGAAACTTTTGATACTCTTTGTTTGAGATCCATGTACTTTGATCATCTAGTTTACATCTCTATTTAACCTAATATTAATATTTTGGCCTTATACCTTAAACACATTTTCTTCCCAACTTTTCTCTATATCTAGTTGTTTTCTTGTCAACTTGTGGTCCATCCAATCTAGTTCCTTATTCTCTTTCTCTTATTTCTTTACTTCATCAACATCATATCCTATAAAACCATAAATATACTTTTCATTAACTATGAGTGAAATATCTGATTATATTGAAAATTCCACTTTAGAGATATTATCTTCAAATCTCCTTTTAATTATACATGAACTAACTTTCCTCCACATTCAACTTATTGTATGTCACCTCATGGTAATTCTCCATACTTAGATTTACCATAAATAAATCACACACTTGGAATGTCTTATGTGCGTTCTCTAGCATACAAACCTTTTATATTACACATTAATTTTGTTTAATTTCTCTTGAACTTGTGCATATATTTCCATCATCTTTTCAATGAAAGTATTTACAACATCATTATGTCACATCTTAACAAGAAACTCAACCAAATAGTTCACTCCTGTTAAGGTTCTCCCATGGACAATTTTGAAATGAAATATTCTTCTTGACATGCTCATTACAATATTAAAGGAAAACTTAGCATGTACCAAGAAACCATCCCGCTACTTTCGTATGTTACCTACCAAGCATCTTAGAATATTTCCCTAAGATTTTTTTAGCCTCCTTTACCTATCTAGTATTGGTGAATGATATAACATCTTATATCAATACCATTAATGGCCTATGTTATTGTGATCTAGAATCCTAATCTCATACAAATATCAATATGGTACCCTTAGAGGGTAGGTATACATAATAAGGTATACAAGCTTATCTTTAAATAAATTTTTAAACTTCCTTTAACCTAAATTCTTTAAACTTCCTTTCCTAAACTATGCTAATAATATTTTTCTTCTAACGAACTTTAAGTCTTATCTCTCCCAATTTTCCTTCTAACCCTCCTTTATGCAACCCTTTTGTTCAAATTCTTGGGAAACAAAGATTAAAAATAAAATTGTCTTACCTTTAAACACATGTCCTTGCCCTGGAAAAAATCAACTCAAAATTTTTGTCTTATTCAAACATGTTTATATAAAACTCCTCTATTTTTGGGAGATTTGTATCCTATATGTATAATTCTTTTACCTACTCAATATGAGGTAGAACATTCCTCATTGTGTGAAGCATCATTGTCCTTCTATTCAAAGCATCAATTGACTTCTTCTCTCTCCCCAATTTGTGTTTTAACACAAATATCTAACTTTGTAGGAACAATGTAAATTGCAGGTGTTCCACATTCAACTTTGCTTGAATATATATAACACACATTGTCTAGGAAACATGTAATGTCTCCAATACTTTAATTCTTGTGTCACTACATAAAATTCCAAATCATACATAGAGTGTCGTTTTTTTATCTCTCTCAAATTTTCATTATAAAATGTAATTTTTCCTCCCTCTTGTTTCAATAGTATTTCTATAATAGGTACATGCCACTTACATCATACTTATAATACTTTCTCTAAAGTTTTCCAAACTACTTGGGGCATTTATGGTCATTTCCTTTAATATATCAAATGATTCATGTGCTCAGGTGCTCAAATGAAAGCATGTTCCTTCATGCACTCTATGTAGATTCCATGGAATCCTCTAATTAATTTCATGTAGAAATTATGAATGCCATGGAAAATATATGCCTAATGTATGTTGTGCAATTCTTATGAAAGTATATAGTTCACATTTTTTGGGTCCATCTCCATTGATTTTCATGAAATACAATTCCCAAATATACTAGCACTTGGTTGAAGACTTGCATTTCTTCAAGTTTATTTCCAACTTCTCTCTTTCCAAAGATTATATCACTAATTGACATGTTGAAATTGGTTACCTTTACTACCACTATATCACTAATATCCAAATACACAACAATCAATTTATCTAAGTATGGGTGCAGCACTTCAATCATAAACCACATAAAGGTACCTAATACATTATCTAGACAAAAAGTCATAACTAACCATTCATAAAACCATGCTTCATCCTAAATGTAGTCTTTCACTCATTTCCTTCTCTAAAAATAATCTAATGGTAAACACTCATAGATAAATATTAGTGAAATAAATTATGCCACAATCAAGTTTTCCAACATGCCTTTCATTCCTTGGTAAAGGAAGCTTGTGCTTCATTAGAATATTGTTCAATGTTCTTGAGACAATGTACATCCTGCTTTTTACATCTTAGTCTGGAATCAATAATGTTGGTATAAGACATACAATTTTATACCTTTCTTTATCAATTACATTGACCACAAATCATCAATCCATTGGTTAAATTACATGTTTTCCAATAAATTGACAACTCCACGTAAGTTTAGTTTGGAAACATATCTCTTGGTATAAAATTTGTTTCATACATTATTTTACTTCTTGGAGGAAGTTGATGTAAAAAATATTTTCTCATGATGTTTTGGGACAACATGGAATAATCATGTTCATATCAAACCACAAAGGCATTTTGTATTAATATTCAAATGAGAAAAAGTCAAATATCATACATAAGACATAATTCAATATAATAACATGATAAGCACATTCAAGAGGGTTACCCATTCTAATTTTTCACAATTTATTAGAATGAATTGTTCTAGACTATTGTAGTCCCACAAATCCTCTCAACTCTTTTAGTTAAGCTTTCTCCCTTCATATATTTTTTCCTTCTCATGCCCTTTCTCAATGCATAGTCTATGATGTTGGATTATTCTCCTTACCACTATCTTCTTCAAATTCTAGAAATATTATTATTCTTTTATGGATTTCATCCTCGAGGATCCAAACACTCCAATGGAACTTCATAGGCATTGTTGAGCATCACTTTCTCTTACATTGTGTTCCTCCCATCTTCCTCTTAATGCCAACTTATTTTCTTTCACAACGACTTCTGTCTATACATGAGCTAACTCATTCTCATTGATGAAATGGTAACTTATTTACATCACCCTCAACCTTTGTGTAACACCCTATAGGGTGATACTAATAAAAAATTTCCCAATCTAATATCTTAATAATGTAATCTATTGTAATTTCTTTATCTCACTAGTAATTTTTTTTTTATATACTTTCGATACTCCTTGGGATGTAACTTATCTAAAGTAGAATCAACTCTCTTTTTTGGTTACCAAATGTAAAATTTACAACTATTTGCTAACATTTGAGTGTTAAACTTCCAACCTTTAAACTAGCATCCCATTTGACAATTAGCTAAGTAGATTCAACATCATATTACATCATATTTAGAGAAAAAAACACATTTATTAATAATAAGGAAAATTCCTCAATCTCTATTTGAATTTACTCAAGTGTAGTGTAATATAGTACCCTTGAAAGAATTCCCAAAACATATTTAACCTACTAGCCAAGTATGAGCTTAACTAGTTTCGTAGTCCTTTGAGTCAGAAGCTCCAAGAACAATAATACTAGTCTAGGATACAATATACTAATCCATGAATAACCAACGAAATAGCCTAGTTCTCTTCATTATCAAGAATTATTTCTCCTACCAATTAGCCAACCCCGACTCTTGCTTTTCTTCCCCCTTTTATTACCGTCTCCATCGTTTTTTTGAAGTTCCCTCCATCCCAAAACAGAACCCTCCTTGGGAAAGGTGTGGTTATCCCCTTTGTATTCAAGAGTTAGGTGGCAACTAAGAATGATACTCATTCACTACTTCACACAAACCAACCAAAGTTATTGAATTCCTATCTTACTATGAGATATTTTTATTCATAGCATATAATTCCAAATGTCACCAAATTATATATTAGTTAATTAATAACCTATTTTAAAAATTAATGTGTTTATGAAACTATAAAAGTGTATATTTACTAGGTATGTAGGCATAGCTAATTCACTCATATCCCATGCATGGACTATAAGAACAAGTGACATTCCTAATGCATTTTTCTTACATGTAGACAACTAATTATGCATAACAATAAAATAATTGTCAAAAATCCTCATTAATGAAAACATAATAATTCAATTCCCATCCACTATTGCACTTAAATTATCATAATTAAATTCAACAAGTGCTCTAAACATTATATGAAATATGTAAGAAATAAAAGAATGACATATTCAAACCCAAGTAGGATGCTCATTTGGATCGGAATCATTCCTCCTCCTAAACACCTACTTTCATTTTCCATCCCTTCCTCTATTACAATATGTTAAAGCATCAATTATATCGACCTAACTCCAAATATAACTTAAAGGTGAAGAATTGACTATGTTGACATAACTTCCCTACTAAGCAATCCTTAGTCACCAACACATGTCTAGTTGAGCATGGTTAACATGATCTCCTATGCCTCTAGGATTTGAAGAATATGTAGTGGAAACACCTACGCCCCTCCTAATTAAATACAGGATAACATCCTAACATTCATTCCAATGTGCAATTGTTGTTGTTCTTAGAGATACATCATTCAATAAGAAATCTAGGTAACTATGATTCCTACAAAAAACTACACTTACCAACATATCATAGTAAATGTTTGGAATCAATAACCACATTGTTAATGCCTAATAACATAAAACTACCATTTTTATGTCTATGAAACTAATGTTACCTAAGTTCTGGAGTGTTATAGCTATTCCATAGCCCATTAACCTATAGGTTATCTTACCACAAACAAATATCTATCGATAATCATATAAGAATTCATGCTATAAACAATGTTACATATTTGCATTTAAGTAAAGAAAACCATGTGTGTTTCATCAATTATCCATTCATAATATATGTCAAATTAGTATCCATGTACCAAAACTTCACCTTTAATTTCCTACTTTAAGGAAGTCACATAATCATCAACACTAAGAAAAACAAATAGAAAAGCTCATATATTATCCTCACATAGATAGTTCCACATGTCCTCATACCAATTGTTTCTATTATTCTACCCGAGTCTAATATATATTATGAAAATAAAGTACATGTTAATCCATAACATAATTTACCTATTAAAAGTGAAAGAATGGGACATTAAATTTTATTCTTGAAAACCACTTCAATTTTTCACTTAGGATGTCCAAATTCTTTCTTTTAACCTCATTGCAATATCCACATTTCTTTGACTCCTCATATTCAATTCTTAATCTTTCGCTACATGCTAGTATATTTTTATGACATGCTCTTAATCTACAAATGTTGTTACATCTAGACACATCTAAACACAAACTTCCAAGTTACACCTCCAAACATACTTCACATCCTATGCAAAATTCTCAATCAAATTCCCCTTGTTTAATAATGTTTACAACTTTGTATGCATATTCATTCTCCTTGTTGCACCACTATTTTACCCTTTTTCAAGTTGTGCTACTCTAGGTTTGAGATAAAGGCAATTTGAACATCTAGTTTTCCTATTTATTTAACTTAATAATATTTATATTTCAGCCTTGTGTCACAAACACTTCTTTCTTGGAAAAATTTCTCTATATCTAGTTGTTCTCTTCTCAAGATTTGGTCCATCAAACCCATTTCTACATTCTCTTTATATTCTTATTCTACTTCATCAACATCTTATTCTACAAAATCATAGATATTATAGACATAAAATATGTGTAAAATATCCAACTCTACTAACAATTCTAGTTCATAAATACTACCACCAAATCTCTTTCTAATTATACAATATCCAATTTTCTTCACATTCAACTTGCTATACTTTCTCTGTGGATAATGTTGCTTACTCAAATTTAGCATCACCAAATCACCCTCTTGGAATCTATTGTATTTGTGTCTTAAGTATGTTCCCTTTTGTATTACATGGTAATTTCTCTCGAATTTCCTTGAACTGTGCATGTATTCCTATCATCTTATCAAAAAAAGTATTTTCATAATCACTTTGTTTCATATTAATAGAGAAATCAACCAAATATTTCACTCCTTTTAGCTTTCTTCCCTGGATAATTTTCAATGGAAGCAATATTGTTGACCTATGTATTATACTATTGCAAAAAAACACAATAGATACTAAGAAACTATATCCCACTACTTTTGTATGTTACCTTTCGACATCTTAGAGTATTTCCTAACATTTCATGAACTAAATTTGTCTTTCCAATATCTATCAAAAAGTTATATTTTAAACTCTACAATAAACTTGTGCCTAATATCTTCCATAATGTTCGCCAATTATGACCAAGAAATATGATATCTTTGTCGAAGGTAATGGTCTTCAATAATCCATGTATCCTTATAGTTACACACGCTTGTACACACACAAGCACACACTTATACTTATAGCATTAATGATTTTCTTATAGGAAAAAGGTGTGCAATAATGTAATGCTTATCCACTACAACAAACACTAACTCATATCATTTGTACAAGCTAGTTAATCCTAGTTTAACAAACCATCATATAGAAATATCATTTCATGGTACCCTTAGGCTAGGTATGATAGTATATTCTTCCTCCCATCATGTACTATACAATGAACAAATTTCCACAGTCTTCACAATAGTAAGTGGCATGCATCTATAATGGTTACTTCACACAAATGTCATCTTTTATGAACTAATGTGTGAATCTATTTTACATGATTTGTCATAATCACCTCATATCCTTTTTGAAATTGATATGACTTGTAGGGATGGGGATGTTATTTGTTACAAAAATTCCATTTTATTAACCATCTGTATTCCCACCATATTATGAATAATATATTAATCAATTACAACTTTGCAACAATTACTATTATGATTTCATTGGGTTCTAAATATATTTTTCGTCAAATATTTTTTCTTCTTTTGCATCTACTCTCATGCTTGCATCATTTTACATTGTACAACACCAAAGTTCTCACTTTTTTGTTGTTGTTACAAATGCATTGTATCCATGTGTCTCTCCTTAAGCTAATTATTTTTTTGTCCTTATTACTCCTTTACCGTCCCTTTATGATCCCTCAAATGATATGTCCTTCATCTTCGCCTACTTAGTGATAAATATTTCTTTGATAACCACCGATATTTCAACCCACTTTGAGTTTTACCTCTATTTCTTCAATATGCTACCTTCCTCTAATTTATCCTTTTCTATTTAGATAAATTCTCTATGTAAAAAATAAAAATCTTTTCATTGTCTCAACTACCTCTTCCTCTATAAACATTCATTTATCTCCACATTCATTTAATTTTTATCTAAAAGTTTAGGCCGCTACACTAATTTCCCCAAATGAACTGCCAATATGAAGCAATTCCTAACAAAAATATTTGATGATTCATGTCCTTCCACAAGTGTTATTACTCAATTGAAACATCATGCATATTCCTAAGTTTGGGTAGTAATAATGCATGTTCTTCTCTAATCCTTTGTATGCAACATATTTTATAGTTCACAGTATTAAATCCATTCTCACAATTGGAATCTACTAATAATAATATTTTGAATATCCTTTGTATCATTCATAAGATTTCATTAAGGGTACTGGCCGACAAGAAGAGTAGTAGATGCGGATTTCATTGAAGAATTTGGTGCATGTTACGAATTTGGTTAATCATAACTACATCTATGAAATCTATAACAACTCTTCAAACAAAAATTTATATTTTAGTTTCCAAACAAAAATAAGTTTCCTTCCATATTTCATCAAATAAATCACGATCTAATTGATAACATCATATCATTAGGCTATCCATCCTTTAGACCCTCTAGGTCACGGAAATAGGTTCCAACATTGTTTTATGCTTTACTTTAAATTGGCCATTTCAGGTGAGACACATTAGCTAACTAGTACTGCCTCATTAAGGACGGAAAATTTTTCTCTATCAATGCACTCAAGTGAAATTTGAAAATTTCATTGGTAAGTGCCAACCAAGCTAAGAAATTGATAAGTTCTAGGTGGGTTTCATTAATTAGGTGATTTTATTGAATGATATACTAGCTAATTTCTACCATAATATTTTTATTTTAAATTCATAAAAATATAAAGTATGATAAATGAATATTATAACTCAATATTAGTGATAATAATTTATCCTTGATATTAATGTTATATATTTATATATAAGAATGAGTGATTCCAATATTAAGAGGGTTATAGTCTAATTTTGAATATATAAACCATATTTGTATACAAAAGGGAACTTGATAGATATTTCACATATATCAAAAACTTATAGTATAGTTTAAGATCAATTCTAGACCTTCAAAAACTGCCCAAACCTTATTTTTTAAAATATAAAATATTTAACAACCTCCAAATCCAAATACCTTCTGGTAATTTAATACACTCCTCGATAGGACCAAACCACTAATAAAATAGCCTTCGAAGACTTCGAATCAAAGGAGACAAATGATGGGTGTTGACCATCGTTTTATGGTTCTTTGTTTCCTTACATTCAAGTCATTGTATCCAGCAACATTACTGTTATTGACTTTTGAAGAGCACGACATTCAAAATTATGCATTATTTTGCAGAGAAGAGGCGCAAGAAGTCAAACCAACCAATAATATTCAATAACACTTGTGTTTTCAATTCAGTGATAGGAATAAACCTGAGTATCTTATTCAGTGATACATTCAACATTCTAACACAAAGATAAGATGATAGTTATCTAGTGTTAAATATCAAAAGATCAAGAATCACAGAATATCAGGCACAAGCTTAGAATAAGAGGGAAATGGATAGTGAGCAGTTAACAACAAAAGAAGCTTGTATTAGCTAAAAATGAAGACGAGACACTACAAGTGACAAAATATCTACAGTCTCCAGAATTTGAACCTTACATCAAATGCCAACCTTGATTGCATCTTGCTTCTGGATATTTATAAGTTTACAATACTATGGCACTTAGCCATTTAGGTATGGAGGGGTGATAATTGACCACCAACCACATTTAACTGCCTGATGGAGTCTCTGAACGTGTTTTCTTGCTTCAGTGGGTGAATCCAATCTGTTCAGGTGCAGTGCTGTCTTCTTAGGTAGTTGGAGTGCTCGTACCAGTGGAGTTCATGACTGATAAATTCAGTTATAGAGTCGTGCTATGTCCTTTTCTCCCTTGGCCATGCTTTCTATTAAATATGGTTGTTGGGGGTCTGACTATTACTGATGATGGCGGAGCTGTCAATATCCTTCTTTGGGCAAAGGAATGGTCAAAGGAAGTGGGATGCATGGGCACACAGGCAATTGGGATGAGGGAGAAGGATGACTGTTGGATCGAGGAAATAGATGGAGGAGATGGCTCGGTGGAGGCTATCGACCGACTTGGGAGCGGGGTGAGTTAGGGCCATTAGATCTCCATCGGATAGATCAGATGGTCATCGGGCTACAGAGCTGCATGGATGTTTAACGGGTGGGGCAGATTGGTTGGGCGGTAATCGTTTCCATTGCACCTCTTTCGAGCATGAAGTGGTAAAAGCCTAGGGTCGATTCCATTCAGCAATCGACACGTAGCGACAGATGAGAGAGAAAAATTGCTCTCATTGCATGCTATCGCTCGATCAACTTGTTGGCACGATAAAAGCAAAGATCATCAGATCTTGGGGGATATGATCTGATGGTGGGGAGTGGCAGAGTGGGTTACTTTTATCAGGTGTGACGGGGGCCGTTGGATCGGCGGGGTGATCAATGGTGGGGATGCAGCGCGACGATTTATGAATGCGTGAAGACATATGGTAGGGTTTTATGGTAGGTTTGGGGTTTCTCGCTCGTGGCTAAAGTCAAAGGGGGTTACTTTGTCGGGTTTAGGAGGCAAATAGGGAAACAGAGATGGGGGAGAGTAAGCGGAGTAGAAGGAAAGAAGGGAAGAGTGACCAATGTGAAACCCCTTCTTTTGGGAGTAACAATCAAACCATGATCCTTTCTGACACTAGGAAGTTAGCGTTGCATAGTAGAGCTAACACTAGCTCCTTCTGGGGATTAAATCCTCCCTGTAAGGTTTCAAGAACCGTAGACCACTGCCTTTCATTCAAAAATAAGATCAGCAATATTTCCTAGTGTTCCATTGGGCATGGAGTCTAATTAAGCCTACACTAAAACTTGTAAAAAGAACATATTTACAATGCGGCCTAAAGGCCTTAAATAACATAAATCCTCAAAAACCGCCCATTAACTGGGCCATCAAAAACTGTTTCTCTTTCCATACCTTTTAGCATGAAAGTGTTTTTCCCCTAGATCTAAGCAATTACAAAAGGTCCAGTCTACAAAGCATCAAACTTCCCATGATTGCCTTTCTTTTCCTTCAGTGCATCCCATTTAAGAACCAAGTCTCCCACTTGAAAATTGTCCATTTTTGCATGTCTGTCGAAAGCTTCCTTAATTCTCTTTTGACATGCTTCAGACTTTTCAATTAGTTGATCTCTGATTTGATGTACTTCAACCAAGTCACTAATCCTTTTTGCCATATCACTTTCCTCATTCTGCTCTTCCTACAAAAACTTGGCCACAGGGATGGTCAGCTAGATTGGGAATACAACTTCAATGCCATATACCAGCTTGAACGAAGAATTCTCTGTGGATTTCTTGGTGGTCACCTTGTCAACCAACAATGCAAACTTTAGTTTGGAATCCCAGTTCCTTTTGTTGTCTTCCAACAAATTTTTGATTATCCTTATGAGGCTCTTGTTGGATGATTCTGCTAGACCATTACCTTGAGGGTAATATGAGGTGGAATGCACTAGCTTAATGCCCATTGAGTCACACATGTCCACCAACTCTTTTGCCCTGAAGGCTGCTGCATTGTTTGTAACCAATTTGTGTGGACAACCAAAGCTAGTGAAAAAATTCTCATTCAGAAACTTCATGACCACATGGTGATCAAATTTCCTAGTAGGGATGGCCTCAATCCCTTTAGTGAAGTAGTCAGTGGCTACTAAGATCCATCTGTGCTGGCCATTGGAATATGGGTTAATTTCCCCTATGAAATCCAAACACCCACTATTGGAAAGGGCCACTGGCATGTATTGGCTTCAAGGGTAAGGACTTCAATTGTTGTTTTCCTTCAAATCTCTAGCATTTGTCATAGGATTTTACAAATGAAAATACATCAGAAAACAAAGTGGGACAATAATACCCAACTCTGAGGATCTTTTGGGCTGTGGTTTTCCAATAGCGATGTCCTCCACAGATGTTGAAATGAAACTGATGCTTGACCTCCATGGATTGTTCTTTGTCCAGACATCTTAAAAGGATTCCAGATGGATCCCTCCAATATAGCAAGTTATCATGAATACAAAACTTAGCTGTTCTAAGCTTGATAGTCCTGGCTTGGCTTGAACTAAGGCCTAGAGGAACTTCTAGCTTCAGCAAAAATTGAGCTATTGTAGAATACCATTCATAAGAAGCTAGAATTTTAGCCAACGACTGGTCATGTCTTACTGTTGCTTCTTCTATCTGTCTGTCATCTAAATTTGTACTTATCCAATTCATGTCCAATATCCTACAATTTTCTTTAGCCATCAGCTTGTCAAGGCCCTGACCTCTGACAAGCTTGGTGGGCTTTAATTCTATGTTGAATTCAATGATCTTTGCAATCCATTTAGCCCTTCTTCCATCAACATCTAGCTGTGTTAGGACATCTTTTACTGAAGCAGAGGGCACATATGCAACTGCCCTGGAGTGCAGAATGTATATTCGGAAAGCTTTTAAAGATCTGATAGGAGCATAAGCCTATTTTTCGATGATATCATACCTTAGTTCAGCATCCCTTAAGGTTTTGCTGAAAATGCCACTAGATGCTCTAAACCTTCATCATCTTTCTACAATAAAATTGCTGCAAGGGGGTCACCGGAAGCAAAGGAGAAGATATGGAACTCCTTGTTGTAGTCTGGGCTGATCAGAGTGGGGGCTTCCATAATAGCTCTTTTGATGGCTTCAAAAGATCTTCTTGTTGCATGAGTCCATTTGATATCTGATCCATTTTTTAGCATAGAGGTGATGTGTTTTACCAATTCTGAAAAATTAGGAATAAACCTCCTTACAAAATTTATTTTGCCCAGAAAATATTGGATGTCCATTTTGGATCTTGGAACAAACAAGTCCTGTATTTCTTTCACTCTCTTTGGGTCAATCATGACACCTGCAACAAAAACAATGTGTCTAGAAGCTTGCCCTCTTCTTGATGTGATAATCACCCTATGAGTGACCTTAGTTAAAAATTTATTAAATGAAGGTATTAAAAACTCATATTTGGCGTGTATGTCTATGTTATTTAAGCAACGGATCGATCAGATTGCAAATACATAGACACTTGAAACGGAAAAAAAACAGAGAAACACAGTAAGCAAGTACAGGAACACAAGAATTTAATAAGGAGTTCACTCTATCCTCTAGGGCTACATCTCCAGTCCAACTTTCAGTGGTGGCCTTCTTTTATTGTGTCTTGAAGCAGAGAATTACAATGAAGGAGCTCAATGTGAGTCTCTTGAAATGCAATTTTCTTGGCAGGGTGGTTCTTGGATGCCCCAAGTCACTAGAGTACACAGACTCTTTTCCTTACCAGCTCTGTGACCTTATGGTCTATAATGGAGATAGCCCAAAGTGGTGCTCAGTCCTAACAAATCCCCTCTGAGATGGCTTGAATCCCTCAAGCTCTCTGGTGCTCGATGCTGCCTTTGGTCATCTCAGCCCTCTGTCTTCCATTCTATTGTTGCTTCATTGTCTTTCATCTCTATGTTCTTCCTTTCTGTGTTCTGTCCTCCTCTCAGGATTCTGGTGTCCTCCTATTTTTTTTCTATGCATGGCTTTAAGGCCATTCGTACCCATGGCTATTCGATTCCTCTTCCACTTCCCATCAGATCACCTGCTACAGCTTCGACTAGAGTTCCCTATTTGGCGTCATCATCAGGCTCACAGGGAGTGGCCACATGTCCTCTTGTAGCTGCGCCAATTCACTTCGACAGTTCGGTTTTTTTGCTACATCGTGGAATGAGTCTTCTACCATCTTGGCAGTCAAATCAGACGACAAATCTTTACAAATCGTGGCTTAATCCCTCGTCAATTCCATCTTCTCCATTGGGCGTGATCTCAACCGTTAGATCTAGAGCCCCCCCCATATCCAACGTTGTTCGCTCGTCCCGCGCGGTTGACTTGCTCGTCCATTAACGCACAATCAGTGGTGGTTTTCTCTCTCCTCTACTTGCCACGTGTTGACCTCTGAGTGGGATCGCTCCATTTTCACCAATTCCACTTACCGTTTGAGGGTGCCCCCGATCAATACCACCAGTTTTCAGAGCGCGGGTCCCGCCTTGTCCTTTAGCCTTTTGTCCATGGTTTTCCCAGCTCCCACACGACCGAGTGCTCGGGGCTTCTCCATTTTGAGGTTTTTCACCCAAATCGTGCATCAAAAATTGCCTCTATTTCCCGATCCGGGCCTCCCAGGGGCTAAATTTTCCTCTTACGCAGTCTCCATGGGCCTCGGTTAGCGTGCTTTGACCAAGGTCCTGTCGTTCCACGCTGGCTGCCATTGCCACTGGTTTAGAGGTGTTCTTGATTATTGTTTTAAATTTTTTGAAGTCTATCCCGACTTGGTACAACCATGGCTCTGTTTAAACATTCTTTATCGATCCAATTCAGATCATGGCCTTTCCACTGAAAAGCTTTTGGACCACCAAAAGTTGGTTTTCTCTCAAGCATCGACTAAGTGAGGGTACTGTTGTCTCACTTGCCCAATCTCAATCCACTTTGCACTGCTTGGCTTCGAACCTTTGAGTCCAACCTTGAGGTACTCAACATCTACTCTACGCGTTGTCCTTACCTTCCTGTCCAAGACTGTGTCTTCCTACAATTCATTCAAATATTAAGGTAGCAGGTCATCAATAGAAGGTAATGGGCTCTGCTCTTCAGGATCCTCAATCATTGAAGGTTCAAACAATCTCAAGCAATCTGCATTTACGACTAAATAGATGTGCATGTAAGCTAGTAGATCAAGGCGAAAATCATTTTCGCCAATCTTCTCAAGTATCCTAAAAGGTCCATACCTGATAGGCTTTAGCTTTTTACCTTCACCTTGCATTCTGTCCTTGCTGATATACAGCGAGAACTAGTCTCCAACTTGAAAAATATGCTCCATCTGATGCTTGTCATGCCTTGCCTTGTATTTGGCTTGGCTCTTTTTGAGCTGTTCCTATACTGCCTGGTGGATCTCCTGGATTTGTTCAATGAACCTAGTTGCCTTGTCCACATCACTGTGTCCATCAACCATGGTATCTTTACCAAAGACAAAATCCAAATGAGACCTTGGTATGAAACCAAAACAGGTCTCAAAAGGAGATCTATGTGTAGAAGAGTGTTTTTCTCTATTGTAAGCATGCTTCACATAACACAAATGTTCATCCCAAAGCTTAGGATGTTCGCTGCAATATCCTCTGAGTAACTGGATCACTGTCCTGTTAACTACTTATGTCTGGCCATTGGTTTGTGGATGAAAAGTTGTGCTTTTCTTCAGTTGGGTGTCCATCAGCGCCCACAGACTTGACCAAAACTTCCCCACAAATCAAGTGTCTCGATCAGATACAATAAAAGTGGGTAATCCAAAACCAACCCATACATGTTCAAAGAATAGTTTTGCAGTTTGTTCAACTGTAATATGTTTATTACAAGGTATCAAAATACACATTTTGCTAAACCTATCCACAACCACATATAGATAATCATGACCTTTTCTAGACTTAGGCAGTCCCCCAACAAAATCCATGGAAACACTTTCCCAAGGGTGAGAAGGAACTGGTAATGGAGTGTACAAGTCTATTTTTCTATTGTTGGGCTTGCTTTTAGCACACATAGTACACCCTCTTACATATATAGAAACTGTCTCATTCATTCTTGGCCAAAAAAAAATATTTGCAGCTGTGAAACTGTTTTACTTACCCCAAAGTGACCTGATATCAGAGAAGTGTGTGCCTCTCTAATTATCTTTACTCTCTCAGTTTGTGGAATGCAGAGTTTCCCACAATGATCTAAGAGTTGGTCCTTCACATGATAGCACAATTCTTCTACTCTCTTGCCTCGATTCAAAGTTGCATAAACATCTTTAAATTCTATATCTTGAGAATATTGTTCAATGTAGCTTTCATGTAGTACAGAATTATGCTTAAGTATAGTATATGCATTTATAATGGGTCTAGATAGCATGTCTGCAACTTTGTTATGTATTCCCTTTTTATATCTAATGACTAAACGAAACTGTTGTAGAAAACCCATCCATCTGTAGTGTCTTGATTGTTGCAACTTAGTCTTAGAGTGTAGATATTGGAGTGGTTGATGATCAGTATGTATTACTGTCTCTTTTCCCATTAAGTGTTTCCACTTTTTCACACTCTAAACTAATGCATACAATTCTTTATCATATGTAGGATAGTTAACTATTGTAGGATTAAAAGTCTTAGAATGGTAACATATGGCTTTACCGTGATGTGTCAACACTGCTCCCATGGCATAGTCACTGGCATCTGTTTGGATCTCAAATGATCTTTGTAGATCAGGCAGTGCTAATACAGGTGTTGTACTAATCTTTTCCTTTAAGGTGTGCCTCCACACTGAAACACCTTGTTCAATACTGTCAAAGCATGTAAGGGAGCTGCAATTGAGGAAAAGCTAGAAATGAACTTCCTCCAATATTGCGCTACTCCTAAGAAGCTTCTTACTTCTGTAGCAGACTTGGGTTTAGGCCAGTTTACAATGACTGCCACTCTAGAGGGATCTATTTTCAACTCACCACCCCCTACTATATGACCCAAATAATTTAGAGATGTTTTTCCAAATTCACATTTTGAGAGTTTAACATGAAGTTTTTCTCTTTTCAGAACATCTAATTTCTACTTAACATGCTTTAAGTGTTCTTCCCATGTTTTACTAAAAATCAGAATGCCATCCAGATACACAATAACAAAATCATCAAGAAAAGGCCTGAGTACACCATTCATTAATCTCATGAAAGTAGCAGGTGAATGGGTCAAACCAAAAGGCATAACCAACCACTCATACAATCCCTACTTTGTTTTGAAAGCAGTCTTCCATGCATCTTGGTCTGCAACTCTGACCTGATGGTATCCACTGTGCAAATCTAGCTTGGTGAAATAAACATCTTCCTTTAATTGATCTAAAAGATCATCTATGCAAGGAAGGGTATAATGATTTTTGATTGTTATCTTATTCAGTGCTCAGTAGTCAATGCAAATTCTCCACGAGCCATCTTTATTTCTCACCAAAACGATTGGTGACCCACATGGTGATGTGCTAGGCCTGATGAACCCCTTCTCGAGAAACTCTTGCACCTGCTTCTTGATTTCAGCATTCTTTAAAGTAGACAACCTGTACATTCTAATGTTAGGCAATGGAAAGTCTTGCTGCAAAATAATATCATGTAATACTTCCTTTTTGGGTGGCAAGCCTTTAGTTTCCTGAAACAAGACATCATACTCTGAAACAATCTTTTCTATATCAGCTTGCTGCTTAGCATTACAACCCTCAAATACATTGGTTTTATCAGGTTTATTTTCCTTTACAACCATTAGTAAGAATTGTTTGCATGAATTTATCATTCTTTTCATCTGCCCAAAATTTATGAGAGTATAATTATTCTTGAGTTTGTGAGCTCTTACAAAGTATTTGATTCCATCTTTAACAAGTGGATACTTGTTTTCATTTCTATAGAAAATAGTTTTTCTATCATACAAGTAAGTACTTCCTAAAACAATTCCACATATATCCCAAGGAATTATGTCTAACTCAACCTCATCTGCAAATGCTGACCCAAAAGAAAACTTGAGTTTGCACTGTCTAGTCACTTTTAGTTGTGCTTTATCATTCAACCATCCTAATGGGTATGGTTTCTTGTGAGGTGTAGTTACTAATCCCAATTTCTTTATAATTTCTTCAGAAATCAAATTTACTTTTGAGCCACTATCAAACAAAGTATCAATCTTTTGATTTTTGAAAATAACTCGAATATGGAAAAGCTCATGTCTTTTTCTCTCATGTTCTTCATCAATAATAGTTTGAGCATAATTACTAGTAGATGCTTCAGAATTCTTACCTTTTATATCTGTGGCTGCCATAAATTGTTTCATCTCCCAAGTCTGACCCCAAATCTTTCTGAATAGCTGCAATAGTCTTCTTCTTCTTGCCCTCGGACTTCTTACGTCTCAACTCTGGATCCAGAATCCAACGGTACTCATCATCATGCCCCTCCTTTTTACATTGAGTGCATGGAGCTTTACTTTTCTGTGCAGTGTTAGCCTTCCGTGCTTTCCACTTCTACTTTCTCTTCTCCTTGCTCTTGCTTGCAGTGGGTTGGGATGGTCCCCCAACTTCTGGATTTCCATTCTTTCCTCTATCTTCTAGATGAGTAGCTTGTACAAATACCTCATCTATACTAGTGGGATTAAACATGAGGATGGTACGCCTCATGTAGCTGTGTAGACCACCAATGTACTTCAAAAGAGTCTCTGATGAGTCTAATGAGATCCCTAGAATCAATGCTCCCTTTCTAAATTTTGGAGTGTACCCTTGCACACTTTTCCCTTTCAACTACTGAAGGGTTTTCCAACTCGTCATGGCTTGTTGCATGTAGGCCAACGGATAGAACTACTTCTTGATTTCAGAAACAAAGTCACTCCAGATAGAGATAGTCTTCCCGTGTCTTTTCATGTCAGCTTGGGTCCTGCCTTCCCACCATACCAAGGCAGTGCCTTCTAGGCGTAGGCTTGCCAGCTAAATTTTTCTCATGTCTAAGTCGATGTTTTGCAATCTGTAATACACATCAATTTGTCTAATCCAATTGTCCAATTTTTCAGCATTTAGCTCCCCATCATATATAGGCAAGTCAAATTTAACATCTAGCTTGATCAAAGATGTTTTCTTATTATGCACAAGGCTATTAGGAGGTGTGAGAAAGCTTTCCTCTTTCCCTTTTCCTTTTGAGTGGTCATGGGAATGAGACTCATCTTCTTCTTTATCTTGTTTGGAACTTGATGAATCTTCATCCTTATGCTTTCTAAAGTCCCTATACATTTCTTCTACCATAGAGCTTATAACTAGGAAACTCTCTATGAATTGAGGGTCTGGCCCCGTAGAACCTTCTTCTTACATTGTCTTCCAAGGATGGACTCTCCCAATTTCAGGATTAGTTTTGACCAACTCTCCTTCTCCTAATTTGAGCTCTGATCTAGTGAGCATTCAACAACTAAACCAACACAAGCTTGTCTAACCTTTCAGCCTAAAGCTCTGATACCACTTGAACTGATAATCACCCTACGAGTGACCTTAGTTAAAAATTTAATAAATGAAGGTATTACAGACTCATATGTTGGTGTGTGTGTCTATGTTATTTAAGCAATGGATCGATCAGATTGCAAATACATAGACACTTGAAATGGAAAACAACAGAGAAACATAGTAAGAAAATACAAGAACAAAAGAATTTAATAAGGAGTTCACCCTATCCTCCAGGGCTACATCTCTGATCCAGCTTTCAGTGGTGGCCTTGTTTTATTGTGTCTTGAAGTAGACAATTACAGTGAAGGAGCTCAATGTGAGTCTCCTGAAACAGAATTTGCTTGGCAGGGTGGTTCTTCGATGCCCCAAGCCACTAGAGTACACAGACTCTTTTCCTTACGAGCTCTGTGACCTTCTGGTCTATAATGGAGAAAGCCCAAAGTGATGCTCAATCCGGACAAATCCCCTCTGGGTGGCCTGAATCCCTCAAGCTCTCTGGTGCTCAATGTTGCCTTCAGTCAGCTTGGAACTCTATCTTCCATTCTATTGTTGCTTCACTGTCTTTCGTCTCTCTTTTCTTTCTTTTTGTGTTCTGTCCTCCTCTCGGGATTTTGGTGTCCTCCTATTTTTTTTCTATGCATGGCTTTAAGGCCATTTCTACCCATGGCTATTCGATTCCTCTTCTACTTCCCGTCGGATCACATGCTACAGCTTCGCTTGGAGTTCCCTGTTTGGAGTCATCATCAGGCTCACAGGCAGTGGCCACATGTCCTCCTGCAGCTGCACCAATTCGCTTCGTCGGTTTGGTTTTTCCGTTACGTCATGGAATGAGTCTTCTACCACCTTGGCAATCAAATTGGACATCAAATCTTTAAAAACTACATCTTAATCCCTTGTCAATTTCGTCTTCTCCATCGAGTGCGATCTCAACCGTTAGATCTAGTGCCCTCCCCAGATCCGATGTCGTTCACTCGTCCCGCGCGGTTGACTTGCTTGACAGTTAATGCACGATCAGCAATAGTTTTCTCTCTCCTCTGCTTGCCATGCATTGACCGCTGAGTGGGATCACTCCATTTTCTACAATTCCGCTTACCGTTTAAGGGTGCCCCTGATCAATACAGCTGGTTTTCGGAGCGCGGGTCCCACCTTGTCCTTTAGCCTTTTTTCCACGGTTTTGCCAGCTCCCAAGCGACTGAGCACTTGGGGCTTCTCCATTTTGAGGTTTTTCACCCAGCGATGCGCAATTAACGCTAATTGTGCATCAAAAACTGCCTCTGTTTCGCGATCTGGTCCTCCGAGGGTCTAAATTCGCCTTCTGCGCAATCTCCATGGGCCTCGGTCAGCGTGCTTTGATCGACGTCCTCGTCGTTCCATGTTTGCTGCCATTGCCACTAGTTTAGAGGTGTTCTTGGTCGCTGTTTTAAATTTTTTGAAGTCTGTCCTGACCTGGTACAACCATGGCTCTGTTTAAACATTCTTTATGGATCCAATTCGGATCAATTCTAAAGCAAATTATGACTTTTTAGGATTCATTGATATCCCAAACCTTCTACACTTCACAAACACTTTCTTCAAATGCTGAAAATGATCTTGATGACTGCTGGAGTATATTGTTATATCATCTAGGTAGACAAGGACAAACTTATCCTTCTCTCCTACAAATCTTGTATCCATAGCTCTCTGACAGGTACTCCAGCATTCATCAGCTCAAAAGGCATCTTGGAATACATAAAAGTTCCCCAAGGAGTGGTGAATGTAATCTTTTCTTGATCATCTGGATGTATAGCAACCTGGTTATACCCTAAAAACCCATCCAGGAAAGACATAACTTTAGCTCTTGAGACATTCTATAGCAAATGCTCCATCTTTAGTAGGGGATAGTTGTCTTTTTTAGACCATATGTTCAGGTTCCTAAAATCAACACACAGCTTGATTTCTCTGCTTTTCTTCCTCACCACTACCAAATTGGCTACCCACTTTGAATATCTTAGAGGAACTATGATTTTGGAAACCAACAAATTCTTGATTTCTTTTTCAATCAGGGGAAGGAGCAGAGGATTTATGGGTCTCAGCTTCTGTTTGAAAGGAATGGTGTCTTTATCCAATGGGATCTTGTTCTAGATGATCTTTTTGTCATAAATTTTAAGGTCACTATACTCCCAGGCAAAGACATCATCAAATTACTTCATTAAGGTACAATATTCAGAACATTGGGCAGCAGAAAAATGAGTGGATAGATTTATATACTTTGGATGATCTAGACTCCCTATGTTATGTCTATGGACTGCAAACTGGTTTTCTTTTTGGGAAATCTTATGAGGTACATCATTATTGTCAAAAAACCTCTCTAGGTGCACTAGCCCTTTAGGTATATGATTTCTAGGCAACTGGACAATGTTATCTTGGCCAATTCTGTTCCTTAGTTGGGGCTGGGGATTTTCCTCCAAGGTTTCATTCTCTTGATCAATTTGCATTTCGGAGAATTCATCAATGACTTGCAGAAACATATTTACTTCATCATCATCCTCAAAGACTTTCCAGTGCTGGACATTATCAGGAAAGGATGGTCTATATTTTATCTAGACTTCATAAACCAATCTAGGGGGCATGGGAGGGATGAACATACTAGCAGACACAGTAAGGGAATCAACAAGCTGATTTTTGACTCTAGGGATATATGAGAGACAAAAACTATTAAAAGCATCTTTGTGTCTCCATACCTCATCTCTGTACGCTTTCAGCCTTAGGTTCCTTGCTTGGAAAGTTTTGTTCACCTGTTGAATGATGAGATCAACATTTCCAAACACCTTTATATCCTTGATTCCCATGTCTTTGGCAACGTTTAAGCCCAATATCAGAGCCTCATACTTTGCTATATTGTTGGTGACTTGGAAAGTCATCTTAAAAGACAGATGTGTTCTTTCTTGTTTTGGAGACACTAGCACCACTCCTGCTCCTGCATCTTCGCCTACTTAATGATAAATATTTCTTTGATAACCACCGATATTTCAACCCATTTTGAGATTTACCTTTATTTCTTCAATATGATACCTTCCTCTAATTTATCCTTTTCTATTTAGATAAATTCTCTATGTAAAAAATGAAACTCTTTTCATTTCCTCAACTACCTCTTCCTTTATAAACATTCATTTATCTCCACATTCATTTAATCTTTATCTAAAAGTTTAGGCTGCTACACTGATTTCGTCAAATGAACCCCCAATATGATGCAATTCCTAACAAAACTATTTGATGATTCATGTCCTTCCACAAGTGTTATTACTCAATTGAAACATCATGCATATTCCCATGTTTGGGTAGTAATAATGCGTGTTCTTCTCTAATCCTTTGTATGCAACATATTTTATAGTTCACAGTATTAAATCCATTCTCACAATTGGAATCCACTAATAATAATATTTTGAGTATCCTTTGTATCATTCATAGGATTTCATTAAGGGTACTAGCTGACAAGAAGAGTAGTAGATGCGGATTCACTATAACATCACTGAGTCTTAGACGATTCACCATTTTATGGTTCTTTATTTCCTTGCATTCAAGTCATTGTATCCAGCAACATTATTGTTATTGACTTTTGAAGAGCACGACATTAAAAATGATGCATTATTTTGCAGCAAAGGCGCAGGAAGTCAGACCAATAAATAATATTCAATAACACTCTTGCTTTCAACTCTAATTTCAATTAATTATTTTCCATGCATATACGTACGTTTATTGAGGCTGAGGAATTGTCAAGACAGCTAAGAGTGATTGGAATCTAGACAAAAGAATTTCAAAAAATGTTATAGAGGCAATGTTTGAATCCTATGTTTGATAGTGGAAATAGATTCAGCACCATCTAAAACATCTAAAACACCTAAAATTTTAAAGTTTAACAACTATAATTTGAATTTACAAAAATCCTTGCCAGATTTTCTCTAAATATAACCAGAATTTCCATATCTCTCCAGAAAACTCCTCCGCCTCATTAAACTAATGCTACCTCATTAAACTAATGCTATAAGTATGTTAGGTATGTTGTTCACAGTGAACACTGATTACTAGAATTCATACTGCATTACAACTGTATAAGCAGAAAGGCCCAGGTCAACTTGGACTCAAAATTCGACACTGACATCGTTATGACAAGTAAACGTAATGGAGGAAGCCATCAACCAATCCAAATCTCAAGTGTTATGAAGTGGAAAGCATTAGTTTCACAGGTTTCACCAATGCAAAGCTTAGCTGTGTCAAGATCTCGTTATTACTATCGTTCAGATTCATTTTTTCTTTTTTAATGTTTAGACTAGTTTAGAAGTGTATATATATGGTATATTTTTTCATTGTTTATCCAATTGAAATATTTCATATTAATGGAAATCATTATATTCATTATATATTTAACATATTATATATTATTATTATTATTTAATTATAATCTAATTTTAAGGTTATAGTTAAGTTAGACATTATATTGGTGTATGAGCTTTTCTTGTTTATAAGATAAGGGACCCTTTTTATGGTTGACAATCAGTCACCAACTGAAATGTCTCACATGAATTGAAATCATTATAAAAATATAGTCATTATACATTTAACATATTATATATTATTATTATTATCCAATTATTATTTAATTTTAAGGTCACATCCAAGCCAGACACCATATTGATGTATGAAACCCCATTATTTATAGGACAAGAGACCCACTTTCGCGCAACAATTTGAGTGCTAAATCTACTAATACATACATATATAAAACTTTATGACATTTTTTCTCAATCATTTAAACCAAATTTATCCAACTTTTTAATATTATTATATAAATAATTAAATAATATAACTCAATACGATTCAAAAACATTATAGAAAATTTAATTTACAATCCTTTGCCTTTTATTTCATCCAACTTTTGGATTCACTGCAAATTCAACATACCCATAGCATCCTTGTAACTAAATCAACTCCTTCCATATTCATTATGAATTACAATTGATAAAGAATGTTTATGATTAATTGTGAGTACCTCACTAAATTCACTCTTTCATATTTGAGTAGACCAAGCATTTAGTAGTGATGTCCAGAGAATTATACCCTAGCTAAAACGTTCTAGTCCTTGTGCTTGTGTCTCTTTCGAACAATGAATTCACAAGGGCATCCCAAGTTGTTTTACTCATTCACATGGATGGAATTTGATTAATACATGATTTATTACACAAACATATATATATATATATATATTAAGAAGATTATATTTATTGTATGTAATATTTATTGTTGTTGAAAATTTTTGGAATTTTGTGTTTATTTCGAGTTGTTTTATTTATTCACATTGATGGAATTTGATTCATAAATGATTTATTATAGGAAAAAAGATATATTAATTAAAAAGATTATATTTATTGTATCTTATATTTATTGTTGTTGAAAATTTCTAGAATCTTGTGTGTATTGTTTGAAAAGTATTCTTATATTTATGATTGACTTTTTAGACAATGCATATAAGATTTCAAAAGTTCTCAACAACAATATATTACTATCTATGGATACATTTTTAATTAAAATTTTGAAATACAAAAATGAGTAAATCATTGAATTTGACAAAATATATCATTTTTAAATTCTAACTCTACCTACTTGTAATATATCCTAAACCAAAGGCTAATCCTATCAAGGAAGTCAAATCTAATTAATTTTATTATAAAAGGATTATATTTATAGCTAGAGATTTATTTAATAAAAATACACTTTTTAATTAAAAAGAAATTCAAAATATTAAATAATGCTTTTAATGAGAAAAAGGTCTTAAGATTATACTAAGATTTAGTTGACATTTCTTTTTTTCAAATAAGTTCAATCTATTCTTCCAACTTTATTTAAATAAAGTCAAATATTAAACAAAACAATGTTAGAATTTGAGCAATAACATGCCTTAAGCAATCTAATTCTTTAATCCACAATAACAATTCTTTATGCTAAATGTAATCCATTTTACTTTGGGCAACAAAATAATTAATTAATGTGATATTTGCTAATAACCAGCTCTAAAATCAACTGAGGACATATTTCCAAATAAGCATTTCTCATATTATGAAATAGGTTTATTAATGAATATAATGATACTAAAATTGCGTATAACAAATTAGCAAGATCTATTTCAAAAAGTGATGATGAAAAGTTGTACTTTATCCGATGTGAGTGATAAGGGTAGGAAAACCGTATATGCTTTTAGATTAAAATGCAACATTTTAATTACTTTTATATTTAAAGTACACAAAAAAGGGTTTATATCAAAACACTCAATTAGTATAGATTAATAACTAGGGATCCTAGTTCATTAATAAAAATGAATGTTACATAGGCCAAACAAAGGATGTTTTGGTAGTATAACAACACAAGCTAATAAACCTAAGATCCAAAATCCAAAATTAGCAAATCTAGCCATTACATAGAATCATATCAAGTATTTGTGGTGATAGTCTCCACAATTTCTACAATTTCTAAAGAAATGTCATGAACTAGGCATAATTCCTACATTTGGCAAAATTAAACACAGTTTGAAGAACCAATACACCTCCAAGGCGTTCTTTAAAATCAACATAGCATTAATTGGGCAAGAAATAAGGGGAATTCACTCTAAAATAAATCGATTAAACCTTGAAGCATTATCTTCCCACTTAAATCTAGCCTCTACCATCACACCAGATCTATGGTTCATTATTGATGCCATTGCTGCCATCAAAGTTGAGAAGGAAAAATTAAAATATGAGAGAATGAAATAAAAGAAGCTCAAACGATTTTCTGGTAAAGATCTTAACATAAATTAATAGGGAATCGTTACAATTGAGGAGATACATTGCACTAAAGAAAACTCCAATGGATATGATACCAACACTACATTAGAATTAAGTCTGATTATGAAATTAGATTCCACTAGTGGACAACTACTAGAAATGAAGGCGATAACAACGTGGGAATTGAAATTATTAATCGTTTTGGATTGAATGAAATTACTTCTAACTTTAATTTCAATGCTTCTAACTCTCTTTGGCCGACTTTATTAGTTCTGCGACCCTCAACGTGCTACACTAATGAGAGAAAGGACTTGACTATCAATATGTCCAATACTCAACCTTTTAATAATAACATAGTTAACATTACAGGCTACACTAACATAAACTCCCCTAATAAATACATGAGAAACACAATTCTCGATCTTGGTAACATTCACTATAATAAAAACCATAGAAAGCTTATTAATCTTTTCTCTCATAAATTAACTAAAGAAGAGTAGAACGTTCTAAATAAGGGCTTGAATTTTGGCATTACTCCCAAGAAAATACCTCTTGAAAGCATAAGATGTAGCATTGAGGAAGGCATTAATGAATTGAGGTCTGAGGAAAAATAGGCCATTAGATTGGACTGCACCTTTAAATTGAAAAACTTAAGAAAAATCCTGACAAGGAAGAACTTTTAACTATTAGGAGTATTAAAAATAAAGTCAATATTTTGGTCCTTAAGGATGATAAGGGAGGCAAAACTATTAGTATGGATAAGAGCGACTATATTAAAAATATGAATGAACACCTTGATAGTAGTGGCAACTACAAAAGGTTAGAAAATAATCCAATTTCCAAGATTATTACGAAGGTTAAAAAGATCATCAAGGAATCTAACTTAGATGAATGGATTAAAAAATAACTTACCCCTAATTGTGAAATTACTCCAAGAATTTATGGTCTCCCTAAACTCCACAAAGATGGGGTTCCCCTAAGACCTATTTTCAACACTATTGGCTTCCCCACTTATGAACTTTCAAATATGTCTCTAAGATCCTTAAGCCCCTTATATATAATTTAGATTCCTTTATCACAGATTCCAGTGAATTTGTGAATATGATTGAGAATGAAAGAGTTGATAATGAAGATCAACTTATCAACTTTGATGTGGTCTCTCTCTATGATCTATGTGGCTCTAGAGACACTCAGAAGTCAAATGGAGCTCAAAGTAGATCAAAAATAAAAGTTGTCATATTGAAACAAAACTAGAACCATATCGTAGTGCTTGTTGGCCTGATTCCAATGGTGCAAATGATAGTGAAATTTAAGTTCGTATGCTCAAGTTATGGCTAGTCAAAGTTTGGTCAAAGTTGGACAAGTGGTAGGCTTAAGGAGGAAAAAAATTGGTAGAAAACTGGCACACGAAATTTGGCCACCAGAATGGGCGAATTTGTCAAATAGTTAATTTGTCTAGTGACTCCTTATTTTAGCAAATTTAAAAAAAGGACAAGTGGTTATTATAAAAACCAAAAAAATATTAAAAAAGGGGCAGGTTGTGTCTGCCGGACCTGCCCACCCCAACCGGTTGTATTAAAATGTAATATGTGTGGGGTGGTAGGCGGTCAAACCCTGCCACCCATGTCCAATTGTAATATATATATATATATATATATATATATATATATATATATATATAGAGAGAGAGATATATATAGATATAGAGAGAGATATAGAGAGAGTGTAGGGTGGGTTGCCCATTGGTGAACCCGCTCCCACTCACTGCTATGTGCCACATGTAAAAAATTCCAAGGGTGGTGGGGATCAAACTCCCCCAACCAGTTCAACTACCCTCACAACCAAAAATAACATTTTATGCTGAGTTTAAACTATCATCTCGGAAGCCGCAACAAGCCACTTAACCGCCAACCTAATTACATATGCACCTGTACTAAAAGGGGGGTTGGTGGGGTTGGAACCCCCGAACTACCCGCACCTAACACATCACCTTACCAATTGGCCAACGACCAGTTATTTGTGAAATATGCCTACCATTTTGTATTTAACCCCTCATCGTTTGCCCATTCGACCAACAAAATGGAGGGCAGAGGCTGAAACTTAGAGGCATAGAACCATGAGACAAGTGGAACTATGAGTAGGTCCAAGGGTTGGAACCTTGAGTGAGGGCATAGATTCTTTGAATATTCCCTTAGAGGCCTTGAGGTGAGAGTGTCAGAATTGAGAAAGTTTATAGTCGATTTTGCATGTTTTCACGTCAGGAATTCAATGATGACATCCATTTCTCAAGCTGAGCTCTCCATTTTCAAGCCATCATCTAGATTGGAGGTATAAGGGTAATTTTTGTTAAGTTGTTTGTAACTAATTTCTTTGATGCACTTAATGAAAGAAGTCCTCCCCATTGTTGACCATGGCCCAGATACGTATGCCACATTGGGTGAACCCTATAATCAAATCTATGTGTCTTTGATCTTATGATAGCTTATGTTTTTCCATTTATTTTCATGTATTTTATGTTACATGGTTAATATGATACTTTATATGCAATTCTAATTACATTCTTGAAGTAAAAGATCTCAATCAAGTTTGGTATCATAGAAGGTATTCTTGATGCAAGTTGCATGAGTGAATGCTAACCAGACACAAGCTCCAAAGAGATGAAGGAAAATTTAAGTCTTTTGATTCTGAAGCAGGGCATGCACCATGAAGACAGAACATGGTAGATGAGGAAGCTCAAATCAAGGAAGAGCAAAATTATCACAAGTATTTCTACATCATGGCAAAGAAAGTTGAAAAGCTATTTAGAGAGTATGAGAAGACAATCAAGTCTAAGAAGAAAGAGACAGATGACCATGCATCGATAAATCATGGAGGCAGTAGAGAAGAGCCTCCTCCCTCTCCCTCTTCTAGTGACAATTCTTCTTCTTCTTATTCTTCTTCTCATCACTCTAACAGGCATAAGAGGAATGCATCTAAAAATCCCTTTTTTAAACTAGATGTCAAATTTGATTTACCTATTTTTAGTGGAGATTCTAATGTAGAAAAGTTAGATAAATAGGTAAGACAATTTGAGGTGTATTGCCGCATATAAAAAATCAAAGAGGATGAAGCCAAGATCTAGCCAGCATCCCTTCAATTGAGTGGCACTACTCTCATCTGGTGGGAAGGAAAATTGTAGCAAGCTGGTAAGTGTAGTTGTAAACTTCTCTCATCTTGGTCTGAGTTCATTTCTTCTTTATGAGGACAATTTTACCCATTGGGTTATAGACATAAGGCCGTGATGAAATGACAACATTTGAAACAAAGAAATGGTTAATGTGTTCAAAAATTTACATAGGAGTTTAGAAAACAAGGATTAGCATTAAATGTTCCACTAGACACTTCTGAGATGTTGATGAAATATATTGTCTCTTTGCATAGTTATTTGCATCATTCATTGTTATTATTTGAACCTAAGTCTCTTGATGAAGCTAGTGTGAATGTTGTACATCTTGAAAGCAAGGAGAATCATGAACAAGACGACCACCCAAAGAGGGCAGCAATTGCTAAGAGAAGAGGAGAAAAGCCCTCTTGTACTCACTATGAGAAAGAAGGGCATGAAGAGTAGAATTACTAGAAACTGCATCCAGAATTGAAATTTGAGACCTAAGAATAATGACATAAAATAAAGCAAAAGACAGTTGCAACTGTGTAATAAGATGAAGAATCTGAATCAGAGGATGATGAGAAGATCACAATTGCGGAATTTGCAGGCAATGGACCAATTGACCTAGGATTAGATTCAGGGGACGAAATGAATATTGCAACTCTTTGGATTGTGATAGATGGACCCGTCGACTTGGGTTCTGATTCAGGTGATGAGACAAAGATTTCAACAGATGTTGTACCAAATATGAAAAGGGTACCAAATGCGGCATGGCTCCAAGAACTAAAAGAAATCAACCAAAGCATTCAGGTGGAGAATGTTGAACTAAGGAGAGTCCAACAAGAAGCAGAGAAGGAGAAATATAGGTTGCAACATCAGTTACAAGCCAAGGAGGAGGCCTTAGAAAAGTTTCAACATAACAAGCCTGAGGTAAAAAGTGATTCTTCAATTTAATTTATTTTTATAATGATGATTTCACTTCTTTTGAGAGATATACTACAGGAATTGGATTAAAATTGTTGAATAAAATGGGGTATCAAGGAAAGGGCCTCGACATTAATGGCCAAGGCATTGTGAACCCAATCAAAGTGGTAGAATTGCCTCGTTATGCAGGACTTGGATATGTGAAAAAGGAAGTTGGGGAATGCTCCAAGACAACCCATGACCAACCAATGATAGGTGATGAGAGCACTTCATCAAATTCCAGTGATAGTGAGGGTTCCATGAGCACTTACCAAAGGCACACCAGGAGAAATGATTCCAAGACAATCCAGAAAGTTTGGAGGAAAAATAATCATTGTAGTTACTGTAACGAGGATCGACACCAGAAAGCTGCGTGCTAGACACTCTAGGCCCACGAAGCACCCATGAAGAAACCAACTGGCGAAGATGTTCAACAAAGGAATCCACTACATTCATGGTGGTCTTCTTTATTGAGTAAGAGATGGTTTTGCTAGATATAGTAGTTTGTCATGGCCACAGTTTGTAAATCATGTGTTGTGAATAATTGTAGAAGTGATGATGTGTTTTCCATTGCTTACTAAAGCAGTAATGACAATTTTTACCTTTTGTGAGTAGCTAGGGTATTGGTTTCTATTATGTAAAACTTGACCAAAGTGTGTGCTATAAACTCTTGGCAAGCATGGGGTTCTTTGATTCATGTGTGGATGTGTATGTGATTACAAAGAATGTACCAAATTTTCATGCAATGCAGATGTTGAAAGTGTGGTTTGACGAGGACGCACGTAGTGTGCAAGATGTGTTCATGATTTTGGAGGACCAAAATCTCCTCAGTGGGGAGGAATGTTCCAGGTGGCTCCAGAGATGCTCAAAAGTCAAAGAGGGCTCAAAATAACTCAAAAATAAAAGTCCTCATATTGAAGTAAAACCAAAACCAAATCGTAGTTATCATCGCCCTTATTCGAACAGTGTGAATGAAACTCAAATCTGAGTTCGTATGCTCAAGTTATGGTTCGTCAAAATTTTGGTCAAAGTTGGACAAGTGGCAGGTTTAAGGAGAAAACAAAATGGCAGAAACATGGTGCACAAAATCTAGCCACTAGAACTTGTGAATTTGTCAAACAATTATTTTTTCTAGTGACCCCATTATGAACTTGTGAATTTGTTGAACGATTATTTTTTCTATTGACCCCATTATTTTGGCAAATTTTAAGAAAGGCCAGGTGGTTATTATAAAAAATATATATATTGGACTCGCGCACTCCAACTAGTTGTATTAAAATATAATATGTATAGGGTGACAGGTGGTCAAACATCACCATCCCCTACCAATTGTAATATATATATATATATATATATATATATATATATATATATATATATATATAGTGTCAGGTGGGTAATCCACTGGCGGGACCACCCTCATTCACTACTATGTGCCACATGTCAAAAATTCCAAGGGCAATGGGGCTCGAACCCGCCTGGCTAGTCCGATCGGCCTACCTCCCGAGCGCCCTCACAACCAAAAATAACATTTTATGCCAATTTTAAACCACCATCTTGGAAGTTGCATAAAGCTACCTAACCGCCAACCTAATTACATATGCATCCCTACTAAAAGGGAGGTCAGTGGGGTTGGAATCCCCAACCTACCTGCACCTAACATTGTGCCTTACCAACTGGCTAATAGTCAGTTATTTGTTAAATTCGCTGACCATTTTGTATTTAATGCCTCATCATTTTCCCATTCGACCAGGGAAGTAGAGGGTGGAGGCCATAACTTAGAGGCATGGAACCATAATCTGGGTGGAACCCTAAGAATGTCCAAGGGTTGGAACCTTGAGCGAGGGTATCAAAAATATTCTGTGAATATTCCCTTAGAGCGCTAGAGGTGACAGTGTCATAATTGGGTAAGTTTATAGTCGATTTTACATGTTTTCACGCCAAGAATTTAGTGGCGACATCTATTTCTCCAACTGAGCTATCCATTTTTAAGCCATCATCCAGATTGTAGGTATAACAGTCATTTTTGTAAAGTTTCTTTTAACTAATTTATTTGATGTCACTTAATAATAGAAGGCCTCTCCACTATTGAGCAGGGCCCAGAGACATAGCCCACATTGGGTGAACTCCATAATCAAATCAACGTGTCTTTGATCTTGTGATTGCTTATGTTTTTCTGCTTCTTTTCATGTGGTTTAACTCGCATGGTTAATATGCTTTGTTATATGAAATTATGAATGTATCCTTGAATTTAAAAGATCTAGATCACTCTAAACCATGATTCCTCTTACTGAATCTACCAATGTTATTAAGGAAGTAGTTGATCTTCAAACTTTTAGTCTTGCTGAGGTTTTCTTACACTCTATTTTTCTTAGCTTCCAAGGTGAGTATTATGAACAAACCACTAGAGTAGAAATGGGGTCCCCTATCTCCCATTGTAGCAAACCTCTTCATGGGGAAATTTGAAAAGAAATCCCTTGAATCTTACCCATTCAAGCCTGGTTGGTGGAAAGGACACAGTGATGACACCAATAGCAAGTGGTCTCATGGCAATACTAAACTTAATAAATGTCTCAACCACCTGAATATCAAATCAAAGAACATTAAATTTACCATGGAAACTGAAGTAAACAAAAACATATATTTCCTTGATGTGTTAGTCACCAAGAAAGCTGATGGAACCTTAGGACACCAAGCCTATAGAAAAATGATTCACATCGACATTTACCTCCATGCATATCCTCACCATCACCACTCACAAATTACTGGTGTTCTTAATAGTATAGTCATAAGAGCCCTTAGAATTTTCGACATTGAACACATTGACCAATAAAAGAACCATTTGATCAAGGCCTTCAAAAATATTGTCTACAAAGAAGAAGAAAGCATATGATCCTTTAAAAAGGAAGAGGAAATATTAATCCACCCATGTGAACCCAAACCACTATGCAAAAGAATTTATCTTCCATACATCAAAGGTATGACCGGACTCGCGCACTCCAACCGGTTGTATTAAAATATAATATGTATAGGGTGACAGGTGGTCAAACATCACCATCCCCTACCAATTGTAATATATATATATATATATATATATATATATATATATATATAGGTTAGGTGGGTAATCCACTGGCGGGCCCGCCCTCATTCACTACTATGTGCCACATGTCAAAAATTCCAAGGGCGATGGGGCTCGAACCCGCCTGGCTAGTCCGGTCGGCCAACCTCTCGAGTGCCCTCACAACCAAAAATAAAGTTTTATGCTGATTTTAAGCCACCAGCTTGGAAGTTACATAAAGCTACCTAACCATCAACCTAATTACATATGCATCCCTACTAAAAGGGAGGTCAGTGGGGTTGGAATCCCCAACCTACCTGCACCTAACATCGTGCCTTACCAACTGGCTAATAGTCAGTTATTTGTTAAATCCACTGACCATTTTGTATTTAATGCCTCATCATTTTCCCATTCGACCAGGGAAGTAGAGGGTGGAGGCCATAACTTAGAGGCATGGAACCATAATCTCGGTGGGACCCTAAGAATTTCCAAGGGTTGGAACTTTGAGTGAGGGTATCAAAAATATTCTGTAAATATTCCCTTAGAGCTCTAGAGGTGACAGTGTCATAATTGGGTAAGTTTATAGTCAATTTTACACGTTTTCGCGCCAAGAATTTAGTGGCGACATCTATTTCTCCAACCGAGCTCTCCATTTTTAAGCCATCATCCAGATTGTAGGTATAATGGTCATTTTTGTAAAGTTGCTTGGAACTAATTTATTTGATGTCACTTAATAATAGAAGGCCTCTCCACTATTGAGCAGGGCCCAGAGACATAGCCCACATTGGGTGAACTCCATAATCAAATCAACGTGTCTTTGATCTTGTGATTGCTTATGTTTTTCTGCTTATTTTCATGTGGTTTAAGTTGCATGGTTAATATGCTTTGTTATATGAAATTATGAATGTATCCTTGAATTTAAAAGATCTAGATCACTCTACACCTTGATTCCTCTTACTGAATCTACCAATGTTATTAAGGAAGTAATTGATCTTCAAACTTTTAGTCTTGCTAAGGTTTTCTTACACTCTATTTTTCTTAGCTTCCAAGGTGAGTATTACGAACAAACCACTAGAGTAGAAATGGGTTCCCCCTATCTCCCATTGTAGCAAACCTCTTCATGGGGAAATTTGAAAAGAAAGCCCTTGAATCTTACCCATTCAAGCCTGGTTGGTAGAAAGGATACAGTGATGACACCAATAGCAAGTGGTCTCATGGCAATACTAAACTTAATAAATGTCTCAACCACCTGAATATCAAATCAAAGAACATTAAATTTACCATGGAAACTAAAGTAAACAAAAACATATATTTCCTTGATGTGTTAGTCACCAAGAAAGCTGATGGAACCTTAGACACCAAGCCTACAGAAAAACGACTCACATCGACATTACCTCCATGCAAATCCTCACCATTACCACTCACAAATTACTGGTGTTCTTAATAGTATAGTCATAAGAGCCCTTAGAATTTTCGACATTGAACACATTGACCAATAAAAGAACCATTTGATCAAGGCCTTCAAAAACATTTTCTACAAAGAAGAAGAAAGCATATGATCCTTTAAAAAGGAAGAGGAAATATTACCCCACCCATGTGAACCCAAACCACTATGCAAAAGAATTTATCTTCCATACATCAAAGGTATGACTAATTAAATTTCAAAAATTCTAAGAAAGAAGAACTTCTCCATTTCTTTCAAAACTATCCATCAAAATATGAGGTCCATCAAGAATCACATTTACCCACATCAACACCAAGAAATCTATAAAATATCATGTTCCTGTGGTAAATGCTACATTGGGGAAACTAGAAGATCATTTAGAATCAGAATGAAAGAACATGCAACTAACATTAAACATGAACATGTTTTCTCTTCTTCCCTTGTCAAGCACTCCATCAAAACCAAGCACCATATTAACCTTGAGAATAATGAAATTATTTCCAGGGAAAAGTGTTATTAAAAAGACATTTTAGAGAAGCTCCGAAGATCATTAAAAACCTTAACAATCTAAACAAGGACAATGGCCTTGAAATCAACAACTCTGGGATTCCCCTAAAAAATTCTTAAAGATTTCCTCAATCCGAGCTTCCCTTACCTCCTACCTCCCTTACCCTTTCCTGGTAAATCCTTCCCCCCTTCTCTCTCTTATTATTTCCCTCCCTCTCCTACATAATTCTGAATTAACACTTCATTAATATTATTAGTAAAACATTAATATTACTTAGTTAAATGAATATTAATAATATATATCAGTAACTAAGAATAAAAACATTAAACTATTTTAATAAAATTCTAATAATAAGGTTAATTAATAATTTATATCCATTATTACCTTAATTATTGTCATTAGTATAATATTATCATCATTATAATATTATCATACTTTTATAATATTATATGTATAAATTTCTTCTTCATTAAATAAGAATATGATAAAATAAAAATATTTTAATACATATAATTTTCAAATATCATCATATGATTAATATTAATCTATTATTAGTATATCTAGTCAATATATTATTATTTATATATTAACTATATAATATATTAATAATCCTTTTATAAATATTATTAAAATATTACAATATTAAATATTAGGGTTTTCCATTGTTTAAGAGGACATTTTTTTTTATTTCTCCTTGCTTCTCATTCTTATATATATGGTTGTTTTATCAACATTATTTCCTCATGATTTTATGTCATGATTATGGATGTGTACATAGAATTTCCTACAAAATGACTGTGGTAAATCCGAACCTCAAAGCTAGAAACTTTTGATACTCTTTGTTTGAGATCCACGTACTTTGATCATCTAGTTTACATCTCTATTTAACCTAATATTAATATTTTGGCCTTATATCTTAAACACATTTTCTTCCCAACTTTTCTCTATATCTAGTTGTTTTCTTGTCAACTTGTGGTCCATCCAATCTAGTTCCTTATTCTCTTTCTCTTATTTCTTTACTTCATCAACATCATATCCTATAAAATCATAAATATCCTTTTCATTAACTATGAGTGAAATATCTGATTATATTGAAAATTCCACTTTAGAGATATTATCTTCAAATCTCCTTTTAATTATACATGAACTAACTTTCCTCCACATTCAACTTATTGTATGTCACCTCATGGTAATTCTCCATACTTAGATTTACCATAAACAAATCACCCACTTGGAATGTCTTATGTGTGTTCTCTAGCATACAAACCTTTTATATTACACACTAATTTTGTTGAATTTCTCTTGAACTTGTGCATATATTTCCATCATCTTTTCAATGAAAGTATTTACAACATCACTATGTCACATCTTTACAAGAAACTCAACCAAATAGTTCACTCCTGTTAAGTTTCTCCCATGGACAATTTTGAAATGAAATATTCTTCTTGAAATGCTCATTACAATATTAAAGGAAAACTTAGCATGTGCCAAGAAACCATCCCGCTACTTTCGTATGTTACCTACCAAGCATCTTAGAATATTTCCCTAAGATTTTGTTAGCCTCCTTTACCTATCCAGTATTGGTCTATGAATGATATGTTGAACTCTCCTATAAATTTGTGCCCAATCTATTCTATAATGTTCTCCAATAATGACCAAGAAATCTAACATCTTTATCTACAGTAATGACCATCTTTGGCAATCCATGTATCATTACAATTTCATTGAAAACCATATATATGTAAATAATTGCACCAATGCTATTATTACAAGGCAAGAAATGTTTCATATTGTAAAGCCTATCCACTACAACAAACCTTAAGTTATTGCATCTTTACAATCTAGTTAATCCTAGGACAAAATATCTCATACAAATATCAATTTATGGTACCCTTAGAGTAGGTAATAAGGTATACAAGCTTGTATTCAAAGTATATTTAGACTAAACACCATAACCAACTAGGAGATTCCACAACTTTAAATAAATTTTTAAACTTCCTTTCCTAAACTAGGCTAATAATATTTTTCTTCTAACGAACTTTAAGTCTTATCTCTCCTAGTTTTCCTTCTAGCCCTCCTTTATGCAACCCTTTTGTTCAAATTCTTGTGAAACAAAGATTAAAAATAAAATTGTCTTACCTTTAAACACATGTCCTTGCCATGGAAAAAATCAACTCAAAATTTTTGTCTTATTCAAACATGTTTCTATAACACTCCTCTATTTTTGGGAGATTTGTATCCTATATGTATAATTCTTTTACCTACTCAATATGAGGTAGAACATTCCTCATTGTGTGAAGCATCATTGTCCTTCTATTCAAAGCATCAATTGACTTCTTCTCTCTCCCCAATTTGTGTTTTAACACAAATATCTAACTTTGTAGGAACAATGTAAATTGCAGGTGTTCCACATTCAACTTTGCTTGAATATATATAACACACATTGTCTAGGAAACATGCAATGTCTCCAATACTTTAATGCTTGTGTCACTACATAAAATTCCAAATCATACATAGAGTGTCGTTTTTTTAATCTCTGTCAAATTTTCATTATAAAATGTAATTTTTCCTCCCTCTTGTTTCAATAGTATTTGCATAATAGGTACATGCCACTTACATCATACTTATAATACTTTCTCTAAAGTTTTCCAAACTACTTGGGGCATTTATGGTCATTTCCTTTAATATATCAAATGATTCATGTGCTCAGGTGCTCAAATGAAAGCATGTTCCTTCATGCACTCTATGTAGATTCCATGGAATCCTCTAACTAATTTCATGTAGAAATTATGAATGCCATGGAAAATCTTTGCCTAATGTATGTTGTGCAATTCTTATGAAAGTATACAGTTCACATTTTTTGGGTCCATCTCCATTGATTTTCATGAAATACAATTCCCAAATATACTAGCACTTGGTTGAAGACTTGCATTTCTTCAAGTTTATTTCCAACTTCTCTCTTTCCAAAGGTTATATCACTAATTGACATGTTGAAATTGGTTACCTTTACTACCACTATATCACTAATATCCAAATACACAACAATCAACTTATCTAAGTATGGGTGCAACACTTCAATCATAAACCACATAAAGGTACCTAATACATTATCTAGACCAAAAGTCATAACTAACCATTCATAAAACCATGCTTCATCCTAAATGTAGTCTTTCACTCATTTCCTTCTCTAAATTGAATCTAATGGTAAACACTCATAGATAAATATTAGTGAAATAAATTATGCCACAATCAAGTTTTCCAACATGTCTTTCATTCCTTGGTAAAGGAAGCTTGTGCTTCATTAGAATATTGTTCAATGTTCTTGAGACAATGCACATCCTGCTTTTTACATCTTAGTGTGGAATCAATAATGTTGGTATAAGACATACAATTTTATACCTTTCTTTATCAATTAAATTGACCACAAATCATCAATCCATTGGTTAAATTACATGTTTTCCAATAAATTGACAACTCCACGTAAGTTTAGTTTGGAAACATATGTCTTGGTATAAAATTTGTTTCATACATTATTTTACTTCTTGGAGGAAGTTGATGTCAAAAATATTTTCTCATGATGTTTTGGGACAACATGGAATAATCATGTTCATATCAAACCACAAAGGCATTTTGTATTAATATTCAAATGAAAAAAAGTCAAATATCATACATAAGACATAATTCAATATAATAACATGATAACAACATTCAAGAGGGTTAACCCATTCTAATTTTTCACAATATATTAGAATGCATTGTTCTGGACTATTGTAGTCCCACAAATCCTCTCAACTCTTTTAGTTAAGCTTTCTCCCTTCATAGATTTTTTCCTTCTCATGCCCTTTCTCAATGCATAGTCTATGATGTTGGATTATTCTCCTTACCACTATCTTCTTCAAATTCTAGAAATATTATTATTCTTTTATGGATTTCATCCTTGGGGATCCAAACACTCCAATGGAACTTCATAGGCATTGTTGAGCATCAATTTCTCTTACATTGTGTTCCTACCATCTTCCTCTTAATGCCAACTTATTTTCTTTCACATCGACTTCTGTCTATACATGAGCTAACTCATTCTCATCGATGAAATGGTAACTTATTTACATCACCCTCAACCTTTGTGTAACACCCTATAGGGTGATACTAATAAAAATTTTCCCAATCTAATATCTTAATAATGTAATCTATTGTAATTTCTTTATCTCACTAGTAATTTTTTTTTATATACTTTCGATACTCCTTGGGATGTAACTTATCTAAAGTAGAATCAACTCTCTTTTTTGGTTACCAAATGTAAAATTTACAACTATTTGCTAACATTTGAGTGTTAAACTTCCAACCTTTAAACTAGCATCTCATTTGACAATTAGCTAAGGAGATTCAACATCATATTACATCATATTTAGAGAAAAAAACACATTTATTAATAATAAGGAAAATTCCTCAATCTCTATTTGAATTTACTCAAGTGTAGTGTAATATAGTACCCTTGAAAGAATGCCCAAAACATATTTAACCTACTAGCCAAGTATGAGCTTAACTAGTTTCGTAGTCCTTTGAGTCAGAAGCTCCAAGAACAATAATACTGGTCTAGGATACAATAGACTAATCCATGAATAACCAACGAAATAGCCTAGTTCTCTTCATTATCAAGAATTATTTCTCCTACCAATTAGCCAACCCCGACTCTTGCTTTTCTTCCCCCTTCTATTACCCTCTCCATCGTTTTTTTGAAGTTCCCTCCATCCCAAAACAGAACCCTCCTTGGGAAAGGAGTGGTTATCCCCTTTGTATTCAAGAGTTAGGTGGCAACTAAGCATGATACTCATTCACTACTTCACACAAACCAACCAAAGTTATTGAATTCCTATCTTACTATGAGATATTTATATTCATAGCATATAATTCCAAATGTCACCAAATTATATATTAGTTAATTAATAACCTATTTTAATAATTAATGTGTTTATGAAACTATAAAAGTGTATATTTACTAGGTATGTAGGCATAGCTAATTCACTCATATCCCATGCATGGACTATAAGAACAAGTGACATTCCTAATGCATTTTTCTTACATGTAGACAACTAATTATTTATAACAATAAAATAATTGTCAAAAATCCTCATTAATGAAAACATAATAATTCAATTCCCATCCACTATTGTACTTAAATTATCATAATTAAATTCAACAAGTGCTCTAAACATTATATGAAATATGTAAGAAATAAAAGAATGACATATTCAAACCCAAGTAGGATGCTCATTTGGATCGGAATCATTCCTCCTCCTAAACACCTACTTTCATTTTCCATCCCTTCCTCTATTACAATATGTTAAAGCATCAATTATATCGACCTAACTCCAAATATAACTTAAAGGTGTAAGAATTGACTATGTTTACCTAACTTCCCTACTAAGCAATCCTTAGTCACCATCACATGTCTAGTTGAGCATGGTTAACATGATCTCCTATGCCTCTAGGATTTGAAGAATATGTAGTGGAAACACCTACGCCCCTCCTAATTAAATAAAGGATAACATCCTAACATTCATTCCAATGTGCAATTGTTGTTGTTCTTAGAGATACATCATTCAATAAGAAATCTAGGTAACTATGATTCCTACAAAAAACTACACTTACCAACATATCATAGTAAATGTTTGGAATCGATAACCACATTGTTAATGCTTAATAACATAAAACTACCATTTTTATGTCGATGAAACTAATGTTACCTAAGTTCTAGAGTGATTTAGCTATTGCATAGCCCATTAACCTATAGGTTATCTTACCACAAACAAATATCTATCGATAATCATATAAGAATTCATGCTATAAACAATGTTACATATTTGCATTTAAGTAAAGAAAACCATGTGTGTTTCATCAATTATCCATTCATAATATATGTCAAATTAGTATCCATGTACCAAAACTTCACCTTTAATTTCCTACTTTAAGGAAGTCACAGAATCATCAACACTATGAAAAACAAATAGAAAAGCTCATATATTATCCTCACATAGATAGTTCCACATGTCCTCATACCAATTGTTTCTATTATTCTACCCGAGTCTAATATATATTATGAAAATAAAGTACATGTTAATCCATAACATAATTTACCTATTAAAAGTGAAAGAATGGGACATTAAATTTTATTCTTGAAAACCACTTCAATTTTTCACTTAGGATGTCCAACCTCTTTCTTTTAACCTCATTGCAATATCCACATTTCTTTGACTCCTCATATTCAATTCTTAATATTTCGCTACATGCTAGTATATTTTTCTGACATGCTCTTAATCTACAAATGTTGTTACATCTAGACACATCTAAACACAAACTTCCAAGTTACACCTCCAAACATACTTCACATCCTATGCAAACTTCTCAATCAAATTCCCTTGTTTAATAATGTTTACAACTTTGTATGCATATTCATTCTCCTTGTTGCACCACTATTTTACCCTTTTTCAAGTTGTGCTACTCTAGGTTTGAGATAAAGGCAATTTGAACATCTAGTTTTCCTCTTTATTTAACTTAATAATATTTATATTTCAGCCTTGTGTCACAAACAATTTTTTCTTGGAAAACTTTATCTATATCTAGTCGTTTTCTTCTCAAGATTTGGTCCATCAAACCCATTTCTACATTCTCTTTATATTCTTATTCTACTTCATCAACATCTTATTCTACAAAATCATAGATATTATTTACATAAAATATGTGTAAAATATCCAACTCTACTAACAATTCTAGTTCATAAATACTACCACCAAATCTCTTTCTAATTATACAATATCCAATTTTCTTCACATTCAACTTGCTATACTTTCTCTGTGGATAATGTTGCTTACTCAAATTTAGCATCACCAAATCACCCTCTTGGAATCTATTGTATTTGTGTCTTAAGTATGTTCCCTTTTGTATTACATGGTAATTTCTCTCGAATTTCCTTGAACTGTGCATGTATTCCTATCATCTTATCAAAAAAAGTATTTTCATAATCACTTTGTTGCATATTAATAGGGAAATCAACCAAATATTTCACTCCTTTTATCTTTCTTCCCTGGATAATTTTCAATGGAAGAAATATTGTTGACCTATGTATTATCCTATTGCAAAAAAACACAATAGATACTAAGAAACTATATCCCACTACTTTTGTATGTTACCTTTAGACATCTTAGAGTATTTCCTAACATTTCATGAACTAAATTTGTCTTTCCAATATCTGTCAAAAAGTTATATTTTAAACTCTACAATAAACTTGTGCCTAATATCTTCCATAATGTTCTCCAATTATGACCAAGAAATATGATATCTTTGTCGAAGGTAATGGTCTTCAATAATCCATGTATCCTTATAATTACACACAATTGTACACACACATGCACACACTTATACTTATAGCATTAATGATTTTATTATAGGAAAAAGGTGTGAAATAATGTAATGCTTATCCACTACAACAAACACTAACTCATATCATTTGTACAAGCTAGTTAATCCTAGTTTGACAAACCATCACATAGAAATATCATTTCATGGTACCCTTAGGCTAGGTATGATAGTATATTGTTCCTCCCATCATGTACTATGCAATGAAAAAATTTCCACAGTCTTCACAATAGTAAGTGGCGTGCATCTATAATGGTTACTTCACACAAAATGTCATCTTTTATGAACCAATTTGTGAATCTATTTTACATGATCTATCATAATCACCTCATATCCTTTTTTAAATTGATATGAATTGTAGGGATGGGGATGTTATTTGTTCCACAAATGCCATTTTATTAACCATCTATATTCCCACCATATTATGAATAATATATTAATCAATTACAACTTTGCAACAATTACTATTATGCTTTCATTGGGTTCTAAATATATTTTTCCTCAAATATTTTTTCTTCTTTTGCATATACTCTAATTCTTGCATCATTTTACATTGTACAACACTAAAGTTCTCACTTTTTTGTTGTTGTTACAAATGCATTGTATCCATGTGTCTCTCCTTAAGCTAATTATTCTTTTGTCCTTATTACTCCTCTACCGTCCCTTTATGATCCCTCAAATGATATGTCCTTCATCTTCCCCTACTTAGTGATAAATATTTCTTTGATAACCACCGATATTTCAACCCACTTTGAATTTTACCTCTATTTCTTCAATATGCTACCTTCCTCTAATTTATCCTTTTCTATTTAGATAAATTCTCTATGTAAAAAATAAAAATCTTTTCATTGCCTCAACTACCTCTTCCTCTATAAACATTCATTTAATCTTTATCTAAAAGTTTAGGCCGCTACACTAATTTCCCCAAATGAACCGCCAATATGAAGCAATTCCTAACAAAAATATTTGATGATTCACGTCCTTCCACAAGTGTTATTACTCAATTGAAACATCATGCATATTCCCAAGTTTGGGTAGTAATAATGCATGTTCTTTTCTAATCCTTTGTATGCAACATATTTTATAGTTCACAGTATTAAATCCATTCTCACAATTGGAATCTACTAATAATAATATTTTGAGTATCCTTTCTATCATTCATAAGATTTCATTAAGGGTACTGGCCGACAAGAAGAGTAGTAGATGCGGATTGCATTGAAGAATTTGGTGCATGTTACGAATTTGGTTAATCATAACTACATTTATGAAATCTATAACAACCCTTCAAACAAAAATTTATATTTTAGTTTCCAAACAAAAATAAGTTTCCTTCCATATTTCATCAAATAAATCGCGATCTAATTGATAACATCATATCATTAGGCTATCCATCCTTTAGACCCTCTAGGTCACAGAAATAGGTTCCAACAATTTTTTATGCTTTATTTTAAATTGGCAATTTAAGGTGAGACACATTAGCTAACTAGTACTGCCTCATTAACGATGGAAAATTTTTCTCTATCAATGCACTCAAGTGAAATTTGAAAATTTCACTGGTAAGTGCCAACCAAGCTAAGAAATTGATAAGTTCTAGGTGGGTTTCATTAATTAGGTGATTTTATTGAATGATATACTAGCTAATTTCTATCATAATATTTTTATTTTAAATTCATAAAAATATAAAGTATGATAAATGAATATTATAACTCAATATTAGTAATAATAATTTATCCTTGATATTAATGTTATATATTTATATATGAGAATGAGTGATTCCAATATTAAGAGGGTTATAGTCTAATTTTGAATATATAAACCATATTTGTATACAAAAGGGAACTTGATAGATATGTCACATATATCAAAAACTTATAGTCTAGTTTAAGATTAATTCTTACCTTCAAAAACTACCCAAACCTTATTTTTTAAAATATAAAATATTTAACAACCTCCAAATCCAAATACCTTCTGGTAAGTTAATACACTCCTCGATAGGACCAAACCACTAATAAAATAGCCTTCAAAGACTTCGAATCCAAGGAGACAAATGATGGGTGCTGACCATTGTTTTATGGTTCTTTATTTCCTTGCATTCAAGTCATTGTATCCAACAACATTACTAGTATTGAATTTTGAAGAGCATGGCATTAAAAATCATGCATTATTTTGCAGACCAGAGGCGCAGGAAGTCAAACCAATCAATAATATTCAATAACACTTGTGTTTTCAATTCAGTGATAGGAAGAAACCTGAGTATCTTATTCAGTGATACATTCAACATTCTAACACAGAGATAAGATGATAGTTATCTAGTGTTAAATATCAAAAGATCAAGAATCACAGAATATCAGGCACAAGCTTAGAATAAGAGGGAAATGGATAGTGAGCATTTAACAGCAAAAGAAGCTTGTATTAGCTGAAAATGTAGATGAGACACTGCAAGTGACAAAATATCTACAGTCTCCAGAATTTGAACCTTACATCAAATTCCAACCCTGATTGCATCTTGCTTCTGGATATTTATAAGTTTACAATACTATTGCACTTAGCCATTTAGGTATGGAGGGGTGATAATTGACCACCAACCACATTTAACTGCCTGATGGAGTCTCTGAACGTGTTTGCTTGCTTCAGTGGGTGAATCCAATCTGTTCAGGTGTAGTGTTGTCTTCTTAGGCAGTTGGAGTGCTCGTACCAGTGGAGTTCATGACTGATAAATTCAGTTACAGAGTCATGCTATGTCCTTTTCTCCCTTGGCCATGCTTTCTGTTAAATATGGTTGTTGGGGGTCTGACTGTTACTCATGATGGCGGAGCTTTCATATCCTTCTTTGGGAAACATAATGGTCAAAGGATGTGGGATGCATGGGCACACAGACAGTTGGGATGAGGGAGAAGGATGATTGTTGGATCGAGGAAATAGATGGCGAAGATGGCTCGGCGGAGGCTATCAACTGACTTGGGAGCGGGGTGAGTTAGGGCTGTTAGATCTACATCGGACAGATCGGACGGTCATCGGGCGATGGAGCTGCATGGATGTTTAACGGGCGAGGCAGATTGGTTGGGTGGTAATTGTTTCCATCACACCTATTTCGGGCGTGAAGTGGTAAAAGCCTGGGGTCGATTCCATTCAACAATCGACATGTAGCGATAGATGAGAGAGATGAGAGAGAAAAACTGCTCTCATTGCATGCTATCGCTTGATCAACTTGTTGGCACGATAAAAGCAAAGACCGTCAGATCTTGGGGGAGATGATCTGATGGTGGGGAGTGGCAGAGTGGGTTACTTTTATCGGGTGCGACGGGGGCCGTTGGATCGGCGGGGTGATCAATGGTGGGGATGTAGCGCGACGATTTATGAATGCGCGAAGATATATGGTAGGGTTTTATGGTAGGTTTGGGGTTTGCGCTCGGGGCTAAAGTCAAAGGGGGTTACTTTGTTGGGTTTAGGAGGCAAATAGGGAAACAAAGATGGGGGAGAGTAAGCGGAGTAGAAGGAAAGAAGGGAAGAGTGACCAATGTGAAACCCCTTCTTTGGGCATAACAATCAAACCATGATCCTTTTTGACACTAGGAAGTTAGCATTGCATAGCAGAGCTAACACTAGCTCATTCTGGAGATTAAATCCTCCCTGTAAGGTTTCAATAACCGTAGACCACTATCTTTCATTCAAAAATAAGATCAAAAATATTTCCTAGTGTTCCATTGGGCATGGAGTCTAATTAAGCCTACACTAAAACTTGTAAAAAGAACATATTTACAATGCTAAGGCCTAAAGTCCTTAAATAACATAAATCTTCAAAAACTGCCCATTAATTGGGCCATCAAAAACTGTTTCTCTTTTCCATACTTTTTAGCATGAAAGTGTTGTTCCCCTGGATCTAAGCAATGACAAAAGGTCCAGTCTACAAAGCACCGAACTTCCCATGATTGCCTTTCTTTTCCTTCAATGCATCCCATTTAAGCACCAAGTCTCCCACTTGAAAATTGTCCATTTTTTCCTTTCTGTTGAAAACTTCCTTAAGTCTCTTTTGACATGCTTCAGACTTTTCAATTAGTTGATCTCTGATTTGATGTACTTCAGCCAAGTCACTAATCCTTTTTGCCATATCACTTTCCTCATCTACTCTGCTTGCAAAAACTTGGCCACAGGGAGGGTCAGCTAGATTGGGAATAAAACTTCAATGCCATATACCAGCTTGAACGAAGAATTCTCTGTGGATTTCTTGGTGGTCACCCTGTCAGCCCACAATGCAAACTTCAATTTGGAATCCCAGCTCCTTTTGTTGTCTTCCAGCAAATTTTTTATTATCCTTATCAGGCTCTTGTTGGATGATTATGCTAGACCATTACCTTGAGGGTAATATGAGGTGGAATGCACTAGCTTAATGTCCATTAAGTCACACATGTCCACCAACTCTTTTTCCCTAAAGGCTGTTGCGTTGTTTGTAACCAATTTGCGTGGACAGCTAAAGCTGCTGAAAATATTCTCATTCAGAAACTTCATGACCACATGGTGATCAACTTTCCTAGTAGGGATGGCCTCAATCCATTTAGTGAAGTAGTCAGTGGCTACTAAGATCCATCTGTGGTGGCTGTTAGAAAATTATATGTTACGGAGCAATGGAACACATAAAATATTGCATAAATATAAACACAGAAAACGCACAAAACAAGAGAGACACAGATATACGTGGTTCACCTAGTTTGGGCTACGTCCACCCCGAACAGCCAGTCCTTCCTTTCTATTATCCAGTAAAATGAAGAGACACAACCTACAACAAATCCGCTGTAATATCCTCTGTTTTCTCTCACAGTCTCATCTCTCTGTTTCTCACTCACCGAATACACATCTATCGCACAGCCTCAAATACAATACCCTCATACAAAGAGAGGGGTTGCCTTCTAGGGAAAAAAACCCTAAACTAAACGTGAGTTCTACCGTCAGATCATCCGCCTAATGAACGGCCCAGATTGACTAGAAATTACTATACTTTTACAAGGCAATTTTACAGCTGTTTTTAGCTTCGGGGGCGTTGCCCCCGAAACCCCCTGCCAAGGGGGGGCTCCCAAAGGTCACAGTCGCCCCCCCTGGACCCCCCTGCAGCGAATATTTTACAGGCGGCGTTGCCACCCCCATTTCGAACTAGGGTCCTATGTGGTGATACCTTTGAATATAGAAGATAATCAGGCTCCACACCCAACACTGGCCACTGGAATATGGGTTAATTTCCCCTATGAAATCCAAACACCCACTGCTGGAAAGGGCCACTAGCATGTATTGGCTTCAAGGGTAAGGACTTCAACTGTTGTTTTCCTTCAAACCTCTGGCATTTGTCATAGGATTTTACAAATGAAAAGACATCAGAAAACAAAGTGGGCCAATAATACCCAGCTCTGAGGATCTTGTGGGCTGTGGTTTTCCAATAGTGATGTCCTCCACAAATGCTGGAATGAAACTGATGCATGACCTCCATGGATTGTTCTTTGTCCAGACATCTTAAAAGGATTCTAGATGGATCCCTCCAATATAGCAAGTTATCATGAATACAAAACTTAGCTGTTCTAAGCTTGATAGTCCTGGCTTGGCTTGAACTAAGGCCTAGAGGAACTTCTAGCTTCAGCAAAAATTGAGCTATTGTAGAATACCATTCACAAGAAGCTAGATTTTTAGCCAATGACTGGTCATGTCCTACTGTTGCTTCTTCTATCTGTCTGTCATCTGAATTTGTACTTATCCAATTCATGTCCAGCATCCTACAATTTTCTTCAGCCATCAGCTTGGCAAGGCCCTGACCTCTGACAAGCTTGGTGGGCTTTAATTCTATATTGAATTCAATAAGCTTTGCAATCCATTTAGCCCTTCTTCCATCAACATCTGGCTGCGTTAGGACATCTTTTACTGAAGCAGAGGGCACATATGCGATTACCCTGGAGTGCAGAATGTATATTCGGAAAGCTTTTAAAGATCTGATAGGAGCATAACCCTGTTTTTCGATGATATCATACCTTAGTTTAGCATCCCTTAAGGTTTTGCTGAAAATGCCACTAGATGCTCTAAACTTTCATCATGTTTCTGCAATAAAATTGCTGCAAGGGGGTCACCGAAAGCAAAGGAGAAGATATGGAACTCCTTTTTGTAATCTGTGTTGATCAGAGTGGGGGCTTCCATAATAGCTCCTTTGATGGCTTCAAAAGATCTTCTTGCTGCATCAGTCCATTTGATATATGATCCATTTTTTAGCATAGAGGTGATGTGTTTTACCAATTCTACAAAATTATGAATAAACCTCCTTACAAAATTTATTTTGCCCAGAAAAGAATGGTTGTCCCTTTTGGATCTTGGAACAAACAAGGCCTGTATTGCTTTCTCTCTCTCTGGGTCAATCATGACACTTGCAGCAGAAACAATGTGTCCTAGAAGCTTGCCCTCTTCTTGATCTAATAATCACCTTATGAGTGACCTTAGTTAAAAATTTATTAAATGAAGGTACTACAGACTCATATTTTGGTGTGTGTGTCTATGTTATTTAAGCAACAAATCGATCATATTGCAAATACATAGACACTTGAAATAGAAAACAACAGAGAAACACAATAAGCAAATACAAGAACACAAGAATTTAATAAGGAGTTCACTCTATCCTCTAGGGCTACATCTCCGGTCCAGATTTCAGTGGTGTCCTTCTTTTATTGTGTCTTGAAGTAGAGAATTACAATGAAGGAGCTCAATGTGAGTCTCTTGAAATGGAATTTGCTTGGCAGGGTGGTTCTTGGATGCCCCAAGCCACTAGAGTACACAGACTCTTTTCCTTACTAACTCTGTGACCTTATGGTCTATAATGGAGAGAGCCCAAAGTGGTGCTCAGTCCTAACAAATCCCCTCTGGGATGGCTTGAATCCCTCAAGCTCTCTGGTGCTCGATGCTGCCTTCGGTCAGCTCAGCCCTCTGTCTTCTGTTCTGTTGTTGCTTCACTGTCTTTCATCTCTCTGTTCTTCCTTTCTATGTTCCGTCCTCCTCTCGGATTTTGGTGTCCTCCTATTTTCTTTTCTATGCATGGTTGTAAGGCCATTCGTACCCATGGCTGTTTGATTCCTCTTCCACTTCCCGTCATATCACCTGCTACATCTTCACTTGGAGTTCCCTGTTCGGCGTCATCATCAAGCTCATAGGGAGTGGCCACATGTCCTCTTGCAGCTGTGCCAATTCACTTCGTCAGTTCGGTTTTTCCGTTACATTGTGGAATGAGTCTTATACCACCTTGGCAGTCAAATTAGACGGAAAATCTTTACAAATTGTGGCTTAATCCCTCGTCAATTCCATCTTCTCCATCGGGCGCGATCTCAACCGTTAGATCTAGAGACCCCCTAGATCCAACGTTGTTTGCTTGTCCCGCATGGTTGACTTGCTCGACCATTAACGCACAATCAGCGACTGTTTTCTCTCTCCTCTACTTGCCACATGTCGACCGCTGAGTGGGATCACTCCATTTTCACAAATTCCACTTACCGTTTGAGGGTGCCCCCGATCAATACCACTAGTTTTCGGAGCGCGGGTCCTACCTTGTCCTTTAGCCTTTTGTCCACGGTTTTCCCAGCTCCCACAGGACTGAGTGCTTGAGGCTTCTCCATTTTAAGGTTTTTCACCCAAATCGAGCATCAAAAACTGCCTCTGTTTCCCAATCCGAGCCTCCCAGGGCTAAATTTTCCTCTTACGTAGTCTCCATGGACCTCGGTCAGTGTGCTTTGACCGAGGTCCTTGTCGTTCCACGCTGGCTGCCATTGCCACTACTTTAGAGGTGTTCTTGATCGTTGTTTTAAATTTTTTGAAGTCTATCCTGACTTTGTATAGCCATGGCTCTATTTAAACATTCTTTATGGATCCAATTCAGATCACGGCTTTTCCACTGAAAAGCTTTTGGACCACCAAAAGTTGGTTTTCTTTCAAGCATCGACTAAGTGAGGGTACTGCTGTCTCACTTGCCCAATCTCAATCCACTTTGCACTGCTTGGCTTCGAACCTTTGAGTCCAACGTTGAGGTACTCTACATCTCCTCTGTGCGTCATCCTCACCTTCCTGTCCAAGACTGTGTCTTCCTGCAATTCATTCAAATATTCAGGTAGTAGGTCATCAATAGAAGGTAATGGACTCTACTCTTTAGGATCCTCAATCATTGAAGGTTCAAACAATCTCAACCAATCTGCATTTACCACTGAGTAGATGTGCATGTAAGCTAGTAGATCAAGGTGAAAAGAATTTTCACCAATCTTCTCAAGTATCCTAAAAGGTCAATACCTGATAGGCTTTAGCTTTTTACCTTCACCTTGCATTCTGTCCTTGCTGATATACAGCGAGACCTGGTCTCCAACTTGAAAACTATGCTCCATCCGATGCTTGTCATGCCTTGCCTTGTATTTGGCTTGGCTATTTTCGAGCTGTTCCTGTACTGCCTGGTGGATCTCCTGGATCTATTCAATGAACCTAGTTGCCTTGTCCACATCATTGTGTCCATCAACCTTGGTATCTTTACCAAAGACAAAATCCAAATGAGACCTTGGTATGAAACCAAAATAGGTCTGAAAAGGAGATCTATGTGTAGAAGAGTGTTTTGCTCTATTGTAAGCATGTTGCACATAACACAGATGTTCATCCCAAAGCTTAGGATGTTTGTTGCAATATCCTCTGAGTAACTGGATCACTATCATGTTAACTACTTATGGCTGGCCATCGATTTGTGGATGAAAAGTTGTGCTTTTCTTCAGTTGGGAGTCCATTAGCTCCCACAGACTTGACCAAAACTTCCCCACAAATCAGGTGTCTCGATCAGATACAATAGAAGTGGGTAATCCAAAATGAACCCATACATGTTCAAGGAATAGTTTTGCAGTTTGTTCAGTTGTACTATGTTTATTACAAGGTATCAAAAGACACATTTTGCTAAACCTATCCACAGCCACATATAGATAATCATGACCTTTTCTATACTTAGGCAGCCCCCCAACAAAATCCATGCAAACACTTTCCCAAGGGTGAGAAGGAACTGGTAATGGAGTGTACAAGCCTAGTTTTCTATAGCTGGGCTTATTTTTAGCACACATAGTACACCCTCTTACATATCTAGAAACAGTCTCATTCATTCTTGGCCAATAACAAAATATTTGCAGCTGTGAAACTATTTTACTTACCCCAAAGTGACCTAATATCAGAGAAGTTTGTGCCTCTCTAATTATCTTTACTCTCTCAGTTTGTGGAATGCAGAGTTTCCCACAATTATCTAAGAGTCGATCCTTCACATGATAGTCCGATTCTTCTACTCTCTTGCCTCGATTCAAAGTTGCATAAACATATTTAATGTTTATATCTTCATAATATTGTTCAATGTAGCTTTCATGTAGTACATAATTATGCTTAAGTATAGTAGATGCATTTATAATGGGTCTAGATAGCATGTCTGCAACTTTGTTATGTATTCCCTTTTTATATCTAATGACTAAATGAAACTGTTGTAGAAAACCCATCCATCTGTAGTGTCTTGATTGCTGCAACTTAGTCTGGGAGTGTAGATATTGGAGTGGTTGATGATCAGTATGTATTACTATCTCTTTGCCCATTAAGTAATGTTTCCACTTTTTCACACTCTAAACTAATGCATACAATTCTTTATCATATGTAGGATAGTTAACTACTACAGGATTAAAAGTCTCAGAATGATAACATATGGGTTTACCATGCTGTTTCAACACTGCTCCCATGGCATAGTCACTGACATCTGTTTAGATCTCAAACGATCTTTGTAGATCAGACAGTGCTAGTACAGGTGTTGTACTAATCTTTTCCTTTAAGGTGTCGAATGCTTTCTGATGTTTGCCTCCACACTGAAACACATTATTCAATACTATCAAAGAATGTAAGGGAGCTACAATTGAGGAAACGTTAGAAATGAACTTCCTCCAATATTGTGCTACTCCTAAGAAGCTTCTTACTTCTGTAGCAGACTTGGGTTTAGGCCAGTTTACAATGACTGCCACTCTAGATGGATCTATTTTCAACTCACGACCCCCTACTATATGACCCAAATAATTTAGAGATGTTTTTCCAAATTCACATTTTGAGAGTTTAACATGAATTTTTTCTCTTTTCAAAACATCTAATTTCTACTTAACATGCTTTAAGTGTTATTCCCATGTTTTACTAAAAATTAGAATGTCATCCAGATACAAAATAACAAAATCATCAAGAAAAGGCCTGAGTACATCATTCATTAATCTCATGAAAGTAGCAGGGGAATTGGTCAAACCAAAAGGCATAACCAACCACTCATACAATCCATTCTTTGTTTTGAAAGAAGTCTTCCATGCATCTTGCTCTGCAACTCTGACCTGATGGTATCCACTGTGCAAATCTAGCTTGGTGAAATAAACAACTTCCTTTAATTGATCTAAAATATCATCTATGCAAGGAAGGGGATAATGATTTTTTATTGTTATCTTATTCAGTGCTCAGTAGTCAATGCGCATTCTCCATGAGCCATCTTTCTTTCTCACCAAAACAATTAGTGACCCACATGGTGATGTGCTAGGCCTGATGAACCCCTTCTCGAGCAACTCTTATACCTGCTTCTTGATTTTAGCCTTCTCTAAAGTAGACAACCTGTACATTCTAATGTTAGGCAATGGAAAATCTTGCTGCAAAATTATATCATGTAATATTTCCTTTTTGGGTGGCAGACCTTAGGTTCCTGAAACAGGACACCATACTCTGAAACAATCTTTTCTATATCAGCTTGCTGCTTAGCATTACAACCCTCAAATACATTGGTTTTATCAGGTTTCTTTTCCTTTACAACCATTAGTAATAATTGTTTGCATGAATTTATCATTCTTTTCATCTGCCCAGAATTTATGAGGGTATAATTATTCTTGAGTTTGTGAGCTCTTACAAAGTATTCGATTCCAGCTTTAACAAGTGGATACTTGTTTTCATCTCTATAGAAAATAGCTTTTCTATCATACAAGTAAGGACTTCCTAGAAAAATTCCACATATATCCAAAGGAATTATATCTAACTCAACCTCATCTACAAATGCTGACCCAAAAGAAAACTTGAGTTTTCACTATCTAGTCACTTGTAGTTGTGCTTTATCATTCTGTAGAAATTTTGAATAATTTAACACATATTCACAGAGATTATCCTGATCATACAATTTTAAGCGGAACATGTATAATACATAATCTCCTCTACGTTGATCGTCAATTTACAGAAGCAGAAACATTCACAGGCACACATAGAAGCATCAATCAAACTCATTAACACAGTATGTATCTCGGGGAAAGCATCTTGCTAAAAACCCCACACTATCTGTATATTATATTGATTGAATCATGTAACATTACAAAGTACAATTCTTATCACAAGCAATCCAGTAGCAGCTCCACCTGTTACACACAATACAGCTCAGATCTGATCTCCAAATCTATTCCACTACTTGCCTGCCTCCACTGCTCAATACCTGCTCAAGAATTGATGAGAATGGCTCACCAAACTCGTATTTCACCTCAAAATAGTCACTCACACTTTGTTGGACGTGAGCAAAGGCTACAATTCTGGGCAAATACGTGAGCAAACTCATTGTCATCCTCAATCCCTTGATTGTGAAAGATCTGGTGCACAACTATAGTCACAACTGATAGCAATCTGATTCTCTACCACCTGTCCCTGTTGAACTGAACATGCACTGACATGCAACTGAGTTAACTGATGTATCCTATAGTTGCATTATGAGTTAATAACTTGTGAATTAATTAATAACTAATTCACCCAACTCATCTCTAGTCTATTGATCAGTTAGACTAAATACAACTAGTTTAACAAAGCTAAACTGAACACAACTCCATCAACTGTACCTCCAGTCCACTAAACTCAACTCACTTGAGTTCTAACTGAAGTCTTGCATGCCAATATTAGTCATTCCATAGGTAACCACGTATTTCCCTCTGGGATTTGCATGTACCACATCCGTAGCTCATCCTGAAGTGCTCCAAGAGAATAAGATCAAGTTTATAGTCCAAATATTATTATGAGACAATAATATTTGACTTTTCTATTTTTGACAGCCAGTCTAAAAATAGACTTTGATCACTCACACTGTGATTACTCACACTTTCATCAAAAATAGAAGTCCATCTATTTTTCCCAACTTGACCAATCATCCATAAACAACAACCTGCAATCCATAGACATGATCCATATGTCTAAAAATAGACATAGTCTAAAAATAGACTTGCGCCAAAAATAGCCTGTGGGCCCACTTAGTGAAGGCGACTCTTTTCACTAAGCTCCATCATCTTGTTGCACTCTCAACAAGCATTTCTTGTTGCACACTTTTCAACACATTCAACCATCCTAATGGGTATGGTTTCTTGTGAGGTGTAGTTGCTAATCCCAATTTCTTTATAATTGCTCAAAAATCAAATTTACTTTTGAGCCACTATCAAACAAAGTATCAATCTTTTGATGTTTGGAAATAACTCGAATATGGAAAATCTCATGTCTTTTTCTCTCATGTTCTTCATCAATAATAGTTTGATCATAATTACTAGTAGATGCTTCAGAATTCTTACCTTTTATACCTGTGGCTGCCATAAATTGTTTCATCTCCCGAGTCTGACCCCAAATATTTCTGAATAGCTGCAACAATCTTCTTCTTCTTTCCCTCGGACTTCTTAGGTCTCAACTCTGGATGCAGAATCCAACAATACTCATCATCATGCCCCTCCTTTTTACAGTGAGTGCATGAAGCTTTACTTTTCTATGCAGTGTTAGCCATCTGTGCTTTCCACTTCTGCTTTCTCTTCTGCTTACTCTTGCTTGCAGTGGGTTGGGATGGTCCCCCAACTTCTGGATTTCCATTCTTTCCTCTAGCTTCTAGATGAGTAGCTTGTACAAATACCTCATCTATACTAGTGGGATTAAACATGAGGATGGTATGCCTCATGTAGCTGCGTAGACCACCAATGTACTTCAAAAGAGTCTCTGGTGAGTCTAATGAGATCCCTAGAATCAATGCTCCCTTTCTAAATTCTGGAGTGTACCCTTGCACACTTTTCCCTTTCAACTGCCGAAGGGTTTTCCAACTCATCATGGCTTTTTGCATGTAGACCAATGGATAGAACTGCTTCTTGATTATAGAAACAAAGTCACTCCAGACAGAGATAGTCTTCCCATGTCTTTTCATGTTAGCTTGGGTCCTACCTTCCCACCATACCAAGGCAGTGCCTTCTAGGCGTAGGCTTGCGAGCTGAATTTTGCTCATGTCTAAGTGGATGTTTTGCACTTTGTAATACACATCAATTTGTCTAATCCAATTGTCCAATTTTTCAGCATTTAGCTCCCCATCATATATAGGCAAGTCAAATTTAACATCTAGCTTGATCAAAGATGCTTTCTTATTATGCATAGGGCTATTAGGAGATGTGAGAAAGCTTTCCTCTTTTCCTTTTCCTTTTGAGTGGTCATGTGAATGAGACTCATCTTCTTCTTTATCTTGTTTGGAACTTGATGAATCTTCATCCTTATGCTTTCTAAAGTCCCTATACATTTCTTCTACCATAGACTTTATAGCTAGGAAACTCTCTATGAATTGAGGGTCTGGCCCCATAGAACCTTCTTCTGACACTGTCTTCCAAGGATAGACTCTCCCAATTTTAGGATTAGTTTCGACCAAGTCTCCTTCTCCTAATTTTAGCTTTGATCTAGTGAGCATTCAACAGCTAAACCAACAGAAGCTTGTCTAACCTTTCAGCCTAAAGCTCTGATACCACTTGATCTGATAATCACCCTATAAGTGACCTCAGTTAAAAATTTATTAAATGAAGGTATTACATACTCATATGCTGGTGTGTGTGTCTATGTTATTTAAGCAACGGAACAATCAGATTGCAAATACATAGACACTTGAAATGGAAAACAACAGAGAAACATAGTAAGAAAATACAAGAACACAAGAATTTAATAATGAGTTCACCCTATCCTCTAGGGCTACATCTCCAGTCCAGCTTTCAATGGTGGCCTTGTTTTATTATGTCCTGAAGCAGAGAATTACAGTGAATGAGCTCAATATGAGTCTCCTGAAACAAAATTTTCTTGGCAGGGTGGTTCTTGGATGCCCCAAGCCACTAGAGTACATGAACTCTTTTCCTTACGAGCTCTATGACCTTCTGTTCTATAATGGAGAGAGCCCAAAGTGATGCTCAGTCCAGACAGATCCCCTCTGGGATGGCCAGAATCCCTCAAGCTCTCTGGTGCTCAATGTTGCCTTCAGTCAGCTCGGACCTCTGTCTTTCATTCTACTGTTGCTTCACTGTCTTTCGTCTCTCTGTTCTTCCTTTCTGTGTTCTGTCCTCTCGGGATTTTGGTGTCCTCCTATTTTTTTTTCCATGCATGGCTTTAAGGCCATTCGTACCCATGGATGTTTGATTCCTCTTCTACTTCCCGTTGGATCACATGCTATAGCTTCACTTGGAGTTCCCTGTTCAGCGTCATCATCAGGCTCACAGGGAGTCGCCACATGTCCTCCTGCAGCTGCGCCAATTCGCTTCGTCGGTTCGGTTTTTGCGTTACGTCATGGAATGAGTCTTCTACCACCTTGGCAGTCAAATTGGACGTCAAATATTTAAAAGCTGCATCTTAATCCCTCGTCAATTTTGTCTTCTCCATTGAGCGCGATCTCAACCGTTAGATCTAGAGCCCTCCCCAGATCCGACGCCATTCGCTCATCCCGCGCGGTTGACTTCCTTGACCATTAATGCGCGATCAACAGCGGTTTTCTTTCTCTTCTGCTTGCCACGCGTTGACCGCTAAGTGGGATCGCTCCATTTTCACCAATTCCGCTTACCGTTTGAGGGTGCCCCCGATCAATACAGCCGGTTTTCGGAGCATGGGTCCCGCCTTGTCCTTTAGCCTTTTGTCCACGGTTTTCCTAGCTCCCAAGCGACTGAGCACTTGGGGCTTCTCCATTTTGAGGTTTTTCACCCAGCGATGCATAATTATCGCTAATCGCACATCAAAAACTGCCCCTGTTTCCCGATCCGGGCATCCCAGGGTCTAAATTCGCCTTCCGCGCAATCTCCATGGGCCTCGGTCAGCGCGCTTTGACCGAGGTCCTCGTCGTTCCACGTTGGCTGCCATTGCCACTGGTTTAGAGGTGTTCTTGATCGCTATTTTAAATTTTTTTAAGTTTGTCCTGACCTGGTACAGCCATGGCTCTGTTTAAACATTCTTTATGGATCCAATTCGAATCACTTCTAAAGCAAATAATGACTTTTTAAGATTCATTGATATCCCAAACCTTCTACACTTCAAAAACACTTTCTTCAAATGCTGCAAATGATCTTGATGGCTGCTGGAGTATATTGTTATATCATCTAGGTAGACAAGGACAAACTTATCCTTCTCTCCTACAAATCTTGTATCCATAGCTCTCTGACAGGTAGCTCCAGCATTCATTAGCCCAAAAGGCATCTTGGACTACATAAAAGTGCCCCAAGGAGTGGTGAATGTAATCTTTTCTTGATCATCTAGATGTACATCAACCTGGTTATACCCTAAACACCCATCCAGGAAGGACATAACTTTAGCTCTTGAGACTTTCTGTAGCAAATGCTCCATCTTTGGCAGGGGATAGTTGTCTTTCTTAGAGCATCTGTCTAGGTTCCTAAAATCAACACACAGCCTGATTTCTCTGCTTTTCTTCATCACCACTACCAAATTGGCTACCCACTTTGAATATCTCAGAGGAACTATGATTTTGGCAACCAACAACTTCTTGATTTCTTTTTCAATCAAGGGAAGGAGTAGATGATTTATGGGTCTCAGCCTCTATTTGAAAGGAATGGTGTCTTTCTCCAATGGGATCTTGTTCTGGATGATCTTTTTGTCATAAATTTTAAGGTCACTATACTCCCAGGCAAAGACATCAGCAAATTACTTCATTAAGGTACAGTATTCAGAACTTTTGGCAGCAGACAAATGAGTGGACATATTTATATACTTTGGATGATCTAGACTCCCTATGTTATGTCTATGGACTGCAGACTGGTTTTCTTTATGGGGAATCTTATGAGGTACATAATTATGGTCAAATAGGCTCTCTAGGGGCACTAGCCCTTTAGGTATATGATTGCTAGGCAACTGGACAATGTTATCTTGGCCAATTCTATTCCTTAGCTAGGGCTGGGGATTTTCCTCTAAGGTTTCATTCTCTTGATCAATTTTCATTTCGGAGAATTCATCAATGACTTGCAGAAACATATTTACTTCATCATCATCCTCAAAGACTTTCCAGTGTTGTACATTATCAGGAAAGGATGGTCTATATTTTATCTGGACTTCATAAACCAATCTAGGGGGTATGGGAGGTATGAAAATACTAGTAGACACAGCAAGGGAATCAACAAGCTGATTTTTGACTCTAGGGATATATGAGATACAAAAAATATTAAAAGCATCTTTGAGTCTCCATACCTCATCTCTGTACGCTTTCAGCCTTAGGTTCCTTGCTTGGAACGTTTTGTTCACCTGTTGAATGATGAGATCAACATCTCCAAACACCTTTATGTATTTGACTCCCATGTCTTTGGCAACGTTTAAGCCCAATATTAGAGCCTCATACTTTGCTATATTGTTGGTGACCTGGAAAGTCAGCTTAAAAGACAGATGTGTGCTTTCTTGTTTTGGAGACACTAGCACCACTCCTACTCCTGCATCTTCACCTACTTAGTGATAAATATTTCTTTGATAACCACCGATATTTCAACCCATTTTGAGTTTTCCCTTTATTTCTTCAATATCATAGCTTCCTCTAATTTATCCTTTTCTATTCAGATAAATTCTATATGTAAAAAATGAAACTCTTTTCATTGCCTCAACTACCTCTTCCTTTATAAACATTCATTTATCTCCACATTCATTTAATCTTTATCTAAAAGTTTAGGCTGCTACACTGATTTCCCCAAATGAACCCCCAACATGATGCAATTCCTAAAAAAAATATTTGATGATTCATGTCCTTCCACAAGTGTTATTACTCAATTGAAACATCATGCATATTCCCAAGTTTGGGTAGTAATAATGTGTGTTCTTCTCTAATCCTTTGTATGCAACATATTTTATAGTTCACAGTATTAAATCCATTCTCACAATTGGAATCCACTAATAATAATATTTTGAGTGTCCTTTGTATCATTCATAGGATTTCATTAAGGGCACTGGCCGACAAGAAGAGTAGTAGATGCGGATTCACTATAACATCACTGAGTCTTGGATGATTCACCGCTTTATGGTTCTTTATTTCCTTGCATTCAAGTCATTGTATCCAACAACATTATTGTTATTGACTTTTGAATTATACCCTAGCATTTAGTTATGATGTCCAGAGAGAATTATACCCTAGCTAAAACGTTCGAGTATGAGAGCTTTTGAATTCGAGGAAGCTTGAGCTGCACGAAAACTGGGTTGTTGCTTGTAATTCTATTGTTGCTTGTAATGTTATCTATTGGTTTTAATAGTCCTTGTGCTCGTGTCTCTTTCGAACGTTGAATTCACAAGGGCATCCCAACTTGTTTTACTCATTCACATCGATGGAATTTGATTAATAAATTATTTATTACACACAAATATATATATATATATATATATATATTAATTAAGAAGATTATATTTATTGTATGTTATATTTGTCGTTGTTGAATTTTTTTGGAATTTTGTGTATATTTCAAATTGTTTTATTTATTTACATGGATGGAATTTGATTCATAAATGATTTATTATAGGAAAAAAATATATTAATTAAAAAGATTATATTTATTGTATCTTATATTTATTGTTGTTGAAAAGTTCTAGAATCTTGTGTGTATTGTTTGAAAAGTATTTTTATATTTATTATTGATTCTTTAGACAATGCACATAAGACTTCAAAAGTTCTCAACAACAATATATTACTATTATGGACACATTTTTTATTAAAATTTGGAAATACAAAAATGAGTAAATCATTGAATTTGACAAAATATATCATTTTTAAATTCTAACTCTACCTACTTGTAATATATCCTAAACCAAAGGCTAATCCTATCAAGGAAGTCAAATCTAATTAATTTTATTATAAAAGGATTATATTTATAGCTAGAGATTTATTTAATAAAAATACACTTTTTAATTAAAAATAAATTCAAAATATTAAATAATGCTTTTAATAAGAAAAAGGTCTTAAGATTATACTAAGATTTAGTTGACATTTCTTTTTTTCAAATAAGTTCAATCTATTCTTCCAACTTTATTTAAATAAAGTCAAATATTAAACAAAACAATGTTAGAATTTGAGCAATAACATGCCTTAAGCAATCTAATTCTTTATTCCACAATAACAATTCTTTATGCTAAATGTAATCCATTTTACTTTGGGAAACAAAATAATTAATCAATGTGATATTTGTTAATAACCATTTCTAAAATCAACTGAGGACATATTTCCAAATAAGCATTTCTCGTATTATGAAATAGGTTTATTAATGAATATAACGATACTAAAATTGTGTATAACAAATTAGCAAGATCTATTCCAAAAAGTGATGATGAAAAGTTGTACTTTATCCAATGTGAGTGATAAGGGTAATAAAACCATATATGCTTTTAGATTAAAATGCAACATTTTAATTACTTTTATATTTAAAGTACACAAAAAAGGGTTTATATCAAAACACTCAATTAGTATAGATTTAATAACTAGGGATCCTAGTTCATTAATCAAAATGAATGTTACATAGGCCAAACAAAGGATGTTTTGGTAGTATAACAACACAAGCTAATAAACCTAAGATCCAAAATCCAAAATTAGAAAATCTAGCCATTACATAGAATCATATCAAGTAGTTGTGCTGATAGTCTCCACAATTTCTACAATTTCTAAAGAAATGTCATGACCTAGGGATAATTCCTACATTTAGCAAAATTAAACACAGTTTGAAGAACCAATACACCTCCAAAGCATTCTTTAAAATCAACATAGCATTAATTGGGCAAGAAATAAGGGGAATTCACTCTAAAATAAATCGATTAAACCTTGAAGCATTATCTTCCCACTTAAATCTAGCATCTACCATCACACCCGATCTCAAACGATTTTCTGGTAAAGATCTTAACATAAATTAATAGGGAATCATTACAATTGAGGAGATTCACTGCAGTAAAGAAAACTCCAATGGATATGATACCAACACTACATTAGAATTAAGTCCGATTATGAAATTAGATTCCACTAGTGGACAAGTACTAGAAATGAAGGCGATAACATCGTGGGAATTAAAATTATTAATCACTCTGGATTGAATGAAATTACTTCTAACTTTAATTTCAATGCTTCTAACTCTCTTTGGCCGACTTTATTAGTTCTGCCACCCTCAACGTGCTACACTAATGAGAGAAAGGGCTTGACTATCAATATGTCCAATACCCAACCTTTTAATAATAACATAGTTAACATTACAGGCTACACTAACATAAACTCCCCTAATAAATACATGAGAAACAAAATTCTCGATCTTGGTAACATTCACTCTAATAAAAACCATAGAAAGCTTATTAATCTTTTCTCTCATAAATTAACTAAAGAAGAGTAGAACGTTCTACATAAGGGCTTGAATTTTGCCATTACTCCCAAGAAAATACCTCTTGAAAGCATAAGATGTAGCATTGAGGAAGGCATTAATGAATTGAGGTCTGAGGAAAAATAGGCCATTAGATTGGACTGCACCTTTATATTGAAAAACTTAAGAAAAATCTTGACAAGGAAGAACTTTTAACTATTAGGAGTATTAAAAATAAAGTCAATATTTTGGTCCTTAAGGATGATAAGGGAGGCGAAACTATTAGTATGGATAAGAGCGACTATATTAAAAATATGAATGAACACCTTGATAGTAGTGGAAACTACAAAAGGTTAGAAAATAATCCAATTTCCAAGATTATTACGAAGGTTAAAAAGATCACCGAGGAATCTAACTTAGATGAATGGATTAAAAAATAACTTACCCCTAATTGTGAAATTACTCCAAGAATTTATGGTCTCCCTAAACTCCACAAAGATGGGGTTCCCCTAAGACCTATATTCAACACTATTGGCTTCCCCACTTATGAACTTTCAAAATATGTCTCTAAGATCCTTAAGCCCCTTATATATAATTTAGATTCCTTTATCACAGATTCCAGTGAATTTGTGAATATGATTGAGAATGAAAGAGTTGATAATGAAGATCAACTTATCAACTTTGATGTGGTCTCTCTCTATGATCTAGGTGGCTCTAGAGACACTCAGAAGTCAAATGGGGCTCAGAGTAGAACAAAAATAAAATTCATCATATTGAAACAAAACTAGAACCATATCGTAGTGCTTGTTGGCCTGATTCCAATGGTGCAAATGATAGTGAAATTTAAGTTCGTATGCTCAAGTTATGGCTAGTCAAAGTTTGGTCAAAGTTGGACAAGTGGCAAGCTTAAGGAGGAAAAAAATGGTAGAATACTGGCACACGGAATTTGGCCACCAGAATGGGCGAATTTGTCAAATAGTTAATTTGTCTAGTGACTCCTTATTTCAGCAAATTTAAAAAAAGGACAAGTGGTTATTATAAAAACCAAAAAAATATTTAAAAAAGGGGCTACTTGTGTCTGCCGGACCTGCCCACCCCAACCGGTTGTATTAAAATGTAATATGTGTGGGGTGGTAGGTGGTCAAACCCTGCAACCCATGTGCAATTGTAATATATATATATATATATATATATATATATATATATATATATATATATATATATATATATATATATATATATATAGATATATATATATATATAGTGTAGGGTGGGTTGCCCATTGGTGAACCCGCTCCCACTCACTGCTATGTGCCACATGTAAAAATTTCCAAGGGTGGTGGGGATCAAACTCCCCCAACCAGTTCAACTACCCTCACAACCAAAAATAACATTTTATGCTGAGTTTAAGCTATCATCTTGAAAGCCGCAACAAGCCACTTAACCGCTGACCTAATTACATATGCACCTATACTAAAAGGGGGGTTGGTGGGGTTGGAACCCCCGAACTACCCGCACCTAACACATCACCTTACCAAATGGCAAACGACCGGTTATTTGTGAAATATGCCTACCATTTTGTATTTAACCCCTCATCGTTTGCCCATTCGACCAACAAAATGGAGGGCAGAGGCCGAAACTTAGAGGCATAGAACCACGAGACAGGAGGAACTATGAGTAGGTCCAAGGGTTGGAACCTTGAGTGAGGGCATAGATTCTTTGAATATTCCCTTAGAGGCCTTCAGGTGAGAGTGTCAGAATTGAGAAAGTTTATAGTCGATTTTGCATGTTTTCACGTCAGAAATTCAATGATGACATCCATTTCTCAAGTTGAGCTCTCCATCTTCAAGCCATCATCTAGATTGGAGGTATAAGGGTAATTTTTGTTAAGTTGTTTGTAACTAATTTCTTTGGTGCACTTAATAAAAGAAGTCCTCCCCATTGTTGACCATGGCCCAGATACATATGCCACATTGGGTGAACCCTATAATCAAATCTATGTGTCTTTGATCTTATGATAGCTTATGTTTTTCCATTTATTTTCATGTAGTTTATGTTACATGGTTAATATGATACTTTATATGCAATTCTAACTACATTCTTGAAGTAAAAGATCTCAATCAAGTTTGGTATCATAGAAGGTCTTCTTGATGCAAGTTGCATGAGTGAATGCTAACCAGACACAAGCTCCAAAGAGATGAAGGAAAACTTAAGTCTTTTGATTCTGAAGCAGGGCGTGCACCATGAAGACAGAACATGGTAGATGAGGAAGCTCAAATCGAGGAAGAGCGAAATTATCACAAGTATTTCTATATCATGGCAAAGAAAGTTGACAAGCTATTTAGAGAGTATGAGAAGACAATCAAGTTTAAGAAGAAAGAGACAGATGACCATGCATCAATAAATCATGGAGGCAGTAGAGAAGAGCCTCCTCCCTCTCCCTCTTCTAGTGACAATTCTTCTTCTTATTATTCTTCTTCTCATCACTCTAACAGGCATAAGAGGAATGCATCTAAAAATCCCTTTTTTAAACTAGATGTCAAATTTGATTTACCTATTTTTAGTGGAGATTCTAATGTAGAAAAGTTAGATAAATAGGTAAGACAGGTTGAGGTGTATTGCCGCATATAAAAAATCAAAGAGGATCAAGCCAAGATCTAGCCAGCATACCTTCAATTGAGTGGCACTACTCTCATCTGGTGGGAAGGAAAATTGTAGCAAGCTGGTAAGTGTAGTTGTAAACTTCTCTCATCTTGGTCTGAGTTCATTTCTTCTTTACGAGGACAATTTTACCCATTGGGTTATGGACATAAGGCCGTGATGAAATGACCACATTTGAAACAAAGAAAAGTTTAATGTGTTCAAAAATTTACATAGGAGTTTAGAAAACAAGGATTAGCATTAAATGTTCCACTAGACACTTCTGAGATGTTGATGAAATATATTGGCTCTTTGCATAGTTATTTGCATCATTCAAACCCAAGTCTCTTGATGAAGCTAGTGTGAAGGTTGTACATCTTGAAAGCAAGGAGAATCATGAACAAGACGACCACCCAAAGAGGGCAGCAATTGCTAAGAGAAGAGGAGAAAAGCCCTCTTGTACTCACTATGAGAAAGAAGGGCATGAAGAGTAGAATTACTGGAAACTGCATCTAGAATTGAAATTTGAGACCTAAGAATAATGACATAAAATAGAAGCAAAAGACAGTTGCAACCGTGTAATAAGATGAAGAATCTGAATCAGAGGATGATGAGAAGATCACAATTGCAGAATTTGCAGGCAATGGACCAATTGACCTAGGATTAGATTCAGGGGAAGAAATGAATATTGAAACGCTTTGGATTGTGATAAATGGACCCGTCGACTTGGGTTCTGATTCAGGTGATGAGACAAAGATTTCAACAGATGTTGTACCAAATATGAAAAGGGTACCGGCATGGCTCCAAGAACTCAAAGAAATTAACCAAAGCATTCAGGTGGAGAATGTTAAACTAAGGAGAGTCCAAAAAGAAGCAGAGAAGGAGAAATATAGGTTGCAACATTAGTTACAAGCCAAGGAGGAGGCCTTATAAAAGTTTCAACATAACAAGCCTGAGGTAAAAAGTGAATTTTCAATTTAATTTATTTTTATAATGATGATTTCACTTCTTTTAAGAGATATCTATAGGAATTGGATTAAAATTGTTGAATAAAATGGGCTATCAAGGAAAGGGCCTCAACATTAATGGCCAAGGCATTGTGAACCCAATCAAAGTGGTAGAATTGCCTCGTTATGCAGGACTTGGATATGTCCAAAAGAAAGTTGGGGAATGCTCCAAGACAATCCATGACCAACCAATGATAGGTGATGAGAGCACTTCATCAAATTCCAGTGATAGTGAGGGTTCCATGAACACTTACCAAGGGCACACTAGGAGAAAAGATTCCAAGACAATCTAGAAAGTTTGGAGGAAAAATAATCATTGTAGTTACTGTAACGAGGATCGACACCAGAAAGCTGCGTGCCAGACACTCTAGGCCCACGAAGCACCCATGAAGAAACCAACTGGAGAAGATGTTCAACAAAGGAATCCACTACATTCATGGTGGTCTTCTTTATTGAGTAAGAGATGGTTTTGCTAGATATAGTAGTTTGTCATGGCCACAGTTTGTAAATCACGTGTTGTGAATAACTGTAGAAGTGATGATGTGTTTTCCATCGCTTACTAAAGCATTAATGATGATTTTTACCTTTTGTAAGTAGCTATGGTATTGGTTTCTATTATGTAAAACTTGACCAAAGTGTGTGCTATAAACTCTTGGCAAGCATGGGGTTCTTTGATTCATGTGTGGATGTGTATGTGATTACAAAGAATGTACTAGATTTGCATGCAATGCAGATGTTGAAAGTGTGGTTTGACGAGGATGCACATAGTGTGCAAGATGTGTTCATGATTTTGGAGGACCAAAATCTCCTCAGTGGGGAGGAATGTTCTAGGTGGCTCCAGAGATGCTCAAAAGTCAAAGAGGGCTCAAAATAACTCAAAAATAAAAGTCCTCATATTGAAGTAAAACCAAAACCATATCATAGTTATCATCGCCCTTATTTGAACAGTGTGAATGAAACTCAAATATGAGTTCGTATGCTCAAATTATGGTTCGTCAAAATTTTGGTCAAAGTTGGATAAGTGGCAGGTTTAAGGAGAAAACAAAATGGCAGAAACATGGTGCACAGAATCTAGCCACTAGAACTTGTGAATTTTTCAAACAATTATTTTTTCTAGTGACCCCATTATGAACTTGTGAATTTGTTGAACGATTATTTTTTCTACTGACCCCATTATTTTGGCAAATTTTAAGAAAGGCCAGGTGGTTATTATAAAAAATATATATATTGGACTCGCACACTCCAACCAGTTGTATTAAAATATAATATGTATAGGGTGACAGGTGGTCAAACATCACCATCCCCTACCAATTGTAATATATATATATATATATATATATATATATATATATATATATATATATATAGTGTCAGGTGGGTAACCAACTGGCGGGCCCACCCTCATTCACTACTATGTGCCACATGTCAAAAATTCCAAGGGCAATGGGGCTCGAACCCGCCTGGCTAGTCCGATCCACCCACCTCCCGAGCGCCCTCACAACCAAAAATAACATTTTATGCCAATTTTAAACCACCATCTTAGAAGTTGCATAAAGCTACCTAACCGCCAACCTAATCACATATGCATCCCCACTAAAAAGGAGGTCAGTGGGGTTGGAATCCCCAACCTACTTGCACCTAACATTGTGCCTTACCAATTGGCTAATAGTCAGTTATTTGTTAAATTCACTGACCATTCTGTATTTAATGCCTCATCATTTTCCCATTCGACCAGGGAGGTAGAGGGTGGAGGCCATAACTTAGAGGCATGGAACCATAATTTGGGTGGAACCCTAAGAATGTCCAAGGGTTGGAACCTTGAGCGAGGGTATCAAAAATATTCTGTAAATATTCCCTTAGAGTGCTAGAGGTGACAGTGTCATAATTGGGTAAGTTTATAGTCGATTTTACATGTTTTCATGCCAAGAATTTAGTGACGATATCTATTTCTCCAACTGAGCTCTCCATTTTTAAGCCATCATCCAGATTGTAGGTATAACAGTCATTTTTGTAAATTTTCTTGTAACTAATTTATTTGATGTCACTTAATAATAGAAGGCCTCTCCACTATTGAGCAGGGCCCAGAGACATAGCCCACATTGGGTGAACTCCATAATCAAATCAACGTGTCTTTGATCTTGTGATTGCTTATGTTTTTCTACTTCTTTTCATGTGGTTTAAGTCGCATGGTTAATATGCTTTGTTATATGAAATTATGAATGTATCCTTGAATTTAAAATATCTAGATCACTCTAAACCATGATTCCTCTTACTGAATCTACCAATGTTATTAAAGAAGTAGTTGATCTTCAAACTTTTAGCCTTGTTGAGGTTTTCTTACCCTCTATTTTTCTTAGCTTCCAAGGTGAGTATTATGAACAAACCACTAGAGTAGAAATGGGTTCCCCTATCTCCCATTGTAGCAAACCTCTTCATGGGGAAATTTGAGAAGAAAGCCCTTTAATCTTACCCATTCAAGCCTGGTTGGTGGAAAGGATATAGTGATGACACCAATAGCAAGTGGTCTCATGGCAATACTAAACTTAATAAATGTCTCAACCACCTGAATATCAAATCAAAGAACATTAAATTTACCATGGAAACTGAAGTAAACAAAAACATATATTTCCTTGATGTGTTAGTCACCAAGAAAGTTGATGGAACCTTAGGACACCAAGCCTAGAGAAAAATGATTCACATCGACATTTACCTCCATGCATATCCTCACCATCACCACTCACAAATTACTGGTGTTCTTAATAGTATAGTCATAAGAGCCCTTAGAATTTTCGACATTGAACACATTGACCAATAAAAGAACCATTTGATCAAGGCCTTCAAAAATATTGTCTACAAAGAAGAAGAAATCATATGATCCTTTAGAAAGGAAGAGGAAATATTACTCCACCCATGTGAACCCAAACCACTATGCAAAAGAATTTATCTTCCATACATCAAAGGTATGACCAAACTCGCGCACTCCAACCGGTTGTATTAAAATATAATATGTATAGGGTGACAGGTGGTCAAACGTCACCATCCCCTACCAATTGTGATATATATATATATATATATATATATATATATATATATATATATATATATATATATATATATATATATATATATATATATATATATATATATATATATATATATATATATATATATATATATATATATATATATATATAGTGTTAGGTGGGTAATCCACTGGCGGGCCCGCCCTCATTCACTACTATGTGCCACATGTCAAAAATTCCAAGGGCGATGGGGCTCGAACCCACCTGGCTAGTTCGGTCGGCCCACCTCTCGAGCGCCCTCATAACCAAAAATAAAATTTTATGCTGATTTTAAGCCACCAGCTTAGAAGTTTCATAAAGCTACATAACCATCAACTGAATTACATATGCATCCCTACTAAAAGGGAGGTCAATGGGGTTGGAATCCCCAACCTACCTGCACCTAACATCGTGCCTTACCAACTAGCTAATAGTCAGTTATTTGTTAAATCCACTAACCATTTTGTATTTAATGCCTCATCATCTTCCCATTCGACCAGGGAAGTAGAGGGTGGAGGCCATAACTTAGAGGCATGGAACCATAATCTGGGTGGGACCCTAAGAATGTCCAAGGGTTGGAACCTTGAGTGAGGGTATCAAAAATATTCTGTAAATATTCCCTTAGAGCTCTAGAGGTGACAGTGTCATAATTGGGTAAGTTTATAGTCAATTTTACAAGTTTTCGTGCCAAGAATTTAGTGGCGACATCTATTTCTCCAACCGAGCTCTCCATTTTTAAGCCATCATCCAGATTGTAAGTATAATGGTCATTTTTGTAAATCTGCTTGGAACTAATTTATTTGATGTCACTTAATAATAGAAGGCCTCTCCACTATTGAGCAGGGCCCAGAGACATAGCCCACATTGGGTGAACTCCATAATCAAATCAACGTGTCTTTGATCTTGTGATTGCTTATGTTTTTCTGCTTCTTTTCATGTGGTTTAAGTTGCATGGTTAATATGCTTTGTTATATGAAATTATGAATGTATCCTTGAATTTAAAAGATCTAGATCACTCTACACCATGATTCCTCTTACTGAATCTACCAATGTTATTAAGGAAGTAGTTGATCTTCAAACTTTTAGTCTTGCTAAGGTTTTCTTACACTCTATTTTTCTTAGCTTCCAAGGTGAGTATTATGAACAAACCACTAGAGTAGAAATGGGTTCCCCCTATCTCTCATTGTAGCAAACCTCTTCATGGGGAAATTTGAAAAGAAAGCCCTTGAATCTTACCCATTCAAGCCTGGTTGGTAGAAAGGATACAGTGATGACACCAATATCAAGTGGTCTCATGGCAATACTAATCTTAATAAATGTCTCAACCACCTGAATATCAAATCAAAGAACATTAAATTTACCATGGAAACTAAAGTAAACAAAAACATATATTTCCTTAATGTGTTAGTCACCAAGAAAGCTGATGGAACCTTAGACACCAAGCCTACAGAAAAACGACTCACATCGACAATACCTCCATGCAAATCCTCACCATCACCACTCACAAATTACTGGTGTTCTTAATAGTATAGTCATAAGAGCCCTTAGAATTTTCGACATTGAACACATTGACCAATAAAAGAACCATTTGATCAAGGCCTTCAAAAATATTTTCTACAAAGAAGAAGAAAGCATATGATCCTTTAAAAAGGAAGAGGAAAGATTACCCCACCCATGTGAACCCAAACCACTATGCAAAAGAATTTGTCTTCCAGACATCAAAGGTATGATTGATTAAATTTCAAAAATTCTAAGAAAGAAGAACTTCTCCATTTCTTTCAAAACTATCCATCAAAATATGAGGTCCATCAAGAATCACATTTACCCACATCAACACCAAGAAATCTATAAAATATCATGTTCCTGTGGTAAATGCTACATTAGGGAAACTAGAAGATCATTTAGAATCAGAATGAAAGAACATGCAACTAACATTAAACATGAACATGTTTGCTCTTCTTCCCTTGTCAAGCACTCCATCAGAACCAAGCACCATATTAACCTTCAGAATAATGACATTATTTCCAGGGAAAAGTGTTATTAAAAAGACATTTTAGAGAAGCTCCGAAGATCATTAAAAACCTTAACAATCTAAACAAGGACAATGGCCTTGAAATCAACAACTGTGGGATTCCCCTAAAAAATTCTTAAAGATTTCCTCAATCCTAGCTTCCCTTACCTCCTACCTCCCTTACCCTTTCCTCGTAAGTCCTTCCCCCCTTCTCTCTCTTATTATTTCCCTCCCTCTCCTACATACTTCTGAATTAACACTTCATTAATATTATTAGTAAAACATTAATATTACTTAGTTAAACGAATATTAATAATATATATCAGTAACTAAGAATAAAAACATTAAACTATTTTAATAAAATTCTAATAATAAGGTTAATTAATAATTAATACCCATTATTACCATAATTATTGTCATTAGTATAATATTATCATCATTATAATATTATCATACTTCTATAATATTATATGTATAAATTTCTTCTTCATTAAATAAGAATATGATAAAATAAAAATATTTTAATACATATAATTTTCAAATATCATCATATGATTAATATTAATCTATTATTAGTATATCTAGTCAATATATTATTATTTATATATTAACTATATAATATATTAATAATCCCTTTATAAATATTACAATATTAAATATTAGGGTTTTTCCATTGTTTAAGAGGACATTTTTTTTTATTTCTCCTTGCTTCTCATTCTTATATATATGGTTGTTGTATCAACATTATTTCCTCATAATTTTATGTCATGATTATGGATCTGTACATAGAATTTCCTACAAAATGACTGTGGTAAATCCGAACCTCAAAGCTAGAAACTTTTGATACTCTTTGTTTGAGATCCATGTACTTTGATCATCTAGTTTACATCTCTATTTAACCTAATATTAATATTTTGGCCTTATATCTTAAACACATTTTCTTCCCAATTTTCTCTATATCTAGTTGTTTTCTTGTCAACTTCTGCTCCATCCAATCTAGTTCCTTATTCTCTTTCTCTTATTGCTTTACTTCATCAACATCATATCCTATAAAATCATAAATATCCTTTTCATTAACTATGAGTGAAATATCTGATTATATTGAAAATTCCACTTTAGAGATATTATCTTCAAATCTCCTTCTAATTATACATGAACTAACTTTCCTCCACATTCAACTTATTGTATGTCACCTCATGGTAATTCTCCATACTTAGATTTACCATAAACAAATCACCCACTTAGAATGTCTTATGTGTGTTCTCTAGCATACAAACCTTTTATATTACACACTAATTTTGTTGAATTTCTCTTGAACTTGTGCATATATTTCCATCATCTTTTCAATGAAAGTATTTACAACATCACTATGTCACATCTTAACAAGAAACTCAACCAAATATTTCACTCCTGTTAAGTTTCTCCCATGGACACTTTTGAAATGAAATATTCTTCTTGAAATGCTCATTACAATATTAAAGGAAAACTTAGCATGTGCCAAGAAACCATCCCGCTACTTTCGTATGTTACCTACCAAGCATCTTAGAATATTTCCCTAAGATTTTGTGAGCCTCCTTTACCTATCCAGTATTGGTCTATGAATGATATGTTGAACTCTCCCATAAATTTGTGCCCAATCTATTCTATAATTTTCTCCGATAATGACCAAGAAATCTAACATCTTTATCTACAGTAATGACGATCTTTGGCAATCCATGTATCATTACAATTTCATTGAAAACCATATATATGTAAATAATTGCACCAATGCAATTATTACAAGGCAAGAAATGTTTCATATTGTAAAGCCTATCCACTACAACAAACCTTAAGTTATTGCATCTTTACAATCTAGTTAATCCTAGGACAAAATATCTCATACAAATATCAATTTATGGTACCCTTAGAGTAGGTAATAAGGTATACAAGCTTGTATTCAAAGTATATTTATACTAAACACCATAACCAACTAGGAGATTCCACAACTTTAAATAAATTTTTAAACTTCCTTTCCTAAACTAGGCTAATAATATTTTTCTCCTAAAGAACTTTAAGTCTTATCTCTCCCAATTTTCCTTCTAACCCTCCTTTATGCAACCCTTTTGTTTAAATTCTTGTGAAACAAAGATTAAAAATAAAATTGTCTTACCCTTAAACACATGTCCTTGCCATGGAAAAAATCGACTCAAAATTTTTGTCTTATTCAAACATGTTTCTATAACACTCCTCTATTTTTGTGAGATTTGTATCCTATATGTATAATTCTTTTACCTACTCAATATGAGGTAGAACATTCCTCATTGTGTGAAGCATCATTGTCCTTCTATTCAAAGCATCAATTGACTTCTTCTCTCTCCCCAATTTGTGTTTTAACACAAATATATAACTTTGTAGGAACAATGTAAATTGCAGGTGTTCCACATTCAACTTTGCTTGAATATATATAACACACATTGTCTAGGAAACATGCAATGTCTCCAATACTTTAATGCTTGTGTCACTACATAAAATTCCAAATCATACATAGAGTGTCGTTTTTTTATCTCTCTCAAATTTTCATTATAAAATGTAATTTTTCCTCCCTCTTGTTTCAATAGTATTTCTATAATAGGTACATGCCACTTAGATCATACTTATAATACTTTCTCTAAAGTTTTCCAAACTACTTGGGGCATTTATGGTCATTTCCTTTAATATATCAAATGATTCATGTGCTCAGGTGCTCAAATGAAAGCATGTTCCTTCATGCACTCTATGTAGATTCCATGGAATCCTCTAATTAATTTCATGTAGAAATTATGAATGCCATGGAAAATCTTTGCCTAATGTATGTTGTGCAATTCTTATGAAAGTATACAGTTCACATTTTTTGGGTCCATCTCCATTGATTTTCATGAAATACAATTCCCAAATATACTAGCACTTGGTTGAAGACTTGCATTTCTTCAAGTTTATTTCCAACTTCTCTCTTTCCAAAGGTTATATCACTAATTGACATGTTGAAATTGGTTACCTTTACTACCACTATATCACTAATATCCAAATACACAACAATCAACTTATCTAAGTATGGGTGCAACACTTCAATCATAAACCACATAAAGGTACCTAATACATTATCTAGGCCAAAAGTCATAACTAACCATTCATAAAACCATGCTTCATCCTAAATGTAGTCTTTCATTTATTTCCTTCTCTAAATTGAATCTAATGGTAAACACTCATAGATAAATATTAGTGAAATAAATTATGCATCAATCAATTTTTCCAACATGTCTTTCATTCCTTGGTAAAGGAAGCTTGTGCTTCATTAGAATATTGTTCCATGTTCTTGAGACAATGCACATCCTGCTTTTTACATCTTAGTTTGGAATCAATAATGTTGGTATAAGACATACAATTTTATACCTTTCTTTATCAATTAAATTGACCACAAATCATCAATCCATTGGTTAAATTACATGTTTTCCAATAAATTGACAACTCCACGTAAGTTTAGTTTGGAAACATATCTCTTGGTATAAAATTTGTTTCATACATTATTTTACTTCTTGGAGGAAGTTGATGTCAAAAATATTTTCTCATGATGTTTTGGGACAACATGGAATAATCATGTTCATATCAAACCACAAAGGCATTTGTATTAATATTCAAATGAAAAAAAGTCAAATATCATACATAAGACATAATTCAATATAATAACATGATAATCACATTCAAGAGGGTTAACCCATTCTAATTTTTCACAATATATTAGAATGCATTGTTCTGGACTATTTTAGTCCCACAAATCCTCTCAACTCTTTTAGTTAAGCTTTCTCCCTTCATAGATTTTTTCCTTCTCATGCCCTTTCTCAATGCATAGTCTATGATGTTGGATTATTCTCCTTACCACTATCCTCTTCAAATTCTAGAAATATTATTATTCTTTTATGCATTTCATCCTTGGGGATCCAAACACTCCAATGGAACTTCATAGGCATTGTTGAGCATCACTTTCTCTTACATTGTGTTCCTCCCATCTTCCTCTTAATGCCAACTTATTTTATTTCAGATCGAATTCTGTCTATACATGAGCTAACTCATTCTCATCGATGAAATGGTAACTTATTTACATCACCCTCAACCTTTGTGTAACACCCTATAGGGTGATACTAATAAAACTTTTCCCAATCTAATATCTTAATAATGTAATCTATTGTAATTTCTTTATCTCACTAGTAATTTTCTTTTTATATACTTTCGATCCTCCTTGGGATGTAACTTATCTAAAGTAGAATCAACTCTCTTTTTTGGTTACCAAATGTAAAATTTACAACTATTTGCTAACATTTGAGTGTTAAACTTCCAACCTTTAAACTAGCATCTCATTTGACAATTAGCTAAGGAGATTCAACATCATATTACATCATATTTAGAGAAAAAACACATTTATTAATAATAAGGAAAATTCCTCAATCTCTATTTGAATTTACTCAAGTGTAGTGTAATATAATACCCTTGAAAGAATGCCCAAAACATATTTGACCTACTAGCCAAGTATGAGCTTAACTAGTTTCGTAGTCCTTTGAGTCAGAAGTTCCAAGAACAATAATACTGGTCTAGGATACAATAGACTAATCCATGAATAACCAACAAAATAGCCTATTTCTCTTCATTATCAAGAATTATTTTTCCTACCAATCAGCCAACCCCGACTCTTGATTTTCTTCCCCCTTCTATTACCCTCTCCATCGTTTTTTTGAAGTTCCCTCCATCCCAAAACAGAACCCTCCTTGGGAAAGGAGTGGTTATCCCCTTTGTATTCAAGAGTTAGGTGGCAACTAAGCATGATACTCATTCACTACTTCACACAAACCAACCAAAGTTATTGAATTCCTATCTTACTATGAGATATTTATATTCATAGGATATAATTCCAAATGTCACCAGATTATATATTAGTTAATTAATAACCTATTTTAATAATTACTGTGTTTATGAAACTATAAAAGTGTATATTTACTAGGTATGTAGGCATAGCTAATTCACTCAATTCCCATGCATGGACTATAAGAACAAGTGACATTCCTAATGCATTTTTCTTACATGTAGACAACTAATTATGCATAACAATAAAATAATTGTCAAAAATCCTCATTAATGAAAACATAATAATTCAAACCCAAGTAGGATGCTCATTTGGATCGGAATCATTCCTCCTCCTAAACACCTACTTTCATTTTCCATCCCTCCCTATATTACAATATGTTAAAGCATCAATTATATCAACCTAACTCCAAATATAACTTAAAGGTGTAAGCATTGACTATGTTGACCTAACTTCCCTACTAAGCAATCCTTAGTCACCGTCACATGTCTAGTTGAGCATGGTTAACATGATCTCCTATGCCTCTAGGATTTGAAGAATATGTAGTGGAAACACCTATGCCCCTCCTAAATAAATAAAGGATAACATCCTTACATTCATTCCAATGTGCAATTGTTGTTGTTCTTAGAGATACATCATTCAATAAGAAATCTAGGTAACTATGATTCCTACAAAAAACTACACTTACCAACATATCATAGTAAATGTTTGGAATCGATAACCACATTGTTAATGCTTAATAACATAAAACTACCATTTTTATGTCGATGAAACTAATGTTACCTAAGTTCTGGAGTGATTTAGCTATTACATAGCCCATTAACCTATAGGTTATCTTATCACGAACAAATATCTATCGATAATCATATAAGAATTCATGCTATAAACAATGTTACATACTTGCATTTAAGTAAAGAAAACCATGTGTGTTTAATCAATTATCCATTCATAATATATGTCAAATTAGTATCCATGTACCAAAACTTCACCTTTAATTTCCTACTTTAAGGAAGTCACATAATCATCAACACTAAGAAAAACAAATAGAAAAGCTCATATATTATCCTCACATAGATAGTTCCACATGTCCTCATACCAATTGTTTCTATTATTCTACCCGAGTCTAATATATATTATGAAAATAAAGTACATGTTAATCCATAACATAATTTACCTATTAAAAGTGAAAGAATGGGACATTAAATTTTATTCTTGAAAACCACTTCAATTTTTCACTTAGGATGTCCAACCTCTTTCTTTTAACCTCATTGCAATATCCACATTTCTTTGACTCCTCATATTCAATTCTTAATCTTTCGCTACATGCTAGTATATTTTTATGACATGCTCTTAATCTACAAATGTTGTTACATCTAGACATCTAAACACAAACTTCCAAGTTACACCTCCAAACATACTTCACATCCTATGCAAACTTCTCAATCAAATTCCCTTGTTTAATAATGTTTACAACTTTGTATGCATATTCCTTCTCCTTGTTGCACCACTATTTTACCCTTTTTCAAGTTGTGCTACTCTAGGTTTGAGATAAAGGCAATTTGAACATCTAGTTTTCCTCTTTATTTAACTTAATAATATTTATATTTCAGCCTTGTGTCACAAACACTTTTTTCTCGGAAAACTTTCTCTATATCTAGTTGTTCTCTTCTCAAGATTTGGTCCATCAAACCCATTTCTACATTCTCTTTATATTCTTATTCTACTTCATCAACATCTTATTCTACAAAATCATAGATATTATTTACATAAAATATGTGTAAAATATCCAACTCTACTAACAATTCTAGTTCATAAATACTACCACCAAATCTCTTTCTAATTATACAGTATCCAATTTTCTTCACATTCAACTTGCTATACTTTCTCTGTGGATAATGTTGCTTACTCAAATTTAGCATCACCAAATCACCCTCTTGGAATCTATTGTATTTGTGTCTTAAGTATGTGCCCTTTTGTATTACATGGTAATTAAATCCATTCTCACAATTGGAATCCACTAATAATAATATAGTTCACAGTATTAAATCCATTCTCACAATTGGAATCCACTAATAATAATATTTTGAGTATCATTTGTATCATTTCGCAGGATTTCATTAAGGGTAGTGGCCGACAAGAAGAGTAGTAGATGCGGATTGCATTGAAGAATTTGGTGCATGTTACGAATTTGGTTAATCATAACTACATTTATGAAATCTATAACAACTCTTCAAACACAAATTTATATTTTAGTTTCCCAACAAAAATAATTTTCCTTCCATATTTCATCAAATAAATCGCGATCCAATTGATAACATCATATCATTAGGCTATCCATCCTTTAGACCCTCTAGGTCATGGAAATAGGTTCCAACATTGTTTTATGCTTTATTTTAAATTGGCCATTTCAAGTGACACATATTAGCTAACTAGTAACGCTTCATTGAGGGAAAATTTTTCTCTATTAATGCACTCAAGTGAAATTTGAAAATTTCACTTGTAAGTGCCAACCAAGCTAAAAAATTGATAAGTTCTAGTTGGGTTTCATTAATTAGTTGATTTTATTGAATGATATGCTAGCTAATTTCTACCATAATATTTTTATTTTAAATTCATAAAAATATAAAGTATGATAAATGAATATTATAACTCAATATTAGTGATAATAATTTATCCTTAATATTAATGTTATATATTTATATATGAAAATGAGTGATTCCAATATTAAGAGAGTTGTAATCTAATTTTGAATATATAAACCATATTTGTGTACAAAAGGGAACTTGATAGATATTTCACATATATCAAAAACTTATAATCTAGTTTAAGATCAATTCTGGACCTTCAAAAACTGCCCAAACCTTATTTTATAAAATATAAAATATTTAACAACCTCCAAATACCTTCTGTCAATTTATCATTCAAGTCATTGTATCCAGCAACATTATTGTTATTGACTTTTGAAGAGCACGGCATTAAAAATGATGCATTATTTTGCAGAGCAGAGGCGCAGGAAGTCAGACCAATCAATAATATTTGAGTACCTCAATAAACTTGAGCTTGAGCTGCACGAAAACTGTCGAGAGAGAATTATACCCTAGCTAAAACGTTCTAGTATGAGAACTTGAGCTGGTTGAACTTGAAGCTTGAGCTGCACGAAAAATGGGTTGTTGCTTGTAATTCTATTGTATATTAATGTTATTTATTGGTTGTAATTCGTGTCTCTTTCGAACCTTGAATTCACAAGGGCATCCCAACTTGTTTTACTCATTCACATGGATGGAATTTGATTAATAAATTATTTATTACACAAAAATATATATATATATATATATATATATTTATTAATTAATTAATTAATTAATTAATTAAGAAGATTATATTTATTGTATGTTATGTTTATTGTTGTTGAAAATTTTTGGAATTTTGTGTGTATTCAAAGTTGTTTTACTTATTCATATCGATGGAATTTGGTTTATAAATTATTTACTATAGGAAAAATATATTAAATTATTTACTATAGGAAAAATATATTAATTAAGAAGATTATATTTATTGTATCTGTTTTTTAAAAATTTTGGAATCTTGTGTATATTGTTTGAAAGACATTTTTGTATTTATTGTTCACTGTTTAGACAATGCACATAAAACTATAAAAGTTGTCAACAATAATATATTACTATTTATAGAAACATTCATGCAATAAGATTATAGTTATTTTTTATTAAAATTTTGAAATACAAAAATGAGTGAATCATTGAAATTGAATTTGACACTTATCTCATTTTTAAATTCTAACTCTAAGTACTTGTAATATATCCTAAACCAAAGGCTATTCTTATTAAGAAAATCAAATCTAATTAATTTTATTATAAAAGAATTATATTTATAGCTAGATATTTATTTAATAAAAATATCCTTTTTAATTAAAAATAAATTCAAAATAATGTTTTTAATGAGAAAAAGGTCTTAAGATTACACTAAGATTAGTTGACATTTTTTTTTAATTTCAAATAAATTCAATCTATTCTTCAAACTTTATTTAAATAAAGGCAAATATTAAACAAAACAATGTTAGAATTTTGAGCAATAACGTGCCTTAAGCAATCTAATTCTTTAATCCACAATAACAATTCTTTATGCTAAATGTAATCCTTTTTACATACGGCAACAAAATAATTAATTAATGTGATACTTGTTAATCACCATTTCTAGATATTTAAATGTTTTGATTTTGAAATTAAGAAAGAGGTTGAAGAATCATGTGGGAGGAATGATGGCGACCAGATTAGGTTTTCGAAGCTGCGCGGACCTGTGCCCTATAGCCATTGTAGCTCGCCTGCACTTGCCCCCATAATCCTTTACGGGTTACTTCCTTCTGCTTCTTCCCTTTACTCAGATTGGGGTTTCACCTCTGATTTAACCACGCGGCTGCGGTTTACTCTTTAGCTTTTCCGTTTTACCTCCTCAGCCGTCCCTCTGACCCTCACCGTTCGTAATTAGCAATGTCCCCTTCTGGCAGCTGTCATTGGCACAAGTTCACAGTTATGGATGAGCTGGGTGATTTCACGAACCCTTCGGAGGATGTTCCCATCTCGACACCCACCAGGACCACTGCAGCAGGCTTATTTCCATTCATGTCTGATTTAACCAATGAGATTGATGCCCTCACTCCCTTTTCACACTCCCGCATACCGCCTGTATCCCTACCAGAGGACACCCCTTCTCCTCTTGAGTACATCACACAGCCTCTCTCGTCATGCTCTCTGGCTTTCATCGACCTTCCATCTAACCCTATCGGCGAAACGCTTGAAGGAGAACCTACCCTAAACCCTCTCTCGTCTGTGGCTAGCATCCCCTCATCTAAAATACCCTTGGGCTCTACTATTCTTGGCCCAATTCTATCTGCTCCTTGGAACCTCGCAACTCCTCCTCTAGAAATTATACTGGCATTGGACCTATCTCGAGGTTCTTTGCATCCATTTTGTCAATAGCGACCAAGAATATTAGGGTTTCACCTTCTCCGGAATCTACTCAACCTACCTCAACTCTAGAATCATCAGCTGCGAGGAATTTCATGATTTCAAGGAAAAAAAGGTATTTGAAGCTTTGGACCAGTGCGGTGCTCCTTGATCTCACAGAAGACACTCAACTTCTAAACTCTGTGGAAACAGCTGAGAAGGTACTTGTGGGCTGGGTTTGTGGCCGACATTATAGTGTGAAGAAGCTACAACAATGGGCCTTGGAGGTATAGGGAGAACATATGAACGACATCCCGAAGGTACAGACATTTGTAAAAGGGTGGTTTGCCTTACATTTCAGTTGTCTTGCGCATACCAACTGGGTATTGTCCACGGTCTGGCACATCGACCAAGCCCCTGTTTTACTTCAAAGATGGACACCTCTATTTGACCCAAAGCGGGAGCAAGTTGATGCAGATCCAATATGGGTTTGCCTTCTCAGACTATCCCTACATTTTTTGGACAAAGGACATTTTCAGGTAGATTTGAAATGCCCTAAGCATTTGCCTTACATATGACGGCCCATTTCAATCCACAGGGCCGATGGCTTATGCCAGGATTTTGGTACACCTAGATCTCTCAGAGGGTTTACTAGAATACATAGACATTCGGTGGCAGAACAACACCAAGAGATAGACGTTGGATTATGAGGGTGTTCCATTCCGTTGTCGGCGGTGCCACAAGGTAGGACACCTCTATAAAGATTGTCCTCTATTAGGTAAGTCTCATAAACAACCCCCAGTACAGGAAGCGACGGCCAAACCACCCACCCCACAGGACGAACAACCTCAGAATCAGGCATCCACTGAACCACAAAATATGGTTGCAACCGAGGATCTGGCCGAAAAGCAGAAGTCTCCATCAGGAAAGTCCACAACACCCCTACAGTAGAAGAAACGAAGCTGGCCGCCTCACCGTCCTCATCACCTCCACTAGCTTGTCCACAGGCGCCTTCCGAGGGCTCCCCCTCGCTAGGTATGAATCCTCCCTTAATCTCCGCTTCCACTTGTTGCTCATCTCTACTTGACTACATTATATCTGGAACATCTTCTAGTCTTCACACCACGAACCATTCTAGTGTTCCCTTGGATATGGGCTCGATCTTAGAACCTGTTGCTTCCGCTCCACTGTCATGTTAGGTTATGGATTGCCCCATTTATTCACTTTCTCCATCCTCGCCTTTGCCATCCACCCTACCTCCATCTGCATCTACCTATGAGGCCCCCCTTCTGTGGGGTACATGACACGCTCAAAATCCAAGCGATAAGACCAAGACCAGGTCAGGCTTGATATTATCCACTCGCCCACTCCCCCAAAGCTGCACAGGGTCAGACCCTCCTCCCTATCAAAAGCCCAATTTACAGCAGGAGATGAGATCGCATTGGGTATTCAATCTAGTATTCCCGGGACCCTTAGAGCTAGAGAATCCCCTTCTATACCCCCTCCATGAAGAACTTCACATTTAATTGTAGAGGGTTGGCTAGGCCGAATAAAAAACTAGCACTCTGCCATTTATTTAAATCTGCATCGCTGGATATTATCTTCCTACAAGAGACCCTGGGACCAGAATTAGACATTACACAATCCCTACAAAATATGCTTCCTGGGTGGACATTTATTAGGCTTCATGCTCATGGGAAATCTGGGGGATTAGCCTTGGGTAACAATACTCGTTCTATCAAGTTTCTCAACTGCTAGGGAGGAGCTAATCACATTGGTGTAGACATCAAATCTGCTGATCTTGGAATGAATTTCAGGATTTTTAATGTTTATGGGCCCTGCCATAACAAACCTACTTTCTGGAAAAATCTCTTGGGTTCTGATTCATTTATGGAAGACCACCTAATCATTCGTGAGGACCTCAACTTTTCCATAGGACATGCTGAGTCCTAGGGACACAGAACTCAACGAGACTCCCTATCAGATTACTTCCTATTAGTAATGGACTCACACCATTTGATTGACATTCCCTCTGCTAAAATTCAAGTGACCTGGAGGAATAATAGGACTGGGGAAGACAGTTTGGCTCATAGGTTTGATCGATTCCTTGTCAAAGAAAAGGTCCTTGATTTGCGCTTTCATATTCGACAATGGGTTGGAACACGGGGGATCTCTAATCATCTCCCCATATTTTTGGAGATTGATGGTGGGCGAGTAAAACCTAAAGGACCTTTCAAATTCTGCTTTGCCTGGCTAAAAGAAGAATCCTACATCAGTATGGTCATTGATTTCTGGAAAGAAAACCTTCCTAGGGCGAGGGATGACCGCATCAAAGGATTTTTACATAATCTTACAGTATTGAAGAAAATTTCCGAACAATGGGCTCACAATAAAAGATTACAGGAGGAACACACCCTTAGAAATATTGAAGCTGATTTAGTTGTATTTGAAAATGATCAAGGAGGAATATTCATATCTGAGGAACATAAGGAGAAGATGGCAACACAATACTTTTCCAGGACAAAAATACTTAAAGATAGGGAAGAAATATGGAGACTAAGGAGTAGGGCCATTTGGATGCATGAAGGGGATGAAAATACAAATTTCTATCATAAATTTGCAAATGGAAGAAAGGCGGTCAACACCATATGGCAGCTACAGAATGAATAGGGGCAGATTGTCAATACCTTCCCACAATTGGCTGAGCTTGCAACATCACACTTCAAGTGCACATACAGTGCCCCAAGGGACACTAACCTGGCAGAAATCATCAAGGTAGCACAACTATTCCTTAGATTTGTGGAACAAGAGGAGGGGGACGAATTAACAAAGGAAGTTACCCTTGAAGAATTAGAGGCCGCCTTAAAATGGTTCAAAAATGATAAAAGCCCTGGGCCTGATGGATGGTCGATAGAATTCTATTTAGCTTTCTTCGACATTATAGGTGGAGACCTGCTTAAAATTGTTGAGGACTCAAGAACCAGAGGGTATCTTGAGACTGCTATCACTTCTACCTTCACTGCACTCATCTTGAAGACAGAAAATCTAGCATCATTTGAGGATTTTCACCCCATATCTCTCTGTAACTACATATACAAGATCATTTCTAAGATCATTGCCAATAGGATGAGACCTATGCTTTCCAACCACATCTCACCAGAGCAATTCGCCTTCCTACAGGATAGGCAAATACATGAGGCTATGGGTATGACACAGGAGGTATTACATACTCTACACAGCAAGCGTGGCAGAGGTATGATTTTGAAGGTCGATTTATCAAAGGCTTTCAACAGGGTAAATTGGTTATATATTAGAATGCTTTTAAGTCATTTAGGATTTCCATTCTTGTTCATCAAATGGATCATGAGTTGTATAACTAACATCCCTTTCAGCATCCTGGTGAATGGAAGTGCTTCCCCCTTTTTTACATCTGAAAGGGGTTTGAGACAAGGTTGTCCCCTTTCGCCTTTGGTCTTCCTTCTTGTTATGGAAGGTCTCAGCAATCTCATGAATGAAGAACATAGAAGGGGCAAATTAAAGGGTATAAAGATAACAGAGGAGTGCATCCTGACCCATCTACTCCTTGGAGACGATATCCTTATATTTCTCAATGGCAGTATTGGAGACCTTAGTAACATCAAAGCCACCTTCTCACTTTTTCAAGTGGCTACATGCATGCTCATCAATGACAGAAATCCACTTCGACAGCAGCTGAATGCACTCCACATGAGATCTATTTTGCTCTTCAACATTTCCGTTTTACTTAGTTGCAACTGTCTGAAGGCTTAAAATATCTAGGATACAAGTTGAAGCCTTTAGGTTATAAGATCACTGACTAGACTTGGCTCATCTCCAAAATGGATAAAAGACTCAATATCTGGTATCTCAAATATCTATCACGTGCGGGCTACCTCACTCTTATCAAAAGTGTCCTAGAAGCCACTCCTGTTTACTGGATGTCTCTAGCCTAGATTCCCAGAGGCATTCTCACTAGAATACAATCCCTCTGTTGTAGATTTCTTTGGCAAGGGAACAAACAGGGTAGGAAATTTGCTTGGGTCAGGTGGGAGGCCTTGAATCTACCTAAAAAATGGGGGTGGATGGGGCCTCAAAAAGCTTGAATATTTCTCCTCAACACTTGCTGCAAAACTTGGTTGGCAGCTCGTATCTGCAGACAACCTTTGGATGCAGGTTACCTCTACAAAATACATTGCCCTGATATGGACTGGATTAGAAGACCCCACCTAGTTACTTCGGGGATATCTATCATATGGAAGGTTGTCCTCAAGGCTTTAAATCCCATCAGAGAGGGTATCACATGGATAATTCATTCAGGAAATAAGGTTCGCATTGGACTCAACTCGTGGGTGGGATGTGGGAATATGCATCGACTCCTTATGGAACTCATCTAGCAACTTCAACAACAAAACATTACATATATAGCACAAATTGCAGACTCAGAGAATACCTCTTTTCTACAATAGGCATGGAAGTCTGCTCATCATTTAAAAATTCCTCCCATATGGATACAACATTGAGAAGACTACACTCTGGTCCTTACAGAAGCCCACATTTGAATACTTGAGGGTGATGATGAGATCATATGGGCCCTATCAAAAAATGGCAGATATACGCCCAAAGAATGATATTTGACCCTGTCGGCATCGGGAAAGCCTTTGATTATCACCAATTAGTGGAGACCTCTTTGGAATCTTAAAGCTCCTCCTAGATCAAGTCTATTAATGTGGACCATCCTCTAGAACAAAATCCCGACTGGTGATAATCTCCTCAAGCACGCACATTTTGGCCCCCATTGGTGCAGCCTTTGCAAATGTGAAAACGAATTTGTTTGCCACTTATTTCTTGAATGTACTGAAGCTCGCAGACTATGGGACCTTATTGTCCCTTTGGTCACCCCAGCTACAATTTGGACTGGCATTACTATAACGGAGGCCCGATAGGCCTGGTATAATACAACATCATCGCATTAAATTCGCAACCTACCCCTACTGATTTGTTGGACTATTTGGATTGCCAGAAACAGATTAATATTTTACGATTCGATGTTGAACTGGTCTGCTTTGGCTGCCAGAGTCATGGGCGATTACTCCCTCATACCGGATGACCCTCCACCATGAAGCACCCACATCTTCACACCTGTACAAATAGATCATAACAAACCATGGGAATTTTTTAACAGTGCGACACAAGAGAGAGGATGTGGAGGGGGGGCTATACTGCATTTAAATCATCAACATTCTTTTAGGATGCTTATAGGCTTCAGCAGAGGCACAAATAATTTTACTGAGCTCCTTGCTGCAAAACACCTCATATATTTTGCATTGGAAAAAAACTGCAGAGATTTACAATTATTTGGGGATTCTAAAATCATATGTGATTGGCTAAACAGGAAAACTAGATGTTCTACTTATACTTTGCATCACATATTGGATGAAACTTTGAGATTAATTTCATCTTTTGATTCTTTTACATGTAACCATATTTACAGGGAGCAGAACGGGGCTGCTGATAGCTTATCCAAAGAGGCTACACTCAGGGATACTTGTAGTTTATAAAATACTTTGTTGGGTCCATCTTCAATGTCACCACCAAGTTTATAGCCCTTGCATGCCAAGTTTATGTAGATATTATATGAAAAAGGATCTAGATTTTGTTAATGATTAGCTCAACAAGGTTAGTTAGATTAAATTTGGTCCTTAAGAATCTCAGAAGTCCTCGACATTTTTAATACCTTTAATGAACAAATTCTTGGTAGAAAATAAAGATAATTTAACCAAGAAATTATATTAAAAGTAATTACATATGACCATCCAAGGATATTAAAATTGACCCTTAAGGATGCTTTATTCTTATGGTTTCTTTCCTAAGAATCTCATATGCCCTCAGCTTTTTTAATACTTCTCTTGATGAACATTTTAGTACAAAATAATGCTAAGTCAACCAAGAGATTATATTAAAAGTAATTACCCATGACCATTAACGGATATGGTCATTATATGAGAGGTCTTCATGCGGTAGGATTATAAAGGTACCACAACTTGGGATAATCATGGTCATACCAAACCACAAAGGTATTTTGCAGTAATATTTAAATGAAAAAAAACAAAAACCATACATAAAACATATTAATTCAATATAACAACATAATAAACACATTCAAAGGGTTATCCCTTTCTCGTTTTTTGTAATAGTTTATAATACAATGTTGTAGACCATCATAAGCTCACTAGTCCTCTTACCTCTTTCACTCAACCTTTATCCCTTTATAGATTTTGTGCTTAATCTACAATAATGGACTCTTCTCCTCACCTAAATATCCTTACACTTTTATATGCCTCATCCTTGGGAATTTAACGCTCAAATGACAATTCCAAGGATTTATTAGGAACCACTTTTTATTGTATCATGTGTTTGTTTCTCTTATTCCAATTTATTCTTTTTCACACTCGCTTCATTTTATGCATGAGCTAACTCATTCTCATTCAGTCAATACTAATTTATTTACATCACACACAACCTTCCTTCTTCCAATAAATTTAGTTTTCCACTTATAATAGTCCTTTTCTTCCTTTTGACCTTATTTCCATGTCCACCTCCCTTTATCTCCTCACATTCAATTCTTCATCTTCCTCTATATACCCTACACATTTTTTTTACAACATGCTTTTAGTCCCATGCATCTTGTTTCAATCATGGATAAAGTTCCAAGTTACATCCCTATTTCACATCCTATGTGCATTTCTCACTCTAACTCCCTTTGTTGAAAAATATTTACAACTCTATACACATATTGTATTCTCCGTGCCCCATCGTTGTTTTACCATTTTATAAATTTTAACATTTCTTTTGTTTCTCCTTGCTTCTCATTCTTACATATATGGTTTTTCTCTTGAAATCATTTCGTCGGGATTCTATGTCTTGATGATGGATCCACTTATGGTCTCGAAACATAGACTTTCCTACAAAATGACTATGGTAACTTTGAGCCTTCAAACTAGAAGTTCTAACCACAAAAACCTAAAAACCATTATTTTTTCCCTACACTGAGGGGATATATGGAAGGAAATTTGTCTATTAGAGAGAAATAGAATCAATATTAAAAAATAAGTATCAAATTGACAATTTCTGAAGAAATGTCATGACATAGGCATAATTCCTACGTTTGGCAAAATTAAACACAGTTTGAAGAACCAACGCACCTCCAAAACATTCTTTCAAATCAACATAGCATTAATTGGGCAAGAAATAAGGGGATTTCACTCTAAAATAAATCGATTAAACATTTAAGCATTATCTTCCCACTTAAGTCTAGCATCTACCATCACACCAGATCTATGGTTCATTATTGATGCCATTGCTGCCATCAAAGCCGAGAAGGAAAAATTAAAATATGGGAGAAGACAATAAAACAAGCTCAAATGATTTTCAGGTAAAGAGATTAACATCAATTAATAGGGAATCGTTACAATTGAGGAGCTACGCTGCACTAAATAAAACTCCAATGGATATGATACCAAACCTACACTAGAATTAAGTCTGATTATGAAATTAGATTCCACTAGTGGACAACTACTAGAAATGAAGACAATAACAATGTGGGAATTAAAATTATTAATCGTTTTGGATTGAATGAAATTACTTCTAACTTTAATTTCAATGCTTCTAATTCTCTGTGGCCGACTTTATCAGTTTTGACACCCTCAACGTGCAACACTAATGAGAGGAAGGGCATGACTATCAGTATGTCCAATACTCAACCTTTTAGTAATAACATAGTTAACATTATAGGCTACACTAACATAAACTCCCCTAATAAATACATGAGCAACACAATTCTCGATCTTGGTAACATTCACTCTAATAAAAACCATAGAAAGCTTATTAATCTTTCCTCTTATAAATTAACTAAAGAAGAGTATAACGTTCTAAATAAGGGCTTGAATTTTTCCATTACTCCCAAGAAAACACCTCTTGAAAGCATAAGATGTAGCATTGAGGAAGGCATTGATGAATTGAGGTCTGAGGAAAAATATGCCATTAGATTGGACTACACCTCTATATTAAAAAACTTTAAGCCTCCTAAGAAGAATCTTGACAAGGATGAACTTTTAGCTATTAGGAGTATTAAAAATAATGTCAATATTTTGGTCCTTAAGGATGATAAGGGAGGCGAAACTATTAGTATGGATAAGAGTGACTATATTAAAAATATGAATGAACACCTTGATAGTAGTGGCAACTACAAAAGGCTAGAAAATAATCCAATTTCCAAGATTATTACAGAGGTTAAAAAGATCATCAAGGAATCTAACTTAGATGAATGGATTAAAAAATGACTTACCCCTAATTGTGTAATTACTCCAAGAATTTATGGTCTCCCTAAACTCCACAAAGATGGGGTTCCCCTAAGACCTATTTTCAACACTATTGGCTTCCCCACTTATGAACTTACAAAATATGTCTCTAAGATCCTTAAGCCCCTTATATATAATTTAGATTCCTTTACGAAATATTCCAGTGAATTTGTGAATATGATTGAGAATGAAAGAGTTGAAAATGAAGATCAACTTATCAACTTTGATGTGGTCTCTCTCTATGATCTAGGTGGCTCTAGAGACACTCAAAAGTCAAAGGGGGCTCAGAATAGATCAAAAATAAAAGTTGTCATATTCAAACAAAACTAGAACCATATCATAGTGCTTGTTGCCCTAATTCCAACAGTATAAATGACACTGAAATTCAAGTTCGCATGCTCAAGTTAGGACTCGTCAAAGTTTTGGACAAAGTTGGACAAGTGGCAAGCTGAAGGAGGAAAAAAATGGCAGAAAACTGGCACACGGAATTTGGCCACCGGAATGGGAAAACTTGTCAAATAGTTAATTTGTCTAGTGACTCCTTATTTCAACAAATTTATAAAAAGGACAAGTGGTTATTATAAAAACCAAAAAAATATTAAAAAAAGGGGCAGGTTGTGCCTGCTGGACCCACCCACCCCAACCGGTTGTATTAAAATATAATATGTGTGGGGTGGAAGGCAGTCAAACCCTACCACCCCCATCCAATATATATATCTATATATATATATATATATATATATATATATATATATATATATATATATATATATATATATATATATATATATATATATATATATATTGTTGAAATGCAGCAACAAGAATATTCCAATTTAATTTGTCCTTGAATTATATTGTGAATTAAAATCGAATTTAGTCTTAACGGCTACTTGGAAATAATTAATTAAGTTATTTTGACTTAACTAGTTGGAGAAATTTTCCTTCTGAAGTCATGCAAGAGTTACCCCTTAAATTAGGAAGATAAGCCTTAAATTAAGGAGATAAGGTTGAGTTATATTTGAGTTGTATTTAGTTAACTCAGTTTACTGAGTTAAGTCCAATTAAATTAGTTCAAAATTGTTTGAGGAACTAATAGAGAGTTAACAGTGAGTTGATGCATGCATGCACTCAACTAGTGTACTCTAGTTAACTGAAGATTCCCTCATCAGAAACTCATGCATGTCTATTTTTCGAAAGACCAAGTTGAGATTAAAGACAAGGATAGTGCACTATCATTTGTATGTGTTTTCTTATAAATAAAACTCATGCATGCAGAAGGAATCATTCCTTGAGGATTGCACAGTTCTAACAGTGTGTGAGATCAAGAGATCATCCACTTGGTAAATCAAGTTTTTCCACTTGGTTTTAGGAGATCATCCCAGAGGAACAGTGCAAGGAAATAGGAGCTTGGAGTTCAGAGAGGAAGGCTTGAGAGAAGCCATGATTGCTTGTGAGCATCTGTGAGGATTTTACTGAGAGCTGGCTAGCTATGAGAGCTAAGGCTTTGTATAATTCGTATGTATTTCCACCTTGTATGATAATACAGATAATGGGTTTTTTAGTTGAGGCTTTCCCCAAAATATTTTCATCTGTATTGTGCGATTGATTATTCTTCTTTTTTTTATATGTGTTCATCTCGATCTTTAAGCTTCTGCAAATTGATAGTAGAAGTAGGTTATAGTATTTTTCTTTGGTTATATTGCATTATCAGGTTAACCTATAGGCAGATTTTCTACATGGTTTCAGAAGAGTGAGATTTATAAAGAATTAGAGAAATTTCTACATGGTATCGAAGCGAGGTTTATCGAAGCTATGAACAATATTCTGAGAAGAGAATTTGAAGTTTGAAGTTCAGGGTTGCAGGTGAAAATCTAATTCATATCATACTTCAAGGTTGGCCAATGATGTTCTATGGCTTAACACTCGAGTATGCCTTGGAAAGTAGCTTGAATTACATAGCATGGAAAGATAGAATGGAGACTATATTAGAAGATAATGGCTTGAAGGATTTCATTGATCAAGAAATCCAAAAGCCAAATTCAACTAATGCACAAGGGTTGGGTGAGTGGAAGAAGTGTGTGGCGAAGGTGAGACAGATCATCCTTGAGGGAGTTCGAGACCATATTGTCTCGAGTCTCCATAGGAAGGTGTTATGAAACCAGCTCAAGAAAAGATGGAAAAGAAAGATCAACGCCTTAGAATTCAGCCTCTTCGAGGGGGCAACCTCCTTTACATTACATAAATGAACAATTCTTGGATGATACAAATGCAAATACCTCCTTTCTATATATAGGAATCTAAGTGGTCCCAATACAATCAAAGCCTACATAACAATAATATTGTAGGGCACAACAATAACAATAGTGGGCTTCTATGTGGCACAATAGTAACAATATGGGCACTACATGGGTACATCAATATAAATAAGGGGTATAACTACAATAGTAATGGGGTAATCACTAGTATTATAGGGACCCAACATGCCCCTCTCCTTCAAAAAAGTGTTGTCCTCAACGCTTGAGTAGTTCAGGATACTTCTGCATAAAATTCTCGTCCTCCCATGTGGAATCTTCAGCGGATAAGTTCTTCCACTTGATAAGGTACTCTGAAATTGATCGATTTCGTAGCTGTCGAGTTCTTGTTTCTATAACTGCTTCCGGTTCCAATATAATTTTTCCTTCTTCGTCAAGTTCTGGCAATATTGTTTGAACTGGGAGCTTGTCGCCTATAACCTTCTTTAAGCATGAAACATGGAAAACTGGGTGCAATCGAGAAGCTGCAGGAAGCTCCAATTTGTATGCCATAGTACCAATCTTTTGCAACACCTTGTACGGACCATAATACTTTGGTGATAATTTATTATCCTTCTTAGCTTGCTTGAGGGACATTTGCTTATATGGTTGTAGCCGTAGGAATACCCAATCACCTACATCAAAACTTCTTTCACTGCGATGTTGATCTGCCTGTTGTTTCATTCTATTCTGTGCCAACACAAGGTTATCCTTTAAGAGTTGGAGGACTTGTTGTTGATGTTCGATGTGATGTTCCACTGCCTGAACCTTAGAATTTTCTCTTAAATATGATGTGATGGATGGTGGTTGATACCCATAAAGTGCCATAAATGGGGTCATTTTTGTTGTTGTATGAAAGGAAGTGTTATACCACCATTCAGCCAGAGGCAACCATTTGACCCATTGTGTCTGTTTATCAGATACAAAGCAACGAAGATATCCTTCCAAACATTTGTTTACTATCTCAGTTTGCCCATCAGATTGAGGATGATAAGATGAGCTATGAGCTAACTGAGTACCAAGACAAGAAAATAATTTTGTCCAAAAATTTCCAGTGAAAATGGGATCTCTGTCACTTACAATAATCTTTGGGTTTCCATGTAGCTTTTGAACTGTTTCCATAAATGCAGTAGAAACTGTACTGGCTTTAAATGGATGTGATAATGCACAAAAGTGTGCATACTTGGTAAGTCTGTCAACTACCACCATGATGACACTCTTTCCCTCAGACTTGGGTAAACCTGTGATAAAATCCATTGATACCTCCTCCCAACGTTGGCTTGGAATGGATAAAGGTTGTAATAGACCCGGTGTCTTAATTGTTTCAACTTTATTTTGCTGGCAAACCAAACATTCTGCCACAAACTTTTGAATATCTGATTTAAGGCCATCCCAAAAAAATTCCTTCTTAACCCTGTGGTAAGTTTTTAAAAATCCTGAGTGCCCTCCTAAGGGAGAAGTGTGCAATTCCATAAGAATCTTTTGTTTTAGCTGGGAATTCTTACAGAGGTATAAGCGATCTTTGTACCATAACAAATCATTTTTCCAGCTAAATGTATCAGACGTACTGGAATCTTGTTGTAGCTTTCGAATAAGTGCCCACACTTCTTCGTCATTCTTCCATTCCTCCCTTGCTTCATTTATCCAATCTGGTTGGATAATAGAAATAGCGCACAACAATGCTTCCACATCCTCATCCTTCCTTGAGAGTGCATCTGCCACCACATTTTGCTTCCCCTTTTTGTAGATGATTTCAAAGTCATAACCCAACATCTTTGTGACCCACTTTTGTTGCTCTTCAGAGGATAATCTTTGTTCTAAAAAGTATTTAAGGCTATCATGATCTGTTTTTACCTTGAAGTGTCTTCCCATTAGGTAGGGTCGCCATTTCTTAAGTGCATGGAGTATTGCCAACATTTCCTTCTCATAAATAGCTTTTCTTAAAAACTTTCCCTTGATTGGACGACTTTCAAAAGCAATGGGTCTTTCATCTTGCATTAGAACAGCACCAATTCCATTTCCTGAAGCATCACATTCCACAATAAAGGTTTTTGTGAAGTCTGGTGTAGCTAAGACCGGTGCTTGGCACATTGCCTCTTTAAGATGTTCAAAGGCCTTTGTTGCTTCCGGAGTCCATGAAAATGCATCTTTCTTCAATAATGTTGTTAGAGGTGCTGCTATTCTCCCATAATTCTTAACAAACTTGCGATAATACCCTGTCAACCCAAGAAATCCTCGCAAATGCTTTATGGATGTGGGGATTTTCCATTCCTTAATGGCTTTAATTTTGCTAGGGTCTACCTTAACTCCTTCATGAGATACAATATGACCCAAATATTCCACCTCCTGGACTCCAAAGAAACATTTGGATCTTTTGGCATATAATTGTTTCTCCTCCAATAGTTGTAGCACCCTGTCAACATGTTCAACATGATCCTTCCAAGACTTGCTGTAGATAAGTATATCATCAAAAAATACTAACACAAATTTTCTAAGGAATGGTTTGAAAATTGAATTCATCAAACCTTGAAATGTTGAAGGTGCATTGGTAAGGCCAAAAGGCATGACCAAAAATTCATAATGACCCTCATGAGTTCTAAATGTCGTTTTCGGAATGTCTTCAATCTTCATTCTGATTTGATGATATCCTGAACGAAGATCCAACTTGGTGAAGTAAATTGATCCATGCAATTCATCCAGTAATTCATCAATGACAGGAATGGGGAACTTATCTTTAATAGTGAGCTTGTTGAGCTCCCTATAATCCAGACACATGCGCCATGATCCATCCTTCTTGTGCACCAATACTACTGGAGCAGAGAAAGAACTTTGACTCGGTTGAATTATACCAGCCTCTAGCATTTCTGCAACCATACGTTCAATTTCACTTTTTTGGACATAGGGATATCTGTACGGCCTGATGTTTGGAGGAACACTTCCTGGAATCAGATGAATAGCATGATCATGATCACGCATAGGTGGGAGACCTTTGGGAGTCTCAAATACCTTGGAATGATTGTCCAGGACTTTTTGGAGATCTGGAGAAATAGATGATTCTAATGTGGAAACATCTAGCGAACATAATTGTGCAATTACACCCCTTTGCTCCTTTTTTAGAAGCTTTGTCATACCATTAGAGCTGATTATCTTTCCTGGTTTCCCTGCAATACCCCTTAATTCAACTTCCTTTCCTTCCACAGAAAATTTCATGAAAAGTTCTTGAAAATTAAAAGCTATTGTACCCAAGGATTGTAGCCATTGGACTCCTAGTACAACATCAGCACCTCCCATTGGAATGGAAAGCATTGGGCTAGTCAATACATATTCTCCCATGGATAGCTTGATATTATGGCACTTTCCAGAGCAATTTATTGTTCCTCCATTTGCAATCATCACTTGACACTCTGGTGCTGGATATAGGAAGCAATTCAATTCTTTTGCTACCCTACAATGAATAAAATTGTGGGTGCTTCCTGAATCAATCAACACTATTACCTTTTTCTTCTTGATTTGTCCTTCTATCTTGATGGTTTGAGGAGTGGTAATTCCCGCCAATGCATTACAAGATATGGTCGGATTTATTTGTTCTTCATCTAGGCTTTGTTCCTGGAATATATCCTCTTCTTTTGACCTTTCTTGCTCCTTTTCTTCTTCCTCTTCACAATCTATGTAGAATAATTTCTTCTCAGCACACTTATGACCTTTTGTGTATTTGCTATCACAATTGTAACAAAGCCCTTTTGCTCTTTTTTCTTCCAATTGTTGTGGTGTCAACCTTGTAGGTTGTGGAAGACTATGGGCAACAACACTTCCATCTTTATAGTTGTGAATGGTATGCTTCCTAGTTGCCATAATTTTGCTTTCCATTTTTCTTGCTAACCTGAATGCCTTCTCTAATGAATCAGGTTCCCAAAGGCGCACATCATGTTGGATATTATCCTTTAAAGACCCTATGAACACATCAATCCTATGCTCCTCTGGAATATCTTTTATCCTTATGTTCAATTATTGGAACTCCTCAATGTGCTCCATTATTGAACCCTTTTGTTTGAGATTATCAATTGGCTAAAAAAAGTGTTGCTTTTTGTATCCTCATAATGTGCTATCAATTCTTCCGTAAAAATTGCCCAAGTGATAAATTGTTTACGAGAACAAAGCCATTGATACCATACAAACTGATTTGGTTCCAAATATAAAGTTGCCATACGTACCTTTTGTGTGTTTTGCACATTATTGAGATCGAAGAATTGCTCCATCTGTAATATCCATGTGGCGGGATCCTTGCCATCAAACTTCCTCATATCGATTTTTGGAACATGATGAGTCTTCGATCCAACATTAGCGTCTATGGTATCATGATTAACATTTCTTTTTTTCTCATCATGAGTTTCCTTTACTACCTTTTCACCATTAGTGACACTTTCTTGTAGCAACTTCTTCAATTCTTCCATATCTGTCTTCAAATCTATCTTCAAATCTGCCATGTCTCTCTTCAAATCTGTCTTCAAATCTATCTTCAAATCTGCTATGTCTCTCTTCAAATCTTTCTTTGAATCATCCATCTTAGCTTCCATTCCCTTTATCTTATATTCCACGCCACTTATCTTAGCTTCTGTTAGCTTTTGTGATCGTGACATTTGTTGCACTTGTTCTTGTAATTTTGATATATCATGTAGCATTTCTTCTTCTTCTTCATGAGTCATGCTAGAGCTTTCAGGTTCCTTACTAGGTGTTTGCATTTTCTTTCCTCGGGGCATCAGTTACCAATAATAATTCTTTACTATGCCCTTTGAATTCCTTTAAACCAAGCTTACACAAAAATTTAAAAAAAAAACTACACACCTTTTTTCACTTTATAGAAGTCTGATATTGAATCTGATGTATCTCTGTAATTTCGAATCATCCAGTTCTGAAATTTCTACCTGCAGTAGCCTTCTACGTCCTCTTTCCAATGCCACAAGTCTGAGCCAAATTGGATTCTCCAAGGAAGAGTTATGTGAAATCTCCCACAGTGACTTGCTTTTAGACTGGTTCAGTAGAGCGAACTTGTACGACGTGCCACGAGCCACTGTTTCAACCTTTGAATCTAAAACACACAAACAAGAAACTACAGTCCATCCTCTTTCTGCACCTTTTTACGAAATTTCAATCCGATCCTCAGAGAGAGAGTTATGACGATTTTCCCCAGGTCACCTGTTTTGAATGTAATTCAGGAGTCTGCAAAAAGGCCAACTTCCTTAGATCATATCTCCGAAAATATCACGTGAAAATCTCTTAAACTCGGACCCAAGGTTTAGAGCCAATTCTTCTCAAATGGGTTTTTTTTGTGACTTCTGCAACGTCACAGACAAAAAGTTATAGCGAAAATGCCACGATGACCTATTTGGAGCAGCGAAACCCTAGAATCCAAAGCTCTGATACCAAATGTTATGAAACCAGCTCAAGAAAAGATAGAAAAGAAAGATCAACACCTTAGAATTCAGCCTCTTCGAGGGGGCAACCTCCTTTACATTACATAAATGAACAATTCTTGGATGATACAAATGAAAATACCTCCTTTCTATATAGGAGTCTAAGTGGTCCCAATACAATCAAAGCCTACATAACAATAATATTGTAGGGCACAACAATAACAATAGTGGGCTTCTATGTGGCACAATAGTAACAATATGGGCACTACATGGGTACATCAATATAAATAAGGGGTATAACTACAATAGTAATGGGGTAATCACTAGTATTATAGGGACCCAACAGAAGGATACTCTATTTTCAATGTGGAAGACATTGAAGAATCTCTACCAAAATAGTAGTCCCCAAAGGAAATTGGCGCTCAAGGATAAGCTTCGAAGAATTAAGATGGAGAAGGGCAATACTATTTCCACATATCTGAACAAGCTCACCACCTATAGAGATGAGCTCAGCAGTGTAGGAATAACTACTTCCGATGATGATATGGTGAGTCTCACTCTCCTTGGCCTTCCAAAGAGCTAGAATAGCTACTAGGACTCTGTGAATGGAAGGGAGAAACTGCCGGATTGGGAACAACTATGGTCAGATATGATGCAGGAGGAGCACTCAAGATGGTTCTTCATTAGAGTATGATGATGAAGAAAATCTGGCCTTAGCAAGTAAGGCAAGGAAAGGGAAGGGGAAGGCTTGCCATTCCAAATCGAATTCTTCTCATGGAGGGAAGAAGGGTGAGAAGTCTAAAGTGAGATGCTTTAATTGTCACGAGATGGGACATTATGTGACTAATTTCCCATCAAAGAAGTCCAAGAAGGGATTTTCAGAAGGGTTGGAAGGTGAGGCATTAGCCTCTCAGTTCGAAATGGAATTTACCCTCATCGCATGCATGGTGTCATCGATGATGGGTTGTATTTGGTATCTTGATAGTGGAGCCTCATTCCACATGACCAGTGATAAAAAAAATTCAGTGCCTTGGAGGAGAAAGACCTTAAGATGAAAATAGATATGGGTGACGAAAGAAAGTATAGTGTTTTAGGAGTGGGCACGGTTTCTTTCTAGAGGGAGAATGGAGCTCTTATCACCTTGACATATGTGAAGTATGTGCCTAGACTGAAGAATAACTTAGTATCGGTTATGATGTTGGACGACAAAGGCTATGATGTTGTCTTCAGTAAAGGAAAGGAATTCCTAAGACACATAGCCATGGGTCAGACCAAGAGGATAGGGATTCGGGTGAGGAATCTCTATAAATTAGAGGTAGATGATTGTGCAGCATTGAATACGAAAGAAGAATTTGTGCAAGCCAAGAAATTGGCAAGTTGTGGCACAGGTGGTTGGGCCATTTGCATCATGGGGCTTTGAAGATAATGCAACTAATTTCTATAGGACTTCCCAAAGGTAAACTTGAGCAATTTGACACATGCAAAGGATGTACCTTGGGAAAGTACACCAAGTCTTCCTTTCATGATCGAGACAGTTCAGCAAAGGCTATCTTAGAGCGAGTTCATACTAATGTGTGTGGACCATTCTCGACGGAATCCACAGTGAAGCAAAGGTATTATGTGATTTTCATTGCTGATTATTCTTGTAAATGTTGCATTTATTTCATGTAGAAGAAGAACCAAACCTTCACAAAGTTTTGTGAGTTCAAAGCTTTGGTCGAGAAAGAGTCAGGGAAGAAGATCAAGGCATTGAGAAGCAACAACAGTGGAAAATATGTCTCTCAAGAGTTTAAGGACTTCTGTGCAACGGAAGGAATTAAACGAGAGTTGACAGCACCTCATAACCCACAACAGAATGGGGTGGCCGAGAGGAAGAATATAACTATTGTAGGGGTAGAATGGGTGATGTTGCATGACCAAGTCCTACCACGTCACTTGTGGGCTGAGGCATGCAACACAGTGGTCTATTTGCAGAATAGAAGCCCGCATCACATACATGGGATGAAGACACCAAAGGAAGCTTTCTCTGGTAAGAGACCAGTTGTGGGTCAATTTAGGATCTTTAGCTCATCAGTATATTGCCATGTGACAAAGGATGCACGGAAGAAGCTTGAGCCAACAACAGAGTTGGGGATACTTGTGGGGTACACTGATACACCTCACAACTATCAGGTGTACTTGCCTACCAGTCGGAGGACAGTGGTTTGCAGAGATCTCAAGTTTGATGAGTAGAAGGCCATGCGAGTTTCCCTTGAGAGGGAGCTCCAACTACAAGCTGTGGAGGAACTATTTGTTCCTAAGGAGGAGGAGCCTCAGACTGATGCAGAGCAACCGCATGCAAAGGTTCCAGGAGTGGAGACATCCACTCAAGCAGAGTCTTCCAAAGATGAACAAAAGCGCACAAGAGAAGCTGACAGATTGTTGCAGGATGTGAGAGAGAATGTGGGAGTACCATCTTCTCAGCGTAGATAGAGGAGGTCACCTAAGAGGTACACTGGATACATGGCCCTTACTGGGGAATGTGTTGAGACCGAGCCATCTTCCTTTGAGGAAGCAGTGCAGCAGCCGATTTGGGTTGATGGTATGGTGGAGGAGTATGACTCCATAGTTCGTAACAGTGTTTGGGACGTGGTTCCGAGATCATAGAACAAGTCATTTGTGAGTTCCCATTGGATTTACAAGGTAAAGCAAGTTGTTGATGATGGGAGGATCATGTTGCTGCAGAATATTTCGCCAGAGGAGGAAGATGCTGACATTTTTACAAAGGCATTGTCAAAGTGTAAATTTGAGTTCCATAGATACAAGATTGGGGTGGAAGATAATCCCTTTCTTGTTGAGATGGAGTGTTGAAATGTGGCAACAAGAATATTCCAATTTAATTTGTCCTTGAATTAAATTGTGAATTAAATCTAATTTATTCTTAACAACTACTTGGAAATAATTAATTAAGTTATTTTGACTTAATTAGTTGGAGAAATTCAAGTTAGAAGTACTTCTAAAGTCATGCAAGAGTTATCCCTTAAATTAAGGAGATAAGCCTTAAATTAAGGAGATAAGGTTGAGTTATATTTGAGTTGTAATTAGTTAACTCAATTTACTGAGTTAAGTCGAGTTAAATTAGTTCCAAACATTTGAGGAACTAATAGAGAGTTAACAGTCAGTTGATGCATGCATGCACTCAACTAGTGTACTCCAGTTAAATGAAGATTCCCTCATTAGAAACTCATGCATGTCTATTCTGAGAAAGACCTAGTTGAGATTAAAGATAGGAAAATGTACTATCAGTTGTATGTGTTTTCTTATAATGAAAACTCATGCATGAAGAAGGAATCATTCCTTGAGGATTGCGCAGTTCTGACAGTGTGTGAGATCAGGAGATCATTCACTTGGTAAATCGAGTTTTTCCACTTGGTTGAAGGAGATCATACCAGAGGAACAACACAAGGAAATAGGAGCTTGGAGGGTAGAGTGGAAGTCTTGAGAGAAGCCAGGGTTTCCAGTCAACATCTGTGAGGATTGTACTGAGAGCTACCTAGCTATGACAGCTAAGGCTTTGTATAATTCCTATGTATTTCCACCTTGTATGATAATACAGATAGTGGGGTTTTCAGATGAGTCTTTCCCAAAAGTATTTTCATGTGTCTTGTGTGATTGATTATTCTTCTTCTGGTTATATGTGTTCAACTCAATCTTTCAGCTTCCGCAAATTGATAGTAGAAGTAGGTTATAGTATTTTGCTTTGGTTATAGTGCATTAACGGGTTAACCTACAGGCAGATTTTCTACATGGTCTCAGAAGAGCGAGATTTGTAGAGAATTAGAGAAATTTCTACACACACACACAAACACACACACACACACACACACACACACACACACACACACACACACACACACACATATATATATATATATATATAGTGTTTGGTGGGTCGCCTGCTGGCAGACCCCGCTGCCACTCAATGTTATGTGCCACATGTAAAATATTCCAAGGGTGGCAGGGATCGAACTCCCCCAGCCAATTCAACTACCCTCACAACCAAAAATAACATTTTATGTTGAGTTTCAACTATCAGTCTGGAAGTCGTAACAAGCCACTTAACCACCGATCTAATTACATATGCACCCAGACTAAAAGCGGTGTTGGTGGGGTTGGAACCCCCGAATTGCCAACATCTAACACAGTGCCATACCAATTGACCAACGACCAGTCAGTTTCCCATTTGACCAACAAAGTGGAGGGCATAGGCTGAAACTTAGAGGTGCAGAACCATGAGATAGGTGGAACCATGAGCAGGTCCAAGGGTTGGAACCTTGAGCGAGGGCATTAACAAGATTCTTTGAATATTCCCTTAGAGGGCCTGAGGTGAGAGTGTCAGAATTGAGAAAGTTTATAGTCAATTTTGCATGTTTTCACATCGGGAATTCAATGATGACATATGTTTCTCTAGCTAAGCTCTTCATTTTTAGGCCATCATCCAGATTGGCGGTATAAGGGTAATTTTTGTTAAGTTGTTTGTAACTGGTTTCTTTGATGCACTTAATAAAAGAAGGCCTCCCCATTGTTCAGAATGGCCCAAATATGTATGCCACATTGGGTGAACCCTATAATCAAATCTATGTTTCTTTGATCTTATGGTAGCTTATGTTTTTCCATTTATTTTCATGTGGTTTATGTTACATGGTTAATAAGATTTTTTATATGCAATTCCAATTGCATCCTTGAAGTAAAAGATCTGTATCAAGTTTGGTATCATAGAATGTCTTCTTGATGTGATTTGCATGAATGAATGCTAACCAGACATAAGCTCCAAAGAGGTGAAGAAAAACTTAAGTCCTTTAATCCCGAAGCGAGGCGTGCACCATGAAGACAGAACATGGTAGATGAGGAAGCTCAAATCAAGGAAGAGAGAAATTATCGCAAGTACTTGTACACCATGGCAAAGAAAGTTGACAAGCTATTTAGACAGTATGAGAAGACAATCAAGCCTAAGAAGAAAGAGCCAGATGACCATGCATCGATAAATCATGGAGGTGATGGAGAAGAGCCTCCTCCCTCTCCATATTCTAGTGACAATTCTTCTTCTTATCATTCTTCTTCTCATCACTCTAACATGCATAAGAGGAATGCATCTAAAAATCCTTTTTTTAAACTAGATGTCAAATTTTATTTACCTATTTTTAGTGGAGATTCTAATGCAGAAAAGTTAGATAACTAGGTAAGACAGGTTGAGGTGTATTGCCACATATAACAAATCAAAGAGGATGAAGCTAAGATCTAGCTAGCATCCCTTAAATTGAGTGGCATTGCTCTCATCTGGTGGGAAGGAAAACTGCAGCAAGCTGGTAAGCATAGTCATAAACTTCTCTCATCTTGGCCTGAGTTCATTTCTTCTTTACGAGGACAATTTTACCCATTGGGTTATAGACATAAGGCCATGATGAAATGACAACATCTGAAACAAAGAAAAGGTTAATATGTTCAAAACTTTACAGAGGAGTTTAGTAAACAAGGATTAGCTTTAAATGTTCCACTAGACACTTCTTAGATGTTGATGAAATATATTGGCTCTTTGCATAGTTATTTACATCATTCATTGTTATTATTTAAACCTAAGTTTCTTGATGAATCTAGTGTGAAGGTTGTACATCTTGAAAGCAAGAAGAATCATGAACAAGACGACCACCCAAAGAGGGGAGTAATTGCTAAGAGAAGAGGAGAAAAGCCCTCTTGTACTCACTATGAGAAAGAAGGCCATGAAGAGTAGAATTACTAGAAACTGCATCCAGAATTGAAATTTGATACCTAAGAGGAACGACAGAAAATATAAGCAAAAGACAGTTTCAATTGTGCAACAAGATGAAGAATCTGAATCAGAGGATGATGAGAAGATCACAATTGCGGGATTTGCAAGCGATGGACCAGTTGACCTAGGATCAAATTCAGGGGATGCAATGAATATTGCAACTCTTTAGATTGCAATAGATGGACCCATCGACTTGGGTTCTGATTTAGGTGATGAGGCAAATATTTCAGCAGATGTTGTACCAAATATGAAAAGGGTACCAAATTCGGCATGGCTCCAAGAACTCAGTGAAATCAACTAATGCATTCAAGTGGAGAATGTTGAACTAAGGATACTCCAACAAGAAGCAAAGAAGGAGAAATAAAGGTTGAAACATTAGTTACAAGCCAAGGAGGAGGCCTTAGAAAAGTTGCAATATAACAAGCCTGAGGTAAAAATTGATTCTTCAATTTAATTTAATTTTTATAATGATGATTTCGCTTCTTTTGAGAGTTATACTACAGGAATTGGATTAAAAATATTGAATAGAATGGGATATCAAGGAAAGGGCCTCGACATTAATGGCCAAGGGCTTGTGAACCTAATCAAAGTGGAAGAATTGGCTCGTTATGTAGGACTTGGATATGTCAGAAAGGAAGTTGGGTAATGCTCCAAGACAACCCATGACCAACCAATGATAGGTGATGGGAGCACTTCATCAAATTCTAGTGATAGTGAGGGTTCCACGAGCACTTATTGAAGGCACACAAGGAGAAATGATTCCAACATGGTCCGAAAAGTTTGGAGGAACAATAATCATTGTAGTTACTGTAACGAGGATGGACACTAGAAAGTTGTGTGTTAAACACTCCAACCCCAGGAAGCACCCATGAAGAAACCAACTAGCGAAGATGTTCAACAAACGAATCCACTACATTCATGGTGGTCTTCTTTATTGAATAAGAGATGGTTTTGCTAGATATAGTAGCTTGTCATGGCCATAGTTTGTAAATCACGTGTTGTGAATAATTGTAAAAGTGATGATGTGTTTTCCATCGCTTACTAAAGCAATAATGATAGTTTTTACCTTTTGTGAGTAACTAGGGTGTTGATTTCTATTATGTAAAACTTAACCAAAGAGTGTGTTATAAACTCTTGGCAAGCATTGGGTTCTTCGAGTCATGTGTGGTTGTGTATGTGATTACAAAGAATGTACCAGATTTGCATGCAATGTAGATGTTGAAAGTGTGGTTTGATGAGGACACACACAGTGTGCAAAATGTGTTCATGATTTTGGAGGAACAAAATCTCCTCAGTGGGGAGGAATGATCCAAGTGGCTCCAGAGATGCTCAAAAGTCAAACGGGGCTCAAAATAACTAAAAAATAAAAGTCCTCATGTTGAAGTAAAACCAAAACCAGGTCGTAGTTATTGTCACCCTGATTCGAACAATGTGAATGACACTGAAATCCGAGTTCATATGCTCAAGTTATGGTTGGTCACAATATTGGTCAAAGTTCGACAAGTGGTAGATTTAAGGAGGCAACAAAATGGAAAAAACCTAGTGCATGGAATCCAACCACTAGAACTTGTGAATTTGTCGAACAATTAATTTTTCTACCGACCCCATTATTTTGGAAAATTTTAAAAAAGGACAAGTGGTTAATATAAAATATATATATATATATACATATATATACATACATATATATATATATATCTATATATATATATATATATCTATATATATATATATATATATATATATATATATATATATTGGACTCATCCACCCTAACCGGTTGTATTAAAATATAATATGTATGGGGTGATACATGGTCAAACATCACCATCCCCTACCAATTGTAATATCTATATATATATATATATATATATATATATATATATATATATATATATATATATATATATATATATATATATATTGTTGGGTGGGTAACCCACTGGCAAACCTGCCCTCACTCACTACTATGTGCCACATGTCAAAAATTCGAAGGGCAATGGGGCTCGAACACACTTGGCTAGTTTGGTCGGCCCACCTGCCGGGCTCCCTCACAACCAAAAATAACATTTTATGCTGATTTTAAACCACCGGCTTGGAAGTCGCGTAAAGCTACCTAACCATCAACCTATTTACATATGCATCCCTACTAAAAGGGGGGTTAGTGGGGTTAGAACCCCCAACCTACCTGCACTGAATAGAGTGCCTTACCAACTAGCTAATGGTCAACTCTTTGTTAAATCCGCTGACCATTTTGTATTTAATGCCTCATCATTTTTCCATTCGACCAGGGAAGCAGAGGGTGGAGGCTAGAACTTAGAGGCATGGAACCATAATCTAGGTGGAACCCTAAGAATGTCCAAGGGTTGGAACCCTAAGTGAGGGTATCAACAATATTCTTTTAATATTCCCTGAGAGGGTTAGAGGTGACAGTGTCAGAATTGGGTAATTTTATAGTTGATTTTACACGTTTTCGCACCAAGAATTTAGTTCCGACGTCTGTTTCTCCAACTAAGCTCTCCATTTTTAGGCCATCATCCGGATTGTAGGTATAATGGTCATTTTTGTAAATTTTCTTGTAACTGATTTATTTGATGTCACTTAATAATAGAAGGCCTCTCCACTATTGACCATGGCCCAGAGACATCCCACATTGGGTGAACTCCGTAATCAAATCAATGTATCTTTGATCTTGTGATTTCTTATGTTTTTCTGCTTCATTTCATGTGGTTTAAGTTACATGGTTAATATGCTTTATTATATGAAATTATGAATGTATCCTTGAAGTTAAAAGATCTAGATCACTCTACACCATGATTCCTCTTACTGAATCCACCAATCTTATTAAGGAAGTAGTTAATCCTCAACTTTTAGTCTTGCTGAGGTTTTCTTACACTCTATTTTTCTTAGCTTCCGAGGTGAGTATTGTGAACAAACCACCAGAGTAGAAATGGGTTCCCCCTATCTCCCATTGTAGCAAACCTCTTCATGGGGAAATTCGAAAAGAAAGCCCTTGAATCTTACCCATTCAAGCCTGGTTGATGGAAAGGATATGGTGATGACACCAATAGCAAGTGGTCTCATGGAAATACTGAACTTAATAAATGTCTCAACCACCTAAATATTAAACAAAAAAACTTTAAATTTACCATGGAAACTGAAGTAAACAATAACATATATTTCGTTGATGTCTTCATCACCAATAAAGTTGATGGAACCTTAGGACACCAAGCCTATAGAAAAAAGACTTATATCGAAATTTAACTCCATGCAAATCCTCACCATCACCACTCACAAATTACTGGTGTTCTCAACAGTATAGTCATAAGAGCCCTTAGAATTTTTGACATTAAACACATTGACCAATAAAAGAACCATCTGATCAAGGCCTTCAAAAATATTGGCTACAAAGAAGAAGAAAACATACAATCCTTTACAAAGGAAGAGGAAAGATTACCCCACCCATGTGAATCCAAACCACTATGCAAAAGAATTTATCTTCCATACATCAAAGGTATGACTGATAAAATTTCAAGAATTCTAAGAAACAAGAACTTCTCCATTACTTTCAAACCTTTGAAAACTATCCATCAAAATATGAGGTCCATCAAAAACCACATTGACCCACATCAACACCAAGAAATCTATAAAATATCATGTTCTTGTGGTAAATACTACATTGGGGGAACTAGAAGATCATTTAGAATCAGAATGAAAGAACATGCAACTGACATTAAACATGAACATGTTAACTCTTCTTCCCTTGTCAAGCTCTCCATCAGAACCAAGTACCATATTAACCTTAAGAATAATGAAATTATTTCCAGGGAAACACGTTATTAAAAAGACGTTTCAAAGAAGCTCTGAAGATCATTAAAAACCTTAACAATCTAAACAAGGACAATGGCCTTGAAATCAACAATTGTGGGATTCCCCTAAAAAATTCCTAAAGATTTCATCAATCCCAACTTCCCTTACCTTCTACCTCCCTTACCCTTTCCTAGTAAATCCTTCCCCCCTTCTCTCTCTTGTTCTTTCCCTCCCTCTCCTACATAATTCTGAATTAACACTTCATTAATATTATTAGTAAAACATTAGTATTACTTAGTTAAGAGAATATTAATAATATATATCAGTAACTAAGAATAATAACATTGAACTATTTTAATAAAATTCTATTAATAAGGTTAATTAATAATTAATATACCTTAATTGTTGTCATTAGTATAATATTATCATCATTATAATATTATCATACTTTTATAATCTTATATCTATTAATTTCTTCTTCATTAAATAAGAATATTTTAATACATATAATTTTCAGATATCATCATATTATTAATATTAATCTATTATTAGTATATCTAGTCAATATATTATTATTTATATATTAACTATATAATATATTAATAATCCCTTTATAAATATTTATTAAAATATTAAAATATTAAATATTAGGGTTTTTCCATTGTTTAAGAGGACATTTCTTTTATTTCTCCTTGCTTCTCATTCTTATATATATGGTTGTTCTCTCAACATTATTTCCTCATGATTTTATATCATGATTATGGATCTGAACATAAAATTTCTTAGAAAATGACTGTGGTAAATCCAAACCTCCAAGCTATAAACTTTTGATACTCTTAGTTTGAGATCCAAGTACTTTGAGCATCTGGTTTACATCTCTATTTAGCTTAATATTAATATTTTGGCCTTATATCTTAAACACATTTTCTTCCAAACTTTTCTCTATATCTAGTTGTTTTCTTATCAACTTGTGGTCCATCCAATCTAGTTCGTTATTCTCTTTCTCTTATTGTTTTACTTCGTCAACATCATATCCTATAAAATCATAAATATCCTTTTCATTAAATATGAGTGAAATATCCAATTTTATTGAAAATTCCACTTTAGAGATATTATCTTCAAATCTCCTTTTAATTATACATAATCTAACTTTCCTCCACATTCAACTTGTTGTATGACCCCTCATGGTAATTCTCCATACTTAGATTTACCATCAACAAATCACCGACTTGGAATGTCTTATGTGTGTGCTCTAGCATACAAACCTTTTATATTACACACTAATTTCATTGAATTTTTCTTGAACTTGTGCATATATTCCTATAATCTTTTCAATGAAAGTATTTACAACATCACTTTGTCACATCTTAACAAGAAACTCATCCAAATATTTCACTCCTTTTACGTTTCTCCCATGGACAATTTTGAAATCAAATATTCTTCTTGACATGCTCATTACAATATTACAGAAAAACTTAGAATGTGCCAGGAAACCATCCCACTACTTTCATATGTTTCCTACCAAGCATCTTAGATTATTTCCCTAAGATTTTGTTAGCCTCCTTTACCTATCTAGTATTGGTCTATGAATGATATGTTGAACTCTCCTATAAATTTGTGCCCAATCTATTCTATAATGTTTTCCGATAATGACCAAGAAATCTGATATCTTTATCTATGGTAATGACCATCTTTGGCAATCCATGTATCTTTACAATTTCATTGAAAACCATATATATGTAAATAATTTCACCAATGCTATTATTACAAGGCAAGAAATGTGTCATATTGTAAAGCCTATCCACTACAACAAACCTTAAGTTATTGCATCTTTACAGTCTAGTTAATCCTAGGACAAAATATCCCATACAAATATCAATTTATGGTACCCTTAGAGTAGGTTATAAGGTACACAAGCTTGTATTCAAAGTATATTTAGACTAAATCCCATAACCAACTAAGAGATTCCACAACTTTAAATAAATTTTTTAACTTCCTCTCCTAAACTAGGCTAATAATACTTTTCTTCTAACGAACTTTAAGTCTTAGCTCTCTCAATTTTCCTTCTAACCCTCCTCTATGCAACCCTTTGGTCAAATTCCTATGAAACAAAGATTAAAAATAAAAATGTCTTACCTTTAAAAACATGTCCTTACCGTGGAAAAATTCAACTCAAAATTTTTGTCTTATTCAAACATGTTTCTATAACACTCCTCTATTTGTGTGAGATTTGTATCCTACATTTATAATTATTTTACCTACTCAAATTGAGGTAGAACATTCCTCGTTGTGTGAAGCATCATTGTCCTTCTATTCAAAGCATCAATTGACTTCTTCTCTATCCCCAATTTGTGTTTTAACACAAATATATAACTTTGTAGGAACAATGTAAATCGCACATGTTTCACATTCAACTTTGCTTGAATATATATAACACACATTGTCTAGGAAACATGCAATGTCTCCAATACTTTAATGCTTGTGTCACTACATAAAATTCCAAATCATACATAGAGTGTCGTTTTTTTTATCTCTTTCAAATTTTCATTATAAAATGTAATTTTTTCTCCCTCTTGTTTCAATAGTATTTCTACAATAGGTACATGCCACTTACATCATACTTATAGTACTTTCTCTAAAGTTTTCCGAACTACTTGGGGCATTTATGGTCATTTCTTTCAATATAGCAAATGTTTCATGTGTTCATGTGCTCAAATGAAACCTTGTTCCTTCATGCACTCTATGTAGATTCCATGGAACCCTTTAATTAATTTCGTGTAGAAATTATGAATGCCATGGAAAATATTTGCCTAATGTATGTTGTGCAATTCTTATGAAAGTATAAACCACATAAAGGTATCTGATACATTAGCTAGACCAAAAGTCATAACTAACCATTCATAAAACCATGGTTCATCCTAAATGTAGTCTTTCACTCATTTCCTTCTCTAAATTGAATCTAATGGTAAACACTCATAGATAAATATTAGTGAAATAAATTATGCCACAATCAAGTTTTCTAACATGTCTTTCATTCCTTGGTAAAGGAAGCTTGTGCTTCATTACAATATTTTTCAATGTTCTTGAGACAACATGCACATCCTACTTTTTACATATTAGTTTGGAATCAATAATGTTAGTATAACACATACAATGTTATACCTTTCTTTATCAATTACATTGACCACAAATCATCAATCCATTGGTTATATTACATATTTTCCAATAAATTGACAACTCCACGTAGAGTTTAGTTTGGAAACATATCTCTTGGTATCAAATTTGTTTCATACATTATTTTCCTTCTTGGAGGAAGTTGATGTCAAAAATATTTTCTCATGATGTTTGGGGACAACATGGAATAATGATGTTCATATCAAACCACAAAGGCATTTTGTATTAATATTCAATGGAAAAAAATTCAAATATCATACATAAGACATAATTCAATATAATAGCATGATAAGCACATTCAAGAGGGTTAACCCATTCTCATTTTTCACAATATATTAGAATTCATTGTTCTGGACTATTGTAGTCTCACAAATCCTCTCAACACTTTTAGTTAAGCTTTCTCCCTTCATAGATTTTTTCCTTCCCATGCCTTTTCTCAATGCATAGTATATGATGTTGGATTATTCTCCTTACCACTATCTTCTTCAAATTCTAGAAATATTCTTATTATTTTATGCATTTCATCCTTGGGGATCCAAACACTCCAATGGAACTTCATAGGCATTGTTGAGCATCACTTTTTCTTACATTGTGTTCCTCTCATCTTCCTCTTAATGCCAACTTATCTTCTTTCACATCGACTTCTGTCTATACATGAGCTAACCCATTCTCATCAATGAAATAGTAACTTGTTTACATCACCCTCAACCTTTGTGTAACACCCTATACGGTGATACTAATAACAATTTTCCAATCTAATATCTTAGTAATGTAATCTATTGTAATTGCTTTACGTCACTAGCAATTTTTTTTATGTACTTTCGATCCTCAATGGGATGTAACTTATCTAAACTAGAATCAACTCTCTTTTTTGGTTATCAAATGTAAAATTTACAACTATTTTATAACATTTGAATGTTAAAATTCCAACATTTAAACTAGCATCTCATTTGCCAATTAGCTAAGGAAATTCAACATCATATTACATCATATTTAGAGAAAAAAACACATTTATTAATAATAAGGAAAATGCCTCAATCTCTATTTGAATTTACAGAAGTGTAGTGTAGTATAGTACCCTTGAAAGAATGCCCAAAACATATTTAACCTACTAGCCAAGTATGAGCCTAACTAGTTTCCTAGTCCTTTGAGTCAGAAGCTCCAAGAACAACAATACTAGTCTAGGATACAATAGACTAATCAATGAATAACCAAAAATATTGTCTAGTTCTCTTCATTATCAAGAATTATTTCTCCTACTAATTAGCCAACACCCGCTCTTGCTTTTCTTCCCCCTTTTATTATCCTCTCCATCATGTTTTTGAAGTTCCCTCCATCCCACAACAAAACCCTCCTTGGGAAATGGGTGGTTATCACCTTTGTATACAAGAGTTAGGTGGAAACTAAGCATGATACTTATTCACTACTTCACACAAACTGACCAAATTTATTGAATTCCTATCTTACTATGAGATATTTATATTCATAGAATATAATTCCAAATGTCAGAAAATTATATATTAGTTAATTAATAACCTATTTTAATAATTAATGTGTTTATGAAACTATAAAAGTGTATATTACTAGGTATGTAGGCGTAGCTAATTCACTCATATCCCATGCATGGACTATAAGAACAAGTGACATTCCTAATGCATTATTCTTACATGTACGCAACTAATCATGCATAACAATAAAATAATTGTCAAATAATCCTCATTAATGAAAACATAATAATTCATTCCCGTCCACTATTGTACTTAAATTATCATAATTAAATTTAACAAGTGCTCTAAACATTATATGAAATATGTAAGAAATAAAAGAACGACATATTCAAACCCAAGTAGGATGCTCATTTGGCTCAGAATCATTCCTCCTCCTAAACACCTACTTTCATCTTCCATTCCTTCCTCTACTACAGTATGTTAAAGCGTCGATTATATCAACCTAACTCCAAATATAACTTAAAGGTGAAAACATTGACTATGTTGACCTAACTTCCCTACTAGGAAATCCTTAGTCACCATCACATGTCTAGTTTAGCATGGTTAACATGATCTCCTATGCCTGTAGGATTTGAAGAATATGTAGTGGAAACACCTACGCCCCTCCTAACTAAATAAAGGATAACACTCTAACATTCATTCCAATGAGAAATTGTTATTGTTCTTAGAGATACATCATTCAATAAGAAATCTAGGTAACTATGATTCCTATAAAAACCCACACTTACCAACATATCATAGTAAATGTTTGGAATCAATAACCACATTGTTAATGCTTAATAACATAAAACTACCAATTTTATGTCGATGACACTAATGTTACCTAAGTTCTAGAGTTATTTAGCTATCACCTAGCCCAATATCCTATAGGTTAGCTTACCACAAACAAATCTCTATCCATAATCATATAAGAATTCATGCTATAAACAATGTTACATATTTGCTTTTTAGTAAAGAAAACCATGTGTGGTTCATCAATTATCCATTCATAATATATGTCAAATTGGTATCCATGTACCAAAACTTCACCTTTAATTTCCTACTTTAAGGAAATCACATAATCATCAACACTAAGAACAACAAATATAAAAGCTCATATATTATCCGCACATAGATAGTTCCACATGTCCTCATAACAATTGTTTCTATTATTCTACATGATTTACCTATTAAAAGTGAAAGAATAGGACATTAAATTTTATTCTTGAAAACTACTTCAATTTTTCACTTAGGATGTCCAACTTCTTTCTTTTAACCTCATTGAAATATCCACATTTCTTTGACTCCTCCTATTCAATTCTTAATCTTTCACCACACATGCTAGTATATTTCTATGACATGCTCTTAGTCTACAAATGTTGTTACATCTAGACACATCTAAACAAAAACTTCCAAGTTACACCTCCAAACATACTTCACATCCTATGCAAACTTCTCAATCAAATTCCTTTGTTTAATAATGTTTACAACTTTGTACGCATATTCATTCTCCTTGTTGCACCACTATTTTATCCTTTTTCAAGTTGTGCTACTCTAGGTTTGAGATAAAAGTAATTTGAACATCTAGTTTGCCTCTTCATTTAACTTACTAATATTTATATTTCAGCCTTGTGTCACAAACACTTTTTTCTTGGGAAACTCTCTATATCTAGTTATTCTCTTCTCAAGATTTGGTCCATCAAACCCATTTCTACATTCTCTTTATATTCTTATTCTACTTCATCAAAATCTTATTCTACAAAATAATAGATATTATTTACATAAAATATGTGTAAAATATCCAACTCTACTAACAATTCCAATTCATAAATACTACCTCCAAATCTCTTTCTAATTATACAATATCTAGTTTTCTTCACATTCAACTTGCTATACTTTCTCTTAGGATAATTTTTCTTACTCAAATTTAACATCACCAAATCAACCTCTTGGAATCTATTGTATTTGTTTCTTATGTATGTTCCCTTTTATATTACATGGTAATTGTTCTCAAATTCCCTTGAACTGTGCATGTATTTCTATCATCTTATCAACAAAAGTATTTGCATCATCACTTTGTTGCAATGATATTAATAGGTAAATCAACCAAATATTTCACTCCTTTTAGCTTTCTTCCATGGATAATTTTGAAAGGAAGCAATATTATTGACCTATGTATTATAATATTGCAAAACAACATAATATATGCTAAGAAACTATATCCCACTACTTTTGTATGTTACCTCTATACATCTTAGAGTATTTCCTAACATTTCATGAACTGAATTTGTCTTCCCAATATTTGTCAAAAAATTATATTCTAAACTCTACAATAAACTTGTGCCTAATATCTTCCATAATGTTCTCTAATTATGACCAAGAAATATGATATCTTTTCCGAAGGTAATGATCTTCAATAATCCATGTATCCTTATAATTACATATGCATGCACGCTTGTACACGCACAAACACACACTTATACTTATAGCATTCACGATTTTATTATAGGAAAATTGTGTGCAATATTGTAATGCTTATCCACTACAACAAACACTAACTCATATCATTTGTACAAGCTAGTTAATCCTGGCTTGACAAAATATCACATAGAAATATCATTTCATGGTACCCTTAGGGTAGGTATGATAGTATATTCTTCCTCCCATCATGTACTATACAATGAACAAACTGCCATAGTCTTCACAATAGTAAGTGGTGTGCATCCATAGTGGTTAATTCACACAAAATGTCATCTTTTATGAACCAATGTGTGAAGCTATTTTACATGATTTATGGTAATCGCCTCATATCCTTTTTTAAATTGATATGACTTGTAGAGATGTGGATGTTATTTGTTACACAAATTCCATTTTATTAACCATCTATATTACCACCATATTATGAATAATATGTTAATCAATTACAACTTTGCAACAATTACTATTAAGATTGCACTGGGTTCTAAATATATTTTTCCTCAAGTATTTTTGCTTCTTTTGCATCTACTCTCACGCTTACATCATTTTACATTGTACAACACGAAAGATCTCACTTTTTTTTTGTTGCAAATGCATTGTATCCATGTGTATCTCCTTAGGCTAACTATTCCTTTTTCCTTATTACTCCTTTACCATCCCTTTATGATCCCTCAAACGATATGTCCTTCATCTTCACCTACGTAGTGATAAATATTTCTTTGACAACCACCAAGATTTCAACCCACTTTGAGTTTTACCTCTATTTCTTCAATATGTTACCTTCCTCTAATTTATCCTTCTTCTATTTAGATAAATTCTCTATGTAAAAAGGAAACTATTTTCATTGCCTCAACTACCTCTTCCTCTATAAAATTTTATTTATCTCCACATTCATTTAATCTTTATCTAAAAGTTTAGGCCGCTACACTGATTTCCCCAAATGAACCCCCAATATGACACAATTCCTAACAAAAATATTTGACGATCCATGTCCTTCCACAAGTGTTATTACTCAATTGAAACATCATGCATATTCCCAAGTGTGGGTTGTAATAATGACTGTTCTTCTCTAATGATTTGTATGCAACATATTTTATAGTTCACAGTATTAAATCCATTCTCACAATTGGAATCCACTAATAATAAGATTTTGAGTATCATTTGTATCATTCATATGCTTTCATTAAGGGTACTGGCTGACAAGAAGAGTAGTAGATGCGGGTTGCATTGAAGAATTTGGTTTATCATAACTACATTTATGAAATCTATAACAACTCTTCAAACACAAATTTATATTTTAGTTTCCCAACAAAAAGTAAGTTTCCTTCCATATTTCATCAAATAAATCACGAGCTAATTGATAACATCATATCATTAGGCTATCCATCCTTTAGACCCTCTAGGTCATGAAAATACGTTCCAACATTGTTTTATGCTTTATTTTAAATTGGCCACTTCAAGTGAGACACATTAGCCAACTAGTACCACCTCATCAAGGATGGAAAGCCCTTCTCTATAAATGCACTCAAGTGCAAGTTGAAAATTTCACTGTTAAGTGCCAACCAAGCAAAGAAATTGATATGTTCTAGGTGGGTTTCATTAATTAGTTGGTTTTATTGAATGATATACTAGTTAATTTCTACGATAATATTTTTATTTTAAATTCATAAAAATATAACGTGTGATAAGTGAATATTATAACTCAATATTAGTGATAATAATTTATCCTTAATATTAATGTTATATATATTTATATATGAGAATGAGTGATTCAAATATTAGTAGGGTTATAATCTAATTTTGAATGTATAAGCCATATTTGTATACAAAAGGGAATTTGATAGATATGTAACTGATGGAATAAACCTTAGTTAATGTTGACTCCATTAAAAAATACCTTATAAGAAAGAAATAAGAAGACAATGAAGGGTGAGAAGGAGAGGTTCCATAACTAGCCTCATTGCATGTAATGTTTGTTCTTAATGAAATTCTTCTACTTCTCTAATTCTCATTCTCTCTCTCTCTCTCTCTCTCTTTTCATATTTTGTTGATGTATTTAGTTTTTTCATTTTTATCAATATTCTAAGGGATGATTTACCAAATTATTATATGAATAGGAAATAACCTTACTTGTGAAGTGTAAACTAATTGGGATCTGTAGAGTTTAGCACTCATCAAGTTTCAAGTTCAAATCTCATAGAGAAGAGTTGAGATAATTTTTCATTCATCATTAAAACTAACCCTAACTTTAAAAAAATTTAATATTCTAAAAAAATAAAAATAAAATGACATCTTAGTTATTTTTATTCATAATATTCTCATGACCTCATGATGGATACCTACACTTAAATTATGTCTTTTGTTTTTGATATTTTTCATTTGATGATCATTGCCTATGTAAGCTGACCTTTTCATTTCTTTCTCAAATTCTACCTACAATTTGATTTGTTTATGTGAGTTCACCATTTCATTTCTTTCTCAAATTCTACCTACAATTTCATAAGTTTAGGAATTTCCAGCTTTCATGTTACAATTGGATTTTCTTTTCCTATTTTTGAGGATAAGGTGGATACTGTCACTTTTGAGTAAATTGTTGTTGTTTCTAGATTTATATGTATGTTTTTCTGGGTTAATGCTTATTGTGTAAGTAAGTGAGTAGATCGATGGGTTAATCAATGATCCAGATTTAAGCAGGAACGAAATAGATTACAGAGATAACCATAAATACAGAGATGCGATAACCATAAAAACAGAGATGCAACGGAAATAATACTTCATTTCATTAATGGAGAATACTGAAATATGCTTACAAATAGAAATAACCCAGCTAGGGCGATGGTAGCTTATCTCTGAGAAGAGATGTGTCGGCTACATGCCTCTGAACTGTTTTGAGGTGACTTTACAATGAGGCTCGAAGGCCTATTTATTATTGAGAAACAATGGAAAATCCTTCACATTCCAAAACCTAACCCTAGAAGATGAAACGCCAAATTGTGGGCCCCGTTTTGGGGTGAGTTGGACAACCAACTTCCCGGGGTCGCGAATTGGTCGTATTATCTCCGTTTGACGCGCATGATAGCCCATTGGAAAGATCTCTCCGAGGACTACGACGGAAAATACGATTTTTATTAGAAAAATCGCTGGCGGTGGATTTCCCAGAAAACATCGTTTAGGGCCTCAAAACGGCTCCGGATGTTTAGGACCCGAAAAACTGCTAAAAATAGTAAACTGTGCTATAATTAAGGAAACTGAAAAACTGAAAGAGACAGTTGTGGGGGTCCAAATGGGATAGGTGGGTGGCCACCAACGTCCACCTGGATCATTCCTCCCCCCTTAGGAAGCAATGGTCCCCATTGCGTTGAGTTCCTCCCTGAGATGAGGAAGCTTCTGCTGAGCTGGGTCTCTAGTGAGCTGTTCTACAATCTCTGATGTGTCCAGAAATGGTGGGAAGCATGGTCGACGATGGTCCACATTGAACAATTGGTGCAAGCGAAGGAATGGAGGAATGCTGTGCTTCAAAGCATTGTTGCCCACAGCCTTGTTACTGGTGTAAGGACCATGTCAAAGCGATCTGAGTTTCTGATGGGTTCTAGTAAGGCGCTCCCTCTGCAAATGTAACCAAACTTTTTCGCCCACCTGAAACTTGTGTGGTACCCCTCCGGGTAAGGAGAAGTTGTTCCTATGTTCTGTCAAGACTATATCCCTCTGTTGCTGCTGCTGTGTGGAGGAACCCTTCACGGGGGTCATGGATGTAGAACCGATCTTCCCCTTACTTCGGGAGTGAACTAGACAGAAAATAAATTTCCTAGTCTGTGAGATGAGCTTGCTGCCTTTCTTAGCAGTGATCAAAGAGGTGGCGTTAGGTGGGGCTACCTCCGGTATCCTGTATAATGAATTATCCAAAAAAATGATGACAGCGCGAGGCCTTGACTCATACACAGCATGTCGCCTCCACAAGTATGGCTAGCCTAATAGTACATCACAAACATCCAGAGGTGTAACATCACACAATACCTCATCTGTGAAGGGCTTGATGCTGTAGGGAAGGCGACACTGCTGGCGAACTTTGAGATCTCTCCTTCGTGAAGCCAACCGATACTGTACGGCTGTGGGTGTCGTGTAGTTGGTAGGCCCAACCGCTTCACGACCTCTGCTGAAATGAGGTTCTTTTGGCTGCCACTGTCGACAATGAATTGCAGCGGTGAACCCTTCACCCACATCTATGAGTGGAAAAGACGTTCCCCCTCCTTTGGATCTTCGGGCTCATTTTTCTCGATCTTGGCAGTAGCAACAGTGGCGCTGGGATCCGCATCAATGATCTGCTTCCCTTTGTCATTCCCCTTGTCGGGTTCTGACTCAGAGTCAGAACATGCATCTGATTCAGAAGCCTTCAACTTGGCCACCAGCGACTGCTTGGTCCGACACTCACTTGTGTTATGAGTGGGACTCTTGTGGAACTCACACCACTTTCCTGTGTCCTTCTTCGGCTTCGTGGTGTTGTTCTTTTCTTGCAGCGTAGAGGGGTTGTCTTGGGTCACCCCGCCTTGGCTTTGTCCTTTGGGCTTCGGATTTGCAGATCCAAAGTCTCGCTTCTTCTGTTTGAACTTTTGCTCGATTTTGACAGCGTATCGGTATGCTGTGCCGAGTGAGGAGATGTTCAAGAACTCCATCTCTTCCTGGATGTATCTGTGTAGGCAGCCGCGGTATTTGAGTACCAGATGCAGCTCAGAATCTTTGATACCCAACTGTGTGCGAAGGGTATGAAAAATATTTGTGAACTCTGGTACATCTTGGTCTCGTCCTTGCCGCAGTGTGGTCCATTTGATGTATTTGTCCTCATAGCTTTTTACAGGGTAGTACTGCTCCTTGATGGCATCCCGGAAGTCATTCCAAGTGGGGGCAGCTGAAAAGAGTGAGCCTGTACTTTCATCCTTCTGCTCGCAGTACGTTTCCCACCAGTCCTTAACGTGGGGGGCTGCTTTGAGAAGAGCGAAAACAATCTTTTCCCGACTTGAAAATTCATGAACAGAAAAATACCCATCTTGCATATTTAACCATTTATCTACGGCATCTGCGTCTATTTGACCCCGAAGATGGGGATTTCAAAATTAACTTGTACCTTAAACGGTGTGGCGTTTCCAGAGTAGCTGTTGGAAGCCGATGCGTCGCCTCTGGGTAGCTGCTGAAGGATCTGCGCAAAGCTATCCATCATCGCGTTCCTTTGCCTCTCGAGGGCTTCTTCGAGCAAGATTCTGATAGGATCTCCTGCCCCCTTGTCTTTCTTCTCATCCGCCATGGGAGGTCGTCAAGATTTGCGAGGTTGGTCTTGCAAAGGTTCGACCAATTCAAGCCCTAACTCCTTATATCCCGACCTCGTTGGGGACATGCAAACAAAAATAGAGAAAAAGCAGACCGCTCTGATACCACTGATCCAGATTTAAGCAGGAACGCAGTAGATTACAGAGATAACCATAAATATAGAGATGCGATAACCATAAAAACAGAGATGCAGCGGAAATAATACTTCATTTCATTAATGGAGAATACTGAAATATGCTTACAAATAGAAATAACCCAGCTAGGGCGATGGTAGCTTATCTCTGAGAAGAGATGTGTCGGCTACATGCCTCTGAACTGTTTTGAAGTGACTTTACAATGAGGCTCGACGGCCTATTTATTATTGAGAAACAATGGAAAATCCTTCACATTCCAAAACCTAACCCTAGAAGATGAAACACCAAATTGTGGGCCCCGTTTTGGGGTGAGTTGGACAACCAACTTCCCGGGGTCGCGAATTGGTCGTATTATCTTCGTTTGACGCGCATGATAGCCCATTGGAAATATCTCTCCTACGACGGAAAAGATGATTTTTATCAGAAAAATCGATGGCGGTGGATTTCCCAAAAAACGTCGTTTAGGGCCTCAAAACGGCTCCGGAAGTTTAGGACCCGAAAAACTGCTAAAAATAGTAAACTGTGCTATAATTAAGGAAACTGAAAAACTGAAAGAGACAGTTGTGGGGGTCCAAATGGGATAGGTGGGTGGCCACCAACGTCCACCTGGATCAATCAATTAGATATTTGTGCGTTAAGGGTTGATGGTTAGAGGCAATGTGTTAAGGTTAAATAAATTAGTTCTCAAGGCATTAAAATTTAATGAATTAGTGATAAATGAAATTTATGTTTGTTTAAATATAAAATGTATGGTTTTTATTTAACTTTAAAATTAAAAAAAAAAAATTACATTCTCTTGAAATGAAAAATAAATAAAATTCTGATAATTGAAATTTCATTATTGTCTCATACAAATATTTTCAAAAAATACTATGTGTTGCAACTTCAAAGATTTTATAAAGTTTTAATCTTTATTCTTTTCTTGTAAAAAATGTTAAGAAAATAATTAGTATAGGAAAAAGGGTTATATAGAATTTCTTCTATAACTGCCTCCTCCCACATTTACCCACTTTCACCAGTTTTCCCGGTGTAAACATGAGTCAAGGGTCACTATGATAAGATCCAAACTCCTATATGAACTTTAAGGAAATGGAGTTCACAACTTAATACCTTACTGATTTCCCTCAGGTGTTACAAGACCTCTAAGAGCTACCCAACCCCTCCAAGTGTCTAACCTCTAAGCTAAATCTCCTTTTCACTGACCTAGGCTCTCGATATCTCCCTTGAAAAGGCTTCCAAGTGACTGTAAGCCTCCAATATTTCCCATAGGCTTACTTCCCAACAACTATGGAATTTTTGAGTCAGTTTTGTGCCAGCATCCTCAAATTCTAAGTCAATTTTTCAAGGCTAGGACTCAAGCCTCTACCCAGAACTAAATGAAACTTCTAGAAATGATGAATAACATATAACAAAAATATTTTAAGCCAATAAATTGAGCAAAGAATTTACCTGAGCCCTCCCAACCAGGGCAAACATTTCATGAAACACGTGATGAACATGCAATCTACAGGTCATGAATGCATATATGAACATAGGGATTTGAAACTTATTTGAGGTTTAACAAGAAGCACCAATTCCTTCTCACAATAGCTATCATAAAACCAATTAGGTTATTCATTCATTAACTAGACATTCATTACTTAAAATGTGATAAGAGCCATACTTAGATATGTTATATAACCATGTTTATAACCAACATATAACCAGGTAGATAACAATGATAGAATGGCTATTAAAGCCACATAATACAAGTACAATAACTCATCAAAGACAAGAGAAACTTAGCTCTAATTAAGCATATGCAAAAGCCAACCAAGTTAGGGACTTCCACATACCACCCGACCATAGATTGAGTTAAACCAAATCTTCCTTTCACTCGTGTGCCATATTCCAAGCATGAATGTGGGATCTCATGGGATAAAAAGTTCCATAAAAAACTAAGGGAATCCTAAGTTTAAACCACCTCCTCCTTACCATACCGTTATCTCACCTAAACTAGTCCCGAGATCACAAAACCAAACTGAGCTTGGATGCCTTAAAATTCCTTCACCATCCCTGGAGGAATTTTCCTGTCTCCACCCACCTATTGAGGGCTTCTCAGAGAAAACTATCTCCATCCTGATCCCTTGGGGGTTTCATGAGACTACCTCACTCAGATCCAAAACCTTTTGGCAATCCAAAGCTCAACCAAGATCGAATCCCATCACACCACGACTATTCGAAAATGGAAAGGTAAGGCTAAAAACACTATCAAAACCTGAAAAATCCCATGCCAATGACAACAAATAAACCAAATACACACATGCATATACCATGCATGCAAAAACCAGCTAAGAAATCATATATGCAACTTGTTACCTGCAATTATTCCCATTGAAGATGCTTGATCCAACCTTTCCTTGCTTGATCCTTTCTCTCATTTTCCTTCCTTGGCCTTCCTTTGCTTGCTTTCTTTCCTTCTCTTAGTGTTCTTTTCCACTTTGAGACTAATTCCAAAAAAAACTGACAAAAGGTCATGAATTGATCGTCAGAAGCCTTTTTATTATTGAGGCCTTTATTTTATTCAATTTCCTCCTCACATTCAAACTTGTGACCTTTCATCTCCATTTCCTCCTATTTTCCTTGATTTTGATCAATAAAATGCCAATTAATGTCACTTTTCCTTTTCAATGCCTTTGCCATTGCCTTTGCCAATTTCCCATAGCCATAATAACCAAATGAACACCCACTGGATGTTTTGCCTAACATTAAGGTTGGAATACGTGTCCATGACCTTGGTCTTATTTTTACATTTAATAACTTTATTATATGAATATGTAACCCAAGTTTTTTACAAACCCCTCCGCTTTAGGGGAACACCATCCTCGATGTTATATGACACAAATAACTAGCAAGACCATTAAAAACAAAACATACTTCCCTTGAATATTTATAACCTAGCTTGATGGAGTATTTATAATGAGAAACCTACTCAAAAGAAAAACCATTATGAGAAAATGACAACATGACAACCATACTGCATATTGGAGCTTTATAACACAACTCATTATGGTATTTACAATAAGAACCACATATGCTAATACACATTTTCCTCAAACAACAAATAACCATATTTTTCATGGATATTTATAAGTCCAACTCAAAACATTATTTACAACAACATACACATATACATATGCACATTTTCTTTAACTAGAAAATAAAAGGATACAATGCCTACATCCAAAAAATGGGAATCAAGAGGCTCACACCTCCACCCTCAAAGTAATACCAAGATTCACCTCCTTCCTAGGAAGTCTAGAATCCACTTCCAAAGTCTACCTGCATCCAATGTCCAATGCCACAATCGTGCACCACTTTTCCTCTTAGTGAACAATTATCGACTCATTGTTCTAGGGCACACTCCCAATGCACATTTAATTCCATATGGAAATGCTAATGACAAAAACAAATCCAACCCCCGGAATTCCCTTATCTATTGCACAGTCCCTCTAGTAATCTGGTCATATCTGTTCAGTCACTCACCTTCCAAGTTCCCCGACATCCCCTTTCTCGGGTGATCCATCCCTTGGAAAGACTTCCTCACATCGGAAGATACAAAACCAAGGCATATCCCTGCCTTAAAACCATCATACCAATCATTACATGTTCATGGAAATCAATGGACATTATTGGGTACTAGTGTCCCACAATGGCCTTGCTCCCGAAGTTCTTTACCAACATAATATTGCATGTTCTAATTCCTTTTGCCACTATTGCTAATTCCTGCAGTCAGTGTCAATCACCCCAAACCGAGCATTTCCATGCTTTCCTATACCAAGCACATAATTTCCATTAGACTAAAAAGGAATTTAAATAAATTCAAATCATACCTCATTGGTGGCCCGTCAATAAGGTATAGTTGTAATTTTGTTGACTTCTTATCACAAAAAGTCAAACTAGATCTCTGATCAAATCATCACGTATAAACATGTGACATCTGGTTAGCTCAAAATGTAACCATCATAATCAAAATCAGATATCAGCTACAACCATCATAAAATGGAGTCATAAGTCACATGCATAATAGGAAACTGAAATAAATTACTAATACTTATCTTTCAAATGGTTCTTTACATCTTCCTTTGTTCTTTATCATTTCCGTACACACACTAAATCAGTTATCAAACCCGAAAAGCACCCAGTACCTTCCTTTTAATCAATAAGGGAATACAGAGACTAAACTGCCTCCTCCCTCAATATTAGCAACAAGGGTATCTTGAGACTAAATGCCTCAACCCTCAATATCAACAATAAGGGCATCTAGACACTAAATCACCTCAACCCTAAATAGAAACAAGGGTATCCCAAGACTAAACTCCCTCAACCCTCAATATCAACAACAAGGGAATCTAGAGACTAAGCCACCTCAACCTTTAATAGCAATAAGGGTATCCCGAGACTAAACCACCTCAACCATCAATAGAAACCACAAGGTCCCAAACAATCCCATACGTGCCTATCCCATCATATTGTACAACACATAAACATACACAGTGTACAACACAACACATACACCAACACCGGGTGTACAACACAATACATATACATACACACCATACCATAACACGAATACACCTGTCGTAATATAATGACTACACAATACTTATAACACCATACCAAATATACACAACTCAACATGTATAATGTGTACATCATACCCCATGTACATAGCGCCCCCTGCACAATGTGCACACAACACCCAAATTCCAATGTACAAAGCACCACCTACACAACATGTACATATCACCCAATGTACATAGCACCACCTGCACAATGTGTACACAACACCACATGTACCACATATACACAAAACCACATGCACACAAAACCACATGTACATAGCATTGCATATCCACATTCCCACAACACCATACGTACACAACACCACATATCGAACATGCCCATGACACGATATGTACACAACATGACATATACAACATGTAAACAACAATAGTACCACACATCTAGAGATTACATTCTATCTACCAGGAAACCTTACTTCTAGTGTCTTTCCACTATTTAGGATTTTCCAGCATGTCACAGATCACACTTCTTTCATTTCAGCTGATGTATCCCTCAACATTAGAATAAACATAGGCATAATGAAAGCATATAATATCAATCATATCCACACGATACAGACCTAATAAATCTGTTAGGACTACTCTTCTCACTTGATTCCTCATAAGACCAGTAACCTCTTCATGCCATTCAACTGTATAAATAATCATTTCTCCATAAAAATGATCCCTAACAACCCTGTTAGATAATGAAATACATACATATATACACACATATAAACATTAGAATAAGACATTCATGAGCTGTGACGACCCTGTCAGACAATGACATACATACATACATATATACATATATAGGCATCAACATAATCATGATCACAACACAATTTCCAGATATCATAAGGTCAAGGTTAAGAGAAATCCCTTTATTCATGAACACCATGCATAATATTGAGAAAAAAAGTTCCCAACATAGCCAAGGCATCTCGCGTATCAAATCCATTCATTTTACCTTTCTTGTTACCTTTCTTATGATTGGCCTTTCACCATCCATTTACACCAATAGACCCAATCAACTCAACATAGTTGACATATTGTTGCCTTTAGCTTCCTTATATATGCACTAAGCTTCATCTGAGTCTTATATTACTTGTTGGATTTCATTCAGCTTCCCCAATCTCTATTGGATTCCTCTTTCCCAAACAATTCCCAAGACCCTCAAAACTTAATAGGAAAGAAACAAAAGAAGCCAAGAAGAAAACCATGAAAAACCAATCACAAAACAAAGTGGCAAGGCCTGGCACCAGAAATAAACAAAACCATAATTTAACCACAACAAATCACAAACAACTGAAAGCACAAAAATAGCAACAAAAACCATGACTCGATACCCATGGTTTCCTAATGCTTCTAAGGGAAATCTCAATCCAAGCCTTCTTCAAGGTTGCATGACAATCTCTTTTCCATGAAGTTCCCTACATCACACTGCCATAAACACATAATTGTTAGTGCATAAATAAACATAACAATACAGTAGTTACATTACTTTGTTGTGCCTAACACGCTTCCTTGTAACTGAACACATACACATATCATCTCTTAAGGGACTCTACTTCCTTGATGAATCTAGCCATAAATAGAAACTAGTTGTTATACTTGTTAAGTACATGTTCAAGAATATAGCATATATCCACATAATGTCAGACAAAACTAGGGTTAAGAAGACTTTCTGTATTCATGCAAAGCACTTATCCATTTGGAGTTGAAGTTTTCAAACATAGCCAAAGTAATTCTCACCCAATTCCTTTCTTTTACCTTTTACCTCAATATAATTGAGTCTTATTATGACTTGTGAGTCTTACTATGTCTTGTCACAACACCTAGTGATTCGTTATATAAACAAATAAAACATTACCTTCTCATGCTAATACCAAGCATGTTTCCCTGCAACTATTCACACATGTCAGCCACATGTTCCAAAGACCAAGACATCATATCTATTAACTTGAAATCAACCCATACCAAGACTAAAAACCATGTCACTTCATAATGATCAATCATTATACTACAACTAGCACCCACTTGTACTCAAGTGCATATCAACTGTCTTAGCACGTATTGAGTTAGTACAACCATCTTAAAACAAGATCATTCCTTCATGCAATATATAAACACATGCTCATATCATGCTCTTAATCAAACAATCAAACAACCTGTAAACATACCATGTTAAATAAACCCAATAGATGGCATAATCAAACTCATAGCTCAATGTATCTCAGGGGAGGCTATCATATATGCACAAGTCAGTCCAGATAAGTTGGATACATGAGAATATAAATAACTAACTATCATACAAGCACCACCATGATAATAATCCTCATGCATATGACCATAATAACAATAACATGATTTCCATGCATGTGACTGCAATCCACATAACAACAAGTTGCTACCTTTCATGACTCTCCGATGAATGTGCATATAACCGCACTGATCAACTAACATCTATCATGCATGTAACCACAACAAGAATAGAATGACATGCATGTACATAACCATAATGCATACAACAACCATTCACCAACATACCTGCATACCCAACATACAAACTTGTATGACAATATACTCTTACCCCGAGATCTAATGCCATTTTAATGTGAACAATGTAGTCCATAGCCAAAATGTCTTAATATAAGTGTTATGTAAAATATCTTAATGTCTTAATAAAAAATTTTATGGTTAAAATGTTTTCAAAGTACTCTCACTATTTGACATTTTGTTCCTTTATTAGATATATATATTCTAATAATTTTTCCCTAAAATCCAACAAATATTTGTTGTTCTTACAAGTTTAAGTTATGTACTCTATACAATATTAAAAAATATAATTTAAACAATGAAATATATATATATATATATATATATATATATATATATATATATATATATATATATAAAGAGAGAGAGAGAGAACCACTACAGATTCATTAGGAGTTTTGATCCATGTTGGAGCATGCTACATCCATGGTTAAGATGGATCCATTCAAGTTTAAATTGATTATGATGATGATGTTTAATGTCCATTAAGATTGAAATGGTTGATCTAACCTTATTACTCTTAATTCTTTAACAATTTTTTTCTTTTCTTGAAAAGAATTAAGATAAGCTTTCAAACATCACCATAGTTTTGTTGACTTAAAAGCTCAAGAAGGTTAATAATGTAACCAGTAATTTGAAAATTTAGTTTTAATGTGAGTATAAGATGGACAATTTAAGAGAAAGTGCTAAAATTCTATTTATCTTCAACATTGTAGTCTTGCAAGGGTGATTGACTCTTTCATCCTATGGTGTTTTGAGAATTAGTAAATGTCTAGTGTCACTATGAAGTTCATGAGAATTTGTTCTTATTCTAGCAACTTTTATTTTCTTCTTTATAGTAATGAAGATAGACAAATGTTTTTTATTTTCGAGATTTGGGTTAAATAAAACCTTATGGTATCTTGGTTTCTTTCTTTCCTTTAACTTTTTATAGCACCAAAATTTCTCCTTAAATTTTGATGTAATATCATTTTTAATCTTATGCTTATTTTGCATAACGATCTCGTCATTCATCTCCCAATGACATAGCCAAGATTACACATCTATATGCCATCCCCACTTAAGTTGAAGTTAGTGATTTTGGCTAGATTTAGAAACAATTTTAAGAAACCTATGATTTTCTATGTTGTTTAACTTCTTTTTACACATAATCTACCTAGTCATAGCCATGCTTTCAATAGGGGAAATCCTTGTTTCAAGAAGGCAAATAGGATAAGGTGTATTTCCTTTAATTTTGAGATTGTACATTATAAACTAATTTTTGATCTATTCAATCTTTCTCCATGACTCTTTCAAGATATTACAACCCAAGCATCACATCCATATAAAATAACAACAATGCCAAGAGTCTGAGAGAGGAGTTTTTAAGTCTCATATCCAAAGATTTGCACACTTACAATTGTTTTCAAGCACATACTAAGTTTTCCATCCCCATTTATCGTTTTGTCAATGCTATAATTCTAATTGAGCTTGTAATGGGTACTCATTCCACGAGCCTTGTAGAAATAAATTTCCTCAAAATTGTCATCATCATATATGAAGGTATTATATGTGATATTTCTAGATTTAATTATCATGAATTTTGTTTTATTTTTTTCCTGAAAAGAAAAACAGTAATTTTCATTATCAAGAAAATTACATGTTGTAAATTCCCTTGGCATATGAAGTAAGTTGACCTCGGTCAGCAATATAGAGTTTGTAGAAACTTGTATCAAAATTTACAAAAATCCCTTATTCGAGTACGCTAATAGATGTTCAAATACTTATATATTTACATATGCAAATAGCTGTGCAAAAATATAACAAAAAGACTATAACTAGGGCTCATCTGCCCTCTGCAAAACTTGGTCTATATACGGTGTATGGTAGTACTGGTAGACCTGTGACTGAGTGTGTTCTCTAATTAACCATTCTCCTCAAGGATGATTCGTTGCCTCTTTTGATAACCTGTTTGCAACTGCATTGTGTTCCCTGTATATATGAGTGCAAGAAACCAAGTCAAATTGTGATTTTATAGATAGTACATCATCCAAAATTGTTCTGAGTGAGTAAGCATGGCATGTGTATGTGCGATTAAACCAGTTTATGATCATCTTTGGGTCCCCAAATATCTATAGATGTCAACAGTTTTTGGATATGGAAAAGTGCAATAAATGGCAAAGGGTCATAAGTTCCGCATAATTGTTGGTGTCGTTACCCAGCCCCAGACTGACATGGAAATAGTGAGAATCGGATTTGTGTAGGATGATGCCACCGCCACACCCCTGTTCTTGGGTAACGCCATCGAAGTATGCCTAGGGGTTCCTTCTATCAATGGTTTCCAGTGTAATGTGCCTTATCCAGATGTTCGGTGACTCCTCCAGGATCTCAAGAAAGCTCGTGCAAATCTTTGGGATGATCAGAGCCCAACTAATATGTTTCCCATGGAAAATATTACTGTTCCTATTGATCCAAATGTGCCAGGACACAATCAGCGAGAGGTTCCTTGTTTTCGGGGACGAAACATTGTTCCACCAGTTGTTCTAAGCTATGAATATATTCTCCCTAGTCCATGTATGAGTTATCTTAACGATATGTAGGACATGTGTCTAGACATTCTGTGTTGTCATACAGGTGAGGAAGAGGTGATTGGAGGATTCCTCCTCATTCTTGTAGAGGACGCACCAAGTTGGTCCAGGGAATGCCCGCTTTCTAAGATTATTGTTAATCAAAATTTTATCTGCAATAATTTTCCACATTAGCAGTCTAGATTAGGGAGGGCTCTAAAGTTTCCATAGGTTCCGCCACGAGTTCTTTAATACTTGTGGTTTGTGCCTTGCATGTATTATTATGTAACCCACCTTTGGGGAGTATTTCCCATTCTGTGCTAGTCCCCATAGCAGCTCGTCAGGCTCATCCCTTAATCTAACATGAGATTCAGATAAGGCACTCAAATATGACCCCTAGGCACAGTGCCATCTATCAGGGATGTCTAAGTTTTCCCCTGATAACCAATTTTGCTTTAAAACAAAAGTGTTTTGTGGGTCACCTATCTGAGCAACGGAAAGGATATCTCTTTGATTCAGATAGTCTATCAGGGCTTGTGGAAGGAGATGGGCATTCCAACATCCAATCCATGGATCTATACCAATGCGGGATTCCTCACCATTACCAATCCGCCAAGTGAATCCCTTTCTTATAATATGGAGGGTATTTAGAACAACCCTCCAGATGATCGATATGTTATTTCTATTCTAGATAGCTAGTATTATCCAGTCCGATAGTGGAGTTTGCCAGCTGTATTTAAAGGAGATCACATCGGTCCACAAGCTCCTTTGTTTGAGGAGCAACCAACCTAGTTCCGCTGCAAGAGCTTGGGCTAAGGTAGATAAATTTTTTAACCCCCACCCACCCCAATTTTTGGGCAGAGCTATGCTGCTCCATTTAAACCAAGCATATAACCTCCCCTCTTTGTTTCCTTTCCATAAAAATTTGCAGCATATTCTCTAGATCCTATGAATGATTCCTTCTGGAATCCATGCTAAGGACATCCAATAAACTGGTGTCACTTCTAGGACCAATTTAATAAGCACCAACCTACCAGCTCTGGATAGTAATGGTGGCTCCATAGATTGAGTCTTGTTTCTATCCTTGTGATCAACTAGATCCAATACGTTATTTTTTATCCATTTGGTTTTATCATGAATCCCAGATACTTCAACCCATCCTTAAGGGCTTGAATTTAGAAGGGGAAGTTTTGAAGAGCAAGGATGGTTTCCTGTAGTGTGCATCTAAACAGGGATACGGTAGATTTAGTATAGTTGCATTACATCCCAGTGGGTGAGCTGAAGAGTCTCAAAATCCCTGTGAAGGTGATTATGTCCTGAATGCCACCATCCAAGAATATAAGGATGTCGTCTACAAAGAGGAGGTGAGTCATAGAGCATTGATTTGTTATTTTTGGACCCTTAAGGTTCCCTTCAGCCTTCTCCAAGGAAATATTTCTACTGAGACCTTCCATAACCAAGAGGAATAGTAGGGGGGAAGGGGACATCCTTATCTGAGTCCCCTCTTAGCCCGGAAGGTGTGGGAGGCTGAATCGTTGATAAGGATGGCAAAGGAGACTGAAGTAATGCAACACATGATCCATCTGATGAAAGCCGGAGGGAAACCCAGGTGGGTGAGTAACATCCTGAGATATAGCCAGCTAACCTTATCAAAAGCCTTTGAGAGATCAATTTTGAGCATCATTCCTTTTAGGTTTTTCATCTTGATGGAGTGAAGGGCCTCTTGAGTAGTTCTAATGGCCTCAAGGATTTGCCAGTTTTGTAAGAAGGCAAATTGTTCCAGGGAAATATGCTTTGATAGAATAGGTTTAATGTGGTTAAGTATGATCTTAGCAATGATCTTGTAAAGGCAATTGCAGAAATATACCTGAAGTCATTAAATGATAGGGGGAGTCCAATTTGGGAATAAGGGAAATGAATGTGGAGTTAATGGGTTCATGTAATCTTCCCTGGACTCCACATTCTTCTACCACGGCAAGAAGATCAGGTCAAAGAATGTCAAAAAAAGTAAGGTAGAACTCCACAGGCCAACCATTCAGACCTGGGCTTCTATCTCTTTTGAACCACTTGAGGGTGCTTTCCAATTCCTCCAAAGTGAGGGGTTTAGTGAGGTCCTCCATTCTTTTTGGTTCAATGAACCTAGGGAAGTGACCAACAGTATGGATAATATCAGGGAGTGTAGCATCAGGAGGGGATTTGAACAGCTTTTTGAAATACGAGATGCCCAATTTTGAGAGCAGAGCATGTGTGTTAGCCAACATTCCATCATCCAATGGGAGCTGCCAAATCGTGTTGTTGGCCTTCCTTCCATTTGCAAATTTATGGAAGAATTTCATGCTGCCATCCCCCACTTGTAACCGGTTGGCCCTGCTCCAGAGTCTCCAAGTTTCCTCTCGGGCTAGAAGTATCTTACCTCTCTGAGCTTCTATCTCCACTAGTTGCAATTTAGTTTCTATGGTGTTATAACCATTGCCCTGTTCGTCTGTGAGATTGGATATCATGGATTCTAATTTAGATATGGCCCGATCCTCCTTAGCTTTCTTCTGCTTGGCCCAATCAATCAAGAGACACTTGAGATAGTGTAGGTTATTGCAGAACCCAACAGCCTTACATCTTGAGATAGTCTAGGTCCTTTAGCCACAACAAGTTGAACTTGTATGGGCCTCGAGGCTTGGTTGTGGCATCAGCTAATTCTAAGTATATTGGTAAGTGATCAGATATGCCTCCCGAGCCCAACCATTTTCTGTAGATGGTGAGAGTCATCAACAATTCTTCATGGATAAGGAACTGGTCGAGTCTTCTCCCTAATGCCGCCTCTCTAGTTCTTCTATTATGCCAAGTAGCCATCTTATTATTCATAGGGACATCAATGAGGCCTCTCTGATTAAGCAAAGAGCTCAGTTGATCCGAAAGAGGATCAAGTTAAGAGTGATGGCCCCATTATTCTTCGTGGCCAATGGAGAAATTAAGGTCACCTCCCAAAATAGTGGTGGAGTTGATCAATGGCCCATCGAGAAATCCAACCTATTTTGATAAGGGGCATACATATTAATGATACAGATCTGTTTGCCCAAAGCTACAGAGAAGATATCCATGGCAAGGAAGCCAAGGCCTCCCCATGAAGCGATCACTCTTATGTCCTCGGGATTTATCCCGAGGGCAAGACCCCCAAATCTGACTGCTGCTTCCATGGCTTGAAAGTGCCATCCAGGCAAGATACTTAGGAGAATTTTGACAGTCTGGTCTGAGGGCCCCAAGGTTTCTTGTAGGAATATTATGTCACAGGGTTCACAATTTATGAGTCTCTTGAGGGCCAATTTCTTTTGGGGGCTGGCCAGGCCCCTACAATTGAAGGAGAGACATTTCATCGGCAAGCGAAGAAAGGGGTGTCTGTTGCTCTAAGCACCCAATCAATTGTGTTTTAATAGCCCTCGGTAATGTCATCCCTTGCTATTTTTATATATATGGTGAGTTTGGAGGGTCTCCCTCTAGTAGGCTTATGATCGGAGGGAGTGTGGCCGATACCCATTCTGAGAGAATTAGGTGTGGATGGCCTACGGGAATGAAGGTTATAGGCATGAAGGCCCATGGGAGATTGTTTAGATGAAGGGGGGTCAACCAGCCCAGAGATCAGCGGAGGGGTAGTGGAGAAAATAGGTTGTGGTTGAATAAAGGAGCAAGTAATGGGCACAGAATTAAAACAAGTGGAGGGAGGAAGTGATACCATACATATAGATAATTGATCAAAATGAAAGACAAGAGCAAGGAGCAGATACAGTACGCGAATATGGAGTGGCTTCCACCGCAGATCTGGATATCGTCTTAGGAGGAGATGGAGGCAACATCTGGGAGGCACTGGAGGTTTGGACAATGTTCCCAGCATCTTCCTTTGTACGATCTGGATCTGGGGGTTGCACGTCCACCATCAGCTCTTCTGAATGCCTATGCGACGGACCCATTGCAGCCGAGACTAAATTCATGAGCAGGGGACAGTCCTTGTATAGGTGTTTGACCTTATGACAACGTCGACACTGGAAAGACACCCCCTCGTAGTCCAAGTTTTTCCTACGAGCGAAATGTCTTCAAAGTAGGGTAATCTGCTCCTCCAGCCGAGCTCTAATATCCAGATGCACCAGAATTCGGGCCATGGTCATGATCCCTGTTGATTCAAAGGATTAATCATGATCCAGGTAGGTACCCAAGGCATCCCCAATTCTCTTGAATATCGTGGGGGTCCAGTATTGCAGAGGGAGACCTGGCAGCCGAACCCATATAGGACCTGCCCCTAGCTATTCTCTCTCAGGATCGAACAAGGGATCCCAATGCTTCAGCAATACTGGCGCTAACTCTATATGCTAAAATCTGGAGAGGATCCAGTTTGTGTATTCCTCTCGGTGGAATCGAAGGGAAAACCAGCCCTTTGCCAGAACATGGATGATGGGAAGTTCTTTGAGGAGGGAGCCCAAGATTTCCTCAGTCGAGAGTCGTAGCCATTCTATAGAGTAATTCCTCCCTCAGACATGCCCAACCAGAACCTTGTTGGCGGTGTTTTCCACTTCACTCATCGTTAGGTCCTCTCCGAGGGCGAGCTTAATGTCTCTGTCTCCAGCCCTAAGGCACCTACCCTTTTCTTGCTTTTTTGTGCACCTCACCATCGGGAAATCTTTCAGTAATCCACGGATCCCTTGGTTTACTGTCTGTGGGGTGGAGGGGGTGGATTTGGGGGTGGGTATAGGGGAGCTAAAGAAGCCAGAGCATATGGGAGTGTTAGGGTTAGGGTTAGGGACTGTAGGGTTTGATGAGCTTCTAAGGGGGTGAGGGTTTGGTGTAAGAGTTTCAGGTAATGAACCAAAGATGGGTGCAAAGTCGGGTGGGGCAGAGATGAGAGGTAACTGAGGGAGCGGCACGTTAAAGGATGGTGATGCTTGCAAGAAGGAACCAAGCATATTTTGGTTCGTAGGGGAGAGTGGGGGGCAATCGAGCCCAGGGTCGTCTTTAAGGCGTACAGTGGAGGTATGGGTAGCTGATGGATGAGTTCGACCAAGAGCAAAGCATGAGGATGACAGCAGTCGCCGAGGTGTAGCAGAATGGCCCGGGAGTGACACGACATGATGTAAAGTCCTGTTAACCTCAAGGGAATGAGGGACCATTGTTTTATCTACCCCCTCCATGCTAGGTGTCGCTCGTGATCATGGAAACTGTTGTGAGGAAAACAGGTGTTCCATCGAAGTTGTGCCCGAGAAAAAAAACGTTACTAGAGGTGCGACGGTGCCATTCTGATGCCTGTGGACCAGCGTAACCAAACCGTCAGGTGTCAAGCAGTAGGGTCAGAACCGCCATGGTAGAGGCACCGCCCATAGTGCAGCTAGGGTTACGCCATTCTCATCTAGGGTTTCGCCATCAAACACTATTCATAACGGCAGAACCATTATGCATTCATTCAACTCTGGTTCTCATAAGATGAACAATAACCCGAATTTTGTTATATTTGTATTAATGGTCATATGTATTTTGGAAGAAGTATATTGGAGGATTCCTTTACTAGGTTGTAATGATTGCTAATTAAAAGAACAACATCATAAACATAAAAATAAGAGTTATGATAATACCAATGAGCATAGGGTCAACACAACAATACCAATGAGCATGAGTCAACACAACTTGCATCTTCCAAATACTTTTTTAGTTGATCAATGTATATGCAAAAAAAGATAAGGGACAAGGGACACTCTCATTACAATTAGTTTGTAGACAATGTTCTAGCTTATCAATGTATATGCAAAAAAAATAAGAGACAAGGGACATACTCGCATTGCAATTAGTTTGTAAACATTATTCTAGCTTATCAATACATATGCCAAAAACACTAAAAAATAAGTGACAAGCTAACATTTGTAAGCAATGTGTAACATTCTCATATAACCTTGTCACAATAACCCTTATGCAAAGATCCTTTTCACACTAACCCATAGGAAAACCATTATCTTTTTAATCATTATTCAATGTGTTAACCTAACAAAACCATTATCTTTTTAATCATTATCACAATAACCCTTATGCAAAGATCCTTTTCACACTAACCCATAAGAAAACCATTTTCTTTTTAATCATTATTCAATGTGTTAACCTAACAAAACCATTATCTTTTTAATCATTGTCACAATAACCCTTATGCAAAGATCCTTTTCACACTAACCCATAAGAAAACCATTATCTTTTTAATCATTATTCAATGTTTTTTTAAATTAACAAGTGGTTCGAAAGCACCGTTGACTATATTTTCTGCCATTACTCAATGTCTTTTTTAAATAACGAGTGATTCGAGCGCGACGTTGACTCGAACAAGTCCAATCCATTGTACTCATGAATCACCTTACTTTAATTTTGGCGAAAGATATATTAAAAACGAGAACACTTTTAACTATATCTACTTTTATTTGACAAATTAGATTGACATGCAGCAATCGTATCACTGTAAGATTTCGAAAAGATTATTATTTTGGACGAGGACATAAAAACGGCAATGCAAGTTTCATGTGCGTCATCTGATGTCGCGATCACCTGAATAGCAATCCTATTTTCATCTATTTATATGTTGCCCACTTCTCAACTTCCCCACATTCATTCTTTGCATCCTCTCATTTCGAGCAATTTTCCCTGTCTGCATTTTCTTGTTGGTCCGGTAGTTTTGGCATTTCGGATCAATTATTGTCTTTCAGAAATACAAAGACACCGTATATTTAACGTTCGACGAGAATGGTGAACTCTATTGACAACGGACCCCTCTCTCTTAGGTCATTGAACCATATTACTCTCGTTTGTACATCCCTAAAAGAGTCCATTAGATTTTACGAAGAAATCCTCGGTTTCGTTCTCGTTAAAAGACCTGCATCGTTCGGATTTGATGGAGCCTGGTAAGTATATTGATTTTGTTTCAATTAGTTTTTTGGGTCCATACCATTCAACATTAATCTTTTGTAATTAGTTTTTTTGGGTCCATCCCATTCAACACTAATGTTTTGTGATCGACGTTTCGAAACTTCAATTACAATGTTTTGTGATTTTTGTTCTATTCCATTCAACAAATCAACGTTTCGAAGCTTCAATTCTGATCGATGTTTCGAAACCTCAGTTACACTGTTAGGTGATTTTTGGGTCTATTCCATTCAACAATGTTTTGTGGTCTACGTTTAGAAACTTCAATTATAATGTTTTGTGATCGACGTTTCGAAACTTCAATCTTCAATTACAATGTTTTGTGATTTCTGGGTCCATCTCATTCAACAATGTTTTCTGATCCACGTTTCTAAACCTCAATTACAATGTTTTGTGATTTCTGGGTCTATCTCATTCAACAATGTAAAATATATTTATGTTTTTGTTTTTTCATTATATATTTTAGAAACATTTATAGCTGTTTAGAGTGTAAATACCGTATTGAGTCTCTGCCTGTGAAACCAGATGTTTGTAGTTTATAATTTTGGGTTTGGACTGTTGCAGGTTATTTAATTACGGAATAAGCATCCACTTATTGCAATCTCAAAACCCGGACCATCATTCCAAGAAAACTGAAATCAATCCAAGGGACAATCACATCTCGTTTCAGCCTTCAGGTACATTATTCACTTATACTATCCTCTTGATGCAGAGATTTATAGCTCCATGTATAATTAGTAATTACCAGCCGATTTTCCTGCTGATTCCTGTATATAGGTCTTTTGCTTTTACTTGCCAATCAATTCTAAACATCAACACTCTAAATATATGAATTTCGCATATGTTTGGAATTGCAGTGCGATGACGTGAAAGGTGTAGAGAGAAAGTTGCAAGAAAAGAACGTCAAATATGTGAAACGAATCGTGGAGGAAGGAGGGATTTATGTGGATCAGCTCTTCATCCATGATCCTGATTGCCATATGGTTGAGCTCTGCAACTGTGAGAATTTTCCAGTGGAGCCAATCGTGGGGTCTGCATCGTCCTGCAATCTGGAATTCCCAGGAATCCTATGATTCTTGTGAGTGCGAGCCCAAGACAAAAGGAGTCTTCTGTGTAAATCATCAACCTGTCTGTTAAAGGTTTGTTTGGATATGATTTTACAATAAATATCAATAATCAGGTCCTGGCGGAGTTGTTTCACATGTGAATTGAAAGCCATGCATATCTACCATTTGATTGACAGCAATGGAACTTGATCGATAAATGAGTTGACAGCGATGGAATTTGATTGATAAATGAATAAAATATATTAATCAAGAAGATTATTGATATTTTTTATTAAAATTTTGAAATACAAGACTGAATCGTTGAATTCCACAGAATATCTCATTTTGAAATTCTAAAATCTACTAAATCATAAACCAAAGGCTAATCCTCTTAAAGTCAAATCTAAAGAATTTAATTATAAAAGAATTTTATTTACAGCTGGATATTTATTTAATAAACATATATTTTTTAATTAAAAAGAAATTCAAAGTATTAAGGAAATTAATGTTTTTAATGAGAGAAATTTTTTAAGATTACATTAAGATTTAGTTGAAAAAAATGTATTTTATTATTTAAAATTTATTTAAATTATTAAACAAAATAATTTTACCAATTTGGGCAATAACATGTCTTAAGCAATCTAATTCTTTAACCCATAATAACAATTTTTTATTTTGGAGGTAATCTATTTTAAATAAGACAACAAAATAATTAATTGAGATACTTGTTAATAACTATTTCTAAAATCAACCTACGACATATTTCCAAATAAGCATTCTTCATATTATGAAATAGGTTTCTTAATGAATGTAATGATACTAAAATTGTGTATAATATATTAAAAAGATCTATCCCAACAAGTGATGATGAAAAGTTGTACTTTATGGGGTGTGAGTGATAAGGGTAAGAGAATCATATATGTTTTTAGATTAAAATGCAACATTTCCATTATTTTTATATTTAATGTATACATATTATACAAAAATGGTCATATCAAAATTCTAAATTAGTATAGATTCAATAACTAGGGATCCTAGTTCATTAATTAAAATGAATGTTACCTAGGTCAAAGAAAAGATGCTTTGGTAGTACACCAACAAAAGCTAATAAACCTAAGATGTAAAATCTAAAGTTAATTCATATAGCCATTACATAGATTCATATCAAGTAGTTGTGGTGATAATCTCCACATTAAGAGGAGTGTTATTCTTTAGGGGGTGGACCCGATCTGTTGTCTCTAGGCTTAGGGTTAGTCTAGATAGCCCCCATACATTGTTTCCCACTTGGGATTCATAGGAATCTCTAGTTCAAACATGGTTAAAGGAACTATATGGGACTCTCATCAAACTAATCCACTTCAAGAACATTTGGTAGAGGGCCAACTTCTACATTGTTCCTAGAGTTCACAAAATGCATGACAAACTCTATGTTGCAACTACCAAATAACATAACCTCATAAAAGAGTTGAACAATATGGAGAATGAATATTTAAAGGTTTGTTGCTCATAGTGCATGGTGCTCCAACGTAAATTTTAGTAGCTAGCACACATGTACACTTTCATCTTCACCTTTTCCCCCAACACCTAGATCTACATTGTAACAACCTTATCCCACTTGCCTTGGTGGAGGGGTTCTTACTCACTAATCCAACTCCTTTGTATTGTCAGAAGAATGGGATTATTATTATTATTATTTCCCTTCATAGATATGTCATGCTCATTACCTCCACTTTTTCATCTTGATGATGAATTTAAATGCTTTAGCCCAACCACATAGGTTTTGGTGTCTTTACCCATTCTTACCCACACTGGCTGCATATTTGCATATTCTCGGTACCTATTGTTGAAAATGGCAACAAGAAATGCTAAAAATAGCATTGCTATAAATAGTAGTTCGGGTACCAGTGTTGGACATAGCAACAAGGAATGAAAAATGCAAGTGCTAAAATTAACATTGCTATAAATAGTATTTCAGGATAGATTCCAATTTTAGTTAGTCCTTAAACTAAAATTGAGAAGTAAAATTCGAATTTGATTTTAGTAGTTGTTTGAAAAATAATTAATTAGTTCATCTTGAGTTAATTAGCTGTAGGAAGTCAAGAATGAAGTCTATGTGAAGACATGCAACAATTTCTCCAATGATTGAGGAAGTTATCCCTTGATTAAAGGAGATCAAGATGAATTGTAATTTGAGTTGTAATTAGTTGGCTCAGTTAACTGAGTCAAGTCCAATTAGATTAGTTCAAATAGTTTGTTGAACTAATTGTGAGTTCAGTTAGTTAATGCATGCATGCATGTAACTGCTGCACTTCAGATAACTGAATATTCTCTCATAAATAACTCATGCATGTCAGTTCAGTCAGAGACCCAGTTGAGATAAGAGGAAGGGACAATGTACTATCACTTGGAGGATTTTTTCCTATATAGGAAACTCATCCATGCAGAAGGAATTATCTCCTTCAGGATTGTGCAGTTACTACTGAGCCAAGTGAGCAGTGTGAGGTGGGAATTCACACAAGTGGAAGCACTAGACCCCAGGAAAAAATGTGCAAGGAAATAAGAGGCTTGGAGGGCAGAGGAGAAGGTTTGTGAGAAGCCTATGACTGTCTATGAGCAGTGAGGGATTGTACTGAGAGCTGGATAGCTTGAGAGCTAAAGATTTCTGTAATCCAGAGATATTTCCACTTGTATGATAATACAAATAGCGGGTTTTTAGCTGAGGCTTTCCCCAGAGTATTCTTCTGTGTTCATGTGTGATTGATTTCTCATTCTCAGTTATATGTGTTCTAATTGATCTTGCTGATATTCGATTAAGCTTCCGTAAAGTTTGTTGTAGAAGTAGATCTTGTATTTTTCTTTAGTATATTGCATAATCTGTTGATCTACAGTGGGAATTTCTACATGGTATCAGAGCAAAGGTGATCAAAGAAAAGAACAGTACACAAGAAGGGAGAAAATCAAAGTTTGAGGTTCCTGAATATAGAAATCGAGTTCTGATCACATCTCAATTTCACCAATGACGTTCAACAGCTTGAGACTCGAGTATGCCCTTGATGGCAGCTCGAATTATATAGGCTGAAAGGATCACATGGAAGTGGTATTAGAGGACAACGGTTTGAGGGACTTCATTGATTAATAAGTCCCCAAGCCCACAAAAGCTAATGCCCAAGAATTGGTGGAATGGAAGAAATGTGTGGCTAGAGCGAGGAGAATCCTTCTGGAGAGAGTTTGAGACCACATAGTCTCGAGTCTCCATGGGAAGGAGACATCGTTTTCAATGTGGAAAACATTGAAAGATCTATATCAGAACAATAGCAATCAGAGGAAGCTAGTGCTGAAAGACAAGTTTCGGAAAATCAAGTGTGAAAAGGGCGACACGATCTCTACATATATGAACAAGCTCACCACCTGCAGGGATGAGCTTGGAAGTGTAGGGATCACGACAGATGATGATGACATGGTGATCCTTGCTCTCCTCGGTCTTCCTAAGAGCTGGCATAGCTACCAAGACTCGGTAAATGGAAGAGAGAAACTACCAGATTGGGAACGACTTTGGTCGGATCTAATGCAAGAGGAGATAAGGAGAAGCACCAGAGATGGTTCTTCATCCAAGGAGGATGAAGAAAATTGTGCCTTAGCGAGTAAGGAAAAGAGAGGGAAGGAGAAGGATTCTTATCCCAAATTGAGTTCTTCCTATGGTGGGAAAAAGTTTGACAAATCGAACGTGTGATGCTTTCATTGTCATGAGGTGGGCCATTTTACTACAAATTGTCCACTGAATAAATCCAAGAAGGGATCCTTGGAAGGATCAGAAGGTGAGGTACTTACCTCACAGTTCTAGTTGGATTTCACACTCTTCGCATGCATGGTTTCATCTATGGTGGGATGTGGTTGGCTTCTTGACAATGGAGCTTCTTTCCACATGACTGACGATAAGAGTTTGTTCAGTACCTTGGAGGAGAAATATCTCCAGATACTCGTAGCGATGGATAATGATGAAAAGTATAGTGTCTCAGGTGTAGGCACTATTGTTTTTCAGAGGGAGCATGGAGCTTGCATTACCTTGACCGATGTCAAGTATGTACCAGGACAAAGGAAAAATTTGGTGTTGATCGCAATGCTGGAAGACAAAGTCTATGATGTAGTCTTCATTAAGGGAAAGGTTTTCCTTCAACACATCACCACTAGACAGGTGAAGTAGATCGGTTCACGAGTCAAGAACCTATATGCTCTTGAGGTTCAAGATGCATGCAAAGCCTTGAGGAGCAAGGCAACTAATGGAGACTTGGTGGTTGAGAGGGAGAGTACATTACCTCTCAACATGCAGTGCTAGAAGAAGTCTCAGACAATTTTGGAGGAACCACAATTGGTGAAGCAACTTCAGGAAGTTGTGGAGCAGCCACAACTAGATAAGCCAAGAGGAGATCGAGTGGAGGCATATACTCATACAGAGACCTCCAGTAGGGGGAAATTTCGATCCAAGTGGGTAGAGGGATCACCTGCATCCATACCTCCAGGTCAGAGGTGGGGCGATGTGGAGTGAAAATGCTAAGAAGGCTAGAATAGGGGCATGATCATTGAGGTACCCAACCTCTTTAATTAGACCTTGCTACGGGAGCCCCGACGAGGAGTACCAGGACTGGATGAGTGGGTAGAGATAGATGTGGATCGAGAGGTAGAGAGAGCTACTGTGCGAGAATCCCAAGATAGTGCAAAGCTAGTAGACTACAACAATGCGAGAGGAACATGAGTGTTGCACCAGTGTAAGATGGCACGGAGAGGTGTGGAATGGTGCGAGATGCATGGAGTGTTGTAGCAACTCAGATGTCATAAAGGGAGCACTTTTTAGCAACAGAGGGAGCTTTAGCATCAGAGGGTGTTTCTAGCCCAATAGAGAGGTTAGTTGGGAAATTTTTTGTTTCTAGAGTTGTTGGAGCAACAACACTTGAGAGAAGTGTTGCTGCAGAACATTCCAAAGGTTCAGGATCGGGTTCGAGTTGAATGGCTTTCTTGTTGAGAGGGAGTGTTGAAAATGGCAACAAGAAATGCTAAAAATAGCATTGCTATAAAGAGAAGTTCGGGTATCAGGGTTGGACATAGCAACAACGAATGAAAAATGGAAGTGCTAAAAATAGCATTGCTATAAAAAGTATTTCGGGATAGATTCCAATTTTAGTTAGTCCATGAACTAAAATTGAGAAGTAAAATTCAAATTTGATCTTAGCATTTGTTTGAAAAATAATTAATTAATTCATCTTGAGTTAATTAGTTGTAGGAAGTCAAACATGAAGTCTATGTGAAGACATGCAACAATTTCCCCATTGATTGAGGAAGTTATCCCTTGATTAAAGGAGATCAGGATGAGTTGTAATTTGAGTTGTAATTAGTTGGCTTAGTTAATTGAGTCAAATCTAGCTAGATCAGTTCAAATAGTTTGTTGAACTAATTGTGAGTTCAGTTAGTTAATGCATGTAACTGTTGCACTTCAGATAACTGAATATTCTCTCATAAATAACTCATGCATGTCAGTTCAGTCAAAGACCCAATTGAGACCAGATGAAGGGATAGTGTACTATCAGTTGGAGGATTTTTTTCCTATATAGGAAACTCATCCATGCAAAAGGAATTATCTCCTTCAGGATTCTGCATTTACTACTGAGCCAAGTGAGCAATGTGAGGTCGGAATTCACACAAGTGGAAGCACTAGACCCCAGGAAAAACTGCGCAAGGAAATAAGAGGCTTGGAGGGCAGAGGAGAAGGTTTGTGAGAAGCCTTTGACTATCTATGAGCATTGAGGGATTGTACTGAGACCTGGATAGCTTGAGAGCTAAAGCTTTGTGTAATCTGGAGATATTTCCACTTGTATGATAATACAGATAGTGGGGTTTTTAGCTGAGGCTTTCCCCAGAGTATTCTTCTGTGTTCATGTGTGATTGATTTCTCATTCTCAGTTATATGTGTTCTAATTGATCTTGCTCATATTCGATTAAGCTTTCGCAAAGTTTGTTGTAGAAGTAGATCTTGTATTTTTCTTTAATATATTGCATAATCTATTGATCTACAATGGGAATTTCTACACTTATGACACTAAATAAAAGTAAACCTTTTTGTATATGGGCTTTAGGGAAAATCCCAAACTTAGGACTTACTTGATAGAGGCTCACCCCTTTTCAATTTAACCCTGTAAGCCCTGCATTGTTTTACACATTTAATGTCTACACCACTGGTATTAATACATATATGTATATCCTGTATAGATATTTCTTCCTGCATTCAAGGCATTTATAGAAAAATCACAATCTTCAGAACTATTCAACTAAGTCTCTTTCTTTTTAATTTACCCTTGCATACCAAAAATAGTTCAAGAAGTTTGGTGCAGTATTTAATTTCAACAATCAACATATACCAATGTATTTAGCCAAGGTAATGTAAATAGAATAATATAGGCATTCCTCAACTATTGATTCCATTATTCAACCAGAAAAGAGACATTCATTCATTAAAAAGGGAAACGACAGACAATTGCATCCACTCAATGACCATATGCATGCATACCTATGCACAATGTTCCCTTACATCACGAGAAGAAACATAGCAATAGATAGGGCTCTTAGCCTTGTGAGGTTCATCACAAGGAAGGCATAACAAAGGTGGAATCCTCTGTGAAGTGTAGGAATATCAATTCAAGTAGCTATAGTTAATGAGGCCATGCCTTACATAACACAAAATATAGATCTGTGGGACTGAGATCTAAATCAAACAAATGTGTTGACCCCACACCAGAGTCTATACTACTAAGATTTGGAGAAGACCCACACACATTTCAATAAGAGTAGGAGAGGAGATCCTCCATATTACTCCATTATAACACAACAATGAAATGCAAACATGTAACCCACATAACCAACATCCTTCAATAAGAAAGAAGTAGTCATGCTAATAGATCAGTGTCTAACCATTATTCTCATGCACTACCTCAACTACATCAAGCATTAAATCTCTTGAGGTGCAAACATTTCATCAAATTTTGTAGTTTTCACCACCAAAAATTAGATCCCTCTTGACTTGGGAGTTAAGTTGGATATAGGCTAGTATTATTAATTTTATAAAGATTTATTATATAAGTTTAACATATATACTTTTAAAAAACATCTAATATTATTAACCATGGATATTCGCTCCACTTTACCATGGATATTCAATAATAGGCTTTGTTACAATACTATGTCTCATGGTTTACTAACAGTGAATGCCCAAAAATGTGTATGGCACATGTTCATATCACATTTTTTCAATTAGTCAATTTAATTAAATGTGAAGAAAGAACATAATTGCTTTGGAGATAAATCTCAACCTTTGTCTTATAAATATGACTAAGAATATTCTAAAATATTATATTGAAACTAAATAGATACTATCTACTAAATAATTATTGATAATAAAATCAAAATTTTTAAAATTATTTCAAAATAGCAAAAAAAAATTTATACTTTTATTAAAATATATCTTTAATATTAATCCAATTATTTATATATATAAACTAAAATTAAAAAAAACTCAAAGTAAAATTAAAATTAAAATAATATTTTACTTTTCTTAAGTTCTAGACCTTTTTCACCTAACGTGAACTCATAGTGTTGATATTAACCATTTCGTTATCTAAATAAACATTAATAGTATGGAAATCATAGTTTCAATAAAAGTAAATTCAATTATTAAAAATAAAGTTATTATGTCAAATTCAAAGGAGTGTTTTTTTACCGTTTTATATCACTAGACATTAATAGTATGGAAATCATACTTTCAATAAAAGTAAATTCAATTATTAAAAATAAAGTTATTATGTCAAATTCAAAGGAGTGTGTTTTTACCGTTTTATATCACTAAGGAAGTTATTGAAACTTACAATTACAAACATAATATTTAAGTTTGTGAATTGTCTTTATTTTTATGATTTTCCAAATATCATGTTCTAATTTTATGTTTAGTAATTATGGAAATCGAAATAAGTTAAATTTTATAATGAATAAAAATTTTATTTTTATAATTAAATGATATATCTCGTGAATAAAAGGATATGTTCACAAGATGTAATTATTGTATTTGGGAATTATTTTTTATTTCTTCAAATTTATTTTTAGTATATATTAAGTATTTTGAAATTTAACTATAAAAATATTATATATAAATAATTAGTGTGCATAACATATATATAAACTAGATTCAAATGGATTATTGGGTGGTTTGGTCGATTTTTGGGACTCCAGATGGGCCAATCTTGGTGTACAATTTCTTTGTTGGCATTTAGTTCTTAGGGTATGTCAGAGGTTTTTTGTCTAAAATACACATCCTTAATCTATATGCTCCTTATGTTGGTAGACGAGATTTCTAGGACAAATTGAAAGCATGTGACCTGCTAAAAATATACTCATTGATTGTGGTTGGTGATTTCGATGCCAAACTATTGAGGCAGGAATGTTGGGGGACATGGTGTCCGGGGGATCCACCCCTAGACCGTTTATCCCTACTATTCACGACAAATAATTTGTGGAATATCCACCCTCTCACTCTTACCCCGACTTGGTACAATGGTAGATTGGGTGAGGACCACATCGACAAGAGATTGGACCGTTTTATTGTCCATGAAAACCTCATTGGACAATTCGGTGTTATGCACTCGAGGGTTATTAAGGCTCACATCTTTGATCACATGCCCATTGTACCACGATGGAAATTGGATGCGCCTCTCCTAGGTATTCCATTCAAATTTAATTATACATGGTTGGAGGACGAGGGCTTTGTCACACTTGCCATTGATTTTCTGAAGTCACATCATCGGGTGATGGACGTATCTCTGAGTCTAGATCTCACCTCTGTACTACATGAATTGAAGTGTTCGGTCTAAATATGGGAACGATGTTGGGCCTCCAAAATGTCTTCAAAATGACATCCACTTTCACCTTTATCGCCACCATTTCACTTACATGTCATAACTCCATAACCATATAACCTTTCACTAGACACCATTTTCATAAATATATGGGTTATGATCCTTATTTACCAAAGTTATTTATTTTATGTGTTTAAAGTGAATTTATGATTAAAAACTAGGAAATTAACATGGTTTCATGTATCTATATATGTGGCTTGATTTTCATGACATGTGTAGATCATTTTGAAGCTTCCAAGGCACCCTTATGTGGCCTCCAATGCTCAAATTCGAATTCCCTTCAAAGGAGATTTGGATAAAGGTCAAAGAAGGATATGTGTCCTATTTGGATTGTAACTCTATGAGGTGTCTCATCATTTCTTATTTGGATTAGAACTCTATGAGACACTTAGGGGATATGTGTCTCATTATGAGATATTTGGTTGTAATTATATGAGATTTTAGTGGATTCTCATTAAATAGGGTAGCTTCTTATGTTTTTGTATAAATAGGAGAGCCTTCTCCTTTGAAAGGCATGTGTAAAGTTGGAGAAATGTTCATGTTTTTAATAGAGAATTCGGAGCTTATACTTGGAGATTTGAAGATTTAGTTTTGCTTGCATACGAAGCTTTTTCACTTGTCATCCTCATACACCATTGGAATGGCCATTTAATGATTGTGAGATTTAATTTCTTTTATAGATTAAAGTTCAATTGCTTTCTTAGTATTAGTTTTAGAATGACTGTGTAATCTTTGCTTTTCTAAAAACATTTAAATAGGGAAGATTTATGTATTTTCTAATTGGATTAAGTTTGAGGCAAGGGCTCATAGTTATTTAGTTTCCTTTCATGTTCTGTTATTTACTTTCTTAGATAAAACCATCAATTCATTGTATAATTGAATAAAGGATCAGACCAAGAAGGTGACTTCAAATTGGGTGATTGAATGTTCAACCTATGCAATCATTGAGCTTTACATTTCCATGCTTTTATATTTTCTTTTAAGATCCTCATTTAATTGCATTAATTGATATTCCTAAAGATCATTCTAAGAAATTGATTTAATCATATTTCAAGATTGAATGGTTGAATATTTGATACATGCAATTACTGAGTTATTTTCTGCACACTTTACTTGCTTTTCTAGGACATTAGAAGTTAAAGTATAAATAGTTGCTTACACATCATCTAAAGAAGGTAACACTTCATAATTGAATGTTGGAGTAACTAAGCATACATTAGTTGTTTTTTATTTCACAGGTTAGTTGAATTTCATTTTCATTATTTGATTTCATATATTAGATGAATTGGTTTTCATTATTTTGTAGTTAGATTGATCTAAACTGAAAGACAATTTCTAGCACATATAGTGCATGCATGCTTCACAAGTTTACGAAACCCCCTGGTTGACAAATTAAATGACATACAATCACTTTGCCCCAACATTTTGGCGTTGTTGCCGGGAAAGTGTGCATAGGAACTAACTTTCACTTTAGAGTGTATTTTATTTTATTTTGTTTTTACTAACCATATATGGACAAAGGATCTAGAATGCAGCAAAAAGACTACATTGAGGAATGGTATCAAGAAGCGGTTGCGTTACAATATTCATCAATTCTTCAAGAGATCCTTGCGGCAGATCGAAAGGTCAAGTCTATTTCGCGTATCCTTACAAAGAATGAGGTACATTTTTCAAGTTGGGATATGAGAATTTCAAAAATTGTAATATGTAAATGGCTTCATTGGAAGCATGAATATACATAAAAAAAATAATTAAAAAATAGTTTTTAGATAAATAGGAAAAATAAAAATAAATTTTTGTATTTTTTAGGATAAATTTGATGTTTTATGGTGCAGTAAGAACCACCCATCTACTAACCCTTTGTAGGAAAAATTTGCAATAAAACAAATGGTTGAGAACAAGGAGTGCAAGTGAAGATCACGAACGATAATTTAAGGTATGAGATCAAGACTTTTCATTTTATTTTTGCAAAATTTACAGAAGAATTGATTGATAAAATCTTGACTATGCGAAAAAAATAAATCTCTCAAGTATGCTCTCCTTCTACACTTTGTATGACCCGGAAGATCAGAAAAAGAAATTGTTTTGTTAGTATATCATAAAAATTATTTAGCTACAGAATGCAATTCTGCAGCTAATTTCTGTTTTCATAATTTGATTTAATTCAATTTGATTTTTCAATAAACTTTAAAAAAAATGCATTTTCTTTATTGATAAATTGTTTTGTTTTAAATGGAATATATATGTATATATTTTTAATTCAAAAAAAAATGTAACATATATAATTAAAAAACAAAAAAAACAAAACATAAAATTTTTATATAAAACAACCAACGCAATGGCCCATGGCCTTTGAAAAACTTTTATCTCTACAGAGATATCAGTCTTCAGAATGGCTACCTCTATCCTCAATATAGACAGTGAAGCCGAGAATACTGAGATTTACCAAAAGGGACGAGAAGCTAAGATTCGTGCTGAGCGTCAAAGCCAAGGCTCTGAATACTTAGCCGTGAGCATCAGTCAAAACTCATGGGCTATTGTTTTGGCATGATGGACAACACGTTGCACAGAGCCCAGTTTTAGTCACCGTAGAAAACAATCCATCGAAATTTCCTACCTCTATGTACTTGCAAAATAAAACAATGTAATACTGATCTAGCTGGCCGAAGGGGTGGAATGAATTTGCTCTGTTAGCACCTAAATCTACCTCAAGCTGAAAAAGGCAGGTCTAGGGTAACATCAAACCATGCTTAACCTGGTAGCTAGCCCTACCAGGTCGGGAGAGGGCTCTCTCCTGATCTGGTCGCTAGCCCTACTAGGTCGGGAGAGGGCTCTCTCCTGACCTGGTAGGGCTGGCTACTAGGTTAAGCATGGTTTGATTTTACCTTAGACCTGCCTTTTTCAGCCTGAGGTAGATTTAGGCACTAACATATTGGTGACCATACTGGGGAAGAAATTTTTGTTTGTTTCTTATCGTTGTTTACTTTATAAACTACAGACGGAGCCTGAAGTTAGCCAGGTAGCCTTCAAAGTGTTCTTGCTCTGCAAGTGCATAGTAGATGAACGCTGCTTCAGTCAATCTCTGGTTTAGTTTATGAACTGAACATATAGTTTCCTGAGAAAAATGTAATCAAGTTCAGATCTGATTGTTGATGGTGGACAACGATCAAACACGGCAAGGCTGAAATCATTCACCTGACAACTCTAAATCAGTTTCAAGATCAGATCCAAGAACTCCACTGGAGGATGAACCTGATCAGCAGAAACATGAAAGGACAATATGGAAAGATCAAGTATTCAAGTTGGAATTTCATCCAAGACATTTTGTTCTTTGTTATAAATTATTTCTTCTCTTTTCCTGAGAATGTCAAGAGAGCTTTGCAAAGTATATTGTATTTGAGAAAAGATCCTCAGCCTACATTTGATTCATTCCCTTTGAAGATTGTGAATACAAAATGTTTGCATGCCTTTGAGCTTGATCAAGACCCTTTTTCCGAATCTTGTGATGACCGTCTTCAAAATGATGAACCTCAAGAGACCAAGACTGATTCTACACCTTCTGTACATACACCTATACCTTGTAAAATTCTAGATTGATACAAGCCTTTGATTTTACCTCCTATATCCCATGTTTTCCCTAAAAATCATGACTTATATCTACCAAGATTTGATGGTGAACGCGACAACATCACTGTTGAGAGACATGTATTTAATTTTGAGTCTTTTCTTGATCTTTTTGAAATTGATGAAGAAGATGTTAGTATTAGGCGTTTTGCTCTTTCTTTGCAAGGCAAAGTCAAGAGATGTTTCAAAACCCCGCCTGATGCGAGCATCTCAGATTTACAGTAGCTCGTCAAAGTTTTCCTCGATAAGTGAATGATCAGACAAAACCTTTTCTTGATTATGGAAGAGTATAACTAGTTGAAAAGACTGCCCGGGGAGAGTACAACAATTTTCTGCCAGATTTAACCAAGTCTATTTTTCGATGCTGGTTAATATAAGACCTCCTCCTGCATCTGCTCTCTTGCACTAACCAGGTGCCTTTGATCCAGAAATGGAGTTTCAGCTGAGAGAAAGGAACCTTGCAACACTTGAAGTGATGCAGAATAGTGCAGTAGATGTAGAGGCTCATCTGCTGATCAGAAGGGCAAGGTTGAAGGAAGAAGAGATGAAGAACATAAACCTAGAGGAATCAACATCTTTAGAGGTGAAGCTCAACATTTTGGTAAGTGCAGTGGAAGAGATGATGTGGAAGATCACTACAAGGAATGAATATAATGTTCAAGCCCATGGCTCGCTAATTGGAGAAGAACAAGTTGCTGATCCAAAACATTTTTTTTCTTATCCCAATTGTCAGAGATCTGATAATGATTGTTTTATAGATCATCTTGGAGAAGAGAGATCTGTTGATATGACATGCATGCTTGATGATGTATCTTTTACTGATTAGTTGCCTCAGTTTGATCAATATGGTGATGATTATGTTCTCCAAACAGAAACTAGTCTTGCAGACAAATCAGCAGTTAGTTTGTGGGACGAGGAAGTTCACTTTCAGCAACTCGAATACAGTGTTCAACCATCACATATCAGCTATGGAAGTGAGGAGGGAAGTGCAACAAATTTTGAATTAACTGAAGGGTCTTTGCCATTTTGTTTTTCTTCATTTTAGTTCATCAGAAACAACATTCATGCAATCAGAAATCAATTGTCGAAAAGTCTTGATCTGGACTATATTAAGGACAATGAAATTCTTGTTCAAGACTTCTTATATCCATATTTCTAGCCCTCCCTTGTTCAAGACTTCTTATATCCAGAGTTCCAGCCCCTGAATGCCATTGATTATCAAGTTGCAAATGAAGACTTGGAAGTTGGCACATATGATCAAATGATGCAAGATGATTCCGTACCTTTCTATTTTGAATCATTTCAGTCTTTGAAGGAAAATTTGCATAGTACATTTTCAGTAAAGAATGAGCAGCCTGTAGGGAATCATGTAATCTCATCGGAACCAATAAAAAATGGGTTGCAGTAGTCTTTTCAAGTTTTTCACGATCTAATAGCTGATGTGTTGGATGATGTCTACAGTCAAAGTCCTTCTCCATTGACTACCTGTGAGCTTGAAGCAAGTACTGATACAAATTTGATCCGACAATCGGTTTCTTTGTCATTATCAGTAGGAGTCTCATCACAAAGCTCAGATGAAGGTTTTCATTCATGGTACGAGGAGAAGAAAAGTAATCCATTGGATGAGCTAAGTCCCAGTGTGCATGAATTTCAAGATCCTTATGCAGTGTTTTTGGAGGTGGATAGAGAATCCATACAAGTTTCAATGGGAGTTGCCTTTCAATAGTTCTCTCTTGTTTTTCATAAGCAAGCACTTGCGGAGAATTCAAACAACAGCCAGAATACTTACTTGGTTGCATTGTTTGTTTCATTTCACTTGATCAGGTGATGAATGGAACATCTAGAGTAGGTTTTATTGAATAAGCTCTATTTTGAGCATCGTTTTCAGTTTTTTGGTTGTGTTTAAGTATCGAGTCAGTTTTTAGTTGAGTTAGAGTCAATTTGTGTCGTCAAGTCGTCAGTTTTGAGTCAAATTGGTTTTGGTTTGCTGAAGTTATTGAATCCATAGTCCAATGGAAGAGGCATTGTCTGCTTTCCAGAGATCTGTAGTTCTTGTCACCTCCAAGGAGCTACCATCCCCATTGGAGCCAATGTTAGTGTCGGTATCTTCATCCCTCCATCAGTGATCAAAATTCTCTTTTTTCATTTCATTCTAGGTGTCTTATCTGATCAGCTGCATTCCATTAGGTCATGGATCATCTGATGGTAGTGGCTCATTATCAATTCTCCCTCATGATCTTTACCTGCTGGCCTATTTTCACAAATTCAAGTCATTTACAGTCATTTTCTATCTTTACACTTGCAAAAGCCATTTTTAGGGTTTTAGGTATCATTAGGTCTAGGGTTTTCCATCAAAGTCTTGTAAAAGCTTAATAATGGTTAGTGGGCACATGAGGAGGTCAAATAATGTCTCAGCATCAAAAATTTCAATAATCACATGCTCAGTAATTGATTTTTCCTCAAAACCCTGTTTTGAGGAAAAATAGAGTTTTATATTCTATATATAAAAATTTCATGTAATTTTAATTTTCCTATATGTAATAAGTCCGGAAATGCAGCCCTGGGTCACCTTTCCAAACTCCTGCACTCCAGATCCTACAAAAGAGACAAGAAAATCCAAACATTAATCCATCAAATGTCAAAAAGAGAGTCAAACTGCAAAACAAAGTTTTTAGAAGGATAAAGTGAAAAGCAAACTTTAGAAAGTGGGTTTTATAAATGAATAAATTAAAGTAAAAAGGTATATAAAGTGTTTCTTGGGTTAAAGACTTCATTTGTGCAAAAAGAAAGATAGAACAAGTGAAAATCACGATTGGAGGCGAAGAAAGGAAAATTGCAGCAAAATTGTGAAAATCTTCTTGGTGTGGCACACCTGCTCGCTGCGGCGCACCGGGCACAGAAATTGCACAGAAACTTGAACTAACACGATGCACCTGAGTGTTGGCGTCGCGCACCAGTCTGCCAAGCCTAAACTTCACTCAATCGACCTCCTCCAAGCTCCAAATCTTTGCAATCTTCATTCTACAATTAAGTGAAACATTCCACTTTGCCATTTCAATGGTTTTGATCATCTTTGATGGTGTGTAAATAGGTGAAAAGATAAACCCTAGTTTGTTGCACAATCATATTGCAAAAAATTGTCTAAGGTTTTGAAAGTTGTAATTTTTGTTGTTGCTCCCTGCAATCATTTTCACATTCCTCCACTACACTCCCCTCATTTCATTTCCCATTCCCCATCTCATTTCCACTCATCCTACTCCCCTATCCCCAAAACCATAAAAATCCAATACAAATTCCAACTATTCCTAAACCCTATCACTTCCCAAAAACCCAACAACCAGCATCACAATCCCTCATTCACTGTCCCCCTCATCAATCCCATTCATTAAACAACAAACATCTATTTTTAACATAAAATCTCTTCATACTCATCATTGAACATCAAAAAGTGACAAATATGGAAACAGATTTAGCCTATGAAAGAAATGAGGAAACTGTGAGTGATTCCTCCCAAGAAATTCATGCACTAAGAAAACCACACAAGGGAGGAAAACACAGCCGGGAGGAGCCAACTACACTCACAGAGCTATTGGCTTGTCTTCTTGCTGTAGCATGTTTCAAACATCAATCTTGCTACCAGTTTTGTGAGATGGTGGAAAGAGTCAAATACCACCATGAGCTTGCTAGACTTTTTTTCGTTCATCTTCACAATGGCCAGGTCAATTTAGCAAGTGTTACCTTCACTTTGACACCTGAAACTATAGCTGAAACAACAGGTATTTCGAATGTGGGCAAACAGTAGAACAAAGGACAACTCGTAGACAAAGAGCATTACAAGCCTTATATCAAGGCTGGTTATCAGAAGCAAATCAGTAGGGTCATTCCTTTCAGATACCTATAGGACACATATGCTCCACTCATGAAGCTCATTATTAAATACTTCAGCTGTGAAGGCAGATTTTCTCGCTTGTATACCTATCGTGTCAGATTATTAACGAATTTTACTAGAGTGAGGATGATGAACCTCCCCTATTTCATCTGTCGGAATATTGAGAAAATGACCACATTGGTGCAAAGGAAACCTCCTCATCAGTATTACAACAACATCTATCACTTTCCATTGATCAAGATTGTGGTTTTGCATCAGCTGAGCTTGTTGTATGTTTCACGGGATGATTTCATTGCACATGAGGTTTTCAAAAGCCCTCAAGTGACCCCATCAGTATTCCATGAGGCAGGAGAGCCTTCACATCAGCAAGAAGTCCATGAGACTCAAACCACCAGTGTGCCATTATTTGTCACTTACCAAAAGGGCACAAGGAGATTATTTGCAGCAGCCAAACAAGTACTATCTCCACCTTTGGTGGAAGGGGTCTCATCTCCTTCATCAGATCAAAGGCAAATGTTATCTTCACCCGAGGTGAAAGGGGCTTTTCCTTCTTCTTCAACAAAGCAGGTACAAGACAAAGGGAAACAACCATTGCATGAAGAGGGGCCTTCTGAAGGTCAAGAGAGAGATTTCATTTTGATTCAAGATGAGGATACTGATTTGGGCTCCCAAAGCTCAGAACTCAAGGAAATCATCAAAGAACAAGAAGCTGACATTCATGATTTATCTCTTAACCTTGAAAGAGCTAAGTGGATCATAAATTACCTTGAGCAATGGAACAAGCAGTTGGAGGATAAGCAGACAATCATGGAGCTACAAAACATAAGGGAAAATAGGCAAGCAACAAAGAGGAGGAAATTCAAATTGACATCACTTGAGCAAGAGATTGATGCTGATTGGGAATCTTGGCTAGAGAGGGAAAATGTGCACTTGGAGAAGCTACTTGAGAAATCCAATAAGGAGAAAAATATGTTGAGGCACATGGCTTATCACTATTTGGCACGAAACAAGATTTGCAAAGCAAGGATAAGGAGCTTAAAGGCCAAGTTGAGGAAAACTTTGAGGTGCAAGAAAGAGAAAGATAAGCTCAAGATCTTGGCTGAAGCTTCCTTGGCCCAACATAGTACTTGATGCAGGTCACTCATGCAAAATTTCAAGAAATTTGGCACACTTTTTGACAATTTTGAAATTTTGAAGGAAAAAACATGTTTTTCTAGCTGGTGCGTAGCGCCACCCGATGCTCGCTTTTGATAGGGATCTATTCTGGAGTAAAAATTTATATTTTTGGATTCCTCATGAAAAATTATGCATACCCAGAAATTACTAGAAATTTTTGACAAGTTTTGGGCCTCAAAAAGGGTCACAAACACCTCAAAATGCCCTCTTTGCCACTTTTTGGCCACACAAGAAGCAATGTTGGGAGAACAGATTTTTGGAGGGGAGAATGGACACCAAATTCAAAATTTCCACTTGTTCGGGAAAGTAGACAGATAGACCTTTCCAACAAGCCTACTTGGAGAAAATTTTGTGAAGGGGAAGGCCTCCAAAATCAGCTAGGAAAAAGTGCTATGCACAGGAAAAGTGGCGCTACACACAGGAGGAAAAAATGCCATTTTTGCTAAAAAAGCTCTGTTTTTTGCCTAGTTTTTTCTAAGTTTGACTTTTCTCTCTCATGGTAAAAATAATGATTTAAATTGATGAAAATTGATGGAATTTGATGTAAAAATGATGAAATTTGACTCATGGAGGTAGATACATCATGTATAGGTGGGTTTGAATTGAATGAATCAGTGTCCTAGGCTTTAGAAGCAAGTTGTTCCACTGCCTACTTTTTAGTTCTTAGTTTACATCTTGTTGAAACAACTCCTAAACTCATGAATTCAACCCCTAAAGCCTAGTATGAGTGGTTGGTTGCCTATATCTAGTACTTTTTTAGTCATTTGTAAAGGTTGGACTCTTGTGAATGCTTTGAGCATTATTGTACATTCATCTCTGCAGTTTGGCAAAGGAATAGACCATGGTTTGTAGCATTTTGTGGGATTCTTGTGGCAAGTTGATTTGATATTTCTTTTCCTTCTGTGATTCAAGTTTCCATGTGTTTATGTATGCCATTATCTCTCTCTCTTTTTAGCTGAACTAAATAAATCAAGGATAAATGTAGAAATCATTGATGTTGCAGTGCTCGACCTAGGGTTTGTTTAGTTTCTTATGTTTTCAACTGTTTGAAGAGGATTCCTGAGACTCTCATGCCCTCTCCAGATCCTCACCAGTATTAAGACTCTCCATTTCACTTAATCCAAGGTACTAAACCATTTTCCTACCTCGCCCCACAGAAACCTTTGCAAGACTGAGTCCATTCCCCGGACCCAAATCTGACTTTCACATTTGAGCCAACAAACCAACATAAAATTCAATCGAACTCCTCTGAGAATATACCTAGCCTAAAATTAGTCTTTATATCAGTCATCTCAAGCTTTATTGGCCATATTTTTCCGAGATTGACAAGAAAAGAGCCCTCTCCCAACCTGGTAGGGCTAGCTACCAGGTTAAGCGTGGTTTGATGTTACCCTAGACCTGCCTCTTTCAGCCTGAGGTAGATTTAGGCGCTAACACGCTCCATAGCATATGATGGGTGTGGTATCTTAACCTCCATAACTTGGAGTGTCTCGATCTACACATTCCGCACAACATATTGGATCACCATTGCTAGAAATGAATTTTATTGCTGGATCACCATTGCGAGAAAATGCAAAACTTAAAAATGTCAATTTAGAAACGAGATTTTCGACCAAATGAAAACAAATTTTGGAAAACTGAGACATGGTTTTTTCTCAAGATAGGCCTAACTAAATAACCCAAAAACGGTTCCCTCAATTTCACAACCGTTTGACATAAATATGAGATTCTTCAGGACACTCTTTCAGTCACTGCGTGAGGAAAAACGATTTCTGTTTAATACACAGTGAACTATTTGAAAATGGCACGGGAATCAAAATTTGCACGCATTCCTCCTCTCTCTTGAGCCTTAGAAAATCTTTTTCGTTGGCTTTACATTCACTCTTACTTGCTTGTGCCAAGGAGGACTTCCTAAGGATTTTCTCTTCATTCAAACATGCCGATCAAAAAACTTTTTACCGACTTTATTTGCAGATGATAGGTTCCATGCATGGGAATATACAAGATGGATTTGAATTTCTCTACAAAGAGACTCAAGTGATGACTGCACTAGGCACTTTAGAGCAGTTGATTGAAAATCAGAACCTGGATGTTTTGCATGAAGAAAATGGTAGTTAAGCATACAAAACTTCAGAAATGATGTCAAACAAGAGTTGGCGAGGAGAAAACTCAGTGAGATACACTACTTGAAGAGTATGTTAGAGAAGTTGTAAGAACAAAACTAGATAGACAAAAAACACATAGAATTATTGCGCAGTACAAGAGATGATTTGAGAGACTATAATGCACCTCTCAAAGAGATATGTCAGAGCATGAATGTGCACTTTGATTCATAACTGGGATAGGATCTGACAATAATTAAACGTCAATCACTGATCCTCCACCGGTTCTTTCTCAGTACTAAAACACTTGTTCAACATTTGCACTATATATATATATTTACTAAAGTTATGCCTTCCAAAGACTTGAACAAGTAAAGAAATTCAGCCAGTTTGCTGAAAGAGGACTGAGTTGGAATACGGAAAATAGTGTCACTCTTGAGGATCTGGGCTTGAAGTTACATGAAAGTGTTGACAAAGATGAATGTTTAAATCAAGTGAATTGTAGTCAGTTTTAATGCTCAAAACTTCCAATCTTGGAATAGATGGGAAAATTTCTCATCGATTATTAAACTAAAGGTCTGTTTCATACTTCTTTTTCTCTTTGCAAAAAAATAAATAAAATTATATATATATTTGTTAATTTTTTGTAAAAGAGGCATTGCAATTATCACTGGATTTTGGCTCCAGTAAACCACAACATTGTTTCTTGCTCTTTGAATTCATTTTTGGTTATTTATTGACTTGGGTTGTTTGTTCAGGATTTTAGCTACAGAAACTATGCATATTCTGCAACTGAACAACGATTCTGCAGCTAATTGACAATTCTGCAGCTGAACAATGATTTTGCAGCTAATCGACAATTCTGCTGCTAGAAAACAATTCTGCAGCTATGCATTTAACTCAATGATTTATTTGTCAAATAATGCATTCTAGCCATAAATTCATGATCAACATGCCATTTCATCTGCTTACATCCACTTTCACCTTTATCACCACCATTTCACTCACATCCACTTTCACCTTTATCGCCACCATTTCACTCACATGTCACAACTACGTAACCATATAATCTTTCATTAGCCAACATTTTCATAAATATATGGGTTAGGATCCTTATTTACCAAAGTTATTTATTTTATGTGTTTAAAGTGAATTCATGATTAAAAACTAGGAAATTAACATGGTTTCATGTATCTATACATGTGGCTTGAGTTTCATGACATGTGTAGGTCATTCGGAAGCTTCCAAGGCACCCTTATGTGGCCTCCAATGCTCAAATTCGAATTCCCTTCAAAGGAGATTTGGATAAAGATCAAAGAAGGATATGTGTCCTATTTGGATTGTAACTCTATGAGGTGTCTAATCATTTCTTATTTGGATTAGAACTCTATGAGACACTTAGGGGATATGTGTCTCATTATGAGCTATTTGGTTGTAACTATATGAGATTTTAGTGGATTCCCATTAAATAGGGTAGCTTCTTATGTTTTTGTATAAATAGGAGAGCCTTCTCCTTTGAAAGGCATGTGTAAAGTTGGAGAAATGCTCATGTTTTTAATAGAGAATTTGGAGATTATACTTGGAGATTTGAAGATTTAGTTTTGCTTGCATACGGAGCTTTTTCACTTGCCATCCTCATACACCATTTGAATGGCCATTTAATGATTGTGAGATTTAATTGCTTTTATAGATTAAAGTTCATTTGCTTTCTTAGTATTAGTTTTAGAATGACTGTGTAATCTTTTCTTTTCTAAAAACATTTAAATAAGGAAGATTTATGTATTTTCTAATTGGATTAAGTTTGAGGCAAGGGCTCCTAGTTATTTAGTTTCCTTTCATGTTCTGTTATTTACTTTCTTAGATAAAACAATCAATTCATTATATAATTGAATAAAGGATCAGGCCAAGAAGGTGACTTCAAATTGGGTGATTGAATGTTCAACCTATGCAATCATTGAGCTTTACTTTTCCATGCTTTTATATTTGCTTTTAAGATCCTCATTTAATTGCATTAACTGATATTCCTAAAGATCATTATAAGAAATTGATTTAATCATATTTCAAGATTGAATGGTTGAATATTTGATACATGCAATTACTGAGTTATTTTTTGCACACTTTACTTGCTTTTCTAGGACATTAGAAGTTAAAGTATAAATAGTTGCTTACACATCATCTAAAGAAGGTAACACTTCATAATCGAATGCTGGAGTAACTAAGCATACATTAGTTGTTTTTTATTTCACAAGTTAGTTGAATTTCATTTTCATTATTTGATTTCATATATTAGATGAATTGGTTTTCATTATTTTGTAGTTAGATTGATCTAAACTGAAAGACAATTTCTAGCACATACAGTGCATGCATGCTTCACAAGTTTACAAAACCCCCGGGTTGACAAATTAAATGAGAGGAAATCACTTTGCCCCAACAAACGAATGAAAAAGAAGGCTCTCATACAAGATCTACAGTCCATTACAAGAGATATACAAGGTCTGATGGAAATAATGGAATGTGATTCACCTCCATTAGATTCCTCGGAAAAACTAAAAGCACTAGAACATCGAAAAAGACAAATCTTACATATTTAGGAAACCAATTGGCGACTTAATAGTCGAGCCATTTAGTTAAAGAAGGGTGATCAAAACACCAAATATTTTCACCATATTGCAAATCAACGGAGGAATGAGAATACAATATGGAGGATCTGTGGCCAAGATGGAGAAATGGTGCATAGGACAGTGGATATTCAATGGGAGGTTGCCATGTATTTCAAGACATTTTTCCAGGGGCGACCTGATGTAAACATTGAGGACCAAGTTTGGGGTATATTGAAATATCCTCAAATGTTCAATGAGGACTTAAATAATCTAGTATACGGACCGGTCAATATTGAGGAGATCCACCAGACACTAAAAATATTTGCTAAGGAAAAAATTCTAGGCCAGACGACTCGACTGTGGTATTCTTCCTATACTTCTTTGATTTTATTACAAAGGATCTCCTAGATATGGTGGAAGAGACTAGAACACTAGGTTGCATATATGGTTCCATAAGCTTGACATTCATTGCATTGGTTCTTAAGACATTGGAGACACAGTCCTTCTTGGACTACCAGCCCATATCCCTTTGCAATATTTTGTATAAAATTATCTCAAAGATTATTGTGGAGTGCATAAAAGGCACCCTCTTGGTACATATCAATCGAGAGCTATCGGGTTTTCTGCATAACAAGTTGATACATGATGTGGTCTCCATTGCACAAGAGACTATACACTTAATACATTCCAGGAATTTAAAAGCTCTGGTGATGAAGATTGACCTTTTTAAGGCTTATGACTACTTGGATTGGGAATTCCTGAGATTTTTATTACTGAAGATTTGACTCACAAATCCTATCATTTAATGGATTATGGCATGTGTATCTGGTGCACACTTTTCTCTTCTGATTAATGGTTACCCATAGACTTTTTTTGGTGATGGGTAGGGACACTGCCAAGGATTCTCTCTATAACCACTTTTATTCATAATGGTAATGGTTTGTTTAAGCAACAAGATTAGAGCAGCTACTGCAAAAGGTCTATTTAAGGGAGTCCATATATGCTCAGGTATATCAGTTTCTCACAATCTATTTGTAGATGATATATTGGTATTTGGTGTGTTGTCTAGGGTCTTATGGAGAAACTTCCACAACATATTGGCTTGATTCAGGTCTGCTACAAGATTGATGGCAAATGACTGTAAGTCATACATCCTATACTCTGCAAGGGATATGAGGGATATCACCGACATTTCCAACATGTTCAATTACAACTGTAAACCATTGTTGGAGGGACTCACATATCTGGGATGTAATTTAAAGCCAGTAAATTACAGGAATGAAGACTGGTACTGGATTCTAGATAAATTTAAAAAGAGGGTAAATGCCTGGACTCACAAATGGTTGTCACTTGGGGGAAGATTCATTCTTGTACAAGAAGTACTTCTACAGATGGGAATGTATTGGGCACACCTATTCAGTCTTCTTGCAACCATCATCCATAAAATAAAATCTATTTTGGCGCACTTCATTTGGGCGGGTCAAAATACTAAAGGAAAATATCACCTTAAAAAACTGGATAATCTAACAGTGTCGAGGGAAGTGGGTGGATGGGGCATTTTGGATACACATGGAAGGTTTATGGCGGGACATCATATTTACAAAATATTTGAACAGGAGGGACCCTGTGGCATGGAGTAGGACGAGCACACTTGGGAAGGTAAGTGGATCATATATTTTGAGGAGTTTTCATAAGGTGAAGAGAATTTTTCTTCAGAGACTTTGTTGGAAATTCGGTAGAGGCTCATAGATCATTATTGGTACATATTTGATTAAGGATGTCGTTGGCACATGACAATGATCGGAACATCTCCTGCTTAGTCTACACACACATGACATATTCTATCTGAATCATATTATCGCTTGATGGAATGATAACACACCTATGTGGATATGGGCTGAGGATTTTGGCATACCTGATGATCTGATTTTGGAATGGGAAACATTCATTTTCACACTCAGACATGCAGGAATGTGCAACATGGGGGAGGAGGATCACATTACTTGGGTGGGTGCACTTAACTCAAAAGGAGTTGTGGTTGTGGATATATATAAACACCTTATCTTCCCTTCCTAAGGATTATAGTCAAACTGGTACCATAAGGTATGGAAACTTCATATTCCTCACAAAATCACTTTGTTTAATTCGTTGGTATGGCAGAATAAAAACCTCACATGGGATAATCTATGCAAGAAGGGTATCCAGTCATTTCCCAGGATGAACAATGCATTGCACAGTTTCAAGCCTCAGGACGTACCCTTGGCTGCTGGGACTACATAATGCGCAATTCCCTCATCTAGTCTCCCTCACTTGATCATGAGAATTGCGCAATCCTTATCATCAATCTGTGTTTGCTACTTGGTCTAGCTTTGAAAGTTGATTTGCAAAAACTAACGTTTTCTTGCCATGAGTGCCTTTTCCCTCTAGTAGGTACAACAATTGTTGAGCACTTCTCTTCAACAGTCGTTGTTACCATGGCACCAAAGAGAGCTTCTTCAAAAGATACCAAAGAAATTAGTACTAGGGAAGTAGTTGAGAGCATGCCAATTAACTTACCAGTGTATTCAAACACTCAACTGTATGTGGAAAAGGAATAAGATCTTACATAGCATAAAGTAAATGAATCATTTTCGGAAAAGGGCTTCAAAGCATATCTAGAGGACTGACAAGTATATGTCAATGTTCAACAGTTAGGATTACACATGGTTGCATGCAGATATCCAGCCTTCCCATGTGCAGATGTCATCAACTGGGTGGTTTCACATATTGATGTTAGAACTATGACTTTGTACAGTGCCAACAGACAGAAGCTTGCTACTTTTATAGCAGAAGATTACCATCTTATGTACCATTTTCCCCAGCTAGAAGAACTCATGGATTCATACTTCTATGCCACCAACAACTATTTGAGCATGAAAGACATTGTTAAAGGTTGGGTGAAAGAGCCATCAAAGTTTTGACAAATGGAAATGTGGAGGATATTTGAGGAAGAAAAGTAGAAGCAAGAACAAGAAGAGAAGAAGAAGAAGGAAGAAGAAGAGAGGCAAGGTGTAAAACAATGTAGAAGAAATATAAAGAGCAAGAACAAAAGCGACCACCAACAGAGGAGGAGAGTAGACATATACAAGACAAGGAGCTTGCTCAGAAGATTGAAGAATTAATTGAGATTGTAGACATGGAGGAGGAACCGGAGCCAAATAATCATAATGTCGACCTAATTCTGAGTACACAACAGGTTACCACTAAGTCTCCACCATCTTTAGCAACAGATTTAGCTGCAGGCGAGGAAGAGGAAGTTGTTCCTCTTGAACATGTACAATTTTTCGTACGATGAAATTCAGAGAAATATTGTACAAGTGCGTAAGAAGCACTTTCTGGATGACCTCACAATGCCTAAATTCATTAGAGAAAGGGTGATAGTGGCAGACACATACATTATTTTGTGCGATAAACTTCAGAGGAAGATTCTACAAGCACGCAAGAAGCACTTTCTGGATGACCTCGCATCACCTGCATTCATTAGAGAAAGAGTGATTGTCTTTGTATGACCTTTTTAATTGCTCGTTTGTCTTTGATACATAAAATATTTTTTCTCTATTTTCGTGCAGTAATTTATAAAAGAAATTACATCATCAAATTATGCCTTCAAATATTTTCTAAAATTGAATCTTGTTGATCATACTACCTAAATCCAATCAATTTTTTCATCATTAATAAGTCAGTTTAATATTATTTAACTACCCCAATTATTTTTCTTTGGAGTGAAATGCAAGAGGATAATGAAAAAGAGAGTTGATCTCTAAAGCCTCTAGTGGGTCTGATGCAGCCCAGCCACTCCAGGCCGCTCTTCCAGGATCTTTAAAACATGCACCTCTATCCAACCAATTCTCTGCTCAAATTCTTTATAGCTAAACCGATTTCAAAACAGCAAAGCACAAAATACCAGCGCTCTTTAAAAGAACATATTAAAATGGATTCATGCGCAAATTAAGAACCAACCACATGTATCCAAATGATTCCCAACCCTTCTACGCATCCGCAGGCATATATGTATATATAAATAATTGTCACTGTTGTAAATTATATTACATCGCTCCCAATTATAGAACTTGTTTACGCCGTGGTTCTGGTGCAAATTAACACAGCATATAATATGCAGACAATCCCAATCTCCACTTACGCCCGCCGCTGTAGGTTTTCACTCAAGCATGGCTTCAATTTTCGGTTTTAACGCAGAAGTCAAACTGTAGTCTTTTTCCACGCATTCATAGTAATTGTAATACCATTTACAATTTACAAATCTATTACAGACAATTCACAGTCTCGGCTGGTGTAGTCTCAAACGATGGCAGTAACTCCCAGGTAGATATTTCAATTACAAACAGAGGCGGAAATTCAAGAATCATCAGTGCACATTAAACAACAGCAACCATTATACAATACTTCAAAGAATAGAACAGTTATATGATACTTCAAACAAACAGGTCCACAATACACACAGGACTTCAAGCCATGCAATGTTATATAACACCGAATTCGGCCATCATGTTCAGAGCCTATCTTAGCATGTGTTAAGCGCCAACATATCCATACAATTCGAATTTCACATAAACATATTCACATTAAAACAAATATTTACAAGAGCTTTCCACTCATGGCCAGATATGCAACCTATGGCCCTTTTACAAACTGCCCGAAGGCTCCCAAGGAGAAACCTTGCTCACTCTTCTCACACACTTCTCCACTTCTCTGCCTTCAATGCCTATGAAGCTCCATAATTTATTAAACTTAGCATGATAAAAAAAATCCCAAAATCACTCAACTAAAAGCTCTAACTCTACATGCAATGCATACACATGGAAAAGCATCTTTTCATCTTTTTCCCTGTTCTAAAATAGAAAAGCTATCCTTATCACTTAAAGATCCATATCCACTCCTTTATGCCTAAAAGCTCTCCTAGTTTTATTTGACAATATCTAATTAACTAATGCATGACCCCTATTTCTATTATTTACAATAATTTCCTTTTTGGCTCGATGCTCCCGCATCAGGGTCACTATTCAGAGGTCAGGTTTTGGAGAAAGACATGAAATGTGTGAGGTGAGAGTCCCTAACACCCAACTTAGTGTGGGACCGTGAGGGTGTTGATTTGAAAATGACCACAAGGAGATTATCGGAAAGTTTGTTGACCTAGTCATAACCACCATAAATAATAAAACTTTTTAAATATCATCTACATTTTTCCCTACTATTTAAACATAAATGGATTAGCTTTATCTTCCACCCATTAGCTTAAAAGTATAAAAAATAAAAAATAAAAAAAAATCATTAGATTATGATGAAAAGTGTGATGTGCGGGGCTTACGGATGCTCACGAATTCGATGCAACCTAATTATTAAAATGATCAAGTCAATAAAAAATGAAATTATTAAATATAAATTAAATTCAACAATTAATTGTTAATTTAATGACTGTAAATATGCATTTTTTTTGTTAGAATGAAAGCAACATGTGCTAATTACCTTTTATATGGTGGATAATTTTAATATAGTTAAATGTTGAATTGGTATATCAAAGTCTTTTTGTTTTGATTTTTTTTCTCAATAATGAATTAATTACTAAAACAAGTCAATGAAGTAGAAGATCGAGATCCAAACCCGCATCTACAGTAGCTTATGTCTGCTTAGAAATATGTATCAATTCTTAAGCTGACGATCAATCGCTTATTTTCAATACTTTATTCGTAACTAGTAACACACAACATTCAACACACAACTCTCAATGTATAATGCTCATGGTTTGCATTAATATCAGGTTTCAATGCAACATAATCAAACATAGCATTCATATTTCATTGACGCAACATATAATAAAAAAACATACCATTCTAATGCATAGCATACAACAACTCTATCTCTATGTAATCAAAATTCAAAAAAATATGCTCCAAACATACAAACAATGCAACAAACACAGCAACCATATGCATCATATGTCATTACATGGTCTCCAGTGTACAACATATATCATTACATGCTCTTCAATGCATAACATTCACCATGAAATGCACCAAACGTAGGAGTTACCAATGCACAACCTTGCACAAAGCGCATTAGGTCATGACCATAATCAACGTAGAGGAGTAATATAATCACCAGGACATTGTTTCCTTCAACGATTCAATAGGATCGATGCACAAGGACACAAGGTAGAGGAATAGAGAATATGGCAGACAAAAAAATAAAGTTTTAATGGCAGGAGTTACATAACAAAAAGCAATAAACAAAATTTGTGTTCTACCCCAATCCCAAGAGCCTCGCATTGAAGTGGATGTCAGTTGTATAAAAATTATCAATAAGAGAGAGTTAACATTAGGGTTTTTGAAGAATAAGGAACTGAAATTATTTGTCTATGTATTATGATTTAATCCAATTCGTTCAGTAGCAAGTATGAAATAGTATTCATCAGAATATAAACATCGTCAAATTTTCATATGAGTTGTCACTAGTAATTACATACTAATTCTTCATTCTTCCGTGGTAACTACATTATCTTTGCTCTCCATTGGGTTTGCTTTGCTTGACCACAATGGGTTTGTGAATCAAGAGAGAAAAGGTATATGCTTGTCTTTCAATTCAAAGAAGACAGGTAGTTCTCAGGTATTTGGTCAAAGCAATCACGCAACAAGGAAGGTAGGTTTAAGGTATGGATTCTTCCCACAACATGCATAATAATTTTGATCACTGCCACTCCCAAGAACCATAACCCGATACTCCAAAAGACGCAACTCCTTTCAATAAATGATGGGAAAAATGACAAGTCTATACAGAAGTGCATAATAGTTTGTTTATTGTTTGCGCCTTGGTATACAATATTTATAGGTTGATGAGAGATCGAATGGTGACCTAAGGGCCTTAGCGGAGCCGGATCGCTTTTAAAATTCTAAATTTGTTTTTATCTGGTATGTTATCCAAAAGCATCAGGATCACCGTATGTGTTGGGTCTAGTCTTTGCATGCAAGTTCGCTACTATATATATCTTTATATATATATATATATATATATATATATATATATATATATATATATATATATATATATATATATATATATATATTCTACCTCCATCAAGTCTCTGCAAGGGTTTCCATGCTTTCCATCATCAAATTGTTGCACGATATGTTTCGATTATAATCTATTTATGATTCCCATTAGAGTAGGTCAGGAGTTGGGGTTATCTCCCTTCACGCGATGTCAAAGATCCCAGGCCCGATGTCCGACTAAGGGTCAGTCCAACTATACGAGCTACCTCTCATTGACTAGTCTACATAGGTCGGCAGTCAGGTTGGTATCCTCTGCACAGAGATTATGTCGATTTTCTTGACTACCGAATACCAATGGGACTCACCGCACGAGGTTAGGTTCCTGACCTATTCCCTCCTAATGATTATGTCCACACTTGACTTCTCTGAAAACCCGATTACGATGGATCTGACTAGCGAGAGCCCAACTGTCGAATGTACAAATTGATATTCATTTGATAAAAGTAATTTTCTGTAATTTAGAATAATATTAAGCTACAATTTTTGTATCTCTATGTACCAAACTAGCACAATTAGTGCATCCTTGGTCAAACTTGAACAATGTAACGAGATTTATAATAAAATTGCAAACTGTTATAGAAAGCCCAACTGTTATTATAGTGAGAATATGTCATGTCTTGAGTTACAGTCATGATAATGAATTTAGTTCCCTTCAAGCCAAGATCCACTCCCTCATCGTTATCCAGACATTTAAACAAATTGTATATATGTAGTCCAGGCTATGAAATCCTGTTTCAGTCTATAAATTTTGTAGTGAAACAAGAAAAAATACAAGCTTCAACTAAAAAATACTGTAAAAAACAATTAAAGAACCTTTAGAATAATTTAGACAATGTAATTTAGAATAATGTTTTTAAAAATTAAATAGCTTTTACTATTTTTTGTCCCTACACTCTAATTAATTAATTGTTGTAACATAGTGAAATGATGATTGGTGGACATGATAGGCAAGTTACGTGAACCCATTGCTGTATCGCACATGTAGGGTGACATCCACCCTCGAAATTCGTAGTCGAGGATACATCGACAGGCTGACGTCACCCTATAATTTTCAGTAAAACTATAATGCTAACTATATAAATCGAAAAAAATTAATCAGTACAGACAAAATAATAGAGCTCCACCGATCACGGATATCACTAAGCAAAAACAATTCACAAATTTCAATATTATCTTTGTAATTGTATGTTTCCCCAATTTTATTAGCATATAAAACAATAAGAAAGCACTCCTTTAAGTTTAACATAATAACTTTATTTTTACCAATTGAATTTACTTTCATTAAAAGTTTTATTTCCATATTATTAACGTATATTTAGATAATGAAATGGTTATAAGTAGAAAATGCATTATTTAAAAACTATATATATCTATGAAGGCTACGAGTTGACATTGGATAATGTGAAAAAAAAAAGAAAAAAGCCTATAACCCAAGTTCCATGGAAAGTAAAATATTAGTTTATTTTTACTTTGAGTTTCTTTTAATTTTAGTTTTATTAATTATATATAGATATTCTAACATTAAATTTAATTGATAATCTACACAACTTTTTATAAAGGTACATAATGTCTTTTTTGCTATTTTGAAACATAGCTTCCAATATTTTAAGCTCACTTGTTTTTAAGAGTTTACTATCACCTCTATAATATCATACAAAACAACATTTAAAAACATAATCTTTTAAGGTACTGTAACAAAGTGAGAAAGATTATTTTCCCAAGATTTATAAACTAAGAGAAACTTTGAATAGGCTACATTAGGTAAGAATACAACATGCAAAACCATGGGTTGTGAAAACTTGGAGCCTAGAAACCTCTATCCATAAATTTACTATTTTGTCTCAATTTTATATTATTAATTATTAATTTATTTTGTTTCTTAAAATCTTTTTAGTTTTAAATTTTGTTATGTAATTTAGTATTTAGAGAAGAATACTAAAAGTATGGACTATGAAATTTATTGTTTTATCTCAATTTATTTTAATTATTAATTATTAATTTCTTATTTCTTATTTAATTTTTATTTATTTATTAATTTATTTATTTAAACTTTATTTTTTAATTTATATTTATTTATTTATTTAAACCTTGTTTTTATGTAATTTGACCAAGTATACTTATCAGCATTACATTTAAAAAATATTCACATATTTAATTCTCACACATCTAACATCTAACACTTACATATATGACATGTAACCCTACATATCTCCCCCGTACTCTATTGTAGAACTCCTCATGGAACAATTATTAATCATATTAAAATAAGTTAAAAGAAACTTATAATTTGGTTGATTTTTGAGATTTTTAAAATTTTTGACAATGTGAGGTGTCTCATGGGGTACAATTTTTCACATATTTAATTCTTACACATTTAACATCTAACACTTACATATATGACATCTAACCCTACACATCTCCCGTTATTTGATTGTAGAACTCCTCATGCCACAATTATTAATCATATTAAAATAATTTAAAAGAAAGTTATAATTTGGTTAATTTTTTAGATTTTTAAATTTTTTGACAATGTGATGTGTCTCATGGGGTACAATTTGTGATGTCTCTGGACGTTTAAGCTACTTTTCATAATTTTGAATATTCAAGGAGGTATTTCCATTCAATTTTCATAAATTTCTATTGGTAGGAGACTAAGTTTCAATGATTTATTACTATGGAAACATGTCAAGCTATATGATTAATTTTAAATGTTTGCAAAAAATTAATGATACTTTAATTTACAACTAAAAGCTATATGATTAATTTTAATCCTTTGTAGTGTGAGATACCATGAGAGATTGCTCTTTGGAAAGAATAAATCCAATTCATATTGTAGTCCAAGTCATGTAGATGATATAAATTCATTTATTGTAAATGTTGAAAAATGGTCTAGAAATGTGACATAATATTTACTAGAGTAGATTTAAGTTTCACATTATTATTTCTTATGACATATTAGTAAAATTAAATATATAACTATATATATATATATATATATATATAGATATTAATTAATTAATTAGTAAAACTTAACATTTCTGTCAAATTTCAAATATAACTATGTATTGATGAATAACACAAATACTTTAATATGGCAAAATTTATTAAAAAAATCGTAACAAAAACAAATAAAATGATAAAATCTATTAAAACTTCATTTAAAAAAATTAAAATAAACTTTTAATTGTTGATTAATTGGTAGGGTTGAATGCATATTTTCACTCACACATCAAATAGAGATTAGTAAAATAAAAATACTAAAACATTTTCTACTTTTATATTAACAACCACGGCATATGAACTTAATAAGAACCTGAAAAATAAAATGGTCGCGTTAAAACCGAAATGTATATGGTAATTACAACTATTTCAACGATACTAAAACAAACCACTTAACAGAAAATAATAGTGTTTGAAATCACAAATGCTGAGCGAGGACTACAAATCAGAAACAGTAAATTTTATACACCCACACATGATTTATTTCTGAAATAAATGAGAGATCGGATCATCATTAATACCTCTCCGGCTTGACCATTCATGCAAATTTCAAATTTGAAACAATGCTTTGTTGGGCGCGCTCAAATTCCAAATTTGAAATAGAGTGTGCCAGACACGGTAGGTTTCATTTAATGGATTAATTGAGGACAGTGGCGGCCAGGGGTTAAATTTGACGGGTGACCCTACCCGTCAAGGAATTTTTTTATGACGTTTTTATTTTTAAACTGACCATCATATGACTTTTAAAATTTATTTGTACAAGTTTTATCTAATTTCAAATTGTACTCATAATTGTTTAAATTTTTAATTTTTTGTTCTACAATTGGGCTCAAGTCTCATTGCTACACTTTGTTTTGAGACCTGCTGATCATGAATCCCTGCCAACTGTATGCGGCTTTTTCACAGAGGATGACAACTTCTGATCACAAAACTTCAAAGCCAAAATACGCGTTAATCCACAGTTGCTCTGGTGGGGTTACTGGTTCTCGGTATGGCATCACTTTGGACATACGGCAAGGAATGGAGAAATTAAAGCAACGTATAGTGACAGAATAAAAGTAGATCATCACCGACAGCATTCCATATTTTTATTATGTTTGCATATATGCATTTCCATTCTCATATATTTTTATTATGTTTGCATGTATGGATTTCCATTCTAATAAAATATATACCGCAAAATCTGCCAGAAAGGAAAAGTTTAAAATTGTTTTGAATATTAGTCTCTAAGAAATCGGTCATGGTCCTCCAATAACCAACACAGCGTGCGAATTTGAACTATTTTAGGCATCATATTTGGTATATGATAAGCGGCGTGCACATTCAAACAAACTTCACCGAGCATTTTTATAAAGTAGTAATTTATTTAGTGTATATACTTCCCCTTTTTTGGGTGAAGAGTCCAACTTATAAATATTCAACCCAACTTTTCTCTAAAATTTTTAATCGTGTTCTGATTATAATAGAAATAATTCTGATAAGGTAGAAAGGGCGATGTCATAGATTGGGAGGACCATAAAAGTGCTGGTGAGATGATCTAAAAGAACTCTATAAAGTAAAAAAAACTCAAGATATGGACTCAAAGCAGATCACTCAACATTAGATTGAATTAAATCATAGAAAACTTTATTGGAGTACTTCAATTGAAATAAGGACAAATAAATCTCACAAAGAAAAGGACAACAATTCGATTGCAGTTAAAAGATTCTGAATCATAAAATATGTTCACAATATGCACACTCATTGTAGTAGATTCTTCCTTTCCTAATTTGATAGATAGAGTGAACCATTTTACAAATCACAATAACTGGAATCTTGAATAGCATTTACAATCTTAAATTGCTTCGTTGGACTATAATATATACTATTATTTCCATAAATTGCCTGATAGGTTGGCCGGAGTAAATAGCTATCGTGAAGCTTTGGCTGTTAAAGTGCTTGTTAGCAATTATCAAATATAAAAAGCAGTAATATCCTGATCCTCTGTATTTCATGTGCAGGAGTTGTCGGGTTTGATGGTTCTGCGTCTTGCATTTCAGAGCCTTGGGGTTGTCTATGGAGACTTAGGCACATCTCCTCTGTATGTTTTTAATAGCACATTTCCTGATGGTGTCCGCGATCGTGAAGAGTTGATGGGGGCTCTTTCGTTAATCATATATACTTTGACACTAATTCCTCTTCTGAAATATGTCTTTGTTGTCATGAGGGCCAATGACAACGGAGAAGGTAACATGACACTATGGCTTTGCATAGGAGACTGCATATGATAAAATCAAAATGCCCTGCATATTCCTGGCCCTTGCGAATTTTGTAACTATCCATTAGGCTTACATTCTAAGTATCATTGGGTGATTTTATTCAAACCCAATAGACAATTCCAAAGTTTAGGCTAGAACTTTCTGTTAATTGTTTTGAAAAATTCACTCGGCCATTCTGTTTATAAGGCTATCTAATTTCTTTTCCTGTCACCTGCTTTTTAGTATGCATATAAATGCAATTTTAACAAGGGCTCTTAAGATATCACGTTTCTGTGATGTAGGTGGAACATTTTCTCTGTATTCATTACTCTGTCGGCATGTTAAAGTGAGCACTATTCCGAATCAACACCGCACAGATGAAGAACTCACAACTTATAGCAGGCGAAAGATTGAAGATAAGTCATTTGCTGCAAGAACAAAGAAATGGCTGGAAGCAAAAGTTGACCGTCAAAATGCACTTTTACTTCTTGTACTTGTTGGCACTTGCATGGTCATCGGTGATGGAATTTTTACTCCTGCTATCTCAGCCTAGAGCCTAGAGGAGAGATTTTAGTGAAGGCAGGGGTTCTCTATGCATCAGGAGGTGGCGGAATACTTCAAGATACAGGAAAGCTTTTTGTAAGTAATGTGTATATTAGTAGCATAGATTCATCTAAACCAGTGTGTATATTAGTTGCATAGATTTATCTAAAACTAGATGACCCAGAGAGAATGCAATTTCTAGTAATGTGTGTATATGAGTTACATGGATTTATCTAAATCTAGATTAACTAGAGAGGATGCAATTTATAGACTACTTTTCATGTTCATTTAGTGTTACATTTAAGGTTTCAGTGACAATATTGCCATTGTACTAAAATATCAGGAAACCTCTAAAAAGAAATGAAAAACCTCACCTTGTAGCTCGGCCGGATCGTAAGCAGAGTCTGTGGTTCAATGGGAGAAATTGCCGATGAATGGGCAGATTCTCGCTCGCGCTAGCCACGATTCTCGCTCAAACAGCAGCCAAATACGCCAAACAACAGCTCCAACGGATTCAAGCGGAGAAGGGGAGACTCGGAGAGCTTTTACGAAGATAAAGCTGGAAATATTTCAGTGGTCCGGGGCCAGCGACTACTAACAAAAACTCCCACATAGTCGATCTCTGCTGTTACACAGGTCAAAATATCAGCTGAAAGCTCAAATATATACTCAAGTTCCAAGCCAGTCCTGGTGCCCCTGGTATTTTGCAGGCAAATCTTCAATTGCTGATTTGAAGAATGATGGCCCAGCCGAAGAAACAGTGATAATGTTGATGGACTCCTCCATATTCGCGCACATTGAATAATTCTCTGCCATGGCTACCAGCTTCGGGATTGCTTCTAATGGCCATTGTCACTGTCTAGACTTTCAGTCCATTGGCAGAGCGCAAATTTTAAAATTCAAACCAAAATAAAACAGGTGCCATCCATAGTATGGCGCGGTTTGCAACAGGTCCCCGACTCCCCACTACTAAGAAAATAGGCAAGTGACCATGTATCGGTCCTGACTCCGGGCGTATGATGGAATTTTCACTCGAGCCGGAGCGCAGCGCGGTGGACACCAATACCATCAACCAAATTTAATAAAGCCATTAACAGCTCTCAGTGGATTGTAAATGCAACAGGCTCAGAATTTATTTCAATTCGTGAAAGTTGGTGGACCGTGGACGCGTCACGCCAACTTACAACATACAGCGTACTACAGACTACAGTCACTTCATTCGTAGAATCGTATAGGCTATTACCGACGGTCCGATCCCGATTCCCGACTTGCAAGCTGGAACTTGTATGTTAAATATATATAATATATATATATCAAAAAATTATTAAAAAAAAACTTAAAACTTTTCATTTACAAACCTGCCCGTCAAATTGACGGTTTTAAAAATTAATAGCCAGTTACGGTTGACGTGGATATTTGAAAGGTGAACGTATTTTACGTGTAAAATCGCTAAAAACGGACAGACGGGCGTCAAATTTAACCCCTGGTGGCGGCGGCTTCTATTCCCTCTTCGTTTTCAGACCTCCGGGAGATGCAAATGACTGTCGCAGGGAAAAAAGATCTACCGGGAAATCAAGAGAGTCGATAATCTTTGCGATACCATGTATGACCATCACAACGTCACATCCACCTCTAAAAAGTCGCAGTGTAGATTAATTCATTATAAATTATTTTTTTATCTATTCAATAGATTACTTCATTATAAATTATTTTTTTATCTATTCAATCTTTCTTCATGGCTCTTTCAAGATATTACAACCCCAATCATTACATCCATAAAAAATAACAATAATGACAACAGTAATGACAAGAGTGCAAGAGACGAGTTTTCAATTCTCATATTTAAAGATCCTCATATTTATATACTTATAATTATTTTCAACCACATAATAAGTTTTCCATCTTTTATTTATCCTTTGTCAATGCCATAATTCTAATTGAGCTTGTAATGAGATTTCCATCCCTTATTTATTCTTTGTCAATACTATAATTCTAATTGAGCTTGTAATAGGTACTCATTCCATGATACTTGTAAAAAGAAATTTCCTCAAAATTGTTGTTCTCATATATGAAGGTATTATATCTGATATTTCTAGATTTAATTATCATGAATTTTGTTTTATTTGTATTAATGGTCATATGTATTTTGGAAAAAATATATCGGAGGATTCCTTTAAGAGGTTGTAATGGTTGCTAATTAAAAAACAACATGATAAACATAAAAAATTAAGAGTTATGATAATACCAATGATCATAGTGTCAACACAACAATACCAATGACACAACAATACTAATGAGCATGAGCCAACACAACTTGTATCTTCCAAACACTTTTTTAGATTATCAATGTATATGAAAAAAAGATAAGAGACAAGGGACACTGTCATTGCAATTAGTTTGTAAACATTGTTTTACCTTATCAATGTATATGCAAAAGAAATAAAGAACAAGACACATACTCTCTCAGTTATTCTCTTTGTGCTAAGGACGAAAGCAGAAAAAGAAATAAAGAACAAGACACATACTCTCTCAGTTATTCTCTTTGTGCTAAGGACGAAAGCAGAAATACAAAGACACCGTATATTTAACGTTCATTTCTCCCTTACGTCATTGAACCATATTACTCTCGTTTGTACATCCCTAAAAGAGTCCATTAGATTTTACGAAGAAATCCTCGGTTTCGTTCTTGTTAAAAGACCTGCATCGTTCGGATTTGATGGAGCCGGGTAAGTATATTGATTTTGTTCCAGATAGTTTTTTGGGTTCATCCCATTCAACATTAATGAATGTTTTGTGATCGACGTTTCCAAACATTAATTACGTGAAACTTCAATTACAATGTTCTGTGATCGATGTTCCATTACAATGTTTTGTGATTTTTGGGTCAATGTTTTGTGATGGACGTTTCGAAACTTCAATTACTATGTTTTGTGATTTCTGTATCATCTCATTCAACAATGTTTTGTGATCCACGTTTCGAAACCTCAATTACAATGTTGTGTTTTTTTTGGGTCTATTCCATTCAACAATGTTTTGTGATTTTTGGGTCTATTCGTTTTGTGATGGACGTTTCGAAACTTCAATTACATTGTTTTGTATTTCTAGGTCTATGTCATTCAACAATATTTTGTGACCGATATTTCGAAACCTCAATTACGAGATGCACGTTTCAAACCCTCAAGTCAATTACAATGTTTTGTGATGGACGTTTCAAACCCTTAACTGTAATTCGTTTCCAGAATAAGGAAAAAATATATTTTAGAAACATATATAGCTGTTTAGAGTGTAAATACCGTATTGAGTCTCTGCCTGTGAAACCAGATGTTTGTAGTTTATAATTTTGGGTTTGGAGTGTTGCAGGTTATTTAACTACGGAATAATCATCCACTTATTGCAATCTCAAGACCCGGACCATCATTCCAAGAAAATCGAAATCAATCCAAGGGACAATCACATCTCGTTTCAGGTACATTATTTACTTATACTTCCAATCAATTCTAAACATCAAAACTCCAGAGACAGGTACATAATTATACTGAATTTCGCATATGTTTGGAATTGCAGTGCGATGATGTGAAAGGTGTAGAGAGAAAGTTGCAAGAAATGAACATCAAATATGTGAAACGAATCGTGGAGGAAGGAGGGATTTATGTGGATCAGCTCTTCATCCATGATCCCGATTGCTATATGGTTGAGCTCTGCAACTGCGAAAATTTTCCAGTGGAACCAATCGAGGGGTCTGCATCGTCCTGCAATCTGGAATTCCCAGGAATCCATTCAGAGGCTTCAAAAGAAAGAGATATGTACGCAAATTCAGTCAATAGTGATGGATCATATGATTCTTGCGAGTGCGAGCCAGCGCAAGACAAGGAGTGTTCTGTTTAAATCATCAACCTTTCTGTTAAAGGTTTGTTTGGATATGATTTTACAATAAATATCAATAATCAGGTCCTGGCGGCGTTGTTTCACATGTGAATTGAAAGCCATGCATATCTACTATTTGATTGACAGCAATGGAACTTGATCGGTAAATGAGTTGACAGCGATGGAATTTGATTGATAAATGATTTATTATAGAATAAAATATATTAATCAAGAAGATTATTGATATTTTTTATTAAAATTTTGAAATATAATGTGAACGAATCATGAATTTGACAGAATATCTCATTTTGAAATTCGAACTCTTAAAAGGCAAATCCTTTAAAAGTCAAATCTCAAGAATTTAATTAATTAATTAATTTATCTATTTATAGGATATTTATATAATAAAAATATATTTTTTAATTAGAAAGAAATTTAAAATATTAAATAAATTAATGTTTTTAATGAGAGACAGTTTTTAAGATTACATTAAGATTTAGTTGACAAAAAAAAGCTATGATTTCAAATAAATTAATTTTATTATTTAAAATTTGTTTAAATTAATTCAAATTATTAAACAAAATATTGTTACTAATTTCAGCAATAACATGTCTTAAGCAATTTAATTTTTTAATTCATAATTCCTTATTTAGATATAATCTAATGTTAATAATTTCAGCAATAATATGTCTTAAGCAATCTAATTCTTTAACTCATAATTCCTTATTTAATCTACTTCTTTAACTCATAATTTCTTATTTAGATATAATCTATTTTACATAAGACAACAAAATAATTAATTGTGATACTTGTTAATAACTATTTCTAAAATCAACTCATGACATATTTCTAAATAAGCATTCTTCATATTATGAAATAGGTTTACTCATAAATATAATGATATTAAAACTGTGTATGATAAATTAACAAGATCTATCCCAACAAGTGAGGATGGAAAGTTGTACTTTATGCGGTGTGAGTGATAAGGGTAAGAAAATCATATATGTTTTTAGATTAAAATGCAATATTTTCATTATTTCTATATTTAAAGTATACACATTATACAAAAAATGGTCATATCAAAATTCTCAATTAGTATAGATTCAATAACTAGGGATCCTATTTCATTAATCAAAATGAATATTACCCAGGTCAAACAAAGATGTTTTGGTAGTACACCAACACAAGCTAATAAACCTAAGATGTAAAATCTAAAATTAACACATATAGCCATTACATAGAATCATATCAAATATTTGCAGTGATAATCTCCACATTAAGAGGAGTGTTATTCTTTAGGGGGTGGCCCCTATCCTTTCTTTAGGCTTAGGGTTAAGCTAGATAGCCCCCATAGATTGTTTCCCACTTGTGATTCATAGGGATCTCTAGTTCAAACAATGTTAAAAGAATTATATGGGACTCTCATCAAACTAATCCATCTCAAGAACATCTAGTAGAAGGCCAACTTCTACATTGTTCCTAGAGTTCACAAAATGCATGACCAAATCTATGTTGAAACTACCAAATAACCTCATGAAAGAGTTGAACAATATGGAGAATGAATATTTAAAGGTTTGTTGCTCATAGTGCATGGTGAGCCAGCGCAAGACAAGGAGTGTTCTGTGTAAATCATCAACCTGTCTGTTAAAGGTTTGTTTGGATATGATTTTACAATAAATATCAATAATCAGGTCCTGGCGGCGTTGTTTCACATGTGAATTGAAAGCCATGCATATCTACTATTTGATTGACAGCAATGGAACTTGATCGATAAATGAGTTGACAGCGATGGAATTTGATTGATAAATGATTATTATAGAATAAAATATATTAATCAAGAAGATTATTAATATTTTTTATTAAAATTTTGAAATATAATGTGAATGAATCATGAATTTGACAGAATATCTCATTTTGAAATTCTAACTCTTAAAAGGCTAATCCTTAAAAAGTCAAATCTCAAGAATTTAATTAATTAATTTATAGGATATTTATATAATAAAAATATATTTTTTAATTAAAAAGAAATTTAAAATATTAAATAAATTAATGTTTTTAATGAGAGAAAGTTTTTAAGATTACATTAAGATTTAGTTGGAAAAAAAGCTTTGATTTCAAATAAATTAATTTTATTATTTAAAATTTGTTTAAATTAATTCAAATTATTAAACAAAATAATGTTACCAATTTCAGCAAAAACATGTCTTAAGCAATCTAATTTTTTAACTCATAATCTTTTATTTAGATATAATCTAATGTTACCAATTTCAGCAATAACATGTCCTAAGCAATCTAATTCTTTAACTCATAATTCCTTATTTAGATATAATCTATTTTACATAAGACAACGAAAGATATAATCTATTTTACATAAGACAACGAAATAATTAATTGTGATACTTGTTAATAACTATTTCTAAAATCAACTCGTGACATATTTCTAAATAAGCATTCTTCATATTATGAAATAGGTTTACTAATAAATATAATGATATTAAAATTTTGTATAATAAATTAGCAAGATCTATCCCAACAAGTGATGATGGAAAGTTGTACTTTATGAGGTGTGAGTGATAAGGGTAAGAAAATCATATATGTTTTTAGATTAAAATGCAATATTTTCATTATTTCTATATTTAAAGTATACACGTTATACAAAAAATGATCATATCAAAATTCTCAACTAGTATAGATTTAATAACTAGGGATCCTAGTTAATTAATCAAAATGAATATTACCTAGGTCAAACAAAAGATGCTTTGGTAGTACACCAACACAAGCTAATAAACCTAAGATGTAAAATCTAAATTTAACACATATAGCCATTACATAGAATCATATCAAGTAGTTGTGGTGATAATCTCCACATTAAGAGGAGTGTTATTCTTTAGACAGTGGCCCCTATCCTTTCTCTAGGCTTAGGGTTAATCTAGATAGCCCCCATACATTGTTTCCCACTTGTGATTCATAGGGATCTCTAGTTCGAACAATGTTAAAGGAATTATATGGGACTCTCATCAAACTAATCCACCTCAAGAACATCTAGTAGAGGGCCAACTTCTACATTGTTCCTAGAGTTCACAAAATGCATGACCAAATCTATGTTGAAACTACCAAATAACATAACCTCATGAAAGAGTTGAACAATATGGAGAATGAATATTTAAAGGTTTGTTGCTCATAGTGCATGGTGCTCCAACGTAAATTCTAGTAGCTAGCACACATGTACACTTTCATCTTCACCTTTTCCGCCAACACATAGATCTACATTGTAACAACCTTAACCCACCTACCCTGGTGGAGGGGTTGTTACTCACTAATCCAACTCCTCTATATTGTTAGAAGAATGGGATTATTATTATTATTATTTCCCTTCATATATATGACATGCTCAGTGCCTCCACTTTATCAGCTTGATGATGAATTTAAGTGCTTTAGCCCAATCACACAGGTTTTGGTACCTTTACCCATGCTTACCCACATTAGCTATATATATGCATATTCTTGGTACCTACGACACTAAATAAAAGTAAGCCTTTTTATATACGAGCTTTAGGGAAAATCCCAAACTTATTTCTCTCCTGATAGAGGCTCACCCCTTTTCAATGTAACATTGTAAGTCGTACATTGTTTTACACATTCAATGTCTACAACACTGGTATTGATACATATATGTATATCATATATTGCTATTTCTTCCTGCATTTGAGGCATTTGGAGAAAAATCACAATCTCCATAATTATTCAACTAAGTCTCTTTCTTTTTAATTTACCCTTGTACACTAGACATAGTTCAAGAAATTTGGTGCAGTATTTAATTTCAACAATCAACATATACCAATGTCTTTAGCTAGTGTTCTATGTTCAAGCCAAATTATAGTAAAATGTAAATAGAATAACATAGGCATTCCTCAACTATTGATTCCATCATTCAACCAAAAAAAGATACATTCATTCATTAAAAACAGAAACCACAAACAACTGAAACCACTCAATAACTATATGCATGCATACCTGTGCACAATGTTCCCTTACATCATGCAAAGAAACATAGCAACAAATATGGCTCTCAGCCTTGTGAGGTTCATAGCAAGGATGGCATAAAAAGGGTGGAATCTTGTGTGAAGTTTACATCTCGAGGTGTTGTCCCTTCCCCGATTGACAGAACGTCCCGCTACTGACACTTGGTTGGCGCCTCGCTTTTTCGCCCTCCTCTCCTGTTACCTTATGGTCAAGAAATGACCTCTCCTCTCCCTCTCCCTTATGGTCGAGCGAATATCAATTCAAGTAGCTATAGTTAATGAGGCCATGCCTTACACAACACAAAATATAGATCTATGGGACTGAGATATGAATAAAACAAATGTGTTGACCCAACACCAGAGTCTATACTACTAAGATTTGGAGAAGACCCACACACATTTCAATAAGAGTAGGAGAGGGAATCCTCCATATTACTCCATTATAACCCAACAATGAAACGAAAACATGTAACCCACAAAGCCAACATTCTTCAATAAGAAGTAAGTACTCATGCTAATAGATCAACAACAATAACATCATTTAAATGAGGAATGCAAATATGGTTTATTATGAATAACAAACATAAGATAACTTATCTTAAATAGTACAAAAATGTTCCAACTTAGAGTGGGACTCTAACTCTCCACCCAACCATAGACAAGATATATCCACTATTACTTGTAGGTATCACCCCCGAGCTAGATTCTATTGATTGAGGTGGAGTGCCTTGAGAGGGAAATATTCAACGAACACATGGATGAATTAGAGCATCACTAGGCCACCGTGCATTCAACCCCAATGCAAGCCAATTTTATTTATAATGGTTATGCCCAACATGTTTCGATAGGGCCTTTAGCTAGTTTATTACTCTCCTGAAATCTCAACAACATAGCTCCGAGTCATGCTTTCTCTCCCTCTACTCTCTTACTAAATGTTGAATGTTAATTGAATGTGTGAATTCCTAAGTCAATCGAATGAGAGGATATCCCCCTTTCCTACACCTTCTCTTTATCTCCTACATAGTAATTTCCTCCCAGTGTCCTTGCTTCCAGCACATTCAAAACTTCATAAATTATGTCTTCCCTGCCTTGTAAATTTTCTCCCAAGGAAACATGGGCCTGCATACTTCTCTTGTAGTCCAATTTAATTTTAAGAATCGGTCCATTTAATGCTCAACACACATCCTTTAATGAATTCTAAAAGCACTTCAGATTCCTGTGACAAGGAAACTTTAACATCCCAATCAAATAATTCCCTTATCCAACCAGGGACTAATATTTAAATCATCAATTCCCTCAAGTAATCTCCTACCTTAAGTAATGGAATCTATGTCCCCCTATCATCCTTTTAATTTATAAAAGTATTTACATTGCATACATAAGGATAAGTAATTACAGATGTTACAAACCTCTCCCCCTTAGGGGAACAACATCATCGATGTTCAATGACACATATACAATGAACATATTTGAAAAACAAACATGTTGTTTCATGGGGCTTTATAGACTCAACTCTTTACAACATTTACAATGCTCTATGCATTTGCTTCAACCAATAAACAAGATATGATAATCATCCAATTAAAAAGTATGATAGAATTTAAGTCATAATTCAACAATTTTCCCAATGGTCCTTTGGATTCTTTTGATGCCTTTGGAGGTATTCAATCCAACTTGGATTATTCTCTTTACTATTATGTTGAGCCCTTCACTCCCTCAACGAACAATTTGTAACCCATTGTTTTAGGGCACACCCTAATGTGTTATGATTCCAATAAGGTATGTTCATGACTAAGAAACCCAATTTTATATTATGACCTTCCCTTCTCTGCTTCTCAGTCCCTCGAGAAATCTAGTTACTCCATTATGTGCAGTCACTCACCTTCCAAGTTCAGGAATCCATTTCTTTGCTTCTTAGTCCCTCGGGCGATCCATCCCTTGGCAAGGATTCTCATGTGAGAAGGAGCTCAAACCCTAGGCACATCTCAGCCTCCAACTATCATACGGGTCATAACATGTGTCATGGTAATAAATAGGCACCATTGAGTGCTCATGTCCCACAATGGATCTATTCTCCAAATCTTTCACTAGTGTACCTCTACATGCTTCAATTCTTTTGTTGATGTTCCTATCAATATTGTAGAAAACTCCAACCACCCAACCTGGGCACTTTGTATACTTTCCTGCATCATAACACATAATTTCCATCATACTCATCATAATAGATTACAATAAATTTGAGTCATACCTCATCAATAGTTTTATCCATGAGGTGAATTTGAGATTCTATTTCAATTTCTATCATGATAGAACCAAGTTAGCTCATAACCCAAACCATCATAGATCATAATATTGTATTTAGACTTGTAATTTAAAGATTCATACATCAATGAAATATTTATACTTATCTTAATTTGCTCCTTGCTACTTCCTTTACACACACTGGATCGGTAACCCATCTCGGCTAGCACCTAGTGCCTTCTTTTCTCTTCAACCACGTACACACACTAGATCAATTTCCAACTAGCAAGAACCCAATGTATTCTCTTCTCTTCGACCATGTACACACAATGGATCAGTTTCCAACTCGCAAGGGGATATATATATATATATATATATATATATATATATATATATATATATATATATATATATATATATATATATATATATATATATATATATAATCCCTTTCTCTACCTTGTGAACATGGTCACTACCATCTAGGTATTATCATGTCAATAGGAGGTGTACTCGTTACCATTCTGTTGAAGGTGCTAGAAATTCGTCAACCAAGGGGATCTTCCCGATATGGAGTCCCATCAGACGTCACACTATTTGGTGTAAGAGTCCCATCCGGTATAAAGGGCCGATTGGAAAATCCTCAAATACTTTCCTTAGCTCTAGTTGTTAGCATAGGAGAGTGATGCAATGGTGTATTCAAAAAGCAAGGGAGGTGTGCTTGGTGAGTGTGCAGTTGCAACTGTGTCAAGATTCCTCTACCGCAAAAGGGGGGAGAAAAGTGAGCCTTTAAGTGAGAGGTAATAGTACCACCTAGGAATATACACACATGAACCAGAAAACCCTATTAGACATCAAACAAAATAGTCCACAATGGATGGCATGGTCGTTACAACCAAAAAACAAGTAAATATATGTCTAGTATCCCGAAAAATAGTCCACAAGGATGGGACAATATTAACAACCATTGAAATGTTGATTTTGGGTAGCATCAGATGTGCTCTAGCTTTGTAATTTTGTGGAGGGGCTAGAACACATGAGATCTCTAAGGACCAAAAATTGTTTGGTGAAATTCCACCTCGATTGTATTTTATTAAAATAGTTAATATTTTTAATCGGGTTCCTAAGTCTAAACTTAGGAAAATAAAAATATTAGTGGGTATTAATGAAAATATGGGTGAGAAGCTTCTGAGAGATGAGGATCAAGTCTAATTTAATATTAGCCATTGATTAGAGATTAAATCATGGCCATTGATATCTCAATACGAAAAGTATAAAGGAATACTTTTGGCCATTGAGAGTCATTTGGACTGGGAAAATACTCAATAACCCGAGGGAAATTGATTGTCAAGAAGTAAGAGTTTGATTTCAGAGGGAGAGTTGTAGCGTGAAGGAAGAGGAGTGCATCAACATCAGTGAGAGACTGAGGAGGAGGTGACATAGTGCATCAGAGAGAGAATGCAAAGGGATAGCTCTGAGATACACCCCAACTAGGGACGCAATCTTCATGTAGTCTTCAAGCAGAGATGACATAGAGGTGACAAAGTGAAGGCTGGAGGGTCTCTGGGGTGTCAATATTTCTCGAAGGGAAGGAGGAAAATTATCTCAGGTGTTTTCTCAGATGTTTCTCTATATTCTACAAAATCATTCCTTGTAAAGAGATTGTTGCTGAAGAATAATAAATAAACCCTGATCTGCTACACCAGTTTTCCTACATTGGGTTTCTCCGAGGACTATTGTCCCAAAATAACTATGTTGATGTAATTGATTCTTGTGCTTGTGTTTCACTGTTATTTTCTCTATGCTATTATGTCAGATTAAAGTAGAATTTACTTTGATGTTTATGGAAGGGTTTTGTAAATATCTTATCGTGGAAAATAAGTAGGAGAAATAAATCAGTTACTACAATAGAATTTCTAGTTTGAAATTTTCACATGAAAGACATTCTCAATAAGAAAAGCACTAAAATAACATAAATATTTCAACTATCTTAGTACATGTGAAAGCAAACATGAAATACAAACGTCGACATAATAGTCTTACAAACATTCATAGTTCATGCATGAAGAACACGCTTGCCTTAAAAGGCTTCTTTTATTAAGAAAAAGGTCCAAGACACATATTTACAATGTACATCACTAGCCCCAATAGTGGGACATTGGAGCCACTCCTTGCTCCTCAAAGAACTAATTGATCTCTCTAATCCCTTGTGGGAGGAGCCAAGGTGAAAAGTCATTTTCTCATACAATGAGGGGGTATATATAACCAAGGGGTGATGCTTCACCCTTATGGTTCTTTGACTAACCTCATGACTATTCAAATTCCTATGACTTTTGAACTTACATGACTCTCAATGTTCATGTGTGTCCTTTGGACTTCCACTTTACAATACATTTGAATATAATATACATGGTCCACAATGATGTTGTGGCATATGACAACTCATGACAAGTAATGGCATGGCACTGCTGATGTAAACTACTTGGATGTTGTGGTAGTGTCAGGCAACTGCTGCTACTGAGAGTGATGTCATCTTGAGAATTCCCTGTCTTCCACCTCCTCATTGCTTGGTGATAAGAATCTTCAATGATCTAAAGTCTTGGGGTGTGGTTGTGAGTTAGTGTCCCTTTGCTTTTCCTTGTTGGATCAAATTTCATGCTCAACTACAAGAATGTCCTTTGGGTTGTGTTATATTATTTCCACAACTAACCCATGTAGTTAACCGGGGGGTTAGAGCGGGGGGGTGCAGAGCACCCCCTTCGTTGCACCGATTGTGTATCGAGGGGGGGTCACAAGAGTTTTGAGGTGTACCCGTAACCCCACTTTATGGGGTCCGGGACAACACCCCAAAATTGTTTGATTTTGGACCCTATGTTAGGTTGGGCGGACCCACCTATGGTTTTGTGCATGATTTTTACACATGTTTTTTGGACGCGACGGTTTTTCGGCCCATGGTATTGGACGCAATGGTTTTTGGTCCATGGTATTGCATGCGATGGTTTTCGGTCCATGGTATTGGATGCTTCAGCATGTATAAATATGTATCATAACATTGAAAGGAACATAATGAAAAAAATCAAGCTGATAGTCCCAGTTTTAGGATCTAGTGGGAAAATATCTGTGTATATGTGTTTTATGTGTTATGCTCTCGCATTGTTTATTTTTCTATGTTTTAGAATTTGTATGCAAGTAATCTCTGTATGGGGTTAAAACCTACATTTGGTATCAGAGCAGATTTGGCTTCAAGGGGACGCCTTTGTTGCTGGGGGGTTTCTCTCGGGCCTGTGGTAGACCCTATTCAATGCGAGATCTGCGAGATCGATTCTAGTGGTGAAAGAAGATGGCGAGCAGTGGAAAGATAGAGATCAAGAAATTCAATGGTCAGTGTTTTGAGTTGTGGAAACTTAAGATGGAGGATCTGTTGGTGGATAAAGATCAGTGGATCGTGGTAGATCCGGGTACTAAACCAACGGGAGTGTCCGATGAAGAACGGAAGAAATTGGATCGGAAGGAAAAGAGCACAATACAATTGTGTGTCTCAGATTTAGTATTACTGAATGTATCAGGGGAAGCTACGATGAAGGCTTTGTGGGACAAGTTAGGGACTTTGTACCAATCTAAGTCTTTGGTGAATAAACTGTTCCTATGGAAAAAGCTGTATAACCTGAGGATGAAAGATGGAGACTCGATGACAGAGCATCTGAATGCATTTAATACTATGGTAAGTCATTTAGCATTTGTTGATATTAAAATTTCAGATGAAGATAAGTGCATCAGTTTGTTGTGTTCTCTACCAGATTCGTGGTATAGTCTGGTTATTGCAATAGGTAGCAATGCAACTACCTTGCAGTTTGATGAAATAGTCTCAGCCTTGTTGACGGAGGAGATGAGACGAAAAAATATGGAGAGCCAGAATGGTGATGCCTTGTGTGTACAAGGACAGTCCCAGAACAGAAACAAAAATAAGTCATCGAGTGGGAGATCTAAATCTAGAGGGAGATCTAAATCTCCAGGAAAAATTGTAAAGGTGGTGTGCTGGAAATGCGGAAAGGAAGGCCACTTTAAAAGGGGTTGTAAATCTAAAGCTACTGACAAAGGAAAGGGATCTGATGAGGCTCCTTCTGCAGAGGCGAAAACCACCTCAGATGAAGGTGGGGATGTGTACTTGGCTTCTTCAAGTACACATGTAGATCATGAGGCATGGTTGATTGACTCAGGTGCATCCTTTCACTTCACTCCCCATAGAGAGTGGTTCTACGAGTGTGAGAAATATGATGGTGGTGATGTCTTCTTGGGGGATGATAGGAAGGCTACAATCATTGGTCATGGAAAAGTAAAGTTGAAGTTGCAAGGTGGAAGGGTTAGAACACTTCTAGGTGTTCTACATATTCCTACATGAGCTAGAAATATGATTTCTGTAAGCAAGCTGGATGATGCAGGTGTAAAAACAACGTTTGAGAAGGATACCTACAAAATGGTTCGAGGAGCACTGGTATTGATGCGGGGATTTCGGATTGGAACTCTATACAAGCTACAAGGTAGCACTGTTATTGATGGGTGCAATAGTTCTATGGTTCCTGAAAGTGGAGCAGAAAATCTAGTGGTCTCTGGAGAGAAGACCATGCTTTTGTTGAAAATGCAACAAGATGATGGAGCTTAATGAAAAGAAGTTGCCTTCACTAAGTGGGCCCACATGCTATTTTTGGCGCAAAGTCTATTTTTAGACATATGTATCATGGTCTATGAGTTGCAGGATGCTATTTATGGATGATTGGTCATGTTGGTAAAAATAGATGGACCTCTATTTTTAGACATATGGGCGGAGTCTATTTTTAGACTGCCAGTCTAAAAATAGAACAGTCGAATATTATTAGCTCTTAATAATATTTGGACTATAAACATTATCTTATCCTCTTGCAGCACTTCAGTTCGAGCTACGGATGTGGTACATGCAACTGTCAGAAGGAAATACGCTTTTCCTATGGGTTAGTTGAGTTATTGCATGATGGACTTCAGTTAGAACTCAAGTGATTGAGTTTGGTGGAGTTGATTGAGGAGTTGATGGAGTTGTGTTTAGTTTTACTTAGTTGAACTAGTTGTATTTAGTCTAACTGCCAAATACACTAGTGATGAGTGATGTGAATTAATTATTAATTAATTCACTAATTATTAACTCATAAATCAACTAAAGAATACATCAGTTAACTCAGTGCATGGACAGTTCAGTGGAGACAAGTGTTAGAGGTGGGTGAAATGGTGAGACTACTATCAGTTGTGACTATAGCTGTGCATCAGATTTGTACAATCATTGATTGAGATTTACAATGAGGATTGCGCAGTACAACCCATGGGAATTCGAACTTGGACCTGATCTATTCTCGACTTGGATTGCGCAGTAGAGGCAGGGAAACAGTGGAGGAGATTTGAACCCATGACTTGTTCAGATCTGAGCTAGTTTGTGTGTAGAAGTTGGAGATAGTACTGAGTACTTGTGAGGAGTATTGTACTATGTATTGTTACATGTTCTCTATCATTATAATATACAGATAGTTGGGGGTTCTCAGTTGTATGCTTTCCCCATTACATACTGTGTTCATATGTGTGATTGATGTTTCAATGTGCACATTCAATTGTGCTTTAATTCTGCAAATTGATGATCAATGGTAGAGGAGGTTATGTATTATGCATTCATTCCGCAAAATGGTGTATAATCATGATAATCTCTGTGAATAAGCATTATATTATGCAAAATTTCTACAGCTTTGGCATCAAAGGCTTGGACATATTGGAGAGAAGGGCCTTCGAATAATTCATGGTAAAGGTATGGTAGAAGGTATGACTAATAGCTCTTTGGATTTTGATTTCTGTGAAAATTGTGTATATGGGAAGAAGAATCGAGTGAGTTTCCCCTCTAGTGGTAAGAGGGCGAAACAGATATTAGAGCTCGTGCACAGTGATGTGTTTGGACCTGTGAAGGTTCCATCACTGGGTAAGTCTGTGTACTATGTATCATTTATAGATGACTTCTCAAGGAATTCATGGATATATTTCCTTAAGAAGAGATCTGAAGTCTTTGATAGGTTTAAAGAATTTAAGGCTCTGGTGGAAAACCAGACAAAGATGAAGATAAAGGTGCTGAGGACAGATAATGGTGGACAATTTTTCAACAAGGAATTTGAAGGATTCTATAAGAAGTGTGGTATGTCGCGGCAAAAGACTACTCCATATAAACCTTAGCAAAATGGAGTTGCAGAAAGAATGAACAAGACATTGATGGAAAGGGCAAGAAGCATGCTCAGTGGTACCAGCTTAGGACAAGAATTCTGGGCAAAGGCAGTTGATACTGCATGTTACCTGGTCAACAGGTCACCTTCATTAGCATTGGAGGATAAGACTCCACAAGAGGTATGGACTGGTAAGAAACCTTCTCTTTCACATCTAATGGTATTTGGATGTGATGCATATGTACATGTCCCAAAGGAGAAAAGAACCAAGTTGGAGAGTAAATTTGAAAAGTGCATCTTTATTGGGTATAAGGATGGTTTAAAGGGTTATAAGCTTTGGAACCCAGTAACAAGGAAGGTTGTGTACAACCGAGATGTGGTGTTCGGAGAGGTGAAAGATTTTATGAAACATGAAGTCCAACCAAAGGAACCTGAGAAGACAAACTTTGAGCTAAAGGAGGAAGAATCAGACTCTGCCGCAGAGGAGGAATCAGAAGATGAAGAGCCACAAACTCTGGCTATGAGAAGATCAATTCGAGAAAGAAGAAAACCAGAAAGGTATAGTCAATCTGCTTTCTATTCAAATTTTTCTTTGTCTGTTACTGATGATGATTCCAGAACTGTGAAGGAAGCAGTGGATTCAGAGGATGGAAAACTCTGGAAAGAGGCCATGGTTAATGAAATGGCATCTTTGCACAAAAATGAGGCTTGGGATCTGGTGGAGTTACCGGTTGGAAGGAAACCCATTGGCAGTAAATTGGTGTTCAAAAAGAAGACAAATGCAGAAGGAAAAGTGGAGAAATACAAAGCTCGGTTGGTAGCAAAAGGTTATTCCTAGGTGCCAGGAATTGATTTTGGTGATATTTTTTCTCCTGTTGCCAAGGTAACTTCTATTAGATTACTTTTATCTGTTGCTGCTGCTTTTGATTTTGAGGTAGAACAGATGGATGTGAAGACAACATTTCTTCACAAGGATCTGGAAGAGGAGATCTACATGAAGCAACCTAAAGGCTTTGCTGTGAAGGGTAAGAAAGAATTGTTATGAAAGTTAAAGAAGTCTCTATATGGGTTAAAACAGTCACCAAGGATGTGGTATCAGAAATTTGATATATTTATACGAGGACTAGGCTTCACCAGAAGCAAAGTAGATCACTGTGTGTATTTTAAATTAGTTTGTGACCGTGTTATTTATCTGGTCTTGTATGTGGATGATATGTTGCTGGTTGGAAATGACAAAGAAATTATCCAGGATTTGAAGACCCAATTGTCCTACAAATTCGACATGAAAGATCTTGGCGTTGCAAACTATATTTTGGGCATGGAAATTAAAAGAGATTGTACAAAGAGGAAGCTCTGGTTAAACCAGAGGAAGTATGTTGAGACAATACTGCAGAGGTTTTATATGCAGGATAGTAAACCGGTGAAGGTTCATGTTCCTATAGGTGTGAGCTTATCTGTTGAACAGTGTCCCAAGACACAAGAAGAGGAAGGGGACATGTTCCGTGTTCCATATGCAAGTGCAGTCCGTATGGAGCTATAAAAAGGGTCTCTTTCACCTCTAATTACCTCACATTAGTTGTTAATCCAGGAGCATTTTGTTATCTCAAAGAGTGTCTCAGCCTCAGGCTATCATTTGCTAGAGTAACGCTAGTAGTACAGTGTTCAGAAATACAAGAGTAAACAGATGCTTGTTTACATCAAACTACTTCGAAAGGTTAAACTACACATTCAGAAAACTAAGCAAGTTATTAGTCAAGGGTTCAGTAGTAGTAACTCATCCCTTTGTAAACTGATGGAACTAAGGTAAATCAGAGAACAGATCGTGGATCTGGGAGCCAGGAAGTAAATGTCAGTGCTCACTACAGCCCTGGATCATTCTTCACACCAAAATAACAAAGGATAGGAAATGAAACAACAGATAAGAAATGGAACAATGAAATAAGAAATAGAACAACAAATATGAAATGGAATAGAAAATCTAAAATAGAACAGCAAACATGAAACAATAACAACAACTAAGTCTAGCAAGCAGTAACACCTTAGTCTACAAGATCGAATGCACGAATCGTGACCTACAGGAATCAAATGGCAATCCTTCACTCTTAAGGACGAATTGAACAACACACCAAAATGGAACAACACTTTAATGATGAATTATAGAACAACACTTCAAAACCATATATGCACACGACACACCTTAATAGTAGCCTGATCTCGGTAAACCAGTTATCACTCTCAGTTATAAAAGATTACGACTATGTTTCAAAATGGAACAACAATGTCTATAGATCCAACAATCGCAAAGAACATAACCGCTAAGATGAATTCCGTAATATCAATGAATAAGTGCACAACACAGAGGCTCTGTAATTGAACAACAACAATATTCTGTAAATACTGACAGTATTATATCAACACTTAGAAGAACAGTGATATGTCGTAGAGTCAATGCAATAGTTCTGTCTCAGTAAAGTAAACATAACAAAGCATGTGATGTAAACTAAAAAAACACATAAGGTTACCAAACAATGCTGATAAGAAAACCACGCATAAACCAAACGTAATAGTACAGGAGCAAGTGTCCTCCAGGGCCAGGCCATTAGCCTCCAGGGGTACACCGCTTGAAGTTATTCCAGACTCAGGGATGAAATAGCAACCGAGTTTGTATTAATGCATAAAATGGAATTACAGTAGATCAGTTTTCAATGAGACTCGATGATCAAAGTTTCAATCTTCAGAGAAATTACATAAAACATAAGGATTCGATCCCCTCGAGCTAACAGTGCTGCCCCTTTTATAATGATGAAGGTGGAGATGTCTAGGTGCAAAAATAGTTAAAGTAGCGATCCCCAAACTGTTAGTTCTCAGTTATCCCTTTTCCTTCTTGCGCCAAGCCGACATCTCCACTTCCTTTCCAGGGATGATTCGCTTTGATATGTTTTTCCTTGTTTGCATACGGTTCCCCGTCAAAGGGACAGCGGTTAGCCCGGCCTTGTTCTTTCTTTCAGCACGGCAGTGTTTTGCTTTCCCTTCTTTTTGCATAAGAAAATGACAATTGTGAGTGTTTCCACTTTGCACATTAATCTCACAGGTTTTATTACAATTCCTTATCATTTTCCTAGTTCATGATGCAAAAGGTTTGTAAGTTCTAATGAAAAGATGCTGAAATAATTACCAAAAACATACCTTCTTTAGTACTCCACACACCCCCCTGCTTACCCTTTTTCATGCTCTCATGAAAACATTGTAGTTGACATGTAAGGTAGTGAGAGAGTAGGATGGAGATGGAATCTCATGTGGAGGTCTATAGCCATGATGCATAACTAAGTGTTCAAAGAAATGGCATGTCTAACCCTCAGGCATCTCATATAGGGCTTCGTACCCAGGTGCAGGGTGCAAAATAATTGGACTCTGAAACCTATATCCTAACCAGGATGGCCCTGCCCTCAAAATGAATTCGCCATAGAGGTGCAAGCGGTCGGCGGCTAACTTAAAATTTTCATACTTAAATGGATCCCTGAGTTGGATATTTGGATTAGAGATCTAATATCGAAATTTAGTTGCATCAATGCCAAGGTATTTAATAGTGAAGAAGTATTCTAATCCTTGATGATTGATTACTGTGTGAATGGGTCCTAATGCTTCAATTACACCTGGAGTCTTCATGAGGTTCCTATGTTCTCTCCACAACTGTACGAGATTCTTAGGCTCAGCTCTTACCCACAAATCTAATCCGTTTTCTTGCCTTTGGAAAGCATTATAGGCTTTAAGCCATTTAATTTGATTAACCCCAAATGAAATAAATGCATGCAATTGGATATCCCCAACAAAAGGCCCAGGGTTCAGCTCAGTCTCCTGGTCTAATACAAGGTTATGTAGGTAAAACTCACACAGTAGTCTTTGAACTTTCACCCCGTAGTGCTTATAGCAGTTTATAAAATCATCGAGGGTATTAATTTGTATGGGAGCACCTGCTTTAACAACCTTTATTTTCAATTGTAAATATCGTTCCATTAAAAACAAGGCATAATTCTTAGCAGGGGCTCTACATGCTAGGACGTCATTGTACAGAGAACATAAGGTATCCATCTGCTTGATAACTATATCTAACCTACGAGTTACCTTCGTGACTTTTTCTTCTTCCTTTCGCCACCCTTCAAAGGCTTGGCTTTCGGATAGATTGACGTTCCTAGCTGTTGCTGTAGCTCTTCATACCTTTCATGAGGGACCGTTTGCTCTATGAGCTTTTCTGTTGCTTGTTGAGCTTGCGTCAAACCCTCCCGCAGGGTTTTCATTCTCGGATCTCTTTCCCATGTGGCGGTGGAGACCGAGAGTTTTACCTGAATTTTCCTATTGCGTTGTTTTGCGTTCATGACCCTTATCACTCCTGAGGGTGGTGCCTGTGTCTGAATTTCCTTATCGCAGGTCAATCTATCATCCATTTCTATCTTAACGTGGATATCAGTCAAATGTTGTTCCTTTTTAATTTGAACAACAGTCTGCTTCTCAACAACATTTGGAACAGTATCCCATTTTTCAACAGGGTTTTGAATAGCAGGGTGGACTCTGGTCCTCCGATCCTTTGTCTTGAGGGGTTTTGCTGGATTGATTGCATGTTTCCTCCCCGAAGTCCTTTTTACCCTTTTCCTTGCTTTCAAAATCCTGATTTGCTGTCGGAGCTGAACTATTACATTCAGTAGTCGCTGCTGTTCTTTCCGTAATTTCTTAATTTCCTCAATTTCCTTAGAAGGAACAACAGACTATTCACTATGGCCTGGACTATGATCAATTCCCTGATTTTGTTTATGGGGTGCTTCTTTGTTGCTCTGCTATGGCTGCTCCGGAGCAAGAACCCTAGCTGGTTCTGTTATTTCTTGGGTGACTTCCTTCTCTGACCCCCTACCTTCGGAGTTTCTTCTGGCATCGTATGGCTAATAACAGATTGTTCCTGTTCTGCATCTCCTGTCATGTTTTCATCATGAACGGGCAGAGTCTCCTCTTCTACTTCCTCTGCATGTGATTCTTCAGCTGCATTTCCCTCCTGAGCAGAGTGTTCTTTTGGTTCTTTTTCAGCATGGAGGTCTGATGGGCTGGAAGATTGGCCATATTCACGCATATTGGCCAAAACTTTGGCCAATTCATCTTCTCTCAATGGATCTTGCACTAGGCTGCCTTCTTGCTATCCCATTTCCTCCTCCTGATCAGATTGCTCGGTTTCTTCGTCATTTTCTCCTTCCTCATTTTCCTGCATTACTTTCTCATTGTTTTCTCCTTCTAATCGTGGGGATTGCTCATCCCCTGTATCTTCTATCTCTACCAGTTGGCTGGTATTTCCTTGGGGCTTCTCTAGCCTCCCTCGTAGCCGTGCTAGTCAGACCAATTTCCTTCGTTTTTCTGGACGCTCAGGTGTACTGGTGGCATGTTTACATTTCGGGGATGGTGCGGTCAATCTTCCATCTATCATGGCAATTAGCTCTTCCCAGCTGCTCTGCTACTGGGTAAGGCTATGGCTGACTATTAATCGTATCAACCCATGATGACTAACAACTAATTCTACATGCTGTGCCTTTTTCATGCTCCATGCAACATCATGCAATAATGAATTCAAGAATGCAGGTAAATTTACAGAGCATTTTTGTTTTAACACAGCTAAAAGTTTAAGGTGTCGTGGTCTTACCACATCTTTTCTTCCTTCATAGGTGATGTAGCTTTGAATGGTCCTTGCCAATTCCACCCACGGTTCTCCTAATGCTGCTAGCAGAACCCCCTTTCCTCTAATTGTTAGGCTCTGGCCTTCCTCCTGGAAGGTTTCTATAATTTTCTGCAATCTCTCCTTCTTTAGCGTCCATACAGGCCTAGTGGCTCGTAGTCCCGAGACCTCTGTGATTATGTCATCGGTGACTGCTATGTGTCTCCCCCTCACTATGGAGTGATCCTCTTGCAAGTTATGCAAGAATTCAATTGCTACAGTCTCATTGGATTCCTGTAAGTGATTGAGATAAGTAGCCACCCGGCTCTTGCCAGCATTTCCCATGCAGCATTAGAGACTGTTAACACCAGCGGTTCTCTCCGAATCAATCTCCCTCCCATGTTTATAGTTTTGCTGTGAAATCTCAGAATTTTGACAATGGAACGGCAGCTGTTCACGCTGTTAGAAACACAGAGAGGCTGACAGACACGAGAATTTCTTAAAATCTAATGCTGCGGAATATACAATGGAAATGGCTTAGGAACAGCAAGTCATGCAAAAAGTAAAAAATAGTATACCGTTGAGCCGTGCTATTCCCAAGTACGCAGTTTCCCGAATAGAAACCTGACACGGTGAGCAACGATTTTCTTTCTCCTCCGCTTGCCACGCTTTGACCGCTGAGTGGGATCGCTCCATTTTCACCAATTCCGCTTACCATTTGAGGATGCCCCCGATCAATACCGCCGATTTTCGGAGCGCGGGTCCCGCCTTGTCCTTTAGCCTTTTGTCCATGGTTTTCCTAGCTCCCAAGCGACCGAGTGCTTGGGGCTTCTCCATTTTGAGGTTTTTCACCCAGCAATGCGTGATTAGCGGTAATCGTGCATCAAAAACTACCTCTGTTTCTCGATCCAGGCCTCCCAGGGGCTAAATTCGCCTCCTGCGCAATCTCCATGGGCCTCGGTCAACGTGCTTTGATCGAGGTCCTCATCGTTCCACCTTGGATGCCATTGCCACTGGTTTAGAGGTGTTCTTGATCACTATTTTAAATTTTTTGAAGTCTGTCCTGACCTGGTACAGCCATGGCTCTGTTTAAACATTATTTATGGATCAAATTCGGATCACTTCTAAAGAAAATTATGACTTTTTAGGATTCACTGTTATCCCAAACCTTCTGCACTCCAGAAACACTTTCTTCAAATGCTGCAAATGATCTTGATGGCTGCTGGAGTATACTATTATATCATCTAGGTAGACAAGGACAAACTTATCCTTCTCTCCTACAAATGTTGTATCCATAGCTCTCTAAAAGGTAGCTCCAGCATTCATCAGCCCAAAAGGCATCTTGGAGTACATAAAAGTGCCCCAAGGAGTGGTGAATGTAATCTTTTATTGATCATCTAGATGTACAACAACCTGGTTATACCCTAAAAACCCATCCAAGAAAGACATAACTTTAGCTCCTAAGAGTTTCTGTAGCAACTGCTCCATCTTTGGCAAGGGATAGTTGTCTTTCTTAGAGCATCTGTTCAGGTTCCTGAAATCAACACACAACCTAATTTCTTTGCTTTTCTTCCTCACCACTACCAAATTGGCTACCCACTTTGAATATCTCAGAGGAACTATGATTTTGGCAACCAAAAACTTCTTGATTTCTTTTTCAATCAGGGGAAGGAGCAGAGGATTTATGGGTCTCAACGTCTGTTTGAAAGGAATGATGTCTTTCTCTAATGGGATCTTGGTCTGGATGATCTTTTTGTCATAAGTTTTATGGTCACTATACTCCCAAGAAAAGACATTAGCAAATTGCTTCATTAAGGTACAGTATTCAGAACTTTGGGCAGCAGACAAATGAGCGAACAGATTTATATACTTTGGATGATATTGACTCCCTATGTTATGTTTATGGACTGCAGACTGGTTTTCTTTTTGGGAAATCTTATGAGGTACATCATTATGGTCAAACAACCTCTCTAGGGGCACTAGCCCTTTCGGTATATTATTGCTAGGCAACTGGACAATGTTATCTTGTTCAATTCTGTTCCTTAGCTAGGGCTGGGGATTTTCCTCAAATGTTTCATTCTCTTAATCAATTTTCATTTCGGAGAATTCAGCAATGACTTGTAGAAACCTATTTACTTCATCATCATCCTCAAAGACTTTCCAGTGTTGGACATTATCATGCAAGGATGGTCTATATTTTATCTAGACTTCATAAACCAATCTAGGGAGCATGGGAGGGATGAACATACTAGCAGACACAGCAAGGGAATCATCAAGTTGATTTTTGACTCTAGGGATATATGAGATACAAAAACTATTAAAAGCATCTTTGAGTCTCCATACGTCATCTCTGTCACTTTCAGCCTTGGGTGCCTTGCTTGGAACATTTTGTTCACCTATTGAATGATGAGATCAGCATCTCCAAACACCTTTATGTCTTTGATTCCCATGTCTTTGGTAGCATTTAAGCCCAATATCAGAGCCTCATACTTTGCTATATTGTTGGTGACCTCGAAAGTCAGCTTAAGAGACAGATGTGTGCTTTCTTGTTTTGGAGACACTAGCACCACTCCTGCTCCTGCATCTTCGCCTACTTAGTGATAAATATTTCTTTGATAACCACCAATATTTCAACCCATTTTGAGTTTTACCTTTATTTCTTCAATATGCTACCTTCCTCTAATTTATCCTTTTCAACTACCTCTTCCTCTATAAACATTCATTTATCTCCACATTCATTTAATCTTTATCTAAAAGTTTAGGCTGCTACACTGATTTCCCCAAATGAACCCCTAATATGACGCAATTCCTAACAATAATATTTGATGATTCATGTCCTTCCACAAGTGTTATTACTCAATTGAAACATCATGCATATTCCCAAGTTTGGGTAGTAATAATGCGTGTTCTTCTCTAATCCTTTGTATGCAACATATTTTATAGTTCACAGTATTAAATCCATTCTCACAATTGGAATTCACTAATAATAATATTTTGAGTATCCTTTGTATCATTCATAGGATTTCATTAAGGGTACTGGGCGACAAGAAGAGTAGTAGATGTGGATTGAATTGAAGAATTTGGTGCATGTTACGAATTTGGTGCATGTTAGGAAAATGAGTGATTCCAATATTAAGAGAGTTATAGTCTAATTTTGAATATATAAACCATATTTGTGTAAAAAAGGGAACAAATATAAAGTATGATAAATGAATATTATAACTCAATATTACTCATAATAATTTATCCTTAATATTAATGTTATATATTTATATAGGAAAATGAGTGATTGCAATATGAAGAGACTTATAGTCTAATTTTGAATATATAAACCATATTTGTGTAAAAAAGGGAACTTATAGATATTTAACATATATCAAAAACTTATAATCCAGTTTAAGATCAATTCTAGACTTTCACAAACTGCTGAAACCTTATTTTTTAAAATATAAAATATTTAACAACCTCCAAATACCTTCTGTCAATTTAATAGGATCCTCATACATATATAGACATACATTACATCCTAAAGATGGGACAACCCCAAAAGCCACTAACAAAATAGCCTTCAAAGACTTCGAATCCAAGGAGACACATGATGGAATCTTATGTCACTATAACATCACTGAGTCTCGGACGATTCACCATTTTATGGTTCTTTATTTCCTTGCATTCAAGTCATTGTATCCACCAACATTATTGTTATGGACTTTTGAAGAGCACGACATTAAAAAAGATGCATTATTTTGCAGAGCAGAGGCGCAGGAAGTCAGACGAATCAATAATATTCAATAACACTCTTGCTTTCAAATATAATTTCAATTAATTATTTTCCATGCATATAGGTATGTTTATTGAAGCTGAGGAATTGTCAAGACAGTTAAAAGTGATTGGAATCTGGACAAAAGAATTTCAAAAAATCTTGTATAGGTAATGTTTGAATCTTATTTTTGATAGTGGAAATAGATTCAGCACCATCAAAAACATCTAAAACACCTAAAATTTTAAAGTATAACAACTATAATTTGAATTTACAAAAATCCTTGCTAGATTTTCTCTAACTATAACTAGAATTTCCATATCTTTCGAGACAACTCCTCAGCCTCATTAAACTAATACTATATGTTATGTATGTTGTTCACAGTGAACGCTGATTACTAGAATTCATACTGCATTACAACTGTATAAGCAGAAAGGCCCAGGTTAACTTGGACTCAAAATTCGAAACTAACATCGTTATGACAAGTAGAATAAGAAAGAGAGAAAGGAGAAAGGAAATATTGGAAGGGAGAAAGAGGAAAAGGAGTACCTAATGGAGGAAGCCATCAACCAATCCTGAAGTAGTTTCACAGGTTTCACCAATGCAAAGTTTAGCTGTGTCATGATCTCATTATTATTATCTTTCAGATTCAGTTGTGTTTTTGTTGTTTTTTTTTAATGTTTAGAGTAGTTGAGAAGTGTATATATATGGTATATTTTTTCATTGTTTATAGCTTTTTATTTATTTTTATGTTTTACAATGAGTTATCAATTGAAATATTTCATATGAATTGAAATCATTATAAAAATATGGTCATTATATATTTAATATATTATATATTATTATTATTATTCAATTATAATCTAATTTTAAGGTCAGAGTTAACTTAGACATTATATTCGTGTATGAGCCTCTTTTGTTTATAAGATAAGGGACCTTTTTTTATGGTTGACAATCAGTCACCAACTGAAATGTCTCACATGAATTGAAATCATTATAAAAATATAGTCATTATACATTTAACATATTGTATATTATTATTATCTAGTTATTATCTAATTTTAAGGTCACAGCGAAGCCAGACACCATATTGATGTATGAGACCCCCTTGTTTGTAAGACAAGAGACCTACTTTCACACAACAATTTGAGTGCTAAGTCTACTAATACATAAATATATAAAACTTTATAACATTTTTCTCAATCATTTAAACCATATTTATCTAACGTTTAATATTATTATATAAATAATAAAATAATATTATTCAATGCGATTCAAAAACATTAGCAAATTTAATTTACAATCCTTTGTCTTTTATTTCATCCAACTTTTGTATTCACTGCAAATTCACCCATAGCATCCTTGTAATTATGAATTATAACTGACAAAGAATGTTTATGATTAATTGTGAGTACCTCACTAAATTCATTCTTTCATATTTGAGTAGACCAAGCATTTAGTACTGATGTCCACAGAGAATTATACCCTAGCTAAAACGTTCTAGTATGAGAGCTTCTGAATTCGAGAAAGCTTGAGCTGCACGAAAGCTGAGTTGTTGCTTGTAATTCTATTGTATATTAATGTTATTTATTGGTTTTAATAGTCCTTGTGCTCGTGTCTCTTTCGAACATTGAATTCACAAGGGCATCCCAAGTTGTTTTACTCATTCACATGGATGGAGTTTGATTAATAAATGATTTATTACACTAATTAATAAATAAATAAATAAATAAATAAATAAATATATATATATATATATATATATATATATATATAATATTATATATATATTAATATTATAAGAAAATTATATTTATGGTATGTTATATTTATTGTTGTTGAATTTTTTTTGGAATTTTGTGGGTATTCCAAGTTGTTTTATTTATTCACATTGATGGAATTTGATTAAAAATATATATATTAATTAAAAAGATTATATTTATTGTATCTTATATTTATGGTTGTTGAAAATTTTTAGAATTTTGTGTGTATTGTTTGAAAAGTATTTTTATATTTATTATTGATTTTTTGGATGATGCACATAAGACTTCAAATGTTCTCAACAACAATATATTACTATCTATTTTTTATTAAAATTTGGAAATACAAAAATGAGTAAATCATTGAATTTGACAAAATATATCATTTTTAAATTCTAACTCTACCAAAGGCTAATCCTATCAAGGAAGTCAAATCTAATTAATTTTATTATAAAAGGATTATATTTATAGCTACAGATTTATTTAACAAAAATACACTTTCAATTAAAAAAAAAATCAAAATATTAAATAATGATTTTAAGGAAAAAGGTCTTAAGATTATACTAAGATTTAGTTTACATTTCTTTTTTTCAAATAAGTTCAATCTATTCTTCCAACTTTATTTAAATAAAGTCAAATATTAAACAAAACAATGTTAGAATTTGAGCAATAACATGCCTTAAGCAATCTAATTCTTTAATCCACAATAACAATTCTTTATGCTAAATGTAGTCCATTTTACTTTGGGCAACAAAATAATTAATTAATGTGATAATTGTTAATAACCATTTCTAAAATCAACTGAAGACATATTTCCAAATAAGCATTTATGATATTATGAAATAAGTTTATTAATGAATATAATGATACTAAAATTGTGCATAACAAATTAGCAAGATCTATTCCAAAAAGTGATGATGAAAAGTTGTACTTTATCCGATGTGAGTGATAAGGGTAAGAAAACCATATATGCTTTTAGATTAAAATGCAACATTTTAATTACTTTTATATTTAAAGTACACAAAAAAAGGTTTATATCAAAACACTCAATTAGTATAGATTTAATAACTAGGGATCCTAGTTCATTAATCAAAATGAATGTTACATAGGCCAAACAAAGGATGTTTGGTAGTATAACAACACAAGCTAATAAACCTAAGATCTAAACCCAAAATCAGCAAATCTAGCCATTACATAGAATCATATCAAGTAGTTGTGGTGATAATCTCCACATTAAGAGGAGTGTTATTCTTTAGGGGGTGGTTTCTATCCTTTGTCTCGAGGCTTAGGGCCAATTTGGATAAGGCCCCATAATTCGTTTCCCACTTGGGATTCATAGGGATATCTAACTCAAATATGGCTAAAGGACTTATAACGGGAAACTCATCAAACTAATCCACGTCAATAACATTTGGTAGAGGACAACTTCTACATTGTTCCTAGAGTTCGCAAAATGTATGACAAACTCTATGTTGCAACTACCCAATAACATAACCTCATGAAAGAGTTGAGCAATTTGGAGAATGAATGTTTAAAGGTTTGTTGCTCAAAGCATGATGCTCCAATGTAAATTCTAGTAGTTATCATACATGTACACTTTCATCTTCACCTTGGTCCTGAACACCTAGATCTACATGTGTAACTATACACATAGTAGGGTGTTATCATTCCGAGTAAAGGAGTTATAGTGTTCTACCTTTTTAAATAACAATGTTTCCTAGTTTTCATGTGTGATATAAAATGTTGACTCAATCATATTCCATATTATGTTAAACTTATGGACCATGGGTTTGTCTCCTAGCAGGGTTTCCTTCAAAAAATTGGGAGATGATGTAACATAGTGCAAAATCCAAAAGACTAACCTTGGGATACTTGGAAAAGTTATAAAATCCAAATAGGCATTTAATGGTTTGTGATTTTTTCCACATGTAGTATTTGGGAAAGGCACTCCTAGGTACTTAAAATTGTGACTAATGGCTAGGGTTCCATGTATTATATACCCTAGAAAACACACCTTTTTTGGTCCCAAAGGAGCTTTGCATATATGTTTAAGCCTCTAAATACATTTCTTTTTCTTAGCTTTTATTTCGCATAACTTATATCTCCTTACATCCAACACTAGCTTGGTGGAAAACCAACAAAAAACCTTCATTAACTTGTAGTTGCTAAAATACTTTGTTTGGGTCCATCTTCAATGTCACCACCAAACTTATAGCCCTTGCATGCCAAGTTTGTGTAAGATATTATATGAAAAAGGATCTAAATTTTGTTAATGATTAGCTCAACAAGGTTATCTAGATTAAATTTGGCCCTTAAGGATATTTTATGCTTACAATGTCTTTCTTAAGAATATCATGAGTCCTCAACATTTTTAATACCTTTCATGAACAAATTCTTGGTAGAAAATAATGCTAATTTAACCAAGAGATTATATTAAAAGTAATTACGTATGACCATCCAGGGATATTAAAATTGGACCTTAAGGATGCTTTATTCTTATGATTTCTTTCCTAGGATTCTCATATGACCTCAACCTTTTTAATACTTCTCTTGATGAACATTTTAGTAGAAAATAATGCTAAGTCAACCAAGAGATTATATTAAAAGTAATTACCCATGACCATTAAAGGATATGGTCATTATATGAGAGGTCTTGATGCGGTAGGATTATAAAGGTACCACAACTTGGGATAATCATGGTCATACCAAACCACAAAGGTATTTGGCAGTAATATTTAAATGAAAAAAGACAAAGACCATACATAAAACATATTAATTCAATATAAAAACATAGTAAACACATTCAAAGGGTTATCCCTCTCTCGTTTTTTGTAATAGTTTATAATACAATGTTGTAGACCATCCTAAGCTCACTAGTCCTCTTACCTCTTTCACTCAACATTTCTCCCTTTATAGATTTTGTGCTTCTCATGTGTTGACTCAATGCATAGAATCTACAATTATGGACTCTTCTCCTCACCTAAATATCCTTACACTTTTATATGCCTTATCCTTGGGAATCTAACGCTCAAATGATAATTCCATGGATTCATTAAGAACCACTTTTTATTGTATCATGTGTTTGTTTTTCATAATTCCAACTTATTCATTTTCACACTCGCTTCATTTTATGCATGAGCTAACTCATTCTCATTCAGTCAAACTAATTTATTTACATCACACTCAACCTCCCTTCTTCCAATAAATTTATTTTTTCACCTATAATAGTACTTTCCTTCCTTTTGACCTTATTTCCATATCCACATCCCTTTATCTCCTCTCGTTCAAGTCTTCATCTTCCTCTATAAACCCTAGACATTTTTTTTACAACATGCTTTTAGTCCCATGCATCTTGTTTCAATCATGGATAAAGTTCCAAGTTGCATCCCTACTTCACATCCTATGCACATTTTTCGCTCAAACTCCCTTTGTTGGAAAATATTTACAACTCTATGCACATATTGTATTCTCCTTGCCCCATCATTGTTTTACCATTTTATAACTTTTAACATTTCTTTTGTTTCTCCTTGCTTCTCATTCTTACATATATGGTTTTTCTCTTGAAATTATTTCCTCAGGATTTTATGTCATTATGATGGACTCACTTATGGACTTGAAACATAGACTTTGCTACAAAATGACTACGATAATTTTGAGCCTTCAAACTAGAAGTTCTAACCACAAAAACCTGAAAACCAGTATTTTTTCCCTATACCGAGGGCATATATGGAAGGAAATTTGTCTATTAGAGAGAACTAAAATCAATATTAAAAAATAAGCTGCAAATCTACAATTTTTGAAGAAATGTCATGACCTAGGCATAATTCCTATGTTTGGCAAAATTAAACACAGTTTGAAGAACCAATACACCTCCAAAGAATTATTTAAAATCAAAATAGCATTAATTGGGCAAGAAATAAGGGGAATTCACTCTAAAATAAATTGATTAAACCTTGAAGCATTATCTTCCCACTTAAATCTAGCATCTACCATCACACCAAATGTATGGTTCATTATTGATGCCATTGCTACCATCAAAGTCGAGAAGGAAATATTAAAATATGAGAGAAGGAAATAAAAGAAGCTCAAATCATTTTCTGGTAAAGAGCTTAACATAAATTAATAGGGAATCGTTACAATTAAGGAGCTACGTTGCACTAAAGAAAACTCCAATGGATATGATAGCAACACTATACTAGAATTAAGTCCAATTATGAAATAAGATTCCACTAGTGGACAACTACTAGAAATGAAAGCGATAAGAACGTGGGAATTAAAATTATTAATCGTTCTGGATTGAATGAAATTACTTCTAACTTTAATTTCAATGCTTCTAACTCTCTTTGGCCAACTTTATTAGTTCTTCCACCCTCAACGTGCAACACTAATGAGAGGAAGGGCTTGGCTATCAATATGTCCAATACTCAACCTTTTAGTAATAACATAGTTAACATTACAGGCTACACTAACATAAACTCCCCTAATAAATACATGAGAAACAAAATTCTCGATCTTGGTAACATTCACTCTAATAAAAACCATAGAAGACTTATTAATATTTCCTCTCATAAATTAACTAAAGAAGAGTATAACGTTCTAAATAAGGGTTTGAATTTTGCCATTACTCCCAAGAAAATACCTCTTGAAAGCATAAGATGTAGCATTGAGGAAGGCATTAATGAAATGAGGTCTGAGGAAAAATAGGTCATTAGATTGGACTGCACCTCTATATTGAAAAACTTTAAGCCTCCTAACAAAAATCCTAACAAGGAAGAACTTCTAACTATGAGGAGTATTAAAAATAAAGTCAATATTTTGGTCCTTAAGGATGATAAGGGAGGCGAAACTATTAGTATGGATAAGAGAAACTATATTAAAAATATGAATGAATAGCTTGATAGTAGTGGCAACTACAAAAGGTTAGAAAATCATCCAATTTCCAAAATCATTACGGAGGTTAAAAAGATCATCAAGGAATCTAACTTAGATGAATGGATTAAGAAATGACTTACCCCTAATTGTGAAATTACTCGAAGAATTTATGGTCTCCCTAAACTCCACAAAGATGTAGTTCCCCTAAGACCTATTTTCAACACTATTGGCTTCCCCACTTATGAATTTGCAAAACATGTCTCTAAGATCCTTAAGGCCCTTATATATAATTTAGATTCCTTTATCAAAAATTCCAGTGAATTTGCGAATATGATTGAGAATCACAGAATTGATAATGAAGATCAACTTATCAACTTTGATGCAGTCTCTCTCTATGATCTAGGTGGCTCTATAGACACTCAGAAGTCAAAGGGGGCTTAGAGTAGATCAAAAATAAAAGTTGTCATATTGAAACAAAATTTTAACCATATTGTAGTGCTTGTTGGCCTCATTCCAACGGTGCAAATGACACTAAAATTCAAGTTCGCATGCTCAAGTTATGGCTGCTCAAAGTTTGGTCAAAGTTGGACAAGTGGCAGGCTTAAGGAGGAAACAAATGGTAGAAAACTAGCACATAGAATTCGGCCACCGGAATGGGCAAATTTGTCAAATATTTAATTTGTCTAGTGACTCCTTATTTCAGAAAATTTTAAAAACGGACTAGTGGTTATTATAAAAACCAAAAAAATATTTAAGAAAGGGGCAGGTTGTGTCTGCCAGACCCATCCACCCCAACCGGTTATATTAAAATATAATATGTATGTGGTGGCAAGTGGTCAAACCCTACCACCCATTTGAAATTGTAATATATATATATATATATATATATATATATATATATATATATATATATATATATATATATATATATATATATATAGTGATGGGTGGGTTGCTCGCCGGTGAACCCACTCCCACTCACTGCTATGTACCACATGTAAAAAATTCCAAGGGTGGTGGGGATCGAACTCCCCCAGCCAGTTCAACTACCCTCACAACCAAAAATAACATTTTATGCTGAGTTTAAACTATCATCCCAAAAGCTGCAACAAACCACTTAACCACCGACCTAATTACATATGAACCTATACTAAAAGGGGGGTTGGTGGGGTTGGAACCCCCAAACTACCCGCACCTAACACATCGCCTTACCAATTGGCCAACGACCAGTTATTTGTGAAATATGCCTACCATTTTGTATTTAACCCCTCATCATTTTCCCATTTTACCAAAAAAGTGGAGGGCAGAGGCCGAAACTTAGAGGTGCAGAACCACGAGACAAGTGGAACCGTGAGCAGGTCCAAAGGTTGGAACCTTGAGTGAGGGCATCAACAAGATTCTTTGAATATTCCCTTAGAGGGCCTGGGGTGAGAGTGTCAGAATTGAGAAATGTTATAGTCGATTTTGCATGTTTTCACATCAGGAATTCAATGATGACATCCATTTCTCCAGCTGAACTCTCCATTTTCAGGCCATCATCTAGATTGGAGGTATAAGGGTAATTATTTTGAGTTGTTTGTAACTAATTTCTTTAATGCACTTAAAAAAAGAAGGCCTCCCCATTGTTGACCATGGCCCGATATGTATGCCACATTGGGTCTATAATCAAATCTATGTGTCTTTGATCTTATGATAGCTTATGTTTTTCCATTTATTTTCATGTGGTTTATGTTACATGGTTAATATGATTTTTTATATGCAATTCTAATTTCATCCTTGAAGTAAAAGATCTAGATCAAGTTTGGTATCATAGAAGGTCTTCTTGATGTGAGTTGCATGAGTGAATGCTAACCAGACACAAGCTCCAAATAGATGAAGGAAAACTTAAGTCTTTTGATTCTAAGGCAGGGCGTGCACCATGAAGATAGAACATGGTAGATGAGGAAGCTTGAATCGAGGAAGAGTGAAATTATCACAAGTATTTCTACACCATGGCAAAGAAAGTTGACAAGCTATTTAGAGAGTATGAGAAGACAATCAAGCCTAAGAAGAAAGAGACAGGGTACCATGCATCAATAAATCATGGAGGCAGTAGAGAAGAGCCTCCTCCCTCTCCATCTTCTAGTGACAATTCTTCTTCTTCTTATTCTTCTTTTCATCACTCTAACAGGCATAAGAGGAATGCATCTAAAAATCCTTTTTTTAAACTAGATGTCAAATTTGATTTACTTGTTTTTAGTGGAGATTCTAACGTAGAAAAGTTAGATAAATAGGTAAGACAAGTTGAGGTGTATTACCACATATAACGAATCAAAGAGGATGAATCCAAGATCTAGCTAGCATCCCTTCAATTGAGTGGCACTGCTCTCATCTGGTGGGAAGGAAAACTGTAAGCTGGTAAGCATAGTTGTAAACTTCTCCCATCTTAGTCTGAGTTCATTTATTCTTTATGAGGACAATTTTACCCATTGGGTTATAGACATAAGGCCGTGATGAAATGAAAATTTGAAACAAAGAAAAGGTTAATGTGTTCAAAAATTTATAGAGGAGTTTAGAAAACAAGGATTAGCATTAAATGTTCCACTAGACACTTCTTAGATGTTGATGAAATATATTGGCTCTTTGCATAGTTATTTGCATCATTCATTGTTATTATTTGAACCTAAGTCTCTTGATGAAGCTAGTGTGAAGGTTGTACATCTTGAAAGCAAGGAGAATCATGAACAATACAACCACCCAAAGAGGGAAGCAATTGCTAAGAGAAGAGGAGAAAAGCCCTCTTGTACTCACTATGAGAAAGAAGGGCATGAAGAGTAGAATCACTGGAAACTGCATCCAGAATTGAAATTTGAGATCTAAGAGGAACGAAAGAAAATAGAAGCAAAAGACATTTGCAACCGTGCAATAAGACGAAGAATCTAAATCAGAGGATGACGAGAAGATCACAATTGTGAAATTTGTAAGTGATGGACCAATTGACCTAGGATTAGATTCAGGGGACGAAATGAATATTGCAGCTCTTTGGATTGCAATAGATGGACTCATTGACTTGGGTTCTGATTCAGGTGACGAGACAAAGATTTCAGCAGATGTTGTACCAAATATGAAAAGGGTACCAAATGCGGCATGGCTCCAAGAACTCAAAGAAATCAACCAAAGTATTCAGGTGGAGAACGTTGAACTAAGGAGAGTCCAACGAGAAGCATAGAAGGAGAAATATAGGTTACAACATCAGTTACAAGCCAAGGAGGAGGCCTTAGAAAAGTTTCAACATAACAAGTCTGAGGTAAAAAGTGATTCTTCAATTTAATTTAATTTTTATAATGATGATTTCACTTCTTTTGAGAGATATACTACAGGAATTGGATTAAAATTGTTGAATAAAATGGTGTATCAAGGAAAGGGCCTCGACATTAATGACCAAGGCATTGTGAACCCAATCAAAGTGGAAGAATTGCCTCGTTATGCAGGACTTAGATATGTCAGAAAGGAAGATAGGGAATGCTCCAAGACAACCCATGACCAACCAATGATAGGTGATGAGAGCACTTCATCAAATTCCAGTGATAGTGAGGGTTCCACGAGCACTTACCGAAGCCACACCAAGAGAAATGATTCCAAGACAATATAGAAAGTTTGGAGGAAAAATAATCATTGTAGTTACTGTAACGAGGATCGACACTAGAACGTTGCATGTTAGACACTTTAGGCCCAGGAAGCACCCATGAAGAAACCAACTAGTGAAGATGTTCAACAAAGGAACCCACTACATTTATGGTGGTCTTTTTTATTGAGTAAGAGATGGTTTTGTTAGATATAGTAGTTTTTCATGGCCACAGTTTGTAAATCACGTGTTGTGAATAATTGTAGAAGTGATGATGTGTTTTCCATCGCTTACTAAAGCAACAATGATGGTTTTTAATTTTTGTGAGTAGCTAGGGTATTGGTTTCTATTATGTAAAACTTGGCCAAAGAGTGTGTTATAATCTCTTGGCAAGTACGGGGTTCTTTGATTCATGTGTGGATGTGCATGTGATTACAAAGAATGTACCAGATTTGCATGCAATGTAGATGTTGAAAGTGTGGCTTAATGAGGACACACATAGTTCCAGGTGGCTCCAGAGATGCTCAAAAGTCAAAGGAGGCTCAAAATAACTCAAAAATAAAAGTCCTCATATTGAAGTAAAACCAAAACCAGATCGTAGTTATCATTGCCCTTATTCGAACACTTTGAATGAAACTCAAAACTGAGTTCGTATCCTCAAGTATGGTTGGTCAAAATTTTGGTCGAAGTTGGACAAGTGGCAGGTTTAAGGAGAAAACAAAATGGCATAAACATGGTGCACAAAATCTAGCCACTAGAACTTGTGAATTTGTCGAACAATTATTTTTTCTAGTGTGCCCATTATTTTGGCAAATTTTAAAAAAGACCAGGTGGTTATTATAAAAAATATATATATATTGGAATCGTGCACCCTAACTGGTTGTATTAAATTATAATTTGTATGGGGTGACAGGTGGTCAAACATCAGCATCCCCTACCAATTTTGATATATATATATATATATATACATACATAACATTTTATGCCGATTTTAAACCACCAACTTGGAAGTTGCGTAAAGCTACCTAACTGCCAACCTAATTGCATATGCATCCCTACTAAAAGGGGGGTCAGTGGGATTGGAATCCCCAACCTGCCTACACCTAACATCATGCCCTATCAACTGGCTAATATTCAGTTTCCATTTTGTATTCAATGTCTCATCATTTTCCCATTCAACCAGGGAAGCAGAGGGTAGAGGCCATAACTTAGAGGCATGGAACCATAATCTGGGTGGAACACTAAGAATGTCCAAGGGTTGCAACCTTGAGTGAGGGTATCAAAAATATTCTTTAAATATTGCCTTAGAGAGCTAGAGGTGACACTGTCATAATTGGGTAAGTTTATAGTCAATTTTTCATGTTTTTGCACCAAGAATTTAGTGGTGACATGTATTTCTCCAACTGAGCTCTACATTTTTATGCCATCATCTAGATTATAGGTATAATGATCATTTTTGTAAAGTTTCTTGTAACTGATTTATTGGATGTCAATTAATGATAGAAGGCCTCTCCGCTATTTAGTAGGGCCCGGAGACATAGTCCACATTGGGTGAACTCCGTAATAATCAACGTGTCTTTGATCTTGTGATTGCTTATGTTTTTCTACTTTTTTTCATGTGGTTTAAGTTGTATGGTTAATATGCTTTGTTATATGAAATTATGAATGTATCCTTCAATTTAAAAGATCTAGATCACCCTACACTATGATTCTTCTTACTGAATCTACCAATGTTATTAAGGAAATAGTTGATCCTCAAAATTTTAGTCTTCTTGAGGTTTTCTTACACTCTACTTTTCTTAGCTTCCAAGGTGATTATTATGAACAAACCACTAGAGTAGAAATGGGTTCCCTTATCTCCCATTGTAGAAAACCTCTTCATGGGGAAATTCGAAAAGAAAGCCCTTGAATCTTACCCATTCAAGCCTGGTTGGTGGAAAGGATATAGTGATGACACCAATAGCAAGTGGTCTCATGGCAATATTGAACTTAATAAATGTCTCAACCACCTAAATATCAAATCAAAGAACATTAAATTTACCATGGAAACTGAAGTAAACAATAACATATATTTCCTTGATGTGTTAGTCACCAAGAAAGTTGACAGAACCTTAGGAAACCAAGCCTATAGAAAAAAGACTCACATCGATATTTACCTCCATGCAAATCCTCACCATCACCACTCACAAATTACTGGTGTTCTTAATAGTATAGTCATAAGAGCCCTTAGAATTTTTGACATTGAACACATTGACCAATAAAAGAACCATCTGATCAAGGCCTTCAAAAAAATCATCTACAAAGAAGAAGAAAACATATGATCCTTTAAAAAGGAAGAGGAAAGATTACCCCACCCATGTGAACCCAAACCACTATGCAAAAGAATTTATCTTCCATACATCAAAGGTATGATTGATTAAATTTCAAAAATTCTAAGAAAGAAGAACTTCTCCATTTCTTTCAAACCTTTGAAAACTATCCATCAAGATATGAGGTCCATCAAGAATCAAATTTACTCACATCAACACCAAGAAATCTATAAAATATCATGTTCCTATGGTAAATGCTACATTGGGGAAACTAGAAGATCATTTAGAATCATAATGAAAGAACATGCAACTAACATTAAACATGACCATCTTTTCTCTTCTTCCCTTGTCAAGCACACCATCAGAACCAAGCACCATATTAACCTTGAGAATAATGAAATTATTTCCAGGGAAAAGCGTTATTAAAAAGACGTTTTAGAGAAGCTTTGAAGATCATTAAAAACCTTAACAATCTAAACAAGGACAATGGCCTTGAAATCAACAACTATGGGATTCCCCTAAAAAATTCTTAAATATTTCCTTAATCCCAACTTCCCTTACCTCCTACCTCCCTTACCCTTTCCTGGTAAATCCTTCCCCCTTCTCTCTCTTATTCTTTCCCTCCCTCTCCTACATAATTATGAATTAACACTTCATTAATATTATTAGTAACACATTAATATTACTTAGTTGAGTGAATATTAATAATATCTATTAGTAACTAAGAATAAAAACATTAAACTATTTTAATAAAATTCTAATAATAAGGTTAATTAATAATCAATATCCATTATTACCTTAATTATTCTTATTAGTATAATATTATCAACATTATAATATTATCATACTTTTATAATATTATATGTATTAATTTATTCTTCATTAAATAAAAATATGATAAAATAAAAATATTTTAATACATATAATTTTCAAATATCATCATATTATTAATATTAATCTATTATTAGTATACCTAGTCAATATATTATTATTTATATATTAACTATATAATATATTAATAATCCCTTTATAAATATTTAATAAAATATAACAATATTAAATATTAGGGTTTTTCCATTGTTTAAGAGGACATTTTTTTTATTTCTCCTTGCTTCTCATTCTTATATATATGGTTGTTTTAACATTATTTCCTCATGATTTTATGTCATGATTATGGATCTGAACATAGAATTTCCTACAAAATGATTGTGGTAAATTCGAACCTCAAAGCTAGAAACTTTTGATACTCTTAGTTTGAGATCTAAGTACTTTGAGCATCTAGTTTACATCTCTATTTAACCTAATATTAATATTTTGGCCTTATATCTTAAACACATTTTCTTCCCAACTTTTCTCTATATCTAGTTGTTTTCTTGTCAACTTGTGGTCCATCCAATCTAGTTCCTTATTCTCTTTCTCTTATTGTTTTACTTCATCAACATCATATCCTATAAAATCATAAATATCATTTTCATTAATATGAGTGAAATATCTTATTATATTGAAAATTCCACTTTAGAGAGATTATCCTCAAATCTCCTTTTAGTTATACATGAACTAACTTTCCTCCACATTCAACTTGTTGTATGTCACTTCATGGTAATGCTCCATACTTAGATTTACCATAAACAAATCACCCATTTGGAATGTCTTATGTGTGTTCTCTAGCATACAAACCTTTTATATTACACACTAATTTTGTTGAATTTCTCTTGAACTTGTGCATATATTTCCATCATCTTTTTAATGAAAGTATTTACAACATCACTTTGTCACATCTTAAAAAGAAACTCAACCAAATATTTCACTTATGTTAAGTTCTCCCATGGACAATTTTGAAATGAAATATTCTTCTTGACATGCTCATTACAATATTAAAGGAAAACTTAGCATGTGCCAAGAAACCATCCCACTACTTTCGTATGTTACCTACCAAGCATCTTAGAATATTTCCCTAAGATTTTGTTAGCCTTCTTTACCTATCCAGTATTGGTATATGAATGATATGTTGAACTATCCTATGAATTTGTACCCAATCTATTCTATAATGTTCTCCAATAATGACCAAGAAATCTGACATCTACGGTAATGACCATTTTTGGGAATCCATGTATCGTTACAATTTCATTGAAAACCATATATATGTAAATAATTGCACCAATGCTATTATTACAAGGCAAGAAATGTTTCATATTCTAAAGCCTATCCACTATAACAAACCTTAAGTTATTGCATCTTTACAATCTAGTTAATCCTCGGACAAAATATCCCATACAATTATTAATTTATGGTACCCTTAGACTAGGTAGTGAGGTATACAAGCTTGTATTCAAAGTATATTTAGACTAAACACCATAACCAACTAGGAGATTCCACAACTTTAAATAAATTTTTAAACTTCCTTTCCTAAACTAGGCTAATAATATTTTTCTTCTAACGAACTTTTTAAGTCTTATCTCTCCCAATTTTCCTTCTAACCCTCCTTTATGCAACCCTTTTTTCAAATTCTTCTGAAACAAAGATTAAAAATAAAATTCTCTTACCTTTAAACACATGTCCTTGCCCTGGAAAAACTCAACTCAAAATTTTTGTCTTATTCAAACATGTTTCTATAACACTCCTATATTTGTGTGAGATTTGTATGCTATATGTATAATTCTTTTACCTACTCAAATTGAGGTAGAACATTCCTCATTGTGTGAAGCATCATTGTCCTTCTATTCAAAGCATCAATTGACTTCTTCTCTCTCCCCCAATTTGTGTTTTAACACAAATATATAACTTTGTAGGAACAATGTAAATCACAAGTGTTCCACATTCAAGTTTGCTTGAATATATATAACACACATTGTCTAGGAAACATGCAATATCTCCAATACTTTAATGCTTGTGTCACTACATAAAATTCCAAATCATACATAGAGTGTCGTTTTTTTATCTCTTTCAAATTTTCATTATAAAATGTAATTTTTCCTCCCTCTTGTTTCAATAGTATTTCTATAATAGCTATATGCCACTTACATAATACTTATAATACTTTCTCTAATTTTTTCCAAACTACTTGGGGCATTTATGGTCATTTCCTTAAATATATCAAATGTTTCATGCGCTCATGTGCTCAAATGAAACCCTGTTCCTTCATGCACTCTATGTAGATTCCATGGAACCCTCTAATTAATTTCATGTAGAAATTATGGATGCCATGGAAAATATTTGCCTAATGTATGTTGTGCAATTCTTATGAAAGTATACAATTCACATTTTTTTGGTCCATCTCCATTGATTTTCATGAAATACAATTCCCAAATATACTAGCACTTGGTTCAAGACTTGCATTTCTTCAAGTTTATTTCCAACTTCTCTATTTCCAAAGCTTATATCACTAATTGACATGTTGAAATTGGTTACCTTTATCACCACTATATCACTCATATCCAAATACACAACAATCAACTTATCTAAGTGTGGGTGAAACACTTCAATCATAAACCACATAAAGTTACCTAATACATTCTCTAGACCAAAAGTCATAACTAACCATTCATAAAACCATGCTTCATCCTAAATGTAGTCTTTCACTCATTTCCTTCTCTAAATTGAATCTAATAGTAAACACTCATAGATAAATATTAGTCAAATAAATTATGCCACAATCAAGTTTTCCAACATGTCTTTCATTCCTTGGTAAAGGAAGCTTGTGCTTCATTAGAATATTGTTCAATGTTCTTGAGACAATGCACATACTGTTTTTCACATCTTTGTTTGGAATCAATAATGTTGGTATAAGACATACAATGTTATACCTTTCTTTATCAATTATGTTGACCACAAATCATCAATCCATTGGTTAAATTACATGTTTTCCAATAAATTGACAACTCCACGTAGAGTTTAGTTTGGAAACATATCTCTTGGTATAAAATTTGTTTCATACATTATTTTACTTCTTGGAGGAAGTTGATGTCAAAAATATTTTCTCATGATGTTTTGGGACAACATGGAATAATCATGTTCATATCAAACCATAAAGGCATTTTGTATTAATATTCAAACGAAAAGAAGTCAAATATCATACATAAGACATAATTCAATATAATAACATGATAGGCACATTCAAGAGGGTTAACCCATTCTAATTTTTCACACTATATTAGAATGCATTGTTCTGGACTATTGTAGTCCCACAAATCCTCTCAACTCTTTTAGTTAAGCTTTCTCACTTCATAGAATTTTTCCTTCTCATGCCTTTTCTCAATGCATAGTCTATGATGTTGGATTATTCTCCTTACCACTATCTTCTTCAAATTCTATAAATATTATTATTCTTTTATGCATTTCATCCTTGGGGATCCAAACACTCCAATGGAACTTCACAGGCATTATTGAGCATCACTTTCTCTTACATTGTGTTCCTCCCATCTTCCTCTTAATGCCAACTTATTTTCTTTCACATTGACTTCTGTCTATACATAACCTAACCCATTACATAACCTAACCCATTCTTATCGATGAAATGGTAACTTTTTTACATCATCCTCAACCTTTGTGTAACACCCTATAGGGTGATAATAATAAAAATTTTCCCAATCTAATATCTTAGTAATGTAATCTATTGTAATTGCTTTATCTCATAGTAATGTAATCTATTTTAATTGCTTTATCTGACTAGTAAATTTTTTTTTATACTTTTGATCCTCCTTGAGATGTAACTTATCTGAAGAGAATCAACTCTCTTTTTTGGTTACCAAATGTAAAATTTACAACTATTGGCTAACATTTGAATGTTAAACTTCCAACCTTTAAACTAGCATCTCATCTGACAATTAGCTAAGGAACGCTGATTAGTAGAATTCATACTGCATTACAACTGTATAAGCGGAAAGGCCCAGGTCAACTTGGACTCAAAATTCGAAACTGGCATCGTTATGACAAGTATACGTAATGGAGGAAGCCATCAAACAATCCAAATCTCTCAAATGTTATGAAGTGGAAAGCATTAGTTTCACAGGTTTCACCAATGCAAAGCTTAGCTGTGTCGTGATCTCGTTATTATTATCGTTCAGATTCAGGATTTTTTTTTAATGTTTAGAGTAGTTTAGAAGTGTATATATATCGTATATTTTTTTGGTTTATATTTTTTCATTATTTTATTTTTTATTTTTTTTACAATCTGTTATCAATTGAAATATTGTACATGAATTGGAATCATGATAAAAATATAGTAATTATATATTTAATATATTATTATTATTATTCAATTATAATTTAATTTTAAGGTCACAATTAAGTTAGATATTATATTAGTGTATGAACTTTTCTTGTTTGTAAGATAAAAGATTTTCTTTATCCAAGGATTTTCTTTATGATTCATAATCAATCACTAATTGAAATGTCTCACATGAATTGAAATCATTATAAAAATATAGTTATTATACATTTAACATTTTATATATTATTATTATTATCCAATTATTATCTAATTTTAAGGTCACAGTCAAGTGAGGCACCATATTGATGTATGAGACCCTCTTATTTATAAGACAAGAGACCCACTTTCACCCAACAATTTCAGTGCTAAGTCTACTAATACATACATATATAAAAATTTATAACATTTTTCTCAATCATTTAAACCATATTTATGTAATTTTTTAATATTATTATATAAATAATAAAATAATATTATTCAATACGATTCAAAAACATTATAGCAAATTTAATTTACAAACCTTTGGCTTTTATTTCATCCAACTTTTGGATTCACTGCAAATCCAACATCCCCATAGCATCCTTGTAACTAAATCAACTCCTTCAACACTCATTATGAATTACAATTGATAAAGAATGTTTATGATTAATTGTGAGTACCTCACTAAATTCACTCTTTCATATTTGAGTAGACCAAGCATTTAGTACTGATGTCTAAGTATGAGAGCTTCTGAAATCGAGGAAACTTGAGCTGCACGAAAGTTGAGTTGTTGCTTATAATTTATTAATGTTATTTATTATTGAGTTGTTGCTTGTATATTAATGTTATTTATTGGTTTTAATAGTCCTTGTGCAAGCAACTCTATTGTATATTAATGGTGTTTATTGGTTTTAACAGTCCTTGTGCTCGTGTCTCTTTCGAACATTGAATTCACAAGGGCATCCCAAGTTGTTTTACTCATTCACGTGGATGGAATTTGATTAATAAATGATTTATTATAAAAAATATATATATATATATATTAATTAAGAAGATTATATTTATTGTATGTTATATTCATTGTGGTCGAAATTTTTTGGAATTTTGGGTGTATTCCAAGTTGTTTTATTTATTCATATTGATGGAATTTAATTTATAAATGATTTATTATAGGAAAAAAAATATTAATTCGAAAGATTATATTTATTGTATCTTATATTTATTGTTGTTGAAAATTTCTAGAATCTTGTGTGTATTGTTTGAAAAGTATTTTTATATTTATTATTGACTCTTTAGACAATGCACATAAGACTTCAAAAGTTCTCAACAATAATATATTACTATCTATGAATACATTTTTTATTAAAATTTGGAAATACAAAAATGAGTAAATCATTGAATTTGACAAAATATATCATTTTTAAATTCTAACTCTACCTACTTGTAATATATCTTAAACCAAAGGCTATTCCTATCAAGGAAGTCAAATCTAATTAATTTTATTATAAAAGGATTATATTTATAGCTAGAAATTTATTTAATGAGAAAAAGGTCTTAAGATTATACTAAGATTTAGTTCACATTTCTTTTTTTCAAATAAGTTCAATCTATTCTTCCAACTTTATTTAAATAAAGTCAAATATTAAACAAAACAATGTTAGAATTTGAGCAATAACATGGCTTAAGCAATCTAATTCTTTAATCCACAATAACAATTCTTTATGCTAAATGTAATCCATTTTACTTTGGGCAACAAAATAATTAATTAATGTGATATTTGTTAATAACCATTTCTAAAATAAATTGAGGACATATTTCCAAACAAGCATTTCTCATATTATGAAATAGTTTTGTTAATGAATATAATGATACTAAAATTGTGTATAATAAATTAGCAAGACCTATTCCAAAAAGTGATGATGACAAGTTGTACTTTATCCGATGTGAGTGATAAGGGTAAGAAAACCATATATTCTTTTACATTAAAATGCAACATTTTATTTACTTTTATATTTAAAGTACACAAAAAAGGGTTTATATCAAAACACTCAATTAGTATAGATTTAATAACTAGGGATCCTAGTTCATTAATCAAAATGAATGTTACATAGGCCAAACAAAGGATGTTTTGCTAGTATAACAACACAAACTAATAAACCTAAGATCTAAAATCCAAAATTAGCAAATCTAGCCATTACATAGAATCATATCAAAAGTTGTGGTGATAGTCTCCACATTAAGAGGAGTGTTATTCTTTAGGGGGTGGTCCCTATCCTTTGTCTCGAGGCTTAGGGCCAATTTGGATAAGGCCCCATACATCGTTTCCCACTTGGGATTCATACGGATATCTAACTCAAATATGGCTAAAGGAATTATAACCGGAAACTCATCAAACTAATCCACGTCAATAACATTTGGTAGAGGCCAACTTCTACATTGTTCCTAGAGTTCACAAAATGTATAACCAACTCTATGTTGCAACTACCCAATAACATAACCTCGTGAAAGAGTTGAGCAATTTGGAGAATGAATGTTTAAAGGTTTGTTGCTCAATGCATGATGCTCTAACATAAATTCTACTAGTTATCGTACATGTACACTTTCATCTTCACCTTGGTCCTGAACACCTAGACCTACATGTGTAACTATACACATAGTAGGGTGTTGTCATTCCAAGTAAAGGAGTTATAATGTTGTACCTTTTTAAATAACATTGTTTCTTAGTTTTCATGTGTGATATAAAATGTTGACTCAATCATCTTCCATATTATGTTAAACTTATGGACCATGGGTTTGTCTCCTAGTAGGGCTTCCTTCAAAAAATTGGGAGAGGATGTAACTTAGTGCAAAATCCAAAAGACTAGCCTTGGGATAATTGGAAAAGTTATAAAATCAAAATAGGCGTTTAATGGTTTGTGATTTTTTCCACATGTAGTATTTGGGAAAGGCACTCCTAGGTACTTAAAATTGTGATTAATGGCTAGGATTCCATGCATTATATATCCTAGAAAACACACCTTTTTTGGTCCCAAAGGAGCTTTGCATATATGTTTAAGCCTCTAAATACATTTCTTTTGCTTGGCTTTTATTTTACATAACTTATATCACCTTACATCCAACACTAGCTTAGTGGAAACCAACAAAAACCCTTCATTAACTTGTAGTTTCTAAAATACTTTGTTTGGGTCCATCCTCAATGTCACCACCAAGCATATAGCCCTTGCATGCCAAGTTCGTGTAAGATATTATATGAAAAAGGATCTAAATTTTGTTAATGATTAGCTCAACATGGTTAGCTAGATTAAATTTGGCCCTTAAGGATATATCGTCTTACATCCAACACTAGCTTAGTGGAAAACCAAAAAAAACCATTCATTATCTTGTAGTTTCTAAAATACTTTGTTTGGGTCCATCTTCAATGTCACCACCAAGCTTATAGCCCTTGCATGCCAAGTTTGTGTAAGATATTATATGAAAGAGGATCTAAATTTTGTTAATGATTAGCTCAACAAGGTTAGCTAGATTAAATTTGGCCCTTAAGGATGTTTTATGCTTATAATATCTTGCTTAAGAATCTCATAAGTCCTCAACATTTTTAATACCTTTCATGAACAAATTCTTGGTAGAAAATAATGCTAATTTAACCAAGAGATTATATTAAAAGTAATTAAGTATGACCGTCGAGGGATATTAAAATTGGACCTTAAGGATGCTTTATTCTTATGGTTTCTTTCCTAGGAATCTCATATGCCCTCAAGTTTTTTAATACTTCTCTTGATGAAAGTTTTAGTAGAAAATAATGCTAATTCAACCAAGAGATTATATTAAAAGTAATTACCCATGACCATTAAAGGATATGGTCATTATATGAGAGGTCTTGATGCGGTAGTATTATAAAGGTACCACAACTTGGGATAATCATGATCATACCAAACCACAAAGGTATTTTGCAGTAATATTTAAATGAAAAAAAAAGACAAAGACCATGCATAAAACATATTAATTCAATATAACAACATAGTAAACACATTCAAAGGGTTATCCCTTTCTTGTTTTTTGTAATAGTTTATAATACAATGTTCTAAACCATCCTAAGCTCACTAGTCCTCTTACCTTTTTCACTCAACCTTTCTCCCTTTATAGATTTTGTGCTTCTCATGTATTGCCTCCATGCATAGAATTTACAATTATGGACTCTTCTCCTCACCTAAATATCCTTACACTTTTATATGCCTCATCCTTGAGAATCTAATGCTCAAATGATAATTCCAAGGATTCATTAAGAACCACTTTTTATTGTATCACGTGTTTGTTTCTCTTAATTCCAACTCATTGTTTTTCACACTCACTTCATTTTATGCATGAAATAACTCATTCTCATTCAATGAAACTAATTTATTTACATCACACTCAACCTCCCTTCTTCCAATAAATTTAGTTTTTCACTTATAATAGTACTTTTCTTCGTTTTGTCCTTATTTCCATGTCCACATCCCTTTATCTCGTCACATTCAATTCTTCATCTTCCTCTATAAACCCTAGACATTTTTTTTACAACATGCTTTTAGTCCCATGCATCTTGTTTCAATCATGGATAAAGTTCCAAGTTGCATCCCTACTTCACATCCTATGCACATTTCTCACTCAAACTCCCTTTGTTGGAAAATATTTACAACTCTATGCACATATTGTATTATCCTTGCCCCATCATTGTTTTACCATTTTATAACTTTTAACAGTTCTTTCGTTTCTCCTTGCTTCTCATTCTTACATATATGGTTTTTCTCTTGAAATTGTTTCCTTGGGATTTTATGTCTTGATGATCGACTCACTTATGGACTTGAAACATAGACTTTGCTACAAAATGACTACGATAATTTTGAGCCTTCAAACTAGAAGTTCCAACCACAAAAACTTGAAAACCATTATTTTTTCCCTATACCGAGGGCATATATGGAAGGAAATTTGTCTATTAGAGAGAATTAGAATCAATATTAAAAAATAAGCCTAAATATTTCTGAAGTAATGTCATGACCTAGGCATAATTCCTACATTTGGCAAAATTAAACACAGTTTGAAGAACCAATACACCTCCAAAGCATTCTTTAAAATAAACATAGAATTAATTGGGTAAGAAATAAGGGGAATTCACTCTAAAATAAATCAATTAAACCTTGAAGCATTATCTTCCCACTTAAATCTAGCATCTACCATCACACCGGATCTATGGTTCATTATTGATGCCATTGCTGCCATCAAAGCCAAGAAGGAAAAATTAAAATATGAGAGAAGGAAAGAAAAGAAGATAAAACGATTTTTTGGTAAAGATCTTAACATAAATTAATAGGGAATCGTTACAATTGATGAGATATGCTACACTAAAGAAAACTCCAATGGATATGATACCAACACTACATTAAAATTAAGTCCGATTATGAAATTCGATTCCACTAGTAGACAACTACTAGAAATGAAGGCAATAAAAACGTGGGAATTAAAATTATTAATCGTTCTGGATTGAATGAAATTACTTCTAACTTTAATTTCAATGCTCCTAACTCTCTTTGGCCGACTTTATCAGTTCTGCCACCCTCAACGTGCTACACTAATGAGAGAAAGGGCTTGACTATCAATATTTCCAATACTCAACCTTTTAGTAATAACATAGTTAACATTACAGGCTACACTAACATAAACTCCCCTAATAAATACATGAGAAACACAATTCTCGCTCTTGGTAACATTCACTCTAATAAAAACCATAGAAAGCTTATTAATCTTTCCTCTCATAAATTAACTAAAGAAGAGTATAATGTCTTAAATAAGGGCTTGAATTTTGCCATTACTCCCAAGAAAATACCTCTTGAAAGCATAAGATGTAGCATTGAGGAAGGCATTAATGAATTGAGGTATGAGGAAAAATAGGCCATTAGATTGGACTACACCTCTATATTGAAAAACTTAAGAAAAATCTTGACAAGGAAGAACTTTTAACTATTAGGAGTATTAAAAATAAAGTCAATATTTTGGTCCTTAAGGATGATAAGGGAGGTGAAACTATCAGTATGGATAAGAGCGACTATATTAAAAATATGAATGAACACCTTAATAGTAGTGGCAACTACAAAAGGTTAGAAAATAATCCAATTTCCAAGATTATTACGGAGGTTAAAAAGATCATCAAGGAATCTAACTTAGATGAATGGATTAAAAAATAACTTACCCCTAATTGTGAAATTACTCCAAGAATTTATGGTCTCCCTAAACTCCACAAAGATGGGGTTCCCCTAAGACCTATTTTCAACACTATTGGCTTCCCCACTTATGAACTTGCAAAATATGTCTCTAAGATCCTTAAGCCCCTTATATATAATTTAGATTCCTTTATCAAAGATTCCAATTAATTTGTGAATATGATTGAGAATGAAAGACTTGATAATGAAGATCAACTTATCAACTTTGATGTGGCCTCTGTCTATGATCTAGGTGGCTCTAGAGACACTCAGAAGTCAAAGGGGGCTTAGAGTAGATAAAAAATAAAAGTCGTCATATTGAAACAAAAATAGAACCATATCATAGTGCTTGTTGGCCTGATTCCAATGGTGAAAATGATAGTGAAATTTAAGTTCGTATGCTCAAGTTATGGCTAGTCAAAGTTTGGTCAAAGTTGGACAAGTGGCAAGCTTAAGGAGGAAAAAAATGGTAGAAAACCGGCACATGGAATTTGGCCACTAGAATGGGCTAATTTGTCAAATAGTTAATTTGTCTAGTGGCTTTTTATTTCAGCAAATTTAAAAAAATGACAAGTGGTTATTATAAAAACCAAAAAAATATTAAAAAAGGGGCAGGTTTTGTTTGTTGGACTCGCCCACCCCAACTGGTTGTATTAAAATATAATATGTGTGGGGTGGCAGGTGGTCAAACCCTGCCACCCATTTCCAATCGTAATATATATATATATATATATATATATATATATATATATATATATATATATATAGTATTGGGTGGGTTGCCCGTTGGCAAACCCGCTCCCACTCACTGCTATGTGCCACATGTAAAAAATTCCAAGGGTGGTGGGGATCAAACTCCCCCAGCCAGTTCAACTACCCTCACAACCAAAAATAACATTTTATGCTGAGTTTAAACTGTCATCCCAGAAGCTGCAACAAGCCATTTAACCGCCGACCTAATTACATATGAACCTATACTAAAACGGTGGTTGGTGGGGTTGGAACCCCCAAACTGCCCGCACCTAACACATCACCTTACCAATTGGCCAACGACCAGTTATTTGTGAAATATGACTACCATTTTGTATTTAACCCATCATCATTTGTCCATTCAACCAACAAAGTGGAGGGCAGAGCCAAAACTTAGAGGTATAGAACCACGAGAAAGGTGGAACCGTGAGTAGGTCCAAGGGTTGGAACCTTGAGTGAGGGCATCAAAAAAATTCTTTGAATATTCCCTTAGAGGGCTTGAGGTGAGAGTGTCAGAATTGGGAAAGTTTATAGTCGATTTTGCATATTTTCACGTTAGGAATTCAATGATAACATCCATTTCTCAAGCTGAGCTCTCCATTTTCAAGCCATCATCTAGATTGGAGGTATAACGATAATTTTTGTTAACTTGTTTGTAACTGATTTCTTTGATGCACTTAATAAATGAAGGCCTCCCCATTGTTGACCATGGCCTAGATACGTATGCCACATTGGGTGAACCCTATAATCAAATCTATGTGTCTTTGATCTTATGATAGCTTATGCTTTTCCATTTATTTTCATGTAGTTTATGTTACATGGTTAATATGATACTTTATATGCAATTCTAATTACATTCTTGAAGTAAAAGATCTCAATCAAGTTTGGTATCATAGAAGGTCTTCTTGATGCAAGTTGCATGAGTGAATGCTAACCAAACACAAGCTCCAAAGAGATGAAGGAAAACTTAAGTCTTTTGATTCTGAAGTAGGGCATGCACCATGAAGACAGAACATGGTGGATGAGGAAGCTTGAATCAGGGAAGAGAGAAATTATCACAAGTATTTCTACACCATGGCAAAGAAAGTTGACAAGTTATTTATAGAGTATGAGAAGACAATCAAGCCTAAGAAGAAAGAAATAGATTACCATGCATCGATAAATCATGGAGGCAGTATAGAAGAGCTTCCTCCCTTTCCATCTTCTAGTGACAATTCTTCTTCTTCTTATTCTTCTCCTCATCACTCTAATAGGCATAAGAGGAATGCATCTAAAAATCCCCTTTTTAAACTAGATGTCAAATTTGATTTACCTGTTTTTAGTGGAGATTCTAATGTAGAAAAGTTAGATAAATAGGTAAGACAGGTTTAGGTGTATTGCCACATATAACAAATCAAAGAGGATGAAGCCAAGATCTTGCCAGAATCCCTTCAATTGAGTGGCACTACTTTCATTTGGTCGGAAGGAAAATTGTAGCAAGCTGGTAAGCATAGTTGTAAACTTCTCTCATTTTGGTCTGAGTTCATTTCTTCTTTATGAGCACAATTTTACCCATTGGGTTATAAACATAAGGCTGTGATGAAATGAAAACATTTGAAACAAAGAAAAGGTTAATGTGTTCAAAAATTTACAGAGTAGTTTAGAAAACAAGGATTAGCATTAAATGTTCCACTAGACACTTTTCAGATGTTGATGAAATATATTGGTTCTTTGTATAGTTATTTGCATCATTCATTGTTATTATTTGAACCTAAGTCTCTTGATGAAGCTAGTGTGAAGGTTGTACATCTTGAAAGCAAGGAGAATCATGAATAAGACGACCACCCAAAGAGGGCAGCAATTGCTAAGAGAAGAGGAGAAAAGCCCTCTTGTACTCACTATGAGAAAGAAGGGCATGAATAGTAGAATTACTGGAAACTGCATCCAGAATTGAAATTTGAGACCTAAGAGAAATGACAGAAAATAGAAGCAAAAGACAGTTGCAACCATGTAATAAGAAAAAGAATTGGAATCAGAGGATGATGAGAAGATCACGATTGCGGAATTTGTAGGCAATGGACCAATTGACCTAGGATCAAATTTAGGGGACGAAATGAATATTGCAACTCTTTGGATTGTGATAGATGGACCCATCGACTTGGGTTATAATTCAGGTGATGAGACAAGGATTTCAATAGATGTTGTACCAAATATGGAAAGGGTACCAAATGCAACATGGCTCCAATAAGAAGAAGAGAAGGAGAAATATAGGTTGCAACATCAGTTACAAGCCAAGGAGGAGGCCTTAGAAAAGTTTCAACATAACAAGCCTGAGGTAAAAAGTGATTCTTCAATTTAATTTATTTTTATAATGATGATTTCACTTCTTTTGAGAGATATACTACAAGAATTGGATTAAAATTGTTGAATAAAATGGGGTATCAAGGAAAGCGCCTCAACATTAATGGCCAAGGCATTGTGAACCCAATCAAAGTGGAAGAATTGCCTCATTATGTAAGACTTGGATATGTCAGAAAGGAAGTTGTGGAATGCTCCAAGACAACCCATGACCAACCAATGATAGGTGATGAGAGCATTTCATCAAATTCTAGTGATAGTGAGGGTTCCACGAGCACTTACTGAAGGCACACCAGGAGAAATGATTCCAAGACAATCCAGAAAGTTTGGAGGAAATATAATCGTTGTAGTTACTGTAACGAGGATTGACACCAGAAGGCTGCGTGCTAGACACTCTAGGCCCACGAAGCACCCACGAAGAAACCAACTGGCGCAGATGTTCAACAAAGGAATCCACTACATTCACGGTGGTCTTCTTTATTGAGTAAGAGATGGTTTTGCTAGATATAGTAGTTTTTCATGGCCACATTTTGTAAATCACGTGTTGTGAATAATTGTAGAAGTGATGATATGTTTTCCATCGCTTACTAAGAAGTAATGATAATTTTTACCTTTTGTGAGTAGCTAGGGTATTGGTTTCTATTATGTAAAACTTAACCAAAGAGTGTGATATAAACTCTTGGCAAGCATGGGGTTCTTAGATTCATGTGTGGATGTGTATGTGATTAAAAAGAATGTACCAGATTTGCATGCAATGCAGATGTTGGAAGTGTGGTTTGACGAGGATACACGTAGTGTGCAAGATGTGTTCATGATTTTGGAGGACCAAAATCTCCTCAGTGGGGAGGAATGTTCCAGGTGGCTCCAGAGATGCTCAAAAGTCAAAGAGGGCTCAAAATAAATCAAAAATAAAAGTCCTCATATTGAAGTAAAACCAAAACTAGATCGTAGTTATCATCGCCCTTATTCGAACAGTGTGAACGAAACTCAAATATGAGTTCGTATGCTCAAGTTAAGGTTCGTTAAAGTTTTGGTAAAAGTTGTATAAGTGGCAGGTTTAAGGAGTGTTATAGACATTTTTGGGCACTGCAACCCCAATCATATATGTCCATAAACCAATGGCTTCTGAGTCCCTAAAAGTGTTTTTTCGTGCCTTGAAGGAACAAGGTCAGCTGGCTACATCATCTCCCAGAAGTTCTCCGCAGAAAACTGCTCACAACTGGTCAAAATTGGACCATACAGGTTGCTCAGTGCTAAGGGTGTGATGCATCTCACCTACCAAGTGTAAAAGGTGCGATGCATACTGGAAATCCCTTCTGTAGGGTGCGATGGGTGAGAATGGACAAATGGCAGAGACAGTTTGCGAGGTGGATGATCATGGAATCTTCCAGAAACTTCTCCTGTGACACTTGCCTCTCTGAATTCACCCAGGGATGAGTAAGAGATCATCAATCTCCAAGTGGAATCAAGAACTATCAGAGAGAAGACACTAATCAAAATCCCAGAAGCTGACTCACCTCCCTACAATCATCTATATATGGATCCCTCATCCCAGAGATCCAGAGGCTGGAATTTTGTATCTTGTAAGGAAGTGTTGTTGGTTTCCTGGCGGAATATCATAGTATTAGGTGATCTAAGCTTTTCATGAGGTGAAGAAGGGCTTTCATACTGGGAGGATGACGCTGGGTTAGATCAATGGGTTGTAATCCTCTCTTCTAATCTTTACATCAATAAAGTTATTCAGGTTTACCTCCACATTCTTGTATGTCTAATAGCATATGCATTTGTGCGGTCAATAAATATCTGGTCCTATATTGTTTATGATTGTAGATCTCTGCATTTTGAAGGTATTATGCTGCTTTGACTTTACAAGTACTCTTTGAAGCGAAGTGGTCAAGGGAGAAGCGGCAAAGACCTATCGGTGAGGAGAAGGAACAAAAAAGAACCGAGCGAAAGATCGAGGTTGGTATTCTTTGATCCTCTCCTATCTACTTCTCATAAAGGAAAATGAAAGTAACTTTAATCTGTTTGTTTCTAAGATAGCTACCCATCTTAGTGCGACTAACAGCTCTGCATAGATACTAGATTTCCCGATAAAAAAATGGCAACTCCACTAGGGAGCGAATAGATTGTTTGCTTGTCTATATTTGTTTGTTTTATCAATTTACAGACAAAGCCTGAAGTCAATCCAGCTAGCCTTCGAACTGCATTTGCTATGCAAGTGCAAATTAGATCAATGTTGCTTCAGTCTATCTCCAGGTTTTGTTTATAAACTGAAAAATCAATTTACAAATGTCCTAATTGCCCTAGTGGTGGCTCTAGTAACCTCATTAGATCAGCCCATGTGGTTTCTATTTATTGACTATCATTAGCTCGGCCTAAATCCCTGAACTAAGTTGCAAACTATGACCAAGAACCAAGTTGAAGTCTTGTCCCTGGACCATCAGACTTTCTCCTCTTGGGAATCTGGATGCATCGTACCTCCTGTGTGCAGTAGGTGCGCTGCAATCGCACTTTCCCTGTGTTGCAGGTGTGCTGATCAAATAAGACCTCTTATGCTTCCAGATTTTGGTTTCTTTGTTCACTCTCTTCAGCTTTATTCAGGAGTTTTGCTATCTGTGATCAGTATACCACTGTGGAAACTCCCGTCCCTTGCATGATTCCACCTCCATAGTACAAATAATTGTGAATTTTTTAATGTATTGTGCGCCATTTACAGTTCTCTTTTACAAAAAGTAGCGTAATCAAACTGTTGTCTTTTGATTTGGAAGTGTCGCAAGTGTCGTTTTCAATCAAAGAAAAGAATCCTATCGTTCTTGATGGTTGATTGTACAGTTACTCTTGTATTTCATTTGAATTAGTAGTTTTTCAAGTGTCGAAAGTAGTTTTCAATTCAAAGTCACAAAGTGTCATCATTATCTTCCTTTCGTTTTGAAGAGAAATTTGTTAGTACTGTTGCTTTGAAAAGATAATTCAGATTTGTACTCAACATCTTTATGTCATTCACACATTAAGAAAGCGGAAAAAAAAATACATGCATGTGCATTTTCATTTATACTATTTGTTGGTTTGATTTAGGACATTGCATCTAGTGTGTGCTCTCTACTCTATGTTGAAAGAATATCATCTCTCTTTCTTTAGTAGCTAGGATTTTCATTGCAAAAAGAAGATTAAACAATTGTTTATCATGTTAGATTGCATTTTAGGAATTGTATATCTACATCATGTGCTGAACCTGAAAGGCAAATTTCTTAAGAAAGATCAACTGTAAAATAAATTCAATGAACATAAAAACGCTTTGGAACTTAATGCACAACATTTAGAAGTCTAGGCTAGAGACATATTCCGGTGTCGTAAAGTGTAGTAACTATCGGGTGATTCCTCCTCTTTGAGATGACAAGTGCCAGTACGGACTTGTGCTCCCATGTACTGTTGAGTATATATTGGGAAACCACAATAGGCTATATCCTTTATCCATAGGAAGCCATGTCTGCCACCCTATCGATTGCAATGCACTGAACATAGCATTCGGGAAGATTGACTACTATACCGTAAAAATTCATCTGCAGTTTTGTGATTGGTTTGGTAATCCCTCTGTCTAGATTTCCAGAGTAGTCTCTTTCATTCCTTTTTAGACTCCTTAAAGGAAAGGGTCCATCTAAGCACTTGTCACTTCAGGCTCATTAAAAATTGAAGGTGACTAGAGTCATCTTTTGTTTTTTCTCGACTCTTAAAAATTGAAAAAGAAAGTTGTATCAAAGCGTCTAAAATTTATTTTAATCAGAATAACGTCACTATTCCCTTGTTGGTCTTAGGTTGAGAAAATGGATTCCACCAACCAAGGATTTCCCCTTGGAGAAAATCTTGGTCCTTTCTCCTCTTAGGGAGATGTTGGTGCACCTCATATCGCCACATTGTCACTTCCAGGATTGACGATTGGCTTGCTAATATGGCTCTTCTCAACCTTCGTCATTCAGAATACCATGATTCGTGAACAATCAAGTCAGCAACTATATGATACTAGAGTTACCCCCCAACCTTCTACTTCGTCTATTTCTCCCTCTCCTCCTTCCTCTTCGCTTAATGAAGCTGGTAAAGAAAAAAATCAAGTAACTAAGAAGGAGAAGAAGGGGAAGGAGAAGAAGGAAAAGAAGAAGGAGCCAAAGGAACAAAGGGGTAACCATGTATCATCCAGGGAAAATCCACACACGGCACCATCCAAACCTAAATCTCCTTGTGTCATTTGTAAAGGGGACCACTATCATTGAGATTGTCCTTGTATCCCCTGGATCTTAAGAGGCTGGTCTCCTTGTTTGGACAATATGGTGTTATCAACCTCTGACGATCATGTTGAAAGCACACCATCAACTAGTGAAAACGAAGTCTCTGGACAGAAAGGAAGATGTAAATTTCCTTGCAAATTGTGTGAAGGCAATCATGCCATCCACCGTTGTCCCTTCCTGGATGAAGCTAAAAGAGTCTTGGATAACCGTCCCGCTTCGTCACTATGGCTTCCTCTTGGATACAAGAAACTGTTGCTGAGTCCATCGCTAGTTGAAAATCCGACCGACACAACTTTGTGGTCGATTGAAGCATCTATCATTGAAGATAAACCCACTGAATTCATACCATACGAAAGTTAAAAGGTTGAGGTGGCAGTCGACCCGATCTTGTCTTCGGAAGGTCCATCTTTAGATGATACAATCACCGAAGAGAATGAGAACGAAACTGTTCAAATTCTTTTCGTAAACACATACTCCGATGAACATGGGGGTAATCTACACATTGCTTTATAGTAGCAAGGAAGTTCGTTAGAGTCATACCCGACCATTTATTTGGTCCCACCTCCAAGCAACCTAGTCATTTCCTTCGATTGGAATCTACTAGGCAGACCCCGTTTACCGGCTAGTGTACCATTTTGAATCATTGTTCAAACCTACAGAATGGTCATGGTCAATACCATCATAAATAAGGGAGCTTCTATGAGTATCCTTTCCTCAACTTCTTGGAAAGCACTTGGTTCGCAATCGCTTCTACCTGAGATGCGGAATCTAACACGCTTTGATAAAGGAACCAGTCAACCATTAGGGATCCTTCCATGTTTTCCTATAACCTTAAGAGGGAAAACCATGTATCTGAACTTAATGGTAGTCCAAGGACCTTTAGATTATAATCTAATCCTTGGGCACGACTATATTTATAGCATGGGAGCCATTGTCTCCTCACTCTTTCGAGTAATGTGTTTTTTACATGAAGGCCAAGTGGTCCAGCTCGTAGGCTAGCTTTCGTTCCCCAACTCACACATAGCTAATAGTCAAATACCATCCCTAAATGGTCTTTTCATGCAAGGAATGTCTCATCAATCTCTATTCTATCCACCTGAAGAACGTGAGTAATTTGGTGGCCATGACTGAAACCCAGGGGGCATGCACCCTGGTCTGCTTCGGCAGAAAAGCTTTAGGTATAGGGTAGGTTTCCGTGGGAGGATATATGACTACTCAGACACACCCATCCATATAGGAAAATTGGATTAGATCGAAATAAGGTACCTCTGTTAGAAGGTAGTCCTTTCCTGATAGAATGAATGTTTTGTCTGCAAATTGAAGGGTAACCTAGAAAAGGTAGGCCTTTCTCGATAGAACAATTGTCTTGTCTACAAATTGAGGGGTAACCTAGGAATCTCTAGTTCGCTATACCTGGGGGCATGCAAACCTTTTGTCCACAAGTGAAAAGTGACCAACATAATGCTAACTCCATAGTTTCGCTAACTTCAACTGCTTAAGTTGGGTGAGTGGTCAAATCAACCATTCGCCTTCAAAGGGGCCAAATGGCACCGGCGAAATAAAGGAAAAGTTTTCCTACCCGACCTTAGTAGTTAACTAACCCCTAGGACAGTAGTTGGTTATTCCTAGCTTGCATGCAAGAGGTAGTGGAGCAAAGTTTCAAATGGTGCAATCTCCCTAAAAATTGAACCTATCGATGAGACATCCTTATTATATGATTGCCACGAGCAGTTTTTATGCAAAGTTCAAGTTCATTAAAAATTAAACCTAAGCAATGAGAAAATGTTTCCCCCCAGAGTTTAATCTCATTAAAAAATGAACCAATTTCCGGTAAATAACCATTTTGAATGCATTATCATCAGCTTTTTGAGCCCTAGTCGTGTTCTTACCATCACCTCCACTCTGTTTTAGCTGGTCATTCACCTCCATTTGATTGTTTACCTCTTTTGAGGAACAGCTGCGAAGAGTGATTCTGTTAGCCATCCTTGTGACACTACCGTGATTGGAAAATTCCAAACCTTACCTGGAATCAGCTGCTACCTGGAAATATCACTCGTTCCTCAAGAGGTGAGTCTCCTTTAAGCTCTTTTCATCTGACTCGTAAAATATGAAAAGATTGCCAAGCATTTGGCCTCTCTAGCTCACTAAAGCTACTGTGAGTGCTATCCCTCCTCTAGATTTTAATCTTTTTGGACCTGAGGGATTATTACACAAAAATATCGAGCGCATGTCTTGTTCAGCTCGTTAAAACTATCGAAAATTCATCCCTTCCATATTATTTTATACTTTTTCGGACTTAAGGGATTAATGAAGAAAAAGGATCACTGGAGTTTCCTTTCTTTCCCTTTTCAGACTCTCCAAAATTTGAGAAAGGACCGAGTTGTCTTTGTCGTTAAACTCGTTAAAAACAATAGCGACAAACTTGTCCATGCAGACAAGAATGAGTTTCACTGTCGCTAGGCTCATTAAAATATAGCGATGGGTTTTCCTGAAGGGAAAATTATAGAACAAGCATATGTTATCCTCCTCAAACTTGATAAAAGTAAAGAGGTATTGGTCAGCAATGACTGGGGAAAAATTGGGAAGAAAACTTGAAGAAATTTTATTGGTAGCGAGTCGCTCTTGAACATGACACTTTCACTCCATCACCATGATTGAGTCGGGTTGGGTTATTCTGTTCACCAGTCATATTACCATTGGTCCACCATACCATCCATCTTTGGGTTTAACACTACCAATCCATTTCAATGTCACCGATATGTCCAAGAGAAGTCAATTAGAGAATTCACCAACCCATCTTGTGTCTCATCCACTGCAATACCTTTATGCTTCATTATTTAATGACCGCCACCCTGAACTCTGTATCATCAGATCATCTTCACCTCAAAAAGTCATTTGCTCCATTCTGTGTCATAGATATCGGATTCATTAAGGCCCTCCTACGATACGTCACTTCTTATCGACATCAGCTCATTATCCAAGAAGTCTGTTGGGTCCCTATAATACTAGTGATTACCCCATTACTATTGTAGTTATACCCCTTATTAATATTATTTTGCCCCTACTACCCCCATATTGTTATTATCGTGCCCCATAGAATCCCTCTATTGTTATTTTTGTGGCTTTATATTATTATTATTAGGTCGGCTAGATTATATGGTGACTCCTTAGACTCCTATATATAGAAAGGAGGTTTTTTCATTTGAATCATCAAAGAATTGTTCATTTATGTAATGTAAAGGAGGTTTCCCCCTTAAAGAGGTTGCATTCTAAGGCATTTATCTATCTTTTCTATCTTTTCTTGAGCTAGTTTCATAACATTTGGTATCAGAGCTTTGGATTCTAGGGTTTCGCTGCTCCAAACAGATCATCGTGGAATTTTCGCTATAACTTTTTTCTGTGACGTTTCAAAAGTTTCAAAAGAAACCCATTTGAGAACAAATCGCTCTGAACCTCGGGTCCAAATTTCAAAGCTTTTTGTGCTATATTTCCGAAGATATGATCTGAGGAGGTTGGTCTTTTTGCCGACTCCTGAATTACATTCGAAACAAGTGACCTGTGGAAAATTGTCATAACTTTCTCTCTGAGGATCAGATTGAAATTTCATAAGAAGCTACATAAAGAGGATGGACTATGGTTTCTTCAATGCATTTTTTAGATCCAAAGGTCGAAACAGTGACTCGTGGCACGTCGTACAAGTTTACTCTACTGAACTAGTCTATAATCAAGTCACTGTGGGAGATTTCGCATAACTCTTCCTTGGAGAATCAAATTCGGGTCAGACTTGTGGCATTGGAAAGAGGACACAGAGAGCTACTGTAGATCACAAATTCAGAACTAGATGATTGGAAAGTATAGAGATACATCAGAGGCAATATCGAGCTCCTACAAAGTGAAAAAAGGTGTGTAGATTTTTTTAAATTTTTTCTTAAGCTTGGTTTGAAAATTTATTTTGAAGGAATTCAAAGGGCATAGTAGAGCATTATTATCGATAGCTGATTCCCTGAGGAAAGAAAATGCAAACACCTATTAAGGAACCTGAAATCTCTAGCATGACTCATGAAGAAGAGGAAGAAATGCTACATGATATATCAAAATTACAAGAACAAGTGCAACAAATGTAACACTCACAAAAGTTAACAGAAGCTAAGATAAATGGTGTGGAAGCTAATATGAATGGCATGGAAGCTAAGATGGACAATTTGAAGATAGATTTGAACACAAATTTGAAGACAGGCATGGCAGACTTGAAGACAAATTTGACACATTTTCTACAAGAAATACTTACTAATGGTGAAATGGTAGTAAAGGAAACTCATGATGAGAACAAAAGAAATGTTAATCATGATTCCATAGATGTTAATGTTGGATTGAAGACTCGCCATATTCCAAAAATTGATATGAGGAAGTTTGATGGCAAGGATCCCGCCACATGGATATTACAGATGGAGCAATTCTTCGATCTCAACAATGTGCAAAACACACAAAAGGTACGTATGGCAACTTTATATTTGGAACCAAATCAGTTTGTATGGTATCAATGGCTTTGCTCTCGTAAACAATTTATCACTTGGGTAATTTTTATGGAAGAATTGATAGCACATTATGAGGATATAAAAAGAAACACTTTTTTTAGCCAATTGATAAGTCTCAAACAAAAGGGTTCAATAATGGAGCACATTGAGGAGTTCCAAAAATTGAACATAAGGGTAAAAGATATTCCAGAGGAGCATAGGATTGATGTGTTCATACGGTCTTTAAAGGATAATATCCAACATGATGTTCGCCTTTGGGAACCTGATTCATTACAGAAGGCATTCAGGTTAGCAAGAAAAATGGAAAGCAAAATTATGGCAACCAGGAAGCATACCAGTCACAACTATAAAGTGTAGGTTTTAACCCTGTACAGAAATTACCTGCATACGAATTCTTAAACAAAGAAAATAAACAATGCGATAGCATAACACATAAAAGAAATATGCACAGAGATTTTCCCCTAGATCCCAAAACCGGGACTACCAGCTTGATTTTTCATTATGTTCCTTTCAATGTTACAATACATATTAATACATGCCGAAGCATCCAATACCATGGACCGAAATCCATCACGTCCAATACCATGGACTGAAAACCATTGCGTCCAAAAATCATGTGCGAAAATCATCCACAGAACCATAGGTGGGTCCGCCCAGCCTAACATAGGGTCCAAAACCAAAATTTTCAGGGGCGTTGCCCCAAACCCCATAAAGTGGGGTTATGGGTGCCCTTCAAACCCCCTATTAACTTTGTGGAAAGAATATAACACAACCCAACAATCTCCCACTTGTTGTTTTCTTTCCATAGGGGGCCACGGGAGTCATTTGTCAGCCCTCAGATGCCCATTGCTTCTCTACACCAAGAGAACTTCTCAGAGCTCACAGATTTTGTCAATGCATCTGCAGTATTCTTCAAAGTGTCCACCTTTACCAGCAACACCTTTCTATCTTCTATCATATCCCTCACAAAGTGATACTGAACATCAATGTGCTTTGTCTTTGATGATAAGCAGGGTTCTTTGCCAAGAAAATTGCACTTTGGCTGTCACAGTCTATTCTTATAACTCCCTGTACTAACCCCATACTTGAACACAATCTTTGCAACCAAAGTACTTCCTTGCTTGCATGAGTGGCTGCCATGTATTCTGCCTCTGTGGTTGATAGTGCCACTACAGATTGTTTCTTACTCATCCAACTGACTACACCTCCAAATAGGTCAGAAACATACCCACTTGTATATCTTCTCTGATCCAGATCTCCAGCCTAGTTTTCATAAACAAAGCCATGAATATCCAACACTCTGTCCAATCCTGGTCTTCCTTGGTAGCACAAACCATAATCAATAGTGCCACACAAATACCTGAAAACATGCTTCACTGCTGTCGAGTGCTCCTTCCTAGGTTTTGACATAAACCTGCTCAATACTCCCACTGCATGTGCAATGTTTGGTCTAGTACAGACCATTGCATACATCAGGCTACCCACTGCACTTGCATATGGAACATGGGACATGTCCTCTTCCTCTTCTTGTGTCTTGGGACACTATTCAGCAGATAACCTCACACCTACAGGAATAGGAACATTCACTGGTTTACTATCTTGCATATTAAACCTCTGTAGTATTGTCTCGACATACTTCCTCTGGTTTAACCAGAGCTTCCTCTTTGCCTGATCTCTTTTAATTTCCATGCCCAAAATATAGTTTGTAGCACCAAGATCTTTCATGTCGAATTTGGAGGACAATTGGGTCTTCAAATCCTGGATAATTTCTTTGTCATTTCCAACCAGCAACATATCATCCACATACAAGACCAAATAAATAACATGGTCACCAATTAATTTAAAATACACACAATGATCTGCTTTGCTTCTGGTGAAGCCAAGTCCCCATATAAATGTATCAAATTTCTGATACCACATTCTTGGTGACTGTTTTAACCCATACAGAGACTTCTTTAACTTGCATACCAGTTCTTTCTTACCCTTCACCACAAAGCCTTCAGGTTGCTTCATGTAGATTTCCTCTTCCAAATCCCTGTGAAGAAATGTTGTCTTCACATCCATCTGTTCTACCTCAAAATCAAAAGCAGCAACAACAGATAAAAGTAATCTAATAGAAGTTACCTTGGCAACAGGAGAAAAAATATCACCAAAATCAATTCCCGGCACCTGGGAATAACCTTTTGCTACCAAACGAGCTTTGTATTTATCCACCTTTCCTTCTGCATTTGCCTTCTTCTTGAAACCCATTTGCTGCCAATGGGTTTCCTTCCAGCCGGCAACTCCACCAGATCCCAAGCTTCATTTTTGTGCAAAGATGCCATTTCATCAACCATGGCCTCTTTCCAGAGTTTTCCATCCTCTGAATCCACTGCTTCCTTCACATTTCTGGGATCATCATCAGTAACAGACAAAGAAAAATTTGAACAGAAAGCAGATGGACTATACCTTTCTGGCTGCCTTCTTTCTCGAACTGATCTTCTCACAGCCGGAGTTTGTGGCTCTTCATCTTCTAATTCCTCCTCTACTACAGAGTCTGATTCTTCCTCCTTTAGTTCAAACTCTATCTTCACAGGTTCCTTTGGTTGGACTTCATGTTTAATAACATCTTTCACCTCTCTGAACACCACATCTCGACTGTACACAACCTTCCATGTGATTGGGTTCCAAAGCTTATAACCCTTTAAACCATCTTTATACCTAATAAAGATGCACTTTTCAGATTTACTATCCAACTTGGTTCGTTTCTCCTTTGGAACATGTACATATGCATCACATCCAAAGACCCTCAGATGTGAATGAGAGGGTTTCTTACCAATCCATACTTCTTGTGGAGTCTTATCCTCCAACGTTGATGAAGGTGACCTGCTAACCAGGTAACATGCAGTATCCACCGCCTCTGCCCAGAATTCCTGTCCTAACCCGGCACCACTGAGCATGCTTCTTTCCCTTTCCATCAACGTCTTGTTCATCCTTTCAACGACTCCATTTTGCTGAGGTGTATATGGAGTAGTCTTCTGCCGTGCTATACCACACTTCTTACAGAATTCTTCAAATTCCTTGCTACATAACTCTCCACCATTATCTGTCCTCAGCACCTTTATCTTCTTCTCTGTATGATTTTCCACTAGAGCCTTAAATTCTTTAAACCTGTCAAAGACTTCAGACTTCTTCTTAAGGAAATATATCCATGTATTCCTTGAGAAGTCATCTATAAATGATACATAGTACACAGACTTACCCAGTGATGGAACCTCCACAGGTCCAAACACATCACTGTGCACAAGCTCTAATATCTGTTTCATCCTCTTATCACCAGAGGGAAAACTCACCCGATTCTGCTTCCCATATACACAATTTTCACAGAAATCAAAATCTAGAGAGCTATTATTCATACCTTCTACCATACATTTACCATGAAGTATTCGAAGGCCCTCCTCTCCAATATGTCCAAGCCTTTGATGCCACAACATGGTCTTCTCTCCAGATACCACTAGATTTTCTACTCCATTTTCAGGAACCATAGAATTATTGCACCCATCAACAATAGTGATACCTTGCATCTTGTACAGAGTTCCAATCCGAACTCCCCGCATCAATATCAGTGTTCCTCGAACCATCTTGTAGGTATCTTTCTCGAACACAGTCTTTACACCTGCATCATCCAACTTGCTTACAGAAATCAGATTTCTGGCCAATGCAGGAATATGCAGAACACCCGGAAGTCTTCTAACCCTTCCACCTTGCAACTTCAACTTTACTTTTCCGCAACCAATGATTCTAGCCTTCTTATCATCTCCTAAGAAGACATCACCAACATCATATTTCTCATACTCGCAGAACCACTCTCTATGGGGAGTGAAGTGAAAGGATGCAACTGAGTCAATCAACCATGCCTCGTGATCTACATGTGTGCTTGACGAAGCCAAGTACACATCCCCACCTTCATCTGAGGTGGTTTTCGCCTCTGCAGAAGGAGCATCATCAGATCCCTTTCCTTTATCAGGAGCTTTAGATTTACAATCCCTTCTGAAGTGCCCTTCCTTTCCGTATTTCCAGCACACCACCTTTATAGGTTTTCCTGGAGATTTAGATCTCCCTCCAGATTTAGATCTCCCACTCGATGACTTATTTTTGTTTCTATTCTGGGACCGTCCTCGTACAGACAAGGCATCACCATTTTGGTTGTCCATATTTTTCCGTCTCATCTCCTCCGTCAGCAAGGCTAAGACTATTTCATCAAACTGGAAAGCAGTTGCATTGCAACCTATTGCAATAACCAGACTCTCCCACGAATCTGGTAGAGAACACAACAAACTGATGCACTTATCTTCATCTGAAATTTTAATATCAACATATGATAACTGACTTACCATAGTATTAAACGCATTCAGATGCTCTGTCACCGAGTCTCCATCTTTCATCCCCAAGTTATACAGCTTTTTCCGCAGGAACAGTTTATTCACCAGAGACTTAGATTGGTACAAAGTCCCTATCTTGTCCCACAAAGCCTTCGCCATAGCTTCCCCTAATACATTCAACAATACTGAATCTGAGACACACAATCGTATTGTGCTCTTTGCCTTCCGATCCAACTTCTTCCATTCTTCATCGGTCACTCCCATTGGCTTAGTACCCAGATCTACCAAGATCCATTGATCTTTATCCACCAACAGATCCTCCATCTTGAGTTTCCACAACTCAAAATTCTGACCATTGAACTTCTCAATCTCTATCTTTCCACTACTCGCCATCTTCTTTCACCACCAGAATCGATCTTGTAGATCTCCCACTGAACAGGGTCTACCACAGGCTCGAGCGAAACCCCTCAGCAACAAAGGCGTCCCCTTGAAGCCAAAACAGCTCTGATACCAAATGTAGGTTTTAACCCTATACAGAAATTACCTGCATATGAATTCTTAAACAAAGAAGATAAACAATGCGATAGCATAACACATAAAACACATATGCACAGATATTTTCCCCTAGATCCCAAAACCGGGACTACCAGCTTGATTTTTCATTATCTTCCTTTCAATGTTACAATACATATTTATACATGCCGAAGCATCCAATACCATGGACCGAAATCCATCGCGTCCAATACCATTGACCGAAAACCATCGCGTCCAAAAATCATGTGTGACAATCATGCATAGAACCATAGGTGGGTCCGCCCAACCTAACATAGGGTCCAAAACCAAAATTTTCCGGGGCGCTGCCCCAGACCCCATAAAGTGGGGTTATGGGTGCCCTTCAAACCCCCTATTAACTTTGTGGAAAGAATATAACACAACCCAACATAAAGAAGGAAGTGTTATTGCCCCTAGTATTCCACAACCTATAAGGTTGACACCACAACAATTTGAAGAGAAAATATCAAAAGGGCCTTGTTACAATTGTGATAGCAAATGCACTGAAGGTCATAAGTGTGCCAAGAAGAAATTATTCTACATAGATTTTGAAGAGGAAGAAGAAAAGGAGCAAGCAAGGTCAAAATAAGAGGATATACTCCAGGAACAAAGCCTAGATGAAGAACAAATAAATCCAACCATATCTTGTAATGCATTGACAGGAATTACCACTCCTCAAACCATCAAGATAGAAGGACAAATCAAGAAGAAAAAGGTAATAGTGTTGATTGATTCAGGAAGCACCCACAATTTTATTCATTGTAAGGTAGCAAAAGAATTGAATTGCTTCCTATATCCAACACCAGAGTGTCAAGTGATGATTGCAAATGGAGGAACAATAAATTGCTCTGGAAAGTGCCATAATATCAAGCTATCCATGGGAGAGTATGTATTGACTAGCCCAATGCTTTCCATTCCAATGGGAGGTGCTGATGTTGTACTAGGAGTCTAATGGCTACAATCCTTGGGTACAATAGCTTTTAATTTTCAAGAACTTTTCATCAAATTTTCTACGGGAGGAAAGAAAGTTGAATTAAGGGGTATTTCAGGGAAACCGGGAAAGATAATCAGCTCTAATGGTACGAAAAAGCTTCTAAAAAAGGAGCAAAGAGGTGTAATTGCACAATTATGCTCGCTAGATGTTTCCACATCGGAATCATCTATTTCTCCAGATCTCCAGAAAATCTTGGACAAGCATTCCAAGGTATTTGAGACTCCGAGAGGTATCCCACCTATGCGTGATCATGATCATGCTAGTCATCTGATTCCAGGAAGTGTTCCTCCAAACATCAGGCCATACAAATATTCCTATGTCCAAAAGAGTGAAATTTAATGTATGGTTGTAGAAATGCTAGAGGTTGGTATAATTCAACCGAGTCAAAGTTCTTTCTCTTCTCCAGTAGTATTGGTGCATAAGAAGGATGGATCATGGCACATGTGTCCAGATTATAGGGAGCTCAACAAGCTCACTATTAAAGATAAGTTCCCCATTCCTGTCATTGATGAATTACTGGATGAATTGCATGGATCAATTTACTTCACCAAGTTGGATCTTCATTCAGGATATCATCAAATCAGAATGAAGACTGAAGACATTCCAAAAATACCATTTAGAACTCATGAGCATCATTACGAATTTTTGGTCATACCTTTTGGCCTTACCAATGCACCTTCAACATTTCAAGGTTTGATGAATTCAATTTTCAAACCATTCCTTAGAAAATTTGTGTTAGTATTTTTTGATGATATACTAATCTACAACAAGTCTTGGAAGGATCATGTTGAACATGTTGACAGGGTGCTACAACTATTGGAGGAGAAACAATTATATGCAAAAATATCCAAATGTTTCTTTGGAGTCCAAGAGGTGGAATATTTGGGTCATATTGTATCTCATGAAAGAGTTAAGGTAGACCCTAGCAAAATTAAAGCCATTAAGGAATGGAAAATCCCCACATCCATAAAGCATCTGCGAGGATTTCTCAGGTTGACAGGGTATTATCGCAAGTTTGTTAAGAATTATGGGAGAATAACAGCACCTCTAACAACATTATTGAAGAAAGATGCATTTTCATGGACTCTGGAAGCAAAAAAGGCCTTTGAACATCTTAAAGAGGAAATGTGCCAAGCACCGGTCTTAGCTACACCAGACTTCACAAAAACATTTATTGTGGAATGTCATGCTTCAGGAAATGGAATTGGTGTTGTTCTAGTTAAGAAAGATTCTTCGACAAAAATCACATGGAATATCATTTGTCGACGCGTTTCGAACCAACCAGTGTGGTTCATCGTCAGGACAAGTTGAAGAAACAGAACAAGCTCATCATGTTAAATAGTCTGAGTGGAGCCTCCATCGACTATCTTCTCTAACGGCTAGCTTGACTCTAGGACAGGGGTCAAAATTATTATATTCGTTAAATTATTCTTGAGGGTATTTGGTTCAAGACTTAATTACTAAAAACTATAAGTTAATTAATAATTTAAAGGAAAGTTAGTTAAATAAATGACCTTATAATAATAGAATAAGTTAAATGCCTAAAAAGTAATATAGAAAATAATAATTTTATTTAAATTTTATTAATAAATAAAAGGTAATTAAGTTAGAAAATCAAAGTTAATTATCATAAGTTAATAGGAAAATTAGTTAAATAAATGACCTTATGAAAAAGGTAAATGCCTTAATAGAATATATAAAGAATAAATAAAATAATATTATTTAAAAGTATCATTAAAAATTGTAAGTTAATTAATAATTTAAAGGAAAGTTAGTAAAATAAATGACCTAAAAAGTAATATAGAAATTAATAATTTTATTTAAATTTTATTAATATAAAAATAATAATTTTATTTAAATTTTATTAATATAAAAATAATAATTTTATTTAAATTTTATTAATAAAAGGAAATTAAGTTAGTAAATAAAGAAAAACCAAGTTAATTATCATAAGTTGTCCAATCAAGGGAAAGACCCATTGCTTTTGAAAGTTGTCCAATCAAGGGAAAGTTTTTAAGAAAATCTATTTATGAGAAGGAAATGTTGGCAATACTCCATGCACTTAAGAAATGGTTACCCTACCTAATGGGAAGGCACTTCAAGGTAAAAACGGATCATCATAGCCTTAAATACTTTTTAGAACAAAGATTATCCTCTGAAGAGCAACAAAAGTGGGTCACAAAGATGTTGGGTTATGACTTTGAAATCATCTACAAAAAAGGGAAGCAAAATGTGGTGGCAGATATTTTTTGAAGGAGAGGGGCATGTTGGGTCCCTATAATACTAGTGATTACCCCATTACTATTGTAGTTATACCCCTTATTAATATTGTTGTGCCCCTACTGCCTGCATATTGTTATTATTGTGCCCCATAGAATCACTCTATTGTTATTTTCGTGGCTTTATATTATTATTGTTAGGTTGGCTAGATTATATTGTGACTCCTTAGACTCCTATATATAGAAAGGAGCTTTTGTCATTTGAATCATCAAAGAATTGTTCATTTATGTAATGTAAAGGAGGTTGCCCCCTCGAAGAGGCTGAATTCTAAGGTGTTGATCTATATTTTCTATCTTTTCTTGAGCTAGTTTCATAACAAAGTCAACCTAGGAACAACCCTTTCAGTATTTTGAAGCTTGCATGCCTCAATGGCAAGTTTCTCACTTTCGGTGACAGGTTTACATCAATGGCCTTCGACCGAGATATTTTGCATGGTGTTCAACGCCAAGTCCCATTTTCACACCATGCAAATTGTACTTTCGTACCTTGAAGGTCATCATCATTATTGGTGATTCCTCTCATGCCTGTTAACAACTTACATCATTGGCTGGTAATCAGGCGATGCCTTTCCATGTTCAACTCAGAACATTTTCACATGGATCGACTTGTACTTTGGGTGAAGATTGGACAAGTTTGAAGACCCTAGATCTAGTTTCATCCATCCGGGCTGTGATATATTTAGGAAAATAAAGACATCAAATGTACATCATTGCTGCACAGATGATCATCCAAATCAAAGGATGATGGCTCTATCAGAATCATCAGTCTGCCACACAAACGGTTGTCTTTCCTATGTACATGAAAATGAATTTATAAAGCTAAGCATGGGAATGCCCACCTCAGATAGATCATGAAAATGTTATGAAGATAATGTATTGTATTGTATCTTATTACAGGTTGCCTTCCAGTTCGAAAAACCTCGGATCCTCATGATAAAGCATTTCACCCGACATCAAAATATTAATGACCTCATGCTTAAGGGGGCAACTGTTATAGAAATTTTTGGGCATTGTAACCCCAATCATATATGTCCATAAACCAAGGGCTTCTGAGTCCCTAAAAGTTTTGTTTCATGCCCTAAAGGAACAAGGTCAACTGATTACATCATCTCCCAGAAGTTCTCCACAGAAAACTGCTCAGAACTGGTCAAAACTGGACAATACAAGTTGCTCAGTGTTAAGGGTGCGATGCATCTCACCTTCCTAGCGTAAAAGGTGCGATGCATAATGGAAAGCCCTTCTGTAAGGTGCGATGGGCGAGAATGGAAAAATTTCAGAGACATTTTGTGAGGTGGATGATCATGGAATCTTCCAGAAACTTCTCTTGTGACACTTGCCTCTCTGAATTTGCCCAGGGATGAGTAAGAGATCATTAAAATCCAAGTGGAATCAAGAACTATCAGAGAGAAGACAATAATCAAAATCCCAGAAGCTGACTCACCTTCCTCCAATCATCTATATATGGATCCCTCATCCCAGAGATCCAAAGGCTAGAATTTTATATCCTGTAAGGAAGTATTGTTGGTTTCCTGGCAGCATATCATAGTAATTGGTGATCTAAGCTTTTCATGAGGTGAATAAGGGCTTTCATGCTAGGAGGATGACGCTGGGTCAGATCAATGGGTTGTAATCCTCTCTTCTAATCTTTACATCAATAAAGCTATTCAAGTTTTACTCCAGATTCTTGTATGTCTGATAGCATATGCATTTATGTGGTCAATATATATCTAGTCCTATATTGTTTATGATTGTAGATCTCTGCACTTTGAAGGTATTATGTTGCTTTGACTTTAGAGGTACTCTTTAAAGTGGAGTGGTCAAGGGAGAAGCGGCAAATACTTGTTGGCGAGGAGAGGGAACAAACAAAGAACCGAGCGAAAGATCGAGGTTGGTATTCTTTGATCCTCTCCTATCTACTTCTCATAAAGGAAAACGAAAGTAACTTTAATCTATTTGTTTCTAGGATAGCTACCCATCTTAGTGGGACTAGCAGCTCTGCATAGACACTAGATTTCCTGATAACAAGGATAAAACAAAATGGTAGAAACATGGTGCACAGAATCTAGCCACTAGAACTTGTGAATTTGTCAAACAATTATTTTTTCTAGTGACCCCATTATGAACTTGTGAATTTATTGAGCAATTATTTTTTCTAGTGACCCCATTATGTTGGGAAATTTAAGAAAGGCCACGTGGTTATTATAAAAAAATATATATTGGACTTGCGCACCCCAACCGATTGTATTAAAATATAATATGTATAGGGTGACAGGTGGTCAAACATCACCATCCCCTAGCAATTGTAATATATATATATATATATATATATATATATATATATATATATATATATATATATATATATATATATATATATATATATATATATATATATATATATATATATATATATAGCGTCAGGTGGGTAATCCACTGGCGGGCCTGCCCTCATTCACTTCTATGTGCCACATGTCAAAAATTCCAAGGGCGATGGGGCTCAAACCCACCTGGCTAGTCCGGTCGGCCCACCTCTCGAGTGCCCTCACAACCAAAAATAACATTTTATGTCGATTTTAAACCACCAGCTTAGAAGTTGCATAAAGCTACCTAACCGTCAACCTAATTACATATGCATCCCTACTAAAAGGGAGGTCAGTGGGGTTGGAATCCCCAACCTACCTGCACCTAACATCATACCTTACCAACTGGATAATAGTCAGTTATTTGTTAAATCTGCTGACCATTTTGTATTTAATGCCTCATCATTTTCCCATTCGACCAGGGAAGTAGAGGGTGGAGGCCATAACTTAGAGGCATGGAACCATAATCTAGGTGGAACCCTAAGAATGTCCAAGGGTTGGAACCTTGGGCGAGGGTATCAAAAAAATTCTATAAATATTCCCCTAGAGCGCTTGTGGTGACAGTGTCATAATTGGGTAAGTTTATAGTCGATTTTACACATTTTCACGCCAATAATTTAGCGGCGACATCTATTTCTTCAACTGAGCTCTCCATTTTTAAGCCATCATCCAGATTGTAGGTATAACAGTCATTTTTGTAAAGTTTCTTGTAACTAATTTATTTGATGTCACTTAATAATAGAAGGCCTCTCCATTATTGAGTAGGGCCCAGAGACATAGCCATCATTAGGTGAACTCCATAATCAAATCAATGTGTCTTTGATCTTGTGATTGCTTATGTTTTTCTGCTTCTTTTCATGTGGTTTAAGTTGCATGGTTTATGCTTTGTTATATGAAATTATGAGTGTATCCTTAAATTTAAAACATCTACATCACTCTACACCATGATTCCTCTTACTAAATCTACCAATGTTATTAAGGAAGTAGTTGATCTTCAAACTTTTAGTCTTGCTGAGGTTTTCTTACACTTTATTTTTCTTAGCTTCCAAGGTGAGTATTATGAACAAACCACTAGAGTAGAAATGGGTTCCCCCTATCTCCCATTGTAGTAAACCTCTTCATGGGGAAATTTGAAAAGAAAACCCTTGAATCTTACCCATTCGAGCCTGGCTGGTGGAAAGGATACAGTGATGACACCAATAGCAAGTGGTCTCATGGCAATACTAAACTTAATAAATGTCTCAACCACCTGAATATCAAATCAAAGAACATTAAATGTAACATGGAAACTGAAGTAAACAAAAATATATATTTCCTTGATGTGTTAGTCACCAAGAAAGCTGATGGAACCTTAGGACACCAAGCCCACAGAAAAATGACTCACATCGACATTTACCTCTATGCATATCCTCACCATCACCTCTCACAAATTACTAGTGTTTTTAATAGTATAGTCATAAGAGCCCTTAGAATTTTTGACATTGAACACATTGACCAATAAAAGAACCATTTGATCAAGGCCTTCAACAATATTGTCTACAAAGAAGAACAAAGCATATGATCTTTTAAAAAGGAATAGGAAAGATTACCCCACCCATGTGAACCCAAACCACTATGCAAAACAATTTATCTTCCATACATCAAAGGTATGACTGATTAAATTTCAAAAATTCTAAGAAAGAAGAACTTCTCCATTTCTTTCAAAACTATCCATCAAAATATGAGGTCCATCAGGAATCACATTTACCCACATCAACACCAAGAAATCTATAAAATATCATGTTCCTGTGGTAAATGCTACATTGGGGAAACTAGAAGATCATTTAGAATCAGAATGAAAGAACATGCAACTAACATTAAACATGAACATGTTTGCTCTTCTTCCCTTGTGAAGCATTCCATCAGAACCAAGCACCATATTGACCTTGAGAATAATGAAATTATTTCCAGGGAAAAGCGTTATTAAAAAGACATTTTAGAGAAGCTCTGAAGATCATTAAAAACCTTAACAATCTAAACAAGGACAATAGCCTTGAAATCAAAAACTCAGGGATTCCCCTAAATTTTTTTTAAAGGTTTCCTCAATCCCAGCTTCCCTTACCTCCTATCTCCCTTACCCTTTCCTAGTAAATCCTTTCCCCCTTCTCTCTCTTATTATTTCCCTCCCTCACCTACATAATTCTGAATTAACACTTCAATAATATTATTAGTAAAACATTAATATTACTTAGTTAAACGAATATTAATAATGTATATTAGTAACTAAGAATAAAAACATTAAACTATTTTAATAAAATTCTAATAATAAGGTTAATTAATAATTAATATCCATTATTACCTCAATTATTGTCATTAGTATAATATTATCATCATTATAATATTATCATACTTTTATAATATTATATCTATTAATTTCTTCTTCATTAAATAAGAATATGATAAAATAAAAATATTTAATACATATAATTTTCAAATATCATCATATTATTAATATTAATCTATTATTAGTATATCTAGTCAATATATTATTATTTATATATTAACTATATAATATATTAATAATCCCTTTATAAATATTATTAAAATATTACAATATTAAACATTAGGGCTTTTCCATTGTTTAAGAGGACATTTTTTTTTATTTCTCCTTGCTTCTCATTCTTATATATATGGTTGTTTTATCAACATTATTTCCTCATGATTTTATGTCATGATTATGGATCTAAACATAGAATTTCCTACAAAATGACTGTGGTAAATCTGAACCTCAAAGCTAGAAACTTTTGATACTTTTTGTTTGAGATCCATGTACTTTGATCATCTAGTTTACATCTCTATTTAACCTAATATTAATATTTTGGCCTTATATCTTAAACACATTTTCTTCCCAACTTTTCTTTATATCTAGTTGTTTTCTTGTCAACTTGTGGTCCATCCAATCTAGTTCCTTATTCTCTTTCTCTTATTGCTTTACTTCATCAACATCATATCCTATAAAATCATAAATATCCTTTTCATTAACTATGTGTGAAATATCTAATTATATTGAAAATTCCACTTTAGAGATATCATCTTCAAATCTCCTTTTAATTATACATGAACTAACTTTCCTCCACATTCAACTTATTGTATGTCACCTCATGGTAATTCTCCATACTTAGATTTACCATAAACAAATCACCCACTTCGAATGTCTTATGTGTGTTCTCTAGCATACAAACCTTTTATATTGCACACTAATTTTGTTGAATTTATCTTGAACTTGTGCATATATTTCCATCATATTTTCAATGAAAGTATTTACAAAATCACTATGTCACATCTTAACAAGAAACTCAACCAAATATTTCACTCATGTTAAGTTTCTCCCATGGACAATTTTGAAATGAAATATTCTTCTTGACATGCTCATTACAATATTAAAGGAAAGCTTAGCATGTGCCAAGAAACCATCCCGCTACTTTCGTATGTTACCTACCAAGCATCTTAGAAGATTTCCCTAAGATTTTGTTAGCCTCCTTTACCTATACAGTATTGGTCTATGAATGATATGTTGAACTCTCCTATAAATTTGTGCCCAATCTATTTATAATGTTCTCCAATAATGACCAAGAAATATGACATCTTTATCTACAGTAATGACCATCTTTGGCAATCCATGTATCATTACAATTTCATTGAAAACCATATATATGTAAAAAATTGCACCAATTCTATTATTACAAGGCAAGAAGTGTTTCATAATGTAAAGCCTATCCACTACAACAAACCTTAAGTTATTGCATCTTTACAATCTAGTTAATCATAGGACAAAATATCCCATACAAATATCAATTTATGGTACCCTAGAGTAGGTAATAAGGTATACAAGCTTGTATTCAAAGTATATTTAGAATAAACACCATAACCAACTAGGAGATTCCACAACTTTAAATAAATTTTTAAACTTCCTTTCCTAAACTAGGCTAATAATATTTTTCTTCTAACGAACTTTAAGTCTTATCTATCCCAATTTTCCTTCTAACCCTCCTTCATGCAACCCTTTTGTTCAAATTCTTGTGAAACAAAGATTAAAAATAAAATTGTCTTTCCTTTAAACACATGTCCTTGCCATGGAAAAAATCAACTCAAAATTTTTGTCTTATTCAAACATGTTTCTATAACACTCCTCTATTTTTGTGAGATTTGTATCCTATATGTATAATTCTTTTACCTACTCAATTTGAGGTAGAACATTCCTCATTGTGTGAAGCATCATTGTCCTTCTATTCAAAGCGTCAATTGACTTCTTCTCTCTCCCCAATTTGTATTTTAACACAAATATATAACTTTGTAGGAACAATGTAAATCACAGGTGTTACACATTCAACTTTGGTTGAATATATATAACACACATTGTCTAGGAAACATGCAACGTCTCCAATACTTTAATGCTTGTGTCACTACATAAAATTCCAAATCATACATAGAGTGTCATTTTTTTATCTCTCTCAAATTTTCATTATAAAATGTAATTTTTCCTCCCTCTTGTTTCAAAAGTATTTCTATAATAGGTACATGCCACTTACATCATACTTATAATACTTTCTCTAAAGTTTTCCAAACTACTTGGGGCATTTATGGTCATTTCCTTTAATATATCAAATGATTCCTGTGCTCATGTGCTCAAATGAAAGCATGTTCCTTCATGCACTCTATGTAGATTCCATGGAACCTCCTAATTAATTTCATGTAGAAATTATGAATGCCATGGAAAATATTTGCCAAATGTATGTTGTGCAATTCTTATGAAAGTATACAGTTCACATTTTTTGGGTCCATCTCCATTGATTTTCATGAAATACGATTCCTAAATATACTAGCACTTGGTTGAAGACTTGCATTTCTTCAAGTTTATTTCCAACTTCTCTCTTTCCAAAGATTATATCACTAATTGACATGTTGAAATTGGTTACCTTTATTACCACTATATCACTAATATCCAAATACACAACAATCAACTTATCTAAGTATGGGTGCAACACTTCAATCATAAACCGCATAAAGGTACCTAATACATTATCTAGACCAAAAGTCATAACTAACCATTCATAAAACCATGCTTCATCCTAAATGTAGTCTTTCACTCATTTCCTTCTCTAAATTGAATCTAATGGTAAACACTCATAGATAAATATTAGTGAAACAAATTATGCCACAATCAAGTTTTCCAACATGTCTTTCATTCCTTGGTAAAGGAAGCTTGTGCTTCATTAGAATATTGTTCAATGTTCTTGATACAATGCACATCCTGCTTTTTACATCTTAGTTTGGAATCAATAATGTTGGTATAAGACATACAATGTTATACCTTTCTTTATCAATTACGTTGACCACAAATCATCAATCCATTGGTTAAATTACATGTTTTCCAATAAATTGACAACTCCACGTAGAGTTTAGTTTGGAAACATATCTCTTGGTATAAAATTTGTTTCATACATTATTTTACTTCTTGGAGGAAGTTGATGTCAAAAATATTTTCTCATGATGTTTTGGGACAACATGGAATAATCATGTTCATATCAATCCACAAAGGCATTTTGTATTAATATTCAAATGAAAAGAAGTCAAATATCATACATAAGACATACTTCACTATAATAACATGATAGGCACATTCAAGAGGGTTAACCCATTCTAATTTTTCACACTATATTAGAATGCATTGTTGTGGACTATTGTAGTCCCACAAATCCTCTCAACTCTTTTAGTTAAGCTTTCTCACTTCATAGAATTTTTCCTTCTCATGCCTTTTCTCAATGCATAGTCTATGATGTTGGATTATTCTCCTTACCACTATCTTCTTCAAATTCTAGAAATATTATTATTCTTTTATGCATTTCATCCTTGGGGATCCAAAAACTCCAATGGAACTTCATAGGCATTGTTGAGCATCACTTTCTCTTACATTATGTTCCTCCCATCTTCCTCTTAATGCCAGCTTATTTTCTTTCACATTGACATCTGTCTATACATGAGCTAACTCATTCTAATCGATGAAATGGTAACTTATTTATACCTCCCTCAACCTTTGTGTAACACCCTATAGGGTGATACTAATAAAAATTTTCCCAATCTAATATCTTAATAATGTAATCTATTGTAATTGCTTTATCTCGCTAGTAAAAAAAAATTTATATACTTTCGATCGTCCTTGGGATGTAACTTATCTAAAGTAGAATCAACTCTCTTTTTTTGTTACCAAATGGAAAATTTACAACTATTTGCTAACATTTTAATGTTAAACTTCCATCCTTTATCTAAAGTAGAATCAACTCTCTTTTTTTGTTACCAAATGTAAAATTTACAACTATTTGCTAACATTTGAATGTTAAACTTCCAACCTTTAAACTAGCATCTCATTTGACAATTAGCCAAGGAAATTCAACATCATATTACATTATATTTAGAGAAAAAAATACATTTATTAATAATAAGGAAAATTCCTCAATCTCTATTTGAATTTACTCAAGTGTAGTGTAGCATAGTACCCTTGAAAGAATGCCCAAAACATATTTAACCTACTAGCCAAGTATAAACTTAACTAGTTTCGTAGCCCTTTTAGTCAGAAACTCCAAGAACAATAATACTAGTCTAGGATACAATAGACTAATCCATGAATAACTAATGAAATAGCCTAGTTCTCTTCATTATCAAGAATTATTTCTCCTACCAATTAGCGAACCCCCACTCTTGCTTTTCTTCCCCCTTCTATTACCCTCTCCATCATTTTTTTGAAGTTCCCTCCATCCCAAAACAAAACCCTCCTTGGGAAAGGTGTGGTTATCCCCTTTGTATTCAAGAGTTAGGTGGCAACTAAGCATGATACTCATTCACTACTTCACACAAACCAACCAAAGTTATTGAATTCCTATCTTACTATGAGATATTTATATTCATAGCATATAATTCCAAATGTCACCAAATTATATATTAGTTAATTAATAACCTATTTTAATAATTAATGTGCTTATGAAACTATAAAAGTGTATATTTACTAGGTATGTAGGTATAGCTAATTCACTCATATCCCATGCATGGACTATAAGAACAAGTGACATTCCTAATGCATTTTTCTTACATGTAGACAACTAATTATGCATAACAATAAAATAATTGTCAAAAATCCTCATTAATGAAAACATAATAAATCAATTCCCATCCACTATTGTACTTAAATTATCATAATTAAATTCAAAAAGTGCTCTAAACATTATATGAAATATGTAAGAAATAAAAGAATGACATATTCAAACCCAAGTAGGATGCTCATTTGGATCAGAATCATTCCTCCTCCTAAAAACCTACTTTCATTTTCCATCCCTTCCTCTACTACAATATGTTAAAGCATCAATTATATCGACCTAACTCCAAATATAACTTAAAGGTGTAAGCATTGACTATGTTGACCTAAATTCCCAACTAAGCAATCCTTATTCACCGTCAAATGTCTAGTTGAGCATGGTTAACATGATCTCCTATGCCTCTAGGATTTGAAGAATATGTAGTGGAAACACCTACACCCCTCCTAATTAAATAATGGATAACAGCCTAACATTCATTCCAATGTGAAATTGTTGTTGTTCTTAGAGATACATCATTCAATAAGAAATCTAGGTAACTATGATTCCTATAAAAAACTACACTTACCAACATATCATAGTAAATGTTTGGAGTCGATAACCACATTGTTAATGCTTAATAACATAAAACTACCATTTTTATGTCGATGACACTAATGTTACCTAAGTTTTGGAGTGATTTAGCTATCGCATAGCCCATTAACGTATAGGTTATCTTACCACAAACAAATATCTATCCCTAATCATATAAGAATTCATGCAATTAATAATGTTACATATTTTCATTTAAGTAAAGGAAACCATGTGTGTTTCATCAATTATCCATTCATAATATATGTCAAATTAGTATCCATGTACTAGAACTTCACCTTTAATTTCATACTTCAAGGAAGTCACATAATCATCAACACTAAGAAAAACAAATAGAAAAGCTCATATATTATCCTCACATAGATAGTTCCACATGTCCTCATACCAATTGTTTCTATTATTCTACATGAGTCTAATGTATATTATGAAAATAAAGTACATGTTAATCCATAACATAATCTACCTATTAAAAGTGAAAGAATGGGACATTAAATTTTATTCGTGAAAACCACTTCAATTTTTCACTTAGGATGTCCAACTTCTTTCTTTTAACCTCATTGCAATATCCACATTTCTTTGACTCCTCATATTCAATTCTTAATCTTTCACTGCATGCTAGTATATGTTTATGACATGCTCTTAATCTACAAATGTTGTTACATCTAGACACATCTAAACACAAACTTCCAAGTTACACCTCCAAACATACTTCACATCCTATGCAAACTTCTCAATCAAATTTGCTTGTTTAATAATGTTTACAACTTTGTACGCATATTCATTCTCCTTGTTGCACCACTATTTTACCCTTTTTCAAGTTGTGCTACTCTAGGTTTGAGATAAAAGCAATTTGAACATCTAGTTTTCCTCTTTATTTAACTTAATAATATTTATATTTCAGCCTTGTGTCACAAACACTTTTTTCTTGGAAAACTTTCTCTATATCTAGTTGTTCTCTTCTCAAGTTTTGGTCCATCAAACCCATTTCTACATTCTGTTTATATTCTTATTCTACTTCATCAACATCTTATTCTACAAAATAATAGATATTATTTACATAAAATATGTGTAAAATATCCAACTCTACTAACAATTCCAATTCATAAATACTACCTCCAAATCTCTTTCTAATTATACAATATCCAATTTTCTTCACATTCAACTTGCTATACTTTCTTTGCGGATAATGTTGCTTACTCAAATTTAGCATCTCTAAATCACCCTTTTGGAATCTATTGTATTTGTGTCTTAAGTATGTTCTCTTTTGTATTACATGGTAATTTCTCTCGAATTTCCTTGAACTGTGCATGTATTCCTATCATCTTATCAAAAAAAGTATTTTCATAATCACTTTGTTGCATATTAATAGGGAAATCAACCAAATATTTCACTCCTTTTAGCTTTCTTCCCTGTATAATTTTCAATGGAAGCAATATTGTTGACCTATGTATTATACTATTGCAAAAAAACACAATAGATACTAAGAAACTATATCCCACTACTTTTGTATGTTACCTTTAGACATCTTAGAGTATTTCCTAACATTTTATGAACTAAATTTATCTTTCCAATATTTGTCAAAAATTTATATTTTAAACTCTACAATAAACTTGTGCCTAATATCTTTCATAATGTTCTCCAATTATGACCAAGAAATATGATATCTTTGTTGAAGCTAATGGTCTTCAATAATCCATGTATCCTTATAATTACACACGCTTGTACACACACAAGCACACACTTATACTTATAGCATTAATGATTTTATTATAGGAAAAAGGTGTGCAATAATGTAATGCTTATCCACTACAACAATCACTAACTCATATCATTTGTACAAGCTAGTTAATCCTAGTTTTACAAACCATCACATAGAAATATCATTTCATGGTACCCTTAGGGTAGGCATGATAGTATATTCTTCCTCCCATCATGTACTATAGAATGAACAAATTGTCACAGTCTTCACAATAGTAAGTGTCGTGCATCTATAATGGTTACTTCACACAAAATGTCATCTTTTATGAACCAATGTGTGAAGATATTTTACATGATTTATCATAATCACCTCATATCCTTTTTTAAATTGATATGACTTGTAGGGATGGGGATGTTATTTGTTACACAAATGCCATTTTACTAACCATCTATATTCCCACCATATTATGAATAATATATTAATCAATTACAACTTTGCAACAATTACTATTATGATTCATTGGGTTCTAAATATATTTTTCCTCAAATATTTTTTCTTCTTTTGCATCTACTCTCCTGCTTGCATCATTTTACATTGTACAACACCAAAGTTCTCACTTTTTTGTTGTTGTTACAAATGCATTGTATCCATGTGTCTCTCCTTAAGCTAATTATTCTTTTGTCCTTATTACTCCTTTACCGTCCCTTTATGATCCCTCAAATGATATGTCCTTCATCCTTGCCTACTCAGTGATAAATATTTCTTTGATAACCACCGATATTTCAACCCACTTTGAGTTTTACCTCTATTTCTTCAATATGCTACCTTCCTCTAATTTATCCTTTTCTATTTAGATAAATTCTCTATGTAAAAAGTGAAACTCTTTTCATTACCTCAACTACCTCTTCCTCTATAAATATTCATTTATCTCCACATTCATTTAATCTTTATCTAAAAGTTTAGGCTGATACACTGATTTCCCCAAATGAACCCCCAATATGACGCAATTCCTAACAAAAATATTTGATGATTCATGTCCTTCCGCAAGTGTTATTACTCAATTGAAACATTATGCATATTCCCAAGTTGGGGTAGTAATAATGCGTTTTCTTCTCTAATCCTTTGTATGCAACATATTTTATAGTTCACAGTATTAAATCCATTCTCACAATTGGAATCTACTAATAATAATATTTTGAGTATCCTTTATATCATTCATAAGATTTCATTAAGGGTACTGGCCGACAAGAAGAGTAGTAGATGCGGATTTCATTGAAGAATTTGGTGCATGTTACGAATTTGGTTAATCATAACTACATTTATGAAATCTATAACAAATCTTCAAACAGAAATTTATATTTTAGTTTCCCAACAAAAATAAGTTTCCTTCCATATTTCATCAAACAAATTGCGATCTAATTGATAACATCATATCATTCGGCTATCCATCCTTTAGACCCTCTAGGTCACAGAAATAGGTTCCAACATTGTTTTATTCTTTATTTTAAATTGGCCATTTAAGGTGAGACACATTAGCTAACTAGTACTGCCTCATTAAGGATGGAAAATTTTTCTCTATCAATGCATTGAAGTGAAATTTCAAAATTTCATTGGTAAGTGACAACCAAACAAAGAAATTGATAAGTTCTAGGTGGGTTTCATTAATTAGGTGATTTTATTGAATGATATACTAACTAATTTCTACCATAATATTTTTATTTTAAATTCATAAAAATATAAAATATGATAAATGAATATTATAACTCAATATTAGTGATAATAATTTATCCTTGATATTAATGTTCTATATTTATATATGAGAATGAGCGATTCCAACATTAAGAGTGTTATAGTCTAATTTTGAATATATAAACCATATTTGTATACAAAATGGAACTTGATAGATATGTCACATATATCAAAAACTTATACTCTAGTTTAAGATCAATTCTAGACCTTCAAAAACTGCCCAAACCTTATTTTTTAAAATATAAAATATTTAACAACCTCCAAATCCAAATACCTTCTGGTAATTTAATACACCTCTCAATAGGACTAAACCACTAATAAAATAGCCTTCGAAAACTTTGAATCCAAGGAGACAAATGATGGGTGTTGACCATCGTTTTATGGTTCTTTATTTCCTTGCATTCAAGTCATTGTATCCAGCAAAATTACTGTTATTAACTTTTGAAGAGCACGCCATTAAAAATTATGCATTATTTTGCAGAGCAGAAGCACAAGAAGTCAAACCAATCAATAATATTCAATAACACTTGTGTTTTCAATTCAGTGATAGGAAGAAACCTGAGTATCTTATTCAGTGACAATAACACTTGTGTTTTCAATTCAGTGATAGGAAGAAACCTGAGTATCTTATTCATTGATACATTCAACTCTAACACAGAGATAAGATGATAGTTATCTAGTGTTAAATATCAAAAGATCAAGAATCACAGAATATCAGGCACAAGCTTAGAATCAGAGGGAAATGGATAGTGAGCAGCTAACAGCAAAAGAAGCTTGTATTAGCTGAAAATGAAGATGAGACGCTGCAAGTGACAAAATATCTACAGTCTCTAGAAATTGAACCTTACATCAAATGCCAACCCTAACTGCATCTTGCTTCTGGATATTTATAAGTTTACAATACTATGGCACTTAGCCTTTTAGGTATGGAGGGGTGATAATTGACCACTAACTGCATTTAACTTCCTGATGGAGTTTCTGAACGTGTTTTTTTTCTTCAGTGGGTGAATCCAATCTATTCAGGGGTAGTGTTGTCCTCTTAGGTAGTTGGAGTGCTCGTACCAGTGGAGTTCATGACTGATAAACTTAATTACAGAGTCGTGTATGTCCTTCTCTCCCTTGGCCATGCTTTCTGTTAAATGTGGTTATTGGGGGTCTAACTGTGACTGATGGTGGTGTAGCTAGTCATTTCCTTCTTTGGGCAACAAAATGGTCAAAGGATGTGGGATGCATGGGCACACGGAGAGTTGGGATGAGGGAGAAGGATGACTGTCGGATCGGGGAAATAGACGGCGGGGATGGCTCGGTGGAGGCTATCGACTGACTTGGGAGCAGGGTGAGTTAGGGCCGTTAGATATCCATTGGACAAATCGTACGGTCATTGGACTACGAAGCTGCATGGATGTTTAACGGGTGGGGCAGATTGGTTGGGCGGTAATGGTTTCCATCGCACCGCTTTTCGGCGTGAAGTGGTAAAAGCCCAGGGTCGATTCCATTCAGTGATCAACACATAGCAGCAGATGAGAGAGAAAAACTGCTCTCATCGCGTGCTATCACTCGATCAACTTGTTGGCGCGATAAAAGCAAAGACCGTAAGATCTTGGCGGATATGATCTGACAATGGGGAGTGCCTGAGTGGGTTACTTTTATCAGGTGCGACAGGGGTCGTTGGATTACCGGGGTGATCAATGGTGGGGATGAAGCGCGATGATTTATGAATGTGTGAAGACATATGGTAGGCTTTTATGGTAGGTTTGGGGGTTTGCGCTTGGGGCTAAAGTCAAAGAGGGTTACTTTGTCAGGTTTAGGAGGCAAATAGGGAAATGGAGACGGGGGAGAGTAAGCGGGGTATAAGGAAAGAAGGGAAGAGTGACCAATGTGAAACCCCTTCTTTGGGCGTAAGAATCAAACCATGATCATTTTTTACCCTAGGAAGTCAGCATTGCATAGCAGAGCTAACATTGGCCCCTTCTAGGGATTAAATCCTCCCTGTGAGGTTTCAAGAACCGTAGACCACTACCTTTCATTCAAAAATAAGATCAACAATATTTCCTAGTGTTCCATTGGGGATGGAATCTAATTAAGCCTACACTAAAACTTGTAAAAATAACATATTTACAATGCTGAGGCCTAAAGGCCTTAAACAACATAAATCTTCGAAAACCACCCATTAACTGGGCCATCAAAAACTATTTCTCTTTCCATACTTTTTAGCATGAAAGCATTGTTCCCCTGGATCTAAGCAACGACAAAAGGTATAGTCTACAAAGCATCAATTTTCCCATGATTGCCTTTCTTTTCTTCAGTGCATCCCATTTAAGCATCAAGTCTCCCACTTAAAAATTGTCTATTTTTTCCTTTCTATCGAAAGTTCTCTGATTTGATATACTTCAACCAAGTCACTAATCCTCTTTGCCATATCACTTTCCTCATTCTGATCTTCCCGCAACACCTTGGCCATAGGGAGGGTCAACTGGATTGGGAATACAACTTCAGTGCCCAATACCAGCTTGAACGAAGAATTCCCTGTGGATTTCTTGGTGGTCACCCTCTCAGCCCACAATGCAAACTTCAGTTTGGAATCCCAGTTCCTTTTGTTGTCTTCCAGCAACTTTTTGATTATCCTTATCAAGGTCTTGTTGTATGATTCTGCTAGACCATTACCTTGAGGGTAATATGAGGTGGAATGCAGTAGCTTAATGCCCATTGAATCACACGTGTCCACCAACTCTTTTGCCCTGAAGGTTGCTGCATTTTCTATAACCAATTTGTGTCGACAGCTAAACCTGGTGAAAATATTCTCAGTCAGAAACTTCATGACCACATGGTGATAAACTTTCCTAGTAAGGATGGCCTCAATCCATTTAATAAAGTAGTCAGTGGCTACTAAGATCCATCTGTGCTGGCCATTGGAATATGGGTTAATTTCCCCTATGAAATCAAAACCCCACTGCTGTAAAGGGCCACTGGCATGTATTGGCTTCAAGGGTAAGGACTTCAACTGTTGTTTTCCTTCAAACCTCTGGCATTTGTCACAGGATTTTACAAATGAAAAGACATCAGAAAACAAAGTGGGCCAATAATACCCAGCTATGAGGATCTTGTGGGTTGTGGTTTTCCAATAGTGATGTCCTCCGTAGATGCTGGAATGAAACTGATGCGTGAACTCCATGGATTGTTCTTTGTCCAAACATCTTAAAAGGATTCCAGATGGATCCCTCCCATATATCAAGTTGTCACGAATACAAAACTTAGTTGTTCTAAGCTTGATAGTCCTGGCTTGGCTTGAATTAAGGCCTGGAGGAACTTCTAGCTTCAGCAAAAATTGAGCTATTATAGAATACCATTCACAAGAACCTAGATTTAACCAACGACTGGTCATGTCCTACTATTACTTCTTCTGTCTGTCTGTCGTCTGAATTTTTACTTATCCAATTCATGTCCAGCATCCTACAATTTTCTTCAGCCATCAACTTGGCAAGGCCCTAACCTTTGACAAGCTTAGTGGGCTTTAATTCTATGTTGAATTCAATAAGCTTTGCAATCCTTTTAGACCTTCTTCCATCAACATCTGGCTACATTAGGACATCTTTTACTGAAGTAGAGGGCACATATGCAATTACCCTGGAGTGAAAAATGTATATTCGAAAAGGCTTTAAAGATATGATAAGAGCATAAGCCTACTTTTCAATGATATCATACCTTAGTTCAGAATCCCTTAAGTTTTTGCTAAAAATTCCACTGGATGCTCTAAACATTCATCATCTTTCTGCAATAAAACTACTACAAGGGTGTCACCGGAAGAAAAGGAGAAGATATGGAACTCCTTGCTGTAATCTGGGCTGATCAGAGTGGGGCTTCCATAATAGCTCTTTTGATGGCTTCAAAAGATCTTCTTGCTGCATCAGTCCATTTGATATCTGATCCCTTTTTCGGCATAGAGGTGATGTGTTTTACCAATTCTGGAAAATTAGGAATAAACCTCCTTACAAAATTTATTTTGCCCAGAAAAGATTGGATGTTCTTTTTGGATCTTGGAACAGACAAGGCTTGTATTTCTTTCACTCTCTCTGGGTCAATCATGACACCTGCAGCAGAAACAATGTGTCCTAGAAGCTTGCCCTCTTCTTGATATGATAATCACCCTATGAGTGACCTCAGTTAAATATTTATTAAATGAACGTATTACATACTCATATGTTGTTGTGTGTGTCTATGTTATTTAAGCAACGAATCGATCAGATTGCAAATACACAGACACTTGAAATGGAAAATAGCAGAGAAACACAATAAAAAAATACAAGAACGCAAGAATTTAATAAGGAGTTCACCCTATCCTCCAGGGCTACATCTACAGTCCAAATTTCGGTAGTGGCCTTCTTTTATTGTGTCTTGAAGCAAAGAATTACAATGAAGAAGCTCAACGTGATTCTTCTGAAATGGAATTTTCTTGGCAGGGTGGTTCTTGGATGCCCCAAGCCACTAGAGTACACAAACTCTTTTCCTTACCAGCTCTCTAACCTTCTGGTCTATAATGGAGAGAGCCCAAAGTGGTGCTCAGTCCAGACAGATCCCCTCTAGGATGGCTTAAATCCCTCAAGCTCTCTGGTGCTCGATGCTGCCTTCGGTCAGCTCGGCCCTCTGTCTTCCATTCATTGTTGCTTCACTGTCTTTCATCTCTCTGTTCTTCCTTTCTGTGTTTTGTCCTCCTCTCAGGATTCTGGTGTCCTCCTGTTTCTTTTTCTATGCATGGCTTTAAGGCCATTCATACCCATGGTTGTTTTATTCCTCTTCCACTTCCCGTTGGATCACCTGCTACAGGTTCGCTTGGAGTTCCCTGTTCAGCATCATCATCAGGCTCACAGGGAGTGGCCACATGTCCTCCTGTAGCTATGCCAATTCACTTCGTCAATTTGGTTTTTCTGTTACATCATGGAATGAGTCTTCTACCACCTTGGAAATAAAATCAAACGACAAATCTTTACAAATTGCGTCTTAATCCCTTGTCAATTCCGACTTCTCCATAAGGCGTGATCTCAACCGTTAGATCTAGAACCCCCCTAGATTCGACGTCGTTCGCTCATCCCACACAATTGACTTGCCTGACCATTAACGCATGATTAGCGGCGATTTTCTCTCTCCTCCACTTGCCACATGTCGACCGCTGAGTGGGATCGCTCCATTTTCACCAATTCCGCTTACAGTTTGAGGGTGCCCCTGATCAATACCACCAGTTTTCGGAGCATGGGTCCCGCCTTGTCCTTTAGCATTTTGTCCATGGCTTTCCCAGCTCCCACACAACCGAGCGCTTGGGGCATCTCCATTTTGAGGTTTTTCACCCAAATCACGCATCAAAAACGGCCTCTGTTGTTGTGTGTGGAGCATGATTGTTCAAAGGTCTTTGTTTCAGCCGGATGTATACCCCAGGAAGTCTTGTACACCCCTCCACGCTAGGGGGTGTGGGGGGGACTTGTCCCCCCCTTGGGGGCCGATCCCCCCCAGCTGGGGGGTCCAGGGGCCAGCGGTCCCCCGGCGGGGGCTCGAGGGCAGCGCCCCCGAAGCTAAAAACAAATGTAAAATTTCCTTGTAAAAGTATAGTAATTTCGAGTCAATCTAGGCCGTTCATTAGGCGGATGATTTGATGGTAGAACTTATGTTTAGCTTAGGGTTTTTTGCCCTAGAAGGAAACCCCCTGCCTTTGTATGAGGGTATTGTATTTGAGGCTGTGAAATAGATGTGTATTCTGTGAGCGAGAAATAGAGAGGTGAGACTGTGAGAGAAAACAGAGAATATTACAGCGGTTTTGCTGTAGGTTTTGTCTCTTCATTTTGCTGGATAATAGAAAAGGAAGGATTGGCTGTTCGGGGTGGATGTAGCCCAAACTGGGTGAACCACGTATATCTGTGTCTCTCTTGTTTTGTGCATTTTCTTTGTTTATATTTCTGCAATATTTTATGTGTTCCATTGCTCCATAATATATAATTTTCTAACAACTGGTATCAGAGCTGAAGGTCTATTTGGCTGATAAACTCGCAGGAAATAAGGGTTCCTGGTTCGAGTGGGAGCAATGGCGGAAGATGGTAAGTTTAGGGTCGAGAAATTTAACGGCCAAAACTTCTCACTGTGGAAGATGCAGATGGAAGATTATCTGTATCAGAAAGATCTATACCTACCATTGGGCGGAAAAACAAAGATGCCGACAGGTATGAAAGACGAAGAATGGAACCTTCTCGATAGAAAGGCACTTGGAACAATACGGTTGTGCCTTGCTGCGTCAGTCGCCTTCAACATTTCGAAGGAAACCACGACAGCGGGTTTGATGGAGACGTTGTCGAAACTATATGAAAAACCCTCGGCCTCAAACAAGGTATTTCTTATGAAACGGTTATTTAATATGAAGATGTCGGAAGGTGAATCTGTTGCAGACCATTTAAATGATTTTAATACAGTTACAAGTCAGTTAAGTTCTGTAGGGGTAAACTTTGATGATGAAATTAGAGCTCTGTTATTCTTGTGCTCATTACCAGAAAGTTGGAATGGTTTAGTAATGGCCATTAGTAACTCTGTTTCTGGATCTAGTACTTTAAAGTTTGATGATGTTGTCGGTGCTATCCTTAGCGAGGAAATGCGACGGAAAAGCTCTGGTGAGACATCAGGAAATGCTTTGAGTGCAGAGTCTAGAGGAAGAAAAATGGAAAGAGGAAAGAGCTCAGGATATCGCAGTAAATCAAGGAAAGGCAGATCCAAGTCCAGATCGGGGATAGTGTGCTGGAAATGTGGAAAGAAAGGACACCTAAAATAAAGACTGTAGATCTCGGAAGGGAAAAGAAGGAGATGCACAGCAAGAAAACAATCATGAAGCAAATGTGACAGGTGAGGTGTTACAAGATGCTTTGATTCTTTCTTTCGAAAATATTACTGATTCCTGGGTGGTAGATTCAGGGGCCTCATTCCATGCCACACCTGATAAGAAAAACTTTTATGACTATGTTCAAGGAGATTTTGGACAAGTTCGTCTGGGTGATGATAAACCCTGTAAAATTGTTGGAATGGGTAAGGTTCTTGTAAAACAGCAAAATGGAAACCAATGGCTACTAAAGGAGGTAAGGCATGTTCCAAATCTAAAGAAAAATCTGATTTCAACAGGGCAATTAGGCAATGAAGGTTGTGTGACAACTTTCACAGATAAAGCTTGGAAGGTCACCAAAGGAGCCTTGGTAATAGCAAAAGGTGAAAAGGTTGGTACATTGTATTTATGCAATGGTATTTCTAACTCTGTTAATGCTTTGACTTCCAAAGGAGCAGATGCAGCATTATGGCATCATAGGCTCGGACACATGAGTGAAAAAGGGATGAAGATTCTTCACTCAAGGAATCTGTTGCCAGGTTTGAAGAATGTTGAATTGGACTTCTGTGAGAACTGCATTTATGGAAAACAGAAGAGAGTCAGATTTCTCAGAGTTGGGAAAGAAAAGAAGAACGAAAAATTAGAGCTTGTGCATACAGACGTATGGGGACCTGCTCAGGTATCATCTCTCGGTGGCTCTCGTTATTATGTTACCTTTATTGATGATGCAACTAGAAAAACTTGGATTTATTGTATTAAGAATAAATCTGATGTATTTGATACTTTCAAGAAATGGAAAGTTTTGGTTGAGATTGAGACAGGAAAGAAATTAAAGTGTCTTAGATCAGACAATGGAGGTGAATATTGCAGCAAAGAGTTTGATAGATACTATTCAGAGCATGGAATTCGCAGAGAGAAGACAGTTCCAAGAACACCACAAGAAAATGGTGTGTCAGAAAGGATGAATAGAACAATCATGGAGCGTGCAAGGTGCATGAGATTGCATGCAGGATTGCCTTTACAGTTTTGGGCAGATGCTGTAGATACTGTTGTTTATCTAATAAACAGAGACCTTGAAGTTCCTTGGATGGTGGTGTTCCAGAGGAATCATGGACAGGTAAAAAGGTAAACTAGTCTATTTTAAAGCCTTTTGGTTGTGAGGCCTTTGTCCATATTGATAAAGAAAATAAAACAAAGCTTGAGGCAAAGTCAAAGAAATGTACTTTTATTGGATATGGTGATAATGATTTTGGTTATCGCTTATATGATTATGAAAATCACAAAATCATTAGGAGCAGAGATGTAATATTCAATGAAAAGGTCTTGTATAAGAATCAATTGCAGGAAAAGAAACAAGAAAAAGAAAACAAGGAATATGCAGTTCTTGATGAAATCACTGAAAAAGTAAAGGTGCCTGAAAATAATAATAATCAACACCCACAACAACAATAAACATCACAACAACAGACACCCCAAACACCTGAAAGTGGTGTTAGAAGATCTACCAGGATAAGTAGACCTCCTGAACGATACTCTCCTTCATTATACTATTTATTGTTGACTAATTCCGGTGAACCCGAATGTTATGAAGAAGAAATGCAGGTTGAAAGCAGGAAGAAGTGGGAGGTAGCCATGGAAGAAGAGATGGACTCCTTAATGCATAACCAGACTTGGAATTTAGTCAGGTTGCCTGCAGGAAAAACTACATTGAAGAATAAATGGGTTTACAGGCTGAAGGAAGAAGATGGAGGAAAACAGAGGTACAAAGCTAGACTTGTGGTGAAGGGGTTTGCACAGAAGAAAGGTATTGATTTTGATGAAATATTTTCTCCTGTTGTTAAAATGACTTCAATTAGAACTATTTTAAGTCTTGTAGAAACTGAAGATTTTCATCTTGAGCAGTTAGATGTAAAGAAAACCTTTCTCCATGGGGATTTGGAGGAAGAGATATATATGCAGCAGCAGCAAGGATATGAGGTGAAAGGGAAGGAGAAACTTGTGTGCAGGTTGAAGAAGAGCTTGTATGGCTTAAAATAGGCTCCAAGGCAGTGGTATCTAAAATTTGACAAGTTTATGTCTGAACAAGGTTATACTAGATGTCACTCTGATCATTGTGTTTATCTGAAAAAGAAAAATGATGGCAGCTATATTATATTGCTATTGTATGTAGATGACATGCTTGTTGCAGGGTCTAACATGCAAGAAATAAATGTGCTCAAAAGAAAATTGGCAAATTCATTTGCAACAAAGGATTTGGGAGCTGCAAAACAAATCCTTGGTATGAGAATAACTAGAGACAGGAAAAATCGTAAATTAACATTGTCTCAAAATGAGTACATACAAAAGGTGTTGAAAAGATTTAACATGCAAAATGCGAAACCAGTTAGTACACCTTTTGCTAGCCATTTCAAACTTAGGAAGGAAATGTGCCCAAAGACTCAAGAAGACATGGATTATATGTCTAAAGTTCCATATGCATCAGCAATTGGAAGCTTAATGTATGCAATGGTCTGCACAAGGCCTGATATTGCACATGCAGTGGGAGTTGTAAGCAGGTACATGAACAATCTAGGAAAGGAACATTGGATGGCAGTGAAATGGATTCTCAGATACTTGAAAGGTACCACAAATCAAGCATTGTGTTTTGGTGGTTCAAACATATCCTTACAAGGATATGTTGATGCTGATATGGCAGGTGACAAAGATAACATGAGGAGCACTACAGGATATGTATTCATTGTTGGTGGAATAACTGTCAGTTGGGTTTCAAAAATCCAAAGTGTTGTTGCACTTTCAACAACAGAAGCCGAGTATGTTGCTGCTACAGAGGCTAGTAAAGAAATGATTTGGTTACAAAGGTTTATGGGTGAATTGGGTAAGGAGCATGATATGGGCACGTTATACAGTGATAGTCAAAGTGCCATTCATCTTGCAAAGAACTCAGCTTTTTATTCCAGGACTAAACACATACAGCTCAAGTACCATTTCATACGATCAGTGTTGGAAGATGGCGAGCTGAAGTTGGAAAAGATACACACTAGCCAGAACCCTACAGATATGCTAACAAAAGTTGTAACCAGGGAGAAACTAAGAACATGCTCAGTTTCAATTGGTCTTCAAGGATGACGATGAAGATGAGAAACAACCAGTTCCAAAGAGGAGCCATTGTCCAACAAATGAAGTAGCAGTGGAGTTGCTACAATCATTCTCCAAGTGGGAGATTGTTGTGTGTGGAGCATGATTGTTCAAAGGTCTTTGTTTCAACCGGCTGTATACCCCAGGAAGTCTTGTACACCCCTCCACGCGGGGGGGTGCGGGGGGGACTTGTCCTCCCCGTGGGGGTCCGGGGGGGCCGATCCCCCCCGGCTGGGGGGTCCGGGGGCCAGCGGTCCCCCGGCGGGGGCTCGGAGGCAGCGCCCCCGAAGCTAAAAAAAAATGTAAAATTGCCTTGTAAAAGTATAGTAATTTCGAGTCAATCTGGGCCGTTCATTAGGCGGATGATCTGACGGTAGAACTTATGTTTAGTTTAGGGTTTTTTGCCCTAGAAGGAAACCCCCTCCCTTTGTATGAGGGTATTGTATTTGAGTCTGTGAAATAGATGTGTATTCTGTGAGCGAGAAACAGAGAGGTGAGACTGTGAGAGAAAATAGAGAATATTACAGTGGTTTTGTTGTAGGTTTTGTCTCTTCATTTTGCTGGATAATAGAAAAGGAAGGACTGGCTGTTCGGGGTGGACATAGCCCAAACTAGGTGAACCACGTATATCTGTGTCTCTCTTGTTTTCTGCATTTTCTGTGTTTATATTTCTGCAATATTTTATGTGTTCCATTGCTCCATAATATAAAATTTTCTAACATTTGTTTCCTGATCCGGGCATCCCAGGGGCTAAATTTTCCTCTTGCATAGTCTCCATGGGCCTTTGTCAGCATGCTTTGATGGAGGTCCTTGTCGTTCCATGATGGCTGCCATTGCCACTGGTTTAGAGGTGTTCTTGATCTTTGTTTTAAATTTTTTGAAGTCTATCACGACCTGGTACAACCATGGCTCTATTTAAACATTCTTTATGGATCCAATTCAGATCATGGCCTTTACACTGAAAAGCTTTTAGACCACCAAAAGTTTGTTTTCTTTCAAGCATCGACTAAGTGAGGGTACTTCTGTCTCACTTACCCAATCTCAATCCACTTTGTACTACTCAGCTTCAAACCTTTGAGTCCAACCTTGAGGTACTCAACATCTCCTCTGCGTGTCGTCCTCACCTTCATGTCCAAGACTGTGTCTTCCTGCAATTCATTCAAATATTCAGGTAACAAGTCATCAATAGAAGGCAATGGACTCTGATCTTCAGGATCCTCAATCATTGAAGGTTCAAACAATCTCAAGCAATCTACATTTACAACTGAGTAGATGTGCATGTAAGCTAGTAGATCAAGGCAAAAAGAATTTTCACCAATCTTCTCAAGTGTTCTAAAAATTCCATACTTGATAGGCTTTAGCTTTTTACATTCACCTTGAATTTTGTCCTTGCTGATATACAGTGAGACCAGGTCTCCAACTTAAAAACTATGCTCCATCCGATGCTTGTCATGCCTTGCCCTGTATTTGGCTTGGCCCTTTTCCAGCTGTTCCTGTACTACCTGGTGGATCTCCTGGATTTGTTCGATGAACCTAGTTTCCTTGTCCACATCATTGTGTCCATCAACCGTGGTATCTTTACTAAAGACAAAATCGAAAGGAGACCTTGGTATGAAACCAAAACAGGTCTCAAAAGGAGATCTATGTGTACAAGAGTGCTTTTCTCTATTGTAAGCATGCTGCACATAACACAGATGTTCATCCCAAAGCTTAGGATGTTCGCTACAATATCCTCTGAGTAACTGGATCACTGTCCTATTAACTACTTATGTCTGGCCATCGGTTTGTGGATGAAAATCTATGCTTTTCTTCAGTTGGGTGTCCATCAACTCCCACAGACTTGACCAAAACTTCCCCACAAATCAGGTGTCTCGATCAGATACAATAGAAGTGGGTAATCCAAAATGAACCCATACATTTTCAAAGAATAGTTTTGCAGTTTGTTCAGCTGTAATCTATTTATTACAAGGTATTAAAATACACATTTTGCTAAACCTATCCACAACCACATGTAGATAATCATGACCTTTTCTAGACTTAAGCAATACCTCAACAAAATCCATGGAAACGCTTTCCCAAGGGTGAGAAGGAACTAGAAATGGAGTGTACAAGCCTAGTTTTCTATTGCTGGGATTGCTTTTAGCACACATAGTACACCCTATTACATCTCTAGAAACTGTCTCATTCATTCTTGGCCAATAACAAAATATTTGCAACTGTGCAACTATTTAACTTACCCCAAAGTGACTTGATATCAAAGAAGTGTGTGCCTCTCTAATTATCTTTACTCTCTCAGTTTGTGGAATGCAGAGTTTCCCACAATGATATAAGAGTCGGTCCTTCACATGATAGTCCAATTCTTCTACTATCTTACCTCGATTCAAAGTTTCATAAACATCTTTAAAGTCTATATCTTGATCATATTGTTCAATGTAGCTTTCATGTAGTATAGAATTATGCTTAAGTATAGTAGATGCATTTATAATGGGTCTAGATAGCATGTCTGCAACTTTGTTATGTATTCCCTTTTTATATCTGATGACTAAATGAAACTGTTGTAGAAAACCCATCCATCTGTAGTGTCTTGATTGCTGCAACTTAGTCTGGGATTGTAGATACTGGAGTGGTTGATGATCAATATGTATTACTGTCTCTTTGTCCATTAAGTAATATTTCCACTTTTTCACACTCTGAACTAATGCATACAATTATTTATCATATGTAGGATAGTTAACTACTGCAGGATTAAAAGTCTCAGAATGATAACATATGGGTTTACCATGCTGTGTCAACACTGCTCCCATGGCATAGTCACTGGCATCTGTTTGGATCTCAAATGGTCTTTGTAGATCAAGCAGTGCTAGTACAGGTGTTGCACTAATCTTTTCCTTTAAGGTGTCTTTTCCTTTAAGGTGTCGAAGGCTTTTTGATGTTTGCCTCCCCACTGAGACACCTTGTTAAATCCCGTTAAAGCATGAAAGGGAGCTGAAATTGAGGAAAAGTTCGAAATGAACTTCCTCCAATATTGTGTTGCTCCTAAGAAGCTTCTTACTTTTGTAGCAAAATTAGGTTTAGGCTAGTTTACAATGATTGCCACTTTAGAGGGATCTATTTTCAACTCACCACCCACTACTATATGACCCAAATAATTTAGAGATGTTTTGCCAAATTCACATTTTGAGAGTTTAACATAAAGTTTTTCTCTTTTCAAAACATCTAATATCTACTTAACATGCTTTAAGTGTTCTTCCCACATTTTACTATAAATCAGAATGTCATCCAAATATACAATAACAAAATCATCAAGAAAAGGCCCGAGTACGTCATTAATTAATCTCATGGAAGTAGCAGTGGCATTGGTCAAACCAAAAGGCATAACCACCCACTCATACAATCCCTACTTTGTTTTGAAATAAGTCTTACATGCATCTTGCTCTGCAACTCTGACCTGATGGTATCCACTGTGCAAATCCAACTTGGTGAAATAAACAACTTCCTTTAATTGATCTAAAAGATCGTCTATGCAAGGAAGGGGATAACGATTTTTTATTGTTATCTTATTCAGTGCTCAGTAGTCAATGCACATTCTCCACAAGCCATATTTCTTTCTCACTGAAATGATTGGTGACCCACATGGTGATGTGCTAGGCCTGATGAACCCATTCTCAAGCAACTCATGCACCTGCTTCTTGATTTCAGCATTCTCTAAACTAGACAACCTGTACATTCCAATGTTAGGCAATGGAACATTTTGCTGCAAAATAATATCATGTACTATTTCCTTTTTGGGTGGCAAACCTTTAGGTTCCTGAAACAGGACATCATACTCTGAAACAATCTTTTCTATATTAGCTTGCTGCTTAGAATTACAACCCTCAAATACATTGGTTTTATCAAGTTTCTTTTCCTTTACAACCATTAGTAAGAATTGTTTGCATGAATTTTTCATTCTTTTCATCTTCCTGGAATTTATGAGAGTATAATTATTCTTGAGTTTGTGAGCTCTTACAAAGTATTTGATTCCATCTTTAACAAGTAGATACTTGTCTTCATCTCTATCGAAAATAGCTTTTCTATCATACAAGTAAGGACTTCCTAAAACAATTCCACATATATACCAAGGAATTATGTATAACTCAATCTCATCTACAAATTTTGACCCAAAAGAAAACATGAGTTTGCACTGTCTAGTCACTTGTAGTTGTGCTTTATCATTCAACCATCCTAATGGGTATGGTTTCTTATGAGGTGTAGTCGCTAATCCCAATTTCTTTACAATTTCTTCAGAAATCAAATTTACTTGTGAGCCACTATCAAGCAAAGTATGAATCGTTTGATGTTTGGAAATAACTCAAATATGGAAAGCTCATGTCTTTTTCTCTCATGTTCTTCATCAATAATAGTTTGAGCATAATTACTAGTAGATGCTTCAGAATTGTTACCTTTTATACCTGTGGTTGCAATAAATTGTTTCATCTCCCGAGTATGACCCCAAATCTTTCTGAATGGCTACAGTAGTCTTCTTCTTCTTGCTCTCAGACTTCTTAGGTCTCAGCTCTGGATGCAGAATCCACCAATGCTCATCATCATGCCCCTCCTTTTTACAGTGACTGCATGAAGCTTTGCTTTTCTTTGTAGTGTTAGCCTTCCATGCTTTCCACTTCTGCTTTCTTTTCTCCTTGCTCTTGCTTGCAGTGGGTTGGGATGGTCCCCCAACTTCTGGATTTCCATTCTTTCCTCTAGCTTCTAGATGAGTAGCTTGTACAGATACCTCATCTATACTGGTGGGATTAAAAATGAGGATGGTATGCCTCATGTAGCTGTGTAGACCACCAATGTACTTCAAAAGAGTCTCTGGTGAGTCTAATGAGATCCCTAGAATCAATGCTCCCTTTCTAAATTCTTGAGTGTACCCTTGCACACTTTGCCCTTTCAACTGCTGAAGGGTTTGCCAACTCATCATGGCTTGTTGCATGTAGGCCAATGGATAAAACTGCTTCTTGATTGCAGAAACCAAGTCATCTAGACAGGGATAGTCTTTCCATGTCTTTTCATGTCAGGTCCTGCCTTCCCACCATACCAAGGTAGTGCCTTGTAGGCGTAGGCTTGCCAACTGAATTTTGCTCTTGTCTGAGGCAATGTTTTGCACTCTGGAATACACATAAATTTGTCTAATCCAATTACCCAATTTTTCAACATTTAGCTACCCATCGTATATAGGCAAGTCAAATTTAACATCTAGCTTGATCAAAGATGCTTTCTTATTATGCACAGGGCTATTAGGAGGTGTGAGAAAGCTTTCCTCTTTCCCTTTTCCTTTTGAGTGGTCATGGGAAAGAGACTCATCTTCTTCTTTATCTTGTTTAGAACCTGATGAATCTTCATCCTTATGCTTTCTAAAGTCCCTATACATTTCTTCTACCATAGACTTTATATCTAGGAAACTCTCTATGAATTGAGGGTCGGGCCCCATAGAACCTTCTTCTGACAATGTCTTTCGAGGATAAACTCTCCCAATTTCAGGATTAGTTTTGACCAACTCTCATTCTCCTAATTTGAGCTTTGATTTAGTGAGAATTCAACAACTAAATCAAGACAAGCTTGTCTAACCTTTAAACCTAAAGCTCTGATACCACTTGATCTGATAATCCCCCTGTGAGTGACCTTAGTTAAAAATTTATTAAATGAAGGCATTACAGACTCATATGTTGGTGTGTGTGTCTATGTTATTTAAGCAACGGATCGATCAGATTGCAAATACACGGACACTTGAAATGGAAAACAACAGAGAAACACAGTAAGAAAATACAAGAACACAAGAATTTAATAGGGAGTTCACCCTATCCTCCAGGGCTACATCTCTAGTCCAGCTTTCAGTGGTGGCCTTATTTTATTGTGTCTAGAAGCAAAGAATTACAATGAAAGAGATCAATGTGAGTTTCCTGAAATAGAATTTGCTTGGCAAGGTGGTTCTTGGATGCCCCAAGCCACTAGAGTACATAGACTATTTTCCTTACCAGCTCTGTGACCTTCTCGTCTATAATGGAGAAAGCCCAAAGTGATGCTCAGTCTAGACAGATCCCCTCTAGGATGGCTTGAATCCCTCAAGCTCTCTGGTGCTTGATGCTGCCTTTGGTCAACTCGACCCTCTGTCTTCCATTCTACCGTTGCTTCACTATCTTTCATCTCTCTGTTCTTCCTTTCTGTGTTCTGTCCTCCTCTCGGGATTCTGGTATCCTCCTGTTTTTTTCTATGCATAGCTTTAAGGCCATTTGTACCCATGGATGTTCAATTCCTCTTCCACTTCTCGTCGAATCGCCTACTACAGCTTCACTTGGAGTTCCCTATTCGGCGTCATCATTAGGCTCATAAGGAGTGGCCACATGTCCTCCTGCAGTTGCGCCAATTCGCTTCGTCGGTTCAGTTTTCTGTTACGTCGTGGAATGACTCTTCTACCACATTGGCAGTCAGATTGGACTTCAAATCTTTACAAATTGCGACTTAATCCCTCGTCAATTCCATCTTCTCCATTGGGCGTGATCTCAATCGTTAGATCTGGAGCCCTCCCCAGATTTGACGTCCTTCGCTCATCCCACACAGTTGACTTGCTCGACCGTTAATTCATGATCAGCAACAATTTTCTCTCTCCTCTGCTTGCCACCCGTTGACCGCTGAGTGGGATCACTCCATTTTCACCAATTCCGTTTACCGTTTGAGGGTGCCCCCGATCAATACCGCCAATTTTCGAAGCGTGGGTCCCACCTTGTCCTTTAGCCTTTTGTCCAGAGTTTTCCCAGCTCCCAAGCGACCGAGCGCTCGGGGCTTCTCCATTTTGAGGTTTTTTGCCCAGCGATTCGCGATTAGCGCTAATCGTGCATCAAAAACTGCCTCTGTTTCTCGATCCGAGCCTCCTAGGGGCTAAATTCGCCTCCTACGCAATCTCCATGGGCCTCGGTTAACACACTTTGACTGAGGTCCTCGTCATTCCACGTTGGCTGTGATTTCCACTAGTTTAGAGGTGTTCTTGATCGTTGTTTTAAATTTTTTGAAGTCTGTCCTGACCTGGTACAGCCATGGCTCTGTATAAACATTCTTTATGGATCCAATTTGGATCACTTCTAAAGAAAATTATGACTTTTTAGGATTCACTGATATCCCAAACCTTCTGGACTTCAGAAACACTTTCTTCAAATACTGCAAATGATCTTGATGGTTTCTGGAGTATATTGTTATATCATCTAGGTAGACAAGGACAAAATTATCCTTCTCTCCTACAAATGTTGTATCCATAGCTCTCTAAGAGGTAGCTCCAGCATTCATCAGCCCAAAAGTCATCTTGGCGTACATAAAAGTTCCCCAAGGAGTGGTGAATGTAATCTTTTCTTGATCATTTAGATGTATAGCAACCTAGTTATACCCTAAGACCCCATCCAGGAAAGACATAACTTTAGCTGCTGAGACTTTCTGTAGCAAATGCTCGATCTTTGGTAGGGGATAGTTGTCTTTCTTAGAGCATTTGTTCAAGTCCCTGAAATCAACACACAACCTGATTTCTCTGATTTTCTTCATCACCACTACCAAATTGGCTACCCACTTTGAATATCTCAGAGGAACTATGATTTTGGCAGCCAACAACTTCTTGATTTCTTTTTCAATCAAGGGAAGGAGCAGAGGATTTATGGGTCTCAGCTTCTGTTTGAAAGGAATGGTGTCTTTCTCCAATGGGATCTTGTTCTGGATGATCTTTTTGTCATAAGTTTTAAGGTCACTATACTCCCAGGCAAAGACATCAGCAAATTGCTTCATTAAGGTACAATATTTAGAACTTTGGGTAGTAGACAAATGAGCGGATAGATTTATATACTTTGGATGATTTGGACTCCCTATGTTATGTCTATAGACTGCAGACTAGTTTTCTTTTTGGGAAATCTTATGAGGTACATCATTATGGTCAAATAGCCTCTCTAGGGGCACTAGCCCTTTAAGTATATGATTGCTAGGCAACTGGACAATGTTATCTTGGCCAATTCTTTTCCTTAGCTAGGGCTGGGGATTTTCCTCCAAGGTTTCATTCTCTTGATCACTTTGCATTTCGAAGAATTCATCAATGACTTGCAGAAACATATTTACTTCATCCTCATCCTCAAATACTTTCCAGTGTTGGACATTATCAGGCAAGGATGGTCTATATTTTATCTGGACTTCATAAACCAATCTAGGGGGCATGGGAGGGATGAACATACTAGCAGACAACAAGGGAATCAACAAGCTGATTTTTGACTCTAGGGATATATGAGATACAAAAACTATTAAAAGCATCTTTAAGTCTCCATACCTCATCTTTATACGCTTTCAGCCTTGGGTGCCTTTCTTGGAACATTTTGTTCACCTATTTAATGATGAGATCATCATCTCCAAACACCTTTATGTCTTTGATTCCCATGTCTTTGGCAGCATTTAAGCCCAATATCAGAGCCTCATACTTTTCTATATTGTTGGTGACCTGGAAAGTCAACTTAAAAGACAGATGTGTGCTTTCTTGTTTTGGAGACACTAGCACCACTCCTGCTCCTACATCTTCACCTACTTAGTGATAAATATTTCTTAGATAACCACCGATATTTCAAGCCATTTTGAGTTTTACCTTTATTTCTTCAATATGCTACCTTCCTCTAATTTACCCTTTTCTATTTAGATAAATTCTCTATGTAAAAAATGAAACTCTTTTCATTGCCTCAACTACCTCTTCCTCTATAAACATTCATTTATCTCCACATTCATTTAATCTTTATCTAAAAGTTTAAGCTGCTACACTGATTTCCCCAAATGAACCCCCAATATGACGCAATTCCTAACAAAAATATTTGATGATTCATGTCCTTCCACAAGTGTTATTACTCAATTAAAACATCATGCATATTCCCCAGTTTGGGTAGTAATAATGCGTGTTCTTCTCTAATCCTTTGTATGCAACATATTTTATAGTTCAGAGTACTAAATCCATTCTCACAATTGGAATCCACTAATAATAATATTTTGAGTATCCTTTGTATCATTCATAGGATTTCATTAAGGGTACTGGCCGACAAGAAGAGTAGTAGATGCGGATTGCATTGAAGAATTTGGTGCATGTTACGAATTTGGTTAATCATAACTACATTTATGAAATCTATAACAACTCTTCAAACAATAATTTATATTTTAGGTTCCCAACAAAAATAAGTTTCCTTCCATATTTCATCAAATAAATCACGATCTAATTGATAACATCATATCATTAGGCTATCCATCCTTTAGACCCTCTAGGTCATGGAAATAGGTTCCAACATTGTTTTATGCTTTATTTTAAATTGGCCATTTCAAGTGACACACATTAGCTAACTTGTACCACCTCATTAAGGAGGGAAAATCTTTCTCTATTAATGCACTGAAGTGAAATTTGAAAATTTCACTTGTAAGTGCCAACCAAGCTAAGAAACTGATAAGTTCTAGGTGGGTTTCATTAATTAGTTGATTTTATTGAATGATATACTAGCTAATTTCTACCATAATATTTTTATTTTAAATTCATAAAAATATAAAGTATGATAAATGAATATTATAACTCAATATTAATGATAATAATTTATCCTTGATATTAATGTTATATATTTATATATGAAAATGAGTGATTCCAATATTAAGAGAGTTATAGTCTAATTTTGAATATATAAACCATCTTTGGGTACAAAAGGGAACTCGATAGATATTTCACATCTATCAAAAACTTATAATCTAGTTTAGGATCAAGTCTAGAGACCTTCAAAAACTATATATTATTGTTATTATGCAATTGTTATCTAATTTTAAGGTCATAGCCAAGCGAGACATCATATTGATGTATGAGACCCATTTATTTATAGAACTTGAGTGCTAAGTCTACTAATACATACATATATAAAATTTATAACATTTTTCTCAATCATTTAAACCATATTTATCTAGCTTTTTAATATTATTATATAAATAATAAATAATATTATTCAATACCATTCAAAACATTATAGCAAATTTAATTTACCATCCTTTGGCTTTTATTTCATCCAACTTTTGCATTCACTGCAAATTCAACATCCCCATAGCATGCTTGTAATTATGAATTATAATTGATAAAGAATGTTTATGATTAATTGTGAGTACCTCACTAAATTCACTCTTTCATATTTGACTAGACCAAGAATTTAGCATTGATGTCCAGAGAGAATTATACCCTAGCTAAAACGTTCTAGTATGAGAGCTTCTGAATTCGAGAAAGCTTGAGCTGCACGAAAGCTGAGTTGTTGCTTGTAATTCTATTGTATATTAATGTTATTTATTGGTTTTAATAGTCCTTGTGCTCGTGTCTCTTTCGAACATTGAATTCACAAGGGCATCCCAAGTTGTTTTACTCATTCACATGGATGGAATTTGATTAATAAATGATTTATTACACCAAAATATATATATATATTAATTAATTAATTAATTAATTAAGAAGATTATATTTATGGTATGTTATATTTATTGTTGTTGAAAATTTTTGGAATTTTGTGTGTATTCCAAGTTGTTTTATTTATTTATTCACATGGATGGAATTTGATTCCTAAATGATTTATTATATGAAAAAAAATATATTAATTAAAAAGATTATATTTATTGTATCTTATATTTATGGTTGTTGAAAATTTCTAGAATCTTGTGTGTATTATTTGAAAAGTATTTTAATATTTATTATTGATTTTTTAGACAATGCGCATAAGACTTCAAAAGTTCTCAATAATAATTATTATTTATAGAAACATTCATGTTATGAGATTATAGTTATTTTTTATTAAAATTTGGAAATACAAAAATGAGTGAATCATTGAAATTGAATTTGACAAAATATCTCATTTTTAAATTCCAACTCTAAGTACTTGTAATATATCCTAAACCAAAGGCTAATCTTATTAAGGCAGTCAAATCTAATTAATTTTATTATAAAAGAATTATATTTATAGCTAGATATATATTTAATAAAAATGTTCTTTTTAATTAAAAAGAAATTCAAAATAATGTTTTTAATGAGAAAAAGGTCTTAAGATTACACTAAGATTAGTTGACATTTTTTTTTTAATTTCAAATAAATTCAATCTATTCTTCAAACTTTATTTAAATAAAGTCAAATATTAAACAAAACAATGTTAGAATTTTGAGCAATAACATGCATTAAGCAATCTAATTCTTTAATCCATAATAACAATTCTTTATGCTAAATGTAATCCTTTTTACATATGGCAACAAAATAATTAATTAATGTGATAATTGTTAATAACCATTTCTAGATATTTAAATGTTTTGATTTTGAAATTAAGAAAGAGGTTGAAGAATCATGTGGGAGGAACGATGGCGACCGGATTAGGTTTTCGAAGCTACGCAGACTTGCGCCCTATAGCCATTATAGCTCGCCTACACTTGCCCCCGTAATCCTTTATGGGTTACTTCCTTCTGCTTCTTCCCTTTTACTGGGATTGGGGTTTCACCTCCAATTTAACCCCGCAGCTATAGTTTACTCTTTACCTTCTCTGTTTTACCTCCTCAACTGTCCCTCTAACCCTCACCGTTTGCAGTTAGCAACTGTCCCCTTCTAGAAGATGTCATTGGCATAAGTTCACAGTTATGGATGAGCTGGGTGATTTCACGGATCCTTCGGAGGATGTGCCCATCTGGACACCCACCATGACCACTGTAGTAGGCTTATTTCCATTCATGTCTGATTTAACCAATGAGATTGATGCCCTCCCTCCCTTTTCATGTTCCTGCATACTGCCTGTATCCCTACCAGAGGATGCCCCTTCTCCTCCTGAGTACATCACACAACCTCTCTCGTCATGCTCTCTAGCTTTCACCGACCTTCCGTCTAACCCTATCAGCCAAACACTCGAAGGAGAACCTACCCTAAACCCTCCCTCGTCTGTGGCTAGCATCCCCTCATCTGAAAGACCCTTGGGCTCTACTGTTCTTGGCCAAGTTCTATCTGCTCCCTGGAACCCTGCAACTCCTCCTCTAGGAATTATACTGGCATTGGACCTATCTCAGGGTTCTTTGCATCCATTCTATCAACAGCGGTCGAGAATATTAGGGTTTAACCTTCTCCGGAATCTAATCAACCTACCTCAGCTCTAGATTCATCGGCTACGAGGAATTTCGCGATTTCAAGGAAAAAAAGGTATTTGAAGCTTTGGACTAGTGCAGTGCTCCTTGATCTCATAGAAGACACTCAACTTCTAAACTCTGTGGACACAGCTGAGAAGGTACTTGTGGGTTGGGTTTGTGGTCGACGTTATAGTGTGGAGAAGCTACAGCAATGGGACTTGGAGGTATAGGGAGAACATATGAAAGGCATCCTGAAGGTACAGACATTTGTAAAAGGGTGGTTTGCCTTACATTTCAGTTGTCTTTCACATACCAACTGGGTATTATCCAAGGGCTGGCACATCAACCAAGCCCCTATTTTACTTTGAAGATGGACACCTCTATTTGACCCAGAGCGAGAGCAAGTTGATGCAGGTCCAATATGGGTTCGCCTTCTCGGACTGTCCCTACATTTTTGAACAGAGGACGTTTTCGGGCATATTTGAAATGCCCTAGGCATTTACCTTACATATGATGGCTCATTTCAATCCACAGGGTTGACGGCTTATGCCAGGATTTTGGTGCACCTAGATCTCTCGGAGCGTTTACTAGAACACATAGACATTCGGTAGCGGAACAACACCAGGAGACAAATGCTGGATTATGAGGGTGTGCCATTCCACTGTCGGCGGTGCCACAAGGTAGGACACCTCTATAAAGACTATCCTCTATTAGGTAAGTCTCATAAACAACCCCCAGTACAAAAAGTGGTGACTAAACCACCCACCCCACAGGACGAACAACCTTAGAATTAGGCATCCAATGAACCACAAAATATGGTTGCAACCGAGGATCTAGCCAAAAAGTAGAAGTATCCATCAGGAAAGTCCACAGCACCCCTACAATAGAAGAAACGAGGCTAGCCGCCTCACCATCCTCATCAACTCCACCAGCTCGTCCACAGGTGCCTTCCGAGGGCTCCCCCTCGCAAGGTATGAATCCTCCCTTAATCTCTGCTTCCACTTGTTGCTTATCTCTATTTGACTACATTATATCTGGAACATCTTCCAATCTTCACACCGCAAACCCTTCTAGTGTTCCCTTGGGTATGGGCTCGATCTTAGAACCTGCTGCTTCCACTCCGCTCTCATGTCAGGTTATGGATTGCCCCATTTACTCACTTGCTTCATCCTCGCCTTCGGCATCCCCCCTACCTCCATCTACATCTACATATCAGGCCCCCCCTTCTGTGGGGTACATGACACGCTCAAAATCCAAGTGATAAGCCCAAGACCCGGTCGGGCTTGATATTATCCACTCCCCCACTCCCCCAAAGTTGCACAAGGGCAGACCCTCCTCCCTATCAAAAGCCCAATTTACGGCAGGAGATGAGATCGCATTGGGTATTCAATCTACTATTCCCGGAACCCTTAGAGTAAGAGAATCCCCTTCTGTACCCCCTCCATGAAGATCTTCTCATTTAATTGTAGAGGGTTGGCTAGGCCGAATAAAAAATTAGCACTCCACCATTTATTTAAATCTGTATCGCTAGATATTATCTTCCTACAAGAGACCCTGGGACCAGAATTAGACATTACATAATCCTTACAAAATATGCTTCTTGGGTGGACATTTATTGGGATTCATGCTCATGGGAAATCTAGGGGATTAGCCTTGGGTTACAATACTCATTCTATCAAGTTTCTCAACTGCTAGGGAGGAGCTAGTCACATCGGTGCAGACATCAGATTTGTGGATCTTGGAATGAATTTCAAGATTTTTAATGTTTATGGGCCCTACCATAACAAACCTGCTTTCTGGAAAAACCTCTTGGGCTTTGATTCATTTATGGAAGGCCACCTAATCATTGGTGGGGACCTCAACTTTTCCATAGGACATGCTGATTCCTGGGGACACAGAGCTCAACAAGACTCCCTATCAGATTACTTCCTATCAGTAATGGACTCACACCATTTGATTGACATTCCCTCTACTAAAATTCAAGCGACCTGGAGGAATAATAGGACTAGGGAAGACAGTTTGGCCCACATGCTTGATCACTTCCTTGTCAAAGAAAAGGTCCTTGATTTGTGCTTTCATATCTGACAATGGGTTGGAACATGGGGGATCTCTGATCATCTCCCCATATTTTTGGAGATTGATGGTGGGCAAGTAAAACCTAAAGGACCTTTCAAATTCTGCTCTGCCTGGCTAAAAGAAGAATCCTACATTAGTATGGTCACTGATTTCTAGAAAGCAAACATTCCTGGGGCGAGGGATGACTACATCAAAGGATTTTTACATAATCTTACAGTATTGAAGAAAATGTCCAAACTATGGGTTCACAATAAAATATTACAGGAGTTACACACCCTCAGAAATATTGAAGTTGATTTAGTTGCATTTGAAAATGATCAAGGAGGAATATCCATATCTAAGGAACATAAGGAGAAGATGGCAACACAATACTTTGCCAGGACAAAAATACTTAAAGATAGGGAAGAAATATCGAGACTAAGGAGTAGGGCCATTTGGATTCATGAAGGGGATGAAAATACAAATTTCTATCATAAAATTTCAAATGGAAGAAAGGTGGTCAATACCATATGGCAGCTATAGAATGGATAGGGGAAAATTGTCAATACCTTCCCACAATTGGTTGAGCTTGCAACATCATACTTCAAGCGCACATACAGTGCCCCAAGGGACAATAAACTAGCAGAAATCATCAAGGTAGCACAACTATTCCCTAGATTTGTGGAACAAGAGGAGGGGGATGAATTAACAAAGGAAGTTACCCTTGAAGAATTAGAAGCCACCTTAAAATGGTTCAAAAAGGATAAAAGCCTCGGGCCTGATGGATGGTCGATATAATTATATTTGGCTTTCTTCGACATTATAGGTGGAGACCTACTTAAAATTGTTGAGGACTCAAGAACCATAGGGTATCTTGAGACTACTACCACTTCTACCTTCATTGCACTCATCCCGAAGACAGACAGTCTAGCCTCCTTTGAGGATTTTCACCCCATATCTCTCTACAACTACATATACAAGATCATTGCCAACAGGATGAGACCTATCCTTTCCAACCACATCTCACCATAGCAATTCGCCTTCCTATAGGATAGGCAAATACATGAGGCTATGGGTATGACACAATAGGTATTACATACACTACACACCAAGTGTGGCAAAGGTATGATTTTGAAGGTCGATTTATCAAAGGCTTTCAATAGGGTAAATTGGTTATATATTATAATGCTTTTAACTCATTTAGAATTTTCATTCTTGTTCATCAAATGGATCATGAGTTGTATAACTAACATCCCTTTCAACATCCTGGTGAATGGAAGTGCTTCCCCCTTTTTTACATCTGAAAGGGGTTTGAGACAAGGTTGTCCCCTTTCGCCTTTGCTCTTCCTTCTCGTTATGGAAGGTCTCAGCAATCTCATGAATGAAGAACATAGAAGGGGCAGATTAAAGGGTATAAAGATAACAGAGGGGTGCATCCTGACCCATATACTCCTTGTAGATGATATCCTTATATTTCTCAATGGCAGTATTGGAGACCTTAGTAACATCAAAGCCACCTTCTCACTTTTTCAAGTGGCTACAAGCATGCTCATCAATGACAGAAAATCCACTTTGACAACAGTTGAATGCACTCCACATGAGATCTATTTTGATCTTCAACATTTCAGTTTTACTTAGTTGCAACTGTCTGAAGGCTTAAAATATCTAGGATACAAGTTGAAGCCTTTAGGTTATAAGATCACTGACTGGACTTGGCTCATCTCCAAAATGGAAAGAAGACTCAATATTTGGTATCTCAAATATCTCTCACGTGTGGGCTGCCTCACTCTTATCAAAAGTGTCCTAGAAGCCACTCCTGTTTACTAGATGTCTCTAGCCTAGATTCCCAAAGGCATTCTCACTAGAATACAATCCCTCTATTGCAGATTTCTTTGGCAAGGGAACAAACAGGGTAGGACATTTGCTTGGGTCAGGTGGGAGGCCTTGAATCTACCTAAAAAATGGGGGGGATGGGGCCTCAAAAAGCTTGAAGATTTCTCCTCAACACTTGCTGCAAAACTTGGTTGGCACCTCGTATCTGCAGACAACCTTTGGATGTGGGTTACCTCTACAAAATACATTGCCCCGATGCATACTATGGACTGGATTAGAAGACCCCACCTAGGTACTTCGGGGATATCTATCATTTGGAAGGCTATCCTCAAGGCTTTAAATCCCATCAGAGAGGGTATCACATGGATAATTCGTTCAGGAAATAAGGTTCGCAATGGACTCAACCCGTGGGTGGGATATGGGAATATGCATCGACTCCCTATGGAAATCATGTAGCATCTTCAACAACAAAACATTACATATATAACACAAATTGCAGACTTGGAGAACACCTCTTTTCTACAACAGGCGTGGAAGTCTACTCATCATTTAAACATTCCTCCCATATGGATACAACATTGAGAAGACTACACTCTGGTCCTTACAGAAGCCCACATTTGAATACTTGAGGGTGATGATGAGATCATATGGGCCCTATCAAAAAATGGTAGATATACACCTAAAGAAGGATATTTGACCCTGTCAGCATCGAGAAAGCCTTTGATTATCACCGATTGGTGGAGACCTCTTTGGAAGCTTCAAGCTCCTCCTAGATCAAGGCTATTAATGTGGACCATCCTCCAGAACAAAATCCCGACTGGTGATAATCTCCTCAAGCGCGCACATGTCGCCCCCCATTGGTGCAGCCTTTGCAAATGTGAAAACGAAACTATTTACCACTTATTTCTTGAATGTACTAAAGCTCACAAACTGTGGGACCTTATTCTCCCTTTGGTCACCCCAGTTGCAATTTGGACTGGCATTACTATAATGGAGGCCTGGCAGACCTGGTATAATACAACATCATCGCATAAAATTCGCAACCTACCCCCACTGATTTGCTGGACTATTTGGATTGCAAGAAACAGATTAATATTTTACGATTCGATGTCGAACTGGTCTGCTTTGGCTGCTAGATCCATGGGCAATTACTCCCTCATACCGAATGACCCTCCACCACGAAGCACCCACATCTTCACACCTATATAAATAGATCATAACAAACCATGGGCATTTTTTGACAGTGCGGCACAATAGAGAGGATGTGGAGGGGGGGTTGTACTACATTTAAATCATCAACATTCTTTTAGGATGCATATAGGCTTCAGCAGAGGCACAAATAATTTTACTAAGCTCCTTGCTGCAAAACACCTCATATATTTTGCATTGGAAAAAAACTGCAGAGATTTACAATTATATGGGGATTCTAAAATCATATGTGATTGGCTAAACAAGAAAACTAGATGTTCTACTTATACTGTGCATCACATATTGGATGAAACTTTGAGATTAATTTCATCTTTTGATTCTTTTACATGTAACCACATTTACAAGAAGCAGAACGGGGCTGTTGACAACTTATCTAAAGAGGTTGCACTCAAGGATACTTGTAGTTTATAAAATACTTTGTTTGGGTCCATATTCAATGTCACCACCAAGCTTATAGCCCTTGCATGCCAAGTTCTTGTAAGATATTATATGAAAAAGGATCTAAATTTTGTTAATGATTAGCTCAACAAGGTTAGTTAGATTAAATTTGGTCCTTAAGAATTTCATAAGTCCTCAACATTTTTAATACCTTTAATGAACAAATTCTTGGTAGAAAATAATGCTAATTTAAGCAAGACATTATATTAAAAGTAATTACGTATGACCATCCAGGGATATTAAAATTGACCCTTAAGGATGCTTTATTGTTATGGTTTCTTTCCTAAGAATCTCATATGCCCTCAACTTTTTTAATACTTCTCTTGATGAACATTTTAGTAGAAAATAATGCTAAGTCAACCAAGAGATTATATTAAAAGTAATTACCCTAACCGTTAAAGGATATGGTCATTATATGAGAGGTCTTGATGTGGTAGGATTATAAAGGTACCACAACTTGGGATAATCATGGTCATACAAAACCACAATGGTATTTTGCAGTAATATTTAAATGAAAAAAAAACAAAGACCATACATAAAACATATTAATTTAATATAACAACATAATAAACACATTCAAAGGGTTATCCCTTTCTCGTTTTTTGTAATAGTTTATAGTATAATGTTCTAGACCATCATAATCTCACTAGTCCTCTTACCTCTTTCACTCAACCTTTCTCCCTTTATAGATTTTGTGCTTCTCATGTATTGCCTCAATGAATAGAATCTACAATAATGGACTCTTCTCCTCACCTAAATATCCTTACACTTTTTTATGCCTCATCGTTGGGAATCTAACGCTCAAATGACAATTCGAAGGATTCATTAGGAACCACTTTTTATTGTATCATGTGTTTGTTTCTCTTATTCCAAATTATTCTTTCACATTGGCTTCATTTTATGCATGAGCTAACTCATTCTCATTCAATCATTACTAATTTATTTACATCACACTCAACCTCCCTTCTTCCAATAAATTTAGTTTTTCACTTATAATAGTCCTATTCTTCCGTTTGACCTTATTTCCATGTCCATGTCCCTTTATCTCCTTACATTAAATTATTCATCTTCCTCTATAAACCTTACACATTTTTTTTACAACATGCTTTTAGTCTCATGCATCTTGTTTCAATCATGGATAAAGTTCCAAGTTACATCCCTATTTCGCATCCTATGCACATTTCTCACTCTAACTCCCTTTGTTGAAAAATATTTACAACTCTATACACATATTGTATTCTCCTTGCCCCATCATTATTTTACCATTTTATAACTTTTAACATTTCTTTTGTTTCTCCTTGCTTCTCATTCTTACATATATGGTTTTTCTCTTGAAATTATTTCATCAGGATTTTATGTCTTGATGATGGATCCACTTATGGTCTCGAAACATAGACTTTCCTACAAAATGACTAAGGTAATTTTCAGCCTTCAAACTAGAATTTCTAACCACAAAAACCTGAAAACCATTATTTTTTCCCTACACTGAGGGGATATATGGAAGGAAATTTGTCTATTAGAGAGAACTAGAATCAATATTAAAAAACAAGCTGCAAATCGACAATTTCTGAAGAAATGTCATGACATAGCCATAATTCCTACGTTTGGCAAAATTAAACACAGTTTGAAGAACCAATACACCTCCAAAACATTCTTTAAAATAAACATAGAATTAATTGGGAAAGAAATAAGGGGATTTCACTCTAAAATAAATCGATTAAACCTTCAAGCATTATCTTCCCACTTAAATCTAGCTTCTACCATCACACCAGATCTATGGTTCATTATTCATGCCATTGCTGCCATCAAAGCCGAGAAGGAAAAATTAAAATATGGGAGAAGACAATAAAAGAAGCTCAAATGATTTTTTGGTAAAGAGCTTAACATCAATTAATAGGGAATCATTACAATTGAGGAGCTACGCTGCACTAAAGAAAACTCCAATGGATATGATACCAAAACTACACTAGAATTAAGTCTGATTGTGAAATTAGATTCCACTAGTGGACAACTACTAGAAATGAAGACGATAACAATGTGGGAATTAAAATTATTAATCATTTTGGATTGAATGAAATTACTTCTAACTTTAATTTCAATGCTTCTAACTCTCTATGGCCGACTTTATCAGTTCTAACACCCTCAACGTGCAACACTAATGAGAGGAAGGGCTTGAGTATCAATATGTCCAACACTCAACCTTTTAGTAATAACATAGTTACCATTATAGGCTACACTAACATAAACTCCCCTAATAAATACGTGAGAAACACAATTCTTGATCTTGGTAACATTCACTCTAATAAAAACCATAGAAAGCTTATTAATCTTTCCTCTTATAAATTAACTAAAGAAGAGTATAACATTATAAATAAGGGCTTGATTTTTTCCATTACTCCAAAGAAAATACCTCTTGAAAGAATAAGATGTAGCATTGAGGAAGGCACAATTGAGGTCTGAGGAAAAATATGCCATTAGATTGGACTGCACCTCTATATTAAAAAACTTTAAGCCTCTTAAGAAAAATCTTGACAAGGACGAACTTTTAGCTATTAGGAGTATTAAAAATAATGTCAATATTGTGGTCCTTAAGGATGATAAGGGAGGCGAAACTATTAGTGTGGATAAGAGCGACTATACTAAAAATATGAATGAACACCTTGATAGTAGTGGCAACTACAAAAGGCTAGAAAATAATCCAATTTCAAAGATTATTACGGAGGTTAAAAAGATCATCAAGGAATCTAACTTAGATGAATGGATTAAAAAATGACTTACCCCTAATTGTGAAATTACTCCAAGAATTTATGGTCTCCCTAAACTCCAAAAAGATGGGGTTCCCCTAAGACCTATTTTCAACACTATTGGCTTCCCCACTTATGAACTTACAAAATATGTCTCTAAGATCCTTAAGCCCCTTATATATAATTTAGATTCCTTTACGAAATATTCCAGTGAATTTGTGAATATGATTGAGAATGAAAGAGTTTAAAATAAAGATCAACTTATCAACTGTGATGTGGTCTCTCTCTATGATCTAGGTGGCTCTAGAGACACTCAGAAGTCAAAGGGAGCTCAGAATAGATCAAAAATAGAAGTTGTCATATTCAAACAAAACTAGAACCATATCATAGTGCTTGTTGCCCTAATTCCAATAGTATAAATGACACTGAAATTCAAGTTCGCATGCTCAAGTTATGACTCGTCAAAGTTTTGGACAAAGTTGGACAAGTGGCAAGCTTAATGAGGAAAAAAATGGCAGAAAACTGGCACACGGAATTTGGCCATCGGAATGGGCGAACTTGTCAAATAGTTAATTTGTCTAGTGTCTCCTTATTTCAACAAATTTAAAAAAAGGACAAGTGGTTATTATAAAAACCAAAAAAATGTTAAAAAAAGGGGCAGTTTGTGCATGCTAGACCGACCCACCCCAACTGGTTGTATTAAAATATAATATGTGTGGGGTGGAAGGCAGTCAATCCCCGCCACCCCCATCCAATTGTAATATATTAATATATATATATATATATATATATATATATATATATATATATATATATATATATATATATATATATATATATATATGTTGAAATGCAGCAACAAGAATATTCCAATTTAATTTTTCCTTGAATTAAATTGTGAATTAAAATCTAATTTAGTCTTAATAACTACTTGGAAATAAGTAATTAAGTTATTTTGACTTAACTAGTTGGATAAATTTTCCTTCTGAAGTCATGCAAGTGTTATCCCTTAAATTAAGAAGATAGGCCTTAAATTAAGGAGATAAGGTTGAGTTATATATGAGTTGTATTTAGTTAACTCAGTTTACTGAGTTAAGTCCAGTTAAATTAGTTCCAAACTGTTTGAGGAACTAATAGAGAGTTAACAGTCAGTTGATGCATCCATGCACTCAACTAGTGTACTCCAATTAACTGAAGATTCCCTCATCAGAAACTCATGCATGTCTATTTTGAGAAAGACCAAGTTGAGATTAAAGACAAGGATAGTGCACTATCGGTTGTATTTGTTTTCTTATAAATAAAACTCATGCATGCAGAAGGAATCATTCCTTGAGGATTGCGCAGTTCTGACAGTGTGTGAGATCAAGAGATCATCCATTTGGTAAATCGAACTTTTCCACTTGGTTGAAGGAGATCATCCCAGAGAACAACGCAAGGAAATAGGAGCCTGGAGGTCAAAGAGGAAGGCTCGAGAGAAGCCATGATTTCCTGTGAGCATTTGTGAGGATTGTACTGAGAATTCGCTAGCTGTGAGAGCTAAGGCTTTGTATAATTCCTATGTATTTCCACCTTGTATGATAATACATATAGTGGGTTTTTTAGCTGAGGCTTACCCCAAAATATTTTCATCTGTATTGTGCGATTGATTATTCTTCTTCTGGTTATATGTGTTCAACTCGATCTTTAAGCTTCTACAAATTGATAGTAGAAGTACGTTATAGTATTTTTCTTTGGTTATATTGCATTATCAGGTTAACCTACACACAGATTTTCTACATGGTTTCAGAAGAGTGAGATTTATAAAGAATTAGAGAAATTTATACATGGTATCGGAGCGAGGTTTATCGAAGCTATGAATAGTATACTGAGAAGAGGATTTGAAGTTTGAAGTTCATGGTTGCAAGTGAAAACCAAATTCATATCATACTTCAAGGTTGTCCAACGATGTTTTATGGCTTAAGACTCGAGTATGCCTTGGAAGGTAGCTTGAATTACATAGCATGGAAAGATAGAATGCAGACTGTATTAGAAGACAATGGCTTGAAGGATTTCATTGATCAAGAAATCACAAAGCTAACTTCAACTAATGCACAAGGGTTGGCTGAGTGGAAGAAGTGTGTAGTGAAGGTGAGACATATCATCCTTGAGGGAGTTCGAGACCATATTGTCTCGAGTCTCCATGGGAAGGTTACTCTATTTTCAATGTGGAAGGCATTGAAGAATCTCTACCAAAATATTAGCGACTAGAGAAAATTGGCGCTCAAGGATAAGCTTCTAAGAATCAAGATGGAGAAGGGCAATATTATTTCCACATATCTGAACAAGCTCACCACCTATAGAGATGAGCTCAACAATGTAGGAATAAATACTTCTGATGATGATATGGTGATTCTCACTCTCCTTGGCCTTCCAAAGAGCTAGAATAGCTACCAGGACTCTATGAATGGAAGGGAGAAACTTTTGGATTGGGAAAAACTATGGTCAGATATGATGCAGGAGGAGCACTCGAGATGGTTCTTCATCCAAGGATGATGATGAAGAAAATCTGGCCTTAGCAAGTAAGGAAAGGAAAGGGAAGGGGAAGGTTTGCCATTCCAAATCAAATTTTTCTCATGGAGGGAAGAAGGGTGACAAGTATATAGTGAGATGCTTTAATTTTCACGATATGGGACATTATGTGACTAATTGCCCATCAAAGAAGTCCAAGAAGGGATCTTCAGAAGGATCAGAAGGTGAGGCATTAGCCTCTCAGTTCGAAATGGAATTTACCCTCATCGCATGCATGGTGTCATTGATGATGGGTTGTGTTTGGTATCTTGATAGTGGAGCCTCATTCCACATGACCAGTGATAAAATCTTATTTAGTGCCTTGGAGGAGAAAGACCTCAAGATGCACAAAGATATGGGTGACGATAGAAAGTATAGTGTTTTAGGAGTGGGCATGGTTTCTTTCCATAGGGAGCATGGAGCTCCTATCACCTTGATAAATGTGAAGTATGTGCCTAGACTGAAGAATAACTTAGTATCGGTTGGGATGTTGGAGGACAAAGGCTACGATGTTGTCTTTAGTAAAGGAAAGGCATTCCTACGACACATAGCCACGGGTCAGACCAAGAGGATAGGGATTCGGGTGAGGAATCTCTATAAACTAGAGGTAGATGATTGTGCAACATTGAGTACAAAAGAAGAATTGGTGCAAAGCCAAGAAATTGGTGAGTTGTGGCACAGGTGGTTGGGCCATTTGCATCATGGGGCTTTGAAGATAATGCAGTTGATATCTACATGACTTCCCAAAGGTAAACTTGAGCAAGTTGACACATGCAAAGGATGTACCTTGGGAAAGTACACCAAGTCTTCCTTTCATGATCGAGAAAGTTGAGCAAAGGCTATCTTAGAGCGATTTCATACTAATGTGTGTGGACCATTCTCGACGGAATCCACATTGAAGCAAAGGTATTATGTGATTTTCATTTATGATTATTCTTGTAAATGTTGCATTTATTTCATGTAGAAGAAGAACCAAACCTTCACAAAGTTTTGTGAGTTCAAAGCTTTGGTCGAGAAAGAGTCAGGGAAGAAGATCAAGGCATTGAGAAGTGAAAACATTGGAGAATATGTCTCTCAAGAGTTTAAGGGCTTCTGTGTAGTGGAAGGAATTAAACGAGAGTTGACGGTAACTCATAACCCACAACAGAATGGGGTAGCTGAGAGGAAGAACAGAAATATCATAGGGGTAGCAAGGGTGATGCTGCATGACCAAGTCCTACCACTTCACTTGTGGGCTAAGGCATGCAACACAATGGTTTATTTGCAGAATAGAAGCCTGCATCACATACTTGGGATGAAGACACCAAAGGAAGCTTTCTCTGGTAAGAGACCAGATGTGAGTCACTTTAGGATCTTTAGCTCATCGGTATATTTCCATGTGACAAAGGATGCACGGAAGAAACTTGAGCCAACAACAGAGTTGGGGATACTTCTGGGGTACACTGATACACCTCACAACTATCAAGTGTACTTGCCTACCAGTCGGAGGATAGTGGTTTGCAGAGATCTCAAGTTTGATGAGCAGAAGGCCATGTGAGTTCCATTGAGAGGGAGCTCCAACTACAGGCTGTGGAGGAACTATTTGTTCCTAAGGAGGAGGAGCCTCAGACTGATGCAGAGCAACCACATGCAGAGGTTCTAGGAATGGAGACATCCACTCAAGCAGAGTCTTCCAAAGATGAACAAAAGCGCACAAGAGAAGCTGACAGATTGTTGCAGGATGTGAGAGAGAATGTGGGAGTACCATCTTCTCAGCGTAGATAGAGGAGGTCACCTGATAGGTACACTAGATACATGGCCCTTGCTAGGGAACATGTTGAGACTAAACCATCTTCCTTTAAGGAAGCAGTGTAGCAACCGATTTGGGTTGATGTTATGGTGGAGGATTATGACTCCATAGTTCGTAACAGTGTTTTGGACGTGGTCCCGAGATCGGAGAACAAGTCATTTGTGAGTTCCCAATGGATTTACAAGGTAAAGCAAGTTGTTAATGATGGGAGGATCATGTTTCTGCAGTATATTTTGCTAGAGGAGAAAGATGCTGACATTTTTACAAAGGCATTGTCAAAGTGTAAATTCAAGTTCCATAGATACAAGATTGGGGTGGCAGATAATCCCTTTCTTATTGAGATGGAGTGTTGAAATGTGGCAACAAGAATATTCCAATTTAATTTTTCCTTGAATTAAATTGTGAATTAAAATCGAATTTATTCTTAACAGCTACTTGGAAATAACTAATTAAGTTATTTTGACTTAATTAGTTGGAGAAATTCAAGTTAGAAGTCCTTCTGAAGTCATGCAAGAGTTATCCCTTAAATTAAGGAGATAAGCCTTAAATTAAGGAGATAAGGTTGAGTTATATTTGAGTTGTAATTAGTTAACTCAGTTTACTGAATTAAGTCCAGTTAAATTAGTTCCAAACTATTTGAGGCACTAATAGAGAGTTAACAGTTAGTTGATGCATGCATGCACTCAACTAGTGTACTCCAGTTAAATGAAGATTCCCTCATTAGAAACTCATGCATGTCTATTCTGAGAAAGACCCAGTTGAGATTAAAGATAGGAAAATGTACTATCAGTTGTATGCATTTTCTTATAAAGAAAACTCATGCATGAATAAGGAATCATTCCTTGAGGATTGTGCAGTTCTGACAGTGTGTGAGATCAGGAGATCATCCACTTGGTAAATCGAGTTTTTCTACTTGGTTGAAGGAGATCATACCAGAGGAACAACGTAAGGAAATAGGAGCTTGGAGGGCAGAGTGGAAGGCTTGAGAGAAGCCAGGATTGCCAGTCAGCATCTGTGACGATTGTACTGAGAGCTAGATAGTTGTGAGAGCTAAGGCTTTGTATAATTCCTATGTATCTCCACCTTGTATGATAATATAGATAGTGGGGTTTTCAGATGAGGCTTTCCCCAAAGTATTTTCATGTGTATTGTGCGATTGATTATTCCTCTTCTGGTTATATGTGTTCAACTCGATCTTTAAGCTTCTGCAAATTGATAGTAGAAGTAGGTTATAGTATTTTGCTTTGGTTATAGTGCATTATCAGGTTAACCTATAGGCAGATTTTCTACATGGTCTCAGAATAGCGAGATTTGTATAGAATTAGAGAAATTTCTACACACACACACACACATATATATATAGTGCTGGGTGGGTCACCTGCTGGCAGACCCACTCCCACTCAATGTTATGTGCCACATATAAAAAATTCCAAGGGTGGCGGGGAGCGAACTCCCCCAGCCAATTCAGCTACCCTCACAACCAAAACTAATATTTTATGCTTAGTTTAAACTATCAACCCGGAAGTCGCAACAAGCCACTTAACCACCAACCTAATTACATATGCACCCATACTAAAAGGGGTGTTGGTGGGGTTGGAACCCCCGAATTGCCAAAATCTAACACATCGCCATACCAATTGGCCAACGACCAGTCATTTTCCCATTTGACCAACAAAGTGGATGGCAGAGGCCAAAACTTAGAGGTGCAGAACCATGAGATAGGCGGAACCATGAGCAGGTCCAAGGTTTGGAACCTTAAGTGAGGGCATTAACAAGATTCTTTCAATATTCCCTTTGAGGGCCTGAGGTGAGAGTGTCAAAATTGAGAAAGTTTATAGTCGATTTTTCATGTTTTCACATCAGGAATTCAATGATGACATCTGTTTCTCTAGCTGAGCTCTTCATTTTTAGGCCATCATCCAGATTGGAGGTATAAGGGTAATTTTTGTTAAGTTGTTTGTAACTGGTTTCTTTGATGCACTTAATAAAATAAGGCCTCCCCCGGATGCGGGTGTATGCAGGTGAATGGTACAGGCACGTGGTCAGGAATATGGGCACCTGTCCGAATGTGCCTGCCACGAGGAGCAGTACACAGACAACAAGATGGGCTCGTATAGGGCCCTTAATGAGCAACATTAATTCCTTCATCCGTCTCCCGGGTAATTGCGCCAAGGTAAACCATATCAGTCGCTGGCTTGCTACTCCCATGTATATTTTCGCTGCACCGGTTTCTTGGGTGATGGTGGTCTGTGAAACGCTCAGCCTATCCCTCAGCGAGGCAGTGTCAAACTCCTTCCCTGGTTCTGTAACTCAAGCTGGAGGTCGAGCAATGCAGCATGAAAGGCAAAGGATGTTAAGTCGGCGAGGAGGCTCAAGGGGGCGCGCCAACACGCAGCAGACCACCTCTCCGACGCGTTCCTTCATGGAGCTGAATGATACAGGGTGCAGCAGTCCTACGACAGCAAGTTCTGGTCGTGGCAGAGGTCGAGGGCGCGGGAGCAGGAATAATTGTGAGCATGAGGCTCACCCCACGGTCAGGTATCGCATCCCCTGCACTCTTGCTCACGCCACCTTCATTGTTTTAGTCACAATTGAGCATTGTGAAGAGTCAAGAGGCCAGGCTGATGCTCCTCCGGATCAGTCGGTTGTCCGAAGAATGGCACCTCCAACGGACTGTGAGCAACCAATTTTATGCGGCCCTGCCATGGCGAGTCAAGTGGTTTCTGCTGGTCCTAACGAACCAATGCAGAGAGATCCAACAGGCGTGGTGGATCAACACTCTGATTTGGAGGACTCGCTTCAATATGGTTGCCGCGTAGTCGAGGAACCGTATACTATTGATGATGACTGATCACCACTGGCTCTCTGCTAAAGGCAGTTTTGGTCACAGACATACTAATCTGTTCAGCTTCTTAACTCAAGCCTGTAATAGGTCTCTGTATTGTATCTTGTTCTGTTTTAAGCTGTATGTAAATTTGTCTCTTATGAGTTTGCGGGCACTTTACTGACTCTGTTTAGCTATGTCTATGTGTCGGGTTTTGGGCACTTTACTGTCTCTGTTTAGCTGTGTCAATGTGTCGGGCCTTATGAGAGGCCACAGCAAAACTGAAAGTACTCTGAGAACTACCAATGGAAAAACCTATGTAGATTGCCATTTTCATGGCAAGACTCTCAAGGCTAAGGCCTTGCTGTAATTTTGATCCTTCACTGTAATTTTGATCCTTTGTATAATAATAGCAGTAGTCAAATTCATAAAAAATAAAAATAAAAGAAGGCCTCCCCATTGTTGAGAATGGCCCAAATATGTATGCCACATTGGGTGAACCGTATAATCAAATCTATGTGTCTTTGATCTTATTATAGCTTATGCTTTTCCATTTATTTTCATGTGGTTTATGTTACATGGTTAATAAGATATTTTATATGCAATTCTAATTGCATCCTTGAAGTAAGAGATCTGGATCAAGTTTGGTATCATAGAATGTCTTCTTGATGTGATTTGCATAAACGAATGCTAACCAGACACAAGTTCCAAAGAGGTGAAGAAAAACTTAAGTCCTTTAATCCCGAAGCAGGGCGTGCACCATGAAGACAGAACATGGTAGATGAGGAAGCTCAAATCTAGGAAGAGAGAAATTATCGCAAGTATTTGTACACCATGGCAAAGAAGGTTGACAAGATATTTAGACAGTATGAGAAGACGATCAAGCCTAAGAAGAAAGAGCCAGATGACCATGCATCGATAAATCATTGAGATGGTGGAGAAGAGCCTCCTCCCTCTCCATATTCTAGTGACAATTCTTCTTCTTATCATTCTTCTTCTCATCACTCTAACATGCATAAGAGAAATGCATCTAAAAATCCCTTTTTTAAACTAGATGTCAAATTTGATTTACCTATTTTTAGTGGAGATTCTAATGCAAAAAAGTTAGATAACTAGGTAAGACAGGTTGAAGTGTATTTCCGCATATAAAAAATCAAAGAGGATGAAGCTAAGATGTAGCTAGCATCCCTTCAATTCAGTGGCACTGCTCTCATCTCATGGGAAGGAAAACTGCAGCAAGCTGGTAAGCATAGTCGTAAACTTCTCTCATCTTGTTCTGAGTTCATTTCTTCTTTACGGGGAAAATTTTACCCATTGGGTTATAGACATAAGGCCATGATGAAATGAAAACATCTGAAACAAAGAAAAGTTTAATCTGTTCAAAACATTACATAGGAGTTTAGTAAACAAGGATTAACGTTAAATGTTCCACTAAACACTTCTCAAATGTTGATGAAATATATTGGCTCTTTACATTGTTATTTACATCATTCATTGTTATTATTTAAACTTAAGTCTCTTGATGAATCTAGTGTGAAGGTTGTACATCTTGAAAGCAAGAAGAATCATGAACAAGACGACCACCCAAATAGGGGAGTAATTGCTAAGAGAAGAGGAGAAAAGCCCTCTTGTACTCACTATGAGAAAGAAGGGCATGAAGAGCAGAATTACTAGAAACTGCATCCATAATTGAAATTTGAGACCTAAGAGGAACGACAGAAAATAGAAGCAAAAGACAGATGCAACTGTGCAATAAGACGAAGAATTTGAACTAGTGGATGATGAGAAGATCACAATTGCGGGATTTGCAAGCGATGGACCAGTTGACCTAGGATCAAATTCAGGGGATGAAATGAATATTGCAACTCTTTGGATTGCAACAGATGGACCCATCGACTTGGGTTCTGATTTAGGTGATGAGACAAAGATTTCAGCAAATGTTGTACCAAATATGAAAAGGTTACCAAATGCGGCATGGCTCCAAGAACTCAAAGAAATCAACCAAAGCATTTAGGTAGAGAATGTTGAACTAAGGATACTCCAACAAGAAGCAAAGAAAGAGAAATAAAGGTTGAAACATCAGTTACAAGCCAAGGAGGAGGCCTTAGAAAAGTTGCAACATAACAAGCGTGAGGTAAAAAGTGATTCTTCAATTTAATATAATTTTTATAATGATGATTTCGATTCTATTGAGAGCTATACTATAGTAATTGGATTAAAATGTTGAATAGAATGGGGTATCAAGGAAAGGGCCTCGACATTAATGGCCAAGGCATTGTGAACCCAATCAAAGTGGAAGAATTGCCTAGTTATGTAGGACTTGGATATGTCAGAAAGGAAGTTGGGGAATGCTCCAAGACAACCCATGACCAACCAATGATAGGTGATGAGAGCACTTCATAAAATTCTAGTGATAGTGAGGGTTCCACGAGCAATTATATAAGGCACACCAGGAGAAATGATTCCAAGATTATCCAGAAAGTTTGGAGGAACAATAATCATTGTAGTTACTGTAACGAGGATGGACACTAGAAAGCCGCGTGTTAGACACTCCAAGCCCAGGAAGCACCCATGAAGAAACCAAATAGCGAAGATGTTCAACAAACGAATCCACTACATTCATGGTGGTCTTCTTTATTGAGTAAGAGATGGTTTTGCTACATATAGTAGCTTGTCATGGCCACTGTTTGTAAATCACGTGTTGTGAATAATTGTAAAAGTGATGATGTGTTTTCCGTCGCTTACTAAAGCAATAGTGATGGTTTTTACCTTTTGTGAGTAACTAGGGTGTTGATTTCTATTATGTAAAACTTAACCAAAGAGTGCATTATAAACTCTTGGCAAGCATGGGGTTCTTTGAGTCCTGTGTGGTTGTCTATGTGATTACAAAGAATGTACCAAATTTGCATGCAATGCAGATGTTGAAAGTGTGGTTTGACGAGGACACACACAATGTGCAGAATGTGTTCATGATTTTGGAGGACCAAAATCTTCTCAATGGGGAGGAATGATCCAAGTGGCTCCAAAGATGCTCAAAAGTCAAAGGGGGCTCAAAATAACTAAAAAATAAAAGTCCTAATGTTGAAGTAAAACCAAAACCATATCGTAGTTATCATCGCCCTAATTCGAACAATGTGAATGACACTCATATACGAGTTCATATGCTCAAGTTATGGTTGGTCACAATTTTGGTCAAAGTTCAACAAGTGGTAGGTTTAAGAAGGCAACAAAATGGAAAAAACCTAATGCATGGAATTCAACCACTAGAACTTGTGAATTTGTCGAACAATTAATTTTTCTAGTGACCCCATTATTTTGGCAAATATTAAAAAATGACAGGTGGTTATTATAAAAAATATATATATATTGGACTCACCCACCCGAACCGGTTGTATTAAAATATAATATGTATGGGGTGATACATGGTCAAACATCACCATCCCCTACCAATTGTAAGATATATATATATATATATATATATATATATATATATATATATATATATATATATATATATATTGTCGGGTGGGTAACCCACTCGCAGACCTATCCTCACTCACTACTATGTGCCACATGTCAAAAATTCAAAGGGAAATGGGGCTCGAACCCACTTGGCTAGTCTAGTCGGCCCAGCTCCCGGGCTCCCTCACAACCAAAAATAACATTTTATGCTGATTTTAAACCACCAGCTTGGAAGCCGCGTAAAGCTACCTAACCGTCAACCTATTTACATATGCATCCCTACTAAAAAGGGGGGTCAGTGGGGTTGAAACCCCCAACCTACCTACACCGAACAGAGTGCCTTACCAACTAGCTAATGTCAGCTCTTTGTTAAATCTGCTGACCATTTTGTATTTAATGCATCATCATTTTTCCATTTGACCAGGGAAGCAGAGGGTGGAGGCTAGAACTTAGAGGCATGGAACCATAATCTGGGTGGAACCCTAAGAATTTCCAAGGGTTGGAAGCCTAAGTGAGGGTATCATCAATATTCTTTAAATATTCCCTGAGAGGGTTAGAGGTGACAGTGTCAGAATTGGGTAAGTTTATAGTTGAGTTTACACGTTTTCACACCAAGAATTTAGTGCCAACGTCTATTTCTCCAACTGAGTTCTCCATTTTTAGGCCATCATCTGGATTGTAGGTATAACAGTCATTTTTGTAAAGTTTCTTGTAACTAATTGATTTGATGTCACTTAATAATAGAAGGCCTCTCCACTATTGAGCAGGGCCCAGAGACAACCCACACTGGGTGAACTCCGTAATCAAATTGATGTGTCTTTGATCTTGTGATTTCTTATGTTTTTCTGCTTCTTTTCATGTGGTTTAAGTTACATGGTTAGTATGCTTTATTATATGAAATTATGAATGTATCCTTGAAGTTAAAAAATCTAGATCACTCTACACCATGATTCCTCTTACTAAATCCACCAATCTTATTAAGGAAGTACTTGATCCTCAAACTTTTAGTCTTGATGAGGTTTTCTTACACTCTATTTTTCTTAGCTTCCAAGGTGAGTATTATGAACAAACCACTAGAGTAGAAATGGGTTCCCCCTATCTCCCATTGTAGCAAACCTCTTCATGGGGAAATTCGAAAAGAAAGCCCTTGAATCTTACACATTCAAGCCTGGTTGATGGAAAGCATATGGTGATGACACCAATAGCAAGTGGTCTCATGGAAATACTAAACTTAATAAATGTCTCAACCACCTAAATATTAAATAAGAAAACATTAAATTTACCATGGAAACTAAAGTAAACAATAACATATATTTTGTTGATGTGCTCGTCACCAAGAAAGTTGATGGAACCTTAGGACACCAAGCCTATAGAAAAAAGACTCATATCGACATTTAACTCCATGAAAATCCTCACCATCACCACTCACAAATTACTGGTGTTCTCAACAGTATAGTCATAAGAGCCCTTAGAATTTTTGACATTGAACACATTGACCAATAAACGAACCATCTAATCGAGGCCTTCAAAAATATTGGCTACAAAGAATAAGAAAACATACGATCCTTTACAAAGGAAGAGGACAGATTACCCCACCCATGTGAACCCAAACCACTATGCAAAAGAATTTATCTTCCATACATCAAAGGTATGACTAATAAAATCTCAAAAATTCTAAGAAAGAAGAACTTCTCCATTTCTTTCAAACCTTTGAAAACTATCCATCAAGAGATCAGGTCCATCAAAAATCACATTGACCCACATCAACACCAAGAAATCTATAAAATACCATGTTCCTGTGGTAAATACTACATTGGGGGAACTAGAAGATCATTTAGAATCAAAATGAAAGAACATGCAACTGACATCAAACATGAACATGTTCACTCTTCTTCCCTTGTCAAGCACTCCATCAGAACCAAGTACCATATTAACCTTAAGAATAGTGAAATTATTTCGAGGGAAACATGTTATTAAAAAGACGTTTCAGAGAAGCTCTGAAGATCATTAAAAACCTTAACAATCTAAACAAGGACAATGGCCTTGAAATCAACAACCATGGGATTCCCCTAAAAAATTCTTAAAGATTTCGTCAATCCCAACTTCCCTTACCTTCTACCTACCTTACCCTTTCCTGGTAAATCCTTCCCCCCTTCTCTCTCTTATTCTTTCCCTCCCTCTCCTACATAATTCTGAATTAACACTTCATTAATATTATTAGTAAAACATTAGTATTACTTAGTTAAGCGAATATTAATAATATATATTAGTAACTAAGAATAATAACATTAAACTATTTTAATAAAATTCTAATAATAAGGTTAATTAATAATTAATATACCTTAATTGTTGTCATTAGTATAATATTATCATCATTATAATATTATCATACTTTTATAATATTATATCTATTAATTTCTTCTTCATTAAATAAGAATATGATAAAATAAAAATATTTTAATACATATAATTTTCATATATCATCATATTATTAATATTAATCTATTATTAGTATATCTAGTCAATATATTATTATTTATATATTAACTATATAATATATTAATAATCCCTTTATAAATATTTATTAAAATATTACAATATTAAATATTAGGGTTTTTCCATTGTTTAAGAGGGCATTTCTTTTATTTCTCCTCGCTTCTCATTCTTATATATATGGTTGTTCTCTCAACATTATTTCCTCATGATTTTATATCATGATTATGGATCTGAACATAGAATTTCCTACAAAATGACTGTGGTAAATCCAAACCTCCAAGCTAGAAACTTTTGATACTCTTAGTTTGAGATCAAAGTACTTTGAGCATCTGGTTTACATCTCTATTTAACTTAATATTAATATTTTTGCCTTATATCTTAAACACATTTTCTTCCAAACTTTTCTCTATATCTAGTTGTTTTCTTGTCAAATTGTGGTCCATCTAATCTAGTTCATTATTCTCTTTCTCTTATTGTTTCACTTCATCAACATCATAGCCTATAAAATCATAAATATCCTTTTCATTAAATATGAGTGAAATATCTGATTTTATTGAAAATTCCACTTTAGAGATATTATCTTCAAATCTCCTTTTAATTATACATGATCTAACTATGTCACATCTTAACAAGAAACTCAACCAAATATTTCACTCCTTTTACGTTTCTCCCATGGACAATTTTGAAATCAAATATTCTTCTTGACATGCTCATTACAAAATTAAAGCAAAACCTAGCATGTGCCAGGAAACCATCCCACTACTTTCGTATGTTTCCTACCAAGCATCTTATATTATTTCGCTAAGATTTTGTTAGCCTCCTTTACCTATCCAGTATTGGTCTATGAATGATATATTGAACTCTCCTATAAATTTGTGCCCAACCTATTCTATAATGTTCTCCAATAATGACCAACAAATCCGATATCTTTATCTATGGTAATGACCATCTTTGGCAATCTATGTATCGTTGCAATTTCATTGAAAACTATATATATGTAAATAATTGCACCAATGCTATTATTACAAGGCAAGAAATGTGTCATATTGTAAAGAATATCCACTACAACAAACCTTAAGTTATTGCATCTTTACAATCTAGTTAATCCTAGGACAAAATATCCCATACAAATATCAATTTTTGGTACCCTTAGAGTAGGAAATAAGGTATACAAGCTTGTATTCAAAGTATATTTAGACTAAACCCCATAACCAACTAGGAGATTCCACAACTTTAAATAAATTTTTAAACTTCCTCTCCTAAACTAGGCTAATAATATTTTTCTTCTAACGAACTTTAAGTCTTATCTCTCCCAATTTTCCTTCTAACCCTCCTTTATGCAACCCTTTTGGTCAAATTTATATGAAACAAAGATTAAAAATAAAAATGTTTTACCTTTAAAGACATGCCCTTACCATGGAAAAAATCAACTCAAAATTTTTGTCTCATTCAAACATGTTTCTATAACACTCCTCTATTTGTGTGAGATTTGTATCCTACATTTATAATTCTTTTACCTACTCAAATTGAGGTAGAACATTCCTCATTGTGTGAAGCATCATTGTCCTTCTATTCAAAGCATCAATTGACTTCTTCTCTCTCCCCAATTTGTGTTTTAACACAAATATATAACTTTGTAGGAACAATGTAAATCGCACGTGTTTCACATTCAACTTTGCTTGAATATATATAACACACATTGTCTAGGAAACATGCAATGTCTCCAATACTTTAATGCTTGTGTCACTGCATAAAATTCCAAATCATACATAGAGTGTTGTTTTTTATCTCTTTCAAATTTTCATTATAAAATGTAATTTTTTCTCCCTCATGTTTCAATAGTATTTCTATAACAGGTACATGCCACTTACATCATACTTATAGTACTTTCTCTAAAGTTTGTCGAACGACTTGGGGCATTTATGGTCATTTCTTTCAATATATCAAATGTTTCATGTGTTCATGTGCTCAAATGAAACCCTGTTCCTTCATGCACTCTATGTAGATTCCATGGAACCCTTTAATTAATTTCATGTAGAAATTATGAATGCCATGGAAAATATTTGCCTAATGTATGTTGTGCAATTCTTATGAAAGTATAAACCACATAAATGTATCTGATACATTAGCTAGACCAAAAGTCATAACTAACCATTCATAAAACCATGGTTCATCCTAAATTTAGTCTTTCACTCATTTCCTTCTCTAAATTGAATCTAATGGTAAACACTCATAGATAAATATTAGTGAAATAAATTATGCAACAATCAAGTTTTCTAACATGTCTTTCATTCCTTGGTAAAGGAAGCTTGTGCTTCATTAGAATATTGTTCAATGTTCTTGAGACAATGCACATACTACTTTTTACATCTTAGTTTGGAATCAATAATGTTGGTATAAGACATACATTGTTATACCTTTCTTTATCAATTACATTGACCACAAATCATCAATCCATTGGTTAAATTACGTATTTTCCAATAAATTGACAACTCCACGTAGAGTTTAGTTTGGAAACGCATCTCTTGGTATCAAATTTGTTTCATACATTATTTTACTTCTTTGAGGCAGTTGATGTCAAAAATATTTTCTCATGATGTTTCAGGACAGCATGGAATAATCATGTTCATATCAAACCACAAAGGTAGTTTGTTTTAATATTGAATTGAAAAAAATTCAAATATCATACATAAGACATAATTCAATATAACAGCATCATAAGCACATTCAAGAGGGTTAACCCATTCTCATTTTTCACAATATATTAGAATTCATTGTTCTGGACTATTGTAGTCTCACAAATCCTCTCAACACTTTTAGTTAAGCTTTCTCCCTTCATAGATTTTTTCCTTCCCATGCCTTTTCTCAATGCATAGTCTATGATGTTGGATTATTCTCCTTACCACTATCTTCTTCAAATTCTAGAAATATTCTTATTATTTTATGCATTTCATCCTCGGGGATCCAAACACTCCAATGGAACTTCATAGGCATTGCTAAGCATCACTTTTTCTTACATTGTGTTCCTCCCATCTTCCTCTTAATGCCAACTTATTTTCTTTCACATCGACTTCTGTCTATACATGATCTAACCCATTCTCATCAATGAAATAGTAACTTATTTACATCACCCTCAACCTTTGTGTAACACCCTATACGGTGATACCAATAACAATTTTCCCAATCTAATATCTTAGTAATGTAATCTATAGTAATTGCTTTATCTAACTAGCAATTTTTTATATATATTTTCGATCCTCAGTGGGATGTAACTTATCTAAACTAGAATCAAATCTCTTTTTTGGTTATCAAATGTAAAATTTACAACTATTTTATAACATTTGAATGTTAAAATTCCAACATTTAAACTAGCATCTCATTTGACAATTAGCTAAGGAAATTCAACATCATATTCAGAGAAAAAAACACATTTATTAATAATAATGAAAATTCCTCAATCTCTATTTGAATTTACTGAAGTGTAGTGTAGTATAGTACCCTTGAAAGAATGCGCAAAACATATTTAACCTACTATCCAAGTATGAGCCTAACTAGTTTCCTAGTCCTTTGAGTCAGAAGCTCCAAGAACAACAATACTAGTCTAGGATACAATAGACTAATCAATGAATAACCAACAATATATTCTAGTTCTCTTCATTATCAAGAATTATTTCTCCTACTAATTAGCCAACCACCGCTCTTGCTTTTCTTCCCCCTTTTATTACCCTCTCCATCATTTTTTTGAAGTTCCCTCCATCCCACAACAAAACCCTCCTTGGGAAATGGGTGGTTATCCCCTTTGTATTCAAGAGTTAGGTGGAAACTAAGCATGATACTTATTCACTACTTCACACAAACCGACCAAAGTTATTGAATTCCTATCTTACAATGAGATATTTATATTCATAGAATATAATTCCAAATGTCAGCAAATTATATATTAGTTAATTAATAACCTATTTTAATAATTAATGTGTTTATGAAACTATAAAAGTGTATATTACTAGGTATGTAGGCGTAGCTAATTCACTCATATCCCATGCATGGACTATAACAACAAGTGACATTCCTAATGCATTATTCTTACATGTACGCAACTAATTATGCATAACAATAAAATAATTGTCAAATAATCCTCATTAATGAAAACATAATAATTCAATTCCCATCCACTATTGTACTTAAATTATCATAATTAAATTTAACAAGTGCTCTAAACATTATATGAAATATGTAAGAAATAAAAGAATGACATATTCAAACCCAAGTAGGATGCTCATTTGGCTCAGAATCATTCCTCCTCCTAAACACCTACTTTCATCTTCCATCCCTTCCTCTACTACAATATGTTAGAGCATCCATTATATCGACCTAACTCCAAATATAACTTAAAGGTGAAAAAATTGACTATTTTGACCTAACTTCCCTACTAGGAAATCCTTAGTCACCATCACATGTCTAGTTGAGCATGGTTAACATGATCTCCTATGCCTCTAGGATTTGAAGAATATGTAGTGGAAACACCTACGCCCCTCCTAATAAAATAAAGGATAAAACCCTAACATTCATTCCAATGAGAAATTGTTATTATTCTTAGAGATACATCATTCAATAAGAAATCTAGCTAACTATGATTCCTATAAAAACCCACACTTACCAACATATCATAGTAAATGTTTGGAATCAATAACCACATTGTTAATGCTTAATAACATAAAACTACAATTTTTATGTCGATGACACTAATGTTACCTAAGTTCTAGAGTTATTTAGCTATCGCCTAGCCCATTAACGTATAGGTTAGCTTACCACAAACAAATCTCTATCCATAATCATATAAGAATTCATGCTATAAACAATGTTAGATATTTTAATTTCAGTAAAGAAAGCCGTCTGTGGTTCATCAATTATCCATTCATAATATATGTCAAATTGGTATCCATGTACCAAAACTTCACCTTTAATTTCCTACTTTAAGGAAATCACATAATCATCAACACTAAGAACAACAAATATAAAAGCTCATATATTATCCTCACATAGATAGTTCCACATGTCCTCATAAGAATTGTTTCTATTATTCTACCTGAGTCTAATAGATATTATAAAAATAAAGTACATGTTAATCCATAACATAATTTACCTATTAAAAGTGAAAGAATGTGACATTAAATTTTATTCTTGAAAACTACTTCAATTTTTCACTTAGGACGTCCAACTTCTTTCTTTTAACCTCATTGCAATATCCACATTTCTTTGACTCCTCATATTCAATTCTTAATCTTTCACTATACATGCTAGTATATTTTTATGACATGCTCTTAGTCTACATATGTTGTTAGATCTAGACACATCTAAACTCAAACTTCCAAGTTAGACCTCCAAACATACTTCACATCCTATGCAAACTTCTCAAACAAATTCCCTTGTTTAATAATGTTTACAACTTTGTACGCATATTCATTCTCCTTTTTGCACCACTATTTTACCCTTTTTGAAGTTGTGCTACTCTAGGTTTGAGATAAAAGTAATTTGAACATCTAGTTTGCCTATTTATTTAACTTAATAATATTTATATTTCAGCCTTGTGTCACAAACACTTTTTTCTTGGAAAACTTTCTCTATATCTAGTTGTTCTCTTCTTAAGATTTGGTCCATCAAACCCATTTCTACATTCTCTTTATATTCTTATTCTACTTCATCAACATCTTATTCTACAAAATCATAGATATTATTTACATAAAATATGTGTAAAATATCCAACTCTACTAACAATTCCAGTTCATAAATACTACCTCCAAATCTCTTTCTAATTATACAATATCTAGTTTTCTTCACATTCAACTTGTTATACTTTCTCTTAGGATAATTTTTCTTACTCAAATTTAACATCACCAAATCAACCTCTTGGACTCTATTGTATTTGTGTCTTAAGTATGTTCCCTTTTATATTACATGGTAATTGCTCTTGAATTCCGTTGAACTGTGCATGTATTTCTATCATCTTATCAACAAAAATATTTGCATCATCACTTTGTTGCAATGATATTAATAGGGAAATCAACCAAATATTTCACTCCTTTTAGCTTTCTTACATGGATATTTTGAAAGGAAGCAATATTATTGACCTATGTATTATAATATTGCAAAAGAACATAATATATGCTAAGAAACTATATCCCACTACTTTTGTATGTTACCTCTAGACATCTTAGAGTATTTCCTAACATTTCATGAACTAAATTTGTCTTCCCAATATTTGTCAAAAAATTATATTCTAAACTCTACAGTAAACTTGTACCTAATATCTTCCATAATGTTCTCTAATTATGACCAAGAAATATCATATCTTTTTCGAAGGTAATGATCTTCAATAATCCATGTATCCTTATAATTACACACGCATGCATGCTTGTACACACACAGACACACTCTTATACTTATAGCATTAATGATTTTATTATAGGAAAATTGTGTGCAATATTGTAATGCTTATCCACAACAACAAACACTAACTCATATCATTTGTACAATCTAGTTAATCCTGGTTTGACAAACTATCACATAGAAATATCATTTCATGGTACCCGTAGGGTAGGTATGATAGTATATTCTTCCTCCCATCATGTACTATACAATGAACAAACTGCCACAGTCTTCACAATAGTAAGTGGTGTGCATCCATAGTGCTTAATTCACACAAAATGTCATCTTTTATGAACCAACGTGAAGCTATTTTACATGATTTATGATAATCGCCTCATATCCTTTTTTAAATTGATATGACTTGTAGAGATGTGGATGTTATTTGTTTCACAAATGCCATTTTATTAACCATCTATATTACCACCATATTATGAATAATATGTTAATCAATTACAACTTTGCAACAAATACTATTATGATTGCGTTGGGTTCTAAATATATTTTTCCTCAAGTATTTTTGCTTCTTTTGCATCTACTCTCATTCTTACATCATTTTACATTGTAGAACACGAAAGCTCTAAGTTTTTTTTCTTGTTGCAAATGCATTGTGTCCATGTGTATCTCCTTAGGCTAATTATTCTTTTGTCCTTATTACTCCTTTACCATCCCTTTATGATCCCTCAAATGATATGTCCTTCATATTCACCTATGTAGTGATAAATATTTCTTTGATAACCACCAATATTTCAACCCACTTTGAGTTTTACCTCTATTTCTTCAATATGTTACCTTCCTCTAATTTATCCTTCTTCTATTTAGATAAATTCTCTATGTAAAAAGGAAACTATTTTCATTGCCTCAACTACCTCTTCCTATATAAAATTTTATTTATCTCCACATTCATTTAATCTTTATCTAAAAGTTTAGGCCGCTACACTGATTTCCCCAAATGAACCCCCAATATGACGCAATTCCTAACAAAAATATTTGATGATTCATGTCCTTCCACAAGTGTTATTACTTAATTGAAACATCATGCATATTCTCAAGTGTGGGTAGTAATAATGCCTGTTCTTCTCTAATGCTTTGTATGCAACATATTTTATAGTTCACAGTATTAAATCCATTCTCACAATTGGAATCCACTAATAACAATATTTTGAGTATCCTTTGTATCATTCATAGGCTTTCATTAAGGGTACTAGCAAACAAGAAGAGTAGTAGATGCGGGTTGCATTGAAGAATTTGGTTTATCATAACTACATTTATGAAATCTATAACAACTCTTCAAACACAAATTTATATTTTAGTTTCCCAACAAAAAGCAAGTTTCCTTCCATATTTCATCAAATAAATCACGTTCTAATTGATAACATCATATCATTAGGCTATCCATGCTTTAGACCCTCTAGGTCATGGAAATAGGTTCCAACATTGTTTTATGCTTTATTTTAAATTGGCCACTTCAAGTGAGACACATTAGCCAACTAGTACCACCTCATCAAGGATGGAAAATTCTTCTCTATCAATGCACTCAAGTGCAAGTTGAAAATTTCACTGTTAAGTGCCAACCAAGCGAAGAAATTGATATGTTCTAGGTGGGTTTCATTAATTAGTTGGTTTTATTGAATGATATACTAGTTAATTTCTACGATAATATTTTTATTTTAAATTCATAAAAATATAATGTATGATAAGTGAATATGATAACTCAATATTAGTGATAATAATTTATCCTTAATATTAATGTTATATATATTTATATATGAGAATGAGTGATTCGAATATTAGGAGGGTAATAGTCTAATTTTGAATGTATAAGCCATATTTGTATACAAAAGGGAATTTGATAGATATGGAATTGACGGAATAAACCTTAGTTAATGTTGACTCCATTAAAAAATACCTTATAAGAAGGAAATAAGAAGACAACGAAGGGTGAGAAGGAGAGGCTCCATAACTAGCTTCATTGCATGCAATGTTTGTTCTTAATGAAATTCTTCTACTTCTCTAATTCTCATTCTCTCTCTCTCTCTCTCTCTCTCTCTCTCTCTCTCTCTCTCTCTCTCTCTCTCTCTCTCTTCTCTCTTCATATTTTGTTGATGTATTTAGTTTTTTCATTTTATCAATATTCTAAGGGATGATTTACCAAATTATTATATGAATAAGAAATAACCTTACTTGTGAAGTGTAAACTAATTTGGAACTGTAGAGTTTAGCACTCATCAAGTTTTAAGTTCAAATCTCATAGAGAAGAGTTGAGATAATTTTTCATTCGTCATTAAAACTAACCCTAGCTTTAAAATAATTTAATATTATAAAAAAATAAAAATAAAATGACATCTTAGTTATATTTATTCATAATATTCTCATGACCTCATGATGGATACCTACACTTAAATTATGTCTTTTATTTTTGATATTTTTCATTTGATGATCATTGCCTATGTAAGTTGACCTTTTCATTTCTTTCTCAAATTCTACCTACAATTTGATTTGTTTATGTGAGTTCACCATTTCATTTCTTTCTCAAATTCTACCTACAATTTCATAAGTTTAGGAATTTCCATCTTTCATGTTACAATTGGATTTTCTTTTCCTATTTTTGAGGATAAGGTTGGATACTACCACTTTTGAGTAAATTGTTGTTGTTTCTAGATTTATATGTATGTTTTTGTGGGTTAATGCTTATTGTGTTAGTAAGTGAGTAGAACGATGGGTTAATCAATTAGATATTTGTGCATTAAGGGTTGATGGTTAGAGGCAATGTGTTAAGGTTAAATAAGTTAGTTCTCAAGGCATTAAAATTTAGTGAATTAGTGATAAATGAAAGTTGTGTTTGTTTAAATATAAAATGTATGGTTTTTATTTAACTTTAAAAAAAAAATAAAAAAAAATTACATTCTCTTGAAATGAAAAAATAAATAAAATTCTGATAATTGAAATTTCATTATTGTCTCATACAAATATTTTAAAAAATACTATGTGTTGCAACTTCAAAGATTTTATAAATTTTTAATCTTTATTCTTTTCTTGTAAAAAATGTTAAGAAAATAATTAGTATAGGGAAAAGGTTTATATAGAATTTCTTCTATAACTGCGTCCTCCCACATTTACCCACTTTCACCAGTTTTCCCAATGTAAACATGAGTCGAGGGTCACTATGATAAGATCCAAACTCCTATATGAACTTTAAGGAAATGGAGTTCACAACTTAAGACCTCACTGATTTCCCTTAGGTGTTGCAGGACCTCTAAGAGCTACCCAACCCCTCCAAGTGTCTAACCCCTAAGCTAAATCTTCTTTTCACTGACCTAGGCTCTCAATATCTCCCTTGACAAGGTCTCCAAGTGACTGTAAGCCTCCAATATTTCCCATAGGCCTGCTTCCCAATGACTATGGAATTTTTTATTCAGTTTTGTGCCAGCGTCTTTGAATTCTAAGTCAATTTTTCAGGGCTAGGACTCAAGCCTCTTCCCAGAACTAAATGAAACTTCTATAAATGATGAATAACATATAACAAAAATATTTTAAGCAAAGACTTTACCTGAGCCCTCCCAACCAGGACAAACATTTCGTGAAACACATGATGAACATGCAATCTACAGGTCATGAATGCATATATGAACATACAGATTTGAAACTTATCTGAGGTTTAACAAGAAGTACCAATTCCTTCTCATAATAGCTATCATAAAACCAATTAGGTTATGCATTCATTACTTAAAATGTGATAAGAGCCATACTTAGATCTGTTATATAACCATGCTTATAACCAACATATAACCAAGTAGATAACAATGATAGAATAGCTATTAAAGCCACATAATACAAGTACAATAACTCATCAAAGACAAGAGAAGCTTAGCTCTGATTAACCATATGCGAAAGCTAACCAAGTTAGGGACTTCCACATACCACCCGACCATAGATTGAGTTAAACCAATTCTTCCTTTCAGCCAATCACTCGTGTGCCATATTCCAAGAATGAATGTGGGATCTCATGGGATAAAAAAATCCATAAAAAACTAAGGGAATCCAGAGTTTAAACCACCTCCATCCTCACCATACCGTTATCTCACCTAAACTAGTCCTGAGATCCCAAAACCAAACCGAGCTTGGATGGCTTAAAATTCCTTCACCATCCCTGGAGGAATTTTCCTATCTCCACCCACCTATTGAGGGCTTCTCGGAGAAAACAATCTACATCTTGATCCCTTGGAGGTTTCAAGAGACCACCTCACTTAGATCCAAAACCTTCTGGCAATCCAAAGCTCAACCAAGATTGAATCCCATCACACCATGACTATCCGAAAATGGAAAGGTAAGGCTAAAAACACTACCAAAACTAGGAAAAGCCCATGCCAATGACGACAAATAAACCAAATACGCACATGAATATACCATGCATGCAAAAATCAGCTAAGAAATCATATATGCAACTTGTTACCTGCAATTATTCCCGCTGAAGATGCTTGATCCAACCTTTCCTTGCTTGATCCTTTCTCTCATTTTCTTTCCTTGGCATTCCTTTGCTTGCTTTCTTTCCTTCTCTTGGTGTTCTTTTCCACTTTGAGACTAATTCCAAAAAAAATTGACAAAAGTTCGTGAATTGATCCTTAGAAGCCTTTTTATTATTGAGGCCTTTATTTTATTCAATTTCCTCCTCACATTCAAACCTGTGACCTTTCATCTCCATTTTCTCCTATTTTCCTTTATTTTGATCAATAAAATGCCAATTAATGTCACTTTTCCTTTTCAATGCCTTTGCCATTGCCTTTGCCAATTTCCCATAGCCATAATAACCAAATGAACACCCACTCGGATGCTTTGGCTAGCATTAAGGTTGGAATACATGTCCATGACCTTGGTCTTATTTTTACATTTATTAACTTTATTACATGAATATGTAACCTGAGTTTTATACAAACCCCTCCCCTTTAGGGGAACACCATCCTCGATGTTCTATGACACAAATAACTAGCAAGGCCACTGAAAACAAAACATACTTCCCTTGAAGATTTATAACCTAGCTCGATGGAGTATTTATAATGAGAAACCTGCTCAAAAGAAAAACCATTATGATAAAATGACAACATGACACCCATACTAAATATTGGAACTTTATAACACAATTCATTATGGTATTCACAATAAGAACCACATATACTTATACACATTTTCCTCAAACAACAAATAACCATATTTTTCATGGATATTTATAAATCCAACTTGAAACATTATTTACAATAGCATACACATATACATATGCACATTTCCTTTAACTAGCAAATAAAAGGATACAATGCCTACATCCAAAAAAGGGAATCAAGAGGCTCACACCTCCACCCTCAAAGTAATACCAAGATTCACCTCCTTCCTAGGAAGTCTAGAATCCACTTTCAAAGTCTACCTGCATCCAATGTCCAAGGCCACAATCCTGCACCACTTTTCCTTTAGTGAACAATTATCGACTCATTGTTCTAGGGCACACTCCCAATGCACATTTAATTCCATATGGGAATGCTAATGACAAAAGAAAATCCAACCCCCGAAATTCCCTTCTCTGTTGCAGAGTCCCTCTGGTAATCTGGTCACCCCCTTCCATTCAGTCACTCACCTTCCAAGTTCCCTGACATCTCCTTTCTCGGGCAATCCATCCCTTGGAAGACTTCCTCACATCGGAAGATACAAAAACCAAGGCATATCCCTGCCTTAAAACCATCATACCAATCATTACATGTTCATGGAAATCAATGGACATTATTGGGTACTAGTGTCCCATAATGGCCTTGCTCCTGAAGTTCTTTACCAACATAATATTGCATGTTCTAATTCCTTTTGCCACTATTGATAATTCCTGCAGCCAGTGTCAATCACCCCAAACCGAGCATTTCCATGCTTTCCTGTACCAAGCACATAATTTCCATTAGACTAAAAAGGAATTTAAATAAATTCAAATCATACCTCATTGGTGGCCCGTCAATAAGGTACACTTGTAATTTTGTTTACTTCTTATCCCAAAAACTCAAACTAGATCTTTGATCAAATCATCATGTATAAACATATGACATCTGGTTAGCTCAAAATGTAACCATCATAATCAAAATCAGATATTAGCTACAACCATCATAAAATGGAGTCATAAGTCACATGGATAATAAGAAACTGAAATAAATCACTAATACTTATCTTTCAAATGGTTCTTTACATCTTCCTTTGTTCTTTATCATTTCCATACATGCACTAAATCGGTTACCAAACCCGAAAAGCACCCAATGCCTTCCCTTTAAGCAATAAGGGAATACAGAGACTAAACTGCCTCCTCCCTCAATATTAGCAACAAGGGTATCTTGAGACTAAATGCCTCAACCCTCAATATCAACAATAAGGGCATCTAGACACTAAATCACCTCAACCCTCAATAGAAACAAGGGTATCCCGAGACTAAACTCCCTCAACCCTCAATATCAACAACAAGAGAATCTAGAGACTAAACCACCTCAACCCTTAATAGTAATAAGGGTATCCCGAGACTAAACCACCTTAACCATCAATAGAAACCACAAGGGCCCAAACAGTCCCATATGTTCCTGTCCCATCACATTGTACAACAAATAAACATACACAGTGTACAACACAACACATACACCAACACTGGGTGTACAACACAATACATATACATACACACCATACCATACCATGAATACACCTACTGTAATACAATGACTACACAATACTTATAACACCATACCAAATATACATAACTCAACATGTATAATGTGTGCATCATACCCCATATACATAGCGCCACCTGCACAATGTGCACACAACACCCAAATTCCAATGTACAAAGCACCACCTGCACAACATGTACATATCACCTAATGTACATAGCACCACCTACACAATGTGTACACAACACCACATGTACAACATGTACACAAAACCACATGCACACAACACCATATGTACATAGCATTGCATATCCACATTCCCACAACACCATACGTACACAACACCACATATCGAACATGCCCACGACATGATATGTACACAACATGACATATACAACATCACATGTACAACATGTAAACAACAGTAGTACCACACATCTAGAGATTACATTATATCTACCAGGCAACCTAACTCTAGTGTCTTTCCACTATTTAGGATTTTCCAGCATGTCGCAAATCACACTTCTTTCATTTCAGCTGATGTATCCCTCAACATTAGAATAAACATAGGCATAATAAAAGCATATAATATCAATCATATCCACACGATACAGACCTAATAAATCTATTAGGACTACTCTTCTCACTTGATTCCTCATAAGACCAGGAACCTCTTCATGCCATTCAACTGTATAAATAATCATTTCTCCATAAAAATGATCCCTCACAACCCTGTTAGATAATGACATACATACATATATACACACATATAAACATTAGAATAAAACATTCATGAGCCATGACGACCCTGTCATATAATGACATACATACATACATATATACATATATAGGCATCAGCATAATCATGATCACAACACAATTTCTAGATATCATAAGGTCAAGGTTAAGAGAAATCCCTTTATTCATGAACACCATGCATAATATTGAGAAAAACAGTTCCCAACATAGCCAAGGCATCTGGTGTATCAAATCGATTCATTTTACCTTTCTTGTTACCTTTCTTATGATTGGCCTTCCACCATCCATTTACACCAATAGACCCAATCAATTTGAACATAGTTGGCATAATGTTGCCTTTGGCTTCCCTTATACATGCACTAAGCTTCATCTGAGTCTTATATTACTTGTTGGATTTCATTCAGCTTCCCCAAGCTCTATTGGCTTCCTCTTTCCCAAAAAAATCTCAACACCCTCAAAACATAAAAGGAAAGAAACAAAAGAAGCCAAGAAGAAAACCATGAAAAACCAATCGCAAAACAAAATGGCAAGGCATGGCACTAGAAATAAACAAAACCTTAATTTAACCACAACAAATCACAAACAACTGAAAGCACAAAAATAGCAACAAAAACCATGACTCAGTCCCCAAGGGTTCCCAATGCTTCTAAGGGAATTCTCAATCCAAACCTTCTTCAAGACTGCATGACAATCTCTTTTCCATGAAGTTCCCTACATCATACTGCCATAGACACATAACTATTAGTGCATAAATAAACATAACAATACACTGGTTACATTACTTTGTTGTGCCTAACACGCTTCCTTGTAACTGAACACATACACATATCATCTCTTAAGGGACTCTCCTTCCTTGACGAATCTAGCCATAACTAGAAACTAGTTGTTATACTTGTTAAGTACATGTTCAAGAATATAGCATATATCCACATAATGTCAGACAAAATCAGGGTTAAGAAGACTTTCTATATTCATACAAAGCACTTATTTGTTTGGAGTTGCAGTTTTCAAACATAGCCAAAGGAATTCTCACCCAATTCCTTTCTTTTACCTTTTACCTCACTGCAATTGAGTCTTATTATGACTTGTGAGTCTTATTATGTCTTGTCACAACACCTAGTTATTAGTTATATAAACAAATAAAATATTACCTTCTCATGCTAATACCAAGCATGTTTCCCTGCAACTATTCACACATGTCAACCACATGTTCCAAAGACCAAGATATCATATCTATTAACTTGAAATCAACCCATACCAAGACTAAAAACCATGTCACCTCATAATGATCAATCATTATACTACAACTAGCACGCACTTGTACTCAAGCGCATATCAACTGTCTCAACACATATTGAGTTAGTACAACCATCCTAAAACAAGATCATTCCTTCATGCAATATATAAACACATGCTCATATCATGCTCTTAATCAAACAATCAAACAACCTGTAAACATACGATGTTAAATAAACCCAATAGATGGCATAATCAAACTCATATATCTCAATGTATCTCAGGGGAGGCTATCATATATGCACAAGTCAATCCAGATAAGTTGGATACATGATAATATAAATAACTAACTTTCATACAAGCACCACCATGATAATAATCCTCATGCATATGACCATAATAACAATAACATGATTTCCATGCATGTGACTGCAATCCACATAACAACAAGTTGCTACCTTTCATGACTCTCTGATGCATGTGCATATAACCGCACTGATCAACTAACATCTATCATGCATGTAACCACAACAACAATAGAATGACATGCATGTACATAACCATAATGCATATAACAACCATTAACCAACATACCTGCATACCCAACATACAAACTTGTATGACAATATACTCTTACCCCGAGATCTAATGCCATTGTAATGTGAACAATGTAGTCCATAGCCAAAATGTCTTAATATAAGTGTTATGTACAATATATTAATGTCTTAATAAAAGTTTTTATGGTTAAAATGTTTTCAAAGTACTCTCACTATTTGACATTTTGATCCTTAATTAGGTATATATTCTAATAATTTTTCCCTAAAATCCAACAAATATTTGTTGTTCTTACAAGTTTAAGTTATGTACTCTATACAATATTAAAAAACATAATTTAAACAATGAAATATATATATATATATATATATATATATATATATATATATATATATATATATATATATATATATATATATATATATATATCGAGAGAGAGAGAGAGAGAGAGAGAGAGAGAGAGAGAACCACTACATATTCATTAGGAGTTTTGATCCATGTTGGAGCATGCTACATCCATGGTTAAGATGGATCTATTCAAGTTTAAATTGATTATGATGATGATGTTTAATGTCCATTAAGATTGAAATGGTTGATTTAACCTTATTACTCTAAATTCTTTAACAATTTTTTTCTTTTCTTGAAAAGAATTAAGATAAGCTTTCAAACATCACCATAGTTTTGTTGACTTAAAAGCCCAAGAAGGTTAATAATGTAACCAGTGATTTGAAAATTTAGTTTTAATGTGAGTATAAGATGGACAATTTAAGATAAAGTGTTAAAATTCTATTTATCTTCAACATTGTAGTCTTGCAAGGGTGATTGACTCTTTCATCCTATGGTGTTTTGAGAATTAATAAATGTCTAGTGTCACTATGGAGTTCATGAGAAATTGTTCCTATTCTAGCAACTTTTATTTTCTTCTTTAAAGTAATGAAGATAAACAAATGTTTTTTATTTTCGAGATTTGGGTTAAATAAAAGCTTATGGTAACTTGGTTTCTTTCTTTCCTTTAACGTTTTATAGCACCAAAATTTTTCCTTAAATTTTGATGTAATATCATTTTTAATATTATGCTTATTTTGCATAACAATCTCGTCATTCATCTCCTAATGACATAGCCAAGATTACACATCTATATGCCATCCCCACTTAAGTTGAAGTTAGTGATTTTGGCTAGATTTAGAAACAATTTTAAGAAACCTATGATTTTTTATGTTGTTTAACTTCTTTTTATACATAAGCTACCTAGTCATAGCCATGCTTTCAATAGGGGAAATCCTTGTTTCAAGAAGGCAGATAGGATAAGGTGTATTTCCTTTAATTTTGAGATTGTACATTATAAACTAATTTTTGATCTATTCAATCTTTCTCCATGACTCTTTCAAGATATTACAACCCAAGCATCACATCCATATAAAATAACAACAATTCCAAGAGTCCGAGAGAGGAGTTTTTAAGTCTCATATCCAAATATATGCACACTTACAATTGTTTTCAAGCACATACTAAGCTTTCCATCCCCATTTATCGTTTTGTCAATGCTATAATTCTAATTGAGCTTGTAATGGGTACTCATTCCATTATGCTTGTAGAAATAATTTTCCTCAAAATTGTCATCATCATATATGAAAGTATTATATGTGATATTTCTAGATTTAATTATCATGAATTTTGTTTTATTTTTTTCCTGAAAAGAAAAAGAGTAATTTTCATTATCAAGAAAATTACATGTTGTAAATGCCCTTGGCATATGAAGTAAGTTGACCTTGTTCAGCAATATAGAGTTTGTAGAAACTTGTATCAAAATTTACAAAAATCCCTTGTTCAGGTAGGCTAATAGATGTTCAAATACTTATATATTTACATACGCAGATAGCTGTGCAAAAATATAACAAAAAGACTATAACTAGGGCTCATCTGCCCTCTGCAAAACTTGGTCTATATACGGTCTATGGTAGTACTGGTAGACCTGTGACTGATTGTGTTCTCTGATTAACCATTCTCCTCGAGGATGATTCGTTGCCTCTTTCGATAACCTGTTTGCGGCTGCATTGTGTTCCCTATATATGAGTGCAAGAAACCAAGTCAAATTGTGATTTTATAGATAGTACATCATCCAAAATTGTTTTGAGTGAGTAAGCATGGCATGTGTATGTGCGATTAAACCAGTTTATGATCATCTTTAAGTCCCCAAATATCTATAGATGTCAGCTGTTTTTGGATATGGAAAAGTACAATAAATGGCAAAGGTTCATAAGTTCCACATAATTGTTAGTGTCATTACCCAGCCCCAGACTGACATGGAAATAGTGAGAATCGGATTTGTGTAGGATGATGCCACCACCACACCCTTGTTCTTGGGCAACACCATCGAAGTATGCCTACGGGTTCCTTCTATCAACGGTTTCCGGTGTAATGTTGCTTGTCCGGATGTTCGGTGACTCCTTTAGGATCTCAAGAAATCTCATGCAAATTTTTGGGATAATCAGAGCCCAAATAATATGTTTCCCATGGAAAATATTACTGTTCCTACTGATCCAAATGTGCTAGGACACAATCAGCGGGAGGTTCCTTGTTTTCAGGGGCGAAACATTGTTCCACCAATTGTTCCAGGCTATGAATATATCCTCCCCAGTCCATGTATGAGTTATCTTAAGGATATGTAGGACATGTGTCTAGACATTCTGTGTTTTCAGACAAGTAAGGAAGAGGTAATTGGAGGATTCCTCTTCATTCTTGTAGAGGACGCACCAAGTTGGTCCAGGGAATGCCCGCTTTCTAAGATTATTGTCAATCAAAATTTTATCTATAATAATGTTTCACATTAGCAGTCTAGATCACAGAGGGCTCTGAAGTTTCCATAGGTCCCGCCATGAGTTATTTAATACTTGTGGTTTGTGCCTTGCATGTATTATTATGTAACCCACTTTTGGGGAGTATTTCCCATTCTGTGCTAGTCTCCATAGTAGCTCGTCAGGATCATCCCTTAATCTAACATGAGATTCAGATAAGGCACTCAAATATGACCCCCAGGCACAGTGCCATCTATCAGGGATGTCTAAAGTTGCCCGTAATAACCAATTTTGCTTAAAACAAAAGTGTTTTGTGGGTCACCTATTTGAGCAATGGAAAGGATATCTCTTTGATTCAGATAGTCTATCAGGCCCTGTGGAAGGAGATGTGCATTCCAACATCCAATCCATGGATCTATACCAATGTGGGCTTCCTCACCATTACCAATCCGCCAAGTGAGTCCCTTTTAGTATGGAGGGTATTCAGAACAACCCTCCAGATGATCGATATGTTCTTTCTGTTCTAGATAGGTAGTCTTATCCAGTCTGATAGTGGAGCTAGCCAGATGTATTTGAAGGAGATCACATCGGTCCACAAGCTCCTTTGTTTCAGGAGCAACCAGCCTAGTTCCGTTGCGAGAGCTTGGGCGAAGGCAGATAAATTTTTTAACCCCCACCCACCCCACTTTTTTGGCAGAGCTATGCTGCTCCATTTAACCCAAGCATATAGCCTCCCCTCTTTGTTTCCTTTCCATAAAAAGTTGCAGCATATTCTCTAGATCCTATGAATGATTCCTTGTGGAATCCATGCTAAGGACACCCAATAAACTGGTGTGGCTTCTAGGACCGATTTAATAAGCACCAACCTACCAGCTCTGGATAGTAATGGTGGCTCCATAGATTGAGTCTTGTTTCTATCCTTGTGATCAACCAGATCCAATATGCTATTTTGTATCCATTTGGTTTTATCATGAATCCCAGATACTTCAACCCATCCTTAAGGGCTTGAATTTAGAAGGGGAAGTTTTGAAGAGCAAGGATGGTTTCCTGTAGTGTGCATCTAGACAGGGATATGGTAGATTTAGTATAGTTGCATTCCATCTCGGTGGTTGAGCTGAAGAGTCTCGGAATCCCTGTGAAGGTGATTATGTCCTAAATGCCACCATCCAAGAATATAAGGATGTCGTCTACAAAGAGGAGGTGAGTCAGAGAGCATTGATCTGTTATTTTTGGACCCTTAAGGTTACCTTCAACCTTCTCCAAGGAAATATTTCTACGGATACCTTCCATAACCAAAAGGAATAGTAGGGGGGAAAGGGGACATCCTTATTTCAGTCCCCTCTCAGCCTGGAAGGTGTGGGAGGCTGAACTGTTGATAAGGATGGTAAAGGAGACTGAAGTAATGCAGCACATGATCCATCTAATGAAAGCCAGAGGGAAACCCAGGTGGGTGAGTAACATCCTGAGATATAGCCAGCTAACCTTATCAAAAGCCTTCGAGAGATCAATTTTGAGCAACATTCCTTTTAGGTTTTTCATCTTGATAGAGTGAAGGGCCTCTTGGGTAGTTCCAATGGCCTCAAGGATTTGCCAGTTTTGTAAGAAGGAAAACTTTTCCAGGGAAATATGTTGTGATAGAATAGGTTTAATGCGGTTAGCTATGATCTTAACAATGATCTTGTAAAGGAAATTGCAAAGGGAAATATACCTGAGGTCATTAAATGATAGGGGGAGTCCAATTTGGGAATAAGGGAAATGAATGTGGAGTTAATGGGTTCATGTAATCTGCCCTGGGCTCCACATTTTTCTACCACAACAAGAAGATCAGGTCAAAGAATGTCAAAAAAGGTAAGGTAGAACTCCACAGGCCAATCATTCGGACCCGAGCTTCTATCTCTTTGAACCATTTGAGGGTGCTTTCCAATTCCCCCAAAGTGACGGGTTTAGTGAGCTCCTCCATTCTTTTTGGTTTGACAAACCTAGGGAAGTGACCAACAGTATGGATAATATCAGGTAGTGTAGCACAAGGAGGGGATTTGAACAACTTTTTGAAATACAAGATGCCCAATTTTGAGAGAAGAGCATGTGTGTTAGCCAACATTCCATCATCCGATGGGAGCGACCAAATCGTGTTGTTGGCCTTCCTTCCATTTGCAAATTTATGGAAGAATTTCATGCTGCCATCCCCCACTTGTAACCAGATGGCCTGCTCCTAAGTCTCCAACTTTCCTCCCGGGCCAGAAGTATCTTACCTCTCTAAGCTTCTATCTCCACTAGCTATAGTTTAGTTTCTATGGTGTTATAACCATTGCCATGTTCGTCCGTGAGATTGGATATCATGGATTCTAATTCATATATGGCCCGATCCTCCTTAGCTTTGTTTTGCTTGGCCCAATCAATCGAGAGACGCTTGAGATGGTGTAGGTTATTGCAGAACCCAACAGCCTTACATCTTGAGATAGCCTAGGTCAATTAGCCATGACGAGTTGAACTTGTATGGGCCTCGAGGCTTGGCTGTGGCATCAACCAATTCTAAGTATATTGGCGAGTGATCAGATATGCCTCCCAAGCCCACCCATTGTCTATAGATGGTGAGATTCATCAGTAGTTCTTCATGGATAAGGAATCGGTCCAGTCTTCTCCCTAATGTTGCCTCTCTAGTTCTTTTGTTATGCTAATTAGCCATCTTCTTATTCATAGGGACATCAATGAGGCCTCTCTGATTAAGCAAAGAGGTCAACTGATCCGAAAGAGGATCAAGTTGAGAGTGATGGCCCCATTATTCTTCGTGGCCAATGGAGAAATTAAGGTCACCTCCTGAAATAGTGGTGGAGTTGATCAATAGCCCATCCAGAAATCAATTCTTGAAATCCAGCCTATTTTGATAAGGGACATATATATTAATGATACAGATCTATTTGCCCAAAGCTACAGAGAAGAGATCCATGCCAAGGAAGCCAAGGCCTCCCCATGAAGTGATCACTATTATGTCCTAGGGATTTATCCCGAGGGCAAGACCCCCAGATATGCTTCCTACATCCATGGCTTGAAAGTGCCATCCAGGCAAGATACTCAGGAGAATTTTGACAGTATGGTCTGAGGGCCCCAAGGTTTCTTGTAGGAATATTATGTCACAGGGTTCGCAATTTATGAGTCTCTTGAGGGCCAGTTTCTTTTGGGGGTTGGCCAGGCCCCTGCAATTGAAGGAGAGCCATTTCATCAACAAGCCAAGAAAGGGGTGTCTGTTGCTCTAAGCACCCAATCAACTGTGTTTTGACAGCCCTGGGCAATGTCATCCCTTGCGATTTTTATATATTTGACGAGTTTGGAGGGTCTCCCTCTAGTAGGCTTATGATGAGAGGGAGCGTGGCCGATACCCAATCTGAGAGAATCAGGTGTGGATGGCCTACAAGAACGAAGGTTATAGGCATGAAGGCCCATGGGAGACTGTCCAGATGAAGGGGGGTCAACCAGCCTAGAGATCAGCGAAGGGGTAGTGGAGAAAATAGGTTGTGGTTGAATAAAGGAGCAAGTAATGGGCATGGAATTAAAACAAGTGGAGGGAGGAAGTGATACCATGCAAATAGATAATTGATCAAAATGAAAGACAGGAGCAAGGAGCAGACACAGTACCCAAAGACGGTGTGGCTTCCACCGTAGATCTAGATATGGTCTTAGGAGGAGATGGAGGCAACATCTGGGAGGCACGGGAGGTTTGGATAGTGTTCCCAGCATCTTCCTTTGTACGATCTGGATCTGGGGGTTGCATGTCCACCATCGACTCTTTTGAATGCCTATGCGACGAACCCATTGCAGCCGAGACTAAATTCATGAGCAGGCGACAGTCCTTGTATAACTGGAAAGGCACCCCCTCGTAGTCCAAGTTTTTCCTGCGAGAGAAATGTCTCCAGAGTAGGGTAATCTTCTCCTCCAACCGAGCTCTAATATCCAGATGCACCAGTATTCGGGCCATGGTCATGATCCCTGTTGATTCAAAGGATTAATCATGATACAGGTAGGTACCCAAGGCATCCCCAATTTTCTTGAATATCGTGGGGGTCCAGTATTGCAGAGGGAGACCTGGCAGCTGAACCCATATAGGATCTGCTCCTAGCTGTTGTCTCTGAGGATCGAATAAGGGATCCCAACGCTTCAACAATACTGGAACTGACTCTATATGCCAAAATCTGAGGGAGCGGCACGACCTAGGATGACTATGCTTGCAAGAAGGAACCAAGCAGATTCAGGGTTGTAGGGGAGAGTGGGGGGCAATTGAGCCCAGGGTCGTCTTTAAGGCATACAGTGGAGGTATTGGTAGCTGATGGATGATTTCGACCAAGAGGAGAGCATGAGGATGACAGCAGTCGCCGAGGTGCAGTAGAATGACCCGAGAGCGACATGACACGATGTGAGGTCCTGTTGACCTTGAGGGAATGAGGGACCATTGTTTTATCCACCCCCTCCATGCTAGGTGTCACTCGTGATCGTGGAAACTGCTGTTGGGAAAACAGGTGTTCCACGGAAGTTGTGCCCGAGAAAAAAAAACGTTACTGGAGGTGCGACGGTGTCGTTCTGATGCCTGTGGACTAGCAAAACTAGACTGTCAGGTGTCAAGCATCAGGGTCAGAACCGCCATGGTAGAGGCACCGCCCATAGTGCAGCTAGGTTTTATGCCATTCTCATATAGGGTTTCGCCATCAAACACTATTCATAAAGGCATAACCATTATGCATTCATTCAACTCTAGGTCTCATAAGATGAACAATAACCCGAATTTTGTTATATTTGTATTAATGGTCATATGTATTTTGGAAGAAGTATATTGGAGGATTCCTTTACTAGGTTGTAATGATTGCTAATTAAAAGAACAACATCAGAAACATAAAAAATAAGAGTTATGATAATACCAATGAGCATAGGGTCAACACAACAATACCAATGAGCATGGGGTCAACACAACAATACCAATGAACATGAGTCAACACAACTTGCATCTTCCGTGACAAGGGACACTCTCATTACAATTAGTTTGTAGACAATGTTCTAGCTTATCAATGTATATGCAAAAGAAATAAGAGACAAGGGACATGCTCGCATTGCAATTAGTTTGTGAACATTATTCTAGCTTATCAATATATATGCCAAAAAAACTAAAAAATAAGCGACAGGCTAAACAATGTGTAACATTCTCATATAACCTTGGCAAAATAACCCTTATTCAGAGAAACTTGTAACACTAACCCATAAGAAAACCATTATCTTTTTAATCATTATTCAATGTTTTTTTAAATAATAAGAAGTGATTCGAAAGAACTGTTGACGATATTTTCTGCCATTATTCAATGTCTTTTTTAAATAACGAGTGATTCGAGAGCGACGTTGACTGAAACAAGTCGAATGCATTGTACTCATGAATCACCTTACTTTAATTTTGGTCAACGATATATTAAAAACGAGAACAAATTTTTTTATGACTATTTATCTACTTTTATTTGACAAATTAGATTGACATGCAACCATCGTAGTTTGATTAATTCAGTGTAAGATTTCGAAAAGATTATTATTTTGTACGAGGACATATGTTTCTGCTTCACGCCATCTTATAGAAACGGCAAATTGCAATGCAAGTTTCATCTGATGTCACGATCAACTGAATAGCAATCCTATTTTCATCTATTTATATGTTTGCCCACTTCTCAACTTCCTCACATTCATTCTTTGTATCCTCTCATTTCGAGCAATTTTCCCTCTCTGCATTTTCTTGTTGGTCCGGTAGTTTTGGCATTTCGGATCAATTATTGTCTTTCTGATAAGGACGAAAGCAGAAATACAAAGACACCGTATATTTAACGTTCGACGAGAATGGTGAACTCTATTGAGAACGGAGGAGGATCAGGATCAGGACCCCTCTCTCTTAGGTCATTGAATCATATTACTTTCGTTTGTACATCCCTAAAAGAGTCCATTAGATTTTACGAAGAAATCCTCGGTTTCGTTCTCGTTAAAAGACCTGCATCGTTCGGATTTGATGGAGCCTGGTAAGTATATTGATTTCGTTTCAATTAGTTTTTTGGGTCCATACCATTGGGTACATCTCATTCAACAATGTAAAATATGTTTTTGTTTTCGTTTTTTCATTATATATTTTAGAAACATTTATAGCTGTTTAGAGTGTAAACACCGTATTGAGTCTCTGCCTGGGAAACCAGATGTTTTTAGTTTATAATTTTGGGTTTGGACTGTTGCAGGTTATTTAATTACGGAATAAGCATCCACTTATTGCAATCTCAAAAACCGGACCATCATTCCAAGAAAACTGAAATCAATCCACGGGACAATCACATCTCGTTTCAGGTACATTATTCACTTATACTATCCTCTTGATGCAGAGATTTATAGCTCCATGTATAATTAGTAATTACCAGCCGATTTTCCTGCTGATTTCTGTATATAGGTCTTTTTGCTTTTACTTGCCAACCAATTCTAAACATCAACACTCCAGACACGGGTACATAATTATACTGAATTTGCATATGTTTGGAACTGCAGTGCGATGACGTGAAAGGTGTAGAGAGAAAGTTGCAAGAAAAGAACGTCAAATACGTGAAACGAATCGTGGAGGAAGGAGGGATTAATGTGGATCAGCTCTTCATCCATGATCCTGATTGCTATATGGTTGAGCTCTGCAACTGTGAGAATTTTCCAGTGGGGTCTGCATCGTCCTGCAATCTGGAATTCCCAGGAATCCATTCAGAGGCTTTCAAAAGAAAGAGAAACGTACGCAAATTCAGTCAACAGTGATAGATCATATGATTCTTGTGAGTGCGAGCCCAAGACAAAAGGAGTCTTCTGTGTAAATCATCAACCTGTCTGTTAAAGGTTTGTTTGGATATGATTTTACAATAAATATCAATAATCAGGTCCTGGCGGCGTTGTTTCACATGTGAATTGAAAGCCACGCATATCTACTATGTGATTGACAGCAATGGAACTTGATCGATAAATGAGTTGACAGCGATGGAATTTGATTGATAAATGAATATAATATATTAATCAAGAAGATTATTGATATTTTTTATTAAAATTTTGAAATTCTAAAATCTACTAAATCATAAAAGAAGATTATTGATATTTTTTATTAAAATTTTGAAATTCTAAAATCTACTAAATCATAAACCAAAGGCTCATCCTCTTAAAGTCAAATCTAAAGAATTTAATTATAAAAGAATTTTATTTACAGCTGGATATAATTTAATTATAAAAGAATTTTATATACAGCTCGATATTTATTTCATAATCATATATTTTTTAATTAAAAAGAAATTTAAAGTATTAAAGAAATTGATGTTTTTAATGTGAGAAATTTTTTAAGATTACATTAGTTGAAAAAAAAGTATTTTATTATTTAAAATTGATTTAAATTATTAAACAAAATAATGTTATCAATTTGGGCAATAACATGTCTTAAGCAATCTAATTCTTTAACCCATAATAACAATTCCTTATTTTGGATGTAATCCATTTTAGATAAGACAACAAAATAATTAACTGTGATACTTGTTAATAACTATTTCTAAAATCAACCTATGACATATTTCCAAATAAGCATTCCTCACATTATGAAATAAGTTTACTAATGAATATAATGATACTAAAATTGTGTATAACAAATTAAAAAGATCTATCCCAACAAGAGATGATGAAAAGTTGTAATGTATGGGGTGTGAGTGATAAGGGTAAGAGAATCATATATGTTTTTAGATTAAAATGCAACATTTCCATTATTTTTATATTTAATGTATACATATTATACAAAAAATGGTCATATCAAAATTCTAAATTAGTATAGATTCAATAACTAGGGATCCTAGTTCATTAATTAAAATGAATGTTACTTAGGTCAAACAAAAGATGCTTTGGTAGTACACCAACAAAAGCTAATAAACCTAAGATGTAAAATCTAAAATTAATTCATATGTAACTGCTGCACTTCAGATAACTGAATATTCTCTCATAAATAACTCATGCATGTCAGTTCAGTCAGAGACCTAGTTGAGATCAGAGGAAGGGACAATGTACTATCAGTTGGAGGATTTTTTCCTATATAGGAAACTCATCCATGCAAAAGGAATTATCTCCTTTAGGATTGTGCAGTTACTACTGAACCAAGTGAGCAGTGTGAGGTGGGAATTCAAACAAGTGGAAGCATTGGACCATAGGGAAAACTACGCAAGGAAATAGGAGGCTTGGAGGGCAGAGGAGAAGGTTTGTGAGAAGCCTATAACTGTCTATGAGCAGTGAGGGATTGTACTGAGAGCTAGATAGCTTGAAAGCTAAAGCTTTGTGTAATCCGGAGATATTTCCACTTGTATGATAATACAAATAGCGGGGTTTTTAGCTGAGGCTTTCCCTAGAGTATTCTTCTGTGTTCATGTGCGATTGATTTCTCATTCTCAGTTATATGTGTTCTAATTGATCTTGCTCATATTCGATTAAGCTTCCACAAAGTTTGTTGTAGAAATAGATCTTGTATGTTTCTTTAGTATATTGCATAATCTGTTGATATACAATGGGAATTTCTACATGGTATCAGAGCAAAGGTGATCAAAGCAAAGAATAGTATACAAGAAGGGAGAAGGGAGAAGTTTGAGGTTCCTGAATATAGAAATCGCGTTCTTATCACATCTCAATTTCACCAATGGCGTTCAACGGCTTGAGACTCAAGTATGCCCTTGATGGCAGCTCAAATTATATAGCCTGAAAGGATCACATGGAAGTGGTATTAGAGGACAACGGTTTGAGGGACTACATTGATTAATAAGTCCACAAGCCCACAACAACTAATGCCCAAGAATTGGCGGAATGGAAGAAATGTGTGGCTAGAGCGAGGAGAATCCTTCTAGAGGGAGTTTGGGACCACATAGTCTCGAGTCTCCATGGGAAGGAGACACCATTTTCAATGTGGAAAACATTGAAAGATCTATATCAGAACAGCAGCAATCAGACGAAGCTAGTGCTGAAAGACAAGCTTCGAAAAATCAAGTGTGTAAAGGGCGACACGATCTCTACATATCTGAACAAGCTCACCACCTGCAGGGATGAGCTTGGAAGTGTAGGGATCACGACAGATGATGATGACATGGTGATTCTTGCTCTCCTCGGTCTTCCTAAGAGCTGGCATAGCTACCAAGACTCGGTAAATGGAGGAGAGAAACTGCCAGATTGGGAATGACTTTGGTCAGATCTGATGCAGGAGGAGATAAGGAGAAGCACCAGAGATGGTTCTTCATCCAAGGAGGATGAAGAAAATTGTGCCTTAGCGAGTAAGGAAAAGAGAGGGAAGGAGAAGGATTCTCATCCCAAATTGAGTTCTTCCTATGGTGGGAAAAAGATTGACAAATCGAACGTGTGATGCTTTCATTGTCATGAGGTCGGCCATTTTACTACAAATTGTCCACTGAAGAAATCCAAGAAGGGATCCTTGGAAGGATCAGAAGGTGAGGGACTGGCCTCACAGTTCTAGTTGGATTTCACACTCTTCGCATGCATGGTTTCATCAATGGTGGGATGTGGTTGGTTTCTTAATAATGGAGCTTTTTTCCACATGACTGACGACAAGAGTTTGTTCAGTACCTTGGAGGAGAAATATCTCCAGATACTCATAGCGATGGGTAATGATGAAAAGTATAGTGTCTCAGGTGTAGGCACTATTGTTTTTCAGAGGGAGAATGGAGCTCGCATTACCTTGACTCATGTCAAGTATGTACCAGGACAAAGGAAAAATTTGGTGCCGATCGCAATGCTGGAAGACAAAGGCTATGATGTAGTCTTCATTAAGGGAAAGGTTTTCCTTCAACATATCACCACTAGATAGGTGAAGTAGATCGGTTCATGAGTCAAGAACCTGTATGCTCTTGAGGTTCAAGATGCATGCAAAGCCATGAGGAGCAAGGCAACTGATGGAGACTTGGTGGTTGAGAGGGAGAGTACATTACCTCTCAACATGCAGTGCTAGAAGAAGTCTTAGACAATTGTGGAGGAGCCACAATTGGTGAAGCAGCTTCAGGAAGTTGTGGAGCAGCCATAACTAGAGAAGCCAAGAGGAGATCGAGTGGAGGCATATACTCATACAGAGACCTCCAGTAGGGGGGAATTTCGATCCAAGTGGGCAGAGGGATCACTTGCATCCATACCTCCAAGTCAGAGGTGGAGTGATGTGGAGTGACAATCCCAAGAACGCTAGAATAGGGGTAGGATCATTGAGATACCCAAGCTCTTTAATTATACCTTGCTACGGGAACCCCAACGAGGAGTACCAAGACTGGATGAGTGGTTAGAGACAGATGCGGATGGAGAGGCAGAGAGAGCTACAGTGCAGGAATCCCAAGATAGTGCAGAGCTAGTCAACTACAACAATGCGAGAGGCACATGAGTGTTGCACCAGTGCAGGATGGCACAAAGAGGTGTGCAATGGTCAAGGATAATTTTAGGGGCGAATGTTCGCCCTTTGGCGAAATTAAGGGGTTTTAAATTTTTAGTGGGCGAATATTTTGTATCATAGTACATTTTTACAAATCACCTCAAATAGCCCACCTTATTTTAAGGGAGAGGGTAAAAAAGGTAAATTTAGCCCTTGAAATTAGGACTTACAACCTTCCTTTCGCCCATTTTCAAGAATAGGCCAAATACCATATTTATAAAAGAGGTATGGTAAATTAATAAAAATATAAATAAATGAGAGGTATGGTAAATAAATAAAACATTTTTTATATTTACTCCATAAGTCACCTTATATACATGTAAGGGTGTAAACAAATAAAAATACAAGTAAAGTGGAGGTATGGTAAATAAATAAAACGTCTTTTTATACTTACTCAAAAGGTATGGTAAATAAATAAAAATATAAATAAACTAGACGTATCGTAAATAAATAAAACCTCTTTTTATATTTAGTCCATAACCCTCGTTCTATTTATGAAGGCTCAAGAAAGAGGTTTTATTTAAGTGAATCCTATGGGCCAAATACCATATTTGTAAAAGAGGTATGGTAAATTAATAAAAATATAACCATATTTGTAAAAGAGGTATGGTAAATTAATAAAAATATAAATAAACGAGAGGTATGGTAAACAAATAAAACATTTTTTTATATTTACTCCATAAGTCACCTTATATTTACGAACACTCAAAAATGGGTTATATTTAGGTGAAACCTATGGCCAAAATACTATGGGACAAATACCATGGACTAGATTGTTATTAATACCATGCAAAAAACCATTATTAACCCTAATATTAGAATTAATAAAAATAAAGATGGAACATGGTATTGACCCATGGTATTCACCAAAATGGCACATGGTATTGACCCATGGTATTCACCTGGAATGTAGCCTATTTAAATGGGGGAATTAAACCAGCATGTAGCCTATGCTAAGATTCACTAGGACTTTACAAAGTTTTATTATGTAGTGAAAGACTCGCCAAGATCTTACAAAATTTTATAATTGAGTAAAATATTCGCCATGCCTGGTGAGAGATTCGCCAAAAAATTATATATACATATTCTATTATTGATAAAATTGCCTTCCACTTTTCCTATATACCATGGAGATTCGCCCATTTATTATATTTATAGATTTAGGGGGGGTTCTTAAAATTTTCCCTGGCAATGGTGCAAGATGCATGGAGTGTTGTAGCAGCTCAGAGGTCACAAAGGGAGCACTTTTCAATAGCAGAGGGAGCTTCAACATCAAAGGGTGTTTCTAGCCCAATAGAGAGGTTAGTTGGGAAATTTTTTGTTTCTAGAGTTGTTGGAGCAACAACACTTGAGAGAAGTGTTGCATGCAAAACATTCCAAAGGTTCAGGATCGGGTTCGAGTTGAATGGCTTTCTTGTTGAGAGGGAGTGTTGAAAATGGCAACAAGAAATGCTAAAAATAGCATTGCTATAAAGAGCAGTTTGGGTATCAGTGTTGGACATAGCAACAACGAATGAAAAATGGAAGTGCTAAAAATAGCATTGCTATAAATAGTATTTCGGGATAGATTCCAATTTTAGTTTGTCCCTGAACTAAAATTGAGAAGTAAAATTCAAATTTGATCTTAGTAGTTGTTTGAAAAATAATTAATGAATTCATCTTGAGTTAATTAGTTGTAGGAAGTCAAATATGAAGTGTATGTGAAGACATGCAACAATTTCTCCATTGATTGAGGAAGTTATCCCTTGATTAAAGGAGATCAGGATGAGTTATAATTTGAGTTGTAATTAGTTGGCTTAGTTAACTGAGTCAAATCCAGTTAGATCAGTTCAAATAGTTTGTTGAACTAGTTGTGAGTTCAGTTAGTTAATGCATGTAACTACTGCACTTTAGATAACTGAATATTCTCTCATAAATAACTCATGCATGTCAGTTCAGTCAAAGACCCAATTGAGATTAGAGGAAGGGACAGTGTACTATCAGTTGGAGAATTTTTTCCTATATAGGAAACTCATCCATGAAAAAGGAATTATCTCCTTCAGGATTGTGCATTTACTACTGAGCCAAGTGAGCAGTGTGAGGTGGCAATTCACACAAGTGGAAGCACTAGACCCCAGGAAAAACTGCACAAGGAAATAAGAGGCTTGGAGGGCAGAGGAGAAGGTTTGTGAGAAGCCTTTGACTGTCTATGAGCATTGAGGGATTGTACTAAGAGCTGGATAGCTTGAGAGCTAAAGCTTTGTGTAATCTGGAGATATTTCCACTTGTATGATAATACATATAGCGGGGTTTTTAGCTGAGGCTTTCCCTAGAGTATTCTTCTGTGTTCATGTGTGATTGATTTCTCATTCTCAGTTATATGTGTTCTAATTGATCTTGCTCATATTCGATTAGGCTTTCGCAAAGTTTGTTGTAGAAGTAGATCTTGTATTTTTCTTTAGTATATTGCATAATCTATTGATCTACAGTGGGAATTTCTACACCTATGACACTAAATAAAAGTAAACCTTTTTGTGTACGGGCTTTAGGGAAAATCCCAAACTTAGGACTTACTTGATAGAGGCTCAACCCTTTTCAATTTAACCTTGTAAGCCCTACATTGTTTTACAAATTTAATGTCTACAACACCGGTATGGATACATATATGTAAATCATGTATAGATATTTCTTCCTACATTCAAGGCATTTACAAAAAAATCACAGTCTTCAGAATTATTCAACTAAGTCTCTTTCTTTTTAATTTACCCTTGCATACCAGACATAGTTCAAGAAATTTGGTGCAGTATTTAATTTCAACAATCAACATATACCAATGTATTTAGCCAAGGTAATGTAAATAGAATAACATAGGCTTTCCTCAACTATTGATTCCATCATTCAACCAAAAAAGAGACATTCATTCATTAAAAAAGGAAACCACAGACAATTGCATCCACTCAATGACCATATGCATGCATACCTCTGCACAATGTTCCCTTACATCACGAGAAGAAACATAGCAACAGATATGGCTCTTAGCCTTGTGAGGTTCATCGCAAGGAAGGCATAACAAAGGTGGAATCTTCTGCGAAGTGTAGGAATATCAATTCAAGTAGCTATAGTTAATGAGGCCATTCCTTACACAACACAAAATATACATCTGTGGGACTGAGATCTAAATCAAACAAATGTGTTGACCCCACACCAGAGTCTATACTACTAAGATTTGGAGAAGACCCACACACATTTCAATAAGAATAGGAGAGGAGATCCTCCATATTACTCCATTATAACACAACAATGAAATGCAAACATGTAACCCACATAACCAACATCCTTCAATAAGAAGGAAGTACTCATGCTAATATATCAGTGTCTAACCATTATTCTCATGCACTACCTCAACTACGTCAAGCATTAAATCTCTTGAGGTGCAAACCATTCATCAAATTTTGTAGTTAGCACCACCAGAAATTAGATCCCTCCTAACTTGGGAGTTAAGTTGGATATAGGCTAGTATTATTAATTTTATAAAGAATTAATATATAAGTTTAACATATATACTTTTAAAAAACATCTAATATTATTAACCATGGATATTCACTCCACTTTACCATGGATATTCAATAATAGGCTTTGTTACAATACTATGTCTCATGGTTTACTAAGAGTGAATGCCCAAAAGTGGGTATGGCACATGTTCATATCACATTTTTTCAATTAGTCAATTTAATTAAATGTGAAGAAAGAACATAATTGCTTTGGAGATAAATCTCAACCTTTGTCTTATAAATATGACTAAGAATATTCTAGAATATTATATTGAAACTAAATAAATACTATCTACTAAATAATTATTGATAATAAAATTAAAATTTTTAAAATTATTTTAAAATAGAAAAAAAAATGGTTTATACTTTTATTAAAATATATTTTTAATACCAATCAAATTATATATATATATATAAACTAAAATTGAAAAAAAAAAACCAAAAGTAAAACTAAAATTAAAATTAAAATAATATTTTACTTTTCTTAAATTATAAGCCTTTTTCACCTAACGTGAACTCATAGTGTTGATATTAACCCTTTCATAAACATTAATAGTATGGAAATCATACTTTCAATAAAAGTAAATTCAATTATTAAAAATAAAGTTATTATGTCAAATTCAAAGGAGTGTTTTTTACCGTTTTATATCACTAAGGAAGTTATTGAAACTTACAATTACAAACATAATATTTAAGTTTGTGAATTGTTTTTATTTTTATGATTTTCTAAATATCATGTTCTAATTTTATGTTTAGTAATTATGGAAATCGAAATAAGTTAAATTTTATAATTTTTATGTTTAGTAATTATGGAAATCGAAATAAGTTAAATTTTATAATGAATAAAAATTTTATTTTTATAATTAAATGATATATCTTGTGAATAAAAGGATATGTTCACAAGATGTAATATTATTGTATTTGGGAATTATCTTTTGTTTCTTCAAATTTATTTTTAGTATATATTAAATATTTTGAAATTTAATTATAAAAATATTATATATAAACAATTAGTGTGCATAACACATATATAAACTAGATTCAAATGGATTATGGGGTGGTTTGATGGATTTTTGGGATCCCAGATGGTCCAATTTGTTGGTGTACAATTTTTTTGTTGGCATTTTGTTTTTAGGGTATGTCAGAGGTTTTTCGTCTAAAATACACATTCTTAATCTATATGCTCTTTATGTTGGTAGACGAGATTTCTAGGACAGATTGGAAGCATGTGACCTGCTAAAAATAGACTCATTGATTGTGGTTGGTGATTTCAATGCCAAACTATTGAGGCAAGAATGTTGGGGGACACGGTGTCTGGGGGATCCACTCCTAGACCCTTTATCCCTACTATTTACGACAAATCATTTGCGTAATATCCACCCTCTCACTCTTACCCCGACTTGGTACAATGGTAGATTGGGTGAGGACCACATCGACAAGAGATTGGACCGTTTTCTTGTCCATGAAAACCTCATTGGACAACTTGGTGTTATGCACTCGAGGGCTATTAAGGCTCACATCTTTGATCACATTCCCATTGTACCACGATGGAAATTGGATGTGTCGCTCCTAGGTATTCCATTCAAATTTAATCGTACATGGTTGGAGGATGAGGGCTTTGTCACACTTGCCATTGATTTTCTGAAGTCACATCATCGGGTGGTGGACGTATCTCTGAGTCTAGATCTCACCTCTGTACTACATGAATTGAAGCGTTGGGTCTGAATATGGGAACGATGTTGGGCCTCAAAAATGTCTTCAAAATGACATCCAATTTCACCTTTATCGCCACCATTTCACTTACATGTCGCAACTCCATAACCAAATAACCTTTCACTAGCCACCATTTTCATAAATATATGGGTTATGATCCTTATTTACCAAAGTTATTTATTTTATGTGTTTCAAGTGAATTTATGATTAAAAACTAGGAAATTAACATGGTTTCATGTATCTATATATGTGGCTTGAGTTTCATGACATGTGTAGGTCATTTGGAAGCTTCCAAGGCACCCTTATGCGGCCTCCAATTCTCAAATTCGATTTCCCTTCAAAGGAGATTTGGATAAAGGTCAAAGAAGGATATGTGTCATATTTGGATTGTAACTCTATGAGGTGTCTCATCATTTCTTATTTGGATTAGAACTCTATGAGACACTTAGGGGATATGTGTCTCATTATGAGCTATTTGGTTGTAACTATATGAGATTTTAGTGGATTCTCATTAAATAGGGTAGCTTCTTATATTTTTGTATAAATAGGAGAGCCTTCTCCTTTGAAAGGCATGTGTAAAGTTGGAGAAATGCTGATGTTTTTAGTAGAGAATTTGGAGCTTATACTTGGAGATTTGAAGATTTAGTTTTGCTTGCATACGAAGCTTTTTCACTTTCCATCCTCATACACCATTGGAATGGCCATTTAATGATTGTGAGATTTAATTGCTTCTATAGATTAAAGTTCATTTGCTTTCTTAGTATTAGTTTTAGAATGACTGTGTAATCTTTGCTTTTCTAAAAACATTTGAATAGGGAAGATTTATGTATTTTCTAATTGGATTAAGTTTGAGGCAAGGGCTCATAGTTATTTAATTTCCTTTCATGTTCTCTTATTTACTTTCTTAGATCAAACCATCAATTCATTGTATAATTGAATAAAGGATCAGGCCAAAAGGTGACTTCAAATTGGGTGATTGAATGTTCAACCTATGCAATCATTGAGCTTTACTTTTCCATGCTTTTATATTTGCTTTTAAGATCCTCATTTAATTGCATTAACTGATATTCCTAAAGATCATTCTAAGAAATTGATTTAATCATATTTCAAGATTGAATGGTTGAATATTTCATACATGCAATTACTGAGTTATTTTATGCACACTTTACTTGCTTTTCTAGGACATTGGAAGTTAAAGTATAAATAGTTGCTTACACATCATCTAAAGAAGGTAACACTTCATAATTGAATGCTGGAGTAACTAAGCATACATTAGTTGTTTTTTATTTCACAGGTTAGTTGAATTTCATTTTCATTATTTGATTTCATATATTAGATGAATTGGTTTTCATTATTTTGTAGTTAGATTGATCTAAACTGAAAGACAATTTCTAGCACATACAGTGCACGCATGCTTCACAAGTTTACGAAACCCCCAAGTTGACAAATTAAATGACAGACAATCACTTTGCTCCAACATTTTGGCATCATTGCTGGGGAAGTGTGCATAGAAACTAACTTTCAGTTTAGAGTCTATTTTATTTTATTTTGTTTTTACTAACCATTTATGGACAAAGGATCTAGAATGCAGCAAAAAGACTACATTGAGGAATGGTATCAAGAACCGGTTACGCTACAATATTCATCAATTCTTCAAGAGATCCTTGCGACAGATCGAAAGGTCAAGTCTATTCCGCATATCCTTACAAACAATGAGGTACATTTTTCAAGTTGGGATATGAGAATTTCAAAAATTCTAATCTGTAAATGGCTTCATTGGAAGCATGAATATACTTAAAAAAAAAAATTTTAAATAGTTTTTAGATAGATAGGAAAAATAAAAATAATTTTTTATATTTTTTAGGATAAATTTGATGTTATATGGTGCAGTAAGAACCACCCATCTACTAACCCTTTGTAGGAAAAAATTGCAATAAAACAATTGGTTGAGAACAAGGAGTGCAAGTGAAGATCAAGAATGATAATTTAAGGTATGAGAGCCTTTTCATTTTATTTTTGCAAAATTTATAGAAGAATTGATTGATAAAATCTTGACTATGCTAACAAAATAAATCTCTCAAGTATGCTCTCCTTCTGCACTTTGTGTGACCTAGAGGATCAGAAAAAGAAATTGTTTTGTTAGTATATCATAGAAATTATTTAGCTACAAAATGCAATTCTGCAGCGAATTTCTGTTTTCATAATTTGATTTAATTCAATTTGATTTTTCAATAAACTTTAAAAAAAAATGCATTTTCTTTATTGATAAATTGTTTTGTTTTAAATGGAATATATATGTATATATTTTTAATTCAAAAAAAATGTAACATATATAATTTAAAAAAAAAACAAAACATAAAATTTTTGTATAAAACAACCAACGCAATGGCCCATGGCCTTTGAAAAACTTTTATCTCTACAGAGATATTAGTCTTCAGAATGGCTACCTCTATCCTCAATATAGATAGTGAAGCTGAGAATACAGAGATTTACTAAAAGGGACGAGAAGCTAAGATTCGTGATGAGCATCAAAGCCAAGGCTTTGAATATTTAGTCATGAGCTTCAGTCAAAACTCATGGGCTGTTGTTTTGGCGTGATGGACAACACGTTGCACAAAGCCCAATTTTAGTCACCGTAGAAAACAGTCCATCAAAGTTTCCTACCTCTATGTACTTGCAAAATAAAACAATGTAATACTGATTTGGCTAGCCGAAGGGGTGGAATGAATTTTCTTTGTTAGCACCTAAATCTACCTCAGGCTGAAAAACGTAGGTCTAGGGTAACATCAAACCATGCTTTACCTGGTAGCTAGCCCTACCACGTCTAGAGAGGGCTCCCTCCCGACCTGGTAGGGCTACCTACCAGGTTAAGCGTGGTTTGATGTTACCCTAGACCTGCCTTTTTCAGCCTGAGGTAGATTTAGGCACTAACATATTGGTGACTATACTGGGGAAGAAAATTTTGTTTGTTTCTTATTGTTGTTTGCTTTATAAACTACAGACGGAGCCTGAAGTTATCCAAGTAGCCTTCAAACTATTCTTGCTCTGCAAGTGCATAGTATATGAACGCTGCTTCAGTCAATCTCCGATTTAGTTTATGAACTGAACATCTGGTTTCCTTAGCAAAATGTAATCAAGTTCAGATCTGAATGTTGATGGTGAACAACGATCAGACACGGCAAGGCTGAAACCATTCACCTGACAACTCTAAATTAGTTTCAAGATCAGATCCAAGAACTCCACTGGAGGATGAACCTGACCAGCAAAAGCATGAAAGGACAATATGGAAAGATCAGGTATTCAAGTTGGAATTTCATCCAAGACATTTTGTTCTTTGTTATAAATTATTTCTTCTCTTTTCCCAAGAATTTCAAGACGGCTTTGCAAAGTATATTGTATTTGAGAAAAAATCCTCAGCCTGCATTTGATTCCTTCCCTTTGAAGATTGTGAATACAAAATGTTTGCATGCCTTTGAGCTTGATCAAGACCCTTTTTCTGAATCTTGTGATGACCGTTTTTAAACTAATGAACCTCAAGAGACCAATACTGATTCTACACCTTTTGTACATACCCCTATACCTTGTAAAATTGTAGATTGATACAAGCCTTTGATTTTACCTCCTATATCCCATGCTTTCCCTAAAAATCATGACTTATATCTACCAAGATTTGATGGTGAACGCGACAACATCACTACTGAGAGACATGTATTGAATTTTGAGTCTTTTCTTGATCTTTTTGAAATTGATGAAGAAGATGTTATTATTAGGCTTTTTGCTCTTTCTTTGCAAGGCAAAGTCAAGAGTTGGTTCAAAACCCTGCTTGATGCGAGCATCTCAGATTTACAGCATTTCGTCAAAGTTTTCCTCGACAGTTGAATGATCACATAAAACCCTTTCTTGATTACAGAAGAGTATAACCAGCTGAAAATACTACCCGGGGAGACAATACAACAATTTTCTGCCAGATTTAACCAAGTCTATTTTTCGATGCCTGTTAATATAAGACCTCCTCCTGCATCCGCTTTCTTGCACTACCCAGGTGCCTTTGATCCGGAATTGGAGTTTCAGCTGAGAGAAAGGAACCTTGCAACACTTGAAGAGATGCAAAACAGTGCAGTAGATGTAGAGGCTAATCTGTTGATTAGAAGGGCAAGGTTGAAGGAAGAATAGATGAAGAACATAGACCTAGAGGAATCGACATCTTTAGAGGTGAAGCTTGACATTTTGGTAAGTGCAGTGGAAGAGATGATGTGGAAGATCACTACAAGGAATGAGTATAATGTTCAAGCCCATGGCTCACTAATTGAAGAAGAACAAGTTGTTGATCCAAAACATTTTGTTTCTTATCCCAGTTGTCAGAGATCTGATAATGATTGTTTTATAGATCATCTTAGAGAAGAGATATCTGTTGATATGACATGCATGCTTGATGATGTATTTTTTACTGATGATTTGCCTAAGTTTGATCAGTATGATGATGATTATGTTCTCCAAACAGAAACTAGTCTTGCAGATAAATCAACAGTTAGTTTGTGGGACGAGGAAGTTCACTTTTAGTAGCTCGAATACAGTGTTCAACCATCACATATCAGCTATGGAAGTGAGGAGGAAAGTGCAGCAAATTATGAAGTAAGTGAAGGGTCTTTGCCGTTTTGTTTTGCTTTGTTTTAGTTCATCAGAGACAACATTCATGCAATCAGAAATCAACTGTCGACAAGTCTTGATCTGGACTATATTAAGGACAATGAAATTCTTGTTCAAGACTTCTTATATCCAGATTTCCAGCCCTCGCGTGTTCAAGACTTCTTATATCTAGATTTCCAGCCCCCAAATGCCATTGATTGTCAAGTTGCAAATGAAGACTTGGAAGTTGGCACATATGATCAAATGATGCAAGATGATTTCGTACCTTTCCGTTTTGAATCATTTCAGTCTTTGAAGGAAAATTTGCATAGTACATTTTCAGTAAAGAATGAGCAGCTTTTAGGGAATCATGTAATCTCATCAAAACCAGTAGAAAATGGGTTGCAGCAGTCTTTTGAAGTTTTTCACGATCCAATAGCTGATGTGTTGGATGATGTCTACAGTCAAAGTACTTCTCCATTGACTACCTGTGAGCTTGAAGCAAGTATTGATACAAACTTGATCCGACAGCCGATTTCTTTGTCATTATCAGCAGGACTCTCATCACAAAGCTCAGATGAAGGTTTTCATTCATGGTACGAGGAGAAGAAAAGTAATCCATTGGATGAGCTAAGTCCCAGTGTGCATGAATTTCAAGATCCTTATGCAGTTTTTTTGGAGGCGGATAGAGAATCCATACAAGTTTTCATGGGAGTTGCCTTTCATTAGTTCTCTCTTGTTGTTCATAAGAAAACACTTGAGAAGAATTCAAACAGCAGCCAGAATACTTACTTGGTTGCATTGGTTGTTTCATTTCACTTGATCAGGTGATGAATGGAACATCTAGAGTAGGTTTTATTGAATAAGCTCTATTTTGAGCATCGTTTCTAGTTTTTTGGTTGTGTTTAAGTATCGAGTCAGTTTTTAGTTGAGTGAGAATCAATTTGTGTCGTCAAGTCATCAGTTTTGAGTCAATATATTGGTTTTGGTTTGTTGAAGTTATTGACTCCACAGCCCAATGGAAGAGGCACTGTTTGCTTTCCAGAGATCTGTAGTTCTTGGCACCTCCAAGGAGCTACCATCCCGATTGGAGCCAATGTTAGTGTCGGTATCTTCATCCCTCCATCAGTGATCAAAATTTTCTTTTTGCATTGCATTCTAGGTGTCTCATCTAATCAGTTGCATTCCATTAGGTCATGGATCATCTGATGGTAGTGGCTAATTATCAATTTTCCCTCATGATCTTTACATGCTGGCTTATTTTCACAAATTCTAGTCATTTACAATCATTTTCTATCTTTACACTTGCAACAACCATTTTTAGGGTTTTAGGTATCATTAGGTCTAGGGTTTCTCATCAAAGTCTTGTAAAAGCTTAATAATGGCTAGTAGGCACATGAGGAGGTCAAATAATGTCTCAGCATCAAAAATTTCAATAATCACATGCTCATTAATTGATTTTTCCTCAAAACCCTGTTTTGAGGAAAAACAGAGTTTTATCTTCTATATATAAAAATTTCATGTAATTTTAATTTTCCTATATGTAATAAGTCCGGAAATGCAACCCGAGGTCACCTTGCCAAACTCTTGCACTCTAGCTCCTACAAAAGAGACAAGAAAATCCAAGCATTAGTCCATCAAATGTCAAAAAGAGAGTCAAACTGCAAAACAGAGTTTTTAGAAGGATAAAGTGAAAAGAAAACTTTAGAAAGCGAGTTTTCTAAATGAATAAATTAAAGCCAAAAGATATTTAAAGTGTTACTTGGGTTAAAGACTTCATTTGTGACAAAATAAAGATAGAACAAGTGAAAATCATGATTGGAGGCGAAGAAAGGCAAATTGTAGCAAAATTGTGAAACTCTTCTTAGCGCGACGCACTTCCTTGCCGCAGCGCACCGGGCACAGAAATTGCACAGAAACTTGAACTAGCATGGTGCACCTATTAGGCGCGGCACACCTGAGTGTTGGCGCGGCGCACCAGTCTGCCAGGCCTAAAATTCACCCAATTGACCTCCTCCAAGCTCCAAATCTTTGCAATCTTCATTCTACAATTAAGTGAAACATTCCACTTTGCCATTGCAAGGGTTTTGATCATCTTTGATGGTGTGTAAATAGGTGAAAAGACAAACCCTAGTTTTCTGCACAGTCATATTGCAAAAAATTGTCTAGGGTTTTGAAAGTTGTAATTTTTGTTGTTGCTCCCTACAATCATTTTCACATTCCTCCACTACACTCCGCTCATTTCATTTCCCATTCCCCCTCTCATTTCCACTCATCCTACTCCCCTATCCCCAAAACCCTAAAACCCTAATACAAATTCCCACTATTCCTAAACCCTATCACTTCCCAAAAACCCTACAACCAGCATCACAATCCCTCATTCACTGTCCCCCTCATCAATCCCATTCATTAAATAGCAAACATCTATTTTTGACATAAAATCTTTTCATACTCATCATTGAACATCAAAAAGTGAAAAATATGGAAACAGATTTAGCTTATGAAAGAGATGAGGAAACTATGAGTGATTCCTCTCAAGAAATTCATGCACCAAGAAAACCACACAAGGGAGGAAAACACATCTGCGAGGAGCCAACTACACTCACAGAGCTGTTGGCTTGTCCTCTTGCTGTAGCATGTTTCAAACATCAATCTTGCTACCAGTTTTGTGAGATGGTGGAAAGAGTCAAATACCACCATGAGCTTGCTAGAATTTTTGTCGTTCATCTTCACAATGACTAGGTCAATTTAGCAGGTGTTACCTTCACTTTGACACCTGAAACTATAGCTGAAGCAACAAGTATTTCGAATGTGGGTGAATAGTGGAACAAAGGACAACTGGTAGACAAAGAGCATTATGAGCCTTATATCAAGGCTGGTTATCAGAAGAAAATCAGTAGGGTCTTTCCTTTCAGATACCTATAGGACACATATGCTCCACTCATGAAGCTCATTATTAAATACTTTAGCTGTGAAGGTAGATTTTCTCACTTGTATACCTATCATGTCAGATTATTAATGCATTTTACTAGAATGAGGATGATGAACCTCCCCTATTTCATCTGCTGGAATATTGAGAAAATGACCACATTGGTGCAAAGGAAACCTCCTCATCAGCAGTACAACAACATCTATCACTTTGCATTGATCAAGATTGTGGTTTTGCATCAGCTGAGCTTGTTGAATGTTTCACAGGATGATTTCATTGCACATGAGGTTTTCAAAAGCCCTCAAGTGACCCCATCAATATTTCATGAGGCAGGAGGGCCTTCACATCAGCAAGAAGTTCATGAGACTCAAACCACCAATGTGCCAGTATTTGTCACTTACTAAAAGGGCACAAGGATATTATTTGCAGCAGCCAAATGAGTACTATCTCCACCTTTGGCGGAAGGGGTCTCGTCTCCTTCATCAGATCAAAGGCAAATGTTATCTTCACCCGGGGTGAAAGGGGGTTTTCCTTCTTCTTCACCAAAGCAGGTACAGGACAAAGGGAAACAACCATTGCATGATGAGGGGCCTTTTGAAGGTCAAGAGAGAGATTTCATTTTGATTCAGGATGAGGATACTGATTTGGGCTCCCAAAGCTCAAAACTCAAGGAAATCATCAAAGAACAAAAAACTGACATTCATGATTTATCTCTTAACCTTGAAAGAGCTAAGTGGATCATAAATTACCTTGAGCAATGGAACAAGCAGTTGGAGGACAAGCAGACAATCATGGAGTTGCAAAACATAAGGGAAAATAGGCAAGCAGCAAAGAGGAGGAAAGTCAAATTGACATCACTTGAGCAAGAGATTGATGATGATCGGGAATCTTGGCTAGAGAGGGAAAATGTGCACTTAGAGAAGCTGCTTGAGAAATTCAATAAGGAGAAAAATATGTTGAGGCACATGGCTTATCACTATTTGGCACGAAACAAGATTTGCAAAGTAAGGATAAGGAGCTTAAAGGCCAAGTTGAGAAAAACTTTAAGGTGCAAGAAAGAGAAAGATAAGCTCAAGATCTTGGTTGAAGCTTCCTTGACCCAAAATAGTACTTGATGCAGGTCATTCATGCCAAATTTCAAGAAATTTGGCACACTTTTTGACAATTTTGAAATTTTGAAGGAAAAAACAGGTTTTTCCGGCTGGTGCATAGCGCCACCCGACGCTCGCTTTTGATAGGGACCTCATCTGGAGTAAACTTTATATTTTTGGATTCCTCATGAAAAAATATGCATACCCAGAAATTACTACAAAGAGTTGACAAGTTTTTGGCCTCCAAAAGGGTCAAAAACACCTCAAAATGCCCTCTCTGCCACTTTTTGGCCACACAGGAAGTAGTGTTGGGAGAACTAATTTTTGGAGGGGAAAATGGAAGCCAAATTCAAAAATTCCACTTGTTATGGAAAATAGACAGACAGAAATTTCCAAAAAGCCCACTTGGAACATATTTTGGGAATGGGAAGGCCTCCAAAATCAGCTAGGAAAAATCGCTATGCATAGGAAAAGTGGCACTACGCACAGGAGGAAAAAATGCCATTTTTGCTAAAAAAAAGCTCTGTTTTTTGCCTAGTTTTTTATAAGTTTGACTTTTTCTCTCTCATGGTCAAACTCATGATGTAAATTGATGTAAATTGATGGAATTTGATGTAAAAATGATGAAAATTGGCTCATGGAGGTAGATACATCATGTATAGGTGGTTTTGAATTGAATGAATGAGTTTCCTAGGTTTTAGAGGCAAGGTGTTCCACTGCCTATTTTTTAGTTCTTAGTTTAGATCTTGTTGAAATGGCTCCTAAACTCATGAATTCGACCCCTAAAGCCTAGCATGAGTGGTTGGTTGCCTATATCTAGTACGTTTTCAGTCATTTATAAAGGTTAGAATCTTGTGAATGCTTTGAGCATTATTGTACATTCATCTCTGCAGTTTGGCAAAGGAATAGACCAGGGTTTGTAGCATTTTGTGGGATTCTTGTGGCATGTTGATTTGGTACTATTTTTCCTTCTGTGATCCAAGTTTACATGTGTTTATGTATGCCATTATCTCTCTCTCTTTTCAGCTGAACTAAATAAATCAAGGATAAATGTAGAAATCATTGATGTTGCAGTGCTCTACTTAGGGTTTGTTTAGTTTTTTATGTTTTCAATTGTTTGAAGAGGATTCCTGAGACTCTAATGCCCTCTCCAGATCCTCACCAGTCTTAAGACTCTCCATTTCACTTAATCCAAGGTACTAAACCATTTGCCTACCTCGCCCCACAGAAACCTTTGCAAGGCTGAGTCCATTCCCTGGACCCAAATTTGCCTTTCACATTTGAGCCAACAAACCAACATAAAATTCAGTCAAACTCCCCTCAGCATATACCTAGCCTAAAATTAGTCTCTATATTAGTCATCTCAAGCTTTATTGGCCTTATTTTTCTGAGATTGACAAGGAGAGAGCCCTCTCCCGACCTGGTAGGGCTAGCTACCAGGTTAAGCGTGGTTTGATGTTACCCTAGACCTGCCTCTTTTAGCCTGAGGTAGATTTAGGTGCTAACACGCTCCACAACATATGATGGGTGTGGTATCTTAACCTCCATAGCTCGGAGTGTCTCGATTTTCACATTCCGCAAAACATATTGGATCACCATTGCTAGAAATGAATTTTATTGCTGGATCACCATTACGAGAAAATGCAAAACTTAAAAATGTCAATTTTGAAATGCTATTTCTGACCAAATGAAAACAAATTTTGGAAAACTAAGACATGGGTTTTTCTTAGGATAGGCCGAACTAAATAACCCAAAAATGGTTTCCTCAATTTCGTAACCGTTTGAGAGAAATATGAGACTCTTCGGGACACTGTTTCACTCACTGCGTGAGGAAAAACGATTTCTATTTAATACACAATGAACTATTTGAAAACATCACGGGTGTTCAAAACGTGCACTCATTTCCTCCTCTCTCTTGAGCCTTAGAAAATCTTTTTCGTTGGCTTTACATTCACTCTTGCTTGCTTGTCCCAAGGAGGACTTCCTAAGGAATTTCTCTTCATTCAAACATGCCGATCAAAAAACTCTTTACTGACTTTATTTGCAGATGATAGGTTCCATGCATGGGAATATACAAGATGGATTTGAATCTCTCTGCAAAGAGACTCAGGTGATGACTGCACTAGGCACATTAGAGCAGTTGATTGAAAATCAGAACTTGGATGTTTTGCACGAAGAAAAGGGCAGTTAAGCATACAAAACTTCAAAAATGATGTCAAACAAGAGTTGGCGAGGAGAAAACTCAATGAGATACACTACTTGAAGAGTATGTTAGAGAAGTTGTAAGAACAAAACCAGATAGACAAAAAACGCATAGAAGTATTGCGCAGTACAAGAGATGACTTGAGAGACTATAATGCACCTCTCAAAGAGATATTTCGGAGCATGAATGTGCACTTTGATTCATAACTGGGATATGATCTGACAATAATTAAATGTCAATCATTGATCCTCCACCGGTTCTTTCTCGGTACTAAAACACTTGTTCAACATTTGCACTATATATATATATTTACTGAAGTTATGCCTTCCAAAGACGCACTGCTTGGAATCTTGAACAAGTAAAGAAATTCATCCAGTTTGCTGAAAGAGGACTGAGTTGGAATACGGAAAATAGTGTCACTCTTGAGGATCTGGGCTTGAAGTTACATGAAAGTGTTGACAAAGATGAATGTTTAAATCAAGTGAATTGTAGTCAGTTTTAATGCTCAAAACTTCCAATATTGGAATATATGGGCAAATTTCTCATCGATTATTAAACTAAAGGTCTGTTTCATACTTCTTTTTCTCTTTGCAAAATATATATATATACTAATTTTTTCTGAAAGAGACATTACAATTATCACTGGATTTTGGCTCCAGTAAACCACAACATTGTTTCTTGCTCTTTGAATTCATTTTTGGTTATTTATTGACTTGGGTTGTTTGTTCAAGATTTTAGCTACAGAAACTGTGCATATTCTGCAGCTGAACAACGATTCTGCAGCTAATCGACAATCTTGCAGCTGAACAACGATTCTGCAGCTAATCGACAATTCTGCTGCTGGAAAACAATTCTGCAGCTATGCATTTAACTCAATGATTTATTTGTCAAACAATGCATTCTAGCCAGAAATTCATGATAAACATGCCATTTCATCTGCTTACATCCACTTTCACCTTTATCACCACCATTTCACTCACATCCACTTTCACCTTTATCGCCACCATTTCACTCACATGTCGCAACTCCATAACCATATAATCTTTCATTAGCCAACATTTTCATAAATATATGGGTTAGGATCCTTATTTACCAAAGTTATTTATTTTATGTGTTTAAAGTGAATTTATGATTAAAAACTAGGAAATTAACATGGTTTCATGTATCTATATATGTGGCTTGAGTTTCATGACATGTGTAGGTCATTTGGAAGCTTCCAAGGCAGCCTTATGTGGCCTCCAATGCTCAAATTCGAATTTCCTTCGAAGGAGGTCTGGATAAAGGTCAAAGAAGGATATGTGTCCTATTTGGATTGTAACTCTATGAGGTGTCTCATCACTTCTTATTTGGATTAGAACTCTATGAGACACTTAGGGGATATGTGTCTCATTATGAGCTATTTGGTTGTAACTATATGAGATTTTAGTGGATTTTCATTAAATAGGGTAGCTTCTTATGTTTTTGTATAAATAGGAGAGCCTTCTCCTTTTAAAGGCATGTGTAAAGTTGGAGAAATGCTCATGTTTTTAATAGAGAATTTGGAGCTTATACTTGGAGATTTGAAGATTTATTTTTGCTTGCATATGGAGCTTTTTCACTTGCCATCCTCATACACCATTGGAATGGCCATCTAATGATTTTGAGATTTAATTTCTTTTATAGATTAAAGTTCATTTGCTTTCTTAGTATTAGTTTTATAATGACTGTGTAATCTTTGCTTTTCTAAAAACATTTAAATAGGGAAGATTTATTTATTTTCTAACTGGATTAAGTTTGAGGCAAGGGTTCATAGTTATTTAGTTTCCTTTCATGTTCTCTTATTTACTTTCTTAGATCAAACCATCAATTCATTGTATAATTGAATAAAGGATCAGGCCAAGAAGGTGACTTCAAATTGGGTGATTGAATGTTCAACCTATGCAATCATTGAGCTTTACTTTTCCATGCTTTTATATTTACTTTTAAGATCCTCATTTAATTACATTAACTGATATTCCTAAATATCATTCTAAGAAATTGATTTAATCATATTTCAAGATTGAATGGTTGAATATTTGATACATGCAATTATTGAGATATTTTTTGCACACTTTATTTGCTTTTATAGGACATTAGAAGTTAAAGTATAAATAGTTGCTTACACATCATTTAAAGAAGGTAACACTTCATAATTGAATGTTAGAGTAACTAAGCATACATTAGTTGTTTTTTTATTTCATAGGTTAGTTGAATTTCATTTTCATTATTTGATTGATTTCGTTATTTTGTAGTTAGATTGATCTAAACTGAAAGACAATTTCTGGCACATACAGTGCACACATGCTTCACAAGTTTACGAAACCCCCGGGTTGAAAAATTAAATGATAGGAAATCACTTTGCCCCAACAAATGAATGAAGAAGAAGGCTCTCATACAAGATCTACAGTCCATTACAAGAGATATACAAGGTCTGATGGAAACAATGGAATGTGATTCACCTCCATTAGATTCCTAGGAAAAACTAAAAGCACTAGAACATCGAAAAAGAAAAATCTTACATATTTAGGAAACCAATTGGCGAATTAATAGTCGAGCCATTTAGTTAAAGAAGGGTGATCAGAATACCAAATATTTTCACCATATTGCAAATCAACAGAGGAATGAGAATACAATATGGAGGATCTGTGGCCAAGATGGAGAAATGGTGCATAGGACAGTGGATATTCAGTGGGAGGTTGTCACGTATTTCAAGACATTTTTCCAGAGGCGACCTAATGTAAACATTGAGGACCAAGTTTGGGGTATATTGAAATATCCTCAAATGTTCAATGAGGACTTAAATAATCTAGTATACAGACCGGTCAATATTGAGGAGATCCACCAGACCCTAAAAATATTTGCTAAGGATAAAATTCTAGGCCGGACAACTCGACTATGGAATTCTTCCTATACTTCTTTGATTTGATTGCAAAGGATCTCCTAGATATGGTGGAAGAGACTAGAACACTAGGTCGCATATATGGTTCCATAAACTTGACATTCATTGCATTGGTTCTTAAGACATTGGAGACACAGTCCTTCTTGGACTACCAGCCCATATCCCTTTGCAATATTGTGTATAAAATTATCTGAAAGATTATTGTGGAGTGCATAAAAGGCACCCTCTTGGTACATATCAACCGAGCACTATCCGATTTTGTGCATAACAATTTGATACATGATATGGTCGCCATTGCACAAGAGACTATACACTTAATACATTCCAGGAATTTAAAAGCTCTGGTGATGAAGATTGACCTTTGTAAGGCTTACGATTACTTGGATTGGGAATTCCTGAGATTTGTATTACTGAAGATTGGACTCACAAATCCTACCATTTAATGGATTATGGCATGTGTATCTGGTGCACACTTTTCTCTTATGATTAATGGTTACCCATAGAATTTTTTTGGTGATGGGTAGGGACACCACCAAGGATTCTCTCTATAACCACTTTTATTCATAATGGTAATGGTTTGTTTAAGCAACAAGATTAGAGCGGCTACTGCAGAAAGTCTATTTAAGTGATTCCATATATGCTAAGGTATATCGGTTTCTCACAATCTATTTGTATATGATATATTGTTATTTGGTGTGTTGTCCAGGGTCTTATGGAGAAACTTTCACAACATATTTGTTTGATTCAGGTCTCCTACAAGATTAATGGAAAATGATTGTAAGTCATACATCCGATAGTCTGGAAAGGATATGATGGATATCACCGAAATTTCCAACATGTTCAATTACAACTATAAACCATTATTGGAGGGACTCACATATCTCAGATGTAATTTAAAGCTAGTAAATTTCAGGAATGAAGATTGGTACTGGATTTTAGATAAATTTAAAAAGGGTAAATGCATGGACTTACAAATGGTTGTCATTTGGGGGAAGATTCATTCTTGTACAAGAAGTACTTCCACAGATAGGAATGTATTGGGGACACATATTCAGTCTTCTTGCAACCATCATCCATAAAATAAAATCTATTTTGGCGCACTTCATTTGCGTGGGTTGAAATACTAAAGGCAAATATCACCTTGCAAAACTGGATAATCCAACAGTGTCGAGGGAAGTGGGTGGATGGGGCATTTTGGATACACATGGAAGGTTTATGGCGAGACATCATATTTAAAAAATATTTGAATAGGAGGGACCTTGTGGCATGGAGTAGGAAAAGCACACTTGGGAAGGTAAGTGGATCATATATTTGGAGGATTTTTCATAAGGTGAAGGGAATTTTTCTTCAGAGACTTTGCTGGAAATTCGGTACAGGCTCATAGATCATTATTGGTACATATTTGATTAAGGATGTCATTGGCACATGACAATTATCGGAACGTCTCCTGCATAGTCTGCACGCACATGACATATTCTATCTGAATCATATTATCACTTGATGGAATGATAACACACCTATGTGGATATGGGCTGAGGATTTTGGAATACCCGATGATCTGATTTTGGAATGGGAAACATTCATTTTCACACTCAGACATGCGGGACTATGCAACGGGGGGGAGGAGGATCACATTACTTGGGTGGGTGCACTTAGCTCAAAAGGAGTTGTGGTTGTGGATATATATAAACACCTTATCTTCCCTTCCTAAGGATTATAGCCAAACTGGTACCATAAGCTATGGAAACTTCATATTCCTCACAAAATCACTCTGTTTAATTGGTTGGTATGGCAGAATAAAAAACTCACATGGGATAATCTATGCAAGAAGGGTATCTAGCCATTTCCCAGGATGAACTGCGCATTGCACAGTCTCAAGCCTCAGGATGTACCCTTGGCTGCTGGGACTGCATAATGCGCAATTCCCTCATCCAGTCTCCCTCACTTGATCATGAAAATTATGCAATCCTTATCATCAGTCTGTGTTTGCTACCTCGTCTAGCTTTGAAAGTTGATTTGCAAAAGCTAATGTTTTCTTTCCATGAGTGCCTTTTCCCTCTAGCGGATACAACAATTGTTGAGCACTTCTCTTCAGCAGTCACTGTTACCATGGCACCAAAGAGAGCTTCTTCAAAAGATACTAAAGAAAGTAGTACCAGGGAAGCAGTTGAGAGCATGCCAATTAACTTACCAGTGTATTCAAACACTCAACTATATGTGGAAAAGGAATAAGATCTTACATAGCATAAAGTAAATGAATCATTTTCGGAAAAGGGCTTCAAATCATATCTAGAGGATTGACAAGTATATGTCAATGTTCAACAGTCAGGATTACACATGGTTGCATGCAGATATCCAGCCTTCCCATGTGCAAATGTCATCAACTGGATGGTTTCACATATTGATTTTAAAACTATGACTTTGTACAGTGCCAACAGACAGAAGCTTGCTACTTTTATAGCAGAAGATTACCATCTTATGTACCATTTTCCCCATCCAGAAGAACTCATGGATTCATACTTCTATGCCACCAACAAATATTTGAGAATGAAAGACATTGTTAAAGGTTGGGTGAAAGAGCCATCAAAATTTTGACAAAGGGAAATGTGGAGGATATTGGAGGAAGAAAAGCAAAAGAAAGAACAAGAAGAGAAGAAGAAGAAGGAAGAAGAAGAGAGGCGAGGTGTACGAGAATGTAGAAGAAATATGAAGAGCAAGAACAAAGCAACCACAAATAGAGGAGGAGAGTAGACATATACAAGACAAGGAGCTTGCTCAGAAGATTGAAGAATTAATTGAGATTGTAGACATGGAGGAGGAACCGGAGCCAAATAATCATAATGTCGACCTGATTCCAAGTACACAACAGGTTACCACTAAGTCTCCACCATCTTTAGCAGCAGATTTAGTTGCAGGCGAGGAAGAGGAAGTTGTTCCTCTTGATGATGATCCATTTATGGACATGTACAATTTTTCGTACGATGAACTTCAAAGAAATATTGTACAAACGTGTAAGAAGCACTTTCTGGATGACCTCACAATGCCTAAATTCATTAGAGAAAGGGTTATAGTGGCAAACACATACAATATTTCATACGATAAACTTCAGAGGAAGATTGTACAAGTGCATAAGAAGCACTTTCTGGATGACCTCACATCACCTGCATTCATTAGAGAAAGAGTGATTGTCTTTGTATGACCTTTTTAATCGCTCGTTTGTCTTTGATACATAAAATATTTTTTCTCTATTTTCGTGCAGTAATTTATAAAAACAATTACATCAGCAAATTACGCCTTCAAATATTTTCTAAAATTGAATCTTGTTGATCATGTTACCTAAATCCAATCAATTTTTTTCATCATTAATAAGTCAGTTTAATATTATTTAACTACCCCAATTATTTTTCTTTGGAGTGAAATGCAAGAGGATAATGAAAAAGAGAGTTGATCTCTGACGCCTCTAGTGGGTCACTATTCGGAGGTCAGGTTTTGGAGAAAGACATGAAATGTGTGAGGTGAGAGTCCCTGACACCTGACTTAGTGTGGGACCGTGAGGGTATTGATTTCAAAAAAACCACAAGGAGTTTATCCGAAAGTTTCTTGACCTAGTCATAACCACCATAAATAATAAAACTTTTTAAATATCATCTACTTTTTTTCCTACTACTTAAAAATAAACGGATTAGCTTTATCATCCACCCGTTAGCTTAAAAGTAAAAATAAATAAAAAATAATCATCAGATTATGATGAGAAGTGTGATGTGTGGGGCTTACGGATGCTCAATAATTTGATGCAACCTAATTATTAAAATGATCAAATTCAATAAAAAATGAAATTATTAAATATAAATTAAATTCAACAATTAATTGTTAATTTAATGACTGTAAATATGCATTTTTTTTGTTAGATTGAAAGCAACATGTGCTAATTACCTTTTATATGGTAGATAATTTTAATATAGTTAAATGTTGAATTGGTATATCAAAGTCTTTTTGTTTTGATTTTTCTTCTCAATAATGAATTAATTACTAAAACAAGTCAATGAAGTAAAAGATCGATATCCAAACCCGCATCTACAATAGCTTATGTCTTGTTAGAAATATGTATCAATTCTTAAGCTGACGATCAATCGCTTATTTTCGATACTTTATTCGTAACTAGTAACACACAACATTCAGCACACAACTCTCAATGTATAATGCTCATGGTTTGCATTAATATCAGGTTTCAATGCAACATAATCAAACATAACATTCATATTTCATTGACACAACATATAATAAAAAAACATATGATTCTAATGCGTAGCATAAAACAACTCTATCTCTATGTAATCAACCTTCAAAAAACTATGCTCCAAACATACAAACAATGCAACAAACACATCAACCATATGCATCATATGTCATTACAGGTCTCGAGTGTACAACATATATCATTACATGCTCTTCAATGCATAACATTCACCATGAAATGCACCAAACATAGGAGTTACCAATGCACAACCTTGCACAAAGCGCATTAGGTCATGACCATAATCAACACAGAGGAGTAATATAATCACCAGGACATTGTTTCCTTCAACGATTCAATAGGATCAATGCAGAGGGACACAAGGTAGAGGAATAGAGAATATGGCAGAGAAAAAAAATAAAGTTTTAATGGTAGGAGTTACATAACAAAAAGCAATAAACAAAAGTTGTGTTCTACCCCAATCCCAAGAGCCTCGCATTGAAGTGGATGTCAGTTGTCTAAAAATTATCAATAAGAGAGAGTTAACATTAGGGTTTTTGAAGAATAAGGAACTGAAGTTATTTGTCTATGTATTATGATTTAATCCAATTCGTTCAGTAGCAAGTATGAAATAGTATTCATTAGAATATAGACATCGTCAAATTTTCATATGAGTTGTCACTAATAACTACATACTAATTCTTCATTCTTACGTGGTATCTACATTATATTTTCTCTCCATAGGGTTTGCTCACCATTGGGTTTTATCTGCTTGACCACAATGGGTTTGCGAATCAAGAGAGAAAAGGTATATGCTTGTCTTTCAGTTCAAAGAAGATAGGTAGTTCTCAGGTATTTGGTCAAAGCAATCAGGCAACAAGGAAGGTAGGTTTAAGGTATGGATTCTTCCCACAACATGCATAATAATTTTGATCTCTACCACTCCCAAGAACCATAACCTGATACTACAAAAGACGCAACTCCTTTCAATAAATGACGGGAAAAATTACAAGTCTATATAGAAGTGCATAATAGTTGGTTTATTGTTTGCGCCTTGGTATACAATATTTATAGATTGATGAGAGATCGAATGGTGATCTAAGGGCCTTAGTGGAGCCAGATCGCTTTTAAAATGCTAAATTTGTTTTTATCTGGTATGTTATCTGAAAGCATCAGGATCACCGTATGTGTTGGGTCTGGTTTTTGCACGCAAGTTTGGTACTATATATATATATATATATATTCTACCTTCATCAAGTCTCTGCAAGGGTTTCCATGCTTTCCATCATCAAATTATGTTTCGATTATAATCCATTTATGATTCCCATTAGAGTAGGTCGGGAGTTGGGGTTATATCCCTTCACGCGATGTCAAAGATCCTAGTGCCAATGTTCGACTAAGGGTCAGTCCAACTATACGAGCTACCTCTCATTGACTAGTCTACATAGGTCGGCAGTCAGGTTGGTATCCTCTGCACAGAGATTATGTCGATTTTCTTGACTACCGAATACCAATGGGACTCACCGCACGAGGTCGGGTTCCTGACCTGTTCCTTCCTAATGATTATGTCCACAACTGACTTCTCTAAAAACCCGATTATGATGGATTTGACTAGGGAGAGCCCAACTGTCGAATGTACACATTGATATTCATTTTATAAAAGTAATTTTCTGTAATTTAGAATAATATTAAGCTACAATTGTTGTATCTCTACGCACCAAACTAGCACAATTAGTGCATCCTTGGTCAAACTTGAACAATGTAACAAGATTTATAAAAAAAATTGCAAACTGTTATAGAAAGCCCAACTATTATTATAGCCATAATATGTCATGTCTTGAGTTACAGTCATGATAATGAATTTAGTTCCCTTCAAGCCAAGGTCCACTCCCTGATCGTTATCCAGACATTTAAACTAATTGTATATATGTAGTCCAGGCTATGAAATCCTATGGACTGTGTTTCAGTTTATAAATTTTGTAGTGAAATAAGACAAAATACAAGCTTCAACTAAAAAATATTGTAAAAAACAATTAAAGAAACTTTAGAATAATTTAGACAATGTAATTTAGAATAATGTTTTTAAAAATTAAATAGCTTTTATTATTTTTTTGTCCCTACACTCTAATTAATTAATTGTTATACCATAGTGAAATGATGATTGGTGAACATGATAGGCAAAGTATGCAAGCCCATTGTATCGCACATGTAGGGTGACGTCCACCCTCGAAACCCGTAGTCGAGGATACGTCGACGGGTTGACGTCACCCTAAGTTTTCAATAAAACTATAATGCTAACTATATAAATCGAAAAAAATTAATCATTACACACAAAATAATAGAGCTCCATCGATCATGGATATCACTAAGCAAAAACAATTCACAAATTTCAATATTATCTTTGTAATTGTATGTTTCCCCAATTTTATTAGGGATATAAAACAATAAGAAAGCACTCCTTTAAGTTTAACATAATAACTTTGTTTTTACCAATTGAATTTACTTTCATTGAAAAATTTATTTCCATATTATTAACGTCTATTTGTATAATGAAATGGTTATAAGTAGGAAATGCATTATTTAAAAACTATATATATCTATGAAGGCTACGAGTTGACATTGGATAATGTGAAAAAAAAGAAGCCTATAACCCAAGTTCCAACCAAAGTAAAATATTAGTTTATTTTTACTTTGAGTTTTTTTAATTTTAGTTTTATTAATTATATATAGATATTCTAACATTAAATTTAATTGATAATCTACACAACTTTTTATAAAGGTACATAATGTCTTTTTCGCTATTTTGAAAAATAGCTTCCAATATTTTAAGCTCACTTGTTTTTAAGAGTTTACTATCACCTGTTTAATATCATACAAAACAACATTTAAAAACATAATTTTTAAGGCAATGTAACAAAGTGGGAAAGATTATTTTCCCAAGATTTATAAGTTAAGAGAAATTTTGAATAGGCTACATTAGATAAGAATACCACATGCAAAACCATCGGTTGTGAAAACTTGGAGCCCAGAAACCTCTATCCATAAATTTACTATTTTGTCTCAATTTTATATTATTAATTTTCTTAATTTTTTAGTTTTAATTTTTTTTATGTAATTTAGTATTTAGAGAAGAATACCATGGAGAAAACTATGGACTATGAAATTTATTGTTTTATCTCAATTTATTTTAATTATTAATTATTAATTTCTTATTTCTCATTTAATTTTTATTTATTTAAACTTTATTTTTTAATTTATATTTATTTATTTATTTAATTTTTTTATGTAATATAGTATTTAGAGAAGAATACCATGGAGAAAACCATGGGCTATGAAATATATTGTTTTATCTCAATTTATTTTAATTATTAATTATTAATTTCTTATTTATTATTTAAAATTTATTTTTTATTTTTTATTTATTTATTTATTTAAACTTTATTTTTTAATTTATATTTATTTATTTAAACTTTGTTTTTATGTAATTTGACCAAGTATACTTATCATCCTTACATTTAAAAAATATTCGCATATTTAATTCTCACACATTTAACATCTAACACTTACATATATGACATGTAACCCTACACATCTCCCCCGTACTCTATTGTAGAACTCCTCATGGAACAATTATTAATCATATTAAAATAAGTTAAAAGAAACTTATAATTTGGTTAATTTTTGAGATTTTTAAAATTTTTGACAATGTGAGGTGTCTCATGCAGTACAAATTTTCAGTATTTAATTTTTACACATTTAAAATCTAACACTTACATATATGACATCTAACCCTACACATCTCCCCGTATTTGATTGTAGAACTCCTCATGCCACAATTATTAATCATATTAAAATAATTTAAAAGAAAGTTATAATTTAGTTAATTTTTGAGATTTTTAAATTTTTTGACAATGTGATGTGTCTCATGGGGTACAATTTGTGATGTCTATGGATGTTTAAGCTACTTTTCATAATTTTGAATATTCAAGGAGGTATTTCCATTCAATTTTCATAAATTTCTATTGGTAGGAGACTAAGTTTCAATGATTTATTACTATGGAAACATGTCAAGCTATATGATTAATTTTAAATGTTTGCAAAAAAAATTAATGATACTTTAATTTACAACTAAAAGCTATATGATTAATTTTAAATGTTTGCAAAAAAAAATAATGATACTTTAATTTAGAACTAAAAAATCTTAAAGCCCCGACTATAAAAATTCTATTGCCAACATGTGTCAATCCTTTGTAGTGTGAGATACCATGAGAGATTGCTCTTTGGAAAGAATAAATCCAATTCATATTGTAGTCCAAGCCATGTAAATGATATAAATTCTTTTATTGTAAATGTTGAAAAATGGTCTAGAAATGTGACATAGTATTTACCAGAGTAGATTTAAGTGTCACATTATTATTTCTTATGACATATTAGTATAATTAAATATATAGATATATATAGATATTAATTAATTAATTAATTAACTAGTAAAACTTAACATTTCTGTCAAATTTCAAATATAACTATGTATTGATGAATAACACAATATTATAATATGGTAGAATTTATTAAAAAATCATAACAAAAAGAAATAAAATGATAAAATCTATTAAAACTTCATTTAAAAAAATAAAAAATAAACTTTTAATTGTTGATTAATTTGTAGAGTTGAATGCATATTTTCACTCACACACTAAATAGAGATTAGTAAAATAAAAATACTAAAACATTGTCTACTTTTATTAACTACTTTTTTATTCATTCATTAACTCTATATATCCCTTCACACTTACTTTTAAGTTAAAATTAGCCAATTCTATAAAAATTACTTTTAAATTAAAATTACGAAAATGGGGAAATATGGTAAATAATCAATAACATAATCTCGTTGCCAACTTGAGCATATCTCTCATTTGATATTATATTAACAACCACGGCATATGAACTTAATAAGAACCTAAAAAATAAAATGGTCGCGTTAAAACCGAAATGTATATGGTAATTACAACTATTTCAACGATACTAAAACAAACCACTTAACAGAAAATAACAATGTGTTACAAATCAGAAACAGTAAATTTTATACACCCACACATGATTTATTTCTGAAATCAATGAGAGATCGGATCATCATTAATACCTCTCCGGCTTGAGCATTCATGCAAATTTCAAATTTGAAACAATGCTTTGTTGGGCGCGCTCAAAGTCCAAATTTGAAATAGAGTGTGCCAGACACGGTAGGTTTCATTTAATGGATTAATTGAGGACAGTGGCGGCGGCTTCTATTCCCTCTTCGTTTTCAGACCTCCGGGAGATGCAAATGACCGTCGCAGGGAAAAAGGATCTACCGGGAAATCAAGAGAGTCGATAATCTTTGCGATACCATGTATGACCATCACAACGTCACATCCACCTCTAAAAAGTCGCAGTGTAGATTACTTCGTTATAAATTATTATTTTGATCTATTCAATCTTTCTTCATGGCTCTTTCAAGATATTACAACCCAAGCATTACATCCATAAAAAATAACAATAATGACAAGAGTGCAAGAGAGGAGTTTTCAATTTTCATATTCAAAAATTTACATATTTATAATTATTTTTAAGCACATAATAAGCTTTCCATCTTCTATTTATCCTTTTGTCAATGCTATAATTCTAATTCAGCTTGTAATGGATACTCATTCCATGATACTTGTAGAAAGAAATTTCCTCAAAATTGTTGTCCTTATATATGAAAGTATTATATGTGATATTTCCAAATTTAATTATCATGAATTTTGTTTTATTTGTATTAATGGTCATATGTATTTTGGAAAAAATATATTGGAGGATTCCTTTACGAGGTTGTAATGATTACTAATTAAAAAAACATGGTAAACATTAAAAATAAGAGTTATGATAATACCAATGATCATAGGGTCAACACAACAATACCAATGACACGACAATATTAATGAGCACGAGTCAACACAACTTGTATCTTCCAAACATTTTTTTAGCTTATCAATGTATATGAAAAAAAGATAAGGGACAAGGGACACTCTCATTGCAATTAGTTTGTAGGCATTGTTTTAGCTTATCAATGTATATGCAAAAGAAATAAAAAACAGGACACATACTCACATTGCAATTAGCTTGTAAATATTATTCTAGCTTATCAATATATATACCAAAAAAGCCCCAAGAGTTAGCTCAATCCCTCAAATCAAGTGCCTCGCCAATGGGAGGTCATAGGGTCGAATCCCGAAAGCTCTTGGGATTAGGTTAGTAAATAGGCGGATCCAGTGAAAACCCGTGGACGTACTTAGCGAAGTTGACTATTTTTAAATAACCAGTGAAAACCATGGACGTAAGTAGCGACCCCAGTATCGGTAAACCAGTAAGTGAAAAAAAAGAAAAAAGAAAATATATATATATATATATACAAAAAAAACTAAGAAACAAGCTACAATCTAACATTGTAATCAATGTGTAATAAAACCTTGTCACAGTAAACACTAACCCTTAACATAAGAAAACCATTATCTTTTTAATCATTATTCAATATTTTTTAAAATAATAACAAGTGATTCGAAAGCACCGTTGACTATATTTTCTGCCGTTATTCAATGTCTTTTTTAAATAACCAGTGATTCGAGAGCAACGTTGACTCAACACATCCAATGCATTGTACTCATGAATCACCGTACTTTAATTTTTAATTTTGGTCAACGATATATTAAAAACGAGAACACATTTTTTATAACTTGTATCAAATTAGACAAATTAGATTGACATGCAACAATCGTAGTTTGATTAATTCAGTGTAAGATTTTGAAAAGATTATTATTTTGGACGAGGACATATGTTTCCGCTTCACGCCATTTTATAGAAACGGCAATGCAAGTTTCATGTGCGTCATCCTGTTTTCATCCGGTAGTTTTGGCATTTCGGATCGATTATTCTCTTTCCGAGAATAATCGAAACACAAAGACACCGTATATTTAACGTTTGACGAGAATGGTGAACTCTACTGAGAACGGAGGAGGATCAGAATCAGGACCCCTCTCTCTTAGGTCATTGAATCATATTACTCTCGTTTGTACATCGTTAAAAGAGTCCATTAGATTTTACGAAGAAATCCTCGGTTTCGTTCTCGTTAAAAGACCTGCATCGTTCGGATTTGATGGAGCCTGGTAAGTATATTCATTTTGTTTCAATTAGTTTTTTGGGTCCATCCCATTCAACATTAATGTTTTGTGATGAAACTCAATTACAATGTTTTGTGATTTTTGGGTCGTTTCGAAACTTCAATTACAATGTTTTGTGATCGATGTTTCGAAACTTCAATTACAATGTTAGGTGATTTTTGGGTCTATTCCAGTCAACAATGTTTTGTGATGGACGTTTGGAAACTTCAATTACAAAGTTTTGTGATTTCTGGGTCCATCTCATTCAACAACGTTTTGTGATCCACGTTTCGAAACCTCAATTACAATGTTTCGTGATTTCTAGGTCTATCTCATTCAACGATATTTTGTGATGCATGTTTCAAACCGTCAACTCAATTACAATGTTTTGTGATGGACGTTTCAAAGTTCAAACCCTCAACTGTAATTCGTTTTCAAAATAAGGAAAAAATATATTTTTGTTTTTATTTTTTTATACATTTTAGAAACATTTATAGCTGTTTAGAGTGTAAATACCGTATTGAGTCTCTGCCTGTGAAACCAGATGTTTGTAGTTTATAATTTTGGGTTTCGGCTGTTGCAGGTTATTTAATTACGGAATAAGCATCCACTTATTGCAATCTCAAGACCCGGCCCATCATTCCAAGAAAACTGAAATCAATCCAAGAGACAATCACATCTCGTTTCAGGTACATTATTGCAGAGAGTCATAGCTCTATGTATAATTAGTAATTACCAGCCGATTTTCCTGCTGATTTCTGTATATAGGTCTTTTGCTTTTACTTGCCAATCAATTCTAAACATCAAAACTCCAGAGACAGGTACATAATTATACTGAATTTCGCATATGTTTGGAATTGCAGTGCGATGATGTGAAAGGTGTAGAGAGAAAGTTGCAAGAAATGAACATCAAATATGTGAAACGAATCGTGGAGGAAGGAGGGATTTATGTGGATCAGCTCTGCAACTGCGAAAATTTTCAAGTGGAACCAATCGAGGGGTCTGCATCGTCCTGCAATCTGGAATTCCCAGGAATCCATTCAGAGGCTTTCAAAAGTAAGAGAAATGTACGCAAATTCAGTCAACAGTGATGGATCATATGATTCTTGTGAGTGCGAGCCCAAGACAAGGAGTGTTCTGTTTAAATCATCAACCTGTCTGTTAAATGTTTGTTTGGGAGTTGTCTATAATGCGACTTTTTGAAGATTCCGGTGACGGAATCCGGCGAAGAAATTGAGGTTAAATCTTGATTTCTTGCAGTTAAAATGGTTTTTTAACTGCATATTTGGATTCAGCACCCTGAAAAACCCCTGGGACGCTTTCATTGTGCAGAAACTAGCTATCAAACTTGCGATTCCAATAATTCTTGCCGGATTTCGACAGGAAAAATCCGCCAGAAAGACTTTCAAAAAGTCGCGTTATAGACAACTCCGTTTGTTTGGATATGATTTTACAATAAATATCAATAATCAGGTCCTGGCGGCGTTGTTTCACATGTGAATTGAAAGCCATGCATATCTACTATTTGATTGATAGCAATGGAACTTGATCGATAAATGAGTTGACAGCGATGGAATTTGATTGATAAATGATTATTATAGAATAAAATATATTAATCAAGAAGATTATTAATATTTTTTATTAAAATTTTGAAATATAATGTGAATGAATCATGAATTTGACAGAATATCTCATTTTGAAATTCTAACTCTTAAAAGGCTAATCCTTTAAAAGTCAAATCTCAAGAATTTTAAAAGTCAAATCTCAAGAATTTAATTAATTAATTAATTAATTTATAGGATATTTAAATAATAAAAATATATATTTTAATTAAAACAAAATTTAAAATATTAAATAAAATAATGTTTTTAATGAGAGAAAGTTTTTAAGATTACATTAAGATTTAGTTGACAAAAAAAGCTTTGATTTTAAATAAATTAATTTTATTATTTAAAATTTGTTTAAATTAATTCACATTATTAAACAAAATAATGTTACCAATTTCAGCAATAATATGTCTTAATCAATCTAATTTTTTAACTCATAATTCCTTATTTAGATATAATCTATTTTACATAAGACAACAAAATAATTAATTGTGATACTTGTTAATAACTATTTCTAAAATCAACTCGTGACATATTTCTAAATAAGCATTCTTCATATTATGAAATAGGTTTAGTAATAAATATAATGATATTAAAATTGTGTATAATAAATTAACAAGATCTATCCCAACAAGTGATGATGGAAAGTTGTACTTTATGAGGTGTGAGTGATAAGGGTAAGAAAATCATATATGTTTTTAGATTAAAATGCAATATTTTCATTATTTCTATATTTAAAGTATACACATTATACAAAAAATGGTCATATCAAAATTCTCAACTAGTCTAGATTCAATAACTAGGGATCCTAGTTCATTAATCAAAATGAATATTACCGAGGTCAAACAAAAGATGTTTTGGTAGTACACCAACACAAGCTAATAAACCTAAGATGTAAAATCTAAAATTAACACATATAGCCATTACATAGAATCATATCAAGTAGTTGTGATGATAATCTCCACATTAAGAGGAGTGTTATTCTTTAGGGGGTGGCCCCTATCCTTTCTCTAGGCTTAGGGTTAATCTAGATAGCCCCCATACATTGTTTCCCACTTGTGATTCATAGGGATCTCTAGTTCAAACAATGTTAAAGGAATTATATGGGACTCTCATCAAACTAATCCACCCCAAGAACATCTAGTAGAGGGCCAACTTCTACATTGTTCCTAGAGTTCACAAAATGCATGACCAAATCTATGTTGAAACTACCAAATAACATAACCTCATGAAAGAGTTGAACAATATGGAGAATGAATATTTAAAGGTTTGTTGCTCATAGTGCATGGTGCTCCAACGTAAATTCTAGTAGCTAGCACACATGTACACTTTCATCTTCACCTTTTCCGCCAACACATAGATCTACATTGTAACAACCTTAACCCACCTACCATGGTGGAGGGGTTGTTACTCACTAATCCAACTCCTCTATATTGTCAGAAGAATGGGATTATTATTATTATTATTTCCCTTCATATATATGACATGCTCAATGCCTCCACTTTATCAGCTTGATGATGAATTTAAGTGCTTTAGCCCAATCACACATGTTTTGGTACCTTTACCCATGCTTACCCACACTAGCTACATATATGCATATTCTTGGTACCTACGACACTAAATAAAAGTAAGCCTTCTTATATACGAGCTTTAGGGAAAATCCCAAACTTATTTCTCTCCTGATAGAGGCTCACCCCTTTTCAATTTAACATTGTAAGTCGTACAATGTTTTACACATTCAATGTCTACAACACTGGTATTGATACATATATGTATATCATATATGGCTATTTCTTCCCGCATTTGAGGCATTTGGAGAAAAATCACAATCTCCATAATTATTCAACTAAGTATCTTTCTTTTTTATTTACCCTTGTACGCTAGACATAGTTCAAGAAATTTGGTGCAGTATTTAATTTCAACAATCAACATATACCAATGTCTTTAGCTAGTGTTCTATGTTCAAGCCAGATTATAGTAAAATGTAAATAGAATAACATAGGCATTCCTCAACTATTGATTCCATCATTCAACCAAAAAAAGAGACATTCATTCATTAAAAATAGAAACCACAAACAATTGCAACCACTCAAACCGTATGCACGCATACCTGTGCACAATGTTCCCTTACATCATGTGAAGAAACATAGCAACAAATATGGCTCTCAGCCTTGTGAGGTTCATAGCAAGGAAGGCATAAAAAGGGTGAAATCTTGTGTGAAGTTTAGGAATATCAATTCAAGTAGCTATAGTTAATGAGGCCATGCCTTACACAACACAAAATATAGATCTATGGGACTGAGATATGAATAAAACAAATGTGTTGAGCCAACACCAGAGTCTATACTACTAAGATTTGGAGAAGACCCACACACATTTCAATAAGAGTAGGAGAGGGAATCCTCCATATTACTCCATTATAACACAACAATGAAATGAAAACATGTAACCCACATAGCCAACATTATTCAATAAGAAGTAAGTACTCATGCTAATAGATCAATGTCTAACCATTATTCTCATGCACCACCCTTCAAGCATTAACACAACATATTAGTCACTTTTGTATATAATAATAATGTCGACATGCCTCCTACAACAATAAAATCATTTAAATGAGGAATGAAAATATGGTTTATTATGAATAACAAACATAAGAGAACTTATCTTAAATAGTACAAAAATGTTCCAACTTAGAGTGGGACTCTAACTCTCCACCCAACCATAGACAAGATATATCCACTATTACTGGTAGCTATCACCCCCGAGCTAGATTCTATTGATTGAGGTGGAGTGCATTGAGAGGGAAATATTCAACGAACACATAGATGAATTAGAGCATCACCAGGCCACCGTGCTTTCAACCCCAATGCAAGCCAATGTTATTTATAATGGTTATGCCCAACATGTTTCGACAGGGCCTTTAGCTAGTTTATTACTCTCCTCAAATCTCAACAACATAGCTCTGAGTCATGCTTTCTCTCCCTCTGCTCTCTTACTAAATGTTGAATGTTAATTGAATGTGTGAATTCCTAAGTCAATCGAATGAGAGGATATCCCCCTTTCCTACACCTTCTCTTTATCTCCTACATAGTAATTTCCTCCCATTGTCCTTGCTTCCAGCACATTCAAAACTTCATAAATTATGTCTTCCCTGCCTTGTAAATTTTCTCCCAAGGAAACATGGGCCTGCATACTTCTCTTGTAGTCCAATTTAATTTTAAGAATCAGTCCATTTAATGCTCAACACACATCCTTTAATGAATTCTAAAAGCACTTCAGATTCCTGTGACAAGGAACCTTGAACATCCCAATCAAATAATTCCCTTAGCCAACCAAGGACTAATATTTAAATCATCAATTCCCTCAAGTAATCTCCTACCTTAAGTAATGGAATCTATGTCCCCCTATCATCATTTTAATTTATAAAAGTATTTACATTGCATACATGAGGATAAGTAATTACAGATGTTACAAACCTCTCCCCCTTAGGGGAACAACGTCATCAATGTTCAATGACACATATACAATGAACATATTTGAAAAACAGACATGTTGTTTCATGGGGCTTTATAGACTCAACTCTTTACAACATTTACAATGCTCTATGCATTTGCTTCAACCAATAAACAAGATATGATAATCATCCAATTAAAAAGTATGATAGAATTTAAGTCATAATTCAACAATTTTCCCAATGGTCCTTTGGATTCTTTTGATGCCTTTGGAGGTATTCAATCCAACTTGGATTATTCTCTTTACTATTATGTTGAGCCCTTCACTCCCTCAACGAACAATTTGTAACCCATTGTTTTAGGGCACACCCTAATGTGTTATGATTCCAATAAGGTATTTTCATGACTAAGAAACCCAATTTTATATTATGACCTTCCCTTCTCTGCTTCTCAGTCCCTTGAGAAATCTAGTTACTCCATTATGTGCAGTCACTCACCTTCCAAGTTCAGGAATCCATTTCTTTGCTTCTTAGTCCCTCAAGCGATGCATCCCTTGGCAAGGATTCTCATATCAGAAGGAGCTCAAACCCTAGGCACATCTCAGCCTCCAACTATCATACGGGTCATAACATGTGTCATGGTAATAAATAGGCACCATTGAGTGCTCATGTCCCACAATGGATCTATTCTCCTTCACTAGTGTACCTCTACATGCTTCAATTCTTTTTTTGATGTTCCTATCAATATTGTAGCAAACTCCAACCACCCAACCTGGGCACTTTCTATACTTTCGTGCATCATAACACATAATTTCCATCATACTCATCATAATAGATTACAATAAATTTGAGTCATACCTCATCAATAGTTTTATCCATGAGGTGAACTTGAGATTCTATTTCAATTTCTATCATGATAGAACCAAGTTAGCTCATAACCCAAACCATCATAGATCATAATATTGTATTTAGACATGTAATTTAAAGATTCATACATCAATGAAATATTTATACTTATCTTAATTTGCTCCTTGCTACTTCCTTTACACACACTGGATCGGTAACCCATCTCGGCTAGCACCTAGTGCCTTCTTTTCTCTTCAACCACGTACACACACTAGATCAATTTCCAACTAGCAAGAACCCAATGTATTCTCTTCTCTTCGACCATGTACACACAATGGATAAGTTTCCAACTCGCAAGCACCCAATGCCTTCTCTTCTCTTCTATTCTCTTTGACTTCCACACCAAGGAGGTATATATATATATATATATATATATATATATATATATATATATATATATTTCCCTCTCTGCCTTGTGAACATGGTCAATACCATCTAGGTATTATCATGTCAATAGGAGGTGTACTCGTTACCATTCTGTTGAAGATGCTAGAAATTCGTCAACCAAGGGGATCTTCCCGATATGGAGTCCCAATCAGACGTCACACTATTTGGTGTAAGAGTCCCATCTGGTATAAAGGGCCGATTGGAAAATCCTCAAATATTTTCCTTAGCTCTAGTTGTTAGCATAGGAGAGTGATGCAATGGTGTATTCAAAAAGCAAGGAAGGTGTGCTTGGTGAGTGTGCAGTTGCAACTGTGTCAAGATTCCTCTACCGCAAAAAGGGGGAGAAAAGTGAGCCTTTAAGTGAGAGGTAATAGTACCACCTAGGAATATACACAAATGAACCAGAAAGCGCTATTAGACATCAAACAGAATAGTCCACAATGGATGGCATGGTCGTTACAACCAAGAAACAAGTAAATATATGTCTAGTATCCCACAAAATAGTCCACAAGGATGGGACAATATTAACAAACATTGAAATGTTGATTTTGGGTAGCATCAGATGTGCTCTAGCTCCGTAATTTTGTGGAGGGGCTAGAACACATGAGATCTCTAAGGACCAAAAATTGTTTGGTGAAATTCCACCTCGATTGTATTTTATTAAAATAGTTAATATTTTTAATCGGGTTCCTAAGTCTAAACTTAGGAAAATAAAATTATTAGTGGGTATTAATGAAAATATGGGTGAGAAGCTTCTGAGAGATGAGGATCAAGTCTAATTTAATATTAGCCGTTGATTAGAGATTAAATCATGGCCATTGATATCTCAATAGTAAAAGTATAAAGGAATACTTTTGGCCATTGAGAGTCATTTGGACTGGGAAAATACTCAATAACCCAAGGGAAATCGATTGTCAAGAAGTAAGAGTTTGATTTCAGAGGGAGAGTTGTAGGGTGAAGGAAGAGGAGTGTATCAACATCAGTCAGAGAGTGAGGAGGAGGTGACATAGTGCATCAGAGAGAGAATGCAAAGGGATAGCTCTGAGATACACCTGAGCTAGGGACGCAATCTTCATGTAGTCTTCAAGCAGAGATGACACAGAGGTGACAAAGTGAAGGCTGGAGGGTCTCTGGGGTGTCAATATTTCTCGAAGGGAAGGAGGAAAATTATCTCAGGTGTTTTCTCAGAGGTTTCTCTATATTCTACAAAATCATTCCTTGTAAATAGATTGTTGCTGAAGAATAATAAATAAACCCTGATCTGCTACACCAGTTTTCCTACATTGGGTTTCTCCGAGGACTATTGTCCCAAAATAACTATGTTGATGTAATTGATTCTTGTGCTTGTGTTTCACTGTTATTTTCTCTATGCTATTATGTCAGATTAAAGTAGAATTTACTTTGATGTTTATGGAAGGGTTTTGTAAATAACTTATTGTGGAAAATAAGTAGGAGAAATAAATCAGTTACTACAGTAGAATTTCTAGTTTGAAATTTTCACATGAAAGACATTCTCAATAAGATAAGCACTAAAATAACATAAATATTTCAACTATCTTAGTACATGTGAAAGAAAACATGAAATACAAACTTCGACATAATAGTCTTACAAACATTCATAGTCCATGCATGAAGAACACGCTTGCCTTAAAAGGCTTCTTTTATTAAGAAAAAGGTCCAAGACACATATTTACAATGTACATCACTAGCCCCAATAGTGGGACATTAGAGCCACTCCTTGCTCCTCAAAGAACTAATTGATCTCTCTAATTCCTTGTGGGAGGAGCCAAGGTGAAAAGTCATTTTCTCCTACAATGAGGGGGTATATATAACCAAGGGGTGATGCTTCACCCTTATGGTTCTTTGACTAACCTCATGACTATTCAAATTCCTATGACTCTTGAACTTACATGACTCTCCATGTTCATGTGTGTCCTTTGGACTTCCACTTTACAATACATTTGAATATAATATACATGGTACACAATGATGTTGTGGCATATGACAACTCATGACAAGTAATGGCATGGCACTGCTGATGTAAACTACTTGGATGTTGTGGTAGTGTCAGACAACTGCTGCTACTGAGAGTGATGTCATATTGGGCATTCCCTTGTCTTCCACCTCCTCATGGCTTGGTGATAAGAATCTTCAATGATCTAAAGTCTTGGGGTGTGGTTGTGAGTTAGTGTCCCTTTGCTTTGCCTTGTTGGATCAAATTTCATGCTCAACTAGAAGAATGTCCTTTGGGTTGTGTTATATTCTTTCCAAAACTAGCCCATGTAGTAAACCGGGGGTTAGAGCGGGGGGGGGGGGGGGGGGGAGCACCCCCTTCGTTGCACTGATTGTGTATCGAGGGGGGGTCACAGGAGTTTTGAGGTGTACCCGTAACCCCACTTTATGGGGTCGGGGACAGCGCCCCGAAAATTTTTGATTTTGGACCCTATGTTAGGTTGGGCGGACCCACCTATGGTTTTCTGCATGATTTTTGCACATGTTTTTTCGACGCGATGGTTTTTCGGCCCATGGTATTGGACGCAATGGTTTTTGTTCCATGGTATTGCATGCGATGGTTTTCGGTCCACGGTATTGGATGCTTGAGCATGTATAAATATGTATCATAACATTGAAAGGAACATAATGAAAAAAATCAAGCTCGTAGTCCCAGTTTTAGGATCTAGTGGGAAAATATCTGTGTATATGTGTTTTATGTGTTATGCTCTCGCATTGTTTATTTTTCTATGTTTTGGAATTCGTATGCAGGTAATTTCTGTACGGTGTTAAAACCTACATTTGGTATCAGAGCAGATTTGGCTTCAAGGGGACGCCTTTATTGCTGGGGGGTTTCGCTCGGGCCTGTGGTAGACCCTATTCAATGCGAGATCTGCGAGATCGATTCTAGTGGTGAAAGAAGATGGCGAGCAGTGGAAAGATATAGATAGGGAAATTCAATAGTTAGTGTTTTGAGTTGTGGAAACTTAAGATGGAGGATCTGTTGGTGGATAAAGATCAGTGGATCGTGGTAGATCCGGATACTAAACCAATGGGAGTGTCCGATGAAGAACGGAAGAAGTTGGATCGGAAGGCAAAGAGCACAATACGATTATGTGTCTCAGATTCAGTGTTACTGAATGTATCAGGGGAAGCTACGACGGAGGCTTTGTGGGACAAGTTAGGGACTTTGTACCAATCTAAGTCTTTGGTGAATAAACTGTTCCTATGGAAAAAGCTGTATAACGTAAGGATGAAAGATGGAGACTCGATGACAAAGCATCTGAATGCATTAAATATTGTGGTAAGTCAGTTAGCATCTGTTGATATTAAAATTTCAGATGAAGATAAGTGCATCAGTTTGTTGTGTTCTCTACCAGATTCGTGGTATAGTCTGGTTATTGCAATAGGTAGCAATGCATGTGCCTTGCAGTTTGATGAAATAGTCTCAGCCTTGTTGACGGAGGAGATGAGACGGAAAAATATGGAGAGCCAGAATGGTGATGCCTTGTCTATACGAGGACAGTCCCAGAACAAAAACAAAAATAAGTCATCGAGTGGGAGATCTAAATCTAGAGGGAGATCTAAATCTCCAGAAAAACTTGTAAAGTTGGTGTGCTGGAAATGCGAAAAAGAAGGCCACTTTAAAAGGGATTGTAAATCTAAAGCTCCTGACAAAGGAAAGGGATCTGATGAGGCTCCTTCTGCAGAGGCAAAAACCACCTTAGATGAAGGTGGGGATGTGTACTTGGCTTCTTCAAGTACACATGTAGATCATGAGGCATGGTTGATTGACTCAGGTGCATCCTTTCACTTCACTCCCCATAGAGAGTGGTTCTACGAGTGTGAGAAATATGATGGTGGTGATGTCTTCTTGGGGGATGTCAGGAAGGCTACAATCATTGGTCGTGGAAAAGTAAAGTTGAAGTTCCAAGGTGAAAGGGTTAGAACACTTCTAGGTGTTCTACATATTCCTGCATGAGCTAGAAATATGATTTCTGTAAGCAAGCTGGATGATGCAGGTGTAAAAACAACGTTCGAGAAGGATACCTACAAAATGGTTCGGGGAGCACTGGTATTGATGCAGGGATTTTGGATTGGAACGCTATACAAGCTACAAGGTAGCACTGTTATTGATGGGTGCAATAGTTCTATGGTTCCTGAAAGTGGAGCAGAAAATCTAGTGGTCTCTAGAGAGAACACCGTGCTTTTGTTGAAAATGCAACAAGATGATGGAGCTTAGTTAAAAGAAGTCGCCTTCACTAAGTGGGCCCGCAGGCTATTTTTGGCGCAAAGTCTATTTTTAGACATATGTATCATGGTCTATGAGTTGCAGGATGCTATTTATGGATGATTGGTCATGTTAGTAAAAATAGATGGACCTCTATTTTTAGACATATGGGCGGAGTCTATTTTTAGACTGCCAGTCTAAAAATAGAACAACCGAATATTATTAGCTCTTAATAATATTTGGACTATAAACATTATCTTATCCTCTTGCAGCACTTCAGTTCGAGCTACGGATGTGGGACATGCAACTGTTAGAAGGAAATACGCTTTTCCTATGGGTTAGTTGAGCTATTGCATGATGGACTTCAGTTAGAACTCAAGTGATTGAGTTTGGTGGAGTTGATTGAGGAGTTGATGGAGTTGTGTTCAGTTTGACTTAGTTGAACTAGTTGTATTTAGTCTAACTCCCAAATACACTAGTGATGAGTGATGTGAATTAATTATTAATTAATTCACTAATTATTAACTCATAAATCAACTAAAGAATACATCAGTTAACTCAGTGCATGGACAGTTCAGTGGAGACAAGTGTTAGAGGTGGGTGAAATGGTGAGACTACTATCAGTTGTGACTATAGTTGTGCATCAGATTTGCACAATCATTGATTGAGATTGCCAATGAGGATTGCGCAGTACAACCCAAGGGAATTCGAACTTGGATCTGATCTATTCTCAACTTGGATTGCGCAGTAGAGGCAGGCAAACAGTGGAGGAGATTTGAACCCGTGACTTGTTCAGATCTGAGCTAGTTTGTGTGTAGCAGGTGGAGATAGTACTGAGTACTTGTGAGTAGTATTGTACTATGTATTGTTACATGTTCTCTATCATTATAATATACAGATAGTTGGGGATTTTCAGCTGTATGCTTTCCCCATTACATACTGTCTTGATAATTGTGATTGATGTTTCAATGTGTGCATTCAATTGTGTTTTAATTCCGCACATTGATGATCAATGGTAGTGGAGGTTATGTATTATGCATTCATTCCGAAAATAGTGTATAATCAGGATAATCTCTGTGAATAAGCATTATATTATGCAAAATTTCTACAGCTTTGGCATCAAAGTCTTGGACATATTGGAGAGAAGGGCCTTCGAATACTTCATGGTAAAGGTATGGTAGAAGGTATGACTAATAGCTCTCTGGATTTTGATTTCTGTGAAAATTGTGTATATGGGAAGAAGAATCAAGTGAGTTTCCCCTCTAGTGGTAAGAGGGCGAAACAGATATTAGAGCTCGTGCACAGTGATGTGTTTGGACCTATGAAGGTTCCATCACTGGGTAAGTCTGTGTACTATGTATCATTTATAGATGACTTCTCAAGGAATTCATGGATATATTTCCTTAAGAAGAGATCTGAAGTCTTTGATAGGTTTAAATAATTTAAGGCTCTGGTGGAAAACTAGACAAAGAAGAAGATAAAGGTGCCGAGGATAGATAATGGTGGAGAGTTTTGCAACAAGGAATTTGAAGAATTCTATAAGAAGTGTGGTATATCACGACAGAAGACTACTCCATATACACCTTAGCAAAATGGAGTTGCAGAAAGAATGAACAAGACATTGATGGAAAGGGCAAGAAGCATGCTCAGTGGTACTGGCTTAGGACAAGAATTCCGGGTAGAGGCAGTCGATACTGCATGTTACCTGGTCAACAGGTCACCTTCATCAGCATTGGAGGATAAGACTCCACAAGAGGTATGGACTGGTAAGAAACCCTCTCTTTCACATCTAATGGTATTTGGATGTGATGCATATGTACATGTTCCAAAGGAGAAAAGAACCAAGTTGGATAGTAAATTTGAAAAGTGCATCTTTATTGGGTATAAGGATGGTTTAAAGGGTTATAAGCTTTGGAACCCAGTAACAAGGAAGGTTGTGTACAGTCGAGATGTGGTGTTCGGAGAGGTGAAAGATGTTATGAAACATGAAGTCCAACCAAAGGAACCTGAGAAGACAAAGTTTGAGCTAAAGGAGGAAGAATCAGACTCTAGCGCAGAGGAGGAATCAGAAGATGAAGAGCCACAAACTCCGGCTATGAGAAGATCAATTCGAGAAAGAAGACAACCAGAAAGGTATAGTCCATCTGCTTTATATTCAAATTTTGCTTTGTCTGTTACTGATGATGATCCGAGAAATATGAAGGAAGCAGTGGATTCAGAGGATGGAAAACTCTGGAAAGAGGCCATGGTTGATGAAATGGCATCTTTGCACAAAAATGAGGCTTGGGATCTGGTGGAGTTACCGGATGGAAGGAAACCCATTGGCAGTAAATTGGTGTTAAAAAAAAAGAAAAATGCATAAGGAAAAGTGGAGAAATACAAAGCTCAGTTGGTAGCAAAAGGTTATTCCTAGGTGCCGGGAATTGATTTTGGTGATATTTTTTCTCCTGTTGCCAAGGTAACTTCTATTAGATTACTTTTATCTATTGCTGCTGATTTTGATTTTGAGGTAGAACAAATGGATGTGAAGACAACATTTCTTCACAAGGATCTAGAAGAGGAGATCTACATGAAGCAACCTAAAGGCTTTGCTGTGAAGGGTAAGAAAGAATTGGTATGAAAGTTAAAGAAGTCTCTGTATGGGTTAAAACAGTCACCAAGGATGTGGTATCATAAATTTGATACATTTATACAAGGACTTGGCTTCACCAGAAGCAAAGTAGATCACTGTGTTTATTTTAAATTAGTTGGTGACCGTGTTATTTATCTGGTCTTGTATGTGGATGATATGTTGCTGGTTGGAAATGACAAAGAAATTATCCAGGATTTGAAGACCCAATTGTCCTACAAATTCGACATGAAATATCTTGGCGCTGCAAACTATATTTTGGGCATGGAAATTAAAAGAGATTGTACAAAGAGGAAGCTCTAGTTAAACTAGAGGAAGTATGTCGAGACAATACTGCAGAGGTTTTATATGCAGGATAGTAAACCGGTGAAGGTTCCTATTCCTATAGGTGTGAGCTTATCTGTTGAACAGTGTCCCAAGACACAAGAAGAGGAAGGGGACATGTCCCGTGTTCCATATGCAAGTGCAGTCGGTGTGGAGCTATAAAAGGGGTCTCTTTCACCTCTAATTACCTCACATTAGTTGTCAATCCAGGAACATTTTGTTATTTCAAAGAGTGTCTCAGCTTGAGGCTATCATTTTCTAGAGTAATGCTAGTAGTACAGTGTTCAGAAATACAAGAGTAAACAGATGCTTGTTTACAAAAAACTACTTCAAAAGGTTTAACTACACATTCAGAAAACTAAGCAAGTTATTAGTCAAGGGTTCAGTAGTAGTAACTCATCCCTTTGTAAACTGATGGAACTAAGGTAAATCAGAGAACAGATCGTGGATCTGGGAGCCAGGCAGTAAATGTTAGTGCTCACTACAGCCCTGAATCGTTCTTCACACCAAAATAACAAAGGATAGGAAATGAAATGGCAGATAAGAAATGGAACAACGAAATAAGAAATAGAACAACAAATTTGAAATGGAACAACAAATCTGAAATAGAACAACAATCAGGAAACTGTAACAGCAACTAAGTCTAGCAAGCAATAACACCTTAGTCTACAAGATCAAATGCACGAATCGTGACCTACAAGAATCAAATGGCAATCCTTCACTCTTAAGGACGAATTGAACAACACACCAAAATGGAACAACACTGATTAATGATGAATTATAGAACAACACTTCAAAACCATATATGCACACGGCACACCTTAATAGTAGCCTGATCTCGGCAAACCATTTATCACTCTCAGTTATAAAAGATTACGACTATGTTTCAAAATGGAACAACAATGTCTATAGATCCAACAATTACAAAGAACATAACTGCTAAGATGAATTCCGTAATATCAATGAATAAGTGCACAACACAGAGGCTCTGTAATTGAACAGCAACAATATTCTGTAAACACTGACAGTATTATATCAACACTTAGAAGAACAGTGATACGTCGCAGAGTCAATGCAATAGTTTTGTCTCAGTAAAGTAAACATAGCAAAGCATGTGATGTAAACTAAAAAAACACATCAGATTACCAAATAATGCTGATAAGCAAACCACACATAAACCAAATGTAATAGTACAGGAGAAAGTGTCCTCCAGAGCCAGGCCCTTAGCCTCCAGGGGTACACCGCTTGAAGTTATTCCAGACTCAGGGATGAAATAGAAACCGAGTTTGTATTAATGCATAAAATGGAATTACAGTAGATCAGTTTTCAACGAGACTCGATGATAAAAGTTTCAATCTTCAGAGAAATTACATAAAACATAAGGATTCGATCCCCTCGAGCTAACAGTGCTGCCCCTTTTATAATGATGAAGGTGGAGATGTCTAGGTGCAAAAATAGTTAAAGCAGTGATCCCCAAACCGTTAGTTCTCAGTTATCCCTTTTCCTTCTTGCGCCAAGCCGACATCTCCACTTCCTTTCCAGGGTTGATTCGCTTTGATTTGTTTTTCCTTGTTTGCATACGGTTCCCCATCAAAGGAACAGGGGTTAGCTCGGCCTTGTTCTTTCTTTCATCACGACAGTCTTTTGTTTTCCCTTCTTTCTGCATAAGAAAATGACAATTTTGAGTGTTTTTCGCTTTGCACATTAATCTCACAGGTTTTATGACAATTCGTTATCATTTTCCTAGTTCATGATGCAAAAGCTTTGTAAGTTCTAATGAAAAGATGCTCAAAATAATTACCAAAAACATACCTTCTTTAGTACTCCACACCCCCCCTGCTTACCCTTTTTCATGCTCTCATGAAAACATTGTAGTTGACATGTAAGGCAGTGAGAGAGTAGGCTGGAGATGGAATCTCATGTGGAGGTCTACAGCCATGATGCATAACTAGGTGTTCAAAGAAATGGCATGTCTAACCCTCAGGCATCTCATACAGGGCTTCGTACCCAGGTGCAGGGTGCCAAATAATTGGACTCTGGAACCTATATCCTAACCAGGATGGCCCTGCCCTCAAAATGAATTTGCCATAGAGGTGCAAGCGGTTGGCAGCTAACTTAAAATTTTCATACTTAAATGGCTCCTTGAGTTGGATATTCAGATTAGAGATATGATATCGAAATTTAGCTGCATCAATGGCAAGGTATTTAATAGTGAAAAAGTATTCTATTCCTTGCTGATTGATTACTGTGTGAATGGGTCCTAATGCTTCAATTACACCTGGAGTCTTCATGAGGTTCCTATGTTCTCTCCACAACTGTACTAGATTCCTAGGCTTAGCTCTTACCCACAAATCTAATCCATTTTCTTGCCTTTGGAAAGCATTATAGGCTTTAAGCCATTTAATTTGATTAACCCCAAATGAAATAAATGCATGCAATTGGATATCCCCAGCAAAATGCCCAGGGTTCAGCTCGGTCTCTTGGTCTAATACAAGGTTATGTAGGTAAAACTCACACAGTAGTCTTTGGACTTTCACCCCATAGTGCTTACAGCAGTTTATAAAATCATCGAGGGTATTAATTTGTATGGGAGCGCCTGCTTTAACAGCCTTTATTTTCAATTACAAATATCGTTCCATTAAAAACAAGGCATAATTCTTAGCAGGGGCTCTACATGCTAGGACGTCATTGTACAAAGAACATAAGGTATCCATCCGCTTGATAACTATATCTAACCTACGAGTTACCTTCGCAACTTTTTCTTCTTCCTTTCGCCACCCTTCAAAGGCTTGGCTTTCGGATAGATTGACGTTGCTAGTTGTTGTTGTAGCTCTTCATACCTTTCCTGAGGGACCGTTTTCTCTATGAGATTTTCTGTTGCTTACTGAGCTTGCATCAAACCCTCCCGCAGGGTTTTCACTCTCGGATCTCTTTCCCATGCGGCGGTGGAGACCGAGAGTTTTACCTAAATTTTCCTATTGCATTGTTTTGCGTTCATGACCCTTATCACTCCCGAGGGTGGTGCCTCTATCTGAATTTCCTTATTGCAGGTAAATCTATCATCCATGTCTATCTTAACGTGGATATCAGTCAAATGTTGTTCCTTTTTAATTTGAATAACAGTCTGCTTCTCAACAACATTTGGAACAATATCCCATTTTTCGAGAGGGTTTTGAATAGCAGGGTGGACTCTGGTCCTCCGATCCTTTGTCTTGAGGGGTTTTGCTGGATTGATTGCATGTTTCCTCCCCGAAGTCCCTTTTACCCTTTTCATTGCTTTCAAAATCCTAATTTGTTGTCGAAGCTGAACTATTACATTCATTAGTCGCTGCAGTTCTTTCCGTAATTTCTTAATTTCCTCAATTTCCTTAGAAGGAACAACAGACTATTCATTGCAGCCTGGACTATGATCAATTCCCTGATTTTGTTCCTGGGGTGCTTCTTTGTTGCTCTGCTATGGCTGCTCTAGGGCAAGAACCCTAGCTGGTTCTGTTATTTCTTGGGTGACTTCCTTCTCTGCCCCCTACCTTCGGAGTTTCTTCTGGCATCGTCTGGCTAGTAACAGATTGTTCCTGTTCTACATCTCTTGTCATGTTTTCATCATGAACAGGCTGACTCTCCTCTTCTACTTCCTCTGCATGTGATTCTTCATGTGCATTTCCCTCCTGAGCAGAGTGTTCTTTTGGTTCTTTTTCAGCATGGAGGTCTGATGGGCTGGAAGATTGGCCATATTCACCCATATTGGTCAAAACGTTGGCCAATTCATCTTCTCTCAATGGATCCTGCACTGGGCTGCCTTCTTGCTGTCCCGTTTCCTCCTCCTGCTCAGATTGCTTGGTTTCTTCCTCATTTTCTCCTGCATTACTTTCTCATTGTCTTCTCCTTCTAATCGTGGGGATTGCTCATCCCCTGTATCTTCTATCTCTACCGGTTGGCTGGTATTTCCTTGGGGCTTCTCCAGCCTCCCTTGTAGCCGTGCTAGTCAGACCGATTTCCTTCGTTTTTCGGGACGCTCAGGTGTACTGGTGGCATGTTTATATTTCGGGGATGGTGCGGTCAATCTTCCATCTATCATGGCAATTAGCTCTTCCCAGCTGCTCTGCTACTGGGTAAGGCTATGGCTGATTATTAACCGTATCAACCCATGATGACTAACAACTGATTCTACATGCTGTGCCTTTTTCATGCTCCGTACAACATCATGCAATAATGAATTCAAGAATGCAGGTAAATTTACAAATCATTTTTGTTTTAACACAGCTAAAAGTTTAAGGTGTCGTGGTCTTACCACGTCTTTTCTTCCTTCACAGGTGATGTAGCTTTGAATGGTCCTTGCCAATTCCGCCCACGGTTCTCCTAATGCTGCTAGCAGAACCCCCTTTCCTCTAATTGTCAGGCTCTAGCCTTCCTCCTGGAAGGTTTCTATAATCTTCTGCAATCTCTCCTTCTTTAGCGTCCATACAGGCCCAGTGGCTGGTACTCCCGAGACCTCTGCGATTATGTCATCGGTGACTGCTATGTGTCTCCCCCTCACTATGGAGAGATCCTCTTGCAAGTTATGCAAGAATTCAATTGCTACAGTCTCATTGGATTCCTATAAGTGATTGAGATAAGTAGCCACTCGGCTCTTGCCAGGATTTCCCATGCAGCATCAGAGACTGTTAACACCAGCGGTTCTCTCTGAATCGATCTCCCTCACATGTTTATGGTTTTGCTGTGAAATCTCAGAATTTTGACAATGGAACGACAGCTGTTCACGCTGTTAGAAACACAGAGAGGCTGACAGATACGAGAATTTCTTAAAATCTAATGTTGCGGAATATACAATGGAAATGGCTTAGGAACAGCAAGTCATGCAAAAAGTAAAAAATAGTATACCATTGAACCTTGCTATTCCCAAGTACGCAGTTTCCCGAATAATGATCTGACACGGTGAGCGACAGTTTTCTTTCTCCTCCGCTTGCCACGCTTTGACCGCTGAGTGGGATCGCTCCATTTTCACCAATTCTGCTTACCGTTTGAGGATTCTCCCGATCAATACCGCCGGTTTTCGGAGCGCGGGTCCCGCCTTGTCCTTTATCCTTTTGTCCATGGTTTTCCTAGCTCCCAAGTGATCGAGTGCTTGGGGCTTCTCCATTTTGAGGTTTTTCGCCCAGCAATGTGTGATTAGAGCTAATCACGCATCAAAAACTACCTCTGTTTCTTGATCCAGGCCTCCCAGGGGCTAAATTCGCCTCCTGCGCAATCTCCATGGGCCTCGGTCAGCGCGCTTTGATCGAGGTCCTCGTCGTTCCACCTTGGCTACCATTTCCACTGGTTTAGAGGTGTTCTTGATCACTATTTTAAATTTTTTGAAGTCTGTCGTGACCTGGTACAACCATGGCTCTGTTTAAACATTATTTATGGATCAAATTCGGATCACTTCTAAAGAAAATTATGACTTTTTAGGATTCACTGATATCCCAAACCTTCTGCACTTCAGAAACACTTTCTTCAAATGCTGCAAATGATCTTGATGGCTACTAGAGTATACTGTTATATCATCTAGGTAGACAAGGACAAACTTATCCTTCTCTCCTACAAATGTTGTATCCATAGCTCTTTGAAAGGTAGCTCCAGCATTCATCAGCCCAAAAGGCATCTTGGAGTACATAAAAGTACCCCAAGGAGTGGTGAATGTAATCTTTTATTGATCATCTAGATGTACAGCAACCTGGTTATACCCTAAAAACCCATCCAAGAAAGACATAACTTTAGCTCCTAAGTGTTTCTGTAGCAACTGCTCCATCTTTGGCAAGGGATAGTTGTCTTTCTTAGAGCATCTCTTCAGGTTCCTAAAATCAACACACAACCTGATTTCTCTGCTTTTCTTCCTCATCACTACCAAATTGGCTACCCACTTTGAATATCTCAGAGGAACTATGATTTTGGCAACCAACAACTTCTTGATTTCTTTTTCAATGAGGGGAAGGAGCAGAGGATTTATGGGTCTCAGTGTCTGTTTGAAAGGAATGATGTCTTTCTCCAATGGGATCTTGGTCTGGATGATCTTTTTGTCATAATTTTTATGGTCACTATACTCCCAAGCAAAGACATCAGCAAATTGATACATTAAGGTACAATATTTAGAACTTTGGGCAGCAGACAAATGAGCGAACAAATTTATATACTTTGGATGATATTGACTCCCTATGTTATGTTTATGGACTACAGAGTAGTTTTCTTTTTGGGAAATATTATGAGGTACATCATTATGGTCAAATAGCCTCTCTAGGGGCACTAGCACTTTAGGTATATTATTGCTAGGCAACTGGACAATGTTATCTTGGCCAATTCTGTTCCTTAGCTGGGGCTGGGGATTTTCCTCCAAGGTTTCATTCTCTTAATCATTTTTCATTTCGGAGAATTCAGCAATGACTTGCAGAAACCTATTTACTTCATCATCATCCTCAAAGACTTTCCAGTGCCGGAAATTATCATGCAAGGATGGTCTATATTTTATCTGGACTTCATAAACCAATCTAGGGGGCATTGGAGGGATGAACATACTAGCAGACACAGCAAGGGAATCAACAAGTTGATTTTTGACTCTAGGGATATATGAGATACAAAAACTATTAAAAGCATCTTTGAGTCTCAATACGTCATCTCTGTACACTTTCAGCCTTGGGTGCCTTGCTTGGAACATTTTTTTCACCTGTTGAATGATGAGATCAGCATCTCCAAACACCTTTATGTCTTTTATTCCCATGTCTTTGGCAGCATTTAAGCCCAATATTAGAGCCTCATACTTTGCTATATTGTTGGTGACCTCGAAAGTTAGCTTAAGAGACAGATGTGTGCTTTCTTGTTTTGGAGACACTAGCACCACTCCTGCTCCTGCATCTTCGCCTACTTAGTGATAAATATTTCTTTGATAACCACTGATATTTCAACCCATTTTGAGTTTTACCTTTATTTCTTCAATATGCTACCTTCCTCTAATTTATCCTTTTCTATTTAGATAAATTCTCTATGTAAAAAATGAAACTCTTTTCATTGCCTCAACTAAATCTTCCTCTATAAACATTCATTTATCTCCACATTCATTTAATCTTTATATAAAATTTTAGGCTGCAACAGTGATTTCCCCAAATGAACCCCTAATATGACGCAATTACTAACAATAATATTTGATGGTTCATGTCCTTCCACAAGTGTTATTACTCAATTGAAACATCATGCATATTCCCAAGTTTGGGTAGTAATAATGTGTGCTCTTCTCTAATCCTTTGTATGCAACATATTTTATAGTTTACAGTATTAAATCCATTCTCACAATTGGAATTCACTAATAATAATATTTTGAGCATCCTTTGTATCATTCATAGGATTTCATTAAGGGTACTCGGCGACAAGAAGAGTAGTAGATGTGGATTGCATTGAAGAATTTGGTGCATGTTACGAATTTGGTGCATGTTAGGAAAATGAGTGATTCCAATATTAAGAGAGTTATAGTCTAATTTTGAATATATAAACCATATTTGTGTAAAAAAGGGAACAAATATAAAGTATGATAAATGAATATTATAACTCAATATTACTCATAATAATTTATCCTTAATATTAATGTTATATATTTATATAGGAAAATGAGTGATTGCAATATTAAGAGAGTTATAGTCTAATTTTGAATATATAAACCATATTTGTGTAAAAAAGGGAACTTATAGATATTTAACATATATCAAAAACTTATAATCCAGTTTAAGATCAATTCTAGACTTTCACAAACTGCCGAAACCTAATTTTTTAAAATATAAAATATTTAACAACCTCCAAATACCTTCTGTCAATTTAATAGGATCCTCATACATATATAGACATACATTACATCCTAAAGATGGGACAACCACAAAAGCCCCTAACAAAATAGCCTTGAAAGACTTCGAATCCAAGGAGACACATGATGGAATCTTATGTCACTATAACATCACTGAGTCTCGGACGATTCACCGTTTTATGGTTCTTTATTTCCTTGCATTCAAGTCATTGTATCCAACAACATTATTGTTATGGACTTTTGAAGAGAACGACATTAAAAATGATGCATTATTTTGCAGAGCAGAGGCGCAGGAAGTCAGACCGATCAATAATATTCAATAACACTCTTGCTTTCAAATATAATTTCAATTAATTATTTTCCATGCATATAGGTATGTTTATTGAAGCTGAGGTCAAGACAACTAAAAGTGATTGGAATCTGGACAAAAGAATTTCAAAAAATCTTGTAGAGGTAATGTTTGAATCTTATTTTTGATAGTGGAAATAGATTCAACACCATCAAAAACGTCTAAAACACCTAAAATTTTAAAGTATAACAACTATAATTTGAATTTACAAAAATCATTGCAAGATTTTATCTAAATATAACTAGAATTTCCATATTTTTCTAGACAACTCCTCAGCCTCATTAAAATAATACTATATGTTATGTATGTTGTTCACAGTGAACGCTGATTACTAGAATTCATACTGCATTACAACTGTATAAGCCGAAAGGCCCAGGTCAACTTGAACTCAAAATTCCAAACTAACATCGTTATGACAAGTAGAATAAGGAAGAGGAGAAAGGAGAAAGGAAATATTGGAAGGGAGAAAGAGGAAAAGAAGTACCTAATGGAGGAAGCCATCAACCAATCCTGAAGTAGTTTCACAGGTTTCACCAATGCAAAGCTTAGCTGTGTCATGATCTCGTTATTATTATCTTTCAGATTCAGTTGTGTTTTTTTTTTTTTTTTTTTAATGTTTAGAGTAGTTGAGAAGTGTATATATGGTATATTTTTTCATTGTTTATAGCTTTTTATTTATTTTTATGTTTTACAATCAGTTATCAATTGAAATATTTCATATGAATTAAAATCATTATTAAAATATGGTCATTATATATTTAATATATTATATATTATTATTATTATTATTATTATTATTATTCAATTATAATCTAATTTTAAGGTCAAAGTTAAGTTAGACATTATATTCGTGTATGAGCCTCTTTTGTTTATAAGATAAGGGACTTTTTTTATGGTTGACAATCAGTCACCAACTGAAATGTCTCACATGAATTGAAATCATTATAAAAATATAGTCATTATACATTTAACATATTATATATTATTATTATTATTATCTAGTTTGAAGGTCATAGCTAAGCCAAACACCATATTGATGTATGACACTCCCTTATTTATAAGACAAGAGACCCACTTTAATACAACAATTTGAGTACTAAGTCTACTAATACATACATATATAAAACTTTATAACGTTTTTCTCAATCATTTAACCCATATTTATCTAACTTTTTAATATTATTATATAAATAATAAAATAATATTATTCAATACGATTCAAAAATATTATAGCAAATTTAATTTACGATCCTTTGGCTTTTATTTCAACCAACTTTTGGATTCACTGCAAATTCAACATCCCCGTAGCATCCTGGTAACTCCTTCAACATTCATTATGGATTATAATTGATAAAGAATGTTTATGATTAATTGTGAGCATATTTGAGTAGACCAAGCATTTATTACTGATGTCGAGAGAGAATTATACCCTAGCTAAAACGTTCTAGTATGAGAGCTTCTGAATTCTATTGTATATTAATGTTATTTATTCACAACATTGAATTCACAACGGCATCCCAAGTTGTTTTACTCATTCACATGGATGGAATTTGATTAATAAATGATTTATTACACACACAAAATATATATTAATTAAGAAGATTATATTTATTGTATGTTATATTTATTGTTCTTAAGAAATTTTTTTGGAGTTTTGTGTGTATTCAAGTTGTTTTATTTATTCACATTGATGGAATTTGATTCATAAATGATTTATTATAGGAAAAAAATATATTAATTAAAAAGATTATATTTATTGTTATTGAAAATTTCTAGAATCTTGTGTGTATTGTTTGAAAAGTATTTTTATATTTATTACTGATTTTTTAGACAATGCACATAAGACTTTAAAAATTCTCAACAACAATATATTACTATCTATGTATCTATGGATACATTTTTTATTAAAATTTGGAAATAAAAAAATGAGTAAATCATTGAATTTGACAAAATATATCATTTTTAAATTCTAACTCTACCTACTTGTAATATATCCTAAACCAAAGGCTAATCCTATCAACGAAGTGAAATCTAATTAATTTTATTATAAAAGGATTATATTTATAGCTAGAGATTTATTTAATAAAAATACACTTTTTATTTAAAAAGAAATTCAAAATATTAAATAATGCTTTTAATGAGAAAAAGGTCTTAAGATTATACTAAGATTTAGTTGACATTTCTTTTTTTCAAATAAGTTCAATCTATTCTTCGAATTTTATTTAAATAAAGTCAAATATTAAAAAAAACAAGGTTAGAATTTGAGCAATAACATGCCTTAAGCAATCTAATTCTTTAATCCACAATAACAATTCTTTATGTTAAATGTAATCCATTTTACTTTAGGCAACAAAATAATTAATTAATGTGATATATGTTAATAACCATATCTAAAATCAATTAAGGACATATTTCCAAATAAGCATTTCTCATATTATGGAATAGGTTTATCAATGAATATAATGATACTAAAATTGTGTATAACAAATTAGCAAGATCTATTCCAAAAAGTGATGATGAAAAGTTGTACTTTATCCGATGTGAGTGATAAGGGTAAGAAAACCATATATGCTTTTAGATTAAAATGCAAAATTTTAATTACTTTTATATTTAAAGTACACAAAAAGGGTTTATATCAAAACACTCAATTAGTATAGATTTAATAACTAGGGACCCTAGTTCATTAATCAAAATGAATGTTACATAGGCCAAAAAAAGGATGTTTTGGTAGTATAACAACAAAAGCTAATAAACCTAAGATCTAAAATCCAAAATTAGCAAATCTAGCCATTACGTAGAATCATATCAAGTAGTTGTGGTGATAGTCTCCACAATTTCTACAATTTCTAAAGAAATGTCATGACCTAGGCATAATTCCTAAATTTGGCAAAATTAAACACAGTTTGAAGAACCAATACACCTCCAAAGCATTCTTTAAAATCAACATAGAATTAATTGGGCAAGAAATAAGTGGAATTCACTCTAAAATAAATCGATTAAACCTTGAAGCATTATCTTCCCACTTAAATCTAGCATCTACCATCACACCAAATCTATGGTTCATTATTGATGCCATTGCTGCCATCAAAGTTGAGAAGGAAAAATTAAAATACGAGAGAATGAAATAAAAGAAGCTCAAACGATTTTCTGGTAAAGAGCTTAACATAAATTAATAGGGAATCGTTACAATTGAGGAGATACACTGCACTAAAGAAAACTCCAATGGATATCATACCAACACTACATTAGAATTAAGTCTGATTATGAAATTAGATTCCACTAGTGGACAACTACTAGAAATGAAGGCGATAACAACGTGGGAATTAAAATTATTAATCGTTCTGGATTGAATGAAATTACTTCTAACTTTAATTTCAATGCTTCTAACTCTCTTTGGCCGATTTTATTAGTTCTGCCACCCTCAATGTGCTACACTAATGAGAGAAAGGGCTTGACTATCAATATGTCCAATACTCAACCTTTTAATAATAACATAGTTAACATTACACGCTACACTAACATAAACTTCCCTAATAAATACATGAGAAACACAATTCTCGATCTTGGTAACATTCACTTTAATAAAAACCATAGAAAGCTTATTAATCTTTTCTCTCATAAACTTAACTAAAGAAGAGTAGAACGTTCTAAATAAGGGCTTGAATTTTGCCATTACTCCCAAGAAAATACCTCTTGAAAGCATAAGATGTAGCATTGAGGAAGGCATTAATGAATTGAGGTCTGAGGAAAAATAGGCCATTAGATTGGACTGCACCTTTATATTGAAAAACTTAAGAAAAATCTTGACAAGTAAGAACTTTTAACTACTAGGAGTATTAAAAATAAAGTCAATATTCTGGTCCTTAAGGATGATAAGGGAGGCGAAACTATTAGTATGGATAAGAGCGACTATATTAAAAATATGAATGAACACCTTGATAGTAGTGGCAACTACAAAAGGTTAGAAAATAATCCAATTTCCAAGATTATTACGGAGGTTAAAAATATCATCAAGGAATCTAACTTAGATGAATGGATTAAAAAAGAACTTACCCCTAATTGTGAAATTACTCCAAGAATTTATGGTCTCCCTAAACTCCACAAAGATGGGGTTCCCCTAAGACCTATTTTCAACACTATTGGCTTCCCCACTTATGAACTTTCAAAATATGTCTCTAAGATCCTTAAGCCCATTATATATAATTTAGATTCCTTTATCACAGATTCCAGTGAATTTGTGAATATGATTGAGAATGAAAGAGTTGATAATGAAGATCAACTTATCAAATTTGATGTGGTCTCTCTACGATCTAGGTGGCTCTAGAGACACTCAAAAGTCAAATGGGGCTCATAGTAGATCAAAAATAAAAGTCGTCATATTGAAAAAAAACTAGAACCATATCGTAGTGCTTGTTGGCCTGATTCCAATGGTGCAAATGATAGTGAAATTTAAGTTCGTATGCTCAAGTTATGGCTAGTCAAAGTTTGGTCATAGTTGGACAAGTGGCAGGCTTAAGGAGGAAAAAAATGGTAGAAAAATGGTACACGAAATTTGGGCACCAGAATGGGCGCATTTGTCAAATAGTTAATTTGTCTAGTGACTCCTTATTTCAGCAAATTTTAAAAAAGGACAAGTGGTTATTATAAAAACCAAAAAAATATTAAAAAAAGGGGCAGGTTGTGTCTTCCGCACCCGCCCCCCCCAACCGGTTGTATTAAAATGTAATATGTGTTGGGTGGTAGGCAGTCAAACCCTGCCACCCATGTCCAATTGTTATATATATATATATATATATATATATATATATATATATATATATATATATATGGTGAACCCGCTCCCACTCACTGCTATGTGCCACATGTAAAAAATTCCAAGGGTGGTGGGGATCAAACTCCCCCAGCGCATTCAACTACCCTCATAACGAAAATTAACATTTTATGCGAAGTTTAAACTATAATCTCGAAAGCCACAACAAGCCACTTAACCGCCGACCTAATTACATATGCACCTGTACTAAAAGGGGGGTTGGTGGGGTTTGAACCCCTGAACTACTCGCACCTAACACATCACCTTACCAATTGGCCAACGACCAGTTATTTGTGAAATATGCCTACCATTTTGTATTTAACCCCTCATTGTTTGCCCATTCGACCAACAAAATGGAGGGCAGAGGCCGAAACTTAGAGGCATAGAACCATGAGACATGTGGAACTATGAGTAGGTCCAAGGGTTGGAACCTTGAGTGAGGGCATAGATTCTTTGAATATTCCCTTAGAGGCCCTGAGGTGAGAGTGTCAGAATTGATAAAGTTTATAATCGATTTTGCATGTTTTCACGTCAGGAATTCAATGATGACAACCATTTCTCAAGCTGAGCTCTCCATTTTCAAGCCATCATCTAGATTGGAGGTATAAGGGTAATTTTTGTTAAGTGGTTTGTAACTAATTTCTTTGATGCACTTACTAAGAGAAGGCCTCCCCATTGTTGACCATGGCCCAGATACGTATGCCACATTGGGTGAACCCTATAATCAAATCTATGTGTCTTTGATCTTATGATAGCTTACGTTTTTCCATTTATTTTCATGTAGTTTATGTTACATGGTTAATATGATACTTTATATGCAATTCTAATTACATTCTTGAAGTAAAAGATCTCAATCAAGTTTGGTATCATAGAAGGTCTTCTTGATGCAAGTTGCATGAGTGAATGCTAACCAGACACAAGCTCCAAAGAGATGAAGGAAAACTTAAGTCTTTTGATTCTGAAGCAGGGCGTGCACCATGAAGACAGAACATGGTAGATGAGGAAGCTCAAATCGAGGAAGAGTGAAATTATCACAAGTATTTCTACATCATGGCAAAGAAAGTTGACAAGCTATTTAGAGAGTATGAGAAGACAATCAAGTCTAAGAAGAAAGAGACAGATGACCATGCATCGATAAATCATGGAGGCAATAGAGAAGAGCCTCCTCCCTCTCCCTCTTCTAGTGACAATTCTTCTTCTTCTTCTTCTTCTTCTTCTTCTCATCACTCTAACAGGCATAAGAGGAATGCATCTAAAAATCCCTTTTTTAAACTAGATGTCAAATTTGATTTACCTATTTTTAGTGGAGATTCTAATGTAGAAAAGTTAGATAGATAGGTAAGACAGGTTGAGGTGTATTGCCGCATATAAAAAATCAAAGAGGATGAAGCCAAGATCTAGCCAGGATCCCTTCAATTGAGTGGCACTACTCTCATCTGGTGGGAAGGAAAACTGTAGCAAGCTGGTAAGTGTAGTTGTAAACTTCTCTCATCTTGGTATGAGTTCATTTCTTCTTTATGAGGACAATTTTACCCATTGGGTTATAGACATAAGGCCGTGATGAAATGACAACATTTGAAACAAAGAAAAGGTTAATTTGTTCAAAAATTTACATAGGAGTTTAGAAAACGAGGATTAGCATTAAATGTTCCACTAGACACTTCTGAGATGTTGATGAAATATATTTGCTCTTTGCATAGTTATTTGGATCATTCATTGTTATTATTTGAACCTAAGTCTCTTGATGAAGCAAGTGTGAAGGTTGTACATCTTGAAAGCAAGGAGAATCATGAACAAGACGACCACCCAAAGAGGGCAGCAATTGCTAAGAGAAGAGGAGAAAAGCCCGTACTCACTATGAGAAAGAAGGGAATGAAGAGTAGAACTACTGGAAACTGCATCCAGAATTGAAATTTGAGACCTAAGAATAATTACATAAAATAGAAGCAAAAGACAGTTGCAACCGTGTAATAAGACGAAGAATCTGAATCAGAGGATGATGAGAAGATCACAATTGCGGAATTTGTAGGCAATGGACCAATTGACCTAGGATTAGATTCAGGGGACGAAATGAATATTGCAACTCTTTGGATTGCGATAGATGGACCCGTCTACTTGGGTTCTGATTCAGGTGATGAGACAAAGATTTCAATAGATGTTGTACCAAATATGAAAAGAGTACCAAATGCAGCATGGCTCCAAGAACTCAAAGAAATCAACCAAAGAATTCAGGTGGAGAATGTTGAACTAAGGAGAGTCCAACAAGAAGCAGAGAAGGAGAAATATAGGTTGCAACATCAGTTACAAGCCAAGGAGGAGGCCTTAGAAAAGTTTCAACATAACAAGCCTGAGGTAAAAAGTGATTCTTCAATTTAATTTATTTTTATAATGATGATTTCACTTCTTTTGAGAGATATCCTACAGGAATTGGATTAAAATTGTTGAATAAAATGGGGTATCAAGGAAAGGGCCTCGACATTAATGGCCAAGGCATTGTGAACCCAATCAAAGTGGTAGAATTGCCTCGTTATGCAGGACTTGTATATGTCAAAAAGGAAGTTGGGGAACGCTCTAAGACAACCCATGACCAACCAATGATAGGTGATGACAGAACTTCATCAAATTTGAGTGATAGTGAGGGTTCCATGAGCACTTACCAAAGGCACACTAGGAGAAATGATTCCAAGACAATCCAGAAAGTTTGGAGGAAAAATAATCATTGTAGTTACTGTAACGAGGATCGACACCAAAAAGCTGCATGCTAGACACTCTACGCCCACGAAGCACCCATGAAGAAACCAACTGGTGAAGATGTTCAACAAAGGAATCCACTACATTCATGGTTGTCTTCTTTATTGAGTAAGAGATGGTTTTGTTAGATATAGTAGTTTGTCATGGCCACAGTTTGTAAATCACATGTTGCGAATAATTGTAGAAGTGATGATGTGTTTTCCATCGATTACTAAAGCAGTAATGATGATTTTTACCTTTTGTGAGTAGCTAGGGTATTGGTTTCTATTATGTAAAACTTGACCAAAGAGTGTGCTATAAACTCTTGGCGAGCATGGGGTTCTTTGATTCATGTCTAGATGTGTATGTGATTCCAAAGAATGTACCATATTTGCATGCAATGCAGATGTTGAAAGTGTGGTTTGACAAGAACGCACGTAGTGTGCAAGACGTGTTCATGATTTTGGAGGACCAAAATCTCCTCAGTGGGGAGGAATGTTCTAGGTGGCTCCAGAGATGCTCAAAAGTCAAAGAGGGCTCAAAATAACTCAAAAATAAAAGTCCTCATATTGAAGTAAAACCAAAACCAAATCGTAGTTATCATCGCCCTTATTCAAACAGTGTGAATGAAAATCAAATCTGAGTTTGTATGCTCAAGTTATGGTTCGTTAAAATTTTGGTCAAAGTTGGAAAAGTGGCAGGTTTAAGGAGAAAACAAAATGGCAGAAACATGGTGCACAAAATCTAGCCACTAGAATTTGTGAATTTGTCAAACAATTATTTTTTCTAGTGACCCCATTATTTTGGAAAATTTTAAGAAAGGCCAGGTGGTTATTATAAAAAATATATATATTGGACTCGCGCACTCCAACCGGTTGTATTAAAATATAATATGTATAGGGTGACAGGTGGTCAAACATCACCATCCCCTACCAATTGTAATATATATATATATATATATATATATATATATATATATATATATATATATATATATATATATATATATATATATATATATATATATATATATATATATATATATATATATATATAGTGTCAGGTGGGTAATCCACTGGCGGGACCGCCCTCATTCACTACTATGTGCCACATGTCAAAAATTCCAAGGGCGATGGGACTCGAACCCGCCTAGCTAGTTCGATCGGTACACCTCCCGAGCGCCCTCACAACCAAAAATAACATTTTATGCCAATTTTAAACCACCATCTTGGAAGTTGCATAAAGCTACCTAACCGTCAAACTAATTACATATGCATCCCTACTAAAAGGGAGGTTAGTGGGGTTGGAATCCCCAACCTACCTGCACCTAACATTGTGCCTTACCAACTGGCTAATAGTGAGTTATTTGTTAAATCCGCTGACCATTTTGTATTTAATGCCTCATCATTTTCCCATTCGACCAGGGAAGTAGAGGGTGGAGGCCATAAATTAGAGGCATGGAAGCATAATCTGGGTGGAACCCTACGAATGTCCAAGGGTTGGAACCTTGAGCGAGGGTATCAAAATTATTCTGTAAATATTCTCTTAGAGCGCTAGAGGTGACAGTGTCATAACTGGGTAAGTTTATAGTCGATTTTACATGTTTTCATGCCAAGAATTTAGTGGCCACATCTATTTCTCCAACTGAGCTCTCCATTTTTAAGCCATCATCCAGATTGTAGGTATAACAGTCATTTTTGTAAAGTTGCTTGTAACTAATTTATTTGATGTCACTTAATAATAGAAGGCCTCTCCACTATTGAGCAGGGCCCAGAGACATAGCCCACATTGGGTGAACTCCATAATCAAATAAAAGTGTCTTTGATCTTGTGATTGCTTATGTTTTTCTGCTTCTTTTCATGTGGTTTAAGTTGCATGGTTAATATGCCTTGTTATATGAAATTATGAATGTATCCTTGAATTTAAAAGATCTAAATCACTCTAAACCATGATTCCTCTTACTGAATCTACCAATGTTATTAAGGAAGTAGTTGATCTTCAAACTTTTAGTCTTGTTGAGGTTTTCTTACACTCTATCTTTCTTAGCTTCCATGGTGAGTATTATGAACAAACCACTAGAGTAGAAATGGGTTCCCCTATCTCCCATTGTAGCAAACCTCTTCATGGGGAAATTTGAAAAGAAAACCCTTGAATCTTACCCATTCAAGCCTGGTTGGTGGAAAGGATACAGTGATGACACCAATAGCAAGTGGTCTCATGGCAATACTAAACTTAATAAATGTATCAACCACCTGAATATCAAATCAAAGAACATTAAATTTACGATGGAAACTGAAGTAAACAAAAACATATATTTCCTTGATGTGTTAGTCACCAAGAAAGCTGATGGAACCTTAGGACACCAAGCCTATAGAAAAATGATTCACATCAACATTTACCTCCATGCATATCCTCACCATCACCACTGACGAATTACTGGTGTTCTTAATAGTATAGTCATAAGAGCCCTTAGAATTTTCGACATTGAACACATTGACCAATAAAAGAATCATTTGATCAAGGCCTTCAAAAATATTGTCTACAAAGAAGAAGAAAGCATATGATCCTTTAAAAAGGAAAAGGAAATATTACTCCACCTCTGAACCCAAACCATTATGCAAAAGAATTTATGGAATTTATCTTCCATAAAAGGTATGACCGGACTCGTGCACCCCAACCGGTTGTATTAAAATATAATATGTATAGGGTGACAGGTGGTCAAACATCACCATCCCCTACCAATTGTAATATATATATATATATATATATATATATATATATATATATATATATATATATATATATATATATATATGTGCTGGGTGGGTAATCCATTGGCGGGCCTACCCTCATTCACTACTATGTGCCATATGTCAAAAATTCCAAGGGCGATGGGGCTCGAACCTGCCTGGCTAGTCCGGTCGGCCCACCTCTCGAGTGCCCTCACAACCAAAAATAAAATTTTATGCCGATTTTAAGCCACCAGCTTGGAAGTTGCATAAAGCTACCTAACCGTCAACCTAATTACATATGCATCCCTACTAAAAGGGAGGTCAGTGAGGTTGGAATCCCCAACCTACCTACACCTAACATCGCGCCTTACCAACTGGATAATAGTCAGTTATTTGTCAAATCCACTAACCATTTTGTATTTAGTGCCTCATCATTTTCCCATTCGACCAGGGAAGTATAAGGTGGAGGCCATAACTTAGAGGCATGGAACCATAATCTCGGTGGGACCCTAAGAATGTCCAAGGGTTGGAACCTTGAGTGAGGGTATCAAATATATTCTGTAAATATTCCCTTAGAGCTCTAGAGGTGACAGTGTCATAATTGGGTAAGTTTATAGTCAATTTTACACGTTATCGTTCCAAGAATTTAGTGGCGACATCTATTTCTCCAACCGAGCTCTCCATTTTTAAGCCATCATCCAAATTGTAGGTATAATGGTCATTTTTGTAAAGTTGCTTTGAACTAATTTATTTGATACCACTTAATAATAGAAGGCCTCTCCACTATTGAGCAGGGCCCAGAGACATAGCCCACATTAGGTGAACTCCATAATCAAATCAACGTGTCTTTGATCTTGTGATTGCTTATGTTTTTCTGCTTCTTTTCATGTGGTTTAAGTTGCATGGTTAATATGCTTTGTTATATGAAATTATGAATGTATCCTTGAATTTAAAGGATCTAGATCACTCTACACCATGATTCCTCTTACTGAATCTACCAATGTTATTAAGGAAGTAGTTGATCTTCAAACATTTAGGCTTGCTAAGTTTTTCTTACACTCTATTTTTCTTAGCTTCCAAGGTGAGTATTACGAACAAACCACTAGAGTAGAAATGGGTTCCCCCTATCTCCCATTGTAGCAAACCTCTTCATGGGGAAATTTGAAAAGAAAGCCCTTGAATCTTACCCATTCAAGCCTAGTTGGTAGAAAGTATACAGTGATGACACCAATAGCAAGTGTTCTCATGGCAATACTAAACTTAATAAATGTCTCAACCACCTGAATATCAAATCAAAGAAAATTAAATTTACCATGGAAACTAAAGTAAACAAAAACATATATTTCCTTGATGTGTTAGTCACCAAGAAAGCTGATGGAACCTTAGACACCAAGCCTACAGAAAAACGACTCACATCGACATTACCTCCATGCAAATCCTCACCATCACCACTCACAAATTACCGGTGTTCTTAATAGTATAGTCATAAGAGCCCTTAGAATTTTCAACATTGAACACATTGACCAATAAAAGAACCATTTGATCAAGGCCTTCAAAAATATTTTCTACAAAGAAGAAGAAAGCATATGATCCTTTAAGAAGGAAGAGGAAAGATTACCCCACCCATGTGAACCCAAAACACTATGCAAAAGAATTTATCTTCCATACATCAAAGGTATGACAGATTAAATTTCAAAAATTCTAAGAAAGAAGAACTTCTACATTTCTTTCAAAACTATCCATCAAAATATGAGGTCCATCAAGATTCACATTTACCCACATCAACACCAAGAAATCTATAAAATATCATGTTCATGTGGTAAATGATACATTGGGGAAACTAGAAGATCATTTAGAATCAGAATGAAAGAACATGCAACTAACATTAAACATGAACATGTTTTCTCTTCTTCCCTCGTCAAGCACTCCATCAGAACCAAGCACCATATTAACCTTGAGAATAATGAAATTATTTCCAGGGAAAAGCGTTATTAAAAAGACATTTTAGAGAAGCTCCGAAGATCATTAAAAACCTTGACAATCTAAACAAGGACAATGGCCTTGAAATCAACAACTCTGGGATTCCCTTAAAAAATTCTTAAAGATTTCCTCAATCCCAGCTTCCCTTACCTCCTACCTCCCTTACTCTTTCCTGGTAAATCCTTCCCCCATTCTCTCTCTTATTATTTCCCTCCCTCTCCTACATAATTCTGAATTAACACTTCATTAATATTATTAGTAAAACATTAATATTACTTAGTTAAACGAATATTAATAATATATATCAGTAACTAAGAATAAAAACATTAAACTATTTTAATAAAATTCTAATAATAAGGTTAATTAATAATTAATATCCATTATTACCTTAATTATTGTCATTAGTATAATATTATCATCATTATAATATTATCATACTTTTATAATATTATATGTATTAATTTCTTCTTCATTAATTAAGAATATGATAAAATAAAAATATTTTAATACATATAATTTTCAAATATCATCATATGATTAATATTAATCTTTTATTAGTATATCTAGTCAATATATTATTATTTATATATTAACTATATAATATATTAATAATCCCTTTATAAATATTATTAAAATATTACGATATTAAATATTAGTGTTTTTGCATGGTTTAAGAGCACATTTTTTTTATTTCTCCTTGCTTCTCATTCTTATATATATATGGTTGTTTTATCAACATTATTTCCTCATGATTTTATGTCATGATTATGGATCTGTACATAGAATTTCCTACAAAATGACTGTGGTAAATCCGAACCTCAAAGCTAGAAACTTTTGATACTCTTTGTTTGAGATCCATGTACTTTGATCATCTAGTTTACATCTCTGTTTAACCTAATATTAATATTTTGGCCTTATATCTTAAACACATTTTCTTCCCAACTTTTCTCTATATCTAGTTGTTTTCTTGTCAACTTGTGGTCTATCCAATCTAGTTCCTTATTCTCTTTCTCTTATTGCTTTACTTCATCAATATCATATCCTATAAAATCATAAATATCCTTTTCATTAACTATGAGGGAAATATTTGATTATATTGAAAATTCCACTTTAGAGATATTATCTTCAAATCTCCTTTTAATTATACATGAACTAACTTTCATCCACATTCAACTTATTGTATGTCACCTCATGTTAATTCTCCATACTTAGATTTACCATAAACAAATCACCCACTTGGAATGTCTTATGTGTGTTCTCTAGCATACAAACATTTTATATTACACAGTAATTTTGTTGAATTTCTCTTGAACTTGTGCATATATTTCCATTATCTTTTCAATGAAAGTATTTACAACATCACTATGTCACATCTTAACAAGAAACTCAACCAAATAGTTCACTCCTGTTAAGTTTCTCCCATGGAAAATTTTGAAATGAAATATTCTTCTTGACATGCTCATTACAATATTAAAGGAAAACTTAGCATGTGCCAAGAAACCATCCCGCTACTTTCTTATGTTACCTACCAAGCATCTTAGAATATTTCCCTAAGACTTTGTTAGCCTCCTTTACCTATCCAGTATTGGTCTATGAATGATATGTTGAACTCTCCTATAAATTTGTGCCCAGTCTATTCTATACTGTTCTCCAATAATGACCAAGAAATCTAACATCTTTATCTACAGTAATGACCATCTTTGGCAATCCATGTATCATTACAATTTCATTGAAAACCATATATATGTAAATAATTGCACCAATGCTATTATTACAAGGGAAGAGATATTTCATATTGTAAAGCCTATCCACTACAACAAACCTTAAGTTATTGCATCTTTACAATCTAGTTAATCCTAGGACAAAATATCTCATACAAATATCAATTTATGGTACCCTTAGAGTAGGTAATAAGGTATACAAGCTTGTATTCAAAGTAGATTTAGACTAAACACCATAACCAACTAGGAGTTCCACAACATTAAATAAATTTTTAAACTTCCTTTCCTAAACTAGGCTAATAATATGTTTCTTCGAATGAACTTTAAGTCTTATCTCTCCAAATTTTCCTTATAACCCTCCTTTATCCAACCCTTTTGTTAAAATTCTTGTGAAGCAAAGATTAAAAATAAAATTGTCTTACCTTTAAACACATGTCCTTGCCGTGGAAAAAATCAACTCAAATTTTTTGTCTTATTCAAACATGTTTCTATAACACTCCTCTATTTTTGTGAGATTTGTATCCTATATGTATAATTCTTTTACCTACTCAATATGAGGTAGAACATTCCTCATTTTGTGAAGCATCATTGTCCTTCTATTCAAAGCATCAATTGACTTCTTCTCTCTCCCCAATTTGTGTTTTAACACAAATATATAACTTTGTAGGAACAATGTAAATTGCAGGTGTTCCACATTCAACTTTGCTTGAATATATATAATACACATTGTCTAGGAAACATGCAATGTCTCCAATACTTTAATGTTTGTGTCACTACATAAAATTCCAAATCCTACATAGAGTGTCGTTTTTTATCTCTCTCAAATTTTCATTATAAAATGTAATTTTTCATCCCTCTTGTTTCAATAGTATTTCTATAATAGGTACATGCCACTTACATCATACTTATAATACTTTCTCTAAAGTTTTCCAAACTACTTGGGGCATTTATGGTCATTTCCTTTAATATATCAAATGATTCATGTGCTCAGGTGCTCAAATGAAAGCATGTTCCTTCATGCACTCTATGTAGATTCCATGGAATCCTCTAATTAATTTCATGTAGAAATTATGAATGCCATGGAAAATCTTTGCCTAATGTATGTTGTGCAATTCTTATGAAAGTATACAGTTCACATTTTTTGGGTCCATCTCCATTGATTTTCATGAAATACAAGTCCCAAATATACTAGCACTTGGTTGAAGGCTTGCATTTCTTCAAGTTTATTTCCAACTTCTATCTTTCCAAAGATTATATCACTAATTGACATGTTGAAATTGGTTACCTTTACTACCACTATATACTAATATCCAAATACACAACAATCAACTTATCTAAGTATGGGTGCAACACTTCAATCATAAACCACATAAAGGTACCTAATACATTATCTACACCAAAAGTCATAACTAACCATTCATAAAACCATGCTTCATCCTAAATGTAGTCTTTCACTCATTTCCTTCTCTAAATTGAATCTAATGGTAAACACTCATAGATAAATATTAGTGAAATAAATTATGCCACAATCAAGTTTTCCAACATGTCTTTCATTCCTTGGTAAAGGAAGCTTGTGCTTCATTAGAATATTGTTCAATGTTCTGGAGACAATGCACATCCTGCTTTTTACATCTTAGTTTGGAATCAATAATGTTGGTATAAGACATACAATTTTATACCTTTCTTTATCAATTACATTGACCACAAATCATCAATCCATTGGTTAAATTACATGTTTTCCAATAAATTGACAACTCCACGTAAGTTTAGTTTGGAAACATATCTCTTGGTATAAAATTTGTTTCATACATTATTTTACTTCTTGGAGGAAGTTGATGTCAAAAATATTTTCTCATGATGTTTTGGGACAACATGGAATAATCATGTTCATATCAAACCACAAAGGCATTTTGTATTAATATTCAAATGAAAAAAAGTCAAATATCATACATAAGACATAATTCAATATAATAACATGATAGGCACATTCAAGAGTGTTAACCCATTCTAATTTTTCACAATATATTAGAATGCATTGTTCTGGACTATTGTAGTCCCACAAATCCTCTCAACTCTTTTAGATAAGATTTCTCCCTTCATAGATTTTTTCCTTCGCATGCCCTTTCTCAATGCATAGTCTATGATGTTGGATTATTCTCCTTACCACTATCTTCTTAAAATTCTAGAAATATTATTATTCTTTTATGCATTTCATCCTTGGGGATCCAAACACTCAAATGGAACTTCATAGGCATTGTTGAGCATCACTTTCTCTTACATTGTGTTCCTCCCATCTTCCTCTTAATGCCAACTTATTTTCTTTCACATCGACTTCTGTCTATACATGAGCTAAATCATTCTCATCGATGAAATGGTAACTTATTTACATCACCCTCAACCTTTGTGTAACACCCTATAGGGTTATACTAATAAAAATTTTCCCAATCTAATATCTTAATAATGTAATCTATTGTAATTTCTTTATCTCACTAGTAATTTTTTTTTATATACTTTCGATCCTCCTTGGGATGTAACTTATCTAAAGTAGAATCAACTATCTTTTTTGGTTACCAAATGTAAAATTTACAACTATTTGCTAACATTTGAGTGTTAAAATTCCAACCTTTAAACTAGCATCTCGTTTGACAATTAGCTAAGGAGATTCAACATCATATTACATCATATTTAGAGAAAAAAACACATTTATTAATAATAAGGAAAATTCCTCAATCTATATTTGAATTTACTCAAGTGTAGTGTAATATAGTACCCTTGAAAGAATGCCCAAAACATATTTAACCTACTAGCCAAATATGAGCTTAACTAGTTTCGTAGTCCTTTGAGTCAGAAGCTCCAAGAACAATAAGACTGGTCTAGGATACAATAGACTAATCCATGAATAACCAACGAGATAGCCTAGTTCTCTTCATTATCAAGAATTGTTTCTCCTACCAATTAGCCAACCCCGACTCTTTCTTTTCTTCCCCCTTCTATTACCCTCTCCATCGTTTTTTTGAAGTTCCCTCCATCCCAAAACAGAACCCTCCTTGGGAAAGGAGTGGTTATCCCCTTTGTATTCAAGAGTTAGGTGGAATCTAAGCATGATACTCATTCACTACTTCACACAAACCAACCAAAGTTATTGAATTCCTATCTTACTATGAGATATTTATATTCATAGCATATAATTCCAAATGTCACCAGATTATATATTAGTTAATTAATAACCTATTTTAATAATTAATGTGTTTATGAAACTATAAAAGTGTATATTTACTAGGTATGTAGGCATAGCTAATTCACTCATATCCATGCATGGACTATAAGAACAAGTGACATTCCTAATGCATTTTTCTTACATGTAGACAACTAATTATGCATAACAATAAAATAATTGTCAAAAATCCTCATCAATGAAAACATAATAATTCAATTCCCATCCACTATTGTACTTAAATTATCATAATGAAATTCAACAAGTCCTCTAAACATTATATGAAATATGTAAGAAACAAAAGAACGACATATTCAAACCCAAGTAGGATGCTCATTTGGATCGGAATCATTCCTCCTCCTAAACACCTACTTTCATTTTCCATCCCTTCCTCTATTACAACATGTTAAAGCATCAATTATATCGACCTAACTCCAAATATAACTTAAAGGTGTAAGCATTGATTGTGTTTACCTAACTTCCCTACTAAGCAATCCTTAGTCACCGTCACATGTCTAGTTGAGCTTGGTTAACATGATCTCCTATGCCTCTAGGATTTGAAGAATATGTGGTGGAAACACCTATGCCCCTCCTAGTTAAATAAAGGATAACATCCTAACATTCATTCTGATGTGAAATTGTTGTTGTTCTTAGAGATACATCATTCAGTAAGAAATCTAGGTAACTATGATTCCTACAAAAAACTACACTTACCAACATATCATAGTAAATGTTTGGAATCGATAACCACATTGTTAATGATTAATAACATAAAACTACCATTTTTATGTCAATGAAACTAATGTTACCTATGTTCTGGAGTGATTTAGCTATTGCATAGCCCATTAACCTATAGGTTATCTTACCACAAACAAATATCTATCGATAATCATATATGAATTCATGCTATAAACAATGTTACATATTTGCATTTAAGTAAAGAAAACCATGTGTGTTTCATCAATTATCCATTCATAATATATGTCAAATTAGTATCCATGTACCAAAACTTCACCTTTAATTTCCTACTTTAAGGAAGTCACATAATCATCAACACTAAGAAAAACAAATAGAAAAGCTCATATATTATCCTCACATAGATAGTTCCACATGTCCTCATACCAATTGTTTCTATTATTCTACCCGAGTCTAATATATATTATGAAAATAAAGTACATGTTAATCCATAACATAATTTACCTATTAAAAATGAAAGAATGGGACATTAAATTTTATTCTTGAAAACCATTTCAATTTTTCACTTAGGATGTCCAACTTCTTTCTTTTAACCTCATTGAAATATCCACATTTCTTTGACTCCTCATATTCAATTCTTAATCTTTCACTACATGCTAGTATATTTTTATGACATGCTCTTAATCTACAAATGTTGTTACATCTAGACACATCTAAACACAAACTTCCAAGCTACACCTCCAAACATACTTCACATCCTATGCAAACTTCTCAATCAAATTCCCTTGTTTAATAATGTTTACAACTTTGTATGCATATTCATTCTCCTTGTTGCACCACTATTTTACCCTTTTTCAAGTTTTGCTACTCTAGGTTTGAGATAAAGGCAATTTGAACATCTAGTTTTCCTCTTTATTTAACTTAATAATATTTATATTTCAGCCTTGTGTCACAAACACTTTTTTCTTGGAAAACTTTCTCTATATCTAGTTGTTCTCTTCTCAAGATTTGGTCCATCAAACCCATTTCTACATTCTCTTTATATTATTATTCTACTTCATCAACATCTTATTCTACAAAATCATAGATATTATTTACATAAAATATGTGTAAAATATCCAAATCTACTAACAATTCTAGTTCATAAATACTACCACCAAATCTATTTCTAATTATACAATATCCAATTTTCTTCACATTCAACTTGCTATACTTTCTTTGTGGATAATGTTGCTTACTCAGATTTAGCATCACCAAATCACCCTCTTGGAATCTATTGTATTTGTGTCTTTTAAAGTGTGTTCCCTTTTGTATTACATGGTAATTTCTCTCGAATTTCCTTGAATTGTGCATGTATTCCTAATCTTATCAAAAGAAGTATTTTCATAATCACTTTGTTGCATATTAATAGGGAAATCACCAAATATTTCACTCCTTTTAGCTTTCTTCCCTGGATAATTTTCAATGGAAGCAATATTGTTGACCTATGTATTATACTATTGCAAAAGAACACAATATATACGAAGAAACTATATCCCACTACTTTTGTATGTTACCTTTAGACATCTTAGAGTATTTCCTAACATTTCATGAACTAAGTTTGTCTTTCCAATATCTGTCAAAAAGTTATATTTTAAACTCTACAATAAACTTGTGCCTAATATATTCCATAATGTTCTCCTATTATGACCAAGAAATATGATATCTTTGTCGAAGGTAATGGTCTTCAATAATCCATGTATCCTTATAATTACACACGCTTGTACACACACAAGCACACACTTATACTTATAGAATTAATGATTTTATTATAGGAAAAAGGTGTGCAATAATGTAATGCTTATCCACTACAACAAACACTAACTCATATCATTTGTACAAGCTAGTTAATCCTAGTTTGACAAACCATCACATAGAAATATTATTTCATGGTACCCTTAGGCTAGGTATGATAGTATATTCTTCCTCCCATCATGTACTATACAATGAACAAATTTCCACAGTCTTCACAATAGTAAGTGGCGTGCATCTATAGTGGTTACTTCACACAAAATGTCATCTTTTATGAACCAATGTGTGAATCTATTTTACATGATTTATCATAATCACCTGATATTCTTTTTTAAATTGATATGACTTGTAGGGATGGGGATGTTATTTGTTACACAAATGCCATTTTATTAACCATCTATATTCCCACCATATTATGAATAATATATTAATCAATTACAACTTTGGAACAATTACTATTATGATTTCATTGGGTTCTAAATATATTTTTCCTCAAATATTTTTTCTTCTTTTGCATCTACTCTCATGCTTGCATCATTTTACATTGTACAACACCAAAGTTCTCACTTTTTTGTTGTTGTTACAAATGCATTGTATCCATGTGTCTCTCCTTAAGCTAATTATTCTTTTGTCCTTATTACTCCTTTACCGTCCGTTTATGATCCCTCAAATGATATGTCCTTCATCTTCGCCTACTTAGTGATAAATATTTCTTTGATAGCCACAGATATTTCAACCCACTTTGAGTTTTACCTCTATTTCTTCAATATGCTACCTTCCTCTAATTTATCCTTTTCTATTTAGATAAATTCTCTTTGTAAAAAATAAAAATCTTTTCATTGCCTCAACTACCTATTCCTCTATAAACATTCATTTATCTCCACATTCATTTAATCTTTATCTAAAAGTTTAGGCCGCTACACTGATTTCCCCAAATGAACCGCCAATATGAAGCAATTCCTAACAAAAATATTTGATGATTCATGTCCTTCCACAAGTGTTATTACTCAATTGAAACATCATGCATATTCCCAAGTTTGGGTAGTAATAATGCATGTTCTTCTCTAATCCTTTGTATGCAACATATTTTATAGTTCACAGTATTAAATCCATTCTCACATTTGGAATCTACTAATAATAATATTTTGAGTATCCTTTATAATATTCATAATATTTCATTAAGGGTACTGGCCGACAAGAAGAGTAGTAGATGCGGATTGCATTGAAGAATTTGGTGCATGTTACGAATTTGGTTAATCATAACTACATTTATGAAATCTACAACAACTCTTCAAACAAAAAATTATATTTTAGTTTCCCAACAAAAATAAGTTTCCTTCCATATTTCATCAAATAAATCGCGATCTAATTGATAACATCATATCATTAGGCTATCCATCCTTTAGGCCCTCTAGCTCACGGAAATAGGTTCCAACATTGTTTTATGCTTTATTTTAAATTGGCCATTTAAGGTGAGACACATTAGCTAACTAGTACTGCCTCATTAAGGATGGAAAATTTTTCTCTATCAATGCACTCAAGTGAAATTTGAAAATTTCACTGATAAGTGCCAACCAAGCTAAGAAATTGATAAGTTCTAGGTGGTTTTCATTAATTAGGTGATTTTATTGAATGATATACTAGCTAATTTCTACCATAATATTTTTATTTTAAATTCATAAAAATATAAAGTATGATAAATGAATATTATAACTCAATATTAGTGATAATAATTTATCCTTGATATTAATGTGATATATTTATATATGAGAATGAGTGATTCCAATATTAAGAGGGTTATAGTCTCATTTTGAATATATAAACCATATTTTTATACGAAAGGGAACTTGATAGATATGTCACATATATCAAAAACTTATAGTCTAGTTTAAGATCAATTATAGACCTTCAAAAACTACCCAAACCTTATTTTTTAAAATATAAAATATTTAACAACCTCCAAATCCAAATACCTTCAGGTAATTTAATACACTCCTCGATAGGACCAAACCAGTAATAAAATAGCCTTCGAAGACTTTGAATCCAAGGAGACAAATGATGGGTGTTGACCATCATTTTATGGTTCTTTATTTCCTTCCATTCAAGTCATTGTATCCAGCAACATTACTGTTATTGACTTTTGAAGAGCACAAAATTAAAAATTATGCATTATTTTGCAGAGCAGAGGCACAATAAGTCAAACCAATCAATAATATTCAATAACACTTGTGTTTTCAATTCAGTGATAGGAAGAAACCTGAGTATCGTATTCAGTGATAAATTCAACATTCTAACACAGAGATAAGATGACAGTTATCTAGTCTTAAATATCAAAAGATCAAGAATCACATAAGATGGAAATGGATAGTAAGTAGTTAACAACAAAAGAATCTTGTATTAGCTGAAAATGAAGATGAGACACTGCAAGTGATAAAATATCTAGAGTCTCCATAATTTGAGCCTTACATCAAATGCCAACCCTGATTGCATCTTGCTTCTGGATATTTATAAGTTTACAATACTATGGCACTCAGCCATTTAGGTATGGAGGGGTGATAATTGACCACCAACCAAATTTAACTGCCTGATGGAGTCTCTGAACGTGTTTTCTTGCTTCAGTGGGTGAATCCAATCTATTCAGGTGCAGTGTTGTCTTCTTAGGCAGTTGGACTGCTCGTACCAGTGGAGTTCATGACTGATAAATTCAGTTACAGAGTCATGCTATGTCCTTTTCTCCCTTGGCCATGCTTTCTGTTAAATATGGTTGTTGGGGGTCTGACTGTTACTGCTGATGGCGGAGCTGGTCATATCCTTCTTTGGGCAATAGAATGGTCAAAGGATGTGGGATGCATGGGCACACGGATAGTTGGGATAAGGGAGAAGGATGACTATTGGATTGAGGAAATAGATGGCGGAGATGGCTCGGCAGAGGGTATCGACTGACTTGGGAGCGGGGTGAGTTAGGGCCGTTAGATATCCATCGGACAGATCAGATGGTCATCGGGTTACGGCGTTGCATGGATGTTTAACGTGTGGGGCAGATTGGTTGGGCGGTAATGGTTTCCATCGCACCTCTTTTGGGCGTGAAGTGGTAAAAGCCTGTGGTCGATTCCATTCAGCAATCGACACGTAGCGACAGATGAGAGAGAAAAAGTGCTCTCAAAGCATGCTATCGCTCGATCAACTTGTTGGCACAATAAAAGCAAAGACCGTTAGATATTGGGGGAGACGATATGATGCTGGGGAGTGGCAGAGTGGGTTACTTTCATCGGGTGCAACGGGGGCCGTTGGATCGGCGGGGTGATCAATGGTGGGGATGCAGCGCGACAATTTATGAATGTGCGAAGACATATGGTAGGGTTTTATGGTAGGTTTGGGGTTTTGCACTCGGGGCTAAAGTCAAAGGGGGTTACTTTGTCGGGTTTAGGAGGCAAATAGGGAAACATATATGGGGGAGAGTAAGCGGAGTAGAAGGAAATAAGGGAAGAGTGACCAATGTGAAACCCCTTCTTTGGGCATAACAATCAAACCATGATCCTTTCTCACACTAGGAAGTTAGCGTTGCATAACAAAGCTAACACTAGCTCCTTCTGGGGATTAAATCCTCCGTGTAAGGTTTCAAGAACTGTAGACCACTGCCTTTCATTCAAAAATAGGATCAGCAATATTTCCTAGCGTTCCATTAGGCATGGAGTCTAATTAAGCCTACACTAAAACTTGTAAAAAGAACATATTTACAATGCTAAGGCCTAAAGGACTTAAATAACATAAATCTTCAAAAACCACCCATTAATTGGGCCATCAAAAACTGTTTCTCTTTCCATACTTTTTAGCATGAAAGTGTTGTTCCCCTGGATCTAAGCAATGAAAAAAGGTCCAGTCTACAAAGCATCGAACTTCCCATGATTGCCTTTCTTTTCCTTCAGTGCATCCCATTTAAGCACCAAGTCTCCCACTTGAAAATTGTTCATTTTTGCCTTTCTGTCAAAAGCTTCCTTAATTCTCTTTTGACATGCTTCAGAATTTTCAATTAGTTGATCTCTAATTTGATGTACTTCAGCCAAGTCACTAATCCTTTTTGCCATATCACTTTCCTCATTATACTCTTCCTGCAAAAACCTGGCCACATGGAGGGTCAGCTAGATTGGGAATACAACTTCAATGCCATATACTAGCTTGAACGAAGAATTCGCAGTGGATTTCTTGGTGGTCACCCTGTCAGCCCACAATGCAAACTTCAGTTTGGAATCCCAGTTCCTTTTGTTGTCTTCCAGCGAATTTTTTATTATCCTTATCAGGCGCTTGTTGGATGATTCTGATAGACCATTACCTTGAGGGTAATATGAGGTGGAATGCACTAGCTCAATGCCCATTGAGTCACACATGTCCATCAACTCTTTTGCCCTGAATGATGTTGCATTGTTTGTAACCAATTTGTGTGGACAACCAAAGCTGGTGAAAATATTCTCATTCAGAAAATTCATGACCAAATGGTGATCAACTTTCCTAGTAGGGATGGCCTCAACCCATTTAGTGAAGTAGTCAGTGGCTACTAAGATCCATCTATGCTGGCCACTGGAATATGGGTTAATTTCCCCTATGAAATCCAAACACCCACTGTTGGAAAGGGGCACTGGCATGTATTGGCTTCAAGGGTAAGGAATTCAACTATTGTTTTCCTTCAAACCTTTGGCATTTGTCATAGGATTTTACAAATGAAAATACATCAGAAAACAAAGTGGGCAAATAATACCCAGCTCTGAGGATCTTGTGGGCTGTGGTTTTCCAATAGTGATGTCCTCCACAGATGCTGGAATGAAACTGATGCGTGACATCCATGGACTGTTCTTTGTCCAAACATCTTAAAAGGATTCCAGATGGATCCCTCCAATATAGAAAGTTATCATGAATACAAAAATTAGTTGTTCTAAGCTTGATAGTCCTGGCTTGGCTTGAACTAAGGCCTAGAGGAACTTCTAGCTTCAGCAAAAATTGAGTTATTGTAGAATACCATTCACAAGAAGCTAGATTTTTAGCCAACGACTGGTCATGTCCTACTGTTGCTTCTTCTGTCTGAATTTGTACTTATCCAATTCATGTCCAACATCCTACAATTTTCTTCAGCCATCGGCTTGGAAAGGCCCTGACCTCTGACAAGCTTGGTGGCCTTTAATTCTATGTTGAATTCAATAAGCTTTACAATCCATTTAGCCCTTCTTCCATCAACATCTGGCTGCGTTAGGACATCTTTTACTAAAGCAGAGGGCACATATGCAATTCCCTGGAGTGCAGAATGTATATTGGGAAAGATTTTAAAGATCTGATACATGCATAAGCCTATTTTTCAATGATATCATACCTTAGTTCAGCATCCCTTAAGGTTTTGATGAAAATGCCACTAGATGCTCTAAACCTTCATCATCTTTCTGCAATAAAACTGCTGCAAGGGGTTCACCGGAAGAAAAGGAGAAGATATGGAACTCCTTGTTGTAATCTGGGCTAATCAGAGTGGGGGCTTCCATAATAGCTCTTTTGATGGCTTCAAAAGATCATCTTGCTGCATCAGTCCATTTGATTTCTGATCCATTTTTTAGCATAGAGGTGATGTGTTTTACCAATGCTGGAAAATTAGGAATAAACCTCCTTACAAAATTTATTTTGCCCAGAAAAGATTGGATGTCCCTTTCGGATCTTGGAACAAACAAGGCCTGTATTGCTTTCACTCTCTCTGGGTCAATTATGACACCTTCAGCAGAAACAATGTGTCCTAGAAGCTTGCCCTCCTCTTGATCTGATAATCACCCTATGAGTGACCTTAGTTAAAAATTTATTAAATGAAGGTATTACAGACTCATATGTTGGTGTGTGTGTCTATGTTATTTAAGCAATGGATCGATTAGATTGCAAATACATAGACACTTGAAATGGAAAACAATAGAGAAACACAGTAAGAAAATACAAGAACACAAGAATTTAATAAGGAGTTCACTCTATCCTCTAGGGCTACATCTCTGGTCCAGATCTCACTGGTGGCCTTCTTTTATTGTGTCTTGAAGCAGAGAATTATAATGAAGGAGCTCAACGTGAGTCTCTTGAAACGAAATTTGCTTAGCAGGGTGGTTCTTGGATGCCCCAAGCCACTAGAGTTACACATACTCTTTTCCTTACCAACTCTGTGACCTTATGGTCTATAATGGAGAGAGCCCAAAGTGGTGCTCAGTCCTAACAAATCCCCTCTGGGATGGCTTGAATCCCTCAAGCTCTTTGGTGCTCGATGCTGCCTTCGATCAGCTTAGCCCTCTGTCTTCCGTTCTGTTGTTGCTTCACTGTCTTTCATCTCTCTGTTCTTCCTTTCTGAGTTCCGTCTGCCTCTCGAGATTCTGGTGTCCTCCTGTTTTTTTCTATGCATGGCTTTAAGGCCATTCGTACCCATGGCTGTTCGATTCCTCTTCCACTTCCCGTCAGATCAACTGCTACAGCTTCGCTTGGAGTTCCCTGTTTGGTGTCATCATCAGTCTCACAGGGAGTGGCCACATGTCCTCTTGCAGCTGCGCCAATTCACTTCGTCAGTTCAGTTTTTCTGTTACACTGTGGAATGAGTCTTCTACCACCTTGGCAGTGAAATCAGATGGAAAATCTTTTACAAATTACAGCTTAATCCCTCGTCAATTCCGTCTTCTCCATCAAACATGATCTCAACTGTTAGATTTGGAGCCCCCCCCAGATCCAACATTGTTCGCTCATCCCGCGCGGTTGACTTGCTCGACCATTAATGCACAATCAGCGGCGGTTTTCTCTCTCCTCTACTTGCCACGTGTCGACCGCTGAGTGGGACCGCTCCATTTTCACCAATCCCGCTTACCGTTTGAGGGTGCCCTCGATCAATACCACCAGCTTTCGGAGCGCGGGTCCCACCTTGTCCTTTAGCCTTTTGTCCACGGTTTTCCCAGATCCCACACGACCGAGTTCTCGTGGCTTCTACATTTTGAGGTTTTTCACCCAAATCGAGCATCAAAAACTGCCTTTGTTTCCTGATCCAAGCCTCCCAGGGGCTAAATTTTCCTCTTACGCAGTCTCCATGGGCATCGGTCAGCGTGCTTTGACCAAGGTCCTTTTTGTTCCATGCTGCCTGCCATTGCCACTGGTTTAGAGGTGTTCTTGATCGTTGTTTTAAATTTTTTGAAGTCTATCCCGACTTGGTACAACCATGGCTCTGTTTAAACATTCTTTATGGATCCAATTCAGATCATGGCCTTTCCACTGAAAAGTTTTTGGACCACCAAAAGTTGGTTTTCGTTCAAGCATCGACTAAGTGAGGGTACTGCTGTCTCACTTGCCCAATCTCAATCCACTTTGCACTGCTTGGCTTCAAACCTTTGATTCCAGCCTTGCGGTACTCAACATCTCCTCTGTGCGTCGTCCTCACCTTCCTATCCAAGACTGTGTCTTCCTACAAATCATTCAAATATTTAGGTAGCAGGTCATCAATAGAACGTAATGGGCTCGCTCTTCAAGATCCTCAATCATTGAAGGTTCAAACAATCTCAAGCAATCTGCATTTACGACTGAGTAGATGTGCATGTAAGCTAGTAGATCAAGGCGAAAATCATTTTCACCAATTTTCTCAAGTATCCTAAATTTAGGTCCATACCTGATAGGCTTTAGCTTTTTACCTTCACCTTGCATTCTGTCCTTGCTAATATACAGTGAGACCTAGTCTCCAACTTGAAAACTATGCTCCATCCGATGCTTGTCATGCCTTGCCTTGTATTTGGCTTGGCTCTTTTCGAGCTATTCCTGTACTGCCTGGTGGATCTCCTGGATCTGTTCAATGAAACTAGTTGCCTTGTCCACATCACTGTGTCCATCAACCATGGTATCTTTACCAAAGACAAAATCGAAATGAGACCTTGGTATGAAACCAAAACAGGTCTCAAAAGGAGATCTATGTGTAGAATAGTGTTTTTCTCTATTGTAATCATGCTGCACATAACAAAGATGTTCATCCCAAAGCTTAGGATGTTCGCTACAATATCCTTTAAGTGACTGGATCACTGTCCTGTTAATTACTTATGTCTGGCCATCGGTTTGTGGATGAAAAGTTGTGCTTTTCTTCAGTTGGGTGTCCATCAGCTCCCATAGACTTGACCAAAACTTCCCCACAAATCAGGTGTCTCGATCAGATACAATAGAAGTGGGTAATCCAAAATGAACCCATACATGTTCAAAGAATAGTTTTGCAGTTTGTTCAGCTGTAATCTGTTTATTACAAGGTATCAAAATACACATTTTGCTAAACCTATCCACAGCCATATATCGATAATCATGACCTTTTCTAGACTTAGGCAGTCCCCCAATAAAATCCATGGAAACACTTTCCCAAGGGTGAGAAGGAACTGGTAATGGAGTGTACAAGCCTAGTTTTCTATTGTTGGGCTTGCTTTTAGCACACATAGTACACCCTCTTACATATCTAGAAACTATCTCATTCATTCTTGGCCAATAATAAAATATTTGCAGCTGTGAAACTGTTTTACTTACCCGAAAGTGACATGATATCAGAGAAGTATGTGCCTCTCTAATCATCTTTACTCTCTCAGTTTGTGGAACGCAGAGTTTCCCACAATGATCTAAGAGTCGGTCCTTCACATGATAGTCCAATTCTTCTACTCTCTTGCCTCGATTCAAAGTTGCATAAACATCTTTAAAGTCTATATCTTGAGAATATTGTTCAATGTAGCTTTCATGTAGTACATAATTATGCTTAAGTATAGTAGATGCATTTATAATGGGTCTAGATAGCATGTCTACAACTTTGTTATGTATTCCCTTTTTATATATGATTACTAAATGAAATTGTTGTAGAAAACCCATCCATCTGTAGTGTCTTGATTGCTGCAACTTAGTCTGGGAGTGTAGATATTGGAGTGGTTGATGATTAATATGTATTACTGTCTCTTTGCCCATTAAGTAATGTTTCCACTTTTTCACACTCCAAACTAATGCATACAATTCTTTATCATATGTAGGATGGTTAACTAGTGCAGGATTAAAAGTCTCAGAATGATAACATATGGGTTTACCATGTTGTGTCAACACTGCTCCCATGGCATAGTCACTGGCATCTGTTTGGATCTCAAACGGTCTTTGTAGATCAGGTAGTGCTAGTACAAGTGTTGTACTAATCTTTTCCTTTAAGGTGTCGAATGCTTTCTGATGTTTGCCTCCACACTGAAACACCTTGTTCAATACTGTCAAAGCATGTAAGGGAGCTGCAATTGAGGAAAAGTTAGAAATGAACTTCCTCCAATATTGTGCTACTCCTAAGAAGCTTCTTACTTATGTAGCAGACTTGGGTTTAGGCCTGTTTAAAATGACTGCCACCCTAGAGGGATCTATTTTCAACTCACCACCCCCTACTATATGACCCAAATAATTTAGAGATGTTTTTCCAAATTCACATTTTGAGAGTTTAACATGAAGCTTTTCTCTTTTCAAAACATTTAATTTCTATTTAACATGCTTTAAGTGTTCTTCCCACGTTTTGCTAAAAATTAGAATGTCATCCAGATACACAATAACAAAATCATTAAGAAAAGGCCTGAGTACATCATTCATTAATCTCATGAAAGTAGCAGGGGCATTGGTCAAACCAAAAGGTTTAACCAACCACTCATGCAATCCCTGCTTTGTTTTGAAAGCAGTCTTCCATGCATCTTGCTCTGCAACTCTGACCTGATGGTATCCACTGTGGAAATCTAGCTTGGTGAAATAAACAACTTCCTTTAATTGATCTAAAAGATCATCTATGCAAGGAAGGGGTTAACGATTTTTTATTGTTATCTTATTCAGTGCTCAGTAGTCAATGCACATTCTCCACGAGCCATGTTTATTTCTCACCAAAACGATTGGTGACCCACATGGTGATGTGCTAGGCCTGATGAACCCCTTCTCGAGTGACTCCTACACCTACTTCTTGATTTCATCATTCTCTAAAGTAGATAACCTGTACATTCTAATGTTAGGCAATGGAAAATCTTGTTGCAAAATAATATCATGTACTATTTCCTTTTTGGGTGGCAGGCCTTTAGGTTCATGAAACATGACATCATACTCTGAAACAATATTTTCCATATCAGCTTACTGCTTAGCATTACAACCCTCAAATACATTGGTTTTGTCAGGTTTCTTTTCCTTTACAACCATTAGTAAGAATTGTTTGCATGAATTTATCATTCTTTTAATCGGCCCAGAATTTATGAGAGTATAATTATTCTTGAGTTTGTGAGCTCTTACAAAGTATTTGATTCCATCTTTAACAAGTGGATACTTGTTTTCATCTCTATAGAAAATAGCTTTTCTATCATACAAGTAAGGACTTCCTAAAACAATTCCACATATATCCAAAGGAATTATGTCTAACTCAACTTCATCTACAAATGTTGACCCAAAAGAAAACTTGAGTTTGCACTATCTAGTCACTTGTAGTTGTGCTTTACCATTCAACCATCCTAGTGGGTATGGTTTCTTGTGAGGTGTAGTTTCTAATCCCAATTTCTTTATAATTGCTTCAGAAATCAAATTTACTTTTGAGCCACTATCAAACAAAGTATCAATCTTTTGATGTTTGGAAATAACTTGAATATGGAAAAGCTCATGTCTTTTTCTCTCATGTTCTTCATCAATAATAGTTTGAGCATAATTACTAGTAGATGCTTCAGAATTCTTACCTTTTATACATGTGGCTGCCATAAATTGTTTCATCTCCCGAGTCTGACCCCAAATCTTTCTGAATAGCTGCAAAAATCTTCTTCTTCTTGCCCTCAGACTTCTTAGGTCTCAACTCTGGATGCAGAATCCAACAGTACTCATCATCATGCCCCTCCTTTTACAATGAGTGCATGAAGCTTTACTTTTCTGTGCAGTGTTAGCCTTCTGTGCTTTCCACTTCTGCTTCCTCTTCTCCTTGCTCTTGCTTGCAGTGGGTTGGGATGGTCCCCCAACTTCTGGATTTCCATTCTTTCCTCTAGCTTCTAAATGAGTAGCTTGTACAAATACCTCATCTATACTAGTGGGATTAAACATGAGGATGGTATGCCTCATGTAGCTGTGTAGACCACCAATGTACTTCAAAAGAGTCTCTGGTGAGTCTAATGAGATCCCTAGAATCAATGCTCCCTTTCTAAATTCTGGAGTGTACCCTTTCACACTTTGCCCTTTCAACTGCCCAAGGGTTTGCCAACTCATCATGGCTTGTTTCATGTAGGCCAATGGATAGAACTGCTTCTTGATTGTAGAAACAAAGTCACTCCAGACAGAGATAGTCTTCCCATGTCTTTTCATGTCAACTTGGGTCCTGCCTTCCCACCATACTAAGGCAGCGCCTTCTAGATGTAGGCTTGCCAGCTGAATTTTTCTCATGTCTAAGTTGATGTTTTGCACTCTGTAATACACATCAATTTGTTTAATCCAATTGTCCAATTTTTCAGGATTTAGCTCCCATCATATATAGGCAAGTCAAATTTAACATCTAGCTTGATCAAAGATGCTTTCTTATTATGCACAGGGCTATTAGGAGGTGTGAGAAAGCTTTCCTCTTTCCCTTTTCCTTTTGAGTGGTCATGGGAATGAGACTTATCTTCTTCTTTATCTTGTTTGGAACTTGATGAATCTTCATCCTTATGCTTTCTAAAGTCCCTATACATTTCTTCTACCATAGACTTTATAGCTAGGAAACTCTCTATGAATTGAGGGTCTGGCCCCATACAACCTTTTTCTGACATTGTCTTCAAAGGATAGACTCTCCCAATTTCAGGATTAGTTTTGACTAACTTTCCTTCTCCTAATTTGAGCTTTGATCTAGTGAGCATTCAACAGCTAAATCGACACAATCTTGTCTAACCTTTCAGCCTAAAGCTCTGATACCACTTGATCTGATAATTGTTGGAAATAATACTGAGAGGGGGGGTGAATCAGTATTATCAAATTCTTTTAATAAATATTCCTTATTTGTTCTTTGAATTATTTTTGCATGTCATTACCATAAAATAATGAGCATGGACAAAGAAAACAGATAGTCACACCAAATAACACAAGATGTAAGGTGGAAACCCAATGTGGGTGAAAACCACCTGCTGCAATATGTATCTATCTTCTTTCAAATTAGAAACTCCTTTTACAATGGTTTTGTACTGGTGCAGTCCTTTACCAGTACGTAGGCTGCAACCTGCAGAGAGCTACAACTCTCTCTCGTTTTCCAGTCTTTCCTGGAAGGGGGCTACAACCCCCTACTTCTTTTCATAAAGCATCAAATGAACATCAAGTACATGTAAGTTACACAGTCCAGTGCAGTAATCAGATCAGTAATAACAGAACTAACCCAGAACACCTTATCAACAGAAAAATTCAATCAACAGAAGATCTTAAGACAGATACGCAGTTTTTCCTTCCGTGGCCTGCGTTGCTAAGCACTTCACCTTCTGCTTCCCTGCATATACCTGCAAAGATCCTTCTGCCGCTCTGCGTGTCCACATACTGTTTCTTCAACCACACTGTGTACTGTCACTACAGGTACGCACCCAGAGACACTATCGCACCGTGTATTATTACTGCAGGTACGCGCCCACAGATACTATCACGCCGCGTATTATTGCTGCAGGTACGCGCCCAAAGATACTATCGCGCCGCGTACATTTACTGTGCGTACGCACCTGAACCTTTGTCGCTCTGCGTATCCACGCAGTTCTCCTTCTTCTGCTCTGCGTACCCACGCAGCTCTCCTGTTTCTGCTCTGCGTACCCACGCATATCTTCTGTTTCTGCTCTTCGTACCCACGCAGATCTCCTGTTAAACACCTGCGTACTTCTGATTAGGGCCGAATAGGCAGTCCACCAGAATGGCACAGTTGCTCAGATGCCCAGATCTAATCATGCGCTCGAGAGATCACCCTTCACAGATTCGCTTTCAACTTCATATAGATCAAGCTTTTAAGACCATAACCCAATATTTCAGATCTTAAGATATTCAATTTCAAAAGATACTTAGCCAAGTGATCTCCTTTGCTTTATATAGGCAAGCTCCTCCTAAAATCATGGAACAATACCACGAGCCAAAACCATAATAACACAAATATCGTCAGCTAAATACCAAGGGTTAAACATAAGAAACCCCACGTGTGCTTTTCTCTGCCTTGAAATGAGTGCACTGGGGGTACGCACCTCCTGAACGGTTGACCTGCGTGTCTGGCCGCAGTACCTTCACGGTGTACCTGCGGGTACGCACCTTCTGAATTGATCTCCTACGTACTTCTTAATTTTTCAACATATGAGAGCCTTGCCTCGGGAGTTGCCATCAAGTACAACATCTGTAACATATAGCCATACCAGAAACATAATGCCAACAATAATCACCCTATGAGTGACCTCAGTTAAAAATTTATTAAATAAAGGTATTATAGGCTCATATGTTGGTGTGTGTGTCTATGTTATTTAAGCAATGGATCGATCATATTGCAAATACATAGACACTTGAAATGGAAAACAATAGAGAAACATAGTAAGAAAATACAAGAACATAATAATTTAATATGGAGTTCACCCTATCCTCTAGGGCTACATCTCTGGTCCAACTTTCAGTGGTGACCTTGTTTTATTGTGTATTGAAGTAGATAATTACAATGAAGGAGCTCAATGTGAGTCTCCTGAAACAGAATTTGCTTGGCAAGGTGGTTCTTGGATGCCCCAAGCCACTAGAGTACACAGAATCTTTTCCTTACCAGCTTTGTGACCTTCTAGTCTATAATGGAGAGAGCCCAAAGTGATGCTCAGTCCGGACAGAACCCCTTTGGAATGGCCTGAATCCCTCAAGCTCTCTGGTGCTCAATATTGCCTTCAGTCAGCTTGGACCTCTGTCTTCCATTATACTGTTGCTTCAGTGTCTTTCATCTCTCTGTTCTTCCTTTCTGTGTTCTGTCCTCCTCTTGGGATTTTGGTGTCCTCCTATTTTTTTTCTATGCATGGCTTTAAGGCCATTCATACCCATGGCTGTTCGATTCCTCTTCTACTTCCCATCGGATCACATGCTACAGCTTCACTTCGAGTTCCCTGTTCGGCGTCATCATCAGGCTCACAGGGAGTGGCCACATGTCCTCTTGCAGCTGCGCCAATTCGCTTCGTCGGTTCGGTTTTTGTGTTACATCATGGAATGAGTCTTCTACCACCTTGGCAGTCAAATTGGACGTCAAATCTTTAAAAAACGCGTCTTAATTCCTCATCAATTTTGTCTTCTCCATCGAGCGCAATCTCAACCATTAGTTCTAGAGCCCTCCCCAGATCTGACGTCGTTCGCTCGTCCTGTGCGGTTGACTTGCTTGACCATTAACCCACGATCAGTAATGGTTTTCTCTCTCCTCCACTTGCCACGCGTTGACCGCTGAGTGGGATCGCTCCATTTCTGCCAATTCCGCTTACCGTTTAAGGTTGCCCCCGATCAATACCGCTGGTTTTCGGAGTGTGGGCCTCGCCTTGTCCTTTAGCCTTTTGTCCACAGTTTTCCTAGCTCCCAAGCGACCGAGCACTCGGGGCTTCTCCATTTTGAGGTTTTTTGCCCAACGATGCGTAATTAGCGCTAATCGCGCATCAAAAATTGACTCTGTTTCCCGATCCGGGCCTCCCAGGGGCTAAATTCACCTCCCGTGCAATCTCCATGGGCCTCGGTCAGTGCGCTTTCACCGAGGTCCTCGTCTTTCCACGTTGGCTGCCATTGCCACTGGTTTAGAGGTGTTCTTGATCACTATTTTAATTTTCGGAAGTCTGTCCTGACCTGGTACAACCATGGCTCTGTTTAAACATTCTTTATGGATCCAATTCGGATCACTTCTAAATTAAATTATGACTTTTTAGGATTCACTGATATCCCAAACCTTCTGCACTTCTGTTGAGGGCCCCGAAGTCGGGTCAACAACAAGGGGGATACCCACCCGGTCCGGAACCTGGTTGGCGGCTCCTTGCCCATTTGGAGTAGCGGGTCCGACTGGGGATAACGGGACCAGCTTCCCGATGCATGGGATGTGTATGTGTGTGTGTATGGAATTTTGGTTAGGTTACTTCTAAGAAACGTTCTAAAAATATTGTAAATCTATCTTGCAAACTTGAATCTAAATTACTATAATCAAATGAAAAACAACACACAGAATTTACATTAACCCGGGATGTTTCTTTTGTTATGCGATCTAGAAAGATTTCTAACAGCAGCTGGTAATAAAGATCATTCAACTGATATCATAATATAAATCAATAAAGATAAACCATTCTGCATAAGAAGTTAGGCAGAGCGTTTGTGAATAGCACATCGCATAATCAAATCATTCGCATATTAAGCATGAATAGATAAATCCACCGTACAGAAGTGCCAAATGATAACTTATATATTCATACATTAGCATGCAAACAATATCAGCTGTATATCGCTTTAAGAATACAAGAAGAAATTAATCAAGAGATAAAAGTACCATTAATGACTAATTCTTACTCATAGACTTCAAACAATAACGATCTACCTCTACTTGCTTCTAACGTCTACCAAGAGTACAGAAGTGCAACATCAGTAGCAGACATAAAAATGCAAACATAAATAAATCACGATCCTTCCATTCATCAAAACCTCCTCTGAGGGTGCAGAAGTGCATGTTCTGAGGACAAGTTTTTGACAAATTTCTGGACCCTTCTCCAATGCAATGAGAAGGGTTCAAATACTACTATCTAATCCTAATAATAGTATTATTACAAAATTTAGGATACGGCTCTCAAATGACCGCCCTTTTTCTAATTCAGTAAAACAAAAAGAAAAACAACTTTCTAAATTGAAATTACTTCTTAATTTGGTCCCTGAAATTGCAGTTATCAAGCATGGGCTTGAGAAGAGTCGGTTGGCCGACTTCCGTGCTTAGTTGGGCTGCGAAAACAACGTCCATAAGAGCTGGCGCTACTTTCTCGGCCACGTTCATGATGCACCTTACCGTCATGCATTGGCTATGAGGCTTAACTAAGTAAGTCCAATAACTTTCCTAGTTTAACCTAGCCAATGCCTGAATTGTCTTCCCGTTCGCTTGTGCTTTCTGCTTCCATTCTGCTCCCAGCTGTAACGCACTTGGTAAGTATCCCGGGGTGGACTCTGAAATCAAATTAGCTCTGTGCAAATTTTCATTTACACAATCGATAAGTATGGTCGCCTGTGTTGCCGCTGACTCTGCTGCCTGCTCCGCCTGTGTTATTTGCTCGTCCCATTTGTTGAAGAGCAAGTCTTTGTGATTTTCATTAATCTTAGGCACCCCTGCTTTCTTCCCTTCCTCGTCATTTTTCCAAGCCAGATATTCTGTTACTCTTTTGTTGGCCTGGTCATAGTAATTTCGTAGTTCCACTACCTGGCTGGTGATCTTGTCGCTCAGCTCACAAAAATGCCTCCACTGTGATATTCTACGTACCACGTCTTCCTGTTGCTGTGACAGTTGGTCGTTCAAGCTGATGGACTCTGAAATAAATTTTGTCAGCTTGGGTTAATCCTTGTGCATTTCTTGCACCGTCTGCAGTATCTTTTCCTTTTCTTCAATATTTCTTTGGTGGCTCAGCTGCATCTGGCGAAAGTCTTCTTGTAGCTTTTCAAGCTGCTTGGAAGCTTCAACGTTTATATTGGCTTGTTGCAACCGTTGTTGCAGCAGTTTTATTTGACTCTCACGTTCTTTTAGAAGTTGCTGAACTTCAGAAGCCTTGTCGATGGTCACAGAAGCATATGCTCCTGCAATCTGAGACAACTTGGTGAGGTTTTCGGTTGGATTGCTATTCGGATCTTTCCACAAGACATCTAGGTGTTCAGCATCTTGAGCTAGTGCATCCGCAAGCTTTCTTTTCTTTCTTTGTCTCCTTACAACTGCCTTGTGTTGTGGGCTATAGAATACGTCCAGTGGAGGGATCTCTTCTACGCTAAGTAGAAGTTCTGAGGATGGAGCGATAGGAAGATGCTCCATCTCTGTGGTGCTACTGACTATGGTTGAGAGGACCTCTTGCGCCACCTGCGTGTTGTCCACGGGTGTTTTTGGGACCTGACCTTCAAGATTAATCAGTTCATTGAAGTTCTCCCATTCTTTATCTAATTCTACTGTAACAAGAGGTGCTTCGGTGATGGGGGGAGGAACTTCTCTTGATGACGAGGCGGCAACTTGCTGCTGAGCCATCGAACTTGACTGAGCTGTGTCCTTGATTGTTTCTTCATTTCTTTCTTCTTTGCGGACAGACTCTTCAAGATCTGGAGATATTTCTTGCACGGCGCTGGAATCAGATTTGGAGGCACTGGAGTGTTCACTGAGGCTGATGCTTGGAGTCAGTTCTCTAGCAGCTATCCGCAGTCCTTCCAGTGGAATGTTAGCCAGCCTTCTTTCTCTATACAATGTGAATTTCCGGAAGTCGTCCGGGGACAGCCTCGATCGTGCTTCCTGCAAAACTTCTATGAGCGAGTTCTTTCCCTGAAAAAGATCGTCAAACAGATTTTTTTGTCCAGAGAACACACTTATCCTGACTCTAGTTGTAAATTCATGGGCAACTTTATTTGGGTCGAATGGCCTTGGTGGGAGTTTAAATAGTTGGAGACACGTCACATTCTCCACCTCACCAAAAGCGTGCCCTACATCGAATAAAGAGAAGACCCCACACGTGACTGGGAATTGAGGCCAAATGGCCTTCTTTTTGTTCTTTAGGTCCTTAGTTAAACCACCTTCAGAACAAGTCTGATAAGCGATTTCTCGGGCCAACAATTTATCTGGGATATATAAGGGTAGGACATGCGGGGGTTCTGTGCTTCCAAAAACTCGGATATAGGTAAACCATTCTTCCCCAAACCATCTTGCGATGGAGGTGATATCAATCTGTGCCTCGGGAGAGCATCTTGGGGGATCTTTATTGTATATTATCCTATGTATGGGTAATATAAGTCCATGGCAAATCTGGTAAAAATGGGGGGCGAACTAGGAATCCCACAAAATTTTATGATAGACATGAATAGGCAATGGGTCCTGGGTAGTCCATTGCCAACCCATGGTAGGGAATTTGGATACAAGACAGACATAATCCATTATATAGGCAGACAAATAAAAAGGTGGATAGACTCTTTGGGAGTGGGATCTTTTAGAACGGTAGTGGAGGACCGCTGTGTATAGAGTGTCAGAAAGGATTTTGGCCCAATCCACTATCTCAGAGTTAGTTGCAGCATCGATCAGGGGTAGCCATTTGGTTGAAAATTTATTGATATCTGGCTTACCGAATATTCTACAGAGCATAGCTGCAGCAAAACAATATGGGTAAGTAAGAGAACCAGAGCTATACATACCGTTCTTATCTTTTTTCAATGGTTCATCTCTTTTTGACCACTCCTTAGTGGTATCAGATAAGTCGGGATTTTCTGCTACGAACTTCGTAACGAATTCTGCATTGTAGGTCGCTTGGGGCTCAGGTAAATGATACATGAGCCTTAGGTCTTGAGCTGCAAACGCTGCTACGATCCCATGGCCCTGGGCTTTGAACTGTCTCTGGTGCAACTCCGCATCATCTAGTATCCATTTGATCATGTCTGTGTATGGCAGGATCTTCGGCCTTGCTGCAATTCTGTGGAGGAAAGAACATGCTAGGTCTTCTAGGGATGCTTCTGAAGAACGTAATGCATCCGGGACAGCAGGAGTTACTTTGATTATTCTCGGATTTTCTTCCTCCAATATCCTATACATGCCTTCCCAGGTTGAGATGCCCGCATCCTTATTGCATGCAGTGTCTGTGTAGAGGGGCGCCATCTCTTTGGTCTTTTCCCTTGCCTCTGAGCTCTGAGCTTTGTTCTTCTTCCCCATCTCGCTTAGCGTTTCTGTTCGGTTTTGCCTTCGAGCTTTGCTCCTGCAAGTTAAGAGTGAAATGGAAAGATCGATCAGAAAGGCGATGGGAAGGCTTTAAATGCAAGAGATAGATTAGATACGCCACCTTACGTGAAGCAAAATCCGCATTAAGGCACGCATCTTCATGCCACTTAATAACTGACAACTAATTCATTACTAACATTGAATGCGCATAATTTCCAAGTCAGGTAATGGTAAGTGGATTTTATTTGGGTGCCGTGCCCGAAGGAGTCATACCGAGGTGCTTTTATGACTTGCCAGCGCATCCTCGCATATCTCGCGATCGCAAACGGCAGTGATCGCAACAACGCAGATCGTCATATCGCAGATCGCAACAATTCAATGCTTGCCAACGTACTTCGCCTAGTTTCTGCGATGTGCGATCGCACGATCGCAGGTCGGCGGGTTTACAAGTTTTTCTTTATGGAGGCTAGTGTATTGCGATGCGATGTTGTTCATCGACGCCGAGGCGATGTGCATATTGGCGTTTTTTAGAGAGGGAATGAAGGTGTTTTTTATCTTTTTCATGATGCACTCTTAGAGATTTGCTTTTATGAACATAGTTTTAGGCTTAAATCGTCCAAGGACCTTTTTCTACGTTTTATGCTTGTAATTTCATAAGAAGTCTTTGTTTTTCGAAAATTAACTAAGGGTCCCCTATTCAATCTATCATCATGACTGATATTAGGCTGAATTAGGGGGGGGGTTGTTGCTGGCCACAACAACTTCAGAAACACTTTCTTCAAATGCTGCAAATGATCTTGATGGCTATTGGAATATACTATTATATCATCTAGGTAGACAAGGACAAACTTATCCTTCTCTCCTACAAATGATGTATCCATAGCTCTCTGAAAGGTAGCTCCAGCATTCATCAGCCCAAAAGGCATCTTGGCGTACATAAAAGTGCCCCAAGGAGTGGTGAATGTAATCTTTTCTTGATCATCTGGATGTACAAAAAGCTGGTTATGCCCTAAAAACCCATCCAGGAAAGACATAACTTTAGCTCCTGAGCCTTTCTGTAGCAAATGCTTCATCTTTGGCAGGGGATGGTTGTCTTTCTTAGAGCATATATTCAGGTTCCTCAAATCAACACATAACCTGATGTCTTTGCTTTTCTTCCTCACCACTACCAAATTGGCTACCCACTTTGAATATCTCAGAGGAACTATAATTTTAGCAACCAACAACTTCTTGATTTCTTTTTCAATCAGGGGAAGGAGTAGAGGATTTATGGGTCTCGGCTTCTGTTTAAAAGGAATGGTGTCTTTCTCCAATGGGATCTTGTTTTGGATGATCCTTTTTCATAAATTTTAAGGTCACTATACACCTAGGCAAAGACATCAGCAAATTGCTTCATTAAGGTACAATATTCAGAACTTTGGGCAGCAGACAAATGAGCGGACAGATTTATATGCTTTGGATGATCCGGACTCCCTATGTTATGTCTATGTACTTAAGACTGGTTTTTTTTTTGGGAAATCTTATGAGGTACATCATTATGGTCAAACAACCTCTCTAGGGGCACTAACGCTTTAGGTATATGATTTCTAGGCAACTCGACAATGTTATCTTTTCGAGTTCTATTCCTTAGCTAGGGCTAGGGATTTTCCTCCAAGGTTTCATTCTCTTGATCAATTTGCATTTCGGAGAATTCATCAATGACTTGCAGAAATATATTTACTTCATCATCATCCTCAAAGACTTTCCAATGCTGGACATTATCAGGAAAGGATGGTCTATATTTTATCTGGACTTCATAAACCAATCTAGGGGGCATGGGAGGGATGAACATACTAGCAGACACAACAAGGGAATCAACAAGTTGATTTTTGACTCTAGGGATATATGAGATACAAAAACTATTAAAAGCATCTTTGAGTCTCCATACTTCATCTCTGTACGCTTTCAGCCCTTAGGTTCCTTGCTTGGAACGTTTTGTTCACCTGTTGAATGATGAGATCAACATCTCCAAACACCTTTATGTCTTTGATTCCCATGTTTTTGGCAACGTTTAAGCCCAATATCAGAGCCTCATACTTTGCTATATTTTTGGTGACCTGGAAAGTCAGCTTAAAAGACAGATGTGTGCTTTCTTGTTTTGGAGACACTAGCACCACTCCTACTCTTGCATCTTAGCCTACTTAGTGATAAATATTTCTTTGATAACCACCGATATTTCAACCCATTTTTAGTTTTACCTTTATTTCTTCAATATGCTACCTTCCTCTAATTTATCCTTTTCTATCTAGATAAATTCTCTATGTAAAAAATGAAACTCTTTTCATTGCCTCAACTACCTCTTCCTTTATAAACATTAATTTATCTCCACATTCATTTAATCTTTATCTAAAAGTTTAGGCTACTACACTGATTTCCCCAAATGAACCCCCAATATGATGCAATTCCTAACAAAAAATATTTGATGATTCATGTCCTTCCCGAAGTGTTATTAGTCAATTGAAACATCATGCATATTCCCAAGTTTGGGTAGTAATAATGTGTGTTCTTCTCTAATCATTTGTATGCAACATATTCTATAGTTCACAATATCAAATCCATTCTCATAATTGGAATCCACTAATAATAATATTTTGAGTATCCTTTGTATCATTCATAGGATTTCATTAAGGGTACTGGCCGATAAGAAGAGTAGTAGATGTGGATTCACTATAACATCACTGAGTCTTGGATGATTCACCGTTTTATGGTTCTTTATTTCCTTGCATTCAAGTCATTGTATCCAGCAACATTATTGTTATTGACTTTTGAAGAGCACGACATTAAAAATGATGCATTATTTTGCAGAGCAGAGGTGCAGGAAGTCAGACCAATAAATAATATTCAATAACACTCTTGCTTTCAACTCTAATTTCAATTAATTATTTTCCATGCATATAGGTACGTTTATTGAGGCTAAGGAATTGTCAAGACAGTTAAAAGTGATTGGAATCTAGAAAAAAAGAATTTCAAAAAATCTTATAGAGGCAATGTTTGAATCCTATTTTTGATAGTGGAAATAGATTTAGCACCATCAAAAATGTCTAAAACACCTAAAATTTTAAAGTTTAACAACTATAATTTGAATTTACAAAAATCCTTGGCAGATTTTCTCTAAATATAACCAGAATTTCCATATCTCTCCAGACAACTCCTCCACCTCATTAAACTAATGCTACCTCATTAAACTAATGCTATAAGTATGTTAGGTATGTTTCTCGCAGTGAACGCCGATTACTAGAATTCATATTGCATTACAACTGTATAAGCGAAAAGGCCCAGGTCAACTTGGACTCAAAATTCGAAACTGACTTCGTTATGACAAGTAAACGTAATGGAGGAAGCCATCAAACAATCCAAATCTCAAGTGTTATGAAGTGAAAAGCATTAGTTTCACAGGTTTCACCAATGCAAAGCTTAGCTGTGTCATGATCCCGTTATTACTATCGTTCAGATTCTTTTTTTTTTAATGTTTAGACTAGTTTAAAAGTGTATATATATGGTATATTTTTTCATTGTTTATCCAATTGAAATATTTCATATCAATTGAAATTATTATAAAAATATAGTCATTATATATTTAACATATTATATATTATTATTATTATTCAATTATAATCTAATTTTAAGGTCACAGTTAAGCTAAACATTATATTGGTGTATGAGCCTCTTTTGTTTATAAGATAAGGGACCTTTTTTTATGGTTGACAATCAGTGACCAACTGAAATGTCTCACATGAATTGAAATCATTATAAAAATATAGTCGTTATACATTTAACATATTGTATATTATTATTATTATCCAATTATAATCTAATTTTAAGGTTATAGCCAAGCTAGACAGGATATTGATGTATGAGACCCCCTTATTTATAGGACAAGAAATCCACTTTCGCCCAACAATTTAAGTACTAAGTCTACTAATACATACATATATAAAACTTTGTAACATTTTTCCCAATCATTTAAACCATATTTATTTAACTTTTTAATATTATTATATAAATAATAAAATAATATTATTCAATACAATTCAAAAACATTATAACAAATTTAATTCACAATCCTTTGGATTTATTTCATCCAACCTTTGGATTCACTGCAAATTCAACATCCCCATAGCATCCTTGTAACTAAATCAACTCCTTCAACATTCATTATGAATTACAATTGATAAAGAATGTTTATGATTAATTGTGAGTACCTCACTAAATTCACTCTTTCATATTTGAGTAGACCAAGCATTTAGTACTGATGTCCAGGGAGAATTATACCCTAGCACGAAAACTGTCCAGAGAGAATTATACCCTAGCTAAAACGTTCTAGTATGAGAGCTTCTGAATTCGAGGAAGCTTGAGCTGCACTAAAGCTGAGTTGTTGCTTGTAATTCTATTGTATATTAATGTTATTTATTGGTTTTAATAGTCCTTGTGCTCGTGTCTCTTTCGAACATTGAATTCACAAGGGCATCCCAAGTTGTTTTACTCATTCACATGGATAGAATTTGATTAATAAATTATTATTATTATATATATATATATATATATATATATATATATATATATTAATTAAAAAGATTATATTTATGGTATGTTATATTTATTGTTGTTGAAAATTTTTGGAGTTTTCTGTGTATTTCAAGTAGTTTTATTTATTCACATTGATGGAATTTGATTCATAAATGATTTATTATAGGAAAAAAATATATTAATTAAAAAGAATATATTTATTGTTGTTGAAAATTTCTAGAATCTTGTGTGTATTGTTTGAAAAGTATTTTTATATTTATTATTGACTTTTTAGACAATGCACATAAGACTTTAAAAGTTCTCAACAACAATATATTATTATCTATGGACACATTTTTTATTAAAATTTGGATATACAAAAATGAGTAAATTATTGAATTTGACAAAATATATCATTTTTAAATTCTAACTCTACCTACTTGTAGTATATCCTAAACCAAAGGCTTATAAAAGGATTGGATTTATAGCTAGAAATTTATTTAATAAAAATACATTTTTTAATTAAAAAGAAATTCAAAATATTAAATATTGCTTTTAATGAGAAAAAGGTCTTAATATTATACTAAGATTTAGTTGACATTTCCTTTTTTCAAATAAGTTCAATCTATTCTTCCAACTTTATTTAAATAAAGTCAAATATTAAACAAAACAATGTTAGAATTTTAGCAATAACATGCCTTAAGCAATCTAATTCTTTAATCCACAATAACAATTATTTATGCTAAATGTAATCCATTTTACTTTGGGCAACAAAATAATTAATTAATGTGATATTTGTTAATAAACATTTCTAAAATCAACTGAGGACATATTTCCAAATAAGAATTTCTCATATTATGAAATAGGTTTATTAATGAATATAATGATACTAAAGTTGTGTATAATAAATTAGCAAGATCTATTCCAAAAAGTGATGATGAAAAGTTGTACTTTATCTCATATGAGTGATAAGGGTAAGAAAACCATATATGCTTTTACATTAAAATGCAACATTTTAATTACTTTTATATTTAAAGTACACAAAAAATGGTTTATATCAAAACACTCAATTAGTATAGATTTAATAACTAGGGATCCTAGTTCATTAATCAAAATGAATGTTACATAGGCCAAACAAAGGATGTTTTGGTAGTATAACAACACAAGCTAATAAACCTAAGATCTAAAATCGAAAATTAGCAAATCTAGCCATTACATAGAATCATATCAAGTAGTTGTGGTGATAGTCTCCACATTAAGATGAGTGTTATTCTTTAGGGGGTGGTGCCTATCCTTTGTCTCGAGGCTTAGGGCGAATTTGGATAAGGCCCCATACATCGTTTCCCACTTGGGATTCATAGGGATATCTAACTCAAATATGGCTAAAGGAATTATAATTGGAAACTCATCAAACTAATCCACGTCAATAACATTTGGTAGAGGCCAACTTCTACATTGTTCCTAGAGTTCACAAAATGTATGACCAACTCTATGTTGCAACTACCCAATAACATAACCTCATGAAAGAGTTGAGCAATTTGGAGAATGAATGTTTAAAGGTTTGTTGCTCAATGCATGGTGCTCCAACGTAAACTCTACTAGTTATCATACATGTACACTTTCATCTTCACCTTGGTCTTGAACACCTAGATCTACATGTGTAACTATACACATAGTAGGGTGTTATCATTCCAAGTAAAGGAGTTATAATGTTGTACCTTTTTAAATAACAATGTTTGTTAGTGTTCATGTGTGATATAAAAGGTTGACTCGATCATCTTCCATATTATGTTAAACTTATGGACCATGGGTTTGTCTCCTAGTAAGCTTCCTTCCAAAAATTGGGAGAGGATGTAACTTAGTGCAAAATCCAAAAGACTAACCTTGGGATACTTGGAAAAGTTATAAAATCAAAATAGGCGTTTAATGGTTTGTGAGTTTTTCCACATGTAGTATTTGGGAAAGACACTCCTAGGTACCTAAAATTGTGACTAATGGCTAGGATTCCATGCATTGTATACCCTAGAAAACACACCTTTTTTGTTCCCAAAGGAGTTTTGCATATATGTTTAAGCCTCTAAATACATTTCTTTTGCTTGGCTTTTAATTTGCATAACTTATATCACCTTACATCCAACACTAGCTTAGTGGAAAACCAACAAAAACCCTTCATTAACTTGTAGTTTCTAAAATACTTTGTTTGGGTCCATCTTCAATGTCACCACCAAGCTTATAGCCCTTGCATGTCAAGTTTGTGTAAGATATTATATGAAAAAGGATCTAAATTTAGCTCAACAAGGTTAGCTAGATTAAATTTGGCCCTTAAGGATATACTGCCTTACATCCAACACTAGCTTAGTGGAAAACCAACAAAAACCCTTCATTAATTTGTAGTTTCTAAAATACTTTGTTTGGGTCCATCTTCAATGTCACCATCAAGCTTATAGCCCTTGCATGCCAAGCTTGTGTAAGATATTATATGAAAAAGGATCTAAATTTTGTTAATGATTAGCTCAACAAGGTTAGCTAGATTAAATTTGGCCCTTAAGGATGTTTAATGCTTACAATATCTTGCTTAAGAATCTCATAAGTCCTCAACATTTTTAATACCTTTCTTGAACAAATTCTTGGTAGAAAATAATGCGAATTTAACCAAGAGATTATATTAAAAGTAATTACGTATGACCATCCAGGGATATTAAAACTGGACCTTAAGGATGCTTTATTCTTATGGTTTCTTTCCTAGGAATCTCATATGCCCTCAACTTTTTTATAGTAGAAAATAATGCTAAGTCAACCAAGAGATTATATTAAAAGTAATTACCCATGACCATTAAAGGATATGGTCATTATATGAGAGGTCTTGATGCGGTAGGATTATAAAGGTACTACAACTTGGGATAATAATCATCATACCAAGCCACAAAGGTATTTTGCAATAATATTTAAATGAAAAAATAGACAAAGACCATACATAAAACATATTAATTCAATATAACAACATAGTAAACACAGTTAAAGGGTTATCCCTTTCTCGTTTTTTGTAATAGTTTATAATACAATGTTCTAGACCATCCTAAGCTCACTAGTCCTCTTACCTCTTTCACTCAACCTTTCTCCCTTTATAGATTTTGTGCTTCTCATGTATTGCCTCAATGCATAGAATCTACAATTATGGACTCTTCTCCTCACCTAAATATCCTTATGTTGGAAATAATACTGAGAGGGGGGGGGTGAATCAGTATTATCAGATAAATAAAACTTTTTCAATGCTCAGAAACATATACGCTACTTCAGTTAAGTGAACCAGCGTGTACACACAACTGTGTCTAAGGAAAACAGCGTATAACCAGAAAACTTATAATTCATTTAGTTTATCTTCACTTAAGTGCATCAGGTCATCATTCACCATATTAAGAGTAAACAGATGCAGTATAACAGAACAGATCATCACACAAAAGCCACACACATGAACACCATGATATAAGGTGGAAACCCAATGTGGGTGAAAACCACCTGCTGCAAGTCGTCTCTATCTTTCTTTAATAAGAATTTCAGTTTACAATCTTTTGTACTGGTGCAGCCTTATACCAGTACGCAGGCTACAACCTGCAGAAGGCTTCAACCTTCTCTCGTTCTCCAAACTTCCTTGGAAGGGAGCTCCAACCCCCTTTGCTCTTGTACTAGCTAAGATACTAGTACGTAGGTGCTGGCCTACAATCTTCTTTCCTTCAGGTACCACTTTTCATCAATTTTCAGACTGGATACTCCTGAAGCACAACATTACAATCTGAAGACCATGATTCATTCACAAATCATATAGAACAACCAATACTAGCATCATCAATCTTTGAATCACTGAACCACTGAAACCCTGTCACACCCAGTCACCAGAACACAGAGCAGACTACAGAACTCTGCAATAACAGTCAGATCCAGCTGCAACCCAAAAATCAAGCTCCAAAAGATATACGCTACTACTATGAAGGCAACCCGCGTATACACGCGGTTTTACCGAAGACAACCTGCGTACAGATCTAAAAATAATTTTTCATAACTTGCAGTTGTACCAGATTTCAGTTATACCCAGAACATAACATTACGTCAGTATGCAGATCTAGAAATTCGCATAATCAACCATATAAAGATAGTTCATTTCAAACCATTTGATCCCGATCTCTCCTTAGATCTTGTTCTCCATCAACCGATGAGATCTCTCCTTAGCTCAGATCAAGCAATAGACCATCAACCAATAACCTGCATACTGGATCTAATACTTCATCAGATATTCAAGACATTTCAGATACCTTTGCCTAATGATCTTCTTCTCCTTATATAGCCTTAGGCCTTGCTCAATACCACGAGCCAAAACCATAGAAATCCAAAACCATCAACTCAAAACTAGGGATCGACACGTCCGTCGAGACACCATGGTCCAAAACCATAGGCACAACTTCCAAGGAATAACTGCCACGGACCAAAAAAGAGTTTTCCACATACACGCGCTTTTACTGAAGCCAACCTGCGTGTACACGCGACTTGGGCTTGATGAACCTGCGTATATGAATTTTCTCTTCTTCTTATAGTCTGATCATCAATTCCTTGCTGCTGACCTTCTCCACTATGATTTGTCATCAGTGAGGTTTGCCATCAAGGACAACACTTGTCTCATAATGCCAACACCTTACACTTTTATATGCCTCATCCCTGGGAATCTAACGCTCCAATGATAATTCCAAGGATTCATTAAGAACCACTTTTTATTGTATCATGTGTTTGTTTCTCTTAATTCCAACTTATTCTTTTTCACACTCGCTTCATTTTATGCATGAACTAACTCATTCTCATTCAGTCAAACTAATTTATTTACATCACACTCAACCTCCCTTCTTCCAATAAATTTATTTTTTCACTTATAATAGTACTTTTCTTCCTTTTGGCCTTATTTCCATGTCCACATCCCTTTATCTCCTCACATTCAATCCTTCATCTTCCTCTATAAACCCTAGACATTTTTTTTACAGCATGCTTTTAGCCCCATGCATCTTGTTTCAATCATGGATAAAGTCCAAGTTGCATCCCTACTTCACATCCTATGCACATTTCTCACGAATACTCCCTTTGTTGGAAAATATTTACAACTCTATGCACATATTGTATTCTCCTTGCCCCATCATTATTTTACCATTTTATAACTTTTAACATTTCTTTTGTTTCTCCTTGCTTCTCATTCTTACATATATGGTTTTTCTCTTGAAATTATTTCCTTAGGATTTTATGTCTTGATGATCGACTCACTTATGGACTTGAAACATAGACTTTGCTACGAAATGACTACGATAATTTTGAGCCTTCAAACTAGAAGTTCTAACCACAAAAACTTGAAAATCATTATTTTTTCCCTATACAAAGGGGATATATGGAAGGAAATTTATCTATTAGAGAGAACTAGAATCAATATAAAAAATAAGCCTCAAATCTGCAATTGCTGAAGAAATGTCATGACCTAGGCATAATTCCCACATTTGGAAAAATTAAACACAGTTTGAAGAACCAATACACCTCCAAAGCATTCTTTAAAATCAACATAGCATTAATTGGGCAAGAAATAAGGGGAATTCACTTTAAAATAAATCTATTAAACCTTGAAGCATTATGTTCCCACTTAAATCTAGCATCTACCATCACACCAAATCTATGGTTCATTATTGATGTCATTGCTACCATCAAAGTCGAGAAGGAAAAATTAAAATATGAGAGAAGGAAATAAAAGAATCTCAAACAATTTTCTGGTAAAGAGCTTAACATAAATTGTTAGGGAATCATTACAATTGAGGAGATAAGATGCACTAAAGAAAACTCCAATGGATATGATACCAACACTACATTAGAATTAAGTCCGATTATGAAATTAGATTCCACTGGTAGACAACTACTGTAAATGAAGGCAATAACAACGTGGGAATAAAAATTATTAATCGTTCTGGATTGAATGAAATTACTTCTAACTTTAATTTCAATGCTTCTAACTCTCTTTGGCCGACTTTATTAGTTCTGCCACCCTCAACGTGCTACACTAATGAGAGAAAGGGCTTGACTATCAATATGTCCAATACTCAACCTTAAAGTAATAACATAGTTAACATTACAGGCTACACTAACATAAACTCCCCTAATAAATACATGAGAAACAAAATTCTCAATCTTGGTAACATTCACTCTAATAAAAACCATAGAAATCTTATTAATGTTTCCTCTCATAAATTAACTAAAGAAGAGTATAATGTTCTAAATAAGAGCTTGAATTTTTCCATTACTCCCAAGAAAATACCTCTTGAAAGCATAAGTTGTAGCATTGAGGAAGGCATTAATGAATTGAGGTCTGAGGAAAAATAGGCCATTAGATTGGACTGCACCTATATATTGAAAAACTTAAGAAAAATCTTGACAAGGAAGAACTTTTAACTATTAGGAGTATTAAAAATAAAGTCAATATTTTGGTCCTTAAGGATGATAAGGGAGGCGAAACTATTAGTATGGATAAGAGCGACTATATTAAAAATATGAATGAACACCTTGATAGTAGTGGAAACTACAAAAGGTTAGAAAATAATCCAATTTCCAAGATTATTACGAAGGTTAAAAAGATCATCAAGGAATCTAACTTAGATGAATGGATTAAAAAATAACTTACCCCTAATTGTGAAATTACCCCAAGAATTTATCGTCTCCCTAAACTCCACAAAGATGGGGTTCCCCTAAGACCTATTTTCAACACTATTGGCTTCCCCACTTATGAACTTGCAAAATATGTCTCTAAGATCCTTAAGCCCCTTATATATAATTTAGATTCCTTTATCAAAGGTTCTAGTGAATTTTTGAATATGATTGAGAGTGAAAGAGTTGATCATGAAGATCAACTTATCAAATTTGATGTGGTCTCTCTCTATGATCTAGGTGGCTCTAGAGACACTGAGAAGTTAAAGGGGGCTCAGAGTAGATCAAAAATAAAAGTTGTCATATTGAAACAAAACTAGAACCATATCGTAGTGCGTGTTGGCCTGATTCCAATGGTGCAAATGATAGTGAAATTTAAGTTCATATGCTCAAATTATGGCTGGTCAAAGTTTGGTCGAAGTTGGATAAGTTGCAGGCTTAAGGAGGGAAAAATGGTAGAAAACCGGCAAACAGAATTTGGCCACCAGAATGGGCTAATTTGTCATATAGTTAATTTGTCTAGTGACTCCTTATTTCAGCAAATTTTAAAAAATGACAAGTGGTTATTATAAAAACCAAAAAAATATTAAAAAAAGGAGCAGGTTGTGTCTCCCGGACCCACCCACCCAAACCGGTTGTATTAAAATATAATATGTGTGGGGTGGCAGGCGGTCAAATCCTGCCACCATGTCCAATTGTAATATATATATATATATATATATATATATATATATATATATATATATATATATATACAGTGTTGAGTGGGTTGCTCGTTGGCGAACCCGCTCCCACTCACTGCTATGTGCCACATGTAAAAAATTCCAAGGGTGGTGGGGATCAAACTCCCCCAGCCAGTTCAACTACCCTTACAACTAAAAATAACATTTTATGTTGAGTTTAAACTATCATCCCGGAAGCCGCAACAAGCCAATTAACCGCCGACCTAATTACATATGAACCTATACTAAAAGGGGGGTTGGTGGGGTTGGAACCCCCGAACTACCCACACCTAACACATCACCTTACCAATTGGCCAACGACCAATTATTTGTGAAATATGCCTACCACTTTGTATTTAACCCCTCATCATTTGCCCATTCAACTAACAAAGTGGAGGGTAGAGGCCGAAACTTAGAGGTACAGAACCACGAGATAGGTGGAGCCATGAGCAGGTCCAAGAGTTGGAACCTTGAGTGAGGGCATCGACAAGATTCTTTGAATATTCCCTTAGAGGGCCTGTGGTGAGAGTGTTAGAATTGAGAAAGTTTATAGTCGATTTTGCATGTTTTCACGTCAGGAATTCATTGATGACATCAATTTCTCAAGCTGAGCTCTCCATTTTTAGGCCATCATCTAGATTGGAGGTATAAAGGTAATTTTTGTTAAGTTGTTTGTAACTGATTTCTTTGATACACTTGATAAAAGAAGGCCTCCCCATTGTTGAGCATGGCCCAGATACATATGCCACATTGGGTGAACCCTATAATCAAATCTATGTGTCTTTGATCTTATGATAGCTTATGTTTTTCCATTTATTTTCATGTACTTTATGTTACATGGTTAATATGATACTTTATATGCAATTCTAATTACATTCCTGAAGTAAAAGATCTCAATCAAGTTTGGTATCATAGAAGGTCTTCTTGATGCAAGTTGCATGAGTGAATTCTAACCGGACACAAGCTCCAAAGAGATGAATGAAAACTTAAGTCTTTTGATTCTGAAGCAGGGCGTGCACCATGAATACAGAACATGGTAGATGAGGAAGCTCGAATCAAGGAAGAGAAAAATTATCAAAATTATTTCTACACCATGGAAAATAAAGTTGACAAGCTATTTAGAGAGTATGAGAAGACAATCAAGCCTAAGAAGAAAGAGATAGATGACCATGCATCGTTAAATCATGGAGGCAGTAGAGAAGAGCCTCCTCCCTCTCCATCTTCTAGTGACAATTCCTCTTCTTCTTATTCTTCTTCTCATCACTCTAATAGGCATAAGAGGAATGCATCTAAAAATACCTTTTTTAAACTAGATGTCAAATTTGATTTACCTATTTTTAGTTGAGATTCTAATGTAGAAAAGTTAGATAAATAGGTAAGACAGGTTGAGGTGTATTGCCACATATAACAAATCAAAGAGGATGAAGCCAAGATCTAGCCAGCATCCCTTCAATTGAGTGGCACTACTTTGATCTGGTGGGAAGGAAAACTGTAGCAAGCTATTAAGCGTAGTTGTAAACTTCTCTCATCTTGGTCTCATTTCGTTTCTTCTTTATGAGGACAATTTTACCCATTGGGTTATAGACATAAGGCTGTGATGAAATGACAACATTTGAAACAAAGGAAAGGTTAATGTGTTCAAAAATTTACAGACGAGTTTAGAAAACAAGGATTAACATTAAATGTTTCACTAGACACTTCTGAGATGTCGATGAAATATATTGGTTCTTTGCATAGTTATTTACATCATTCATTGTTATTATTTGAACCTAAGTCTATTGATCAAGCTAGTGTGAAGGTTGTACATCTTGAAAGCAAGGAGAATCATGAACAAGACGACCACCCAAAGAGGGCAGAAATTGTTAAGAGAAGAGGAGAAAAGCCCTCTTGTACTCATAGTGAGAAAGAAGGGCATTAAGAGTAGAATTACTGGAAACCACATCCAAAATTGAAATTTGAGACCTAAGAGGAATGACAAAAAATAGAAGCAAAAGACAGTTGCAACCGTGCAATAAGATGAAGAATCTAAATTAGAGGATGATGAGAAGATCACAATTGCGGAATTTGCAGGCAATGGACCAATTGACCTAGGATCAGATTCAGGGGATGAAATGAATATTGCAACTCTTTGGATTGTGATAGATGGACCCATCGACTTTGGTTCTAATTCAGGTGATGAGACAAAGATTTCAACAGATGTTGTACCAAATATGAAAAGGGTGCCAAATGTAGCATGGCTCCAAGAACTCAAAGAAATAAACCAAAGCATTTAGGTGGAGAATGTTGAACTAAGGAGAATCCAACAAGAAGCAGAGAAGGCGAAATATAGGTTGCAACATCAGTTACAAGCCAAGGAGGAGGGCTTAGAAAAGTTTCAACATAACAAGCCTGAGGTAAAAAGTGATTCTTCAATTTAATTTACTTTTATAATGATGATTTCACTTATTTTGAGAGATATACTACAGGAATTGGATTAAAATTATTGAATAAAATGGGGTATCAAGGAAAGGGCCTTGATATTAATGGCCAAGGCATTGTGAACCCAATCAAAGTGGAAGAATTGCCTCGTTATGCAGGACTTGGATATGTCAGAAAGGTAGTTGGGCAATGCTCCAAGACAACCCATGACCAACCAATGATAGGTGATGAGAGCACGTCATAAAATTCCAGTGATAGTGAGGGTTCCACGAGCACTTACCAAAGGCACACTAGGAGAAATGATTCCAAGACAATCCAGAAAGTTTGGAGGAAAAATAATCATTGTAGTTATTGTAACGAGGATTGACACCAGAAAGTTGCGTGCTAGAAACTCTAGGCCCATGAAGCACCCATGAAGAAACCAACTGGCGAAGATGTTCAACAAAGGAATCCACTACATTCTTGGTGGTCTTCTTTATTGAGTAAGAGATGGTTTTGCTAGATATAGTAGTTTGTCATGGACATAGTTTGTAAATCACGTGTTGTGAATAATTATAGAAGTGATGATGTGTTTTCCATCGCTTACTAAAGCATTAATGATGATTTTTACCTTTTGTGAGTAGCTAGGGTATTGGTTTCTATTATGTAAAATTTTACCAAAGAGTATGCTATAAACTCTTGGCAAACATGGGGTTCTTTGATTCATGTGTGGATGTGTATGTGATTACAAAGAATGTACCAGATTTGCATGTAATGTAGATGTTGAAAGTGTGGTTTGACAAGGACACACGTAGTGTGCAAGATGTGTTCATGATTTTGGAGGACCAAAATCTCCTCAGTGGGGAAGAATGTTCCAGGTGGCTCTAGAGATGCTCAAAAGTAAGAGGGGGCTCAAAATAACTCAAAAATAAAAGTCCTCATATTGAAGTAAAACCAAAACCAGATCGTAGTTATCATCTCCCTTATTCGAACAGTGTGAATGGAACTCAAATATGAGTTCGTATGCTCAAGTTATGGTTGGTCAAAATTTTGGTCAAAGTTGGACAAGTGGCAGGTTTAAGGAGAAAACAAAATGGCAGAAACATGGTGCACATAATCTAGCCACTAGAACTTGTGAATTTGTCAAACAATTATTTTTTCTATTGACACCATTATGAACTTGTGAATTTTGGAACAATTATTTTTTCTAGTGACCCCATTATTTTGGCAAATTTTAAGAAAGGTCTTATTATAAAAATATATATATATATTGGACTCGTGCACCCCAACCTGTTGTATTAAAATATAATATGTATAGGGTGACAGGTGGTCAGACATCACCATCCCCTACCAATTGTAATATATATATATATATATATATATATATATATATATATATATATATATATATATATATATATATATATATATATATATATATATATATATATATATATATACATACATTCATACATACATACATCTATATATATATATATATATATATTACATACATACATACATACATACATACATACATATATATAGATATTGTGTCGGGTGGGTAATCCACTGGTGGGCCTGCCCTCATTCACTACTATGTGCCACATGTCAAAAATTCCAAGGGCGATGGGGCTTTAACCCGCTTGGCTAATCCGGTTGGCCCACCTCCCCAGCGCCCTCACAACCAAAAATAACGTTTTATGACGATTTTAAACCACCAGCTTGGAGGTTGCATAAAGCTATCTAACCGTCAACCTAATTACATATGCATCCCTACTAAAAGGGAGGTCAATGGGGTTGGAATCCCCAACCTACTTGCACCTAACATCATGCCTTACCAACTGGCTAATAGTCAGTTATTTGTTAAGTCTGCTGACTATTTTGTATTTAATGCCTCATCATTTTCGTATTCGACCAGGGAAGTAGAGGGTGGAGGCCATAACTTAGAGGCATGGAACCATAATCTGGGTGGAACCCTAAGAATTTCCAAGGGTTGGAACCTTGAGTGAGGGTATCAAAAATATTCTGTAAATATTCCCTTAGAGCTCTAGAGGTGACAATGTCATAATTGGGTAAGTTTATAGTAAATTTTACACATTTTCGCGCCAAGAATTTAGTGGTGACATGTATTTCTCCAACTGATCTCTCCATTTTTAAGCCATCATCCACATTGTAGGTATAACAGTCATTTTTGTAAAGTTTCTTGGAACTAATTTATTTGGTGTCACTTAATAATAGAAGGCCTCCCCACTATTGAGCAGGGCCCAGAGACATAGCCCACATTGGGTGAACTCCATAATCAAATCAACGTGTCTTTGATCTTGTGATTGCTTATGTTTTTCTGCTTCTTTTCATGTGGTTTAAGTTGCATGGTTAATATGCTTTGTTATATGAAATTATGAATGTATCCTTGAATTTAAAAGATCTAGATCACTCTACACCATGATTCCTCTTACTGAATCTACCAATGTTATTAAGGAAGTAGTTGATCTTCAAACTTTTAGTCTTGCTGAGGTTTTCTTACACTCGATTTTTCTTAGCTTCCAAGGTGAGTATTACGAACAAACCAATAGAGTAGAAATGGGTTCCCCTATCTCCCATTGTAGCAAACCTCTTCATGGGGAAATTTGAAAATAAATCCCTTGAATCTTACCCATTCAAGCCTGGTTGGTAGAAAGGATACAATGATGACACCAATAGCAAGTGGTCTCATGGAAATACTAAACTTAATAAATGTCTCAACCACCTAAATATCAAATCAAAGAACATTAAATTTACCATGGAAACTGAAGTAAACAAAAACATATATTTCCTTGATGTGTTAGTCACCAAGAAAACTAATGGAACCTTAGGACACCAAGCCTACAGAAAAACGACTCACATCGAAATTACCTCCATGTAAATCCTCACCATCACCACTCACAAATTACTGGTGTTCTTAATAGTATAGTCATAAGATCGCTTAGAATTTTCGACATTGAACGATAAAAAAACGATTTGATCAAGGCCTTCGAAAATATTTTCTACAAAGAAGAAGAAAGCATATGATCCTTTAAAAAGGAAGAGGAAAGATTACCCCACCCATGTGAACCCAAACCACTATGAAAAATAATTTATCTTCCATACATCAAAGGTATGACAGATTAAATTTCAAAAATTCTAAGAAAGAACTTCTCCATTTCTTTCAAAAGTATCCATCAAAATATGAGGTCCATCAAGAATCACATTTACCCACATCAACACCAAGAAATCTATAAAATATCATGTTCCTGTGGTAAATGCTACATTGGGGAAGCTAGAAGATCATTTAGAATCAGAATGAAAGAACATGCAACTAACATTAAACATGAACATGTTTGCTCTTCTTCCCTTGTCAAGCACTCCATCAGAACCAAGCACCATATTAACTTTGAGAATAATGAAATTATTTCTAAGGAAAAGTGTTATTAAAAAGACATTTTAGAGAAGCTCTGAAGATCATTAAAAACCTTAACAATCTAAACAAGGACAATGGCCTTGAAATCAACAACTCTGCGATTCCCCTAAAAAATTCTTAAATATTTCCTCAATCCCAGATTTCCTTACCTCCTACCTCCCTTACCCTTTCTTGGTAAATCCTTCCCCCCTTCTCTCTCTTATTATTTCCCTCCCTCTCCTACATAATTCTGAATTAACACTTCATTAATATTATTAGTAAAACATTAAAATTACTTAGTTAAACGAATATTAATAATATATATTAGTAACTAAAAATAAAAAAATTAAACTATTTTAATAAAATTCTAATAAGGTTAATTAATAATTAATATCCATTATTACCTTAATTATTGTCATTAGTATAATATTATCATCATTATAATATTATCATACTTTTATAATATTATATGTGTTAATTTCTTCTTCTTTAAATAAGAATATAATAAAATAAAAATATTTTAATACATATAATTTTCAAATATCATCATATGATTAATATTAATCTATTATTAGTATATCTAGTCAATATATTATTATTTATATATTAACTATATAATATATTAATAATCCCTTTATAAATATTATTAAAATATTACAATATTAAATATTAGGGTTTTTCCATGGTTTAAGTGGACATTTTTTTTTATTTCTCCTTGCTTCTCATTCTTATATATATGGTTTTTTTATCAACATTATTTCCTCATCATTTTATGTCATGATTATGGATCTGTACATAGAATTTCCTACAAAATGACTGTGGTAAATCCGAACCTCAAAGCTAGAAAGTTTTGATACTCTTTGTTTGAGATCCATGTACTTTGATCATCTAGTTTACATCTCTATTTAACCTAATATTAATATTTTGGCCTTATATCTTAAACACATTTTCTTCCCAACTTTTCTCTATATCTAGTTGTTTTCTTGTCAACTTGTGGTCCATCCAATCTAGTTCCTTATTCTCTTTCTCTTATTTCTTTACTTCATCAACACCATATCCTATAAAATCATAAATATCCTTTTCACTAACTATGAGTGAAATATCTGATTATATTGAAAATTCCACTTTACAGATATTATCTTCAAATCTCCTTTTAATTATACATGAACTAACTTTCCTCCACATTCAACTTATTTTATGTCACCTCATGGTAATTCTCCATACTTAGATTTACCATAAACAAATCACCCACTTGGAATGTCTTATGTGTTTTCTATAGCATACAAACCTTTTATATTACACACTAATTTTGTTGAATTTCTCTTGAACTTGTGCATATATTTCCATAATCTTTTCAATGAAAGTATTTTCAACATCACTATGTCACATCTTAACAAGAAACTCAACCAAATATTTCACTCCTGTTAAGTTTCTCCCATGGACAATTTTGAAATGAAATATTCTTCTTGACATGCTCATTACAATATTAAAGGAAAACTTAGCATGTGCCAATAAACCATCCCGCTACTTTCGTATGTTACCTACCAAGCATCTTAGAATATTTCCCTAAGATTTTGTTAGCCTCCTTTACCTATCCAATATTGGTCTATGAATGATATGTTGAACTTTCCTATAAATTTGTGCCCAATCTATTCTATAATGTTCTCCAATAATGACCAAGAAATCTAACATCTTTATCTACAGTAATGACCATCTTTGGAAATCCATGTATCATTACAATTTCATTGAAGGCTATATATATGTAAATAATTGCACCAATGCTATTATTACAAGGCAAGAAATGTTTCATATTGTAAAGTCTATCCACTACAACAAACCTTAAGTTATTGCATCTTTACAATCTAGTTAATCCTAGGACAAAATATCCCATACAAATATCAATTTATGGTACCCTTAGAGCAGGTAATAAGGTATACAAGCTTGTTTTCAAAGTATATTTAGACTAAACACCATAAACAACTAGGAGATTCCACAACTTCAAAAAAAAATTTAAACTTCCTTTCCTAAACTAAGCTAATAATATTTTTCTTCTAACGAACTTTAAGTCTTATCTCTCCCAATTTTCCTTCTAACCCTCCTTTATGCAACCCTTTTGTTCAAATTCTTGTGAAACAAATATTAAAAATAAAATTGTCTTACCTTTAAACACATGTCCTTGCCGTGGAAAAAATCAACTCAAAATTTTTGTCTTATTCAAACATGTTTCTATAACACTCCTCTATTTTTGTGAGATTTGTGTCCTATATGTATAATTCTTTTACCTACTCAATATGAGGTAGAACATTCCTCATTGTGTGAAGCATCATTGTCCTTCTATTCAAAGCATCAATTGACTTCTTCTCTCTCCCCAATTTGTGTTTTAACACAAATATATAACTTTGTAGGAACAATGTAAATTGCAAGTGTTCCACATTCAACTTTGCTTGAATATATATAACACACATTGTCTAGGAAACATGCAATGTCTCCAATACTTTAATGCTTGTGTCACTACATAAAATTCCAAATCATACATAGAGTGTCGTTTTTTTATCTCTCTCAAATTTTCATTATAAAATGTAATTTTTCCTCCCTCTTGTTTCAATAGTGTTTCTATAATATGTACATGCCACTTACATCATACTTATAATACTTTCTCTAAAGTTTTCCAAACTACTTGGGGCATTTATGGTCATTTCCTTTAATATATCAAATGATTCATGTGCTCATGTGCTCAAATGAAAGCATGTTCCTTCATGCACTCTATGTAGATTCCATGGAATCCTCTAATTAATTTCATGTAGAAATTATGAATGCCATGGAAAATCTTTGCCTAATGTATGTTGTGCAATTCTTATGAAAGTTTACAATTCACATTTTTTGGGTCCATCTCCATTGATTTTCATGAAATACAATTCCCAAATATACTAGCACTTGGTTGAAGACTTGCATTTCTTCAAGTTTATTTCCAAATTCTCTCTTTCCAAAGATTATATCACTAATTGACATGTTGAAATTGGTTACCTTTACTACCACTATATCACTAATATCCAAATACACATCAATCAACTTATCTAAGTATGGGTGCAACACTTCAATCATAAACCACATAAAGGTAACTAATACATTATCTAGACCAAAACTCATAACTAACCATCCTTCATCCTAAATGTAGTCTTTCACTCATTTCCTTCTCTAAATTGAATCTAATGGTAAACACTCATAGATAAATATTAGTGAAATAAATTATGCCACAATCAAGTTTTCCAACATGTCTTTCATTCCTTGGTAAAGGAAGCTTGTGCTTCATTAGAATATTGTTCATTGTTCTTGAGACAATGCACATCCTGCTTTTTACATCTTAGTTTGGAATCAATAATGTTGGTATAAGAAATACAATTTTATACCTTTCTTTATCAATTACATTGACCACAAATCATCAATCCATTGGTTAAATTACATGTTTTCCAATAAATCGACAACTCCACGTAAGTTCAGTTTGGAAACATATCTCTTGGTATAAAATTTGTTTCATACATTATTTTACTTCTTGGAGGAAGTTGATGTCAAAAATATTTTCTCATGATTTTTTGGGACAACATGGAATACTCATGTTCATATCAAACCACAAAGGCATTTTGTATTAATATTCAAATGAAAAAAATTCAAATATCATACATAAGACATAATTCAATATAATAACATAATAAGCACATTCAAGAAGGTTAAGCCATTCTATTTTTTCACAATATATTAGAATGCATTGATCTAGACTATTGTAGTCCCACAAATCCTCTCAACTCTTTTAGTTAAGCTTTCTCCCTTCATAGATTTTTTCCTTCTCATTCCCTTTATCAATGCATAGCCTATGATGTTGGATTATTCTCCTTACCACTATCTTCTTCAAATTCTAGAAATATTATTATTATTTTATGCATTTAATCCTTGGGGATCCAAACACTCCAATGGAACTTCATAGGCATTGTTGAGCATCACTTTCTCTTACATTGTGTTCCTCCCATCTTCCTCTTAATGCCAACTTATTGTCTTTCACATCAACTTCTGTTTATACATGAGCTAACTCATTCTCATCGATGAAATGGTAACTTATTTACATCACCCTCAACCTTTGTGTAACACCCTATAGGGTGATACTAATAAAAATTTTCCCAATCTAATATCTTAATAATGTAATCTATTGTAATTTCTTTATCTCACTAGTATTTTTTTTTTTAAATATAATTTCGATCCTCCTTGGGATGTAACTTATCTAAAGTAGAATCAACTCTCTTTTTTGGTTACCAAATGTAAAATTTACAACTATTTGCTAACATTTGAATGTTAAACTTCCAACCTTTAAACTAGCATCTCATTTGACAATTAGCTAAGGAGATTCAACATCATATTACATCATATTTAGAGAAAAAAACACATTTATTAATAATAAGGAAAATTCCTCAATCTCTATTTGAATTTACTCAAGTGTAGTGTAATATAATACCCTTGAAAGAATGCCCAAAACATATTTAACCTACTAGCCAAGTATGAGCTTAACTAGTTTCGTAGTCCTTTGAGTCAGAGGCTCCAAGAACAATAATACTAGTCTAGGATACAATAGACTAATCCATGAATAACCAACAAAATAGCCTAGTTCTCTTCATTATCAAGAATTATTTCTCCTACCAATTAGCCAACCCCGACTCTTGCTTTTCTTCCCCCTTCTATTACCCTCTCCATCATTTTTTTGAAGTTCCCTCCATCCCAAAACAGAACCCTCCTTGGGAAAGGAGTGGTTATCCCCTTTGTATTCAAGAGTTAGGTGGCAACTAAGCATGATACTCATTCACTACTTCACACAAACCAACCAAAGTTATTGAATTCCTACCTTACTATGAGATATTTATATTCATAGCAAATAATTCCAAATGTCACCAAATTATATATTAGTTAATAAATAACCTATTTTAATAATTAATGTGTTTATGAAACTATAAAAGTGTATATTTACTAGGTATGTAGGCGTAGCTAATTCACTAATGTCCCATGCATGGACTATAATAACAAGTGACACTCCTAATCCATTTTTCTTACATGTAGACAACTAATTATGCATAACAATAAAATAATTGTCAAAAATCCTCATTAATGAAAACATAATAATTCAATTCCCATCCACTATTGTACTTAAATTATCATAATTAAATTCAACAAGTGCTCTAAACATTATATGAAATATGTAAGAAATAAAAGAATGACATATTAAAACCCAAGTAGGATGCTCATTTGGATCAGAATCATTCCTCCTCCTAAACACCTACTTTCATTTTCTATCCCTTCCTCTACTAAGCAATCCTTAGTCAACGCCACATGTCTAGTTGAGCATGGTTAACATGATCTCCTATGCCTCTAGGATTTGAAGAATATGTAGTGGAAACACCTACGCCCCTCCTAATTCAATAAAGGATAACATCCTAACATTCATTCCAATGTGCAATTGTTTTTTTTCTTAGAGATACATCATTCAATAAGAAATCTAGGTAACTATGATTCCTATAAAAAACTACACTTACCAACATATCATAGTAAATGTTTAGAATCGATAACCACATTGTTAATTCTTAATAACATAAAACTACCATTTTTATGTCAATGACACTAATGTTACCTAAGTTCTGGAGTGATTTAGCTATTGCATAGCCCATTAACCTATAGGTTATCTTACCACAAACAAATATCTATCGATAATCATATAATAATTCATGCTATAAACAATGTTACATATTTGCATTTAAGTAAAGAAAACCATGTGTGTTTCATCAATTATCCATTCATAATATATGTCAAATTAGTATCCATGTACCAAAACTTCACCTTTAATTTCCTACTTTAAGGAAGTCACATAATCATCAACACTAAGAAAAACAAATAGAAAAGCTCATATATTATCCTCACACAGATAGTTCCACATTTCCTCATACCAATTGTTTCTATTATTCTACCCGAGTCTAATATATATTATGAAAATAAAGTACATGTTAATCCATAACATAATTTACCTATTAAAAGTGAAAGAATGGGACATTAAATTTTATTCTTGAAAGCCACTTCGGTTTTTCACTTAGGATGTCCAACTTCTTTCTTTTAACCTCATTGCAATATCCAAATTTCTTCCACTCCTCATATTCAATTCTTAATCTTTCGCTACATGCTAGTATATTTTTATGACATGCTCTTAATCTACAAATGTTGTTACATCTAGGCACATCTAAACACAAACTTCCAAGTTACACCTCCAAACATACATCACATCCTATGCAAACTTCTCAATCAAATTTCCTTGTTTAATAATGTTTACAACTTTGTATGCATATTCATTCTCCTTGTTGCACCACTATTTTACCCTTTTTCAAGTTGTGCTACTCTAGGTTTGAGATAAAAGCAATTTGAACATCTATTTTTCCTCTTTATTTAACTTAATAATATTTATATTCAGCCTTGTGTCACAAACACTTTTTTCTTGGAAAACTTTCTCTATATCTAGTTGTTCTCTTCTCAAGATTTGGTCCATCAAACCCATTTCTACATTCTCTTTATATTCTTATTCTACTTCATCAACATCTTATTCTACAAAATAATAGATATTATTTACATAAAATATGTGTAAAATATCCAACTCTACTAACAATTCTAGTTCATAAATACTACCACCAAATCTCTTTCTAATTATACAATATCCAATTTTCTTCACATTCAACTTTCTATGCTTTCTCTGTGGATAATGTTGCTTACTCAAATTTAGCATCACCAAATCACCCTCTTGGAATCTATTGTATTTGTGTCTTAAGTATGTTTTTTTTTTCTAGGTAAAGGCTACTTCTATATTAAAGGAAGATAAATATTTACATAGATTACATCATCCAAGGGGGCTGTGGCCACCCTCTAACAGTGACATCTGGGACAGACTTTCGAACCAGTGATACAAAAATACACAAAATTGTCCATATGAGTTTCTTGGACAACAGACAGTTTTGTGCTTGGAAAGCCGAAAAACAGACTCTATTAATTTGCTGCCTCTAACCTTTAACAAACAGCCACGATAAGACTGAGAACTAGATCTGAGCGAAACCGAACTTTTGACCAAAAAAGACATGAACAAGTATACAAAAAACCTTGAGAAACGCCTCCGAACAGGATCAGGTTAGGTGACTGGGCGACGTTGGCGGCTGCCTCTGCAGCGAACTGGGCGGATCAAGCCAAATGATTGACTCCTCACCATCCTGAAGTTGCCCCTCCGAACCCGGATGAACTGAATCCTGGCCCTCATTTCTGCCCTGAGCACGGTTGTTTATTGGCAGAATTTCTTGCACTGACTCTTCATGGGTTGAGTTCTCCTGATCCCGAGCTTGCTGAGGCTGGCCGATTTGTTCTGTGGCAGTCAGAGGGCGGGGCACACGATAAACTCTTCCTTGCATGTCCCCCAGAAGGATATCACTGCCCTGGAAACTTGCTGAAGCAGGGGAGGACCATGAGGGATTAACAGGTGCCGCTTCTGAAAGATAAACAGAGAAATTGACAATTACATCCGATTGAAGGATCCTTCTGGGAATTCTGAGGCGGAATTGCTGATAGGAATCCGGCAGCATCAGAAATTCCTCCTCAGAGCTGGAAGACGAGGGGGGGATTGCTGCCATGGGAGCGATTGGATGCGGCTCCTCCTCTTCATTCACATTTCGAACCCCTGAACGACCGCCTCGACGAGGCACTCCTCTGCGACGCATCACGGCTCCCAGTTTAAGCGATTTGAGACTCTGCTCTATTGCCTGGAGACAACACTGCAGAGAATTTTCTTGCCCACCTCCCGCGTCAAACAACATTCTCTGGACATTGCAGGTCTGGGCAGTGCTGTTATATAACCAAGACTTTGCAATCACCGTATGCCGCGGACGTGACTCCATTACACCAGAGCTCCTCGAGACCAGAGCAGGCTCGTTCGGCTTGAATGCACCCTCTACCGTGTTCTGCATCTCCTTAATTCCGTTTGCCTTGAGCATTGAATATATCCTTGTCTTCATCGCTGGCTTGTCCTGGCTTGTTGCCTCGGCCTTTCCACAGGTGTTGAGGCGCGGGCTTGCCTTAATGGCACGTAAGGACACCCGCATCCGGGTGGTGTCTTAAGTATGTTCCCTTTTGTATTACATGGTAATTTCTCTCAAATTTCCTTGAATTGTGCATGTATTTCTATCATCTTATCAAAAAAAGTATTTTCATAATCACTTTGTTGCATATTAATAGGGAAATCAACCAAATATTTCACTCCTTTTAGCTTTCTTCCCTGGATAATTTTCAATGGAAGCAATATTTTTGACCTATGTATTATACTATTGCAAAAAAACACAATAGATACTAAGAAACTATATCCCACTACTTTTGTATGTTACCTTTAGACATCTTAGAGTATTTCCTAACATTTCATGAACTAAATTTGTCTTTCCAATATCTGTCAAAAAATTCTATTTTAAACTCTACAATAAACTTGTGCCTAATATCTTCCATAATGTTCTCCAATTATGACCAAGAAATATGATATCTTTGTCGAAGGTAATGATCTTCAATAATCCATGTATCCTTATAATTACACATGCTTTTACACACACAAGCACACACTTATACTTATAGCATTAATGATTTTATTATAGGAAAAAGGTGTGCAATAATGTAATGCTTATCCACTACAACAAACACTAACTCATATCATTTGTACAAGCTAGTTAATCTTAGTTTGACAAACCATCACATAGAAATATCATTTCATGGTACCCTTAGGGTAGGTATGATAGTATATTCTTCCTCCCATCATGTACTATACAATGAACAAATTGCCACAGTCTTCACAATAGTAAGTGGCGTGCATCTATAATGATTACTTCACACAAAATGTCATCTTTTATGAACCAATATGTGAAGCTATTTCACATGATTTATCATAATCACCTCATATCCTTTTTAAATTGATATGACTTGTAGGGATGGGGATGTTATTTGTTACACAAACGCCATTTTATTAACCATCTATATTCCCACCATATTATGAATAATATATTAATCAATTACAACTTTGCAACAATTACTATTATGATTTCATTGGGTTCTAAATATATTTTTCCTCAAATATTTTTTCTTCTTTTGCATCTACTCTCATGCTTTCATCATTTTACATTGTACAACACCAAAGTTCTCACTTTTTTGTTGTTGTTACAAATGCATTGTATCCATGTGTCTCTCCTTAAGCTAATTATTCTTTTGTCCTTATTACTCCTTTACCGTCCCTTTATGATCCCTCAAATGATATGTCCTTCATCTCCGCCTACTTAGTGATAAATATTTCTTTGATAACCACCGATATTTCAACCCACTTTGAGTTTTACCTCTATTTCTTCAATATGCTACCTTCCTCTAATTTATCCTTTTCTATTTAGATAAATTCTCTATGTAAAAAATATAACTCTTTTCATTGCCTCAACTACCTCTTCCTCTATAAACATTCATTTATCTCTACATTAATGTAATTTCTATCTAAAAGTTTAGGCCGCTACACTTATTTCCCCAAATGAACCACAAATATGACGCAATTCCTAACAAAAATATTTGATGATTCATGTCCTTCCACAAGTGTTATTACTCATTTGAAACATCATGCATATTCCCAAGTTTGGGTAGTAATAATGCGTGTTCTTCTCTAATCCTTTATATGAAACGTATTTTATAGTTCACAGTATTAAATACATTCTCACAATTGGAATCTACTAATAATAATATTTTGAGTATCCTTTGTATCATTCATAAGATTTCATTAAGGGTACTGGCCGACAAGAAGAGTAGTAGATGCGGATTGCATTGAAGAATTTGGTGCATGTTACGAATTTGGTTAATCATAACTACATTTATGAAATCTATAACAACTCTTCAAACACAAATTTATATTTTAGTTTCCCAACAAAAATAAGTTTCCTTCCATATTTCATCAAATAAATCGCGATCTAATTGATAACATCATATCATTAGGCTATCCATCCTTTAGACCCTCTAGGTCACGGAAATAGGTTCCAACATTGTTTTATGCTTTATTTTAAATTGGCCATTTAAGGTGAGACACATTAGATAACTAGTACTGCCTCATTAAGGATGGAAAATTTTTCTCTATCAATGCACTCAAGTGAAATTTTCAAATTTCACTGGTAAGTGCCAACCAAGCTAAGAAATTGATAAGTTCTAGGTGGGTTTCATTAATTAGGTGATTTTATTGAATGATATACTAGCTAATTTCTACCATAATATTTTTATTTTAAATTCATAAAAATATAAAGTATGATAAATGAATATTATAACTCAATATTAGTGATAATAATTTATCCTTGATATTAATGTTATATATTTATATATGAGAATGAGTGATTCCAATATTAAGAGGGTTATAGTCTAATTTTGAATATATAAACCATATTTGTATACAAAAGGGAACTTGATAGATATGTGACATATATCAAAAACTTATAGTCTAGTTTAAGATCAATTCTAGACCTTCAAAAACTGCCAAAACCTTATTTTTTAAAATATAAAATATTTAACAACCTCCAAATTCAAATACCTTCTCGTAATTTAATACACTCCTCAATAAGACCAAGCCACTAATAAAATAGCCTTCGAAGACTTCGAATCCAAGGAGACAAATGATGGGTGCTGACCATCGTTTTATGGTTCTTTATTTCCTTGCATTCAAGTCATTGTATCCAGCAACATTACTGTTATTGACTTTTGAAGAGCACGACATTTATGCATTATTTTGCAAAGAAGAGGCATAGGAAGTCAAAACAATCAATAATATTCAATAACACTTGTGTTTTCAATTCAGTGATAGGAAGAAACCTGAGTATCTTATTCAATGATACATTCAACATTCTAACACAGAGATAAGATGACAGTTATCTAGTGTTAAATATCAAAAGATCAAGAATCACAGAATATCAGGAACAAGCTTAGAATAAGAGGGAAATGGATAGTGAGCAGTTAACATCAAAGGAATATTGTATTAGCTGAAAATGAAGATGAGACACTGCAAGTGACAAAATATATACAGTCTCCAGAATTTGAACCTTACATCAAATGCCAACCCTGATTGCATCTTGCTTCTGGATATTTATAAGTTTACAATACTATGGAACTTAGCCATTTAGGTATGGAGGGGTGATAATTGACCACCAACCACATTTAACAGCCTGATGGAGTCTCTGAACATGTTTGCTTGCTTCAGTGGGTGGATCCAATCTGTTCAGGTGTAGTCTTGTCCTCTTAGGCAGTTGGAGTGCTCGTACCAATGGAGTTCATGACTGATAAATTCAGTTACAGAGTCGTGCTATGTCCTTTCTCCCTTGGCCATGCTTTCTGTTAAATATTGTTGTTGGGGGTTTGACTGTTACTGATGATGGGGGAGCAGGTCATTTCCTTCTTTGGGCAACAGAATGGTCAAAGGATGTGGGATGCATGGGCACACGAACAGTTGGGATGAGGGAGAAGGATGACTGTCGGATCAAGGAAATAGACAGCGGAGATGCCTCGGCGGAGGCTATCGATCGACTTGGGAGTGGGGTGAGTTAGGGCCGTTAGATCTCCATCGGACATATCGGACGGTCATCGGGCTACGGAGCTGCATGGATGTTTAACGGGTGGGGAAGATTTGTTGGGCGGTAATGGTTTCCATCGCACTGCTTTTGGGCATGAAGTGGTAAGAGCCCAGGGTCGATTCCATTTAGTGATCAACACGTAACAACAGATGAGAGAGAAAAACCACTCTCATTGCATGCTATCTCTCGATCAACTTGTTGGCGCGATAAAAGAGAAGACCGTCAAATCTTGGGGGAGATGATCTGACGGTGGGGAGTGGCAGAGTGGGTTACCTTTATCGGGTGCGAAAGGGGCCATTGGATCGGCAGGGTGATCAATGGTGGGGATGCGACGTGATGATTTATGAATGTGCGAAGACATATGGTAGGGTTTTATGGTAGTTTTGGGGTTTTTCTCTTGGGGCTAAAGTCAAAGGGGGTTACTTTGTTGGGTTTAGGAGGAAAATAGGGAAACGGAGATGGGGGAGAGTAAGCGGAGTAGAAGGAAAGAAGGGAAGAGTGACCAATGTGAAACCCCTTCTTTGGGTGTAACAATCAAACCATGATCCTTTCTGACCCTAGGAGGTCAGCGTTGCATAGCAGAGCTAAAACTTGCTCCTTCTGGGGATTATATCCTCCCTGTGAGGTTTCAAGAACCATAGACCACTGCCTTTCATTCAAAAATAAGATCAGCAATATTTTCTAGTGTTCCATTAGGCATGGAGTCTAATTAAGCCTACACTAAAACTTGTAAAAAGAACATATTTACAATGCTGAGGCCTAAAGGCCTTAAATAACATAAATCTCCAAAAGCCACCCATTAATTGGGCCATCAAAAGTTGTTCTCTTTCCATACTTTTCAATTAGTTGATCTCTAATTTGATGTAATTCATCCAAGTCACTAATCCTTTTTGCCATATCACTTTTCTCATTCTGCTCTTCCTACAAAAACTTGGCCATAGGGAGGGTCAACTAGATTGGGAATACAATTTCAGTGTCATATACCAGGTTGAACGAAGAATTCCCTGTGGATTTCTTGGTGGTCACCCTATCAGCCCACAATGCAAACTTCAGTTTGGAATCCGAGTTCCTTTTGTTGTCTTCCAACAACTTTTTGATTATCCTTATCAGGCTCTTGTTGGATGATTTTGCTAGACCATTACCTTGAGGGTAATATGAGGTGGAATCCACTAGCGTAATGCCCATTGAGTCACACATTTCAACCATATCTTTTGCCCTGAAGGCTGCTGCATTATCTATAACCAATTTGTGTGGACAGCCAAACCTCATGAAAATATTCTCAGTTAGAAACTTCATGACCACATGGTGATCAACTTTCCTAGTAGGGATGGACTCAATCCATTTAGTGAAGTAGTCAGTGGCTACTAAGATCCATCTGTGCTGGTCACTAGAATATGGGTTAATTTCCCCTATGAAATCCAAACCCCAACTACTAGAAAGGGCCACTGGCATGTATTGGCTTCAAGGGTAAGGACTTCAACTATTGTTTTCCTTCAAAACTCTGGCATTTGTCACAAGATTTTACAAATGAAAAGACATCAGAAAACAAAGTGGGCCAATAATACCCAGCTCTGAGGATCTTGTGGGCTGTGGTTTTCCAATAGTGATGTCCTCCACAGATGCTGGAATGAAATTGATGCATGACCTCCATGGATTGTTCTTTGTCCAGACATCTTAAAAGGATTCCACATGGATCCCTCCAATATAGCAAGTTGTCATGAATACAGAACTTAGCTATTCTAAGCTTAATAGTCCCTGCTTGGCTTGAACTAAGGCCTAGAGGAACATCTAGCTTCCGAAAAAATTGAGCTATTGTAGAATACCATTCATAAGAAGCTAGATTTTTAGCCAACGACTGGTCATGTCCTACTATTGCTTCTTCTGTCTGTCTGTCGTCTGAATTTGTACTTAACCAATTCATTTCCAGCATCCTACAATTTTCTTCAGCCATCAGCTTGGCAAGGCCCTGACCTCTGACAAGCTTGGTGGGCTTCAATTCTATGTTTAATTCAATAATCTTTGCAATCCAATTATCCCTCCTTCCATCAACATCTGGCTGCGTTAGGACATCTTTTACAGAAGCAGAGGGCGCATATGCAATTACCTTGGAGTGAAGAATGTATATTTGGAAAGCTTTTAAAGATCTGATAGGAGCATAAGCCTATTTTTTGATGATATCATACCTTAGTTCAGCATCCCTTAAGGTTTTACTGAAAATGCCACTAGATTCTCTAAACCTTCATCATCTTTCTAGAATAAACCTACTGCAAGGGTGTCACCGGAAGCAAAGGAGAAGATATGGAACTCCTTGCTGCAATCTAGGCTGATCAAAGTGGGGGCTTCCATAATAGCTCTTTTGATGGATTCAAAATATCTTCTTGTTGCATCAGTCCATTTGATATCTGATCCCTTTTTTAGCATAGAGGTGATGTGTTTTACCAATTTTGCAAAATTAGGAATAAACCTCCTTACAAAATTTATTTTTCCCAGAAAAGATTGGATGTCCCTTTTGGATCTTGGAACAAACAAGGCCTGTACTGCTTTCACTCTCTCTGGGTCAATCATGACACCTACAGCAGAAACAATGTGTCCTAGAAGCTTGCCCTCTTCTTGATTTGATAATCAGCCTATGAGTGACCTCAGTTAAAAATTTATTAAATGAAGGTATTACAGACTCATTTGTTGGTGTGTGTGTCTATGTTATTTAAGAAACGAATTGATCAGATTGCAAATACACAGACACTTGAAATGGAAAACAACAGAGAAACACAGTAAGCAAATACAAGAACACAAGAATTTAATAAGGAGTTCACTCTATCCTCTAGGGCTACATCTCTGGTCCAACTTTCAGTGGTGGCCTTCTTTTATTGTGTCTTGAAGCAGAGAATTACAATGAAGGAGCTCAATGTGAGTCTCCTGAAATGGAATTTGCTTGGTAGGGTGGTTCTTGGATGCCCCAGGCCACTAGAGTACACAAACTCTTTTCCTTACTAGTTCTGTGACCTTCTAGTCTATAATGGAGAGAGCCCAAATTGGTGCTTAGTCCGGACAGATCCCCTCTGGGATGGCTTGAACCCCTCAAGCTCTCTCGTGCTCCATGCTGCCTTCGGTCAGCTCAGCCCTCTGTCTTCCATTCTATTGTTGCTTCACTGTCTTTCACCTCTTTGTTTTTCCTTTCTATGTTCCATCCTCCTCTCGGGGTTCTGTTGTCCTCCGGTTTTTTTTCTATGCATGGCTTTAAGGCCATTCGTACCCATGGTTGTTTGATTCCTCTTCCACTTCCCGTCGGATCACCTGCTAAAGCTTCACTTGGAGTTCCCTGTTAGGCGTCATCATCAGGCTCACAGGGAGTGGCCACATGTCCTCTTGCAGCTACGCTAATTCACTTCGTCAGTTCGGTTTTTCGTTACGTCATGGAATGAGTCTTCTACCACCTTGGTAGTCAAATTAGATGGCAAATATTTACAAACTGCAGCTTAGTCCATCGTCAATTCCGTCTTCTCCATCAGGCACGATCTCAACCATTAGATCTGGAGCCCCCCCTAGATCCAACATCGTTCGCTTGTCCCACGTGGTTTATTTGCTAGACCGTTAACACACAATCAGCGACGGTTTTCTCTCTCCTCTGCTTGCCACGTGTCGACCGCTGAGTGGGATCGCTCCATTTTCACCAATTTCGCTTACCGTTTGAGGGTGCCCCCAATCAATACCACCGGTTTTTGGAGTGTGGGTCCCACTTTATCCTTTAGCCTTTTTTCCACAGTTTTCCCAGCTCCCACACGACCGAGTGCTCGGGGCTTCTTCATTTTGAGGTTTTTCACCCAAATCGAGCATCAAAAACTGCCTCTGTTTCTCGATCCGGGCCTCCTAGGGGCTAAATTTTCCTCTTGTGCAATCTCCATGGGCCTCGGTCAACGTGCTTTGACCGAGGTCCTTGTCGTTCCACGTTAGCTGTCATTGCAACTGGTTTAGAGGTGTTCTTGATCTTTGTTTTACATTTTTTGAAGTCTATCCCGACTTGGTACAACCATGGATCTATTTAAACATTCTTTATGGATCCAATTCGGATCACGGCCTTTCCAATGAAAAGCTTTTGGACCACCAAAAGTTGGTTTTCTTTCAAGCATCAACTAAGTGAGGGTACTACTGTCTCACTTGCCCAATCTAAATCCACTTTTCACTACTTGGCTTCGAACCTATGAGTCCAACCTTGAGGTACTCAACATCTCCTCTACGCGTCCTCCTCACCTTCTTGTCCAAGATTGTGTCTTCCTGCAATTCATTCAAATATCCTAGTGGAAGTTCATCAATAGAAGGCAATGGACTCTGCTCTTCAGGATCCTCAATCATTGAAGGTTCAAACAATCTCAAGCAATCCGCATTTACGACTAAGTAGATGTGCATGTAAGCTAGTAGATCGAGGCAAAAAGCATTTTCACCAATCTTCTCAAGTATCCTAAAAGGTCCATGTACCTTATATGCTTTAGCTTTTTACCTTCACCTTGCATTCTATCCTTGCTGATATACAGCGAGACCTGGTCTCCAACGTGAAAGCTATGCTCCATCCGATGCTTGTCATGCCTTGCCTTGTATTTGGCTTGGCTCTTTTCCAGCTATTCCTGTACTGCCTAGTGGATCTCCTGGATCTGTTCAATGAACCTAGTTGCCTTGTCCACATCACTGTGTCCATCAACCGTGGTATCTTTACCAAAGACAAAATCCAAAGGAGACCTTGGTATGAAACCAAAACAGATCTCAAAAGGAGATCTATGTGTAGAAGAGTGTTTTTCTCTATTGTAAGCATGCTGCACATAACATAGATGTTCATCCCAAAGCTTAGGATGTTTGCTGCAATATCCTCTGAGTAACTGGATCACTGTCCTGTTAACTACTTATGTCTGGCCATCGGTTTGTGGATGAAAAGATGTGCTTTTCTTCAGTTGGGTGTCCATCGGCTCCCACAGACTTGACCAAAACTTCCCCACAAGTTAGGTGTCTCGATCAGATACAATAGAAGTGGGTAATACAAAATGAACCCACAACCACATATAGATAATCATGACCTTTTCTAAACTTAGGCAGTCCCCCAACAAAATCCATGGAAACACTTTCCCAAGTGTGAGAAGGAACTGGTAATGGAGTGTACAAGCCTAGTTTTCTATTGCTGGGCTTGCTTTTAGCACACATAGTACACCCTCTTACATATCTAGAAACTGTCTCATTCATTCTTGGCCAATAACAAAATATTTGCAGCTGTGATACTATTTTACTTACCCCAAAGTGACCTGATATCAAAGAAGTGTGTGCCTCTCTAATTATCTTTACTCTTTCATTTTGTGGAATGCATAGTTTCCCACAATGATATAAGAGTCAGTCCTTCACATGATATTCCAATTCTTATACTGTCTTGCCTCGATTCAAAGTTGCATAAACATATTTAAAGCCTATATCTTGAGAATATTGTTCAATGTAGCTTTCATGTAGTACAGAATTATGCTTAAGTATAGTAGATGCATTTATAATGGGTCTAGATAGCATGTCTACAACTTTTTTATGTATTCCCTTTTTATATCTGATGACTAGATGAAACTATTGTAGAAAACCCATCCATCTATGGTGGCTTGATTGCTGCAACTTAGTCTGGGAGTGTAGATATTGGAGTGGTTGATGATTAGTATGTATTACTATCTCTTTGCCCATTAAGTAATGTTTCCACTTTTTCACACTCTAAACTAATGCATACAATTCTTTATCATATATAGGATAGTTAACTACTGCAAGATTAAAAGTCTCAGAATTATAACATATGGGTTTATCGTTCTGTGCCAACACTGCTCCCATGGCATATTCACTGGCATCTGTTTGGATCTCAAACAGTCTTTGTAGATCAGGCAGTGCTGGTACAGGTGCTATACTAATATTTTCCTTTAAGGTGTCGAAGGCTTTCTGATGTTTTCCTCCCCATTGAAACACCTTGTTCAATCCTGTCAAAGCATGTAAGGGAGCTGCAATTGAGGAAAAGTTAGAAATGAACTTCCTCCAATATTGTGTTGCTCCTAAGAAGCTTCTTACTTTTGTAGCAGACTTGGGTTTAGGCCAGTTTACAATGAGTTCCACTTTAGAGGGATCTATTTTCAACTCACCACCCCCTACTGTACGACCCAAATAATATAGAGATGTTTTGCCAAATTCACATTTTGAGAGTTTAACATGAAGTTTTTCTCTTTTAAAAACATCTAATGTCTACTTAACATGCTTTAAGGGTTCTTCCCACGTTTTACTAAAAATTAGAATGTCATCCAAATACAGAATAACAAAATCATCAAGAAAAGGTCTAATTACATCATTCATTAATCTCATGAAAGTAGCAGGGGCATTGGTCAAACCAAAAGGCATAACCAGCCACTCATACAATCCCTGCTTTGTTTTGAAAGCAGTCTTCCATGCATTTTTCTCTGCAACTCTGACCTGATGGTATCTACTGTGCAAATCTAGCTTGGTGAAATAAATAGCTTCCTTTAATTGATCTAAAAGATCATCTATGCAAGGAAGGGGGTAACAATTTTTTATTGTTATCTTATTCAGTGCTCGGTAGTCAATGCACATTCTCCACGAGCCATCTTTTTTTCTCACTAAAACGATTGGTGACCCACATGGTGATGTGCTAGGCCTGATGAACCCCTTCTCGAGCAACTCCTGCACCTGCTTCTTGATTTCAACATTCTCTAAAGTAGACAACTTGTACATTCTAATGTTAGGCAATGGAAAATCTTGCTGCAAAATAATATCATGTACTATTTCCTTTTTGGGTGGCAGACCTTTAGGTTCCTGAAACAGGACATCATACTCTGAAACAATCTTTTCTATATCAACTTGCTAGTTAGCATTACATCCCTCAAATACATTGGTTTTATCAGGTTTCTTTTCCTCTACAACCATTAGTAAGAATTGTTTGCATGAATTTATCATTCTTTTCATCTGCCCAGAATTTAAGAGAGTATAATTATTCTTGAGTTTGTGAGCTCTTACAAAGTATTCGATTCCATCTTTAACAAGTAGATACTTGTTTTCATCTATATATAAAATAGCTTTTCTATCATACAAGTAAGGACTTCCTAAAATAATTCCACATATATCAAAAGGAATTATGTCTAACTCAACGTCATCTACAAATGCTGACCCAAAAGAAAACTTGAGTTTGCACTTTCTAGTCACTTGTAGTTGTGCTTTATCATTCAACCATCCTAATGGGTATGGTTTCTTGTGAGGTGTAGTTGCTAATCCCAATTTCTTTATAATTTCTTTAGGAATCAAATTTACTTTTGAACCACTATCAAACAAAGTATCAATCTTTTGATGTTTGGAAATAACTCGAATGTGGAAAAGCTCATGTCTTTTTCTCTCATGTTCTTCATCAATAATAGTTTGAGCATAATTACTAGTAGATGCTTCAGAATTCTTACCTTTTATATCTGTGGCTACCATAAATTGTTTCATCTCCCGAGTCTGACCCCAAATATTTCTGAATAGCTGCAACAATATTCTTCTTCTTGCCCTCGGACTTCTTAGGTCTCTACTCTGGATGCAGAATCCAACAGTGCTCATCATCATGCCCCTCCTTTTACAGTGAGTGCATGAAGCTTTACTTTTCTGTGAAGTGTTAGCCTTCCATGCTTTCTACTTCTACTTTGTTTTCTCCTTGCTCTTGCTTGGAGTGGTTTGGGATGGTCCCCCAACTTCTGGATTTCCATTCTGTCCTCTAGCTTCTAGATGAGTAGCTTGTACAGATACCTCATCTACACTAGTGGGATTAAACATGAGGATGGTATGCCTCATGTAGTTGTGTAGACCACCAATGTACTTCAAAAGAGTCTCTGGTGAGTCTAATGAGATCCCTAGAATCAATGTACCCTTTCTAAATTCTTGAGTGTACCCTTGCACACTTTTCCCTTTCAACTGCCGAAGGGTTTACCAACTCATCATTGCTTGTTACATGTAGGCCAATGGATAGAAATGCTTCTTGATTGCAGAAACAAAGTCACTCTAGACAAAGATAGTCTTCCCATGTCTTTTCATGTCATCTTGGGTCCTGCCTTCCCACCATACCAAGGCAGTGCCTTCTAGGCATAGGCTTGCCAGCTGAATTTTGCTCATGTCTCAGTCGATGTTTTTCACTCTGCAATACACATCAATTTGTCTAATCCAATTGTCCAATTTTTTAGCATTCAGCTCCCCATCATATATAGGCAAGTCAACTTTAACATCTAGCTTGGTCAAAGATGATTTCTTATTATGCACAGGGCTATTAGGAGGTGTGAGAAAGCTTTCCTCTTTCCCTTTTCCTTTTGAGTGGTCATGGGAATGAGACTCATCTTCCGCTTTATCTTGTTTAGAACTTTATGAATCTTCATCCTTATGCTTTCTAAAGTCCCTATACATTTCTTCTACCATAGAATTTATAGCTAGGAAACTCTCTATGAATTGAGGGTCGGGCCCCATAGAACCTTCTTCTCACATTGTCTTTCGAGGATAGACTCTCCCAATTTCAGGATTAGTTTCGACCAACTCTCCTTCTCCTAATTTGAGCTTTGATCTAGTGAGCATTCAACAGCTAAACCAACACAAGCTTGTCTAACCTTTCAGCCTAAAGCTCTGATACCACTTGATCTGATAATCACCCTATGAGTGACCTCAGTTAAAAATTTATTAAATGAAGGTATTACAGACTCATATGTTGGTGTTTGTGTGTCTATGTTATTTAAGCAACAAATCGATCAGATTGCAAATACACAGACACTTGAAATGGAAAACAACAGAGAAACACAGTAAGAAAATACAATAACACAAGAATTTAATAAGGAGTTCACCCTATCCTCCAGGGCTACATCTCCAGTCCATTCAGTGGTGGCCTTCTTTTATTGTGTCTTGAAGCAGAGAATTACAATGAAGGAGCTCAATGTGAGTCTCCTCAAATAGAATTTGCTTGGCAGGGTGGTTCTTGGATACCCCAAGCCACTAGAGTACACAGACTCTTTTCCTTACCAGCTTTGTGACCTTTTGGTCTATAATGGAGAGAGCCCAAAGTGATGCTCAGTCCAGACAGATCCCCTTTGGGATGGCTTGAATCCATCAAGCTCTCTGGTGCTCGATGGTGCCTTCAGTCAGCTCGGACCTCTGTCTTCCATTCTACTGTTGCTTCACTGTCTTTCGTCTCTCCGTTCTTCCCTTCTATGTTCCGTCCTCCTCTCGGGATTTTGGTGTCCTCCTATTTTTTCTATGCATGGCTTTAAGTCCATTCATACCCATGGTTGTTTGATTCCTCTTCCACTTCCCATCGGATCGCATGCTACAGCTTCGCTTGGAGTTCCCTGTTCAGCATCATCATCAGGCTCACAGGGAGCAGCCACATGTCCTCCTGCAGCTGCACCAATTCCCTTGATTGGTTTCATTTTTCCGTTACGTCATGTAATGAGTCTTCTACCACCTTGGCAGTCAAATTGGACGTCAAATATTTACAAACTGCAGCTTAATCCCTCGTCAATTCCAACTTCTCCATCTGGCGCGATCTCAACCGTTAGATCTAGAGCCCTCCCGAGATCCGACATCGTTCGCTTGTCCCACGCGGTTGACTTGCTTGACCATTAACGTGCGATCAGTAGCGGTTTTCTCTCTCCTCTTCTTGCCACGCGTTGACCACTGAGTGGGATCGCTCCATTTTTTCCAATTCCACTTACCGTTTGAGGGTGCCCCCGATCAATACCGTTGGTTTTTGGAGCACAAGTCCCGCCTTGTCCTTTAGCCTTTGGTCCATGGTTTTCCGAGCTCCCAAGCGACCGAGCACTTGGGTCTTCTCCATTTTGAGGTTTTTCGCCCAGCGATGCGCAATTAGTGCTAATCGCACATCAAAAACTGACTCTGTTTCCCGATCCGGGCCTCCCAGGGGCTAAATTCACCTCCCGCGCAATCTCCATGGGCCTTGGTCAGTTTGCTTTGACCAAGGTCCTCGTCGTTCCACGTTGGCTACCATTGCCACTAGTTTAGAGGTGTTCTTGATTTCTATTATAAATTTTTTGAAGTCTGTCCTGACCTGGTACAACCATGGCTCTATTTAAACATTCTTTATGGATCCAATTCAGATCACTTCTAAATCAAATTATGACTTTTTAGGATTCACTGATATCCCAAACCTTCTGCACTTCAGAAACACTTTCTTCAAATGTTGCAAATGATCTTGATGGTTGCTGGAGTCTACTGTTATATCATCTAGGTAGACAAGGACAAACTTATCCTTCTCTCCTACAAATGTTATATCCATAGCCCTCTGAAAGGTAGCTCCAGCATTCATCAGCCCAAAAGTCATCTTGGAGTACATAAAAGTGCCCCAAGAAGTGGTGAATGTAATCTTTTCTTGATCATCTTGATGTACAGCAAGCTGGTTATACCCTATGTTCAGAACTTTGGACAACAGACAAATGAGTAGACAGATTTATATGCTTTGGATGATTTGGACTTCCTATGTTATGTCTATGTACTGCAGACTGGTTTTCTTTTTGGGAAATCTTATGAGGTACATCATTATGGTCAAACAACCTCTCTAGGGGCACCAACCCTTTAGGTATATGATTTCTAGGAACCTGGACAATGTTATCTTGGCCAATTCTGTTCCTTAGCTGGGGCTGGGGATTTTCCTCCAAGGTTTCATTCTCTTGATTAATTTGCATTTTGGAGAATTCATCAATGACTTGTAGAAACATATTTACTTCATCATCATCCTCAAATACTTTCTAGCGCTGGACATTATCAGGAAAGGATGGTCTATAGTACTGATGTCCAGAGAGAATTATACCCTAGCTAAAATGTTCTAGTATGAGAGCTTCTGAATTCGAGGAAGCTTGAGCTGCACAAAAGCTGAGTTGTTGCTTGTAATTCTATTGTATATTAATGTTATTTATTGGTTTTCATAGTCCTTGTGCTCATGTCTCTTTCGAACATTGAATTCAAAAGGGCATCCCAAGCTGTTTTACTCATTCACATGGAAGGAATTTGATTAATAAATTATTTATTACACAATATATATATATATATATATATATATATATATATATATATATATATATATATATATATATATATATATATATATTATAATAAGAAGATTATATTTATGGTATGTTATATTTATTGTTGTTGAAAATTTTTGGAATTTTGTGTGTATTTCAAGTTGTTTTATTTATTCACATTGATGGAATTTGATTCATAAATGATTTATTATAGGAAAAAAATATATTAATTAAAAAGATTATATTTATTGTATCTTATATTTATTGTTGTTGAAAATTTCTAGAATCTTGTGTGTATTGTTTGAAAAATATTTTTATATTTATTATTGACTCTTTAGACAATGCACGTAAGAATTCAAAAGTTCTCAACAACAATATATTACTATATATGGACACACTTTTTATTAAAATTTGGATATACAAAAAGGAGTAAATCATTGAATTTGACAAAATATATCATTTTTAAATTCTAACTCTACCTACTTGTAATATATCCTAAACCAAAGGCTAATCCTATCAAGGAATTCAAGTCTAAATAATTTTATTATAAAAGGATTATATTTATAGCTAGAAATTAATTTAATAAAAATACACTTTTTAATTAAAAAGACATTCAAAATATTAGATAATGCTTTTAATGAGAAAAAAGGTTTTAATATTATACTAATCTTTAGTTGACATTTCTTTTTTTCAAATAAGTTCAATCTATTCTTCCAACTTTATTTAAATAAAGTCAAATATTAAACAAAACAATGTTAGAATTTGAGCAATAACATGCCTTAAGCAATCTAATTCTTTAATCCACAATAACAATTCTTTATGCCAAATGTAATCCATTTTACTTTGGGCAACAAAATAATTAATTAATGTGATATTTGTTAATAACCATTTCTAAAATCAACTGAGGACATATTTCCAAATAAGCATTTCTCATATTATGAAATAGGTTTATTAATGAATATAATGATACTAAAATTGTGTATAACAAATTAGCAAGATCTATTCCAAAAAGTGATGATGAAAAGTTGTACTTTATCCGATGTGAGTGATAAGGGTAAGAAAATCATATATGCTTTTATGTTAAAAATGCAAAATTTTAATTACTTTTATATTTAAAGTATACAAAAAACGACTTATATCAAAACAATCAATTAGTATAGATTTAATAACTAGGGATCCTAGTTTATTAATCAAAATGAATGTTACATAGGCAAAACAAAGGATGTTTTGGTAGTATAACAACACAAGCTAATAAACCTAAGATCTAAAATCGAAAATTAGCAAATCTAGCCATTACATAGAATCATATCAAGTAGTTGTGGCGATAGTCTCCACATTAAGAGGAGTTTTATTCTTTAGGGAGTGGTCCCTATCCTTTGTCTTGAGGCGTAGGGCCAATTTGGATAAGGCCCCATACATCGTTTCCCACTTGGGATTCATAGGGATATCTAACTCAAATATGGCTAAAGGAATTATAATGGGAAACTCATCAAACTAATCCACATCAATAACATTTGGTAGAGGACAACTTCTACATTGTTCCTAGAGTTCACAAAATGTATGAGCAACTCTATGTTGCAACTACCCAATAACATAACCTCATGAAATAGTTGAGCAATTTGGAGAATGAATTTTTAAAGGTTTTTTGCTCAATGCATGATGCTCCAACGTAAATTCTACTAGTTATCATACATGTACACTTTCATCTTCACCTTGGTCCTGAACACCTAGATCTACATGTGTAACTATACACATAGTAGGGTGTTATCATTCCAAGTAAAGGAGTTATAATGTTGTACCTTTTTAAATTACAATGTTTCTTAGTTTTCATTTGTCATATAAAATGTTGACTCAATCATCTTCCATATTATGTTGAACTTATGGACCATGGTTTTGTCTCCTAGTAGGGTTTCCTTCAAAAAATTGGGAGAGGATGTAACTTAGCACAAAATCCAAAAGACTAGCCTTGGGATACTTGGAAAAGTTATAAAATCAAAATAGGCGTTTAATGGTTTGTGATTTTTTCCACATGTAGTATTTGGGAAACACACTCCTAGGTACTTAAAATTGTGACTAATAGCTAGGATTCCATGCATTATATACCCTAGAAAACACACCGTTTTTGGTCCCAAAGGAGCTTTGCATATATGTTTAAGCCTCTAAATAAATTTCTTTTGCTTGGCTTTTATTTTGCATAACTTATATCACCTTACATCCAACACTACCTTAGTGGAAAACCAACAAAAACCCTTCATTAACTTGTAGTTTCTAAAATACTTTGTTTGGGTCCATCTTCAATGTCACCACCAAGGTTATAGCCCTTGCATTCCAAGTTTCTGTAAGATATTATATGAAAAAGGATCTAAATTTTGTTAATGATTAGCTCAACAAGGTTAGCTAGATTAAATTTGGCCCTTAAGGATGTTTTATGCTTACAATATCTTGCTTAAGAATCTCATAAGTCCTCAACATTTTTAATACCTTTCATGAACAAGTTCTTGGTAGAAAATAATGCTAATTTAACCAAGAGATTGTATTAAAATTAATTACGTATGACCATCCAGGGATATTAAAATTGGACCTTAAGGATGCTTTATTCTTATGGTTTCTTTCCTAGGAATCTCATATGCCCTCAACTTTTTTAATACTTATCTTGATGAATGTTTTAGTAGAAAATAATGTTAAGTCAACCAAGAGATTATATTAAAAGTAATTACCCATGACCATTAAAGGATATGGTCATTATATGAGAGGTCTTGATGCGGTAGGACTATAAAGGTACCACAACTTGGGATAATCATGGTCATACCAAACCACAAAGGTATTTTGCAGTAATATTTAAATGAAAAAAAAGACAAAGACCATACATAAAACATATTAATTCAATATAACGACATAGTAAACACATTCAAAGGGTTATTCCTTTCTTGTTTTTTGTAATAGTTTATAATACAATTTTCTAGACCATCCTAAGCTCACTAGTCCTCTTACCTCTTTCACTCAACCTTTCTCTCTTTATAGATTTTGTGCTTCTCATGAATTGCCTCAATGCATAGAATCTACAATTATGGACTCTTCTCCTCACCTAAATATCCTTACACTTTTATATGCCTCATCCTTGGGAATCTAACGCTCAAATGATAATTCCAAGGATTCATTAAGAACCATTTTTTATTGTATCATGTGTTTGTTTCTCTTAATTCCAACTTATTCTTTTTCACACTCGCTTCATTTTATGCATGAACTAACTCATTCTCATTCAGCCAAACTAATTTATTTACATCACACTCAGCCTACCTTCTTCCAATAAATTTAGTTTTTCACTTATAATAGTACTTTTCTTCCTTTTGACCTTATTTCCATGTCCACATCCCTTTATCTCCTCACATTCAATTCTTCATCTTCCTCTATAAACCCTAGACATTTTTTTTACAACATGCTTTTAGTCCCATGCATCTTGTTTCAATCATGGATAAAGTTCCAAGTTGCATCCATACTTCACATCCTATGCACATTTTTCACTCAAACTCCCTTTGTTGGAAAATATTTACAGCTCTATGCACATATTGTATTCTCCTTGCCCCATCATTATTTTACCATTTTATAACTTTTAACATTTCTTTTGTTTCTCCTTGCTTCTCATTCTTACATATATGGTTTTTCTCTTGAAATTATTTCCTTAGGATTTTATGTCTTGATGATCGACTCACTTATGGACTTGAAACATAGACTTTGCTACAAAATGACTACGATAATTTTGAGCCTTCAAACTAGAAGTTCTAACCACAAAAACCTGAAAAACATTATTTTTTCCCTATACCGAGGGGATATATGGAAGGAAATTTATCTATTAGAGAGAACTAGAATAAATATTAAAAGATAAGCCTCAAATCTACAATTTCTGAAGAAATTTCATGACCTAGGCATAATTCCTACATTTCACAAAATTAAACATAGTTTGAAGAACCAATACACCTCCAAAGCATTCTTTAAAATCAACATAGCATTAATTGTGCAAGAAATAAGGGTAATTCACTCTAAAATAAATCGATTAAACCTTGAAGCATTATATTCCCACTTAAATCTAGCATCTACCATCACACCAGATCTATGGTTCATTATTGATGCCATTGCTGCCATCAAATATGAGAAGGAAAAATTAAAATGTGAGAGAAGGAAATAAAAGAAGCTCAAACGATTTTATGGTGAAGAGCTTGACATAAATTAATAGGGAATCGTTACAATTGAGGAGATACGCTGCACTAAAGAAAACTCCAATGGATATGATACCAACACTACATTAGAATTAAGTCCGATTATGAAATTAGATTCCACTAGTGGACAACTACTAGAAATGAAGGTGATAACAACGTGGGAATTAAAATTATTAATCGTTCTGGATTGAATGAAATTACTTTTAACTTTAACTTCAATGCTTCTAACTCTCTTTGGTCGAATTTATCAGTTCTGCCACCCTCAACGTGCTAACACTAATGAGAGAAAGGGCTTGACTATCAATACGTCCAATACTCACCCTTTTAGTAATAACATAGTTAACATTACAGGCTACACTAAAATAAACTCCCCTAATAAATACATGAGAAACACAATTCTCGATCTTGGTAACACTCACTCTAATAAAAACCATAGAAAGCTTATTAATCTTTTCTCTCATAAATTAACTAAAGAAGAGTATAACATTCTAAATAAGGGCTTGAATTTTTCCATTACTCCCAAGAAAATACCTCTTGAAAGCATAAGATGTAGCATTGAGGAAGGAATTAATGAATTGAGGTATGAGGGAAAATAGGCCATTAGATTGGACTGCACCTCTATATTGAAAAACTTAATAAAAATCTTGACAAGGAAGAACTTTTAACTATTAGGAGTATTAAAAATAAAGTCAATATTTTGGTCCTTAAGGATGATAAGGGAGGCAAAAATATTAGTATGGATAAGAGCGAATATATAAAAAAAAAAGAATGAACACCTTGATAGTAGTGGCAACTACTAAAGGTTATAAAATAATCCAATTTCCAAGATTATTACGGAGGTTAAAAAGATCATCAAGGAATCTAACTTAGATGAATGGATTAAAAAATAACTTAACCCTAATTGTGAAATTACTCCAAGAATTTACCGTCTCCCTAAACTCCACAAAGATGGGGTTCCCCTAAGACCTATTTTCAACACCATTGAATTCCCCACTTATGAACTTTCAAAATATTTCTCTAAGATCCGTAAGCCCCTTATATATAATTTAGATTCCTTTATCACAGATTCGAGTGAATTTGTGAATATGATTGAGAATGAAAGACTTGATAATGAAGATCAACTTATCAACTTTGATGTGGTCTCTCTCTATGATCTAGGTGGCTCTAGAGACACTCAGAAATCAAAGGGGGCTCAAAGTAGATCAAAAATAAAAGTCATCATATTGAAGCAAAACTAGAACCATATCGTAGTGCTTGTTGGCCTGATTCCAATGGTGCAAATGATAGTGAAATTTAAGTTTGTATGCTCAAGTTATGGCTAGTCAAAGTTTGGTCAAAGTTGGACAAGTGGTAGGCTTAAGGAGGAAAAAATGGTAGAAAACCGGCACACGGAATTTGGCCACCAGAATTGGTGAATTTTTCAAATAGTTAATTTGTCTAGTGACTCCTTATTTCAGAAAATTTAAAAAAATGACAAGTGGTTATTATAAAAACCAAAAAAATATTAAAAAAAGGAGCAGTTTATGTCTGTTGGACCCACCCACCCCAACTGGTTGTATTAAAATATAATATGTGTGGGGTGGCAGGCAGTCAAACCCTGCCACCCATGTCCAATTGTAATATATATATATATATATATATATATATATATATATATATATATATATATATATATATATATATATATATATATATATATATATATATATATATATATATATATATATATATATATATAGTGTTGGGTGGGTTGCCCATTGGTGAACTTGCTCCCACTCACTGCTATGTGCCACATGTAAAAAATTCCAAGGGTTGTTGGGGATCAAACTCCCCCAGCCAGTTCAACTACCCTCACAACCAAAAATAACATTTTATGCTGAGTTTAAACTATCATCTCGGAAGCCACAACAAGCCACTTAACCACCGACCTAATTACATATGCACCTGTACTAAAAGGGGGATTGGTGGGGTTGGAACCCCCGAACTGCCCGCACCTAACACATCACCTTACCAATTGTCCAACAACCAGTTATTTGTGAAATATGCCTACAATTCTGTATTTAACCCCTCATCATTTGCCCATTCGACCAACAAAGTGGAGGGCAGAGGCCGAAATTTAGAGGCACAGAACCACAAGACAGGTGGAACTGTGAGTAGGTCCAAGGGTTGGAACCTTGAGTGAGGGCATCAACAAGATTCTTTGAATATTCCCTTAGAGGGCCTGAGGTGAGAGTGTCAGAATTGAGAAAGTTTATAGTCGAATTTGCAAGTTTTCACGTCAAGAATTCAATGATGACATCCATTTCTCAAGCTGAGCTCTCCATTTTCAGGCCATCATCTAGATTGGAGGTATAAGGGTAATTTTTGTTAATTTGTTTGTAACTGATTTCTTTGATGCACTTAATAAATGAAGGCCTCCCCATTGTTGACCATGGCCCAGATACGTATGCCACATTGGGTGAACCCTATAATCAAATCTCTGTGTCTTTGATCTTATGATAGCTTATGTTTTTCCATTTATTTTCATGTAGTTTATGTTACATGGTTAATATGATACTTTATATGTAATTCTAATTACATTCTTGAAGTAAAAGATCTCAATCAAGTTTGGTATCATAGAAGGTCTTCTTGATGCAAGTTGCATGAGTGAATTCTAACGAGACACAAGCTCCAAAGAGATGAAGGAAAACTTAAGTCTTTTGATTCTGAAGCAGGGCGTGCACCATGAAGACAGAACATGGTAGATGAGGAAGCTCAAATCAAGGAAGAGCGAAATTATCACAAGTATTTCTACATCATGGCAAAGAAATTTGACAAGATATTTAAAGAGTATGAGAAGACAATCAAGCCTAAGAAGAAAGAGATAGATGACCATGCATCGATAAATCGTGGAGGCAGTAGAGAAGAGCCTCCTTCCTCTCCCTCTTCTAGTGACAATTCTTCTTCTTCTTATTCTTCTTCTCATCACTCTAACAGGCATAAGAGGAATGCATCTAAAAATCCCTTTTTAAAACTAGATGTCAAATTTGATTTACCTATTCTTAGTGGAGATTCTAATGTAGAAAAGATAGATAAATAGGTAAGACAGGTTGAGGTGTATTGCCGCATATAAAAAATCAAAGAGGATGAAGCCAAGATCTAGCCAGCATCCCTTCAATTGAGTGGCACTACTCTCATCTGGTGGGAAGGAAAATTGTAACAAGCTGGTAAGCGTAGTTGTAAACTTCTCTCATCTTGGTCTGAGTTCATTTCTTCTTTATGAGGACAATTTTACCCATTGGGTTATAGACATAAGGCTATGATGAAATGACAACATTTGGAACAAAGAAAAGGTTAATGTGTTCAAAAATTTACAGAGGAGTTTAGAAAATAAGGATTAGCATTAAATGTTCCACTAGACACTTCTCAGATGTTGATGAAATATATTGGCTCTTTGCATAGTTATTTGCATCATTCATTGTTATTATTTGAACCTAAGTCTCTTGATGAAGCTAGTGTGAAGGTTTTACATCTTGAAAGCAAGGAGAATCATGAACAAGAATACCACCCAAAGGGGGAAGCAATTGCTAAGAGAAGAGGAGAAAAGGCCTCTTGTACTCACTGTGAGAAAGAAGGGCATGAAGAGTAGAATTACTAGAAACTGCATCCAGAATTGAAATTTGAGACCTAAGAATAATGACAGAAAATAGAAGCAAAAGAGAATTGCAACCGTGCAATAAGACGAAGAATCTAAATCAGAGGATGATGAGAAGATCACAATTGCGGAATTTGCAAGCAATTGACCAATTGACCTAGGATTAGATTCAGGGGACGAAATGAATATTGCAACTCTTTGGATTGCAATAGATGGACACATCAACTTGGGTTCTGATTCAGGTGACGAGACAAAGATTTCAACAGATGTTGTACCAAATATGAAAAGGGTACCAAATGCGACATGGCTCCAAGAACTCAAAGAAATCAACCAAAGCATAAAAATTTTCAACATAACAAGCCTGAGGTAAAAAGTGATTCTTTAATTCAATTTATTTTTATAATGATGATTTCACTTCTTTTGAGAGATATACTACATGAATTGGATTAAAATTTTTGAATAAAATGGGGTATCAAGGAAAGGGCCTCGACATTAATGGCCAAGGCATTGTGAACCCAAACAAAGTGGTAGAATTGCCTCATTATGCAGGACTTGGATATGTCAGAAAGGAAGTTGGGGGATGCTCCAAGACATCCCATGACCAACCAATGATAGGTGATGAGAGCACTTCATCAAATTCGAGTGATAGTGAGGGTTCCATGAGCACTTACCGAAGGCACACCAGGAGAAATGATTCCAAGACAATCCAGAAATTTTGGAGGAAAAATAATCATTGTAGTTACTGTAACGAGGATCGACACCAGAAAGCTGCGTGCTAGACACTCTAGGCCCACGAAGCACCCATGTAGAAACCAACTGGCGAAGATGTTCAACAAAGGAATCCACTAAATTCATGGTGGTGTTCTTTATTGAGTAAGACATGGTTTTTCTAGATATAGTAGTTTTTCATGGCCACAGTTTGTAAATCACGTGTTGTGAATAATTGTAGAAGTGATGATGTGTTTTCCATCGCTTACTAAAGTAGTAATGATGATTTTTACCTTTTGTGAGTAGCTAGGGTATTGGTTTCTATTATGTAAAACTTGACCAAAGAGTGTGCTATAAACTCTTGGCAAGCATGGGGTTCTTTGATTCATGTGTGGATGTGTATGTGATTACAAAGAATGTTCCAGATTTGCATGCAACGCAGATGTTGAAAGTGTGGTTTGACGAGGACACACGTAGTGTGCAAGATGTGTTCATGATTTTGGAGGACCAAAATCTCCTCAGTGGGGAGGAATGTTCCAGGTGGCTCTAGAGATGCTCAAAAGTCAAAGGGGGCTCAAAATAACTCAAAAATAAAAGTCCTCATATTGAAGTAAAACCAAAACCAGATCGTAGTTATCATCACCCTTATTCGAACAGTGTGAATGAAACTCAAATCTGAGTTCGTATGCTCAAGTTATGGTTTGTCAAAAATTTTATCAAAGTTGGACAAGTGGTAGGTTTAAGGAGAAAACAAAATGGAAGTAACATGGTGCACAGAATCTAGCCACTAGAACTTGTGAATTTGTCAAACAATTATTTTTTCTAGTGACCCCATTATGAACTTGTAAATTTGTTGAATAATTATTTTTTCTAGCGACCCCATTATTTTGGCAAATTTGAAGAAAGGCTAGGTGGTTATTATAAAAAATATATATATTGGACTCACGCACCCCAACCAGTTGTATTAAAATATAATATGTATAGGGTGACAGGTGGTCAAACATCACCATCCCCTACCAATTGTAATATATATATATAATATATATATATATATATATATATATATATATATATATATATATATATATATATATATATATATATACATATACATATACATATATAGTGTCAGGTGGGTAATCCACTACCAGGCCCGCCCTCATTCACTACTATGTGCCACATGTCAAAAATTCCAAGGGCGATGGGGCTCGAACCCGCCTGGCTAGTCCCGTCGGCCCACCTCTCGAGCGCCCTCACAACCAAAAATAACATTTTATGTTGATTTTAAACCACCAGCTTGGAAGTTGCATAACGCTACCTAACCATTAAACTAATTACATATGCATCCCTACTTAAATGGAGGTCAGTGGGGTTGGAATCCCTAACCTACGTGCACCTAACATCGTGCCTTACCAACTAGCTAATAGTCAGTTATTTGTTAAATTCGCTGACCATTTTGTATTTAATGCCTCATCATTTTCCCATTCGACCAGGGAAGTAGAGGGTGGAGGCCATAACTTAGAGGCATGGAACCATAATCTGGGTGGAACCCTAAGAATGTCCAAGGGCAGGAACCTTGAGCGAGGGTATCAAAAATATTCTATAAATATTCCCTTAGAGTGCTAGAGGTGACAGTGTCGTAATTGGGTAAGTTTATAGTCGATTTTACACATTTTCACGCCAAGAATTTAGTGGCGACATCTATTTCTCCAACTGAGCTCTCCATTTTTAAGCCATCATCCAGATTGTAGGTATAACAGTAATTTTTGCAAAGTTGCTTGTAACTAATTTATTTGATGTCACTTAATAATAGAAGGCCTCTCCACTATTGAGCAGGGCTTGGAGACATAGCCCACATTGGGTGAACTCCATAATCAAATCAACATGTCTTTGATCTTGTGATTACTTATGTTTTTTTGCTTCTTTTCATGTGGTTTAAGTTGCATGGTTAATATGCTTTGTTATATGAAATTATGAATCTATCCTTGAATTTAAAAGATCTAGATCACTCTACACCATGATTCCTCTTAATGAATCTACCAATGTTATTAAGGAAGTAGTTGATCTTCAAAAGTTTAGTGTTGCTGAGATTTTATTACACTCTATTTTTCTTAGCTTCCAAGGTGAGTATTATGAACAAACCACTAGAGTAGAAATGGGTTCCCCCTATCTCCCATTGTAGCAAACCTCTTCACGGGGAAATTTGAAAAGAAAGCCCTTGAATCTTACCCATTCAAGCATGGTTGCTGGAAAGGATACAGTGATGACACCAATAGCAAGTGGTCTCATGGAAATACTAAACTTAATAAATGTCTCAACCACCTGAATATCAAATCAAAGAACATTAAATTTACCATGGAAACTGAAGTAAACAAAAACATATATTTCATTGATGTGTTAGTCACCAAGAAATCTGATGGAACCTTAGGACACCAAGCCTATAGAAAAACGACTCACATCGACATTTACCTCCATGCATATCCTCACCATCACCACTCACAAATTACTGGTGTTCTTAATAATAGTCATAAGAGCCCTTAGAATTTTCAACATTGAACACATTGACCAATAAAAGAACCATTTGATCAAGGCCTTCAAAAATATTGTCTACAAAGAAGAAGAAAGCATATGATCCTTTAAAAAGTAAGAGGAAAGATTACCCCACCCATGTGAACCCAAACCACTATGCAAAAGAATTTATCTTCCATACATCAAACGTATGACTGATTAAATTTCAAAAATTCTAAGAAAGAAGAACTTCTCCATTTCTTTCAAAACTATCCATCAAAATATGAGGTCCATCAAGAATCACATTTACCCACATCAACACCAAGAAATCTATAAAATATCATGTTCTTGTGGTAAATGCTACATTGGGGAAAATAGAATATCATTTAGAATCAGAATGAAAGAACATGCAACTAACATTAAACATGAACATGTTTGCTCTTCTTCCCTTGTCAAGTATTCCATCAGAACCAAGCACCATATTAACCTTGAGAATAATGAAATTATTTCCAGGGAAAAGCATTATTAAAAAGACATTTTAGAGAAGCTCTGAAGATCATTAAAAACCTTAACAATCTAAACAAGGAAAATGGCCTTGAAATCAACAACTCCGGGATTCCCCTAAAACATTCTTAAAGATTTCCTCAATCCTAGCTTCCCTTACCTCCTACATCCCTTACCCTTTCCTGGTAAATCCTTTCCCCCTTCTCTCTCTTATTATTTCCCTCCCTCTCCTACATAATTCTGAATTAACACTTCATTAATATTATTAGTAAAACATTAATATTACTTAGTTAAATGAATATTGATAATATATATTAGTAACTAAGAATAAAAACATTAAACTATTTTAATAAAATTCTAATAATAAGGTTAATTAATAATTAATATCCATTATTACCTTAATTATTGTCATTAGTATAATATTATCATCATTATAATATTATCATACTTTTATAATATTATATGTATTAATTTCTTCTTCATTAAATAAGAATACGATAAAATAAAAATATTTTAATACATATAATTTTCAAATATCATCATATTATTAATATTAATCTATTATTAGTATATCTAGTCAATATATTATTATTTATATATTAACTATATAATATATTAATAACCCCTTTATAAATATTATTAAAATATTACAATATTAAATATTAGGGTTTTTCCATTGTTTAAGAGGACATTTTTTTTATTTCTCCTTGCTTCTCATTCTTATATTTATGGTTGTTTTATCAACATTATTTCCTCATGATTTTATGTCATGATTATGGATCTGACTGTGGTAAATCCGAACCTCAAAGCTAGAAACTCTTGATACTCTTTGTTTGAGATCCATGTGCTTTGATCATCTAGTTTACATCTCTATTTAACCTAATATTAATATTTTGGCCTTATATCTTAAACACATTTTCTTCCCAACTTTTCTCTATATCTAGTTGTTTTCTTGTCAACTTGTGGTCCATCCAATCTAGTTCCTTATTCTCTTTCTCTTATTGCTTTACTTCATCAACATCATATCCTATAAAATCATAAATATCCTTTTCATTAACTATGAGTGAAATATCTGATTATATTGAAAATTCCACTTTAGAGATATTATCTTCAAATCTCCTTTTAATTATACATGAACTAACTTTCCTCCACATTCAACTTATTGTATGTCACCTCATGGTAATTCTCCATACTTAGATTTACCATAAACAAATCACCCACTTGGAATGTCTTATGTGTGTTCTCTAGCATACAAACCTTTTATATCACACACTAATTTTGTTGAATTTATTTTGAACTTGTGCATATATTTCCATCATCTTTTCAATGAAAGTATTTACAACATCACTATGTAACATCTTAATAAGAAACTCAACCAAATATTTCACTCCTGTTAAGTTTCTCCCATGGACAATTTTGAAATGAAATATTCTTCTTGACATGCTCATTACAATAGTAAAGGAAAACTTAGCATGTGCCAACAAACCATCCCGCTACTTTTGTATGTTACCTACCAAGAATCTTAGAATATTTCCCTAAGATTTTCTTAGCCTCCTTTATCTATCCAGTATTGGTCTATGAATGATATCTTTAACTCTCCTATAAATTTGTGCCCAATCTATTCTATAATGTTCTCCAATAATGACCAAGAAATCTGACATCTTTATCTACAATAATGACCATCTTTGGCAATCCATGTATCATTACAATTTCATTGAAAACCATATATATGTAAATAATTGCACCAATGTTATTATTACAAGGCAAGAAATGTTTCATATTGTAAAGCCTATCCACTACAACAAACCTTAAGTTATTGCATCTTTACAATCTAGTTAATCCTAAGACAAAATATCCCATACAAATATCAATTTATGGTACCCTTAGAGTAGGTAATAAAGTATACAAGCTTGTATTCAAAGTATATTTAGACTTAACACCATAACCAACTAGGAGATTCCACAACTTTAAATAAATTTTTAAACTTGCTTTCCTAAACTAGGCTAATAATATTTTTCTTCTAACAAACTTTAAGTCTTATCTCTCCCAATTTTCCTTCTAACCCTCCTTTATGCAACCCTTTTGTTCAAATTCTTGTGAAACAAAGATTAAAAATAAAATTGTCTTACCTTTAAACACATGTCCTTGCCATGGAAAAAAACAACTCAAAATTTTTGTCTTATTCAAACATGTTTCTATAACACTCTTCTATTTTTGTGAGATTTGTATCCTATATGTATAATTCTTTTACCTACTCAAATTGAGGTAGAACATTCCTTATTGTGTGAAGCATCATTGTCCTTCTATTCAAAGCATCAATTGACTTCTTCTCTCTCCCCAATTTGTGTTTTAACACAAATATATAACTTTGTAGGAACAATGTAAATCGCAGGTGTTCCACATTCAACTTTGCTTGAATATATATAACACACATTGTATAGGAAACATGCAACGTCTCCAATACTTTAATGCTTGTGTCACTACATAAAATTCCAAATCATACATAGAGTGTCGTTTTTTTATCTCTCTCAAATTTTCATTATAAAATGTAATTTTTCCTCCCTCTTGTTTCAATAGTATTTCTATAATAGGTACATGCCACTTACATCATACTTATAATACTTTCTCAAAAGTTTTCCAAACTACTTGGGGAATTTATGGTCATTTCCTTCAATATATCAAATGATTCATGTGCTCATGTGCTCAAATGAAAGCGTGTTCCTTCATGTGCTCATGTGCTCAAATGAAAGCATGTTCCTTCATAGCATATAATTCCAAATGTCACCAAATTATATATTAGTTAATTAATAACCTATTTTAATAATTAATGTTTTTATGTAACTATAAAAGTGTATATTTACTAGGTATGTAGGCGTAGCTAATTCACTCATATCCCATGCATGGAATATAAGAACAAGTGACATTCCTAATGCATTTTTCTTACACGTAGACAACTAATTATGCATAACAATAAAATAATTGTAAAAAATCCTCATTAATGAAAACATAATAATTCAATTCCCATCCACTATTGTACTTAAATTATCATAATTAAATTCAACAAGTGCTCTAAACATTACATGAAATATGTAAGAAATAAAAGAACCACATATTCAAACCCAAGTAGGATGCTCATTTGGATCAGAATCATTCCTCATGCTAAACACCTACTTTCATTTTCCATCCCTTCCTCTACTAAAATATGTTAAAGCATCAATTATATCGACCTAACTCCAAATATAACTTAAAGGTGTAAGCATTGACTATGTTGACCTAACTTCCCTACTAAGAAATCCTTAGTCACCGTCACATGTCTAGTTGAGCATGGTTAACATGATCTCCTATGCCTCTAGGATTTGAACAATATGTAGTGGAAACACCTACACCCTCCTAATTAAATAAAGGATAACATCCTAACATTCATTCCAATGTGCAAGTGTTGTTGTTCTTAGAGATACATCATTCAATAAGAAATCTAGGTAACTATGATTCCTATAAAAAACTACACTTACCAACATATCATAGTAAATGTTTAGAATCAATAACCACATTGCTAATGCTTAATAACATAACACTACCATTTTTATGTCGATGACACTAATGTTACGTATGTTCTGGAGTGATTTAGCTATCGCATAGCCCATTAACCTATAGGTTATCTTACCACAAACAAATATCTATCCATAATCATATAAGAATTCATGCTATAAACAATGTTACATATTTGCATTTAAGTAAAGAAAACCATGTGTGTTTCATCAATTATCCATTCATAATATATGTCAAATTAGTATCCATGTACCAAAACTTCACCTTTAATTTCCTACTTTAAGGAAGTCACATAATCATCAACACTAAGAAAAACAAATAGAAAAGCTCATATATTATCCTCACATAGATAGTTCCACATGTCCTCATACCAATTGTTTCTATTATTCTACCTGAGTCTAATATATATTATGAAAATAAAGTACATGTTAATCCATAACAGAATTTACCTATTAAAAGTGAAAGAATGGGACATTAAATTTTATTCTTGAAAACCACTTCAATTTTTCACTTAGGATGTCCAACTTCTTTCTTTTAACCTCATTGCAATATCCACATTTCTTTTACTCCTCATATTCAATTCTTAATCTTTCGCTACATGCTAGTATATTTTTATGACATGCTCTTAATCTACAAATGTTGTTACATCTAGACACATCTAAACACAAACTTCCAAGTTACACCTCCAAACATACTTCACATCCTATGCAAACTTCTCAATCAAATTCCCTTGTTTAATAATGTTTACAACTTTGTATGCATATTCATTCTCCTTGTTGCACCACTATTTTATCTTTTTTCAAGTTGTTCTACTCTAGTTTTGAGACAAAAGCAATTTGAACATCTAGTTTTCCTATTTATTTAACTTAATAATATTTATATTTCAGCCTTGTGTCACAAACACTTTTTGCTTGGAAAACTTTCGCTATATCTAGTTGTTCTCTTCTCAAGATTTGGTCCATCAAACCCATTTCTACATTCTCTTAATATTCTTATTCTACTTCATCAACATCTTATTCTACAAAATCATAGATATTATTTACATAAAATATGTGTAAAATATCCAACTCTACTAACAATTCGAGTTCATAAATACTACCTCCAAATCTCTTTCTAATTATACAATATCCAATTTTCTTCACATTCAACTTGCTATACTTTCTCTGCGGATAATGTTGCTTACTCAAATTTAGCATCACCAAATCACCCTCTTGGAATCTATTGTATTTGTGTCTTAAGTATGTTCCCTTTTGTATTACATGGTAATTTCTCTCGAATTTCCTTGAACTGTGCATGTATTCCTATCATCTTATCAAAAAAAGTATTTTCATAATCACTTTGCTGCATATTAATAGGGAAATCAACCAAATATTTCACTCCTTTTAGCTTTCTTGCCCAGATAATTTTCAATGGAAGCAATATTGTTGACCTATGTATTATACTATTGCAAAAAAACACAATAGATACTAAGAAACTATATCCCACTACTTTTGTATGTTACCTTTAGACATCTTAGAGTATTTGCTAACATTTCATGAACTAAATTTGTCTTTCCAATATCTGTCAAAAAATTATATTTTAAACTCTACAATAAACTTGTGCCTAATATATTCCATAATGTTCTCCAATTATGACCAAGAAATGTGATATATTTGTCGAAGCTAATGGTCTTCAATAATCCATGTATCCTTATAATTACACACACAAGCACACACTTATACTTATAGCATTAATGATTTTATTATAGGAAAAAAGTGTGCAATAATGTAATGCTTATCCACTACAACAAATACTAACTCATATCATTTGTACAAGCTAGTTAATCCTAGTTTGACAAGCCATCACATAGAAATATCATTTCATGGCACCCTTAGGGTAGGTATGATAGTATATTCTTCCTTCCATCATGTACTATACAATGAACAAATTGCCATAGTCTTCACAATAGTAAGTAGCGTGCATCTATAATGGTTACTTCACACAAAATGTCATATTTTATGAACCAATGTGTGAAGCTATTTTAAATGATTTATCATAATCACCTCATATCCTTTTCTAAATTGATATGACTTGTAAGGATGGTGATGTTATTTGTTACACAAATGCCATTTTATTAACCATCTATATTCCCACCATATTATGAATAATATATTAATCAGTTACAACTTTGCAACAATTACTATTATGATTTCATTGGGTTCTAAATATATTTTTCCTCCAATATTTTTGCTTCTTTTGCATCTACTCTCATGCTTGCATCATTTTACATTGTACAACACCAAATTTCTCACTTTTTTGTTGTTGTTACAAATGCATTGTATCCATGTGTCTCTCCTTAAGCTAATTATTCTTTTGTCCTTATTACTCCTTTACCATCCCTTTATGATCCCTCAAATGATATTTCCTTCATCTTCGCCTACTTAGTGATAAATATTTCTTTGATAACCACCGATATTTCAACCCACTTTGAGTTTTACCTCTATTTCTTCAATATTCTACCTTCCTCTAATTTATCCTTTTCTATTTAGATAAATTCTCTATGTAAAAAGTGAAACTCTTTTCATTGCCTGAACTACCTCTTCCTCTATAAACATTCATTTATCTCCACATTCATTTAATCTTTATCTAAAAGTTTAGGCTGCTACACTGATTTCTCCAAATGAACCCCCAATATGATGCAATTCCTAACAAAAATATTTGATGATTCATGTCCTTCCACAAGTGTTAAATTACTAAATTGAAACATCATGCATATTCCCAAGTTTGGGTAGTAATAATGCATGTTCTTCTCTAATCCTTTGTATGCAACATATTTTATAGTTCACAGTATTAAATCCATTCTCACAATTGGAATCTACTAATAATAATATTTTGAGTATCCTTTGTATCATTCATAAGATTTCATTAATGGTACTGGCCGACAAGAAGAGTAGTAGATGCAGATTGCATTGAAGAATTTGGTGCATGTTACAAATTTGGTTAATCATAACTACATTTACGAAATCTATAACAACTCTTCAAACACAAATTTATATTTTAGTTTCCCAACAAAAAGTAAGTTTCCTTCCATATTTCATCAAGTAAATCGTGATCTAATTGATAACATCATATCATTAGGCTATCCATCCTTTAGACCCTCTAGGTCACAGAAATAGGTTCCAACATTGTTTTATGCTTTATTTTAAATTGGCCATTTAAGGTGAGACACATTAGCTAACTAGTACTACCTCATTAAGGATGGAAAATTTTTCTTTATCAATGCACTCAAGTGAAATTTGAAAATTTCATTGGTAAGTGTTAACCAAGCTAAGAAACTAATAAGTTCTAGGTGGGTTTCATTAATTAGGTGATTTTATTGAATGATATACTAGCTAATTTCTGCCATAATATTTTTATTTTAAATTCATAAAAATATAAAGTATGATAAATGAATATTATAACTCAATATTAGTGATAATAATTTATCCTTGATATTAATGTTATATATGTATATATGAGAATGAGTGATTCAATATTAAGAGGGTTATAGTCTAATTTTGAATATATAAACCATATTTGTATACAAAAGGGAACTTGATAGATATGTCACATATATCAAAAACTTATAGTCTAGTTTAAGATCAATTCTAGACCTTCAAAAACTACCCAAACCTTAATTTTTAAAATATAAAATATTTAACAACCTCCAAATCCAAATACCTACTCGTAATTTAATACACTCCTCAATAGGACCAAACCAGTAATAAAATAGCCTTCAAAGACTTCGAATCCAAGGACACAAATGATGGGTGTTGACCATCGTTTTATGGTTCTTTATTTCCTTGCATTCAATTCATTGTATCTAGCAACATTACTGTTATTGACTTTTGAAGAGCACGACATTAAAAATTATGCATTATTTTGCAGAGCAAAGGCACAGGAAGTCAAACCAATCAATAATATTCAATAACACTTGTGTTTTCAATTCAGTGATAGGAAGAAACCTGAGTATCTTATTCAGTGATACATTCAACATTCTAACACAGAGATAAGATGATAGTTATCTAGTGTTAAATATCAAAAGATCAAGAATCACAAATATCAGGCACAAGCTTAGAATTAGAGGGAAATGGACAGTGAGCAGTTAACAACAAAAGAAGCTTGTATTAGCTGAAAATGAAGATGAGACGCTGCAAGTGACAAAATATCTAGAGTCTCCATAAGTTGAACCTTACATCAAATGCCAACCCTGACTGCATCTTTCTTTTGGATATTTATAAGTTTGCAATACTATGGCACTTAGCCGTTTAGGTATGGAGGGGTGATAATTGACCACCAACCACATTTAACTGCCTGATGGAGTTGCTGAATGTGTTTGCTTACTTTAGTGGGTGAATCCAATCTGTTCAGGTGTAGTGCTGTCCTCTTAGGCAGTTGGAGTGCTCGTACCAGTGGAGTTCATGACTGATAAATTCAATTACAGAGTCGTGCTATGTCCTTTTCTCCCTGGGCCATGCTTTCTGTTAAATATGGTTTTTGGGGATCTGACTGTGACTAATGATGGTGGAGCTGGTCATTTCCTTCTTTGGGCAACGAAATGGTCAAAGGATGTAGGATGCATGGGCACACAGACAGTTGGGATGAGGGAGAAGGATGACTGTCGGATCAAGGAAATAGACGGTGGAGATGGCTCGGCAGAGGCTATCGACCGACTTGGGAGTGGGGTGAGTTATGGCCGTTAGATCTCCATCAAACAAATCAGACGGTCATCAGGCTACGGAGATGCATGGATGTTTAACGGGAGGGGGGGATTGGTTGGGCAGTAATGGTTTCCATCGCACCACTTTCGAGCATGAAGTGGTAAAAGCCCGGGGTCGATTCCATTCAGCGATCGACACGTAGTAGCAGATGAGAGAGAAAAACCACTCTCATCGCGTGCTATTGCTTGATCAACTTGTTGGCGCGATAAAAGAAAAGACTGTCAGATCTTAGCGGAGATGATCTGAGGGTGGGGAGTGGCAGAGTGGGTTACTTTTATCGGGTGTGACGGGGGTCGTTGGATCGGTGGGGTGATCAATGGTGGGGATGCGGTGCGACGATTTATGAATGCGTGAAGACATATGGTAGGGTTTTATGGTAGGTTTGGGGTTTTTCACTTGGGGCTAAAGTAAAAGGGGGTTACTTTGTCGGGTTTAGGAGGCAAATAGGGAAACGAAGATGGGGGAGAGTAAGTGGGGTAGAAGGAAAGAATGGAAGAGTGACCAATGTGAAACCCATTCTTTGGGCGTAACAATCAAACCATGATCCTTTTTTACCCTAGGAAGTCAGCGTTGCATAGCAGAGCTAACACTGGCTCCTTCTGGGGATTAAATCCTCCCTGTAAGGTTTCAAGAACCGTAGACCATTGCCTTTCATTCAAAAATAAGATCAGCAATATTTCCTAGTGTTCCATTGGGCATGGAGTCTAATTAAGCCTACACTAAAACTTGTAAAAAGAACATATTTACAATGTTGATGCCTAAAGGCCTTAAACAACATAAATCTTTGAAAACCGCCCATTAACTGAGCCATCAAAAAATGTTTCTCTTTCCATACTTTTTAGCATGAAAGTGTTGTTCCCCTGGATCTAAGCAATGACAAAAGGTTTAGTCTACAAAGCATCGAACTTCCCATGATTTCCTTTCTTTTCCTTCAGTGCATCCCATTTAAGCACCAAGTCTCCCACTTGAAAATTGTCCATGCCTTTCTGTCGAAAGCTTCCTTAATTATCTTTTGACATGCTTCAGACTTTTCAATCAGTTGATCTCTGATTTGATGTACTTCAACCAAGTCACTAATCATCTTTGCCATATCACTTTCCTCATTCTGCTCTTCTTGCAAAAACTTGGCCACAGGGAGGGTCAAATGGATTGGGAATACAAATTTAGTGCCATATACCAGCTTGAATGAAGAATTCCCTGTGGATTTCTTGGCGGTCACCCTGTCAGCCCACAATGCAAACTTCAGTTTGGAATCCCAGTTCCTTTTGTTGTCTTCCAGCAACTTTTTGATTATCCTTATCAGGATCTTGTTGGATGATTCTGCTAGACCATTACCTTGAGGGTAATATGAGGTGGAATGAACTAGCTTAATGCCCATTGAGTCACACATGTCCACCAACTCTTTTTCCCTGAAGGCTGCTGCATTGTCTGTAACCAATTTGTGTGGACAACCAAACTTGGTGAAAATATTCTCAGTCAGAAACTTCATGACCACATGGTGATCAACTTTCCTAGTAGGGATGGCCTCAATCCATTTAGTGAAGTAGTCAGTGGCTACTAAGATCCATATGTGTTGGCCACTGGAATATGGATTAATTTCCCCTATGAAATCCAAACCCCACTGCTGGAAAGGGCCACTAGCATGTATTGGCTTCAAGGGTAAGGACTTCAACTATTGTTTTCCTTCAAACGTCTGGCATTTTTCACAGGATTTTACAAATGAAAAGACATCAGAAAACAAAGTAGGAAAATAATACCCAGCTCTAAGGATCTTGTGAGTTGTTGTTTTCCAATAATGATGTCCTCCACAGATGCTGGAATGAAACTGATGCGTGAACTCCATGGATTGTTCTTTGTCCAGACATCTTAAAAGGATTCCAGATGGATCCCTCCAATATAGCAAGTTTTCATGAATACAAAACTTAGCTTTTCTAAGCTTGATAGTCCTGGCTTGGCTTGAACTAAGGCCTGGGGGAACATCTAGCTTCAGCAAAAATTGAGCTATTATAGAATACCATTCACAAGAAGCTAGATTTTTAGCCAATGACTCGTAATGTCCTACTATTGCTTCTTTTGTCTGCCTATCATCTGAGTTTGTACTTATCCAATTCATGTCCAGCATCCTACAATTTTCTTCAGCCATCAGCTTGGCAAGGCCCTGACCTCTGACAAGCTTAGTGGGCTTTAATTCTATGTTGAATTCAATAAGCTTTACAATCCATTTAGCCCTTCTGCCATCAACATCTGGCTACATTAGGACATCTTTTACTGAAGCAGAGGGCACATATGCAATTACCCTAGAGTTCAGAATGTATATTCGGAAAGGCTTTAAAGATCTGATAAGAGCATAAGCCTATTTTTCGATGATGTCATACCTTAGTTCAGCATCCCTTAAGGTTTTTCTGGAAATGCCACTGGATGCTCTAAACCTTCATCATCTTTCTACAATAAAACTACTACAAGGGTGTCACCGGAAGGAAAGGAGAAGATATGGAACTCTTTGCTATAATCTGGGCTGATCAGAGTGGGGGCTTCCATAATAGCTCTTTTGATGGCTTCAAAAGATCTTCTTCCTACATCAGTCCATTTGATATTTGATCCCTTTTTCAGCATAGAGGTGATGTGTTTTACCAATTATGAAAAATTAGGAATAAACCTCCTTACAAAATTTATTTTGCCCAAAAATGATTGGATGTCCTTTTTGGATCTTGGAATAGACAAGGCCTATATTGCTTTCACTCTCTCTTGGTCAATCATGACACCTACAGTAGAAACAATGTGTCCTAGAAGGTTGCCCACTTCTTGATTTGATAATCACCCTATGAGTGACCTTAGTTAAAAATTTATTAAATGAACGTATTACAGACTCATATGTTGGTGTGTGTGTCTATGTTATTTAAGCAACGGATCGATGAGATTGAAAATACACAGACACTTGAAATAGAAAATAGCAGAGAAACACAGTAAGCAAATACAAGAACACAAGAATTTAATAAGGAGTTCACCCTATCCTCCAGGGCTACATCTCTGGTCCAGCTTTCAATGGTGGCCTTCTTTTATTGTGTCTTGAAACAAAGAATTACAATGAAGGAGCTCAATGTGAGTCTCTTGAAACGGAATTTGCTTGGCAGGGTGGTTCTTGGATGCCCCAAGCCACTAGAGTACACAGACTATTTTCCTTACCAGCTCTGTGACCTTCTGGTCTATAATGGAGAGAGCCCAAAGTGGTGCTCAATCCAGACAGATCCCCTCTGGGATGGCTTGAATCCCTCAAGATCTCTGGTGCTCGATGTTGCCTTCAGTTAGCTCGGCCCTCTATCTTTCATTCTGTTGTTGCTTCACTGTCTTTCATCTCTCTGTTCTTCCTTTCTGTGTTCCGTCCTCCTCTCGGGATTCTAGTGTCCTCTTGTTTTTTTTCTATGCATGGCTTTAAGGCCACTCGTACCCATGGTTTTTCGATTCCTCTTCCACTTCCTCTCCAATCACCTGCTACAGCTTCGCTTGGAGTTCCCTGTTCGGCGTCATCATCAGGCTCACAAGGAGTGGCCACATGTCCTCTTGCAGCTGCGCCAATTCACTTCGTCCGTTCGGTTTTTCTGTTATGTCGTGGAATGAGTCTTCTACCACCTTGGCAGTCAAATTGGATGGAAAATCTTTACAAACTGCAGCTTAATCCCTCGCTAATTCCATCTTCTCCATCGGGCGTGATCTCAACCATTAGATCTAGAGCCCCCCTCATTTGACATCATTCTCTCAACCCACGCAGTTGACTTGCTCGACCATTAACGCGTGATCAACGACGGTTTTCTCTCTCCTCCGCTTGCCACGTTCTGACCGCTGAGTGGGATCGCTCCATTTTCACCAATTCCGCTTACCATTTGAGGGTGTCCCCGATTAATACCACTAGTTTTTAGAGCATGGGTCCCGCCTTGCCCTTTAGCCTTTTGTCCATGGTTTTCCCAGCTCCCACATGACCAAGCACTCAGGGCTTCTCCGTTTTAAGGTTTTTCACCCAAACCGCGCATCAAAAACTACCTCTGTGTCCCGCTCTGGGCCTCCCAGCGGCTAATTTTGCCTCCTGGGCAGTCTCCATGGGCCTCGGTCAGCACGCTTTGACCAAGGTCCTTGTCGTTCCATGTTGGCTGCCATTGCCACCGGTTTAGAGGTGTTCTTGATCGTTGTTTTAAATTTTTTGAAGTCTGTCCCGAACTAGTACATCCATGGCTCTGTTTAAACATTCTTTATGGATCCAATTCGGATCATGGCCTTTCCACTGAAAAGCTTTTGGACCACCAAAAGTTGGTTTTCTTTCAAGCATAGACTAAGTGAGGGTACTGCTGTCTCACTTGCCCAATCTCAATCCACTTTGTACTGCTCGACTTCGAACCTTTGAGTCCAACCTTGAGGTACTCAACATCTCCTCTACGCATCGTCCTCACCTTCCTATCCAAGACTGTGTCTTCCTATAATTCATTCAAATATTTAGGTAGCAGGTCATCAATAGAAGGCAATGGACTCTGCTCTTTAGGATCCTCAGTCACTGAAGGTTCAACCAATCTCAAGCAATCTGCATTTACGACTGACTAGATGTGCATATAAGCTAGTAGATCAAGGTGAAGAGCATTTTCACCAATCTTCTGAAGTATCCTAAAGGTCCATACCTGATAGGCTTTAGATTTTTACATTCACCTTGAATTTTGTCCTTGTTGATATACAGCGAGACCTGGTCTCCAACTTGAAAACTATGCTCCATCCGATGCTTGTCATGCCTTGCCTTGTATTTGGCTTGGCTCTTTTCTAGCTATTCCTATACTGCCTAGTGGATCTCCTAGATCTGTTCAATGAACCTAGTTGCCTTGTCCACATCACTGTGTCCATCAACAGTGGTATCTTTACCAAAGACAAAATCCAAAGGAGACCTTGGTATGAAACCAAAACATGTCTCAAAAGGAGATCTATGTGTAGCAGAGTGTTTTGCTCTGTTGTAAGCATGTTGCACATAACACAGATGTTCATCCCAAAGCTTAGGACATTCACTGCAATATCCTCTTAGTAACTGGATCACTGTCTTGTTAACTACTTATGTCTGGCCATCAGTTTGTGGATGAAAAGATGTGCTTTTCTTCAGTTGGGTGTCCATCAGCTCCCATAGACTTGACCAAAACTTCCCCACAAATCGGGTGTCTCAATCAGATATAATAGAAGTGGGTAATCAAAAATGAACCCATACATGTTCAAAGAATAGTTTTGCAGTTTGTTCAGTTATAATCTGTTTATTACAAGGTATCAAAATACACATTTTGCTAAACCTATCCACAACCACATACAAATAATCATGACCTTTTCTAACTTAGTCAGACCCCCAACAAAATCCATGGAAACACTTTCCCAAGGGTGAGAAGGAACTGGTAATGGAGTGTACAGGCCTAGTTTTCTATTGCTGGGCTTGCTATTAGCACACATAGTACACCCTCTTACATATCTAGAAACTGTCTCATTCATTCTTGGCCAATAACAAAATATTTGCAGCTGTGAAACTATTTTACTTACCCCAAAGTGACTTGATATTAGAGAAGTGTGTGCCTCTCTAATTATCTTTACTCTTTCAGTTTGTGGAATGCATAGTTTCCCACAATGATATAAGAGTCAGTCCTTCACATGATATTCCAATTCTTATACTCTCTTGCCTCGATTCAAAGTTGCATAAACATCTTTAAAGTCTATATCTTGAGAATATTGTTCAATGTAGTTTTCATGTAGTACATAATTATGCTTAAGTATAGTAGATGCATTTATAATGGGTCTAGATAGCATGTCTAAAACTTTTTTATGTATTCCCTTTTTATATTTGATGACTAAATGAAACTATTGTAGAAAACCCATCCATCTGTAGTGTCTTGATTGCTGCAACTTAGTCTTGGAGTGTAGATATTGGAGTGGTTGATGATCAGTATGTATTACTATCTCTTTGCCCATTAAGTAATGTTTCCACTTTTTCACACTCTAAACTAATGCATACAATTCTTTATCATATATAGGATAGTTAACTACTGCAGGATTAAAAGTCTCAGAATGATAACATATGGGTTTACCGTGCTGTGTCAACACTGCTCCCATGGCATATTCACTGGCATCTGTTTGGATCTCAAATGGTCTTTGTAGATCAGGCAGTGCTAGTACATGTGCTATACTAATATTTTCCTTTAAGGTGTCGAAGGCTTTCTGACGTTTGCCTCCCCACTGAAACACCTTGTTCAATCCTGTCAAAGCATGTAAGGGAGCTGCAATTGAGGAAAAGTTAGAAATGAACTTCCTCCAATATTGTGTTGCTCCTAAGAAGCTTCTTACTTCTGTAGCAGACATGGGTTTAGGCCAGTTTACAATGAGTTCCACTTTAGAGGGATCTATTTTCAATTCACCACCCCCTACTATATGACCCAAAAAATTTAGAGATGTTTTTCCAAATTCACATTTTGGTAGTTTAACATGAAGTTTTTCTCTTTTAAAAACATATAATGTCTACTTAACATGATTTAAGTGTTCTTCCCACGTTTTACTAAAAATTAGAATGTCATCCAAATACACAATAACAAAATCATCAAGAAAAGGCCTGAGTACATCATTCATTAATCTCATGAAAGTAGCAGGGGCATTGCTCAAACCAAAAGGCATAACCAGCCACTCATACAATCCCTGCTTTGTTTTGAAAGCCGTTTTCCATGCATTTTACTCTGCAACTCTGACCTGATGGTATCTACTATGCAAATCTAGCTTGGTGAAATAAATAGCTTCCTTTAATTGATCTAAAAGATCATCTATGCAAGGAAGGGGATAACAATTTTTTATTGTTATCTTATTTAGTGCTTGGTAGTCAATGCACATTCTCCACGAGCCATCTTTTTTTCTCACCAAAACAATTGGTGACCCACATGGTGATGTGCTAGGCCTGATGAACCCCTTCTCGAGCAACTCCTGCACCTGCTTCTTGATTTCAGCATTCTCTAAAGTAGACAACCTGTACATTCTAATGTTAGGCAATGGAAAATCTTGCAGCAAAATAATATCATGTACTATTTCCTTTTTGGGTGGCAGACCTTTAGGTTCCTGAAATAGGACATCATACTCTGAAACAATCTTTTCTATATCAGCTTGCTGGTTAGCATTACATCCCTCAAATACATTGGTTTTATCAGGTTTCTTTTCCTCTACAACCATTAGTCAGAATTGTTTGCATGAATTTATCATTCTTTTCATCTGCCTGGAATTTATGAGAGTATAATTATTCTTGAGTTTGTGAGATCTTACAAAGTATTTGATTCCATCTTTAACAAGTAGATACTTGTTTTCATCTCTATAGAAAATAGCTTTTCTATCATACAAGTAAGGACTTCCTAAAATAATTCCACATATATCAAAAGGAATTATGTCTAACTCAACCTCATCTATAAATGCTGACCCAAAAGAAAACTTGACTTTTCACTTTCTAGTCACTTGTAGTTGTGCTTTACCATTCAATCATCCTAATGGGTATGGTTTCTTGTGAGGTGTAGTTGATAATCCCAATTTCCTTATAATTTCTTCAAAAATCAAATTTAGTTGTGAGCCACTATCAAACAAAGTATCAATATTTTGATGTTTGGAAATAACTCGAATGTGGAAAAGCTCATGTCTTTTTCTCTCATGTTCTTCATCAATAATAGTAGTAGCATAATTACTAGTAGATGCTTCAGAATTCTTACCTTTTATATTTGTGGCTACCATAAATTTTTTCATCTCCCGAGTCTGACCCCAAATCTTTCTGAATAGCTACAACTGTCTTCTTCTTCTTGCCCTCGAACTTCTTAGGTCTCAGCTCTGGATGCAGAATCCAACAGTGTTCATCATCATGCCCCTCCTTTTTACAGTGAGTGCATGAAGCTTTACTTTTCTGTGCAGTGTTAGCCTTCCGTGCTTTCTACTTCTGCTTTCTTTTCTCCTTGCTCTTGCTTGGAGTGGGTTGGGATGGTCCCCCAACTTCTGGATTACCATTCTGTCCTCTAGCTTCTAGATGAGTAGCTTGTACAGATACCTCATCTATACTAGTGGAATTAAATATGAGGATGGTATGCCTCATGTAGTTGTGTAGACCACCAATGTACTTCAAAAGATTCTCTGGTGAGTCTAATGAGATCCCTATAATCAATGCTCCCTTTCTAAATTCTTGAGTGTACCCTTGCACACTTTGCCCTTTCAACTGTTGAAGGGTTTGCCAACTCATCATGGCTTGTTGCATGTAGGCCAATGGATAGAACTGCTTCTTGATTGCAGAAACAAAGTCACTCCAAACGGAGATAGTCTTCCCATGTCTTTTCATGTCATCTTGGGTCCTGCCTTCCCACCATACCAAGGCAGTGCCTTCTAGGCGTAGGCTTGCCAGCTGAATTTTGCTCATGTCTGAGTCGATGTTTTTCACTCTGCAATACACATCAATTTGTCTAATCTAATTGTCCAATTTTTTAGCATTTAGCTCCCCATCATATATAGGCAAGTCAAATTTAACATCTACCTTGATCAAAGATGCTTTCTTATTATGCACAGGGCTATTAGGAGGTGTGAGAAAGCTTTCCTCTTTCCCTTTTCCTTTTGAGTGGTCATGGGAATGAGACTCATCTTCTTCTTTATCTTGTTTAGAACTTGATGAATCTTCATCCTTATGCTTTCTAAAGTCCTTATACATTTCTTCTACCATAAAATTTATAGCTAGGAAACTCTCTATGAAATGAGGGTTGGGCCCCATAGAACCTTCTTCTGACATTGTCTTTCGAGGATAGACTCTCCCAATTTCATGATTAGTTTTGACCAACTCTCCTTCTCCTAATTTGAGCTTTGATCTAGTGAGAATTCAACAGCTAAACCAACACAAGCTTGTCTAACCTTACAACCTAAAGCTCTGATACCACTTGATCTGATAATCACCCTATGAGTGACCTCAGTTAAAAATTTATTAAATGAAGGTATTACAGACTCATATGTTGGTGTGTGTGTCTATGTTATTTAAGCAACGGATCGATCAGATTGCAAATACACAGACACTTGAAATGGAAAACAGTAGAGAAACACAGTAAGAAAATACAAGAACACAAGAATTTAATAAGGAGTTCACCCTATCCTCCAGGGCTACATCTCCGGTCCAGCTTTCAGTGGTGGCCTTCTTTTATTGTGTCTTGAAGCAGAGAATTACAATGGAGCTCAACGTGAGTCTCCTGAAACATAATTTTCTTGGCAGGGTGGTTCTTGGATGCCCCAAGCCACTAGAGTACACACACTCTTTTCCTTACCAGCTTTGTGACCTTCTCGTCTATAATGGAGAAAGCCCAAAGTGATGCTCAGTCCGAACAGATCCCCTCTGGGATGGCTTGAATCCCTCAAGCTCTCTGGTGCTCGATGCTGCCTTCGGTCAGCTCAGCCCTCTGTCTTCCATTCTACTGTTGCTTCATTGTCTTTCATCTCTCTATTCTTCGTTTTTGTGTTCTATCCTCCTCTTGGGATTCTGGTGTCCTCCTGTTTTTTCTATGCATGGCTTTAAGTCCATTCGTACCCATGGCTATTCGATTCCTCTTCCACTTCCCGTCAGATCACCTGCTATAGTTTCGCTTGGAGTTCCTTGTTCGACGTCATCATCAGGCTCACAAGGAGTGGCCGCATGTCCTCTTGCAGCTGCACCAATTCGCTTCATCGATTCGGTTTTTCTGTTACGTGGTGGAATGAGTCTTCTACCACCTTGGCAGTCAAATTGGACATCAAATCTTTACAAACCGCGGCTTAATCCCTCGTCAATTCCATCTTCTCCATCGGGTGCGATCTCAACCGTTAGATCTGGAGCCCTCCCTAGATCTAACGTCGTTCACTCGTCCCACGCGGTTGACTTGCTTAACTGTTAATGCATGATTAGCGACAGTTTTCTCTCTCCTCTTCTTACCACGCGTTGACCGCTGAGTGGGATCGCTCCATTTTCAACAATTCCACTTACCGTTTGAGGGTGCCCCCAATCAATACTGTCGGTTTTCGGAGCGCAGGTCCCACCTTGTCCTTTAGCCTTTTGTCCATATTTTTCCGAACTTCCAAGCGACCGAGCACTCAGGGCTTCTCCATTTTGAGGTTTTTCTCCTAGCGATGCACGATTAGCGCTAATCACGCATCAAAAACTACCTCTATTTCCCGATCCGGGCCTCCTAGGGGCTAAATTTGCCTCTTGCGCAATCTCCATGGGCCTTGATCAGTGCACTTTGTCCGAGGTCCTCATCATTCCACATTGGCTGCCATTGCCACTGGTTTAGAGGTGTTCTTGATCGTTGTTTTAAATTTTTTGAAGTCTGTCCTGACCTGGTATAACCATGGCTCTGTTTAAAAATTCTTTATGGATCCAATTCGGATCACTTCTAAAGCAAATTATGACTTTTAGGATTCACTGATATCCCAAACCTTCTACACTTCAGAAACACTTTCTTCAAATGCTGCAAATGATCTTTGTGGCTACTAGAGTATATTGTTATATCATCTAGGTAGACAAGGACAAACTTATCCTTCTCTCCTACAAATGTTGTATCCATAGCTCTCTGAAAGGTAGCTCCAGCATTCATCAGCCCAAAAGGCATCTTGGCGTACATAAAAGTGCCCCAAGGAGTGGTGAATGTAATATTTTCTTGATCATTTCGATGTACAGCAACCTGGTTATACCCTAAAAACCCATCCAAGAAAGACATAACTTTAGCTCCTGAGACTTTCTGTAGCAAATGCTCCATCTTTGGCAGGGGAGAGTTATCTTTCTTAGAGCATCTGTTCAGATTCCTGAAATCAACACACAACCTGATTTCTCTGCTTTTCTTCCTCACCACTACCAAATTGGCTACCCACTTTGAATATCTCAGAGGAACTATGATTTTGGCAGCCAACAACTTCTTGATTTCTTTTTCAATCAGGGGAAGGAGCAGAGGATTTATGGGTCTCAGCTTCTGTTTGAAAGGAATGGTGTCTTTCTCCAATGGGATCTTGTTCTTGATGATCTTTTTGTCATAAGTGTTAAGATCACTATACTCCCAGGCAAAGACATCAGCAAATTGCTTCATTAAGGTACAGTATTCAAAACTTTGGGCAGCAGAAAAATGAGCGAACAGATTTATATACTTTGGATTATCTGGACTCCCTATGTTATGTCTATAGATTGCACACTGGTTTTCTTTTTGGGAAATCTTATGAGGTACATCATTATGGTCAAACAGCCTCTCTAGGGGCACTAGACCTTTAGGTATATGATTGCTAGGCAACTGGACAATGTTATCTTGGCCAATTCTGTTCCTTAGCTAGGGTTGGGGATTTTCCTCCAAGGTTTCATTCTCTTGATCACTTTGCATTTTGGAGAATTCATCAATGACTTGCAGAAACCTATTTACTTCATCATCATCCTCAAAGACTTTCCAGTATTGGACATTATCAGGCAAGGATGGTCTATATTTTATCTTGACTTCATAAACCAATCTAGGGGGCATGGGAGGGATGAACATACTAGCAGACGGCAAGGGAATCAACAAGATGATTTTTGACTCTAGGGATATATGAGATACAAAAACTATTAAAAGCATCTTTGAGTCTCCATACCTCATCTCTGTACGCTTTCAGCCTTGGGTGCCTTTCTTGGAACGTTTTGTTCACCTGTTGAATGACGAGATCAGCATCTCCAAACACCTTTATGTCTTTGATTCCCATGTCTTTGGCAGCGTTTAAGCCCAATATCAGAGCCTCATACTTTGCTATATTGTTGGTGACCAAGAAAGTCAGCTTAAAAGATAGATGTGTGCTTTCTTGTTTTGGAGACACTAGCACCACTCCTTCTACTGCATCTTCACCTACTTAGTGATAAATATTTCTTTGATAACCACCGATATTTCAACCCATTTTGAGTTCTACCTTTATTTCTTCAATATGCTACCTTCCTCTAATTTATCCTTTTCTATTTAGATAAATTCTCTATGTAAAAAATGAAACTCTTTTCATTGCCTCAACTACCTCTTCCTCTATAAACATTCATTTATCTCCACATTCATTTAATCTTTATGTAAAAGTTTAGGCTGCTACACTGATTTCCCCAAATGAACCCCCAATATGATGCAATTCCTAAAAAAAATATTTGATGATTCATGTCCTTCCACAAGTGTTATTACTCAATTGAAACATCATGCATATTCCCAAGTTTGGGTAGTAATAATGTGCGTTCTTCTCTAATCCTTTGTATGCAACATATTTTATAGTTCACGGTATTAAATCCATTCTCACAATTGGAATCCACTAATAATAATATTTTGAGTATCCTTTGTATCATTCATAGGATTTCGTTAAGGGTACTGGCCGACAAGAAGAGCAGTAGATGTGGATTGCATTGAAGAATTTGGTGCATGTTACGAATTTGGTTAATCATAACTACATTTATGAAATCTATAACAACTCTTCAAACACAAATTTATATTTTAGTTTCCCAACAAAAATAAGTTTCCTTCCATATTTCATCAAATAAATCGCGATCTAATTGATAATATCATATCATTAGGCTATCCATCCTTTAGACCCTCTAGGTCATGGAAATAGGTTCCAACATTGTTTTATGCTTTATTTGAAATTGGCCATTTCAAGTGAGACACATTAGCTAACTAGTACCGCCTCATTAAGGAGGGAAAATTTTTCTCTATTAATTCACTCAAGTGAAATTTGAAAATTTCGCTTGTAAGTGCCAACCAAGCTAGGAAATTGATAAGTTCTAGTGGGTTTCATTAATTAGTTGATTTTATTGAATGATATACTAGCTAATTTCTACCATAATATTTTTATTTTAAATTCATAAAAATATAAAGTATGATAAATGAATATTATAACTCAATATTAGTGATAATAATTTATCCTTAATATCAATGTTATGTATTTATATATGAAAATGAGTGATTCCCATATTAAGAGAGTTATAGTGTAATTTTGAATATATAAACCATATTTGGGTACAAAAGGGAACTTGATAGATATTTCACATCTATCAAAAACTTATAATCTAGTTTAGGATCAAGTCTAGAGACCTTCAAAAACTGCCCAAACCTTATTTTTTAAAATATAAATGTTTAACAACCTCCAAATACCTTCTGTCAATTTAATAGGATCCTCATACATATATAGACATACATGACATCCTAAAGATGGGACAACCACAAAAGCCATTAATAAAATAGCCTTCGAAGACTTCGAATCCAAGGAGACACTGAGTCGGGGAAGTCATTGTATCCAGCAACATTATTGTTATTGACTTTTGAAGAGCACGGCGCAGGAAGTCAGACCAATCAATTGAGTACCTCACTAAATTCACTCTTGCATTTAGTACTAGTATGAAGCTTGAGCTGCACGAAAACTGTCCAGAGAGAATTATACCCTATAGCTAAAATGTTCTAGTATGAGAGCTTCTGAAGCTTGAGCTGCACGAAAACTGGGTTGTCGCTTGTAATTCTATTGTATATTAATGTTATTTATTGGTTTTACTCTTTCGAACATTGAATTCACAAGGGCATCCCAAGTTGTTTTACTCATTAACATGGATGGAATTTGATTAATAAATGATTTATTACACCATATATATATATATATATTAATTAAGAAGATTATATTTATGGTATGTTATATTTATGGTTGTTGAAAATTTTTGGAATTTTGTGTGTATTTCAAGTTGTTTTATTTATTCATATCGATGGAATTTGGTTTATAAATTATTTACTATAGAAAAAATATATTAATGAAGAACATTATATTTATTGTATCTTACATTTATTGTTATTGAAAATTTTTGAAATCTTGTGTGTATTGTTTAAAAGACATTTTTGTATTTATTGTTGACTGTTTAGACAATGCAAATAAGACTTCAGAAGTTCTCAACAATAATATATTACTATTTATAAAAACATTCATGCTATAAGATTATAGTTATTTTTTATTAAAATTTGGAAATACAAAAATGAGTGAATCATTGAAATTGCATTTGACAAAATTTCTCATTTTTAAATTCTAACTCTAAGTACTTGTAATATATCCTAAACGAAAGGCTAATCTTGTTAAGGCAGTCAAATCTAATTAATTTTATTATAAAAGAATTATATTTATAGCTAGATATTTATTTAATAAAAATATTCGTTTTAATTAAAAAGAAATTCAAAATAATGTTTTTAATGAGAAAAAGGTCTTAAGATTACACTAAGATTAGTTGACATTTTTTTTTTTAATTTCAAATAAATTCAATCTATTCTTCAAACTTTATTTAAATAAAGTCAAATATTAAACAAAACAATGTTAGAATTTTGAGCAATAACATGTGTTAAGCAGTCTAATTCTTTAATCCACAATAGCAATTCTTTATGCTAAATGTAATCCTTTTTACATACGGCAACAAAATAATTAATTAATGTGATACTTGTTAATAACCATTTTCAGATATTTAAATGTTTTGATTTTGAAATTAAGAAAGAGGCTGAAGAATCATGTGGGAGGAATGATGGCGACCGGATTAGGTTTTCAAAGCTACGCGGACCTGTTCCCTATAGCCATTGTAGCTCGCCTGCACTTGTCCCCATAATCCTTTACGGGTTAGTTCCTTCTGCTTCTTCCTTTTACTCGGATTGGGGTTTCACCTCCGATTTAACCCCGCGGCCGCACTTTACTCTTTACCTTCTCTGTTTTACCTCCTCAGTCGTCCCTCTGACCCTCACCATTTGCAGTTAGCAACTGTCCCCTTCTGGCAGCTGTCATTGGCATAAGATCACAGTTATGGATGAGTTGGGTGATTTCACGGATCCTTTGGAGGATGTGCCCATCTAGACACCCACCAGGACCACTGCAGCAGGCTTATTTCCATTCATGTCTGATTTAACCGACGAGATTGATGCCCTCCCTCCCTTTTCACGCTCCCGCATACCGCCTGTATCCCTACCAGAGGATGCCCCTTCTCCTCCTGAGTACATCACACAGCCTCTCTCGTCATGCTCTCTGGATTTCACCGACCTTCCATCTAACCCTATCATCCAAACGCTCGAAGGAGAACCTACCCTAAACCCTCGCTTGTATGTGGCTAGCATCCCCTCATCTAAAGGACCCTTGGGCTATATTGTTCTTGGCCCAGTTCTATCTACTCCCTAGAACCCTGCAACTCCTCCTCTAGGAATTATACTGGCATTGGACCTATCTCGGGGTTCATTGCATCCATTCTGTCAACAGCAACCGAGAATATTAGGGTTTCAACTTCTCCAGAATCTACTCAACCTACCTGAGCTCTAGAATCATTGGCTGCGAGGAATTTCGAGATTTCAATGAAAAAAAGGTATTTGAAGCTTTGGACCAGTGCGATGCTCCTTGATCTCACAGAAGCCACTCAACTTCTGGACTCTGTGGACACAGTTGAGAAGGTACTTGTGGGCTGGGTTTATGACCAACATTATAGTGTGGAGAAGCTACAACAATGGGCCTTGGAGGTATAGGGAGAACATATGAAAGGCATCCCAAAGGTACAAACATTTGTAAAAGGGTGGTTTGCCTTAAATTTTAGTTGTCTTGCGTACACCAACTGGGTATTATCCACGGTCTGGCACATCGACCAGGCCCTTGTTTTACTTCGAAGATGGACACCTCTATTTGACCCAGAGCGGGACCAAGTTGATGCATGTCCAATATGGGTTCGCCTTCTTGGACTGTCACTACATTTTTGGACAGAGGACTTTTTCAGGTAGATTTGAAATGCCCTAGGCATTTACCTTACATATGATGGCTCATTTCAATCCACATGGTTGATGGCTTATGTCAGGATTTTGGTACACCTAGATCTCTCAGAGGGTTTACTAGAACACATAGACATTCAATGGCAAAACAACACCAGGAGAGAGACGTTGGATTATGAGGGTGTGTCATTCCACTGTTGGCAATGCCACAAGGTAGGACACCTCTATAAAGATTGTCCTCTATTAGGTAAGTCTCATAAACAACCCCCAGTATAGGAAGCGGCAACCAAACCACCCACCCCACAGGATGAACAACCTCAGAATCAGGCATCCACTGAACCACAAAATATGGCTGCAACCAAGGATCTGGCCAAAAAGCAGAAGTCTCCATCAGGAAAGTCCACAGCACCCCTACAACAGAAGAAACGAGGCTGGCTGCCTCACCGTCCTCATCACCTCCACCAGCTCATCCACAGGTGCCTTCCAAGGGCTCCCCCTCGCCAGGTATGAATCCTCCCTTAATCTCCACTTCCACTTGTTGCTCATCTCTCTTTGACTACATTATATCTGTAACATCTTCTAGTCTTCACACCATGAACCCTTCTAGTGTTCCCTTGGGTATGGGCTCGATCTTAGGATCTACTGCTTCCGCTCCGCTCTCATGTCAGGTTATGGATTGCCCCATTTACTCACTTGCTCCCTCCTCCCTATCAGAAGCCCAATTTACGGCAGGATATGAGATCGCATTGGGTATTCAATCTACTATTCACGAGACCTTTAAAGCCAGAGAATCCCCTTCCGTACCCCCTCCATGAAGATATTCTCATTTAATTGTAGAGGGTTGGTTAGGCCGAATAAAAAACTAGCACTCCGCCGTTTATTTAAATCTGTATCACTGGATATTATCTTCCTACAAGAGACCCTGGGACCATAATTAGACATTACACAATCCCTACAAAATATGCTTCCTGGGTGGACATTTATTGGGCTTCATGATCATGGGAAATCTGGGGGATTAGCCTTGGGTTACAATACTCGTTCTATCAAGTTTCTCAACTGCTAGGGAGGAGCTAGTCACATTGGTGCAGACATCAGATCTATGGATCTTGGAATGAATTTCAAGATTTTTAATGTTTATGTGCCCTGCCTTAGCAAACCTGCTTTCTGGAAAAACCTCTTAGGTTCTGATTCATTTATGGAAGACCACCTAATAATTGGTGGGGACCTCAACTTTTCCATAGGACATGCTGAGTCCTGGGGACACAGAGCTCAATGAGACTCCCTATCAGATTACTTCCTATCAGTAATGGACTCACACCATTTGATTGACATTCCTTCTGCTAAAATTCAAGTGACCTGGAGGAATAATAGGACTGGGGAAGACAGTTTGGGTTATAGGCTTGATCGCTTCCTTGTCAAAGAAAAGGTCCTTGATTTGCGCTTTCATATCCGGCAATGGGTTGGAACACGGGGGATCTCTGATCATCTCCCCATATTTTTGGAGATTAATGGTGGGCGAGTAAAACCTAAAGGATCTTTCAAATTCTGCTCTTCCTAGCTAAAAAAAGAATCCTACATCAGTATGGTCACTGATTTCTGGAAAGTAAACCTTCCTGGGGTGAGGGATGACCGCATCAAAGGATTTTTACATAATCTTACAGTATTGAAGAAAATGTCCAAACAATGGGCTCACAATAAAAGATTACAGGAGGAACACACCCTCAGAAATATTGAAGCTGATTTAGTTGCATTTGAAAATGATCAAGGAGGATATTCATATCTGAGGAACATAAGGAGAAGATGGCAACGCAATACTTTTCCAGGACAAAAATACATAAATCTAGGGAGGAAATATGGAGACTAAGGAGTGGGGCCATTTGGATGCATGAAGGGGATGAAAATACAAATTTCTATCATAAATTTTCAAATGGAGGAAAGGCAGTCAACACCATATGGCAGCTACAGAATGAATAGGGTCAGATTGTAAATACCTTCCCACAATTGGTTGAGCTTGCAACATCATACTTCAAGCGCACATACAGTTCCCTAAGGGACGCTAACCTGGAAGAAATCATCAAGGTAGCACAACTATTCCCTAGATTTGTGGAACAAGAGCAGGGGGATGAATTAACAAAGGAAGTTACCCTTGAAGAATTTGAGGCCACCTTAAAATGGTTCAAAAAGGATAAAAGCCCCGGGCCTGATGGATGGTCGATAGAATTCTATTTGGATTTCTTCGACATTATAGGTGGAGACCTGCTTAAAATTGTTGAGGACTCAAGAACCAGAGGGTATCTTGAGACTGCTATCACTTCTACCTTCATTTCACTCATCCTGAAGACATACAATCCAGCCTCCTTTGAGGATTTTCACCCCATATCTCTCTGCAACTACATATACAATATCATTGCCAAGATCATTGCCAACAGGATGAGACCTATCCTTTCCAACCACATCTCACTAGAGCAATTTGCCTTCCTACAGGATAGGAAAATACATGAGGCTGTGGGTATGACACATGAGGTATTACATACTCTACACACCAGGCGTGGAAATGGTATGATTTTGAAGGTCGATTTATCAAAGGCTTTCAACAGGGTAAATTGGTTATATATTAGAATGCTTTTAACTCATTTAGGATTTCCATTCTTGTTCATCAAATGGATCATGAGTTGTATAACTAACATCCCTTTCAGCATCCTGGTGAATGGAAGTGCTTCCCCCTTTTTTACATCTAAAAGGGGTTTGAGACAAGGTTGTCCCCTTTCACCTTTTCTCTTCCTTCTCGTTATGGAAGGTCTCAGAAATCTCATGAATGAAGAACATAGAAGGGGCAGATTAAAGGGTATAAAGATAATAGAGGGGTGCATCGTGACCCATCTACTCCTTGTAGATGATATCCTTATATTTCTCAATGGCAGTATTGGAGACCTTAGTAACATCAAAGCCACCTTCTCACTTTTTCAAGTGGCTACAGGCATGCCCATCAATGACAGAAAATCCACTTTGACAACAGCTGAATGCACTCCACATGAGATCTATTTTGCTCTTCAACATTTCTGTTTTACTTAGTTGCAACTGTCTGAAGGCTTAAAATATCTAGGATACAAGTTGAAGCCTTTAGGTTATAAGATCACTGACTGGACTTGACTCATCTCCAAAATGGAAAAAAGACTCAATATCTGGTATCTCAAATATCTATCACGTGCAGGCTGCCTCACTCTTATCAAAAGTGTCCTAGAAGCCACTCCTGTTTGCTGGATGTCTCTAGCCTGTATTCCCAGAGGCATTCTCACTAGAATACAATCCTTCTGTTACAGATTTCTTTGGCAAGGGAACAAACAAGGTAGGACATTTTCTTGGGTCAGGTGGGAGGCCTTGAATCTACCTAAAAAATGGGGGTTATGGGGCCTCAAAAAGCTTGAAGATTTCTCCTCAGCACTTGCTGCAAAACTTGGTTGGCACCTCGTATCTACAAACAACCTTTGGATGCGGGTTACCTCTACAAAATACATCGCCCCGATGCATACTATGGACTGGATTAGAATACCCCACCTAGGTACTTTGGGGATATCTATCATCTGGAAGGTTGTCCTCAAGGCTTTAAAACCCATCAGAGAGGGTATCACATGGATAATTCGTTCAGGAAATAAGGTTCGCATTAGACTCAACCCATGGGTGGGATGTGGGAATATGCATAGACTCCCTATGGAACTCATCTAGCATCTCCAACAAAAAAACATTGCATATATAGCACAAATTTCAGACTCGGAGAATACCTCTTTTATACAATAGGCATGGAAGTCTTCTCATCATTTAAACATTCCTCCCGTATGGATACAACATTGAGAAGACTACACTCTAGTCCTTACAGAAGCCCACATTTGAATACTTGAGGGTGATGATGAGATCATATGGGCCCTATCAAAAAATGGTAGATATATGCCCAAAGAAGGATATTTGACCCTGTCGGCATCAAGAAAGCCTTTGATTATTGCCGATTGGTGGAGACCCCTTTGGAAGCTTAAAGCTCCTCCTAGATCAAGGCTAATAATGTGGACCATCCTCCGAAACAAAATCCCGACTAGTGATAATCTCCTCAGGCGTGCACATTTCAGCCCCCATTGGTGCAGCCTTTGCAAATGTGAAAACGAATCTGTTTACCACTTATTTCTTGAATGTACAGAAGCTCGCAAATTGTGGGACCTTATTCTCCCTTTGGTCACCCCAGCTGCAATTTGGACTAGCATTACTCTAACGGAGGCCTGGCAAACCTGGTATAATACAACATCATCGCATAATATTCACAACTTACCCCTACTGATTTGCTGGACTATTTGGATTGCCAGAAACAAATTAATATTTTACGATTCGACGCCGAAATGGTCTGTTTTGGCTACCAGGGTCATGGGTGATTACTCCCTCATACTGGATGACCCTCCACCATGAAGCACTCGCATCTTCACACCTGTACAAATAGATCATAACAAACCATGGGCATTTTTTGACAGTGCGGCACAAGAGAGAGGATGTGGAGGGGGGGCTATACTACATTTAAATCATCAACATTTGTTTAGTATGCTTATAGGCTTCAGCAGAGGCACAAATAATTTTACTGAGATCCTTGATGAAAAACAACTCATATATTTTGCATTGGAAAAAAACTGCAGAGATTTACAATTATTTGGGGATTCTAAAATCATATGTGATTGGCTAAACAAGAAAACTAGATGTTCTATTTATACTTTGCATCACATATTGGATGAAACTTTGAGATTAATTTCATCTTTTGATTCTTTTACATGTAACCATACTTACAGGAAGCAGAACGGGGCTGTTGACAACTTATCCAAAGAGGTTGCACTCAGGGATACTTGTAGTTTATAAAATACTTTGTTTGGGTCCATCTTCAATGTCACCAGCAAGCTTATAGCCCTTGCATGCTAAGTTTGTGTAAGATATTATATGAAAAAGGAGCTAAATTTTGTTAATGATTAGCTCAACAGGGTTAGTTAGATTAAATATGGTCCTTAAGAATCTCATAAGCCCTCAACATTTTTAATACCTTTAATGAACAAATTCTTGGTAGAAAATAATGCTAATTTAACCAAGACATTATATTAAAAGTAATTACATATGACCATCCAGGGATATTAAAATCGACCCTTAAGGATGCTTTATTCTTATGGTTTCTTTCCTAAGAATCTCATATGCCCTCAAACATTTTAATACTTCTCTTGATGAACATTTTAGTAGAAAATAATGCTAATTCAACCAAGAGATTATATTAAAAGTAATTACCCATGACCATTAAAGGATATGGTCATTATATGAGAGGTCTTGATGTGGTAGGATTATAAAGGTACCACAACTTGGGATAATCATGGTCATACCAAACCACAAAGGTATTTTACAGTAATATTTAAATGAAAAAAAAAAGACCATACATAAAACATATTAATTCAATATAACAGCATAATAAACACATTCAAAGGGTTATCCCTTTCTCGTTTTTTGTAATAGTTTATAATACAATGTTGTAGACCATCATAAGCTCACTAGTCCTCTTACCTCTTTCACTCAACCTTTCTCCATTTATAGATTTTGTGCTTCTCAAGTATTGCCTCATTGAATAGAATCTACAATAATGGACTCTTCTCCTCACCTAAATAGCCTTACACTTTTATATGCCTCATCCTTGGGAATCTAACGCTCAAATGACAATTCCAAGGATTCGTTAGGAACCATTTTTTATTGTATCATGTGTTTGTTTCTCTTATTCCAATTTATTCTTTTTCACACTGGCTTTATTTTATGCATGAGCTAACTCATTCTATTCAGCCAATACTAATTTATTTACATCACACTCAACCTCCCTTCTTCCAGTAAATTTAGTTTTTCACTTATAATAGTCCTTTTCTTCCTTTTGACCTTATTTCCATGTGCACGTTCCTTTATCTCCTCACATTCAATTCTTCATCTTCCTCTATAAACCCTACGCAATTTTTTTACAACATGCTTTTAGTCCCATGCATCTTGTTTCAATCATGGATAAAGTTCCACGTTACATCCCTATTTCACATCCTACGTGCATTTCTCACTCTAACTCCCTTTGTTGAAAAATATTTACAACTCTATACACATATTGTATTCTCCTTGCATCATCATTGTTTTACCATTTTATAACTTCTAACATTTCTTTTGTTTCTCCTTGCTTCTCATTCTTACAGATATGGTTTTTCTCTTGAAATTATCTCATCAGGATTTTATGTCTTGATGATGGATCCACTTATGGTCTCGAAACATAAACTTTCCTACAAAATGACTCTAGTAATTTTGAGCCTTCAAACTAGAAGTTCTAACCACAAAAACCTGAAAACCATTATTTTTTCCCTACACTGAGGGGATATATGGAAGGAAATTTGTCTATTAGAGAGAACTAGAATCAATATTAAAAAATAAGCTGCAAATCGACAATTTCTGAAGAAATGTCATGACATAGGCATAATTCCTACATTTGGCAAAATTAAACACAGTTTGAAGAACCAATACACCTCCAAAACATTCTTTAAAATCAACATAGCATTAATTGGGCAAGAAATAAGGGGATTTCACTTTAAAATAAATCGATTAAACCTTCAAGCATTATCTTCCCACTTAAATCTAGCATCTACCGTCACACCAAATCTATGGTTCATTATTGATGCCATTGTTGCCATCAAAGCCGAGAAGGAAAAATTAAAATATGGGAGAAGACAATAAAAGAAGCTCAAATGATTTTCTAGTAAAGAGCTTAACATCAATTATTAGGGAATTGTTACAATTGAGGAGATACGCTGCACTAAAGAAAACTCCAATGGATATGATACCAAAACTACACTAGAATTAAGTCTGATTGTGAAATTAGATTCCACTAGTGGACAACTACTAGAAATGAAGACAATAACAATGTGGGAATTAAAATTATTAATCGTTTTGGATTGAATGAAATTACTTCTAACTTTAATTTCAATTCTCCTAACTCTTTGTGGCCGACTTTATCAGTTCTGACACCCTCAACGTGCAACACTAATGAGAGGAAGGGCTTGAATATCAATATGTCCAATACTAAACCTTTTAGTAATAACATAGTTAACATTATAGGCTACACTAACATAAACACCCCTAATAAATACAGGAGCAACACAATTCTCGATCTTGGTAACATTCACTCTAATAAAAACCATAGAAAGCTTATTAATCTTTCCTCTTATAAATTAACTAAAGAAGAGTATAACATTCTAAATAAGGGCTTGAATTTTTCCATTACTCCCAAGAAAATACCTCTTGAAAGCATAAGATGTAGCATTGAGGAAGGCACTAATGAATTGAGGTCTGAGGAAAAATATTCCATTAGATTGGACTGCACCTCTATATTAAAAAACTTTATGCCTCCTAAGAAAAATCTTGACAAGGACGAACTTTTAGCTATTAGGAGTATTAAAAATAATGTCAATATTGTGGTCCTTAAGGATGATAAGGGAGGTAAAACTATTAGTATAGATAAGAGTGACTATATTAAAAATATGAATGAACACCTTGATAGTAGTGGCAACTACAAAAGGCTAGAAAATAATCCAATTTGCAAGATTATTACGGAGGTTAAAAAGATCATAAAGGAATCTAACTTAGATGAATGGATTAAAAAATGACTTACCCCTAATTGTGAAATTACTCCAAGAATTTATGGTCTCCCTAAACTCCACAAAGATGGGGTTCCCCTAAGACCTATTTTCAACACTATTGGCTTCCCCACTTATGAACTTACAAAATATGTCTCTAAGATCCTTAAGCCCCTATATATAATTTAGATTCCTCTTCGAAATATTCCAGCGTATTTGTGAATATGATTGAGAATGAAAGAGTTGAAAATGAAGATCAACTTATCAACTTTGATGTGGTCTCTCTCTATGATCTAGGTGGCTCTAGAGACACTCAAAAGTCAAAGGGGGCTTAGAATAGATCAAAAATAAAAGTTGTCATAATCAAACAAATATAGAACCCTATCATAGTGCTTGTTTCCCTAATTCCAACAGTACAAATGACACTGAAATTCAAGTTCGCATGCTCAAGTTATGACTCATCAAAGTTTTGGACAAAGTTGGACAAGTGGCAAGCTTGAGGAAAAAAATGGCAGAAAATCGGCACACAGAATTTGGCCACCAGAATGGGTGAACTTGTCAAATAGTTAATTTGTCTAGTGACTCCTTATTCCAACAAATTTAAAAAAAGGACAAGTGGTTATTATAAAAACCAAAAAAATATTAAAAAAAGGGGCAGGTTGTGCCTGCTGGACCCGCCCACCCCAACCAGTTGTATTAAAATATAATATGTGTGGGGTGGAAGTCAGTCAAACCCTACCACCCCCATCCAATTGTAATATATATATATATATATATATATATATATATATATATATATATATATATATATGTTGAAATGCAGCAACAAGAATATTCCAATTTAATTTGTCCTTGAATTATATTGTGAATTAAAATCGAATTTAGTCTTAACAGCGACTTGGAAATAATTAATTAAGTTATTTTGACTTAACTAGTTGGGGAAATTTTCCTTCTGAAGTCATGCAAGAGTTATCCCTTAAATTAAGAAGATAAGCCTTAAATTAAGGAGATAAGGTTGAGTTATATTTGAGTTGTATTTAGTTAACTCAGTTTACTGAGTTAAGTCCAGTTAAATTAGTTCCAAACTATTTGAGGAACTAATATAGAGTTAACGGTTAGTTGATGCATGCATGCACTCAACTAGTGTACTCCAGTTAACTGAAGATTCCCTCATCAGAAACTCATGCATGTCTATTTTGAGAAAGACCAAGTTGAGATGAAAGACAAGGACAGTTCATTATCAGTTGTATGTGTTTTCTTATAAATAAAACTCATGCATGCAAAAGGAATCATTCCTTGAGGATTGCGCAGTTCTGACAGTGTGTGAGATCAAGAGATCATCCACTTGGTAAATCGAGTTTTTCATCTTGGTTGAAGGAGATCATCCCAGAGGAACAACACAGGGAAATAGGAGTTTGGAGGTGAGAGAGGAAGGCTTGAGAGAAGCCATGATTGCCTATGAGAATCTGTGAGGATTGTACTGAGAGCTAGTTAGCTGTGAGAGCTAAGGCTTTGTATAATTCCTATGTATTTCCGCCATGTATGATAATACAAAATAGTGGGTTTTTTAGCTGAGGCTTTCCCCAAAATATTTTCTTCTATATTGTGCGATTGATTATTCTTCTTGTGGTTATATGTGTTCAGCTCGATCTTTAAGCTTCTATAAATTGATAGTAGAAGTAGGTTATAGTATTTTTCTTTGGTTATATTGCATTATCAGGTTAACCTACAGGCAGATTTTCTACATGGTTTCAGAAGAGTGAGATTTATAAAGAATTAGAGAAATTTCTACATGGTATAAGAGCAAGGTTTATCGAAGCTGTGAACAGTATACTGAGAAGAGAATTTGAAGTTTGAAGTTCAGGGTTGCAGGTGAAAATCAAATTCATATCATACTTCAAGGTTGGCCAATGATGTTCTATGGCTTAAGACTCGAGTATGCCTTGGAAGGTAGCTTGAATTACATAGAATGGAAAGATAGAATGGAGACTGTATTAGAAGACAATGGCTTGAAGGATTTCATTGATCAAGAAATCCCAAAGCCAACTTAAACTAATGCACAAGGGTTAGCTGAGTGGAAGAAGTGTGTGGCGAAGGTGAGACCGATCATCCTTGAGGGAGTTCAAGACCATATTGTCTCGAGTCTCCATGGGAAGAAGGGTGACAATTCTAAAGTGAGATGCTTTAATTGTCACGAGATGAGCCATTATGTGACTAATTGCCCATCAAAGAAGTCCAAGAAGGGACCTTTAGAAGGATCAGAAGGTGAGGCATTAGCCTCTCAGTTCGAAATGGAATTTACCCTCATCAAATGCATGGTGTCATCGATGATGGGTTGTGTTTGGTATCTTGATAGTGGAGCCTCATTCCACATGACCGGTGATAAAATTTTATTTAGTGCCTTGGAGGAGAAAGACTTCAAGATGCACATAGAGATGGGTGACGACAAAAAGTATAGTGTTTTAGGAGTGGGCACAGTTTCTTTCCAGAGGGAGCATGGAGCTCCTATCACCTTGACAGATGTGAAGTGTGTTCCTAGACTGAAGAATAACTTAGTATCGGTTGCGATGTTGGAGGACAAAGGCTATGATGTTGTCTTCAGTAAAGGAAAGGCATTCCTAAGACACATAGCCATGGGTCAGACCAAGAGGATAGGGATTCAGGTGAGGAATCTCTATAAACTAGAGGTAGATCATTGTGCAACATTGAGTACGAAAGAAGAATTGGTGCAAAGCCAAGAAATTGGCGAGTTGTGGCACAGGTGGTTGGGCCATTTGCATCATAGGGCTTTGAAGATAATGCAGCTGATATTTACAGGACTTCCCAAAGGTAAACTTGAGCAAGTTGACACATGCAAAGGATGTACCTTGGGAAAGTACACCAAGTCTTCCTTTCATGATCGAGATAGTTGAGCAAAGGCTATATTAGAGCAAGTTCATACTAATGTGTGTGGACCATTCTCAATGGAATCCACAGTGAAGCAAAGGTATTATGTGATTTTCATTGATGATTATTCTTGTAAATGTTGCATTTATTTCATGTAGAAGAAGAACCAAACCTTCAAAAAGTTTTGTGAGTTCAAAGCTTTGGTCGAGAAAGAGTCAGGGAAGAAGATCAAGGCATTGAGAAGCGACAACAGTGGAGAATATGTCTCTTAAGAGTTTAAGGACCTCTGTGCAGCAGCCAATTTGGGTTGATGCTCTGGTGGAGGAGTATGACTCCATAGTTCGTAATAGTGTTTGGGACGTGGTTCCGAGATCGGAGAACAAGTCATTTGTGAGTTCCCATTAGATTTACAAGGTGAAGCAAGTTGTTGATGATGGGAGGATCATGTTGTTGCAGTATATTTCGCCAGAGGAGAAAGATGCTGACATTTTTACAAAGGCATTGTCAAAGTGTAAATTCGAGTTCCATAGATATAAGATTGGGGTGGCAGATAATCCCTTTCTTGTTGAGATAGAGTGTTGAAATGTGGCAACAAGAATATTCCAATTTAATTTTTCCTTGAATTAAGTTGTGAATTAAAATCGAATTTATTCTTAACAGCTACTTGGAAATAATTAATTAAGTTATTTTGACTTAATTAGTTGGAGAAATTCAAGTTAGAAGTCCTTCTGAATTCATGAAAGAGTTATCCCTTAAATTAAGGAGATAAGCCTTAAATTAAGGAGATGAGGTTGAGTTATATTTGAGTTGTAATTAGTTAACTCAGTTTACTGAGTTAAGTCCAGTTAAATTAGTTCCAAACTATTTGAGGAACTAATAGAGAGTTAACAGTCAGTTGATGCATGCATGCACTCAACTAGTGTACTCCAGTTAAATGAAGATTCCCTCACTAGAAACTCATAGATGTCTATTCTGAGAAAGACCCAGTTGAGATTAAAGATAGTAAAATGTACTATCAATTGTATGTGTTTTCTTATAAAGAAAACTCATGCATGAATAAGGAATCATTCCTTGAGGATTGAGCAGTTCTGACAGTGTGTGAGACCAAGAGATCGTCCACTTGGTAAATCGAGTTTTTCCACTTGGTTGAAGGAGATCATACCAGAGGAACAACGCAAGGAAATAGGAGCTTGGAGGGCAGAGTGGAAGGCTTGAGAGAAGCCAGGATTGCCAGTGAGCATCTACGAGGATTGTACTGAGAGCTAGCTAGCTGTGAGAGCTAAGGCTTTGTATAATTCCTATGTATTTCCACCTTGTAAGATAATACAGATAGTGGGGTTTTCAGATGATGCTTTCCCCAAAGTATTTTCATGTGTATTGTGCGATTGATTATTCTTCTTCTGTTATATGTGTTCAACTCGATCTTTAAGCTTCCGTAAATTGATAGTATAAGTAGGTTATCGGATTTTGCTTTGGTTATAGTGCATTATCGGGTTAACCTACAGGCAGATTTTCTACATGGTCTCAGAAGAGCGAGATTTGTAGATAATTAGAGAAATTTCTACACACAAACACACACATATATAGTGTTGGGTGGGTCACCTGCTGGCAGACCGGCTCCCACTCAATGTTATGTGCCACATGTAAGAAATTCCAAGGGTGGAGGGGATCGAACTCCCCTAGCCAATTCAACTGCCCTCACAACCAAAAATAGCATTTTATGCTGAGTTTAAACTATCAGCCCGGAAGTCGCAAACAAGCCACTTAACCAACAACCTAATTAGGTATGCACCCATATTAAAAGGGGTGTTGGTGGGGTTGGAACCCCTAAATTTCCAACATCTAACACAACGCCATACCAATTGGCCAACGACCAGTCATTTGCCCATTCGAACAACAAAGTGGAGGGCAGAGGCCGAAACTTAGAGGCACAAAACCATGAGATAGGTGGAACAATGAGCAGGTTCAAGGGTTGGAACCTTGAGCGAGGACATTAACAAGATTCTTTGAATATTCCCTTAGAGGGCCTGAGGTGAGAGTGTTAAAATTGAGAAATTTTATAGTCGATTTTACATGTTTTCACATTAGGAATTCAATGATGACATCTGTTTCTCTAGCTGAGCTCTTCAGTTTTAGGCCATCATCCAGATTGGAGGTATAAAGGTAACTGGTTTCTTTGATGCACTTAATAAAAGAAGGCCTCCCCATTGTTGAGAATGGCCCAAATATGTATGCCACATTGGGTGAACCCTATAATCAATTCTATGTGTCTTTGATCTTATGATAGCTTATGTTTTTCCATTTATTTTCATGCGGTTTATGTTACATGGTTAATAAAATTTTTTATTTGCAATTCTAACTGCATCCTTGAAGTAAAAGATATGGATCAAGTTTGGTATCATAGAAGGTCTTCTTGATGTGATTTGCATGAACGAATGCTAACTAGACACAAGCTCCAAAGAGGTGAAGAAAAACTTAAGTCTTTTAACCCCGAAGCGGGGTGTGCACCATGAAGACAGAACATGGTAGATGAGGAAGCTCAAATCAAGGAAGAGAGAAATTATCACAAGTATTTGTACACCATGGAAAAGAAAGTTGACAAGCTATTTAGACAATATGAGAAGACAATCAAGCCTAAGAAGAAAGACCCAAATGACCATGCATCGATAAATCATGGAGGCGGTGGAGAAGAGCCTCCTCCCTCTCCATATTCTAGTGACAATTCTTCTTCTTATCATTCTTCTTCTCATCACTCTAACATGCATAAGAGGAATGCATCTAAAAATCCCTTTTTTAAACTAGATGTCAAATTTGATTTACCTATTTTTAGTGGAGATTCTAATGCAGAAAAGTTAGATAACTAGGTAAGACAAGTTGAGGTGTATTGCTGCATATAACAAATCAAAGAGGATGAAGCTAAGATCTAGCTAGCATCCCTTCAACTGAGTGGCACTGCTCTCATCTGGTGGGAAGGAAAACTGCAGCAAGCTGGTAAGCGTAGTCGTAAACTTCTCTCATCTTGGTTTGAGTTCATTTCTTCTTTACGGGGACAATTTTACCCATTGGGTTATAGACATAAGGCCATGATGAAATCACAACATCTGAAACAAAGAAAAGGTTAATATGTTCAAAACTTTATAGAGGAGTTTAGTAAACAAGGATTAGCGTTAAATGTTCCACTAGACACTTCTCAGATGTTGATGAAATATATTGGCTCTTTGCATAGTTATTTACATCATTCATTGTTATTATTTAAACCTAAGTCTCTTGATGAATCTAGTATGAAGGTTGTACATCTTTAAAGCAAGAAGAATCATGAACAAGATGACAACCCAAAGAGGGGAGTAATTGCTAAGAGAAGAGGAGAAAATCCCTCTTGTACTCACTATGAGAAAGAAGGGCATGAAGAGTAGAATTACTAGAAACTGCATCCAAAATTGAAATTTGAGACATAAGAGGAACAACAGAAAATAGAAGCAAAAGACAGTTGCAACTGTGCAATAAGACGAAGAATCTGAATCAGAGGATGATGAGAAGATCAAAATTGTGGGATTTGCAAGCGATGGACCAGTTGACCTAGGATCAAATTCAGGGGATGAAATGAATATTGCAACTCTTTGGATTGCAACAGATGGACCCATCGACTTGGGTTCTGATTTAGGTGATGAGACAAAGATTTCAACAAATGTTGTACCAAATATGAAAAAGGTACCAAATGTGGCATGGCTCCAAGAACTCAAAGAAATCAACCAAAGCATTCAGGTGGAGAATGTTGAACTAAGGATACTCCAACAAGAAGCAAAGAAGGAGAAATAAAGGTTGAAACATCAGTTACAAGCCAAGGAGGAGGCCTTAGAAAAGTTGCAACATAACAAGCCTGCAGTAAAAAGTGATTCTTCAATTTAATTTAGTTTTTATAATGATGATTTCGCTTCTTTTGAGAGCTATACTACAGGAATTGGATTAAAAATGTTGAATAGAATGGGGTATCAAGGAAAGGGCCTCGACATTAATGGCCAAGGCATTCTAAACCCAATCAAAGTGGAAAGCCTCGTTATGTAGGACTTGGATATGTCAGAAAGGAAGTAGGGGAGTGCTCCAAGACAACCCATGACCAACCAATGATAGGTGATGAGAGCACTTCATCAAATTCTAGTGATAGTGAGGATTCCACGAGCACTTATAGAAGGTACACTAAGAGAAATGATTCCAAGATAATCCAGAAAGTTTGGAGGAACAATAATCATTGTAGTTACTGTAACGAGGATGGACACTAGAAAGCCGCGTGTTAGACACTCCAAGCCCAGGAAGCACCCATGAAGAAACCAACTAGCGAAGATGTTCAACAAATGAATCCACTACATTCATGGTGGTCTTCTTTATTGAGTAAGAGATGGTTTTGCTAGATATAGTAGCTTGTCATGGCCACAGTTTGTAAATCACGTGTTGTGAATAATTTTAAAAGTGATGATGTGTCTTCCATCGCTTACTAAAGCAATAATGATGGCTTTTACCTTTTGTGAGTAACTAGGGTGTTGATTTCTATTATGTAAAAGTTAACCAAAGAGTGTGTTATAAACTCTTGGCAAGCATGGGGTTCTTTGAGTCATGTGTGGTTGTGTATGTGATTACAAAGAATGTACCAGATTTGCATGCATTGCAGATGTTGAAAGTGTGGTTTGACGAGGACACACATAGTGTGTAGAATGTGTTCATGATTTTGGAGGACCAAAATCTCCTTAGTGGGGAGGAATGATCCAAGTGGCTCCAAAGATGCTCAAAAGTCAAAGGGGGATCAAAATAACTAAAAAATAAAAGTCATCATGTTGAAGTAAAACCAAAACCAGATCGTAGTTATCGTCGCCCTAATTCAAACAATGTGAATGACACTCAAATCCGAGTTCATATGCTCAAGTTATGGTTGGTCACAATTTTGGTCAAAGTTCGACAAGTGGTAGGTTTAAGGAGGCAACAAAGTGGAAAAAACCTAGTGCATGGAATCCAACCACTAGAACTTCTGAATTTGTTGAACATATAATTTTTCTATTGACCCTATTATTTTGGAAAATTTTGAAAAAGGACAGGTGGTTATTATAATATATATATATATATATATATATATATATATATATATATATATATATATATATATATATATATATATATATATTGGACTCATCCACCCTAACCGGTTGTATTAAAATATAATATGTATGTGGTGATACATGGTCAAACATATATATATATATATATATATATATATATATATATATATATATATATATATATCTTGTCGGGTGCGTAACCCATTGGCGAACCTGCCCTTACTCACTACTATGTGCCACATGTCAAAAATTCGAAGGGAAACGGGGCTCGAACCCACTTGGCTAGTCTGGTCGGCCCACCTCCCGGGCTCCCTCACAACCAAAAATAACATTTTATGCCAATTTTAAACCACCAGCTTGGAAGCCGCGTAAAGCTACCTAACCGTCAACCTATTTACATATGCATCCCTACTAAAAGGGGGGTTAGTGGGGTTGGAACCCCCAACCTACCCGCACCGAATAGAGTGCCTTACCAACTAGCTAATGGTCAACTCTTTGTTAAATCCGCTGACCATTTTTTGTTTAATGCCTCATCATTTTTCCATTCGACTAGGGAAGCAAAGGGTGGAGGCTAGAACTTAGAGGCATGGAACCATAATCTAGGTGGAACCGTAAGAATTTCCAAGGGTTGGAACCCTAAGTGAGGGCGTCAACAATATTCTTTAAATATTCCCTGAGAGGGTTATAGGTGACAATGTTAGAATTGGGTAAGTTTATAGTCAAATTTACACGTTTTTGCACCAAGAATTTAGTGCCGACGTCTGTTTCTCCAACTGAGTTCTCCATTTTTAGGCCATCATCTGGATTGTAGGTATAATGGTCATTTTTGTAAAGTTTCTTGTAAATTATTTATTTGATGTCACTTAATAATAGAAGGCCTCTCCACTATTGAGCAGGGCCTAGAGACAGCCCACATTGGGTGAACTCCGTAATCAAATTGATGTGTCTTTGATCTTGTGATCTCTTATGTTTTTCTGCTTCTTTTCATGTGGTTTAAGTTACATGTTTAATATGCTTTATTATATGAAATTATGAATGTATCCTTGAAGTTAAAAGATCTAAATCACTCTACACCATGATTCCTCTTACTGAATCCACCAATCTTATTAAGGAAGTAGTTGATCCTCAAACTTTTAGTCTTGCTGAGGTTTTCTTACACTCTATTTTTCTTAGCTTCTAAGGTGAGTATTATGAACAAACCACCAGAGTAGAAATGGATTCCCCCTATCTCCCATTGTAGCAAACCTCTTCATGGGGAAGTTCGAAAAGAAAGCCCTTGAATCTTACCCATTCAAGCCTGGTTGATGGAAAGGATATGGTGATGACAGCAATACCAAGTGGTCTCATGGCAATACTAAACTTAATAAATGTCTCAACCACCTAAATATTAAATAAAAAAAACATTAAATTTACCATGGAAACTTAAGTAAACAATAACATATATTTCGTTTATGTGTTCATCACCAAGAAAGTTGATGGAACCTTAGGACACCAAGCCTATAGAAAAAAGACTCATATCGGCATTTAACTCCATGCAAATCCTCACATCACCACTCACAAATTATTGGTGTTCTCAACAGTATAGTCATAAGAGCCCTAAGAATTTTTGACATTGAACACATTGACCAATAAAAGAACCCTTTGGTCAAGGCATTCAAAAATATTGGCTAAAAAGAAGAAGAAAACATACGATCCTTTACAAAGGAAGAGGAAAGATTACCCCACCCATGTGAACCCAAACCACTATGCAATAGAATTTATCTTCCATACATCAAAGGTATGACTGACAAAATTTCAAAAATTCCAAGAAAGAAGAACTTCTCCATTGCTTTCAAACCTTTGAAAACTATCCATCAAGAGATGATGTCCATCAAAAATGACATTGACCCACATCAACACCAAGAAATCTATAAAATATCATGTTCCTGTGGTAAATACTACATTGGGGGAACTAGAAGATCATTTAGAATCAGAATGAAAGAAAATGCAACTGACATTAAACATGAACATGTTCACTCTTCTTCCCTTGTCAAGCACTCCATCAGAACCAAGTACCATATTAAACTCAAGAATAATAAAATTATTTCCAGGGAAACACGTTATTAAAAATACGTTTCAGAGAAGCTCTGAAGATCATTAAAAACCTTAACAATCTAAACAAGGACAATGGCCTTTAAATCAACAACTGTGGGATTCCCCTAAAAAATTCTTAAAGATTTCGTCAATCCCAACTTCCCTTACCTTCTACCTCCCTTACCCTTTCCTGGTAAATCCTTCCCCCCTTCTCTCTCTTATTCTTTCCCTCCCTCTCCTACACAATTTTGAATTAACACTTCATTAATATTATTAGTAAAACATTAGTATTACTTAGTTAAGCGAATATTAATAATATATATTAGTAACTAAGAATAATAACATTAAACTATTTTAACAAAATCCTAATAATAAAGTTACTTAATAATTAATATACCTTAATTGTTGTCATAGTATAATATTATCATCATTATAATATTATCATACTTTTATAATATTATATCTATTAATTTCTTCTTCATTAAATAAGAATATGATAAAATAAAAATATTTTAATACATATAATTTTCAGATATCATCATATTATTAATATTAATCTATTATTAGTATATCTAGTCAATATATTATTATTTATATATTAACTATTAATATATTAATAATCCCTTTATAAATATTTATTAAAATATTACAATATTAAATATTAGGGGTTTTCCATTGTTTAAGAGGACATTTCTTTTATTCTCCTTTCTTCTCATTCTTATATATATGGTTGTTCTCTCAACATTATTTCCTCATGATTTTATATCATGATTATGGATCTGAATATAGAATTTCCTACAAAATGACTGTGGTAAATCCAAACCTCCAAGCTAGAAACTTTTGATTCTCTTAGTTTGAGATCCAAGTACTTTGAGCATCTGGTTTACTTCTCTATTTAACTTAATATTAATATTTTGGCCTTATATCTTAAACACATTTTCTTCCAAACTTTTCTCTATATCTAGTTGTTTTCTTGTCAACTTGTGGTCCATCCAGTCTAGTTCGCCATTCTCTTTCTCTTATTGTTTTACTTCGTTAACATCATATCCTATAAAATCATAAATATCCTTTACATTAAATATGAGTGAAATATCCGATTTTATTGAAAATTCCACTTTAGAGATATTATCTTCAAATCTCCTTTTAATTATACATGATCTAACTTTCCTCCACATTCAACTTGTTGTATGTCCCCTCATGGTAATTCTCCATACTTAGATTTACCATCAACAAATCACCCACTTGGAATGTCTTATGTGTGTGCTCTAGCATACAAACCTTTTATATTGCACACTAATTTCGTTGAATTTCTCTTGAACTTGTGCATATATTCCTATCATCTTTTCAATGAAAGTATTTACAACATCACTTTGTCACATCTTAACAAGAAACTCAACCAAATATTTCACTCCTTTTACGTTTCTCCCATGGACAATTTTGAAATCAAATATTCTTCTTGACATGCTCGTTACAATACTAAAGCAAAACTTAGCATGTGCTAGGAAACCATCCCACTACTTTTGTATGTTTCCTACCAAGCATCTTAGATTATTTCCCTAAGATTTTGTTAGCCTCCTTTACCTATCCAATATTGGTCTATGAATGATATGTTTAACTTTCCTATAAATTTATGCCCAATCTATTCTATAATGTTCTCCAATAATGACCAAGAAATCTGATATCTTTATCTATGGTAATGACCATCTTTGGCAATCCATGTATCGTTACAATTTCATTGAAAACCATATATATGTAAATAATTGCACCAATGCTATTATTACAAGGCAAGAAATGTTTCATATTGTAAAGACTATCCACTACAACAAACCTTAAGTTATTGCATCTTTACAATCTAGTTAATCTTAGGACAAAATATCCCATACAAATATCAATTTATGGTACCCTTAGAGTAGGTAATAAGGTACACAAGCTTGTATTCAAAGTATATTTAGACTAAACCCCATAACCAACTAGGAGATTCCACAACTTTAAATAAATTTTTAAACTTCCTCTCCTAAACTAGGCTAATAATATTTTTCTTCTAACGAACTTTAAGTCTTATCTCTCCCAATTTTCCTTCTAACCCTCCTTTATGCAACCCTTTTGGTCAAATTCCTATGAAACACAGATTAAAAATAAAAATGTCTTACCTTTAAACACATGTCCTTACCGTGGAAAAAATCAACTCAAAATTTTTGTCTTATTCAAACATGTTTCTATAACACTCCTCTATTTGTGTGAGATTTGTATCCTACATTTATAATTCTTTTACCTAGTCAATATGAGGTAGAACATTCCTCATTGTGTGAAGCACCATTGTCCTTCTATTCAAAGCATCAATTGACTTCTTCTCTCTCCCCAATTTGTGTTTTAACACAAATATATAACTTTGTAGGAACAATGTAAATCGCACGTGTTTCACATTCAGCTTTGCTTGAATATATATAACACACATTGTGTAGGAAACATGCAGTGTCTCCAACACTTTAATGCTTGTGTCACTACATAAAATTCCAAATCATGCATAGAGTGTCGTTTTTTTATCTCTTTCAAATTTTCATTATAAAATGTAATTTTTTCTCCCTCTTGTTTCAATAGTATTTCTATAATAGGTACATGCCACTTACATCATAATTATGGTACTTTCTCTAAAGTTTTCCAAACGACTTGGGGCATTTATGGTCATTTCTTTCAATATATCAAATGTTTCATGTGTTCATGTGCTCAAACGAAAAATTGTTCCTTCATGCACTCTATGTAGATTCCATGGAACCCTTTAATTAATTTCATGTAGAAATTATGAATGCCATGGAAAATATTTTCCTAATGTATGTTGTGCAATTCTTATGAAAGTATAAACCACATAAAGGTATCTGATACATTAGCTAGACCAAAAGTCATAACTAACCATTCATAAAACCATGGTTCATCCTAAATGTAGTCTTTCACTCATTTCCTTCTCTAAATTGAATCTAATGGTAAACACTCATAGATAAATATTAGTGAAATAAATTATGCCACAATCAAGTTTTCTAACATGTCTTTCATTCCTTGGTAAAGGAAGCTTGTGCTTCATTAGAATATTATTCAATGTTCTTGAGACAATGCACATCCTAATTTTTACATATTAGTTTGGAATCAATAATGTTTGTATAAGACATACATTGTTATACCTTTCTTTATCAATTACATTGATCACAAATCATCGATCCATTGGTTAAATTAAATATTTTCCAATAAATTGACAAATCCACATAGAGTTTAGTTTGGAAACATATCTCTTGGTATCAAATTTGTTTCATACATTATTTTACTTCTTGGAGGAAGTTGATGTCAGAAATATTTTCTCATGATGTTTGGGGACAACATGGAATAATCATGTTCATACCAAACCACAAAGGAATTTTGTATTAATAGTCAATTGAAAAAATTCAAATATCATACATAAGACATAATTCAATATAACAACATGATAAACACATTCAAGAGGGTTAAACCATTGTCATGTTTCACAATATATTAGAATTCATTGTTCCGGATTATTGTAGTCTCACAAATCCTCTCAACGCTTTTAGTTAAGCTTTCTCCCTTCATAGATTTTTTCTTTCCCATGCCTTTTCTCAATGCATAGTCTATGATGTTGGATTATTCTCCTTACCACTATCTTCTTCAAATTCTAGAAATATTCTTATTATTTTATGCATTTCATCCTTGGGGATCCAAACACTCCAATGGAACTTCATAGGCATTGTTGAGCATCACTTTTTCTTACATTGTGTTCCTCCCATCTTCCTCTTAATGCCAATTTATTTTCTTTCACATCAACTTCTGTCTATACATGAGCTAACCCATTCTCATCAATGAAATAGTAACTTATTTACATCACCCTCAACCTTTGTGTAACACGCTATACGGTGATACTAATAATAATTTTCCCAATCTAATATCTTAGTAATGTAATCTATTGTAATTGCTTTATCTCACTAGCAATGTTTTTTATATACTTTCGATCCTCAACGGGATGTAACTTATCTAAACTAGAATCAACTCTCTTTTTTGGTTATCAAATGTAAAATTTACAACTATTTTATAACATTTGAATGTTAAAATTCCAACATTTAAACTAACATCTCATTTGACAATTAGCTAAGGAAATTCAACATCATATTTAGAGAAAAAAACACATTTATTAATAATAAGGAAAATGCCTCAATCTCTATTTGAATTTACTGAAGTGTAGTGTAGTATAGTACCCTTGAAAGAATGCCCAAAACATATTTAACTTACTAGCCAAGTATGAGCCTAACTAGTTTCCTAGTCCTTTGAGTCAGAAGCTCCAAGAAAAACAATACTAGTCTAGGATACAATAGACTAATCAATGAATAACCAATAATATAGTCTAGTTCTCTTCATTATCAAGAATTATTTCTCCTACTAATTAGCCAACACCTGCTCTTGATTTTCTTCCCCCTTTTATTACCCTCTCCATCATTTTTTTGAAGTTCCCTCCATCCCACAACAAAATCCTCCTTGGGAAATGGGTGGTTATCCCCTTTGTATTCAAGAGTTAGGTGGAAACTAATCATGATACTTATTCACTACTTCACACAAACCGACCAAAGTTATTGAATTCCTATCTTACTATGAGATATTTATATTCATAGAATATAATTCCAAATGTCAACAAATTATATATTAGTTAATTAATAACCTATTTTAATAATTAATGTGTTTATGAAACTATAAAAGTATATATTACTAGGTATGTAGGCATAGCTAATTCACTCATATCCCATGCATGGACTATAAGAACAAGTGACGTTCCTAATGCATTATTCTTACATGTACGCAACTAATTATGCATAACAATAAAATAATTGTCAAATAATCCTCATTAATGAAAACATAATAATTCAATTCCCATCCACTATTGTACTTAAATTATCATAATTAAATTTAACAAGTGCTCTAAACATTATATGAAATATGAAAGAAATAAAAGAACGGCATATTCAAACCCAAGTAGGATTCTCATTTGGCTCAGAATCATTCCTCCTCCTAAACACCTACTTTCATCTTCCATCCCTTCCTCTACTACAATATGTTAAAGCATCGATTATATCAACCTAACTCCAAATATAACTTAAAGGTGAAAACATTGACTATGTTGACCTAACTTCCCTACTAGGAAATCCTTAGTCACCGTCACATGTCTAGTTGAGCATGGTTAACATGATCTCCTATGCCTCTATGATTTGAAGAATATGTAGTGGAAACACCTACGCCCCTCCTAATTAAATAAAGGATAACACCCTACCATTCATTCCAATGAGAAATTGTTATTGTTCTTAGAGATACATCATTCAATAAGAAATCTAGGTAACTATGATTCCTATAAAAACCCACACTTACCAACATATCATAGTAAATGTTTGGAATCAATAACCACATTGTTAATGATTAATAACATAAAACTACCATTTTTATGTCGATGACACTAATGTTACCTAAGTTCTAGAGTTATTTAGCTATTGCCTAGCCCATTAACCTATAGGTCAGCTTACCACAAACAAATCTCTATCCATAATCATATAAGAATTCATGCTATAAACAATGTTACATATTTGCATTTTAGTAAATAAAACCATGTGTGGTTCATCAATTATCCATTCATAATATATGTCAAATTGGTATCCATGTACCAAAACTTCACCTTTAATTTCCTACTTTAAGGAAATCACATAATCATCAACACTAAGAACAACAAATATAAAAGCTCATATATTATCCTCACATAGATAGTTCCACATGTCCTCATAATAGTTGTTTCTATTATTCTACCTGAGTCTAATAGATATTATAAAAATATTGTACATGTTAATCCATAACATGATTTACCTATTAAAAGTGAAAGAATGGGACATTAAATTTTATTCTTGAAAACCACTTCAATTTTTCACTTAGGATGTCCAACTTCTTTCTTTTAACCTCATTGCAATATCCACATTTCTTTGACTCCTCATATTCAATTCTTAATCTTTCACTACGCATGCTAGTATATTTTTATGACATGCTCTTAGTCTACAAATGTTGTTACATCTAGACACATCTAAACAAAAACTTCCAAGTTACACCTCCAAACATACTTCACATCCTATGCAAACTTCTCAATCAAATTCCCTTGTTTAATAATGTTTACAACTTTGTATGCATATTCATTCTCCTTGTTGCACCACTATTTTACCCTTTTCAAAGTTGTGCTACTCTAGGTTTGAGATAAAAGTAATTTGAACATCTAGTTTGTCTCTTTATTTAACTTAATAATATTTATATTTCAGCCTTGTGTCACAAACACTTTTTTCTTGGAAAACTTTCTCTATATCTAGTTGTTCTCTTCTCAAGATTTGGTCCATCAAACCCATTTCTACATTCTCTTTATATTCTTATTATACTTCATCAACATCTTATTCTACAAAATCATAGATATTATTTACATAAAATATGTGTAAAATATCCAACTCTACTAACAATTCCAGTTCATAAATACTACCTCCAAATCTCTTTCTAATTATACAATATCTAGTTTTCTTCACATTCAACTTGCTATAGTTTCTCAGGATAATTTTTCTTACTCAAATTTAACATCACCAAATCAACCTCTTGGAATCTATTGTATTTGTGTCTTAAGTATGTTCCCTTTTATATTACATGGTAATTGCTCTCGAATTCCCTTGAACTGTGCATGTATTTCTATCATCTTATCAACAAAAGTATTTGCATCATCACTTTGTTGCAATGATATTAAGAGGGAAATCAACCGAATATTTCACTCCTTTTAGTTTTCTTCCATGGATAATTTTGAAAGGAAGCAATATTATTGACCTATGTATTATAATATTGCAAAAGAACATAATATATGCTAAGAAACTATATCCCACTACTTTTGTATGTTACCTCTAGACATCTTAGAGTATTTCCTAACATTTCATGAATTGAATTTGTCTTCCCAATATTTGTAAAAAAATTATATTCTAAACTCTATAGTAAACTTGTGCCTAATATCTTCCATAATGTTCTCTAATTATGAACAAGAAATATGATATCTTTGTCGAAGGTAATGATCTTCAATAATCCATGTGTCCTTATAATTACGCACACATGCACGCTTGTACACGCAAAGACACACACTTATACTTATAGCATTAATGATTTTATTATAGGAAAATTGTGTGCAATATTGTAATGCTTATCCACTACAACAAACACTAACTCATATCATTTGTACAAGCTAGTTAATCCTGGTTTGACAAACTATCACATAGAAATCATTTCATGGTACCCTTAGGGTAGGTATGATAGTATATTCTTCCTCCCATCATGTACTATACAATGAAAAAACTACCACAGTCTTCACAATATAAGTGGCGTGCATCCATAGTGGTTAATTCACACAAAATGTCATCTTTTATGAACCAATGTGTGAAGTTATTTTACATTATTTATGATAATCGCCTCATATCCTTTTTTAAATTGATATGACTTGTAGAGATGTGGATATTATTATGAATAATATGTTAATCAATTACAACTTTGCAACAATTACTGTTATGATTGCACTGGGTTCTAAATATATTTTTCCTCAAGTATTTTTGCTTCTTTTGCAGCTACTCTCATGCTTACATCATTTTACATTGTACAACACGAAATTTCTCACTTTTTTTTTGTTGCAAATGCATTGTATCCATGTGTATCTCCTTAGGCTAATTATTCTTTTGTCCTTATTACTCCTTTACCATCCCTTTATGATCCCTCAAATGATATGTCCTTCATCTTCGCCTATGTAGTGATAAATATTTCTTTGATAACCACCAATATTTCAACCCACTTTGAATTTTACCTCTATTTCTTCAATATGTTACCTTCCTCTAATTTATCCTTCTTTTATTTAGATAAATTCTCTATGTAAAAAGGAAACTATTTTCATTGCCTCAACTACCTCTTCCTCTATAAAATTTTATTTATCTCCACATTCATTTAATCTTTATCTAAAAGTTTAGGCCGCTACACTGATTTCCCCAAATGAACCCCCAATATGATGCAATTCCTAACAAAAATATTTGATGATCCATGTCCTTCCACAAGTGTTATTACTCAATTGAAACATCATGCATATTCCCAAGTGTGGGTAGTAATAATACATGTTCTTCTCTAATGCTTTGTATGCAACATATTTTATAGTTCACAGTATTAAATCCATTCTCACAATTGGAATCCACTAATAATAAGATTTTGAGTATCCTTTGTATCATTCATAGGCTTTCATTAAGGGTATTGGCTGATAAGAAGAGTAGTAGATGCGGGTTGCATTGAAGAATTTGGTTTATCATAACTACATTTATGAAATCTATAACAACTCTTCAAACACAAATTTATATTTTAGTTTCCCAACAAAAAGTAAGTTTCCTTCCATATTTCATCAAATAAATCACAATCTAATTGATAACATCATATCATTAGGCTATCCATCCTTTAGACCCTCTAGGTCATGGAAATAGGTTCCAACATTGTTTTATGCTTTATTTTAAATTGGCCACTTCAAGTGAGACACATTAGCCAACTAGTACTACCTCATCAAGGATGGAAAATCCTTCTCTATCAATGCACTCAAGTGCAAGTTGAAAATTTCACTGTTAAATGCCAACCAAGCGAAGAAATTGATATGTTCTAGGTGGGTTTCATTAATTAGTTGGTTTTATTGAATGATATACTAGTTAATTTATACGATAATATTTTTATTTTAAATTCATAAAAATATAACGTGTGATAAGGAATATTATAACTCAATATTAGTGATAATAATTTATCCTTAATATTAATGTTATATATATTTATATATGAGAATGAGTGATTCGAATATTAGGAGGGTTATAGTCTAATTTTTAATGTATAAGCCATATTTGTATACAAAAGGGAATTTGATAGATATGTAACTGACCGAATAAACCTTAGTTAATGTTGACTCCATTAAAAAATACCTTATGAGAAGGAAATAAGAAGACAACAAAGGGTGAGAAGGAGAGGTTCCATAACTAGCCTCATTGCATGTAATGTTTGTTCTTAATGAAATTCTTCTACTTCTCTAATTCTCATTCTCTCTCTCTCTTTTCATATTTTGTTGATGTATTTAGTTTTTTAATTTTTATCAATATTCTAAGGGATGATTTACCAAATTATTATATGAATAGGAAATAACCTTACTTGTAAAGTGTAAACTAATTGGGATCTGTAGAGTTTAGCACTCATCAAGTTTTAAGTTCAAATCTCATAGAGAAGAGTTGAGATAATTTTTCATTCGTCATTAAAACTAACCCTAACTTTAAAATAATTTAATATTCTAAAAAAATAAAAATAAAATGACATCTTAGTTATTTTTATTCATAATATTCTCATGACCTCATGATGGATACCTACACTTAAATTATGTCTTTTATTTTTGATATTTTTCATTTCATGATCATTGCCTATGTAAGTTGACCTTTTGATTTCTTTCTCAAATTCTACCTACAATTTGATTTGTTTATGTGAGTTCACCATTTCATTTCTTTCTAAAATTCTACCTACAATTTCATAAGTTTAGGAATTTCCATCTTTCATGTTACAATTGGATTTTCTTTTCCTATTTCTGAGGATAAGGGTGGATACTATCACTTTTGAGTAAATTGTTGTTGTTTCTAGATTTATATGTATGTTTTTGTGGGTTAATGCTTATTGTGTTAGTAAGTGAGTAGACCGATGGTTTAATCAATTAGATATTTGTGCGTTAAGGGTTGATGGTTAGAGGCAATGTGTTAAGGTTAAATAAGTTAGTTCTCAAGGCATTAAAATTTAGTGAATTAGTGATAAATGAAATTTGTGTTTGTTTAAATATAAAAAGTATGGTTTTTATTTAACTTTAAAATTTAAAAAAAAAATTACATTCTCTTGAAATGAAAAAATAAATAAAATTCTGATAATTGAAATTTCATTATTGTCTCATACAAATATTTTCAAAAAATACTATGTGGTGCAACTTCAAAAATTTTATAAAGTTTTAATCTTTATTCTTTTCTTGTAAAAAATGTTAAGAAAATAATTAGTATAGGAAAAAGGGTTATATAGAATTTCTTCTATAACTGCCTCCTCCCACATTTACCCACTTTCACCAGTTTTCCCAGTGTAAACATGTGTCGAGGGTCACTATGATAAGATCCAAACTCCTATATGAACTTTAAGGAAATGGAGTTCACAACTTAAGACCTTAATGATTTCCCTCAGGTGTTGCAGGACCTCTAAGAGCTACCCAACCCCTCTAAGTGTCTAACCCCTAAGCTAAATCTCTTTTTCACTAACCTAGGCTCCCGATATCTCCCTTGACAAGGCCTCTAAGTGACTGTAAGCCTCCAATATTTCCCATAGGCCTGCTTCCCAATGACTATGGAATTTTTGAGTCAGTTTTGTGCCAGTGTCCTCGAATTCTAAGTCAATTTTTTAGGGCTAGGACTCAAGCCTCTGCCCAGAACTAAATGAAACTTCTACAAATGATGAATAACATATAACAAAAAAAAATTAAGGCAAGAACTTGAGCAAAGACTTTACCTGAGCCCTCCCAACCAGGACAAACATTTCGTGAAACACGTGATGAACATGCAATCTACAGGTCATGAATGCATATATGAACATACATATTTGAAACTTATCTGAGGTTTAACAAGAAGTACCAATTCCTTCGCACAATAGCTATCATAAAACCAATTAGGTTATGCATTCATTAACTAGACATTCATTACTTAAAATGTGATCAGAGCCATACTTAGATCTGTTATATAACCATGCTTATAACCAACATATAACCAGGTAGATAAAAATGATAGAATAGCTATTAAAGCCACATGATACAAGTACAATAACTCATCAAAGACAAGAGAAACTTAGCTCTGATTAACCATATGCAAAAGCCAACCAAGTTAGGGACTTCCACATACCACCCGACCATAGATTGAGTTAAACCAAATCTTCCTTTCAGCCAATCACTCATGTGCCATATTCCAAGCATGAATGTGGGATCTCATGGGATAAAAAAATCCATAAAAAACTAAGGGAATACAGAGTTTAAACCACCTCCATCCTCACCATACTGTTATCTCACCTAAACTAGTCCCGAGATCACAAAACCAAACCGAGCTTGGATGCCTTAAAATTCCTTTGCCATCCCTGGAGGAATTTTCCTGTCTCCACCCACCTATTGAGGGATTCTCAATGAAAACCATCTCCATCCTGATCCCTTGGGGGTTTCATGAGACCACCTCACTCAGATCCAAAACCTTTTGGCAATCCAAAGCTCAACCAAGATCGAATCCCATCACACCATGACTATCCGAAAATGGAAAGGTAAGGCTAAAAACACTATCAAAACCCGAAACATCCCATGCCAATGACAACAAATAAACCAAATACGCACATGCATATACCATGGATGCAAAAACAAGCTATGAAATCATATATGCAACTTGTTACCTGCAATTATTCCCGGTGAAGATGCATGATCCAACCTTTCCTTGCTTGATCCTTTCTCTCGTTTTCTTTCCTTGGCCTTCCTTTGCTTGCTTTCTTTCCTTCTCTTGGTGTTATTTTCCACTTTGAGACTAATTCCAAAAAAAACTAACAAAAGGTTGTGAATTGATCCTTAGAAGACTTTTTATTATTGAGGCCTTTATTTTATTCAATTTCCTCCTCACATTCAAACCTGTGACCTTTCATCTCCATTTTCTCCTATTTTCCTTTATTTTGATCAATAAGATGCCAATTAATGTCACTTTTCCTTTTCAATTCCTTTGCCATTGTCTTTGCCAATTTCCCATAGCCATAATAACCAAATGAACACCCACTGGGATGTTTTGCCTAACATTAAGGTTGGAATACATGTCCATGACCTTGGTCTTACTTTTACATTTATTAACTTTATTACATGAATATGTAACCCAAGTTTTTTATAAACCCCTCCCCTTTAGGGGAACACCGTCCTCGACGTTCTATGACACAAATAACTAGAAAGACCACTAAAAACAAAACATACTTCCTTTGAAGATTTATAACCTAGCTCGATGGAGTATTTATAATGAGAAACCTGCTCAAAAGAAAAACCATTATGAGAAGATGACAACATGACAACCATACTGCATATTGGAGCTTTATAACACAACTCATTATCGTATTTACAATAAGAACCACATATACTTATACACATTTTCCTCAAACAACAAATAACCATATTTTTCATGGATATTTATAAATCCAACTCGAAACATTATTTACAACAGCATACACATATACATATGCACATTTTCTTTAACTAGCAAATAAAAGGATACAATGCCTACATCCAAGAAAAGGGAATCAAGAGGCTCACACCTCCACCCTCAAAGTAATACCAAGATTCACCTCCTTCCTAGGAAGTCTAGAATCCACTTCCAAAGTCTACCTGCATCCAATGTCCAACGCCACAATCATGTACCACTTTTCCTCTTAGTGAACAATTATCGACTCATTGTTCTAGGGCACACTCCCAATGCGCATTTAATTCCATATGGAAATGCTAATTACAAAAACAAATCCAACCCCTAGAATTCCCTTCTCTGTTGCACAGTCCCTCTGGTAATCTGGTCACCCCCTTCTGTTCAGTCACTCACCTTCCAAGTTCCCCGACATCCCCTTTCTCGGGCGATCAATCCCTTGGAAAGACTTCCTCACATCAGAAGATACAAAAACCAAGGCATATCCCTACCTTAAAACCATCATACCAATCATTACATGTTCATGGAAATCAATGGACATTATTGGGTACTAGTGTCCCACAATGGCCTTGCTCCTGAAGTTCTTTACCAACATAATATTTCATGTTCTAATTGCTTTTGCCACTATTGATAATTCCTGCAATCAGTGTCAATCACCCCAAACCAAGCATTTCCATGCTTTCCTGTACCAAGCACATAATTTCCATTAGACTAAAAAGGAATTTAAATAAATTCAAATCATACCTCATTGGTGGCCCGTCAATAAGGTACACTTGTAATTTTGTTTACTTCTTATCACAAAAAGTCAAACTAGATCTCTGATCAAATCATCATGTATAAACATATGACATCTGGTTAGCTCAAAATGTAACCATCATAATCAAAATCAGATATCAGCTACAACCATCATAAAATGGAGTCATAAGTCACATTCATAATAAGAAATTGAAATAAATTACTAATACTTATCTTTCAAATGGTTCTTTACATCTTCCTTTGCTCTTTATCATTTCCGTACATGCACTAAATTGGTTACCAAACCCGAAAAGCACCCAATGCCTTCCCTTTAAGCAATAAGGGAATAAAGAGACTAAACTGCCTCCTCCCTCAATATTAGCAACAAGGGTATCTCGAGACTAAATGCCTCAACCCTCAATAGAAACAAGGGTATCCCGAGACTAAACTCCCTCAACCCTCAATATCAACAACAAGGGAATCTAGAGACTAAACCACCTCAACCCTTAATAGCAATAAGGATATCTTGAGACTAAACCACCTCAACCATCAATAGAAACCACAAGGGCCCAAATAGTCCCATACGTGCCTGTCCCATCACATTGTACAACACATAAACATACACATTGTACAACACAACACATACACCAACACCAAGTGTACAACACAATACATATACATACACACCATACCATACCACGAATACACCTGTCATAATACAATTACTACACAATACTTATAACACCATACCAAATATACACAACTCAACATGTATAATGTGTACATCATACCCCATGTACATAGCGCCACCTGCACAATGTGCACACAACACCCAAATTCCAATGTACAAAGCACCACCTGCACAACATGTACATATCACCCAATATACATAGCACCACCTGCACAATGTGTAAACAACACGACATGTACAACATGTACACAAAACCACATGCACACAACACCACATGTACATAGCACTCATATCCACATTCCCACAACACCATACGTACACAAAACCACATATCGAACATGCCCACGACACGATATGTACACAACATGACATATACAACATCACATGTACAACATGTAAACAACAATAGTACCACACATCTAGAGATTACATTATATCTACCAGGCAACCTTACTTCTAGTGTCTTTCCACTATTTAGGATTTTGCATCATGTCGCAGATCACACTTCTTCATTTTCGCTGATGTATCCCTTAACATTAGAATAAACATAGGCATAATAAAAGCATGTAATATCAATCATATCCACACGATACAGACCTAATAAATCTGTTAGGACTACTCTTCTCACTTGATTCCTCATAAGACCAGGAACCTCTTCATGCCATTCAACTGTATAAATAATCATTTCTCCATAAAAATGATCCCGGACAACCCTGTTAGATAATGACATACATACATATATACACACATATAAACATTAGAATAAAACATTCATGAGCCGTGATGACCCTGTCAAACAATGACATACATACATACATATATGCATATATAGGCATCAGCATAATCATGATCACAATACAATTTCTAGATATCATAAGGTCAAGGTTAATAGAAATCCCTTTATTCATGAACACCATGCATAATATTGAGAAAAACAGTTCCCAACATAGCCAAGGTATCTGGCATATCAAATCCATTCATTTTACCTTTCTTGTTACCTTTCTTATGATTGGCCTTCCACCGTCCATTTACACCAATAGACTCAATCAACTCAACATAGTTGGCATATTGTTGCCTTTAGCTTCCCTTATACATGCACTAAGCTTCATCTGAGTCTTATATTACTTGTTGGATTTCATTCATCTTCCCCAAGCTCTATTGGCTTCCTCTTTCCCAAACAATTCCCAAGACCCTCAAAACATAAAAGGAAAGAAACAAAAGAAGCCAAGAAGAAAACCATGAAAAACCAATCGCAAAACAAAGTGGCAAGGCCTGGCACCAGAAATAAACAAAACCGTAATTTAACCACAAAAAATCACAAACAACTCAAAGCACAAAAATAGCAAAAAAACCATGACTCGATCCCCATGGGTTCCCAATGCTTCCAAGGGAAATCTCAATCCAAGCCTTCTTCAAGATTGCATGATCGTCTCTTTTCCATGAAGTTCCCTACCTCATACTGCCATAAACACATAACTGTTAGTGCATAAATAAACATAACAATACACTGGTTACATTACTTTGTTGTGCCTAACATGCTTCCTTGTAAATGAACACATACACATATCATCTCTTAAGGGACTCTACTTCCTTGACGAATCTAGCCATAACTAGAAACTAGTTGTTATACCTGTTAAGTACATGTTCAAGAATATAGCATATATCCACATAATGTCAGACAAAATCAGGGTTAAGAAGACTTTCTGTATTCATGCAAAGCACTTATTCATTTGGAGTTGCAGTTTTCAAACATAGCCAAAGGAATTCTCACCCAATTCCTTTCTTTGACCTTTTACCTCACTGCAATTGAGTCTTATTATGACTTGTGAGTCTTATTATGTCTTGTCACAACACTTAGTTATTAGTTATATAAACAAATAAAATATTACCTTCTCATGCTAATACCAAGCATGTTTCCCTGTAACTATTCACACATGTCAGCCACATGTTCCAAAGACCAAGACATCATATCTATTAACTTGAAATCAACCCATACCAAGACTAAAAACCATGTCACCTCATAATGATCAATCATTATACTACAACTATCACCCACTTGTACTCAAGCGCATATCAACTGTCTCAGCACATATTGAGTTAGTACAACCATCTTAAAACAAGATCATTCCTTCATGCAATATATAAACACATGTTCATATCATGCTCTTAATCAAACAGTCAAACAACCTATAAACATACCATGTTAAATAAACCCAATAGATGGCATAATCAAACTCATATCTCAATGTATCTCAGGGGAGGCTATCATATATGCACAAGTCAGTCTAGATAAGTTGGATACATGATAATATAAATAAATAACTGTCATACAAGCACCACCATGATAATAATCCTCATTCATATGACCATAATAACAATAACATGATTTCCATGCATGTGACTGCAATCCACATAACAACAAGTTGCTACCTTTCATGACTCTCCAATGAATGTGCATATAACCGCACTGATCAACTAACATCTATCATGCATGTAACCACAACAACAATAGAATGACATGTTGTACATAACCATAATGCATATAACAACCATTCACAACCATACCTGCATAGCTAACATACAAACTTGTATGACAATATACTCTTACCCCGAGATCTGATGCCATTTTAATGTGAACAATGTAGTCAATAGCCAAAATGTCTTAATATAAGTGTTATGTAAAATAGTTTAATGTCTTAACAAAAAAATTTATGGTTAAAATGTTTTCAAAGTACTCTCACTAGTTGACATTTTGGTCCTTTATTAGGTATATATTCTAATATTTTTTCCCTAAAATCCAACAAATATTTGTTGTTCTTAAAAGATTAAGTTATGTACTCTATACAATATTAAAAAATATAATTTAAACAATGATATATGTATATGTATATGTATATGTATATGTATATGTATATGTATATGTATATGTATATGTATATATATATATATATATATATATATATATCGAGAGAGAGATCGAGAGAGAGAGAGAGAGAGAGAGAGAACCACTACAGATTCGTTAGGAGTTTTGATCCATGTTGGAGCATGCTACATCCATTGTTAAGATGGATCTATTCAAGTTTAAATTGATTATGATGATGATGTTTAATGTCCATTAAGATTGAAATGGTTGATCTAACCTTATTACTCTAAATTCTTTAACAATTTTTTTTTTTCTTGAAAAGAATTAAGATAAGCTTTCAAACATCACCATGGTTTTGTTGACTTAAAAGCTCAAGAAGGTTAATAATGTAACCAGTAATTTGAAAATTTAGTTTTAATGTGAGTATAAGATGGACAATTTAAGAGAAAGTGCTAAAACTCTATTTATCTTCAACATTGTAGTCTTGCAAGGGTGATTGACTCTTTCATCCTATGGTGTTTTGAGAATTAATAAATGTCTAGTGTCACTATGAAGTTCATGAGAATTTGTTCTTATTCTAGCAACTTTTATTTTCTTCTTTATAGTAATGAAGATAGGCAAATGTTTTTTATTTTCGAGATTTGGGTTAAATAAAACCTTATGGTATCTTGGTTTCTTTATTTCCTTTAACATTTTATAGCACCAAAATTTCTCCTTGAATTTTGATGTAATATCATTTTTAATATTATTCTTATTTTGCATAACGATCTTGTCATTCATATCCCAATGACATAGCCAAGATTACACATCTATATGCCATCCCCACTTAAGTTGAAGTTAGTGATTTTGGCTAGATTTAGAAACAACTTTAAGAAACCTATGATTTTCTATGTTGTTTAACTTCTTTTTATACATAAGCTACCTAGTCATAGCCATGCTTTCAATAGGGGAAATCCATGTTTCAAGAAGGCAAATAGGATAAGGTGTATTTCCTTTAATTTTGAGATTGTACATCAAGGAAAATTTTAAGGATGGAAAATTTTCTTGAAGTTTAAAAACATTGGCGAATCTCACTAATCCCTAATATGCAAACTATAAATCTTTTAATGATATATTTGCAAAATTATTCAAATTTATAATGATTTTATATATAGTCTCTATATAATGTTGGCGATTTTTAAGGTAAAATAATTTTATATTCTAAAATTTGGGCGAATCGTCTTTTATAAAAATTGGAAATTGGCAAATCATTTTTTGGAAAAATCATGGAAAATTAGCCCACTGGGCGAACATTAGCCCCTAAAATTTTCCATGTTGTACATTATAAACTAATTTTTGATCTATTCAATCTTTCTCCATGACTCTTTCAAGATATTACAACCCAAGCATCACATCCATATACAATAACAACAATGCCTAGAGTTTGAGAGAGGAGTTTTTAAGTCTCATATCCAAAGATCTGAACACTTACAATTGTTTTCAAGCACATACTAAGCTTTCCATCCCCATTTATCGTTTTGTCAATGCTATATTTCTAATTGAGCTTGTAATGGGTACTCATTCCACGATGCTTGTAGAAAGAAATTTCCTCAAAATTGTCATCATCATGTATGAAGGTATTATATGTGATATTTCTAGATTTAATTATCATGAATTTTGTTTTATTTTTTTCGTGAAAAGAAAAAGAGTAATTTTCATTATCAAGAAAATTACATGTTGTAAATGCCATTGGCATATGAAGTAAGTTGACCTTAGTCAGCAATATAGAGTTTGTAGAAACTTGTATCAAAATTTACAAAAATCCCTTGTTCGGGTAGGCTAATAGATGTTCAAATACTTATATATTTACATATGCAGATAGCTGTGCAAAAATATAACAAAAAGACTATAACTAGGGCTCATCTGCCCTCTGCAAAACTTGGTCTATATACGGTCTATGGTAGTACTGGTAGACCTGTGACTAAGTGTGTTCTTTTGATTAACCATTCTCCTCGAGGATGATTCGTTGCCTCTTTCAATAACCTGTTTGTGGCTGCATTGTGTTCCCTATATATGAGTGCAAGAAACCAAGTCAAATTGTGATTTTATAGATAGTACATCATCCAAAATTGTTCTGAGTGAGTAAGCATGGCATGTGTATGTGCGATTAAACCAGTTTATGATCATCTTTGAGTCCCCAAATATCTATAGATGTCAACATTTTTTGGATATGGAAAAGTACAATAAATGGCAAAGGTTCATAAGTTCCACATAATTGTTGGTATCATTACCAAGCCCCAGACTGACATGGAAATTGTGAGAATCGGATTTGTGTAGGATGATGCCACCGCCACACCCCTGTTCTTGGGCAACACCATCGAAGTATGCCTAGGGGTTCCTTCTATCAATGGTTTCCGGTGTAATGTGCCTTGTCCAGATGTTTGGTGACTCCTCCAGGATGTCAAGAAAGCTCGTGCAAATATTTGGGATGATCAGAGCCCAACTTATATGTTTCCCATGGAAAATATTATTGTTCCTACTCATCCAAATGTGTCAGGACACAATCAGCAGGAGGTTCCTTGTTTTCGGCGACGAAACATTGTTCCACCAGTTGTTATAGGCTATGAATATATTCTCCCCAGTCCATGTATGATTTATCTTAAGGATATGTAGGACATGTGTCTAGACATTCTGTGTTGTCAGACATGTAAGGAAGAGGTGATTGGACGATTCCTCCTCATTCTTGTAGAGGATGCACCAAGTTGGTCCAGGGAATGCCCTCTTTCTAAGATTATTGTCAATCAAAATTTTATCTGCAATAATGTTCCACCTTAGTAGTCTAGATCAGGGAGGGCTCTGAAGTTTCTGTAGGTCCCGCCATGAGTTCTTTAATACTTGTGGTTTGTGCCTTGCATCTATTATTATGTAACCCACTTTTGGGGAGTATTTCCCATTCTCTGCTAGTCTCCATAACAACTCGTCAGGATCATCCCTTAATCTAACATGCGATTCAGATAAGGCACTCAAATATGACCCCGAGGCATAGTGCCATCTATCAAGGATGTCTAAAGTTGCCCCTGATAACCAAATTTTCTTAAAAACAAAATTGTTTTGTGGGTCACCTATCTAAGCAATGGAAAGGATATCTCTTTGATTCAGACAGTCTATCAGGGCTTGTGGAGGGAGATGTGCATTCCAACATCCAATCCATGGATCTATACCAATGCGGGCTTCCTCACCATTACCAATCCGCCAAGTGAGTCCCTTTCTTATAGTATGGAGGGTATTCAAAACAACCCTCCAGATAATCGATATGTTCTTTCTGTTTTAGATAGGTAGTCTTATCCAGTCCGATAGTGGAGTTGACCAATTGTATTTAAAGGAGATCACATTGGTCCACAAGCTCCTTTGTTTGAGGAGCAACCAGCCTAGTTCCGTTGTGAGAGCTTGGGCAAAGGCAGATAAATATTTTAACCCCCACCCACCCCACTTTTTGGGCAGAGCTATGTTGCTCCATTTAACCCAAGCATATAGCCTCCCCTCTTTGTTTCCTTTCCATAAAAAGTTGCAGCATATTCTCTAGATCCTATGAATGATTCCTTGTGGAATCCATGCTAAGGACATCCAATAAACTAGTGTGGCTTCTAGGACCGATTTAATAAGCACCAACCTACGAGATCTGGATAGTAATGGTGGCTCCATAGATTGAGTCTTGTTTCTATCCTTGTGATCAACAAGATCCAATATGCTATTTTCTATCCATTTGGTTTTATCATGAATCCCAGATACTTCAACCCATCCTTAAGGGCTTGAATTTAGAAGGGGAAGTTTTGAAGAGCAAGGATGGTTTCCTGTAGTGTGCATCTAGACAGGGATATGGTAGATTTAGTATAGTTGCATTCCATCCCGGTGGCTGAGCTGAAGAGTCTCATAATCCTTGTGAAGGTGATTATGTCCTGAATGCCACCATCCAAGAATATAAGGATGTCGTCTACAAAGAGGAGGTGAGTCAAAGAGCATTGATCTGTTATTTTTGGACCCTTAAGGTTCCCTTCAGCCTTCTCTAAGGAAATCTTTCTACTAAGAACTTCCATAACCAAGAGGAATAGTAGGGGGGAAAGGGGACATCCTTATCTGAGTCCCCTCTCAACCCGGAAGGTGTGGGAGGCTGAACCGTTGATAAGGATGGCAAAGGAGACTGAAGTAATGCAGCACATGATCCATCTGATGAAAGCCGGAGGGAAACCCAGGTGGGTGAGTAAAATCCTGAGATATAGCGAGCTAACCTTATCAAAAGCCTTCGAGAGATCACTTTTGAGCATCATTCCTTTTAGGTTTTTCATATTGATGGAGTGAAGGGCCTCTTGAGTAGTTCCAATGGCCTCAAGGATTTGCCAGTTTTGTAAGAAGGCAAACTGTTCTAGGGAAATATGCTCTCATAGAATAGGTTTAATGCGGTTAGCTATGATCTTAGTAATGATCTTGTAAAGGCAATTGCAGAGGGAAATATACCTGAATTCATTAAATGATAGGGGGAGTCCAATTTGGGAATAAGGGAAATGAATGTGGAGTTAATGGGTTCATGTAATCTGCCTAGGGCTCCACATTCTTCTACCACAACAAGAAGATCAGGTCAAAGAATGTCAAAAAAAGTAAGGTAGAACTCCACAAGCCAACCATTCGGACCTGGGCTTCTATCTTTTTTGAACCATTTGAGGGTGCTTTCCAATTCCCCAAAATGACGGTTTTAGTGAGGTCCTCCATTCTTTTTGGTTCGACGAACCTAGGGAAGTGACCAAAAGTATCGATAATATCAGGTAGTGTAGCACCAGGAGGTGATTTGAACAGTTTTTTGAAATACGAGATGCCCAATTTTGAGAGCAGAGCATGTGTGTTAGCCAACATTCCATCATCCGATGGGAGCTGCCAAATCGTGTTGTTGGCCTTCCTTCCATTTGCAAATTTATGGAAGAATTTCATGCTGTCATCCCCCACTTGTAACCAGATGGCCCTGCTCCTGAGTCTCCAAGTTTCCTCCTGGGCCAAAAGTATCTTACCTCTCTGAGCTTCTATCTCCACTAGCTGTAATTTAGTTTGTATGATGTTATAACCATTTCCCTGTTCGTCCGTGAGATTGGATATCATGGATTCTAATTCAGATATGGCCTGATCCTCCTTAGCTTTCTTCTGCTTGGCCCAATCAATCGAGAGATGCTTGAGATGGTGTAGGTTATTGCAAAACCCAACAACCTTACATCTTGAGATAGTCTAGGTCCTTTAGCCACGACAAGTTGAACTTGTATGGGCCTCGAGACTTGGCTGTGGTATCAGCCAATTCTAAGTATATTAGCGAGTGATCAGATATGCCTCCCGAGCCCGCCCATTGTCTGTATATGGTGAGAGTCATCAACAGTTCTTCATGGATAAGGAATCAGTCCAATCTTCTCCCTAATTCCACCTCTCTAGTTCTTCTCTTATGCCAAGTAGCCATCTTCTTATTCATAGGGACATCAATGAGGCCTCTCTGATTAAGTAAAGAGCTTAGATGATTCGAAAGAGGATCAAGTTGAGAGTGATGGCCCCATTATCCTTCATGGCCAATGGAGAAATTAAGGTCACCTCCCAAAATAGTGGTGGAGTTGATCAATGGCCCATCCAGAAATCAATTCTAGAAATCCAGCCTATTTTGATAAGGGGCATATATATTGATGATACGGATCTATTTGCCCAAAGCTACAGAGAAGAGATCCATGCCAAGGAAGCCAAGGCCTCCCCATGAAGCGATCACTCTTATGTCCTGGGGATTTATCCCGAGGGCAAGACCCCCAGATCTGCTTGCTGCATCCATGGCTTGAAAGTGCCATCTAGGCAAGATACTCAGGAGAATTTTGATAGTCTGGTCTGAGGGCCCCAAGGTTTCTTGTAGGAATATTATGTCACAGTGTTCGCAATTTATGAGTCTCTTGAGGGCCAGTTTCTTTTGGGGGCTAGCCAGGCCCCTGCAATTGAAGGAGAGCCATTTCATCGACAAGCCAAGAAAGGGGTGTATGTTTCTCTAAGTACCCAATCAATTGTGTTTTGACAGCCGTGGGCAATTTCATCCCTTGCGATTTTTATATATTTGGCAAGTTTGGGGGGTCTCCCTCTAGTAGGCTTATGATCGGAGGGAGCGTGGCTGATACCCAGTCTAAGAGAATCAGGTGTGGATGACCTACGGGAACGAAGGTTATAGGCATGAAGGCCCATGGGAGATTGTCCAGATGAAGGGGGGTCAACCAGCCCAGAGATCAGCGAAGGGGTAGTGGAGAAAATAAGTTGTGGTTGAATAAAGGAGCAAGTAATGGGCATAGAATTAAAACAAGTGGAGGGAGGAAGTGATACCATACAGACAGATAATTGATCAAAATGAAAGACAGGAGCAAGGAGCAAACACAGTACCCGAAGATGGAGCAGCTTCCACCGCAGATCTGGATATGGTCTTAGGAGGAGATGGAGGCAGCATCTGGGAGGCACTGGAGGTTTGGACAGTGTTCCCAGCATCTTCCTTTGTACGATCCGGATTTGGGGGTTGCATGTCCACCATCGGCTCTTTTGAATGCCTATGCGACGAACCCATTGCAGTTGAGACTAAATTCATGAGCAGGCAACAATCCTTGTATAGGTGTTTGACCTTATGATAACGTCGACACTGGAAAGGCACCCCCTCGTAGTCCAAGTTTTTCCTGCAAGTGAAATGTCTCCAGAGTAGGGTAATCTTCTCCTCCAACCCAGCTCTAATATCCAGATGCACTAGTATTCAGGCCATGGTCATGATCCCTGTTGATTCAAAGGATTAATCATGATACAGGTAGGTACCCAAGGCATCCCCAATTCTCTTGAATATTGTGGGGGTCCAGTATTGCAGAGGGAGATCTCGCAGCCGAACCCATATAGGATCTGCTCCTATATATTGTCTCTCACGATCGAACAAGGGATCCCAATGCTTCAGCAATACTGGCACTAACTCTATATGCCAAAATCAGAAGAGGATCCAGTTTGTGTATTCCTCTCGGTGGAATTGAAGGGCAAACCAACCCTTTGCCAGAACATGGATGATGGGAAGTTCTTTGAGGAGGGAGCTCGCGATTTCCTCAGTCAAGAGTCGTAGTCATTCTATAGAGTAATTCCTCCCTCGAACACGCACAAACAAAACCTTGTTGGCGATGTTGTCCACTCCACCCATCGTTAGGTCCTCTCCTAAGGCGAGCTTAATGTATTTGTCTCCAGACCTAAGGCACCTACCCTTTTTTTGCTTTTCTGTGCACCTCACCGTCAGGAAATCTTTAAGTAATCCACGAATTCCTTGGTTTACTGTCTGTAGGGTGGAGGGGGTGGATTTGGGGGTGGGTATAGGGGAGCTAAAGCAGCTAGAGCATACGGGAGTGTTAGGGTTAGGGTTAGGGACTGTAGGGTTTGATGAGCTTCCAAGGGGGTGAGGGTTTGGGGTAAGAGTTTCAGGTAATGAACCAAAGATGGGTGCAAAGCCGGGCGGGACGGAGATGAGAGGTAACTGAGGGAGCGACATGTCAAAGGTTGACAATGCTTGCAAGAAGGAACCAAACAGATTCAGGGTTGTAGGGGAGAGTGGGGGGAAACCGAGCCCAAGGTCGTCTTCAAGACGTACAGTGGAGGTATGGGTAGTTGATGGATGAGTTCGACCAAGAGCAGAGCATGAGGATGACAGCAGTGGCCGAGGTGTAGCAGAATGGCCTGGGATTGATACAGCATGATGTAAAGTCCTGTTGACCTTGAGCGAATGAGATACCATTGTTTTATCTACCCCCTCCATGCTAGGTGTCGCCCGTGATCGTGGAAATTGCTGTCAGGAAAACAGGTGTTCCACCGAAGTTGTGCCCGAGAAAAAAACGGTATTGGAGGTGCAAGGGTGCCGTTCTGATGCCTGTGGACCGGTGAAACCATACCGGTGCCGTTCTGATGCCTGTGGACCAGTGAAACCATACCATCAGGGGTCAAGCAGCAGGGTCAAAACTGCCATGGTAGAGGCACCACCCATAGTGTAGCTGGGGTTATGCCATTCTCATCTAGGGTTTCGCCATCAAACACTATTTATAAAGGTAGAACCATTATGCATTCATTCAAGTGTGGTTCTCATAAGATGAACAATAAGCTGAATTTTGTTATATTTGTATTAATGGTCATATGTATTTTGGAAGAAGTATATTGGAGGATTCCTTTACTAGGTTGTAATTATTGCTAATTAAAAGAACAACATCATAAACATAAAAAATAAGAGTTATGATAATACCAATGAGCATAGGGTCAACAAAACAATACCAATGAGCATGGGGTCAACACAACAATACCAATGAGCATGAGTCAACACAACTTGCATCTTCCAAACGCTTTTTTAGCTGATCAATGTATATGCAAAAAAAGATAAGGGACAAGGGACACTCTCATTACAATTAGTTTGTAGACAATGTTCTAGCTTATCAATATATATGCAAAAGAAATAAGAGACAAGGGACATACTAGCATTGCAATTAGTTTGTGAACATTATTCTACTTTATCAATATATATGCCAAAAAAAACCAAGAAATAAGGGACAAGCTAAACAATGTGTAACATTCTCATATAACCTTGGCAAAATAACCCTTATTCAGAGAAACTTGTAACACTAACCCATAAGAAAACCATTATCTTTTTAATCATTATTCAATGTTTTTTAAAATAATAACAAGTGATTCGAAAGCACGGTTGACGATATTTTCTGCCATTATTCAATGTCTTTTTTAAATAACGAGTGATTCGAGAGCGACGTTGACTGAAACAAGTCGAATGCATTGTACTCATGAATCACCTTACTTTAATTTTGGTCAACGATATATTAAAAACGAGAACAAATTTTTTTATGACTATTTATCTACTTTTATTTGACAAATTAGATTGACATGCAACCATCGTAGTTTGATTAATTCAGTGTAAGATTTCGAAAAGATTATTATTTTGTACGAGGACATATGTTTCTGCTTCACGCCATCTTATAGAAACGGCAAATTGCAATGCAAGTTTCATCTGATGTCACGATCAACAGAATAGCAATCCTATTTTCATCTATTTATATGTTTGCCCACTTCTCAACTTCCCCACATTCATTCTTTGTATCCTCTCATTTCGAGCAATTTTCCCTGTCTGCATTTCCTTGTTGGTCCGGTAGTTTTGGCATTTCGGATCAATTATTGTCTTTCTGATAAGGACGAAAGCAGAAATACAAAGACACCGTATATTTAACGTTCGACGAGAATGGTGAACTCTATTGAGAACGGACGAGGATCAGGATCAGGACCCCTCTCTCTTAGGTCATTGAATCATATTACGAAGAAATCCTCGGTTTCGTTCTCGTTAAAAGACCTGCATCGTTCGGATTTGATGGAGCCTCGTAAGTATATTGATTTTGTTTCAATTAATGTTTTGTAATTAGTTTTTTTTGGGTCCATCCCATTCAACATTAATGTTTTGTGATCGACGTTTCGAAACTTCAATTACAATGTTCTGTGATTTTTGGTCTATTCCATTCAACAAATCAACGTTTCGAAACTTCAATTCTGATCGATGTTTAGAAACCTCAGTTACACTGTTAGGTGATTTTTGGGTCTATTCCATTCAACAATGTCCTTGATTACACTGTTTTGGGTCTATTCCATTCAACAATGTTTTGTGGTCTACGATTCGAAACTTCAATTATAATGTTTTGTGATCGACGTTTCAAAACTTCAATCTTCAATTACAATGTTTTGTGATTTCTGGGTCTATCTCATTCAACAATGTAAAATATGTTTTTGTTTTCGTTTTTTCATTATATATTTTAGAAACATTTATAGCTGTTTAGAGTGTAAACACCGTATTGAGTCTCTGCCTGGGAAACCAGATGTTTGTAGTTTATAATTTTGGGTGTGGACTGTTGCAGGTTATTTAATTACGGAATAAGCATCCACTTATTGCAATCTCAAAACCCGGACCATCATTCCAAGAAAACTGAAATCAATCCAAGGGACAATCACATCTCGTTTCAGGTACATTATTCACTTATACTATCCTCAGAGATTTATAGCTCCATGTATAATTAGTAATTACCAGCCGATTTTCCTGCTGATTCCTGTATATAGGTCTTTTGCTTTTACATGCCAATCAATTCTAAACATCAACACTCCAGACACAGGTACATAATTATACTGAATTTGCATATGTTTGGAATTGCAGTGCGATGACGTGAAAGGTGTAGAGAGAAAGTTGCAAGAAAAGAACGTCAAATATGTGAAACGAATCGTGGAGGAAGGAGGGATTAATGTGGATCAGTTCTTCATCCATGATCCTGATTGCTATATGGTTGAGCTCTGCAACTGTGAGAATTTTCCAGTGGAGCCAATCGTGGGGTCTGCATCGTCCTGCAATCTGGAAGTCCCAGGAATCCATTCAGAGGCTTTCAAAAGAAAGAGAAATATACGCAAATTCAGTCAACAGTGAAAGATCATATGATTCTTGTGAGTGCGAGCCCAAGACAAAAGGAGTCTTCTGTGTAATCATCAACCTGTCTGTTAAAGGTTTGTTTGGATATGATTTTACAATAAATATCAATAATCAGGTCCTGGCGGCGTTGTTTCACATGTGAATTGAAAGCCATGCATATCTACTATTTGATTGACAGCAATGGAACTTGATCGATAAATGAGTTGACAGCGATGGAATTTGATTGATAAATGAATAAAATATATTAATCAAGAAGATTATTGATATTTTTTATTAAAATTTTGAAATACAATGACTGAATCATTGAATTCCACAGAATATCTCATTTTGAAATTCTAAAATCTACTAAATCATAAACCAAAGGCTAATCCTCTTAAAGTCAAATCTAAAGAATTTAATTATAAAAGAATTTTATTTACAGCTGGATAGAATTTAATTATAAAAGAATTTTATTTACAGCTGGATATTTATTTAATAAACATATATTTTTTAATTAAAAAGAAATTTAAAGTATTAAAGAAATTAATGTTTTTAATGAGAGAAATTTTTTAAGATTACATTAAGATTTAGTTGAAAAAAATGTATTTTATTATTTAAAATTTATTTAAATTATTAAACAAAATAATGTTACCAATTTGGGCAATAACATGTTTTAAGCAATCTAATTCTTTAACTCATAATAACAATTTCTTATTTTGGATGTAATACATTTTAGATAAGACAACAAAATAATTAATTGTGATACTTGTTAATAACTATTTCTAAAATCATCCTATGACATATTTCCAAATAAGCATTCCTCATATTATGAAATAGGTTTACTAATGAATATAATGATACTAAAATTGTGTATAACAAATTAAAAAGATCTTATCCCAACAAGTGATGATGAAAAGTTGTACTTTATGAGGTGTGAGTGATAAGGGTAAGAGAATCATATATGTTTTTAGATTAAAATGCAACATTTCCATTATTTTTATATTTAATGCATACATATTATACAAAAAATGGTCATATCAAAATTCTAAATTAGTATAGATTCAATAACTAGGGATCCTAGTTCATTAATTAAAATGAATGTTACCTAGGTCAAACAAAAGATGCTTTGGTAGTACACCAACAAAAGCTAATAAACCTAAGATGTAAAATCTAAAATGAATTCATATAGCCATTACATAGAATCATATCAAGTAGTTGTGGTGATAATCTCTGCATTAAGAGGAGTGTTATTCTTTAGGGGGTGGACCCGATCCGTTGTCTCTAGGCTTAGGGTTAGTCTAGAGAGCCCCCATACATTGTTTCCCACTTGGGATTCATAGGAATCTCTAGTTCAAACATGGTTAAAAGAATTATATGGGACTCTCATCAAACTAATCCACTTCAAGAACATTTGGTAGAGGGCCAACTTCTACATTGTTCCTAGAGTTCACAAAATGCATGACCAACTCTATGTTGCAACTACCAAATAACATAACCTCATAAAAGAGTTGAACAATATGGAGAATGAATATTTAAAGGTTTGTTGATTATAGTGCATGGTGCTCCAACGTAAATTTTAGTAGCTAGCACACATGTACACTTTCAGCTTCACCTTTTCCCCCAACACCTAGATCTACATTGTAACAACCTTACCCCACTTGCCCTGGTGGATGGGTTGTTACTCACTAATCCAACTCCTTTGTATTGTTAGAAGAATGGGATTATTATTATTATTATTATTTCCCTTCATAGATATGCCATGCTCACTACCTCCACTTTTTCAACTTGATGATGAATTTAAATGCTTTAGCCCAACCACATAGGTTTTGGTGTCTTTACCCATTCTTACCCACACTAGCTACATATTTGCATATTCTCAGTACCTATTGTTGAAAATGGCAACAAGAAATGCTAAAAATAGCATTGTTATAAATAGCAGTTCAGGTACCAGTGTTGGACATAGCAACAAGGAATGAAAAATGCAAGTGCTAAAAATAACATTGCTATAAATAGTATTTCGGGATAGATTCCAATTTTAGTTAGTCCCTAAACTAAAATTGAGAAGTAAAATTCGAATTTGATCTTAGCAGTTGTTTGAAAAATAATTAATTAATTCATCTTGAGTTAATTAGTTGTAGGAAGTCAAACATGAAGTCTATGTGAAGACATGCAACAATTTCTCCAATGATTGAGGAAGTTATCCCTTGATTAAAGGAGATCAAGATGAATTGTAATTTGAGTTGTAATTAGTTGGCTCAGTTAACTAAGTCAAGTCCAGTTAGATTAGTTCAAATAGTTTGTTGAACTAATTGTGAGTTCAGTTAGTTAATGCATGCATGCATGTAACTGCTGCACTTCAGATAACTGAATATTCTCTCATAAACTCATGCATGTCAGTTCAGTCAGAGACCCAGTTGAGATCAGAGGAAAGGACAATGTACTATCAGTTGGAGGATTTTTTCCTATATAGGAAACTCATCCATGCAGAAGGAATTATCTCTTTCAGGATTGTGTAGTTACTACTGAGCCAAGTGAGCAGTGTGGGGCGGGAATTCACACAAGTGGAAGCACTGGACCCCAGGAAAAAATGCGCAAGGAAATAGGAGGCTTGGAGGGCAGAGGAGAAGGTTTGTGAGAAGCCTATGACTGTCTATGAGTAGTGAGGGATTGTACTGAGAGCTGGATAGCTTGAGATCTAAAGCTTTCTGTAATCCGGAGATATTTCCACTTGTATGATAATACAAATAGCGGGGTTTCTAGCTGAGGCTTTCCCCAAAGTATTCTTCTGTGTTGATGTGTGATTGATTTCTCATTCTCAATTATATGTGTTCTAATTGATCTTATGCATATTCGATTATATGTGTTCTAATTGATCTTATGCATATTCGATTAAGCTTCCGCAAAGTTTGTTGTAGAAGTAGACCTTGTATTTTTCTTTAGTATATTGCATAATCTGTTGATCTACAGTGGGAATTTCTACATGGTATCAGAGCAAAGGTGATCAAAGAAAAGAACAGTATACAGAAGGGAGAAGTTCAAAGTTTGAGGTTCCTGAATATAGAAATCGAGTTCTTATCACATCTCAATTTCACCAATGGCGTTCAACAACTTGAGACTCGAGTATGCCCTTGATGGCAACTCGAATTATATAGCCTGAAAGGATCACATGGAAGTGGTATTAGAGGACAACGGTTTGAGGGAATTCACTGATTAATAAGTCCCCAAGCCCATAGCAGCTAATGCCCAAGAATTGGCGGAATGGAAGAAATGTGTGGCTAGAGCGAGAAGAATCCTTCTGGAGGGAGTTTGAGACCACATAGTCTCGAGTCTCCATGGGAAGGAGACACCGTTTTCAATGTGGAAAACATTAAAAGATCTATATTAGAATAGCAGCAATCAGAGGAAGCTAGTGTTGAAAGACAAGCTTCGGAAAATCAAGTGTGAAAAGGGCGACATGATCTCTACATATCTAAACAAGCTCACCACCTGCAGGGATGAGCTTGGAAGTGTAGGGATCATGACAGATGATGATGACATGGTGATTCTTGCTCTCCTCGGTCTTCCTAAGAGCTAGCATAGCTACCAAGACTCGGTAAATGGAAGAGAGAAACTGCCAGATTGGGAACAACTTTGGTCGGATCTGATGCAGGAAGAGATAAGGAGAAGCACCAGAGATGGTTCTTCATCCAAGGAGGATGAAGAAAATTGTGCCTTAGTGAGTAAGGAAAAGAGAGGGAAGGAGAAGGATTCTCATCCCAAATTGAGCTCTTCCTATGGTGGGAAAAAGTTTGAAAAATCGAACGTGTGATGCTTTCATTGTCATGAGGTGGGCCATTTTACTACAAATTGTCCACTAAAGAAATCCACTAAGGGATCCTTGGAAGGATCAGAAGGTGAGGCACTGGCCTCACAGTTCTAATTGGATTTCACACTTTTCGCATGCATGGTTTCATCTATGGTGGGATGTGGTTGGTTTCTTGACAATGGAGCTTCTTTCCACATGACCGACGACAAGAGTTTGTTCATTACCTTGGAGGAGAAATATCTCCAGATACTCATAGTGATGGGTAATGATGAAAAGTATAGTGTCTCAGGTGTAGGCACTATTGTTTTTCAGAGGGAGCATGGAGCTCGCATTACCTTGACCGATGTCAAGTATGTACCAGGACAAAGGAAAAATTTGGGGTCGATCGCAATGCTAGAAGACAAAGGCTATGATGTAGTCTTCATTAACGGAAAGGTTTTCCTTCAACACATCACCACTAGACAGGTGAAGTAGATCGGTTCACGAGTCAAGAACCTGTATGCTCTTGAGGGTCAAGATGCATGCAAAGCCTTGAGGAGCAAGGCAACTGATGGAGACTTGGCGGTTGAGAGGGAGAGTACATTACCTCTCAACATGCAGTGCTAGAAGAAGTCTCAGACAATTGTGGAGGAGCCACAATTGGTGAAGCAGCTTCAGGAAGTTGTGGAGCAGCCACAACTAGAGAAGCCAAGAGGAGATCGAGTGGAGGCATATACTCATACAGAGACCTCCAGTAGGGGGAAATTTCGAGCCAAGTGGGCAGAGGGATCACTTGCATCCATACCTCCAGGTCAGAGGTGGGGCGATGTGGAGTGACAATCCCAAGAAGGCTAGAATAGGGGCAGGATCATTGAGGTACCCAACCTCTTTAATTAGACCTTTCTATGGGAGCCTCGATGAGGAGTACCAGGACTGGATGAGTGGGTAGAGACAGATGCGGATGGAGAGGCAGAGAGAGCTACAGTGCAGGAATCCCAAGATAGTGCAGAGCTAGTAGACTGCAACAATGCGAGAGGCACGTGAGTGTTGCACCAGTGCAGGATGGCACAGAGAGGTGTGCAATGGTGCGAGATGCGTGGAGTGTTGTAGCAGCTCAGAGGTCACAAGGGGAGCACTTTTCAGCAGCATAGGGAGCTTCAGCATCAGAGGGTGTTTCTAGCCCAATAGAGAGGTTAGTTGGGAAATTTTTTGTTTCTAGAGTTGCTGGAGCAACAACACTTGAGAGAAGTGTTGCATGCAGAACATTCCAAAGGTTCAGGATCGGGTTTGAGTTGAATGGCTTTCTTTTTGAGAGGGAGTGTTGAAAATGGCAACAAGAAATGCTAAAAATAGCATTGCTATAAGGAGAAGTTCGGGTATCAGTGTTGGACATAGCAACAACGAATGAAAAATGGAAGTGCTAAAAATAGCATTGTCATAAATAGTATTTCAGGATAGATTCCAATTTTAGTTAGTCCCTGAACCAAAATTGAGAAGTAAAATTCAAATTTGATCTTAGCAGTTGTTTGAAAAATAATTAATTAATTCATCTTGAGTTAATTAGTTGTAGGAAGTCAAACATGAAGTCTATGTGAAGACATACAACAGTTTCTCCATTGATTGAGGAAGTTATCCCTTGATTAAAGGAGATTAGGATGAGCTATAATTTGAGTTGTAATTAGTTGGCTTAGTTAACTGAGTCAAATCCAGTTAGATCAGTTCAAATAGTTTGTTGAACTAATTGTGAGTTCAGTTAGTTAATGTAACTGCTGCACTTCAGATAACTAAATATTCTCCCATAAATAACTCATGCATGTCAGTTCAGTGAAAGACCAATCGAGATCAGAGGAAGGGACAGTGTACTATTAGTTGGAGGATCTTTTCCTATATAGGAAACTCATCCACGCAAAAGGAATTATCTCCTTCAGGATTTCGTATTTACTACTGAGCCAAGTGAGCAGCGTGAGGTGGGAATTCACACAAGTGGAAGCACTAGACCCCAGGAAAAATTGCGCAAGGAAATAAGAGGCTTGGAGGGCAGAGGAGAAGGTTTGTGAGAAGCCTTTGACTGTCTATGAGCATTGAGGGATTGTACTGAGAGCTGGATAGCTTGAGAGCTAAAGCTTTGTGTAATCTAGAGATATTTCTACTTGTATGATAATACAGATAGCGGGCTTTTTAGCTGAGGCTTTCCCCAGAGTATTCTTTTGTGTTCATGTGTGATTGATTTCTCATTCTTAGTTATATGTGTTCTAATTGATCTTGCTCATATTTGATTAAGCTTCCGCAAAGTTTGTTGTAGAAGTAGATCTTGTATTTTTCTTTAGTATATTGCATAATCTATTGATATACAGTGGGAATTTCTACACCTATGACACTAAATAAAAGTAAACCTTTTTGTATACGGGCTTTAGGGAAAATCCCAAACTTAGGACTTACATGATAGAGGCTCACCCCTTTTCAATTTAACCCTATAAGCCCTAAATTGTTTTACACATTTAATGTCTACAACACTGGTATTGATACATATATGTATATCCTGTATAGATATTTCTTCCTGCATTCAAGGCATTTACAGAAAAATCACAGTCTTCAGAATTATTCAACTAAGTCTCTTTCTTTTTAATTTACCCTTGCATACCAGACATAGTTCAAGAAATTTGGTGCAGTATTTAATTTCAACAATCAACATATACCAATGTATTTAGCCAAGGTAATGTAAATAGAATAACATAGGCATTCCTCAACTATTGATTCCATCATTCAACCAAAAAAGAGACATTCATTCATTAAAAAGGGAAACCACAGACAATTTCATCCACTCAATCACCATATGCATGCATACCTATGCAAAATGTTCCCTTACATCACAAGAAGAAACATAACAACAGATATGGCTCTTAGCCTTGTGAGGTTCATCGCAAGGAAGGCATAACAAAGGTGGAATCTTCTGTGAAGTGTAGGAATATCAATTCAAGTAACTATAGTTAATGAGGCCATGCCTTACACAACACAAAATATAGATCTGTGGGACTGAGATCTAAATCAAACAAATGTGTTGACCCCACACCAGAGTCTATACTACTAAGATTTGGAGAAGACCCACACACATTTCAATAAGAGTAGGAGAGGAGATCCTCCATATTACTCCATTATAACACAACAATGAAATGCAAACATGTAACCCACATGACCAACATCCCTCAATAAGAAGGAAGTACTCATGCTAATAGATCAGTGTCTAACCATTATTCTCATGCACTACCTCAACTATGCCAAGCATTAAATCTCTTGAGGTGCAAACCTTTCGTCAAATTTTGCAGTTTGCACCACCAAAAATTAGATCCCTCTTGACTTGGGAGTTAAGTTGGATATAGGCTAGTATTATTAATTTTATAAAGAATTATTATATAAGTTTAACATATATACTTTTAAAAAACATCTAATATTATTAACCATGGATATTCGCTCCACTTTACCATGGATATTCAATAATAGGCTTTGTTACAATATTATGTCTCATGGTTTACTAACAGTGAATGCCCAAAAATGGGTATGGCACATGTTCATATCACATTTTTTCAATTAGTCAATTTAATTAAATGTGAAGAAAGAACATAATTGCTTTGAAGATAAATCTCAACCTTCGTCTTATAAATATGACTAAGAATATTCTAGAATATTATATTGAAACTAAATAGATACTATCTACTAAATAATTATTGATAATAAAATTAAAATTTTTAAAATTATTTCAAAATAACAAAAAAAACAATTTATACTTTTATTAAAAATATATCTTTAATACCAATCAAATTATATATATATATATAAACTAAAATTAAAAAAAAAACTCAAAGTAAAATTAAAGTTAAAATAATATTTTACTTTTCTTAAGTTATAGGCCTTTTTCACCTAACATGAACTCACAGTGTTGATATTAACCATTTCATTATCTAAATAAACATTAATAGTGTGGAAATTATACTTTCAATAACAGTAAATTCAATTATTAAAAATAAATTTATTATGTCAAATTCAAAGGAGTGTTTTTTTACCGTTTTATATCACTAAGGAAGTTAGTGAAACTTACAATTACAAACATAATATTTAAGTTTGTGAATTGTTTTTATTTTTATGATTTTCTAAATATCATGTTCTAATTTTATGTTTAGTAATTATGGAAATCGAAATAAGTTAAATTTTATAATGAATAAAAATTTTATTTTTATAATTAAATGATATATCTCGTGAATAAAAGGATATGTTCACAAGCATTGTATTTGGGAATTATCTTTTATTTCTTCAAATTTATTTTTAGTAGATATTAAGTATTTTAAAATTTTAATTATAAAAATATTATATATAAACAATTAGTGTTCATAACATATATATAAATTAGATTCAAATGGATTATTAAGTGGTTTGGTCGATTTTTGGGACTCCAAATGGGCCAATTTCTTGGTGTACAATTTCTTTGTTGGCATTTTGTTCTTAGGGTATATCAGAGGTTTTTCGTCTAAAATACACATCCTTAATCTATATGCTCCTTATGTTGGTAGACGAGATTTCTAGGACAGATTGGAAGCATGTGACCTGCTAAAAATAGACTCATTGATTATGGTTGGTGATTTTGATGCCACAGTATTGAGGCAGGAATGTTTGGGAACACGGTGTCCGGGGGATCCACTCCTAGACCATTTATCCCTACTATTCACGACAAATCATTTGCGGAATATCCACCCTCTCACTCTTACCCCAACTTGGTACAATGGTAGATTGGGTGAGGACCACATCGATAAGAGATTGGACCGTTTTCTTGTCCATGAAAACCTCATTGGACAACTCGATGTTATTCACTCGAGGGTTATTAAGGCTCACATCTTTGATCACATTCCCATTGTACCACGATATAAATTGGATGCGCCGCTCCTAGGTATTCCATTCAAATTTAATCGTACATGGTTGGAGGACGAGGGCTTTGTCACACTTGACATTGATTTTCTGAAGTCACATCATCGGGTGATGGACGTATCTCTGAGTCTAGATCTCACCTATGTACTACATGAATTGAAGCGTTGGGTCTGAATATGGGAATGATGTTGGGCCTCTAAAATGTCTTCAAAATGACATCCACTTTCACCTTTATCTCCAACATTTCACTTACATGTCGCAACTCCATAACCATATAACCTTTCACTAGCCACCATTTTCATAAATATATGGGTTAGGATCCTTATTTACCAAAGTTACTTATTTTATGTGTTAAAAGTGAATTTATGATTAAAAACTAGGAAGCTAACATGGTTTCATGTATCTATATATCTGGCTTGAGTTTCATGACATGTGTAGGTCATTTGGAAGCTTCCAAGGCACCCTTATGTGGCCTCCAATGCTCAAATTCGAATTCCCTTCAAAGGAGATTTGGATAAAGGTCAAAGAAGGATATGTGTCCTATTTGGATTGTAACTCTATGAGGTGTCTCATCATTTCTTATTTGGATTAGAACTCTATGAGACACTTAGGGGATATGTGTCTCGTTATGAGCTATTTGGTTGTAACTATATGAGATTTTAGTGGATTCTCATTAAATAGGGTAGCTTCTTATGTTTTTGTATAAATAGGAGAGCCTTCTCCTTTGAAAGGCATGTGTAAAGTTGGAGAAATGCTTCATGTTTTCAATAGAGAATTTGGAGCTTATACTTGGAGATTTGAAGATTTAGTTTTGCTTGCATACGGAGCTTTTTCATTTGCCATCCTCATACACCATTGGAATGGCCATTTAATGATTGTGAGATTTAATTGCTTTTATAGATTAAAGTTCATTTGCTTTCTTAGTATTAGTTTTAGAATGATTGTGTAATCTTTGCTTTTCTAAAAACATTTAAATAGGGAAGATTTATGTATTTTCTAATTGGATTAAATTTGAGGCAAGGGCTCATAGTTATTTAGTTTCCTTTCATGTTCTATTATTTACTTTCTTAGATCAAACCATCAACTCATTGTATAATTGAATACAGGATCAGGCCAAGAAGGCGACGTCAAATTGGGTGATTGAATGTTCAACCTATGCAATCATTGAGCTTTACTTTTCCATGCTTTTATATTTGCTTTTAAGATCCTCATTTAATTGCATTAACTAATATTCCTAAAGATTATTCTAAGAAATTGATTTAATCATATTTCAAGATTGAATGGTTCAATATTTGATACATGCAATTACTGAGTTATTTTCTGCACACTTTACTTGCTTTTCTAGGACATTAGAAGTTAAAGTATAAATAGTTGCTTACACATCATCTAAAGAAGGTAACAATTCATAATTGAACGCTGGAGTAACTAAGCATACATTAGTTGTTTTTTATTTCACAGGTTAGTTGAATTTCATTTTCATTATTTGATTTCATATATTAGATGAATTGGTTTTCGTTATTTTGTAGTTAGTTTGATCTAAACTGAAAGACAATTTCTAGCACATACAGTGCACGCATGCTTCACAAGTTTACGAAACCCCCGGGTTGACAAATTAAATGACAGACAATCACTTTGCCCCAACATTTTGGCGTCATCGCCGAGGAAGTGTGCATAGGAACTAACTTTCAGTTTAGAGTGTATTTTATTTTATTTTGTTTTTACTAACCATTTATGGACAAAGGATCTAGAATGCAGCAAAAAGACTACATTGAGCAATGGTATCAAGAAGTGGTTACGCCACAATATTCATCAATTCTTCAAGAGATCCTTGCGGCAGATCGAAAGGTCAAGTCTATTTCGCATATCCTTACAAACAATGAGGTACATTTTTCAAGTTGGGAATGAGAATTTCAAAAATTCTAATATGTAAATGGCTTCATTGGAAGCATGAATATACTTAAAAAAAAAATAAAAAATAGTTTTTAGATAGATAGGAAAAATAAAAATAAATTTTTATATTTTTTAGGATAAATTTGATGTTTTATGGTGCAGTAAGAACCACCCATCTACTAACCCTTTGTAGGAAAAATTTGCAATAAAACAAATGGTTGAGAACAAGGAGTGCAAGTGAAGATCACGAACGATAATTTAAGGTATTGTTGTGTGTGGAGCATGATTGTTCAGAGGTCTTTGTTTTAGCTAGATGTATACCCCAGGAAGTTTGTACACCCCTTGACGCGGGGGGGTGCGGGGGGGACGTGTCCCCCCCGCGAGGGTCCGGGGGGGCCCATCCCCCCGTCTGGGGGGTCCGGGGGCCAGCAGTCCCCCGGCAGGGGCTTGCGGGCAGCGCCCCCGAAGCTAAAAACAAATGTAAAATTGCCTTGTAAAAGTATAGTAATTTCTAGTCAATCTGGGCCGTTCATTAGGCAGATGATCTGACGGTAGAACTTATGTTTAGTTTAGGGTTTTTTGCCCTAGAAGGCAACCCCTCTCTTTGTATGAGGGTATTGTATTGGAGGCTGAGATATAGATGTGTACTTTGTGAGCGAAAAACAGAGAGGTGAGACTGTGAGAGAAAACAGAGGATATTACAGCGGATTTGCTGTAGGTTGTGTCTCTTCATTTTGCTGGATAATAGAAAGGAAGGACTGGCTGTTCGGGGTGGACGTAGCCCAAACTGGGTGAACCACGTATATCTGTGTCTCTCTTGTTTTGTGCATTTTCTGTGTTTATATTTCTGCAATATTTTATGTGTTCCATTGCTCCGTAATATATAATTTTCTAACAGGTATGAGATCAAGCCTTTTCATTTTATTTTTGCAAAATTTACAGAAGAATTGATTGATAAAATCTTGACTATGCTAACAAAATAAATCTCTCAAGTATGCTCTCCTTCTGCACTTCGTGTGACCTGGAGGATCAGAAAAAGAAATTGTTTTGTTAGTATATCATAAAAATTATTTAGCTACAGAATGCAATTCTGCAGCTAATTTCTGTTTTCATAATTTGATTTAATTCAATTTGATTTTTCAATAAACTTAGAAAAAAATGCATTTTCTTTATTGATAAATTGTTTTGTTTTAAATGGAACATATATGTATATATTTTTAATTCAAAAAAAATGTAACATATATAATTAAAAAAAAAAAAAACATAAAATTTTTGTTATTAGTAGAACTTCGGCGTAAATCACATAAAGAAAGACATTTGTTGATGCATTTCGAACCAACCAGTGTGGTTCATCGTCAGGACAAGTTGAAGAAACAGATCCAGCTTCGCATGTTAAATAGTCTGAGCAGAGCCTCCAACGGCTATCTTGACCAATGGCTAATTTTGGCTTAGGGATCGGAGTCAAAAAGTCAAATTGATAATTTAATGGGAGTTAGTTATCATCGGTTACCATACCTTAAAATATATAAATGAAATAATTATAGATGGTGTTTACGTTATTAGTTAGTTAAAAGGTATAATTTAATACTTAAAAAATGTAAATTAAATGGGAAATAGTTAGATTAAAGACCTAATATATATAATTTATATATATATATATATATATATATATATATATATCTATTTAATTTTAACCTTCTAGTAATATATAGTTATTATAACTAACTATCATCCTAAAATTACCTTATATATATATATATATATATATATATATATATATATCTATATATATATATATATATATATATATATATATATATATATATATATATATATATATATATATATAAGTTAGGTCTTTGATCTAACTAATTCCCATATAATTTACAATTTTTAATGTTACCTTTTAACTAACTAATAACGTAAACACCATCTATAATTATTTCATTTATATATTTTAAGGTATGGTAACCGATGATAACTAACTCCCATTAAATTATCAATTTGACTTTTTGACTCTGGTCCCTAAGTCAAAATTAGCCGTTGGTCAAGATAGCCGTTGGAGGCTCTACTCAGACTATTTAACATGCAAAGCTGGATCTGTTTCTTCAACTTGTCCTGACGATGAACCACACTAGTTGGTTCGAAACGCATCGACAAATGTCTTTCTTTATGTGATTTACGCCGAAGTTATACTTATAACTATTATGGATCATAGAAGCCTCAATTCAACAATAAATTTTTTGTATAAAACAACCAACGCAATGGCCCATGGCCTTTGAAAAAATTTTCTCTCTACAGAGATATCAGTCTTCAGAATGGCTACCTCTATCCTCAATATAGACAGTGAAGCCGAGAATACTGAGATTTACCAAAATGGATGAGAAGCTAAGATTCGTGTTGAGCGTAAAAGCCAAGGCTTTGAATATTTAGCCGTGAGCATCAGTCAAAACTCATGGGTTGTTGTTTTGGCGTGATGGACAACATGTTGCACAGAGCCCAATTTTAGTCACCGTAGAAAACAGTCCATCGAAGTTTCCTAACTCTATGTACTTGCAAAATAAAACAATGTAATACTGATTTTGTTGGCCGAAGGGGTGGAATGAATTTGCTCTATTAGCACCTAAATCTACCTCAGGCTGAAACAGGTAGGTATAGGGTAACATCAAACCACGCTTAACCTGGTAGCTAGCCCTACCAAGTAGGGAGAGGGCTCTCTCCCGACCTGGTAGGGTTGGCTACCAGGTTAAGCGTGGTTTGATGTTACCCTAGACCTGCCTTTTTTAGCCTGACGTAGATTTAGGCACTAACATATCGGTGACCATACTGGGGAAGAAAAGTTTGTTTTTTTCTTATTGTTGTTTGCTTTATAAACTACAGACGGAGCCTGAAGTTAGTCAGGTAGCCTTCAAATTGTTATTGCTCTGCAAGTGCATAGTAGATGAACGCTACTTCAGTCAATCTCCGGTTTAGTTTATGCACTGAACATCTGGTTTCCTCAGCAAAATTTAATCAAGTTAAGATATGATTGTTGATGGTGGACAACGATCAGACACGGCAAGGCTAAAATCATTCACCTGGCAACTCTAAATCAGTTTCAAGATCAAATCCAAGAACTCCACTGGAGGATGAACCTGACCAGCAGAAACATGAAAGGACAATATGGAAAGATCAGGTATTCAAGTTGGAATTTCATCCAAGACATTTTGTTCTTTGTTATAAATTATTTCTTCTCTTTTCCTGAGAATGTGAAGACGGCTTTGCAAAGTATATTGTATTTGAGAAAAGATCCTCAGCTTGCATTTGATTCCTTCTCTTTGAATATTGTGAATACAAAATGTTTGCATGCCTTTGAGCTTGATCAAGACCCTTTTTCTGAATCTTGTGATGACCGTCTTCAAACTGATGAACCTCAAGAGACCAAGACTGATTCTACACCTTTTGTACATACCCCTATACCTTGTAAAATTCTATATTGATACAAGCCTTTGATTTTACCTCCTATATCCCATGCTTTCCCTAAAAATCATGACTTATATCTACCAATATTTGATGGTGAACGTGACAACGTCACTGCTGAGAGACATGTATTGAATTTTGAGTCTTTTCTTGGTCTTTTTGAAATTGATGAAGAAGATGTTAGTATTAGGCTTTTTGCTCTTTCTTTGCAAGGCAAAGTCAAGAGTTGGTTCAAAACCCTGCCTGATGCGAGCATCTCAGATTTACAGCAGTTCATCAAAGTTTTCCTCGACAAGTTAATGATCAGACAAAACCCTTTCTTGATTATAGAAGAGTATAACCAGTTTAAAAGATTGCCCAGGGAGACAGTACAACAATTTTCTGCTAGATTTAACCAAGTCTATTTCTCGATGCTGGTTAATATAAGACCTCCTCCTGCATCCGCTCTCTTGCACTACCCAGGTACCTTTGATCCAGAAATGGAGTTTTAGTTGAGAGAAAGGAACCTTGCAACACTTGAAGAGATGCAGAACAATGCAGTAGATGTAGAGGCTAATCTGCTGATCAGAAGGGCAAGGTTGAAGGAAGAAGAGATGAAGAACATAGACCTAGAGGAATCGACATCTTTAGAGGTGAAGCTCGACATTTTGGTAAGTGCAGTGGAAGAGATGATGTGGAAGATCACTACAAGGAATGAGTATAATGTTCAAGCCCATGGCTCGCTAATTGAAGAAGAACAAGTTGCTGATCCAAAACATTTTGTTTCTTATCCCAGTTGTCAAAGATATGATAATGATTGTTTTATAGATCATCTTGGAGAAGAGAGATCTGTTGATATGACATGCATGCTTGATGATGTATTTTTCACTGATGATTTGCCTCAGTTTGATCAGTATGATGATGATTATGTTCTCCAAACATAAACTAGTCTTGTAGACAAGTTAGCAATTAGTTTGTGGGACGAGGAAGTTCACTTTCAGCAGCTTGAATACAATGTTCAGCCATCACATATCAGCTATGGAAGTGAGGAGGAAAGTGCAACAAATTTTGAAGTAAGTGAAGGGTATTTTCCGTTTTTTTTTGCTTCGTTTTAGTTCATCAGAAACAACATTCATGCAATCATAAATCAACTGTCGACAAGTCTTGATCTGGACTATAGTAAGGACAATGAAATTCTTGTTCAATACTTCTTATATCCAGATTTCCAACCCCCACTTGTTCAAGACTTCTTATATCCAAATTTCCAGCCCCTGAATGCCATTGATTGTCAAGTTGCAAATGAAGACTTGGAAGTTGGCACATATGATCAAATGATGCAAGATGATTCCATACCCTTCTGTTTTGAATCATTTCAGTCTTTGAAGGAAAATTTGCATAGTACATTTTTAGTAAAGAATGAGCAGCCTGTAGGGAATCATGTAATCTCATCGGAACCAATATAAAATGGGTTGCAACAGTCTTTTCAAGTTTTTCATGATCCAATAGCTGATGTGTTGGATGATGTCTGCAGTCAAAGTCCTTCTCCATTGACTACCTGTGAGCTTGAAGCAAGTATTGATACAAACTTGATCCGACAGCTGGTTTCTTTGTCATTATCAGCAGGAGTCTCGTCACAAAGCTCAGATGAAGGTTTGCATTCATGGTACGAGGAGAAGAAAAGTAATCCATTGGATGAGCTAAGTCCCAGTGTGCATGAATTTCAAGATCCTTATGTAGTGTTTTTGGAGGCGGATAGAGAATCCATAAAAGTTTTCATGGGAGTTTCCTTTCAGTAGTTCTCCCTTATTGTTCATAAGCAACCACTTGCGGAGAATTCAAACAGCAGCCAGAATACTTACTTGGTTGCATTAGTTGTTTCATTTCACTTGATCAGGTGATGAATGGAACACCTGGAGTAGGTTTTATTGAATAATCTCTATTTTGAGCATTGTTTCCAGTTTGTTGGTTGTGTTTAAGTATCAAGTTAGTTTTCAGTTGAGTGAGAGTCAATTTGTGTTGTCAAGTCGTCAGTTTTGAGTCAAGATATTGGTTTTGGTTTGTTGAAGTTATTGACTCCATAGCCCAATGGAAGAGGCACTGTCCGCTTTCCAGAGATCTGTAGTTCTTGGCACCTCCAAGGAGCTACCATCCCCATTAGAGCCAATGTTAGTGTCAGTATCTTCATCCCTCCTTCAATGATCAAAATTCTCTTTTTGCATTACATTCTAGGTGTCTCATCTGATCAGCTGCATTCCATTAGGTCATGGATCATCTGATGTTAGTGGCTTATTATCAATTTTCCCTCATGATCTTTACCTGTTGGCCTATTTTCACAAATTCAGGTCATTTACAGTCATTTTCTATCTTTACACTTGCAAAAGCCATTTTTAGGGTTTTAGGTATCATTAGGTCTAGGGTTTGTCATCAAAGTCTTGTAAAAGCTTAATAATGATTATCAGGCACATGGGGAGGTCAAATAATGTCTCAGCATCAAAAATTTCAATAATCACATGCTCAGTAATTGATTTTTCCTCAAAACCTTGTTTTGAGGAAAAACAGAGTTTTATCGTCTATATATAAAAATTTCATGTAATTTTAATTTTCCTATATTTAATAAATCCGGAAATGCAGCCTTGGGTCACCTTGCCAAACTCCTGCACTCCAGCTCCTATAAAAGAGACAAGAAAATCCAAGCATTAGTCCATCAAATGTCAAAAAGAGAGTCAAACTGCAAAACAGAGTTTTTAGAAGGATAAAGTGAAAAGCAAACTTTAGAAAGTGGTTTCCTAAATGAATAAATTAAAGTCAAAAGGTATATAAAGTGTTTATGGGGTTAAAGACTTCATTTGTGCCAAAAGAAAGATAGAACAAGTGAAAATCGCAATTGGAGGCAAAGAAAGGAAAATTGTAGCAAAATTGTGAAAATATTCTTGGCATGGTGCAGCTGGGTAGTGGAGCGACGCACCTACTCGTCGTGGCGTACTGGGCACAGAAACTTGAACTAGTAGGTGCACCAGTCTGCCAAGCCTAAACTTCACTCAATCGACCTCCTCCAAGCTCCAAATCTTTGCAATCTTCATTCTACAATTAAGTGAAACATTCCACTTTGCCATTGCAAGGGTTTTGATCATCTTTGATGGTGTGTAAATAGGTGAAAAGACAAACCCTAGTTTTCTGCACAGTCATATTGCAAAAAATTGTCTAGGGTTTTGACAGTTGTAATTTTTGTTGTTGCTCCCTGCAATCATTTTCACATTCCTCCACTACACTCCCCTCATTTCATTTCCCATTGCCCCTCTCATTTCCACTCATCCTACTCCTCTATCCCCAAAACCATAAAACCCTAATACAAATTCCCACTATTCCTAAACCCTATCACTTCCCAAAAACCCTACAACCAGCATCACAATCCCTCATTCACTATCCCCCTCATCAATCCCATTCATTAAATAGCAAATATCTATTTTTGACATAAAATCTCTTCATACTCATCATTGAACATCAAAAAGTGACAAATATGGAAACAGATTTAGTCTATGAAAGAGATGAGGAAACTATGAGTGATTCCTCCCAAGAAATTCATGCACCAAGAAAACCACACAAGGGAAGAAAACACATCAGGGAGGAGCCAACTACACTCACAGAGCTATTGGCTTGTCCTCTTGCTATAGCATGTTTCAAACATCAATCTTGCTACCAGTTTTGTGAGATGGTGGAAAGAGTCAAATACCACCATGAGCTTGTTAGAATTTTTGTCATTCATCTTCACAATGGCCAGGTCAATTTAGCAGGTGTTACCTTCACTTTGACACCTGAAACTATAGCTGAAGCAACAGGTATTCCGAATGTGGGCGAACAGTGGAACAAAGGACCGTTGGTAGACAAAGAGCATTACGAGCCTTATATCAAGGCTGGTTATCAGAAGCAAATCAGTAGGGTCTTTCCTCTCAGATACCTATAGGACACATATGCTCCACTCATGAAGCTCATTATTAAATACTTCAGCTGTGAAGGCAGATTTTCTCGCTTGTATACCTATCATGTCAGATTATTAATGCATTTTACTAGAGTGAGGATGATGAACCTCCCCTATTTCATTTGCCGGAATATTGAGAAAATGACCACATTGGTGCAAAGGAAACCTCCTCATCAGCAGTACAACAGCATCTATCACTTTTCATTGATCAAGATTGTGGTTTTGCATCAGTTGAGCTTGCTGAATGTTTCACGGGATGATTTCATTGCACATGAGGTTTTCAAAAGCCCTCAAGTGACCCCATCAGTATTTCATGAGGCAGGAGGGCCTTCACATCAGTAAGAAGTTCATGAGACTGAAACCACCAGTGTGCCAGTATTTGTCACTTACCAAAAGGGCACAAGGAGATTATTTGCAGCAGCCAAACAAGTACTATCTCCACCTTTGGCGGAAGGGGTCTCGTCTCCTTCATCAGATCAAACGAAAATGTTATCTTCACCCGGGGTGAAAGGGGCTTTTCCTTCTTCTTCAGCAAAGCAAGTATAGGACAAAGGGAAACAACCATTGCATGATGAGGGGCCTTCTGAAGGTCAAGAGATAGATTTCATTTTGATTCAGGATGAGGATACTAATTTGGGCTCCCAAAGCTCAAAACTCAAGGAAATCATCAAAGAACAAGAAGCTGACATTCATGATTTATCTCTTAACCTTGAAAGAGCTAAGTGGTTCATAAATTACCTTGAGCAATGGAACAAGTAGTTGGAGGACAAGCAGACAATCATGGAGCTGCAAAACATAAGGGAAAATAGGCAAGCAGCAAAGAGGAGGAAAGTCAAATTGACATCACTTGAGCAAGAGATTGATGTTGATTAGGAATCTTGGCTAGAGAGGGCAAATGTGCACTTGGAGAAGCTTCTTGAGAAAGCCAATAAGGAGAAAAAGATGTTGAGGCACATGGCTTATCACTATTTGGCACGAAACAAGATTTGCAAAGAAAAGATAAGGATCTTAAATGCCAAGTTGAGGAAAAATTTGAGGTGCAAGAAAGAGAAAGATAAGCTCAAGATCTTGGCTGAAGCTTCTGTGGCCCAACATAGTACCTGATGCAGGTCACTCATGCCAAATTTCAAGAAATTTGGCACACTTTTTGACAATTTTGAAATTTTGAAGGAAAAAACAAGTTTTTCCGATTGGTGCATAGCGCCACCCGATGCTCGCTTTTGATAGGGACCTCATATGGAGTAAAAATTTATATTTTTGGATTCCTCCTGAAAAATTATGCATACCCAGAAATTACTAGAAATTTTTGACAAGTTTTGGGCCTCCAAAAGGGTCAGAAACACCTCAAAATGCCCTCTCTACCACTTTTTGGCCACACAAGAAGTAGTGTTGGGAGAACTGATTTTTGGAGGGGAAAGTGGACACCAAATTCAAAAATTCCACTTGTTCTGGAAAATATACAGATAGAAATTTCCAACAAGCCCACTTGGAGCAAATTTGGTGAAGTGGAAGGCCTCCAAAATCAGCTAGGAAAAAGCGCTACGCACAGGAAAAGTGGCACTACGCACAGGAGGAAAAAATGCCATTATTGCTAAAAAAGCATTGTTTTTTGCCTCGTTTTTTCTAAGTTTGACTTTTTCTCTCTCATGGTCAAAATCATGATGTAAATTGATGGAATTTGATGTAAAAATGATGAAAATTGACTCATGGAGGTAGATACATCATGTATAGGTGGTTTTGAATTGACTGAATCAGTTTCCTAGGTTTTATAGGCAAGCTGTTCAACTGCCTATTTTTTAGTTCTTATTTTAGATCTTGTTGAAACAACTCCTAAACTCATGAATTCGACCCCTAAAGCCTAGCATGAGTGGTTGGTTTCCTATATCTAGTACTTTTTCAGTCATTTGTAAAGGTTGGACTCTTGTGAATGCTTTGAGCATTATTGTACATTCATCTCTGTAGTTTGGCAAAGGAATAGACCAAGGTTTGTAGCATTTTGTGGGATTCTTGTGGCAAGTTGATTTGGTATTGTTTTTCCTTTTGTGATTCAAGTTTACATGTGTTTATGTATGCCATTATCTCTCTCTCTTTTCAACTAAACTAAATAAATCAAGGATAAATGTAGAAATCATTGATGTTACAGTGCTCTACCTAGGGTTTGTTTAGTTTTTTTTATGTTTTCAGCTGTTTGAAGATGATTCCTGAGACTCTCATGCCCTATCCAAATCCTCACCAGTCTTAAGACTCTCCATTTCACTTAATCCAAGGTACTAAACCATTTGCCTACCTCGCCCCACAGAAACCTTTGCAAGACTGAGTCCATTCCCCGGACCCAAATCTACCTTTCACATTTGAGCAAACAAACCAACATAAAATTCAATCAAACTCTTCTGAGCATATACCTAGCCTAAAATTAGTCTTTATATCAATCATCTCAAGCTTTATTGGCCATATTTTTTCAAGATTGACAAGGAGAGATCCCTCTCCCGACCTGGTAGGGCTAGCTACCAAGTTAAACGTAGTTTGATGTTACCCTAGACCTGCCTCTTTCAGCTTGAGGTAGATTTAGGTGTTAACACGCTCCCCAGCATATGATGGGTGTGGTATCTTAACCTCCACAGCTCGGAGTGTCTTGATCTACACATTCTACTGATCCAGGTGGATATTGGTGGCCACCTGCCAAGTCCACCTGGACCCCCACCATTGTTTCTCTCAGCATTTTCAATTTCCTTAATTGTAGCACAACTTACTATTTTTAGCAGCTTTTCGGGTCCTGAACTTCTGGAGCCGTTTTGAGGCCCTAAACGACGTTTTTTGGGAAATCCCGAGGCAACATGGCTCCATGGACCGTGTTAGTGCTCGGATAGATCTTTCTAACGAGCTATTGTACGCGTCAAACGGAGATCGTATGCCAAAGTTACGACCCCGGGAAGTTGATGTACCAATTTACCCAAACGGGGCCCACAGTTTGGCGTTTCATCTCCTAGGGTTAGTTTTTGGAATGTTAAGGGTTTTCCATTGTTTCTCAACAATAAATAGGCCTTCGAGCCTCATTGTAACACAGTTCAGAGGCATGTAGCCAACACATCTCTTCTCAGAGATAAGCTACCATCGCCCTAGCTGGTTTATTTCCATTTCTGGTTGTAAGCATATTTCAGTATTTTCCATTAATGAAATGAAGTATTATTTCCACTGCATCTTTGTGTATATGGTTATCTCTGTAATTTGTTGCGTTCCTGTTTAAATCCGGATCAGTGGTATCAAAGCGGTCTGCTTTTTCTCTGTTTTTCTTTGCATGTCCCCAACAAGGTCAGGATATAAGGAGTTAGGGCTTGAACTGGTTGAACCTTTGCAAGACCAGCCTCGCAAATCCCGACAGCCTCCCATGGCGGATGAGAAGAAAGACGAGGGGGCAGGAGATCCCATCAAAATCTTGCTTGAAGAAGCCCTCGAGCGACAACGGAACGCGATGATGGACAGCTTTGCCCAGATCCTTCAGCGGCTACCCAGAAGCGACGCATCGGCTTCCAGCAGCTACTCTGGAAATGCCACGCCCTTTAAGGTACAAGTTAATTTTGAAATCCCCATATTCAAGGGTCAGATAGACACAGATGCCGTAGATAAATGGTTAAATCTGCTAGAGGGTTATTTTTCTATTCATGAATTTTCGAGTCGGGAAAAGATTGTTTTCGCTCTTCTCAAAGCAGCCCCCCACGTCAAGGACTGGTGGGAAACCTACTGCGAGCAGAAGGATAAAAGTACTGGCTCACTATTTTCAGCTGCACCCACCTGGAATTCATTCCGAGATGCCATCAAGGAGCAGTACTACCCTGTCGGAAGCTATGAGGATGAATACATAAAGTGGACCACGCTGCGGTAGGGAAGGGACCAAGACATGCCGGAGTTCACCAATATTTTCCATACCCTTTGCACAAAGTTGGGTATCAAGGATTCGGAGCAACATTTGATACTCAAATACCGTGGCTGCCTACACAAGTACATCCAGGAAGAAATACAATTCCTGAACATCTCCTCACTCGGCGCAGCATACCAATATGCCGTCAAGGTCGAGCAGAAGTTTAAACAAAAGAAGCGAGACTTTGGATCTGCGAATCCAAAGCAGGGGAAAGGTGCCCCTAAACCACAAAACAAAGGACAAAGCCAAGGCGGGACAACCCAAGACAACTCGCCAAAGCTGCAAGCAAAGAACAGCGCCGCGAAGCCGAAGAAGGACACTGGAAAATGGTGTGAGTTCCATAAGAGCTCCACTCACAACATAAGGGAGTGTTGGGCCAGGCAGTCACTGGTGGCTGAGCTAAAGGTTTCAGAATCAGACGCATGTTTCGACTCTGAGTCAGAACCCGATAAGGGGAATGAAAAAGGGAAGCAGATCATTGATGCGGATCCCAACGCCACTGTTGCTACCACCAAGATCCAGAAAAATGAACCCGAAGATCCAGAGGAGAAGGAGCGTCTCTTCCACTCCCAGATGTGGGTAAAGGGCTCCCCGATACAGTTCACATCCACAACCATACACCATTGGGTGGCTTCACCAAGGACGAGATCTTCGTGTGAGCCAGCAGTGTCACCTTCCATAAAACATCAAGCCCTTCACAGATGAGGTATTGTGTGACATTGCTCACCTTGAAGTTTGTGATGTATTATTAGGACAGCCATACTTGTGGAAGCGACATGCTATGTATGAATGAAGGCCCTGTGCTGTTATTATTACATTGGGAAACAAGTTGTACAGGATACCAGAGGTAGCACCACCTACCGCCATCTCTTTGATTACTGCAAAACAATGCAGTAAGATCATTTCCAAAGCCAGGAAATTTGTTTTCCTGAAGATACGCCCTCAAGGAAAGAAGAAGACGGTGGCCGCGGACTCTAGACGGGGTCCCTCTGCATGACAACTACAGATGGACAAGGTTGTGGAGGAGTACGAGGACATCTTCACCTCCCCTGCAGGGGTTCCTCTGCACTGTCAGGTCAAGCACTCCATCGATCTGACCCCAGGTGAGCCTCTACCCAATGGACCAATTTATCAGCGCTCCGTTCTGGAGAACAATGAAATCAAGAGGCAGATTCAGGAGCTCCTGCAGAAAGGTCACATCCGTCCGAGTTCATCGCCTTGTGGGAGCCCGATTGTGTTGGTACAGAAGAAGGATGGGACGTGGAGACTCTGTATTGACTATCGGGCGCTGAACAAGATCACTGTCCGTAATAGGTACCCGATCTCGCGGATTGATGACCTCCTGGACCAACTAAAGGGGGCGAAATATTTCAGCAAGATCGATCTGAAGTCCGGATATCACCAGGTACCAATCGAACCCTCTGATGTGTGGAAGACTGCCTTCAAATCCAAGGAGGGCCTTTTCGAATGGTTGGTTATGCCTTTCGGATTGACGAATGCTTCTTCAACCTTCATGAGGCTAATGGATGACATCTTGTGGCCATTCACCAACTGCTTTGTAGTAGTATACTTGGATGACATTCTGATCTTCAGCCAGTGTTGGGAAGAGCACCTCCACCACATCCGACAGGTTCTCCAAACACTGCGGCAACACAAGCTATGTGCCAATTTGGAGAAATGCACTTTTGTCATGACCCAGGTTCAGTATCTGGGATACATCATTGATGAACAGGGGGTGCATGTCGATCCAGCCAAGATCCAAGTCATTCGGGATTGGCCATCTCCAACCACTCTAATGGAGCTCCGCAGCTTTCTAGGTCTTGCTAACTTCTACCGTAGGTTCGTGTTGGGGTTTTCTCATATTAATTGGCCCTTGACTCAAGTCACCAAGGGAGGGGCGAAAGCAAAATTCTTTTGGTCTGAATCTCAACAGAAGGCATTCATGGAGTTGAAGGATCGCCTCTGCATGGCACCAGTGGTTGCGTTACCAAATTTACAACAACCATTTGAGGTCGAGACAGATGCCTCTGACTATGCTATTGGGGCAGTCCTTACTCAACATGGACATCTAGTGGCATATCACAGTGAAACACTTTCAGACACAATCCGGAAGTACCCCACTTATGATAAATAGATGTATTCCATTGTACAGGCCTGCCGACAATGGAAGCATTACATTTTGGGGAAGGAAACGGTCATCCACACAGACCACCGACCCCTGCAGTTCATACAGACCCAAGGGAAATTGCAGAATGATCGCCATCAGAAGTGGTCTACATACCTGCAACAGTTCCACTTGAATATCAAGTATAAGAAGGGCAACACCAATAATGTTGCAGATTGCCTCAGTTGACCACCGATCATGGTGTTAACCACCATGCTCAACTCTTGTGGGCACGAGACTTCTGATTGGCCACTTCTCTACAAAAGCGACCCAGAATTCGGCCACACATACTAGACACTCTTGGAAGGTCGGCATGTTCTAGATTTTCACCTCCAGGATGCCCTGTTATGCCACCTGGGTCACCTTTGTGTTCCTTCAAGCGAGTGTGCCAAGATGATTTGGGAAGCACACTACAGTCGGGCTGCTGGGCATTTCGGGGTCGAGAAAACAGTGGCAGTACTGCAAAATTATTTCTATTGGCCAAATCTTCGACAGGATGTTGGGAAGTACATCAAATCATGTACTGCCTATGCCATTGCCAAACCGACCATTAAGAAGCATGGCCTCTATACCCCGTTTCCTACCCCTAGTCAACCTTGGGAATCCATCTCCATGGATTACATGTCAGGCCTTCCTTCCACTAAGCATGGAAATGACAGTGTTTTTGTGGTCGTCGACAGGTTCTCAAAGATGGCCATTATGGTGGCCTGCAAGAAGAATATCACATCAGAAGCCACTGCTAAACTCTTCTTTGAACGAGTGTAGGTGCACTTTGGGATCCCACAGTCTATCATCTTAGATCGGGACAGTCGGTTTCTCAACACATTTTGGTCCAGTCTCTGGTCAATGCTGGACACCAAACTCACGAAGTCCACAGCCTTCCATCCTCAAACTGATGGCCAGACAGAGGTTGTCAATAGGATGATTGTGCACATTCTGCGCATGTATAACTCAAAGCATCCACGCACATGGGACGAGAGCCTCCCCTATGTTCATCACAGCTACAACCGAGCTCTTCACAGCTCCACTGGCCATAGCCCTTTTCAGGTGGGTTTGGGATTCCAGCCACTGTGCCCCATTGATGTGGCCATGCCACTTGCAGCTACTCACATAAATTCAGCTCATGTCCAGTCTGAAACAAATAAGGCCACCAGCTTCATTGAGCGAATCCAACATATTCGCCAGCAAGTCCATGACATTCTTGAGAAATCAAATGCCAAGTACAAGCAGCGACATGATCAACATCAGGTGCCACACAAGTTTCAGGTGGGCGACAAAGTCTGGTTGCATTTGCAAAAGGAACTCCTTACTGGAGCCTATTGGAAATTGAGACCACTCCAATATGGTCCTTACACCATTACTAAGGCTATGGGAGACAATGCATTTGAGCTCAGCATTCCCTCATTCCTTGGCCTGCACCCAGTGTTCAATGTGGACCACCTTCGGCCATACTTTCCACCATTGCTAGACACATCCGACATTGCAGAACATCTCAAACCCACAGAATTAAATCCAGATTGCATGGAACAAGCTGCAACTGATCGGATCATGGACACACAGATCAAGAACACTCGCCAACAGAATATCCAACTGTATCGAGTTGTCAAAGCAGGCCAACTCCTTCAGCAGGGCAAGTGGCTCACCAGGGAACAAATTCAGCAAAAGTTTCCTCATCTCATGGAGGAACTCAACGCAATGGGGACCATTGCTTCCTAAGGGGGGAGGAATGATCCAGGTGGATATTGGTGGCCACCTACCAAGTCCACCTGGACCCCCACCATTGTTTCTCTCAGCATTTTCAGTTTCCTTAATTGTAGCACAACTTACTATTTTTAGCAGTTTTTCGGGTCCTGAACTTCTGGAGCCGTTTTGAGGCCCTAAATGACGTTTTTTGGGAAATCTGGGGGAAAAACGGGTCCATGGACCGATGTTGCCCTTCGAAAAGTGGTATTGCTCGGATAGATCTTTCTAACGAGCTATTGTACGTGTCAAACAGAGATCGTATGCCAAAGTTACGACCCCGGGAAGTTGATGTACCAATTTACCCAAACGGGGCCCACAGTTTGGCGTTTCATCTCCTAGGGTTAGGTTTTGGAATGTTAAGGGTTTTCCATTATTTCTCAACAATAAATAGGCCTTCAAGCCTCATTGTAACACAGTTCAGAGGCATGTAGCCAACACATCTCTTCTTAGAGATAAGCTACCATCGCCCTAGCTGGTTTATTTCCATTTCAGGTTGTAAGAATATTTCAGTATTTTCCATTAATGAAATGAAGTATTATTTCCGCTGCATCTTTGTGTATATGTTTATCTCTGTAATTTGTTGCGTTCCTGTTTAAATCCGGATCATCTACACAACATATTGGATCACCATTGCTAGAAATGAATTTTATTGCTGGATCACCATTACAAGAAAATGCAAAACTTAAAAATGTCAATTTTGAAACGCGACTTCCGACCAAATGAAAACAAATTTTGGAAAACCGAGACATGGGTTTTTCTCAGGATAGGCCGAGCTAAATAACTCAAAAACGGTTTCCCCAATTTCGCAACCGTTTGAGAGAAATATGAGATTCTTCAGGACATTGTTTCACTGACTGTGTGAGGAAAAACGATTTCTATTTAATACACAATGAACTATTTGAAAATGGCATGGGTGTTCAAAACGTGCACGCATTTCCTCCTCTCTCTTGAGCCTTAGAAAATATTTTTCGTTGGCTTTACATTCACTCTTGCTTGCCTGTCCCAAGGAGGACTTCCTAAGGATTTTCTCTTCATTCAAACATGCCGATAAAAAAACTCTTTATTGACTTTATTTGCAGATGATAGGTTCCATGCATGGGAATATACAAGATGGATTTGAATCTCTTTGCAAAGAGACTCAGGTGATGACTGCACTAGGCACTTTAGGGCAGTTGATTGAAAATCAGAACTTGGATGTTTTGCACGAAGAAAAGGGCAGTTAAGCATACAAAACTTCAAAAATGATGTCAAACAAGAGTTGGCGAGGAGAAAACTCAGTGAGATACACTACATGAAGAGTATGTTAGAGAAGGTGTAAGAACAAAACCAGATAGACAAAAAAACGCATAGAATTATTGCGCAGAACAAGAGATGATTTGAGAGACTATAATGCACCTCTCAAAGAGATATGTTGGAGCATGAATGTGCACTTTGATTCATAACTGGGATAGGATCTGACAATAATTAAATTTCAATCATTGATCCTCCACCGGTTCTTTCTTGGTACTAAAACAATTGTTCAACATTTGCAATATATATATATTTACTGAAGTTATGCCTTCCAAAGACGCACTACTTGGAATCTTGAACAAGTAAAGAAATTCATCCAGTTTTCTGAAACAGGACTAAGTTGGAATATGGAAAATAGTGTCACTCTTGAGGATCTGGGCTTGAAGTTACACGAAAGTTTTGACAAAGATGAATGTTTAAATCGAGTGAATTGTAGTCAGTTTTAATGCTCAAAACTTCCAATCTTGGAATAGATGGGCAAATTTCTCATTGATTATTAAACTAAAGGTCTATTTCATACTTCTTTTTCTCTTTGCAAAATATATATATATATATATATATATATATATATATATATATATTTGCTAATTTTTTCTGAAAGAGGCATTTCAATTATCACTGGATTTTGGCTCCAGTAAACCACGACATTGTTTCTTGCTCTTTGAATTCATTTTTGGTTATTTATTGACTTGGGTTGTTTGTTCAGGATTTTAGCTATAGAAACTGTGCATATTCTGTAGTTGAACAACGATTCTGCAGCTAATCGACAATTCTACAGCTGAACAACGATTCTGCAGCTAATCGACAATTCTGCTGCTGGAAAACAACTCTGCAGCTATGCATTTAACTCAATGATTTATTTGTCAAACAATGCATTCTAGCCAGAAATTCATGATCAACATGCCATTTCATATGCTTACAGCCACTTTCACCTTTATCACCACCATTTCACTCACATCCACTTTCACCTTTATCGCCACCATTTCACTCACATGTCGCAACTCCATAACCATATAATCTTTCATTAGCCAACATTTTCATAAATATATGGGTTAGGATCCTTATTTACCAAAGTTATTTATTTTATGTGTTTAAAGTGAATTTATGATTAAAAACTAGGAAATTAACATGGTTTCATGTATCTATATATGTGGCTTGAGTTTCATGACATGTGTAGGTCATTTGGAAGCTTCCAAGGCACCCTTATGTGGCCTCCAATGCTCAAATTCGAATTCCCTTCAAAGGAGATTTAGATAAAGGTAAAAGAAGGATATGTGTCCTATTTGGATTGTAACTCTATGAGGTGTCTCATCATTTCTTATTTCGATTAGAACTCTATGAGACACTTAGGGGATATGTGTCTCATTATGAGCTATTTGGTTGTAACTATATGAGATTTTAGTGGATTCTCATTAAATAGGGTAGCTTCTTATGTTTTTGTATAAATAGGAGAGCCTTCTCCTTTGAAAGGCATGTGTAAAGTTGGAGAAATGTTCATGTTTTTAATAGAGAATTTGGATCTTATACTTGGAGATTTGAAGATTTAGTTTTGCTTGCATATGGAGCTTTTTCACTTTCCATCCTCATACACCATTGGAATGGCCATCTAATGATTGTGAGATTTAATTGCTTTTAAGATTAAATTTCATTTGCTTTCTTAGTATTAGTTTTAGAATGATTTTGTAATCTTTGCTTTTCTAAAAACATTTAAATAGGGAAGATTTATGTATTTTCTAATTGGATTAAGTTTGAGGCAAGGGCTCATAGTCATTTGGTTTCCTTTCATGTTCTGTTATTTACTTTCTTAGATAAAACCATCAATTCATTGTATAATTGAATAAAGGATTAGGCCAAGAAGGTGACTTCAAATTGGGTGATTGAATGTTCAACCTATGCAATCATTGAGCTTTACTTTTCCATGCTTTTATATTTACTTTTAAGATACTCATTTAATTACATTAACTGATATTCCTAAAGATCATTCTAAGAAATTTATTTAATCATATTTCAAGATTGAATGGTTGAATATTTGATACATGCAATTACTGAGTTATTTTTTTCACACTTTATTTGCTTTTCTAGGACATTAGAAGTTAAAGTATAAATAGTTGCTTACACATCAATTAAAGAAGGTAACACTTCATAATTGAATGCTAGAGTAACTAAGCATACATTAGTTGTTTTTTATTTCATAGGTTAGTTGAATTTCATCTTCATTATTTGATTGATTTCATTGTTTTGTAGTTAGATTGATCTAAACTGAAAGACAATTTCTAGCACATACAATGCACGCATGCTTCACAAGTTTACGAAACCCCCAGGTTGACAAATTAAATGACAGGAAATCACTTTGCCCCAACAAACGAATGAAGAAGAAGGTTCTCATACAAGATCTACAGTCCATTACAAGAGATATACAAGGTCTGATGGAAACGATGAAATGTGATTCACCTCCATTAGATTCTTGGGAAAAACTAAAAGCACTAGAACATCGAAAAAGACAAATCTTACATATTTAGGAAACCAATTGGCAACTTAATAGTCAAGCCATTTAGTTAAAGAAGGGTGATCAGAATACCAAATATTTTCACCATATTGCAAATCAATGGAGGAATGAGAATACAATATGGAGGATCTGTGGCCAAGATGGAGAAATGGTGCATAGGATAGTGGATATTCAATGGGAAGTTGCCACGTATTTCAAGACATTTTTCTAGAGGCGACCTGATGTAAACATTGAGGACCAAGTTTTGGGTATATTGAAATATCCTCAATTTTTCAATGAGGACTTAAATAATCTAGTATACAGACCGGTCAATATTGAGGAGATCCACTAGACACTAAAAATATTTGTTAAGGAAAAAATTCTAGGCCGGACGACTCAACTGTGGAATTCTTCCTATTTGATTTTATTACAAAGGATCTCCTAGATATGGTGGAAGAGACTAGAAGACTAGGTTGCATATATGGTTCCATAAACTTGACATTCATTGCATTGGTTCTTAAGACATTGGAGACACAATCCTTCTTGGACTACCAGCCCATATCCCTTTGCAATATTATGTATAAAATTATCTCAAAGATTATTGTGGAGTGCATAAAAGGCACCCACTTGGTACATATCAACCGAGAGCTATCGGGTTTTCTGCATAACAAGTTGATACATGATGTGGTCACCATTGCACATGAGACTATACACTCAATACATTCCAGGAATTTAAAAGCTCTGGTGATGAAGATTGACCTTTGTAAGGCTTACGACTACTTGGATTGGGAATTCCTGAGATTTGTATTACTGAAGATTGGACTCTCAAATCCTATCATTGAATGGATTATGGCATGTGTATCTGGTGCACACTTTTCTCTTCTAATTAATGGTTACCCATAGAATATTTTTGGTGATGGGTAGGGACACCGCCAAGGATTCTCTCTATTACCACTTTTATTCATAATGGTAATGGTTTGTTTAAGCAACAAAATTAGAGCGGCTACTGCAGAAGGTCTATTTAAGGGAGTCCATATATGCTAAGGTATATCGGTTTCTCTCAATCTATTTGTAGATGATATATTGTTATTTGGTGTGTTGTCCAGGGTCTTATGAAGAAACTTTCACAACATATTTGCTTGATTCAGGGCTCCTACAAGATTAACGGCAAATGATTGTAAGTCATACATCTGATACTCTGGAAAGGATATGATGGATATCACCGAAATTTCCAACATGTTCAATTACAACTATAAACCATTTTTGGAGGGACTCACATATCTCAGATGTAATTTAAAGCTAGTAAATTTCAGGAATGAAGATTGGTACTGGATTTTAGATAAATTTAAAAAGAGGGTAAATGCATGGAATCACAAATGGTTGTCATTTGGGGGAAGATTCATTCTTTTACAAGAAGTACTTCCACATATAGGTATGTATTGGGCACACCTATTCAGTCTTCTTGCAACCATCATCCATAAAATAAAATCTATTTTGGTGCACTTCATTTGGGTGGGTCGAAATACTAAAGGAAAATATCACCTTACAAAACTGGATAATCTAACAGTGTCGAGGGAAGTGGGTGGATGGGGCATTTTGGATACACATGGAAGGTTTATGGTGGGACATCATATTTACAAAATATTTGAATAGGAGGGACCTTGTGGCATGGAGTAGGACGAGCACACTTGGGAAGGTAAGTGGATCATATATTTGGAGGAGTTTTCATAAGGTGAAGGGAATTTTTCTTCAGAGACTTTGCTGGAAATTTGGTAGAGGCTCATAGATCATTATTGGTACAGATTTGATTAAGGATGTCGTTGGAACATGACAATTATCGGAACATCTCCTGCACAGTCTACACGCATGTGACATATTCTATCTGAATCATATTATCACTTGATGGAACGATAACACACCTATGTGGATATGGGCTGAGGATTTTGGCATACCTAATGATCTGATTTTGGAATGGGAAACATTCATTTTCACACTCAGACATGCGGGACTGTGCAATGGGGGGGAGGAGGATCACATTGCTTGGGTGGGTGCACTTAACTCAAAAGGAGTTGTGGTTGTGGATATATATAAACACCTTATCTACCCTTCCTAAGGACTATAGCCAAACTGGTACCATAAGGTATGGAAACTTCATATTCCTCACAAAATCACTCTATTTAATTGGTTGGTATGGTAGAATAAAAACCTCACATGGGATAATCTATGCAAGAAGGGTATCCAGTCATTTCCCAGGATGAACTGCGAATTGCATAGTCTCAAGCCTCAGGATGTACCCTTGGCTGCTGGGACTGCATAATGTGCAATTCCCTCATCCAGTCTCCCTCACTTGATCATGAAAATTGCGCAATCCTTATCATTAGTTTGTGTTTTCCACCTGGTCTAGCTTTGAAAGTTGATTTGGTAAAACTAATGTTTTCTTGCCATGGGTGCCTTTTCCCTCTAGCGGGTACAACAATTGTTGAGCACTTCTCTTTAGCAGTCACTATTACCATGGCACCAAAGAGAGCTTCTTCAAAAGATACCAAAGAAAGTAGTACTAGGGAAGCAGTTGAGAGCATGCCAATTAACTTACCAGTGTATTCAAACCCTCAACTGTATGTGGAAAAGGAATAAGATCTTACATAGCATAAAGTAAATGAATCATTTTCGAAAAAGGGCTTCAAAGCATATCTAGAGGACTGACAATTATATGTCAATGTTCAACAGTCAGGATTACACATGGTTGCATGCAGATATCCAGCCTTCCCATGTGCAAATGTCATCAACTGGATGGTTTCACATATTGATGTTAAAACTATGACTTTGTACAGTGCCAACAGATAGAAGCTTGCTACTTTTATAGCAGAAGATTACAATCTTATGTACCATTTTCCCCAGCCAAAAGAACTCATGGATTTGTACTTCTATGCCACCAACAACTATTTGAGCATGAAAGACATTGTTAAAGGTTGGGTGAAAGAGCCATCAAAGTTTTGACAAAGGGAAATGTGGAGGATATTGGAGGAAGAAAATCAGAAGCAAGAATAAGAAGAGAAGAAGAAGAAGGAAGAAGAAGAGAGGCGAGGTGTAAAAGAATGTAGAAGAAATATGAAGAGCAAGATCAAAAGCGACCACCAACAGAGGAGGAGAATAGACATATACAGTGTTACACAGTAATTTGTCACTGTCTTCCTGTCAGTCACCCTACTGTGTCAAAAATTCACAATAATCAAGTTCATGCCTTCTGAACTGGCCCAAAACCCATTTTTCTAAAGTTTTCCTTATCAGCGCGTCTGTTTCCAAAATATCCGCGATGACTGGCGCCCCATAGTGTATTACGTGCGCTGCCAGCGCAGAAGGACATCACTTTTCCGCGCTGGTCGCATTTCATGAGTCAGCGTGCCTCCCCTATGTATTGAACCGCGCTGACGTGACTTTCCCAGTCATTGAGGCGCGGCGACAGCGCGACAGTTACCTCATAATCCGCGCTGATCCTGTTTGGGCGAATTTGTTCCAACAGCCAGCCTTCCAGATAACTCCAGGCTTGGTTGTTGGCTTTGTGAATGTCAACTCCCTTCTATGGCATGTCTGTTCGACCCTTTGCAACCACTTCCCTTGAAGATAAGCTCATCCTTCCACCCTCTTAGGAGGCTCCTTCTCCTATATAAACTTCCACCATTGCCATGAGCAGCTAGTTGGACATAGTTTGGAAATAGCTTGGATTGTATAGAGCTTATAGTGCTCAGATTGCTACTACTATAGGTATTTGGTGTGCTAGGTGTGGAAGTGGTTGATTGCTTAGGGAAGGTTGTTTTGTGTTGCTTGTGTGAGAGAGAGAGTTGCTTGTCTTGGGAGAATCATTTCCAAAGGTGAATGCTTGAGACACTTGCTGACTGGCCCCCCCTGAGAAGGTTACCGACGTCAGAACATTTGGTTGTACTCTTCTCTATTTGATTAATAATAGATGACTACTACTATTGTTCCATTCTCATTTGTCTATGCAATGGTTAAATGTGAATTACATCTTTTCTGACCGATGTATGGTTTCTTTTATTAGATTTCACGCTTGTGTTTGTTTCCTCTTCGTGTGTGCAGGTGTCTATTCGCGGAGATTGCGAAAGATCGTGACCACCCGAAGCGAAGGAGCGAAGGCGGCATCTCTTCGTCGAACAACAGCGCTGGAATTCAAGTAGGTGCTCTTGACCTCTTGTTTAATTGTAATTAGGAACATGCATGGCAGCATTGATTGATTGTTGCTAGACCCTTGCTGGGCTAGTAGGGATCGCCTCTATCCATAGAGGGGATTTACCTCTCCAACAATTTGGCGACTCTGCTGGGGATCAGCGTTTTTGTGTCTCTTGTGTCCTCTCTTTGTGCTTGAATTTGATTGTTCTCTCTTTTTGAGATTCTGGGATTGTTTCTCTACTTATAAACTTTCTGGGTACATCTGGGAAGTGTCTTAATTGTTAAAAGGTTCTTACCTTTGGTTTGGGAAGTTTTTGCTTTGGCTTTACTTGCTTTTTACCCTCAGCGCGCTTTAATTCAAAACAGACGCGCTGACGTCGCGCCCCTGTTTCTTTGATATCCTTGTCATCGCGCCTGAACCTTTAACAGTCGCGCTGACCTCGTTTTTGGAGACAGCGCGTTTTATTCGTGTCCTTCCGCGCTGACGTCGCACCCCTGTTCGTTTGTGGTCTTTATCATCGCGCCTGTACGTTTAGTAGTCGCGCTGACCTCGTTTTCAGAGACAGCGCGCTTTATTCGTGTCCTTCCGCGCTGACGTCGCACACGTGCTTCTTTGTGATCTGTGTCATCGCGTCTGTGTGATTAATAGTCGCGCTGACCTCGTTTTTGTGAGCCAGCGCGCTTTATTCGTATGCTTCCGCGCTGACGTCGCAAAGTTGCTACGGGACCCTTCCTGTCAACGCCGAGTTGCTGAAGGCCACCCGCGCTGATCCTGTAAAACTCAATTTTGTCCAGACCAGCCTCCTGAACCTCTTGCTTTGACTTTCCCCTCTTCTTTCCACTTGGTCTATGACTTGTTTTTCATTGCCTGAACTCTGAGATACTTGTTTGCGAAGTCTTGTTCCACAAGGTTTCGTTTTTGATCATTTTTTGGTTTTGCAAGTACCTTCCCCTTTGCTATCACTGCTTGGTTTGCGTTTCCGCCATCGCTTTTACAATTGCTGGATTGTGTTGAACCTTCAATTGATTGGTTGTGACTCGCATCCCCCGGGTGTTTGCTCTTTTCCATTGATTTCGCACTCTAACCCTAGGGCATCTAGTGGCCGTGCGTGTGTCAAGCCTTCCGTAGGGATCTTGTTTTCTTGTTTGACCAGCCAACTTCAGATTTGTTGTTTGCACCGGTTCAGTGATTGTTGGAGTGTCTTTGGCTGTGTTTCCGAGTGGTTCTCGCTTCCCCCTTGTTTGAATCCTTGCTTGTCTTGCCGAGCTTAGATCACATAGCTCGTGCGGAACTTGATTTTCCTGTTGATTTAGAAATCTTTGTTGGATGTTTTGGGAACGTTGTGTGCTTTCATTAGGCAATTTCATTTTTGCTTGGTGTTCTAGTTCCTCCAAATTATTTTAGATGCTTTGTGTCATTGAAAGGAAATCAAACTAGTGGCTTTGCTTTTAAGAATTGAAAAAGAAAAGAACATTTCGTTGATTTACATTTTCAAAAAGAAAAGTTTCCTTTCCTCGCCTTTAGTTGCATTAGCTTGTTTGATTGCTTGTGTTCGTTTTGTTTGATTGAAACCTCTTTACCCTTTCATAGCTAGAATTCATCGAACAAAATGATTTTCTTTGGCATATAGTCTGCATCTAGGTAATTGTGAGAGAACATACGATAGGACCTGAAATCGAAACTTAATTTCAAGATCAACTATAAAATGAACCGAATGAATCTAAAAACGCATTGGAACTAAACGCAAACATCTAGAGGTCTAGGTTAGAGACGTGTTCCGGCGTCTTCAAACATAGTCACTATTGTCTCACATTATGGTTGGGTGATTCCTCCTTCTGTGACTCGATAGTGGTCTAACACGGACTGCGCTCCCACGTACCGTCGCGTATATGGGGAGACCCCACTATGCTTTTATCCTTGATCCATAGGAAGCTGAGTCTGCCGCCTTATGATTCGCAATGCAGTGAACACAGCATTCACGAAGATTGACCACCCGTACCCTAAAAAGTATTCTGTGGTTTTGCGAAAAGTTTGGCACTCCTTTTGCCTAGAATCTCCAGAGCAGTCACTTTTGATCTTTTTCAGACTCCCTAAATGAAAAGGTGTAAGTGAGCGTCTTGTCACTTCGTGCTCATTAAATATTCGAAGGAGACTGGAGTCATCTTTTCGTCCTTTTCTCGACTCTTGAAACATGAAAAGGTCAAGTTTAATTCCAATGTCTTAAAAATTTATTCGGCCGCGATAACATTTCCTGGTTAGATCTTGTGTGCGCTAGTTTGAGTAGGGTTTCCTATCGTTAGTTTCCCTTAGGTTTTTGTGTGGGGTTTGTCATCCTGGCTGACCCGTCCACCCCCGATCCAAGTGATCAAGGCTCTCCATCTTCTGTTGCTCCCGAGGTACCAGTTGTAAGCGATACTCTTCCTGTCATCCCAAGTATCCAGCCCATCAACGTGCGTGCCCCAGGCGACGAGGATTACGTAGAAGATTGGAGCCCTTCTTGGGAAGGCGACGACGATATTTTTCATACCCCTCCCGGTATGTCGTCTCCGATGTCCACCTCGGGGGAGACATCTCCCAGTGTCAGTGAAACACCTGTGGTTACGAGCGTTTCAACTCCCATTTCAGCTTCTTCCTCCCTCCCTCCTCGATATCGCCAAATGAGGGATAAAATGGCTGCTAAAATGCCTGCATCGACTATGTGGGATCCTAATGTTACTCCTACCACAGGGCCTTTTGTTTCGCAACCTCATACTACGTCTGTTACCTCAGTTCCCACAGCTCCAACTGTTTGTGTGGCCTATTCCACTCCAGTCGTTAGTGCTGTCACAACATCTTCATCTACAAACCCAGGGGCTGGTTCCTCTCACGCTCAAGTAAATAGTAGCCAGCCAGAGGTTTTGTCTAGAGTCGTTGATCCTGCACAAAGTGCTCAACCCTCTTCTGGTGGTGTTCCAGGATCAGGGCCATATGATGCCTTTGGGCAGCCCATTACGGATCCAGATTACGAAGGTCCGCTCTTTTATTATGATGCGAATGGTCAGTACCTCGAAAACGTTTCGGTCCTTCCTCATCGTGCTTACGAAGAGAACCAGGAACCTTTGAACGTTACATACGATCCGGTCACTCATATCTTTCGTGGACGCCGGGATCCTCCCGGACAGCCCCAGGGACCACCCAATCAAGGCCAGCCGCCTTATGTGCAAACCCCTCAAGGGCAACCACTTTATGGCCCGCCTTACCCAGGACAATCTAGGGGCCCACAGGGACAACCCTACCAGGGACAACCCTCGGCCGTTGGAGGTCCGTCGTATTCGTATCAAGGTCAACCTACTGGGTATCCAGGGCAACCTGGTGCCCAGCAAAGTTACCGAACTGGACAACCTGGGCAGCCTTACATTCAGCAAGGCCAACCTGGTTTCCAGCAAGGGTACCCGCCTGGACAAACTGGGTCAGTTTATAATCCTCAAAATCAACCAGCAATCTAGCAGGGATATCCTCTTGGGCAGGGGGGGCAACCCTACTTACAGCAGGGCCAACCTACTGCCCCGTCTGGTCATCTTTCTGGCCAGGGTGGGCAACCCTACGTTCAGCAGGGCCAACCCACTGCTCAATCAACGAATCCTTCTGGGCAAGGGGGGCAGCCTGCTATGCAGCAAGGCCAACCCATTGCTCAGCCTATGCACCAAGGAGGGCAGCCCGCTATACAGCAAGCCCAGCCCTCTGCTCAGTCTGTTCACCCTGGGGGGCAAACGGGCCAACCTTCTATGCAGCAAGGTCAACCCGCTGTCCGCCCTAATTGTCCATCTGGACAAGCTGGCCAACCTCAGCGTCAGCCAGCTATCCAGCCAGCTCAGTCATCCGTTCCGCAAGGACAACCCTTGGTGGCACACGGACAACCCGGTACCCAGCAAGTCCATCCTGCTGGCCAACCAGGTCCATCTCAAATCCAACCAAGTCAACCTTCGGGACAGATGATTCAACCCCAGCCGGTTCAAGGACATTACTCTGGGCCTCAAACTCAAACGGGTTATCAACCTTCTTACCAGACGCAGCCTGCCTATCAGGCTCAATATGGGGCCCAGTAACCATATGGCTACCAGCAACCCCAGGGGCAAAATCAGGTTGCTCCTTATCAAAATTATCAACAGCCACAGGTCACTCCTTATCAAAACTATCAATATGGTGCACCTATGGGTCAAGCTGCTAATACATGGGGTGCTGGGGGGCAGTATCAGGGGCAGCCGTCCGCATATGGCCAGAATCCGTACGGACAGAACCCCTACGGACAAAGTTCTTATGCGCCAGGCCCTTTTGGGCCAGGTCCATCAGGACAAAGTTCTTATGCGCCAGGCCCTTTTGGGCCAGGTCCATCGGGACAAAGTTCTTACGCACCAGGCCCCTTTGGGCCAGGTCCGTCTGGACAGAATCCGTGGGGGCAACCACCATCTGGTTGGAACCCTAATACTGCCTCGAACCCTCAGCCGCAAATGTCCTTTAACCCGCAGTTACCATTCTTAGCAACGTTGGAACTACCTAACGTGTCCAAGTTAACAAATGATCCCATCTTGCATAATCCGTATTGGCCACCGGTTCCAACCAAAATACCAGGTGACTGTCCAAAGTTTGACGGCAAAGCAAGTGAAGACCCTCAGGCCCATGTAATGACTTATCACCTCTGGTGTTCATCCAATTCATGGCTTGATGATTCTATCCGGCTTCGCCTCTTTCAGAGAACTCTCACTGGTTCAGCTGCTAAGTGGTACATCGAATTAAATCGCGGCATGTTTCAAGACTTTAACTCGTTGGCTATGGCCTTCTTGACTCACTTTCAGTTACCCATTCGGTACGAGACTGGGACTAATCTCCTCACGTCTTTAAAACAGGACACGGCTACGCACATCTCTGATCATATACATGAATGGAGAAGGCGTCGTCGCTTGATCAAATTCTGGATCCCTGATCAACTCCTGACCGACTGGTTCACAACTTCCTTTGTCCCTAAGATTGCAAAAGACATTGCCATGGGAGCTTGTGTAACTGAAGAGCAAGTGATCGCGCGAGCTCAGTACCTAGACTTAGTATATTCTCAGTCGAGTACTCTATATGAGTATTTGCCAGATGCCCCGAGGCCTGGACAGACCAAGGCTCCGCCGAAACCATCTGTAGATGGAGTCATTGGCTCTGTTAATTCGTCGTCAAAGAAATCTTCCGCGAACCCTGGGAAGCAAAAGCAAAACGCTTCTAATGAAAATGCTTCTCAGGGCCAATCGAATTCTGGTAGTACCTCAGAGGTCAACGTCGTTCAGTCCACCGCGGCGGACAAATCCTCAAAAGGGAAAGGGAAGGGGAAAGGAAAAGCAAAGAATGAGAATAAACAACCCAAGCAGGACTCTTCTAAAAATTCATCTGAAGATGGAGCTAAGCAAAAACCTAAGTATCCTTGCCTCATCTATGAGGAGGATCACTACACCAAAGACTGCCCTAGGCGGTCCGAAGTTAGTCGGTTATTGAAAGGTGCTCCTGGACCTCCTGCCGTGTTGAAAGAACCTTTCCCTTCCCAACAGACGCATTAGGTGGCAGACCCCTCTCAATCCTCTTCCTCGTTCGGTTCTCAAGTGTTCATGGCTGGCACCATTCCCATCCATGTTTCAACTAGAGCAAAAGATTATCCTTCTTCAGCCGGGAAAGAGCCGGAGGTTCCCTCCAGCGCTCCTCCGTCCAGTTCTGGTCCCCTTCACATCGAACAGCCCAGCACTGAGACGATCCCCCGACCCCCTCCTAAAGGTGTACTCAGGAAGTCATCTTATAACCCCAATGCTCGTGCTGCCCAGCACTATAGCATTGTCGAGGACTTAGCTCAGGCTCCGTCTGCTATGTCCGCGTTAGAAGTCCTCCAGAGCTGCCCCTCACAGAGGAAGTCCCTGCTATCAGCCATTGGTGGCATCGACCCGGCAGATTCAGATTTGATTACTTTTGATCTCGAGGGTTTTTCCCAGAGACTGCCTCACCAAGTAGCATTCCTTATCCAGGTCATCATTAATAGCAAAACGATTCATCGTACTGTTATTGATGAAGGTGCCTCAACCTGCATCATGTCAGTTGCTTGCTGGAAGGCTATTGGTTCTCCTGCTCTGAGTCAGTCTCCTACGACCCTGGAAGCTTTCGATGGAAGAGAATCTCGCCCTTACGGTATTCTCCAACGTTTACCCATTTCCCTAGAAGGTAAGACAGTCGAAGTAGAGGTGGAGGTCGTTGACGCAAGTCTCACTTACAACCTCCTCCTCGGCCGCAGCTGGACATATGCTATGCAGGCCGTAGCATCCTCCTTATTCCGTGTCATTCGTTTCCCTCACCAAGGAAAGATTGTCACGGTGGACCAGCTCTCTTTCTTCGCCTCTTCCTCCGAAGGTAATGTGCCATTTGTGGAGCATACCTCCAAATCCTTAGAAAGTGTGGGAGCCGGACTTTTCAAAGAGCCTGCTTTGATGGGAGTTTTTCCCCTCCCACCTCCCCATTTCGCCTCCATCAATATGATCTCTGTACGTTCAGATCCATGGGTCCTTCCTCCTCCGAATCAGGAAGACTCTTGGGGTGATATGATGCCATTGAGTCCTGCCGAGCTCAATTACATCGAGATTGTCGCTGCATCGGCTCCACCCCCTGAACCTGCTCTTCTGAGCAGTGTTCCCGATTCATATGATCATTTCCCATGGTTAGGAGATGAGCCCACTTCGGACCCTTTGAAAGAGATATTCCCGTCCGATGAGGCCATTATAGAGATTATGTCTCTAGAAGAGCTCCCTTGGTCAGATCACCACCATCGCTCTTCGTTCCTCCCTCCCCATCCGGAAATGGCCGCATGTCTCGAACGGTTTGCTTCATGTGTCCCATCTCCGCCTCTCCAAACACCTATTCAGCTATATCAAGTGTCGTCGGAGGGCAATTTGGGAAATATAACGCAAACCCAGCCAATCGACATCTCTGTCAAACCAGGGATCGTCGAGCATATTCACATTGGAGTCACATGTACTCCTGAGGAAGTTCAACTTTATACCGTTTTATTTCGCGAATTCCGGGATGTCTTCGCATGGTCTTACGAGGAAATGCCCGGCATCGACCCTAGTATTGTGGTGCACGAGATACCTACTTATCCAGGCGCTAAGCCTTTTCGTCAGCGCTTACGTCCTGTGCACCCTCGAAAGGCAGCAGCCATCAAGGCCGAGGTTGAAAAGATTCTTCGAGCTGGTTTCATTTATGCCATTCCCCTCACGGAGTGGGTATCCAATATAGTCCCTGTGAATAAAAAGCAGGGTATTATTCGGGTCTGTGTTGACTACCGCGACATCAATCGTGCCTGCCCAAAAGATAACTTTCCTACGCCTTTCATTGATCAGCTTATCGATGACTGCGCAGGAAGTGAAATTTATTCGTTTATGGACGGTTTCTCTGGCTACAACCAGATCAACATAGCCCCCGCAGACCAGCATAAGACAGCTTTCATTTGTCCTTGGGGCACCTTCGCTTATAAGAAGCTCCCTTTCGGTCTCAAAAATGCCGGTGCCACTTTCCAGCGTGCGATGTCGTATGCTTTTCATGATATCCGACACATCGTACAGCCTTACCTGGATGACCTCCCGGCTCATTCAGCTAAGCGTCAAGACCATCCATCTCATCTACGCAAAATCTTCCTCCGCTGTCGACACTACCGTATTCGACTCAATCCGCATAAGTGTGTCTTCTGCGTAGAAGCTGGCCGGCTACTCGGGTTTATCGTCTCCCGAGAAGGCATCCATCTGGATCCTCTCAAAGTCGAGGCCATTTTGAACCTTCCTCCCCCTTCCTCTTTGCAGCAATTGCAGAGCTTGCAGGGAAAAGCTAATTTTCTCAGACGATTCATTCCGAATTATGCCGAGGTGACCAAGGGTTTCACACGGTTATTAAAGCGAGACACACCCTTTCGTTGGGATGCCATCGCCCAGGAGTCTTTCGAGCGCCTCAAAGACCTTCTTGTCTCAGCTCCGCTCTTAAGACCTCCGAACTATCACCGTGATTACACTCTCTATTTAGCTGCCGCTGACACCACCATCGGCATGGTTCTAGTGCAGGACGATGATGCTGGCACCGAGCATGTTATCTATTATCTTAGCCGCAACCTTTTGGATACGGAAACTCGCTACGCATATGTCGAGAAGTTGGCATTGGCAGCTGTCTGCGCCGTCCAACGATTCCGGCATTATATCCTGTTGCGCACAACGACCGTGATCTCTGATTGCAACCCCATGACCTACATTTTGTCGCGCCAACTGCTGGGGGGCAAGTACTCGAAGTGGATTGTAATCCTCCAAGAGTTCGACTTGGAATTCACTGCGGCCAAGTCTAAGAAATCTCTGGTCTTTGCTGAGCTGCTCTGTTCCTTACCATCTCACTCTGCACCATCTCGCTCAGAAGAGCATATCCCGGATGAAACATTGTTTCTCATCAGCACTCTCGACCCATGGTATGGGGACATTATCGTATATTTACAAACGTCTTCATTCCGTCCAAACGTATCGAAAGGTGCTCGACGATGAATTCGTCACCAAGCTCAACCATATCGAATCTTGGGCGATACCCTGTACCGCCTCGGCGTTGATTCTGTTCTCCGCCGTTGCTTAACTCTCGAAGAGGCTGAGCGAGTCTTGAATGACTGCCACTCCGGCGCTTGTGGCGGCCATATGTCCGGATATGCTACCGCCCAGAAAATCCTCCGTGCTGGTTATTTCTGGCCTTCCATCTTAAAGGATTGTATCCTTGCTGTGCGTGCATGTCATGAATGCCAGGTTTACCACCGGAAGATGCGTGCACCTGTTGCACCACTGCACCCTGTGGTCACCGTAGGTCCATTTTCCAAATGGGGCATCGATTATACGTCCTGTCACCCTCGTTCGGCCGGGGGGCATGGGTACATCATCATTGCTGTGGATTATTTCACCAAGTGGGCTGAAGCGATGCCTACATTGACAGAAGACGGTCACACAGCGGCGCAGTTTTTATTCAATCATGTCATTACTCGTTTCGGAGTCCCTCAGGCTATTGTCACGGATCACGGAAAACATTTCCAAAATCACATGATGACGGAACTAACGACCCAACTAGGCTTGCGTCAAGATAGTTCGACACCGTACTATCCACAATCTAACGGTCAAGTCGAAGCCGTGAACAAAGTTTTGATCACTATGCTTCAACGCACCGTCAATACGCACAAGTCTAATTGGCATCTGATGTTGTTCCCAGCCTTGTGGGCCTACCGGACTTCTGTGAAGGATGCCACCGGTTTCACTCCGTTTCAGTTGGTTTATGGACTGGAGGCTACCCTTCCCGTCGAATGTGAGATTCCTTCATTAAAATTAGCTGTCGAGTTGCTTCCCAACACCACTCCGGTGGAGGAACGGCTTCTTTACCTAGAACGGTTAGACGAGACTCGTCGTTTGGCTTCTCTGGCTATCGAAGCGCAAAAGAAGAGAGTCAAGGCTCACTTCGACCAGAACATTCATCCTCGTTCCTTTGTTGAGGGAGATCTAGTACTGCTCTACGATCAAGCTAAAGATAAGCTGGGGGCAGGAAAACTCGAGTCCATGTGGCTAGGTCCCTACATCGTGAAAAGAGTTTTACAAAAGGGCGCATATGAGTTGATTGATTATGAAGGAAATCCTCTTGACAAGCCCCGCAACGGGCTGTATCTGAAGAAATATTATGCGTAACTCCGTGCACTCACTTTGTACATACGCGTGTTTTGTGTGTTTTGTGCATGATTTCGTGTTTTTCTTTGGTGTGAAGGCGTGTTTGCCTCTTATTATGTGTTCTTTTTCTTGTGCAGATGTCTAGTGCACCTTATGTTGGTTTCGCTGATGGTGCCTGCCGCAGCACTTGCAACTTGTCTTCTGCGGCGTGGGTGATCTACGATCCTCACGGAGAATTGATAGACCTTCAAGGTGTCTGTCTAGGTCGTACCACTAACAACGTTGCCGAATACAGCGCTGTAATTGAATTACTCGCCGAAGCGGTCGACCTCGGCATCCGGGAATTGGTGGTGAACTTGGACTCGCAGCTGGTCGCACATCAACTTAACGGGCGATATTCCGTCAGAGACCAGCGTATACTAAGGTTGTACCTGCGTGTAAGATTGTTGGAACGGAATTTTGATTACATTACTTATCAACACATTCCAAGACGATTAAATACATTGACTGATGCATTGGAAAATCATGTGTTAGATAGACATTTGCGTAACAGATAAACATCATACAGGAAAACATAGATAGCATAATAAGACCATGAGCATATGTAAATAAATCATTCCAAGCATAGTTTGCATGTGTGTGCCTTTAAGCTTGTAAAAACATAAAAATACATGGATCACGTGTTGTGCAACTAATACAATAGATCACATTTGTACTAGGCATTTGCATAACATATTAAAAAACATCATCACATGTAGGTCCATAAAAAACCGGTATGTATATATATATATATATCGTGTGGCGCACTAAGGCGCTCAAAAATAAGTGTATATGTCCAAAATATCAGTACATCTGAGTCGCGTGTCTCAAAATAACAGTGGAAATAAAACCTAGGCGACTATTGAGCTGGGTTATGCTCCCTGTAGCATATAGCTGCCCGCGCCACCCGCCTCAGAAGGCGGTGCATCCTGGGTTCCACCCCCACTATATGGATCTGGTGCTCAATGGGGATCTCCTCGACCCCCTGATAGTCAGACACACTCTCCAGCAACCCTTCGAGGTTGCGAACCACAGTCTCCGACGTGTCAACCCCGGGAGGGACCAGGGCCAGGGCTCCGGCTCCCTCCCCCTCTCTGCGTGCCTTTGGAGACAGGCCAATCGGTCTAGCAGGTCCCACATCTGCACACCACGACATTTATTAGGACATGTACATGAAAAATTTCAAAAAACATTACAAAATTTAAAAAATCAAGTGTCATACCTCCATCATCCCACTGTTCCCCTGGGGGCAGCATCATATCGGGATCATTGCGGAAGTCCATACCAGCGTATGGCCAGTCCTCCACGAAAATGATCTGCTGGTCCAACCAATCTCGGAAAAATGCTCCCCAAGCATGTGGCCGACCACCACCTCCGCGTGGCATGATGCGAGCCCATCGTGTGGCCCTCGTCTCCCGAGGACCCCCAGGAGCATCCACGGCCATAGTCTGCAGCCGCATGGCTGGCACTCGCTCCAAAATGAGTGGCACTAAGATAGACCCGTAGCCGAACTGCTTCGTCTCTCCACGACGACAGTTGCCAAGTTGCCTCTTCATGTTGTTGGTCACCGCTGTGGCCCAATCAAACATGGTAGGCTCTAGGCACTCGAGTGCTAGCATGAGGTGAGTCTTTGAGGCCTCGTGGTTGGCCATGCTTCCCGCTGCCCGGGTTACCATGAACAGGATGGTGCGAAGGACTATATTTCCCACCGTGGGGATTGCTACCTTTCCACTTCGCATTTTCTCAGCCTCTGGACATACTCGAGCCATAAGCTGGTCTAGGGGCTCGCCGCCAGGTCGTTGTCCCTCGATGATCGGCCTTTGACCCCGGCGAGATAATCCAGTCAGGAAGAAGATGTCCATATGATTGAACTCGATGTCTTCGCCCCGGATGGTGAATTTGCCATCTACCGGGTTCCATGCCCTGATCAGAAGCTCAAGTAGATCATGCTGGGCTCTCAGGTGTGGCGTGAGGAAGAATTTCATAAATCCACATGCCCGCATGGCATTGCAACAATCCACACTCGCAAAAGCAGCTATATCCTCGACCTCGTGCACTCTTTCTTGCCACTGGAAGGACATTGCGCCCTGCGTAAGCCATGACAAAAAATTAGAAGTGCTGGCAATAAAATTTTTACGTTCAAAATTGAAAAAACAAAATTTTCAGCGCCAGCGCGGCTGTTTTAAAAACAGCCGCGCTGGCCATGGCCGCCCTTTGTTATTTTTCCAGGTCAGCGCGGAAGGACACGGGTTTTCCGCGCTGACCCGAAGTTTGGCGCGTTGTGGTCCAATTCGGCCAGCGCGGACCCGCGCGGGAAATCCGCGCTGACCGAGAGCGCTCCCACGCTCACAAAATCAGCCCAAATGGCCGATTCCAACCGCCAAAATCTACAAAAAATAACTTAAAATGGAGCACAGGGCAAGAGGGACCTACCAAAACAGCCGCGCTGGCCATGGCCGCCCTTTGTTATTTTTCCAGGTCAGCGCGGAAGGACACGGGTTTTCCGCGCTGACCCGAAGTTTGGCGCGTTGTGGTCCAATTCGGCCAGCGCGGACCCGCGCGGGAAATCCGCGCTGACCGAGAGCGCTCCCACGCTCACAAAATCAGCCCAAATGGCCGATTCCAACTGCCAAAATCTACAAAAAATAACTTAAAATGGAGCGCAGGGCAAGAGGGACCTACCTGGATCAAGCCGTTCGCCGAATGGTGTCCGCACGAGGAAGAATTGGCTCCGTCAACTTTTCAGCTTCACAACGTTCTCAGAGGCTCAATATGGTAACTATGGTAAAAATGACTATTTACCTTTCTATTTATAGTAAAAATGGCTCGAATTAGCTATGAATTCAAAAATGTGGGTTTTCGTCATTATGTTGCCATGAATTTGACATTTTTATCAGTGGATTACATTGCTATGCATGTATTTATATGTTTTCTAGCATATCGAATGGATTTTATGCGGGTATTTTCCACTGTGCAGGTTTTCAAGAACGGTCCTGAATGCACTTGATCTCAAAAATGTCGTCTTTGAGCTCTTTTCCGACATGAAATAAAGAAAAGATGGCCGAGCTTCCCCTCAGCTCGTTAAAGGGAATGAGAGGCGGTCGTTTTAAGCTCTTTTTCCGACTGTTTAACTTTAAAAGATTGCCGGGTGTTTGTCGTTTCGCACTCGATACTGGTTCTAAAACGACGTGTTTCCGACCACTTTTTTACTTTTTCGGGTCGAAGGCACTATCCACGAAAAGTACTCCTCGATCGTAATGGTCGGGCGGTTCTTTCGAGCATAGTTTTATACTTTTTCAGGCTCGAGAGACACAACTGTACGAAAAAGGACCCCCCTGGAGTCTCCTTTTCCGCGATCTTTTCAGACTCTCTAAACAAGAAAAGATGCCGAGTTTTTCCTTTGTCAGGCTCGTTAAACACTTGATGACATCGGGTATTGTCAAAATGACACTTTTCAAGCATATGCTATCCCCGTCAAGCTTGTCATCCAAAAATAATCGGGGTACCTGCCAGAAATGGTGGGGAAAATGGAACTATGATTACAGTCGTGTCGGCAGTATGTCGCTCTTGAACATGGCACTCCGCTGCTTCGTGTCTGGGTGGGACCATCTCATCTTGTTTTTCACTGGCCTCCATGGGTTTGGGTTATCCTATTTGGCCTCTCATTTGCTCATTGCCATCACCATCATACCCTCTGCTCATTTGATGTCAAATACTGCCAAACCCGCTATAGTGCCGCCGATATGTTCAAGAGAAGTTGGCCTCTGCAATAATACAACCTCCTCTGCTATCTCACACAAATCTTTTTCCTCTGTCTCGCGTCGATGATGTGGGAAACATTATGGCCCACCTTCGATCAAGGTCACTTCCCGTCGACTTCAGCTCATTATCCGGGAAGGCGACTTAGAGACTCCCTTCAGGTGCCTTGGAGCCTGCATGCCTCAATGGCAGGTTCTTCGTGTTCGACGCGAGGTTTACATCATTGGCCTCCGATCGAATGATTCCGTGGGTGTTCGACACCAGCTCATTGATTCACACGCCGCGGATTGTACCTATAGTACCTTGAGGGCCATTGTCATTATTGGTGGTACCTCTCGCGTCTGTTAACAGTTTTCATCATTGACTGGTAATCAGACGATGTTCATGCATGTTCGACTTCAACTCATGTATTCACGTGCTTCGACTTGTACTTTGTTCGGATCGAGATGGAGCGCAAGACCCTGGATCCCTGTCTGTTATGGTCCAGGTTGCGATTTGTGGATGATCATTACATGACTCATTGATGGATGGCTGCGCCCATACCTGAGTCTTCATGGATGGCTGCGACCATACCTTATCATTATTTCTGGTCTCTTTAGCTGGATGGCTGCGTCCATTCCACAGACCTTTTCGCATGTCTTTTGGATGGCTGCGCCCATGCCTAGACTGCATGTACTTGATTATCAGAGATATTCGGTCCTTCCTGGTGGTGTTCCAGTTCGGCGTGTGTTGTAAAGCATTTCACCCCTCCCACTCTCTCGGTCTTCATGCTTTAGGGGGCATCTGTTACACAGTAATTTGTCACTGTCTTCCTGTCAGTCACCCTACTGTGTCAAAAATTCACAATAATCAAGTTCATGCCTTCTGAACTGGCCCAAAACCCATTTTTCTAAAGTTTTCCTTATCAGCGCGTCTGTTTCCAAAATATCCGCGATGACTGGCGCCCCATAGTGTATTACGTGCGCTGCCAGCGTGGAAGGACATCACTTTTCCGCGCTGGTCGCATTTCATGAGTTAGCGTGCCTCCCCTATGTATTGAACCGCGCTGACGTGACTTTCCCAGTCATTGAGGCGCGGCGACAGCGCGACAGTTACCTCATAATCCGCGCTGATCCTGTTTGGGCGAATTTGTTCCAACAGCCAGCCTTCCAGATAACTCCAGGCTTGGTTGTTGGCTTTGTGAATGTCGACTCCCTTCTATGGCATGTCTGTTCGACCCTTTGCAACCACTTCCCTTGAAGATAAGCTCATCCTTCCACCCTCTTAGGAGGCTCCTTCTCCTATATAAACTTCCACCATTGCCATGAGCAGCTAGTTGGACATAGTTTGGAAATAGCTTGGATTGTATAGAGCTTATAGTGCTCAGATTGCTGCTACTATAGGTATTTGGTTTGCTAGGTGTGGAAGTGATTGATTGCTTAGGGAAGGTTGTTTTGTGTTGCTTGTGAGAGAGAGAGAGTTGCTTGTCTTGGGAGAATCATTTCCAAAGGTGAATGCTTGAGACACTTGCTGATTGGCCCCCCCTGAGAAGGTTACCGACGTTAGAACATTTGGTTGTACTCTTCTCTATTCTGATTAATAATAGATGACTGCTACTATTGTTCCATTCTCATTTGTCTATGCAATGGTTAAATGTGAATTACATCTTTTCTGACCGATGTATGGTTGCTTTTATTAGATTTCACGCTTGTGTTTGTTTCCCCTTCGTGTGTGCAGGTGTCTGTTCGCGGAGATCGCGAAGGATCGTGACCAGCTGAAGCGAAGGAGCGAAGGCGGCATCTCTTCGTCAAACAATAGCGCTGGAATCCAAGTAGGTGCTCTTGACCTCTTGTTTAATTGTAATTAGGAACATGCATGGCAGCATTGATTGATTGTTGCTAGACCCCTGCTGGGCTAGTAGGGATCGCCTCTATCCGTAGAGGGGATTTACCTCTCCAACATACAGGACAAGGAGCTTTCTCAGAAGATTAAAGAATTAATTGAGATTGTAGACATGGAGGAGGAACCGAAGCCAAATAATCATATTGTTGACCTGATTCCGAGTACACAATAGGTTACCACTAAGTCTCCACCATCTTTAGCAGCAGATTTAGCTGCAGGCGAGGAAAAGGAAGTTGTTCCTCTTGATGATGATCCATTTATGGACATGTACATTTTTTCGTATGATGAACTTCAGAGAAATATTGTACAAGCACGTAAGAAGAACTTTTGGGATGACCTCACAATGCCTAAATTCATTATAGAAAGGGTGATAGCGGCGGACACATACAATATTTCGTACGATAAACTTCAAAGGAAGATTATACAAGCGCGTAAGAAGCACTTTCTGGATGACCTCGCATCACCTACATTCATTAGAGAAAGAGTGATTGTCTTTGTATGACCTTTTTAATCGCTCGTTTGTCTTTGATACATAAAATATTTTTTCTCTATTTTCGTGCAGTAATTTATAAAAAAAATTACATCATCAAATTATGCCTTCAAATATTTTCTAAAATTTAATCTTGTTGATCATGTTACCTAAATCCAATCAATTTTTTTCATCATTAATAATTCAGCTTAATATTATTTAACTACCCCAATTATTTTTCTTTGGAGTGAAATGCAAGAGGATAATGAAAAAGAGAGTTGATCTATGACGCCTCTAGAGGGTCACTATTTAGAGGTCGGGTTTTGGAGAAAGACATGAAATGTGTGAGGTGAGAGTCCCTGACACCCAACTTAGTGTGGGACCGTGAGGGTGTTGATTTCAAAATGACCACAAGGAGCTTATCCGAAAGTTTCTTGACCTAGTCATAACCACCATAAATAATAAAACTTTTTAAATATCATCTAGTTTTTTTCCTACTACTTAAACATAAATGGATTAGCTTTATCTTCCACCCATTAGCTTAAAAAAAAAAAAAAATCATCAGATTATGATGAAAAGTGTGATGTGTAGGGCTTACGGATGCTCAAGAATTCGATGCAACCTAATTATTAAAATGATCAAAGTCAATAAAAAATGAAATTATTAAATATAAATTAAATTCAACAAATAATTGTTAATTTAATGACTATAAATATGCATTTTTTTTGTTAGATTGAAAGAAACATGTTCTAATTAGCTTTTATATGGTGGATAATTTTAATATAGTTAAATGTTGAATTGGTATATCAAAGTCCTTTTGTTTTGATTTTTTTTCTCAATAATGAATTAATTACTAAAACAAGTCAATGAAGTAGAAGATCGATATCGAAACCCGCATCTACAATAGCTTATGTCTGCTTAGAAATATGTATCAATTATGAAGCTGACGATCAATCGCTTATTTTCGATACTTTATTCGTAACTAGTAACACACAACTCTCAATGTATAATGTTCATGGTTTGCATTAATATCAGGTTTCAATGCAACATAATCAAACATAGCATTCATATTTCGTTGATGCAACATATAATAAAAAAACATACCATTCTGATGCATAGCATACAACAACTCTATCTCTATGTAATCAACCTTAAAAAAACTATGCTCCAAACATACAAACAATGCAGCAAACACACCAACCATATGCATCATATGTCATTACATGGTCTCCAGTGTACAACATATATCATTACATGCTCTTCAATGCATAACATTCACCATGAAATGCACCAAACATAAGAGTTACCAATGCACAACCTTGCACAAAGCGCATTAGGTCATGACCATAATCAACGCAGAGGAGTAATATAATCACCAGGACATTGTTTCGTTCAACGATTCAATAGGATTGATGCAGAGGGACACAAGGTAGAGGAATAGAGAATATGGCAGAGAAAAAAATAAAGTTTTAATGGCGGGAGTTACATAACAAAAAGTAATAAACAAAATTTGTGTTCTACCCCAATCCTAAGAGCCTCGCATTGAAGTGGATGTCAGTTGTATAAAAATTATCAATAAGAGAGAGTTAACATTAGGGTTTTTGAAGAATAAGGAACTGAAGTTATTTGTCTATGTATTATGATTTAATCCAATTCATTCAGTAGCAAGTATGAAATAGTATTCATCAGAATATAAACATCGTCAAATTTTCATATGAGTTGTCCCTAGTAACTACATACTAATTCTTCATTCTTCCGTGGTAACTACATTAGCTTTGCTCTCCATTGGGTTTGCTCTGCTTGACCACAATGGGTTTGCGAATCAAGAGAGAAAAGGTATATGCTTGTCTTTCAGTTCAAAGAAGACAGGTAGTTCTCAGGTATTTGGTCAAAGCAATCAGGCAACAAGGAAGGTAGGTTTAAGGTATGGATTCTTCCCACAACATGCATAATAATTTTGATCGCTACCACTCCCAAGAACCATAACCCGATACTCCAAAAGACGCAACTCCTTTCAATAAATGACGGGAAAAATTACAAGTCTATACAGAAGTGCATAATAGTTTGTTTATTGTTTGCTCCTTGGTATAAAATATTTATAGATTGATGAGAGATCAGATCTAAGGGCCTTAGCAGAGCCAGATCGCTTTTAAAATGCTAAATTTGTTTTTATCCGGTATGTTATCTGAAAGCATCAGGATCACCGTATGTGTTGGGTCTGGTTTTTGCATGCAAGTTCGGTACTATATATATATATATATATATATATATATATATATATATATATATATACATATATACATATACATATACATATATACATATATATACATATATATATACATATATATATATATACATATATATATATATATATAGATATATATATATATATATATATATATGTATATATATATATATACATATATATACATATATACATATATATACATATAAAATGCTAAATTTGTTTTTATCTGGTATGTTATCTGAAAGCATCAGGATCACCGTATGTGTTGGGTCTGGTTTTTGCATGCAAGTTCGGTACTATATATATATATATATATATATATATATATATATATATATATATATATATATATATATATATATATATATATATACATACATATATATATACATACATATATATATATATACATATATATATATATATACATATATATACATATATACATATATATATATATATATATATATATATATATATATATATATATATATATATATATATATATATATTCTACCTCCATCAAGTCTCCGCAAGGGTTTCCATGCTTTCCATCATCAAATTGTTGCACGATATGTTTCAATTATAATCCATTTATGATTCCCATTAGAGTAGGTCGAGAGTTGGGGTTATCTCCCTTCACGCGATGTCAAAGATCCCAAGCCCGATGTCCGACTAAGGGTCAGTCCGACTATACAAGCTACCTCTCATTGACTAGTCTACATAGGTCGACAGTCGAGTTCGTATCCTCTGCACATAGATTATGTCGATTTTCTTGACTACTGAATACCAATGGGACTCACCGCACGAGGTCGGGTTCCTAACCTGTTCCCTCCTAATGATTATGTCCACGCCTGACTTCTCTGAAAACCCGATTACGATGGATTTGACTAGCGAGAGCCCAACTGCGAATGTACAAATTGATATTCATTTTATAAAAGTAATTTTCTGTAATTTAGAATAATATTAAGCTACAATTGTTGTATCTCTATGCACCAAACTAGCACAATTAGTGCATCCTTGGTCAAACTTGAACAATGTAACGAGATTTATAAAAAAAATTGCAAACTGTTATAGAAAGCCCAACTGTTATTATAGCCAGAATATGTCATGTCTTGAGTTACAGTCATGATAATGAATTTAGTTCCCTTCAAGCCAAGATCCACTCCCTAATCGTTATCCAGACATTTAAACAAATTGTATATATGTAGTCCGGCCTATGAAATCCTATGGATTGTGTTTCAGTCTATAAATTTTGTAGTGAAATAAGACAAAATACAAGCTTCAACTAAAAAATACTGTAAAAAACAATTAAAGAACCTTTAGAATAATTTAGACAATGCAACTTAGAATAATGTTTGTAAAAATTAAATAGCTTTTATTATTTTTTGTCCCTACACTCTAATTAATTAATTGTTGTACCATAGTGAAATGATGATTGGTGAACATGATAGGCAAAGTACGCGAGCCCATTGTATTGCACATGTAGGGTGACGTCCACCCTCGAAACCCATAGTCGAGGATACGTCAACGGGCTGACGTCACCCTAAAATTTTCAGTAAAACTATAATGCTAACTATATAAATCGAAAAAAATTAATCAGTATAGACAAAATAATAGAGCTCCACCTATCATGGATATCACTAAGCAAAAACAATTCACAAATTTCAATATTATCTTTGTAATTGTATGTTTCCCCAATTTTATTAGCGATATAAAACAATAAGAAAGCACTCCTTTAAGTTTAACATAATAACTTTATTTTTACCAATTGAATTTACTTCCATTAAAAGTTTTATTTCCATATTATTAACGTCTATTTATATAATGAAATGGTTATAAGTAGAAAATGCATTATTTAAAAACTATATATATATCTATGAAGGCTATGAGTTGACATTGGATAACGTGAAAAAAAAAAAAAAAAAAAGCCTATAACCCAAGTTCCAACAAAAGTAAAATATTAGTTTATTTTTACTTTGAGTTTCTTTAATTTTAGTTTTATTAATTATATATAGATATTCTAACATTAAATTTAATTGATAATCTACACAACTTTTTATAAAGGTACATAATGTCTTTTTTGCTATTTTGAAACATAGCTTCCAATATTTTAAGCTCACTTGTTTTTAAGAGTTTACTATCACCTCTTTAATATCATACAAAACAACATTTAAAAACATAATCTTTTAAGGCAATGTAACAAAGTGGGAAAGATTATTTTCCCAAGATTTATAAGCTAAGAGAAACTTTAAATAGGCTACATTAGATAAGAATACCACATGCAAAATCATGGGTTGTGAAAACTTGGACCCCGAGTCCATAAACTTACTATTTTGTCTCAATTTTATATTATTAATTATTAATTTATTTTGTTTCTTAATCTTTTTAGTTTTAATTTTTTTAATGTAATTTAGTATTTAGAGAAGAATACCATGGAGAAAACTATGGACTATGAAATTTATTGTTTTATCTCAATTTATTTTAATTATTAATTATTAATTTCTTATTTCTTATTTAATTTTTATTTATTTATTTATTTAAACTTTATTTTTTAATTTTTATTTATTTATTTATTTAATTTTTTTTATGTAATTTAGTATTTAGAGAAGAATACTATGGAGAAAACGATGGGCTATGAAATTTATTGTTTTATCTCAATTTATTTTAATTATTAATTATTAATTTCTTATTTATTATTTAATTTTTATTTATTTATTTATTTAGAATTTATTTTTTAATTTTTATTTATTTATTTATTTATTGAAACTTTATTTTTTAATTTATATTTATTTAAACTTTGTTTTTTATGTAATTTGACCAAGTATACTTATCAGCTTTACATTTAGAAAATATTCACATATTTAATTCTCACACATTTAACATCTAACACTTACATATATGACATGTAACCCTACACATCTCCCCTTTACTCTATTGTAGAAGTCCTCATGGAACAATTATTAATCATATTAAAATAAGTTAAAAGAAACTTATAAGTTGGTTAATTTTTGAGATTTTTAAAATTTTTGACAATGTCAGGTGTCTCATGGGGTACAATTTTTCACATATTTAATTCTTACACATTTAACATCTAACACTTACATATATGACATCTAAACCTACACATCTCCCGGTATTTGATTATAGAACTCCTCATGCCACAATTATTAATCATATTAAAATAATTTAAAAGAAAGTTATAATTTGGTTAATTTTTGAGATTTTAAATTTTTTTTGACAATGTGATGTGTTTCATGGGGTACAATTTGTGATGTCTATGGACGTTTAAGCTACTTTTCATAATTTTGAATATTCAAAGAGGTATTTCCATTCAATTTTCATAAATTTCTATTTGTAGGAGACTAAGTTTCAATGATTTATTACTATGGAAACATGTCAAGCTATATGATTAATTTTAAATGTTTGCAAAAAAATTAATGATACTTTAATTTACAACTGAAAGCTATATGACTAATTTTAAATGTTTGCAAAAAAATTAATGATGCTTTAATTTACAACTAAAAAGCCTTAGAGCCCCGAATATAAAAATTCTATTGCCAACATGTGTCAATCCTTTGTAGTGTGAGATAACATGAGAGGTTGCTCTTTGCAAAGAATAAATCCAATTCATATTGTAGTCCAAGCCATGTAAATGATATAAATTCGTTTATTGTAAATGTTGAAAAATGGTCTAGAAATGTGACATAGTATTTACCAGAGTAGATTTAAGTGTCACATTACTATTTCTTATGACATATTAGTAGAATTAAATATATAAATATATATAGATATTAATTAATTAATTAGTAAAACTTAAAATTTCTGTCAAATTTCAAATATAACTATGTATTGATGAATAACACAAATACTTTAATATGGTAAAATTTATTAAAAATTCATAACAAAAAGAAATAAAATAATAAAATCTATTAAAAATTCATAATAAAAAATTTAAAATAAACTTTTAATTATTGATTAATTGGTAGAGTTGAATGTATATTTTCACTCATACACCAAATAGAGATTATAAAATAAAAATACTAAAACATTGTCTACTTTTATTAATTATTTTTTATTCATTCATTAACTCTATATATCCCTTCCCACTTACTTTTAAGTTAAAATTACCAAACTCTATAAAAAAAAATATGGTAAATAATCAATAACATAATCGCGTTGCCAACTTGAGCATATCTCTCATTTGATATTATATTAACAACCACGGCATATGAACTTAATAAGAACCTGAAAAATAAAATGGTCACGTTAAAACCGAAATGTATATGGTAATTACAACTATTTCAACGATACTAAAACAAACCACTTAACAGAAAATAATAATGTGTTTCAAATCACAAATGCTGAGCGAGGACTACAAATCAGAAACAGTAAATTTTATAGACCCACACATGATTTATTTATGAAATAAATGAGAGATCGGATCATCATTAATAACTCTCCGGCTTGAGCATTCATGCAAATTTCAAATTTGAAACAATGCTTTGTTGGGCGCGCTCAAATTCCAAATTTGAAATAGAGTGTGCCAGACACGGTAGGTTTCATTTACTGGATTAATTGAGGACAGTGGCGGCGGCTTCTATTCCCTGTTCGTTTTCAGACCTCCGGGAGATGCAAATGATCTACCGGGAAATCAAGAGAGTCGATAATCTTTACCATACCATGTATGACCATCACAACGTCACATCTACCTCTAAAAAGTTGCAGTGTAGATTACTTTATTATAATTTTTTTTTTGATCTATTCAGTTTTTCTTCATGGCTCTTTCCAGATATTACAACCCAATCATTACATCCATATAAAATAACAATAATGATAAGAGTGTAAGAGAGGAGTTTTCAAGTCTTACATTCAAAGATCTGCACACTTATAATTGTTTTCAAGTACATAATAAGCTTTCCATCCCCTATTTATCTTTTTGTCAATGCTATAATTCTAATTGAGCTTGTAATAGGTACTCATTCCATGATACTTGTAGAAAGAAATTTCTTCAAAATTGTTGTCCTCATATATGAAGGTATTATATGTGATTTCGCTAGATTTAATTATCATGAATTTTGTTTTATTTGTATTAATGGTCATATGTATTTTGGAAAAAATATATTGGAGGATTCCTTTACGAGGTTGTAATGATTGCTAATTAAAAAACAACATCGTAAACATAAAAAATAAGAGTTATGATAATACCAATGATCATAGGGTCAACACAACAATACCAATGACACAACAATACTAATGAGCATGAGTCAACACAACTTGTACCTTCCAAACACTTTTTTAGCTTATCAATGTATATGAAAAAAGATAAGGGACAAGGGACACTCTCATTGCAATTAGTTTGTAGGTATTGTTTTAGCTTATCAATGTATATGCAAAAGAAATAAAGAACAAGACACATACTCACATTGCAATTATCTTGTAAACATTATTCTAGATTATCAATATCTATACCAAAAAAACTAAGAAACAAGCGACAAACTAACATTGTAATCAATGTGTATTGTGAGAATAACCCTTATGCAGAAGACCTTATGACACTAACCCTTAACATAAGAAAACCATTATCTTTTTAATCATTATTCAATTTTTTTAAAATAATAACAAGTGATTCGAAAGCACCGTTGACTATATTTTCTGCCGTTATTCAATGTCTTTTTTAAATAACCAGTGATTCGAGAGCAACGCTGACTCAACACAACCAATGCATTGTTGATCAAGGTGGATATTGGTGGCTACCTGCCAAGTCCACCTCGACCCCCACCATTGTCTTCTGAGTATTTTCAGTTTCCTTAATTGTATCACAACTTACTATTTTTAGCAGTTTTTCGGGTCCTGAACTTTCGGAGCCGTTTTGAGGCCCTAAACGACGTTTTTTGGGGAATCCGAGGGCAACATGGGTCCATGGAATGGACCGATGTTGCTCGTTCCAACAATGATAGTGCTCGGATAGATCTTTCTAATGAGCTATTGTACGCGTCAAACGGAGATCATATGCCAAAGTTACGACCCCGGGAAGTTGATGTACCAACTTACCCCCAAACGGGGCCCACAGTTTGGCGTTTCATCTCCTAGGGTTAGGTTTTGGAATGTTAAGGGTTTTCCATTGTTTATCAACAATAAATAGGCCTTCGAGCCTCATTGTAACACAGTTTAGAGGCATGTAGCCATCACATCTCTTCTCAGAGATAAGCTACCATCGCCCTAGCTAGTTTATTTCCATTTCTGGTTGTAAGCATATTTCAGTATTTTCCATTAATGAAATGAAGTATTATTTCTACTGCATCTTTGTGTATATGGTTATCTCTGTAATTTGTTGCGTTCCTGTTTAAATCCGGATCAATTGTACTCATGAATCACCTTACTTTAATTTTTAATTTTGGTCAACGATATATTAAAAACGAGAACACATTTTTTATAACTTTTATCTACTTTTGTTTGACAAATTAGATTGACATGCAACAATCGTAGTTTGATTAATTCAGTGTAAGATTTCGAAAAGATTCTTATTTTGGACGAGGACATATGTTTCCGCTTCACGCCATTTCATGGAAACGGCCATGCAAGTTTCATGTGCGTCATCTGATGTCACGATCAACAGAATAGCAATCCTATTTTCATCTATTTATATGTTTGCCCACTTCTCAACTTCCCCACATTCATTCTTTGCCTCCTCTCATTTCGAGCAATTTTCCCTGTCTGCATTTTCTTGTTCGTCCGGTAGTTTTGGCATTTCGGATCAATTATTCTCTTTCTGCTAAAAGAAAGCAGAAATACAAAGACACCGTATATTTAACATTCGACGAGAATGGTGAACTCTATTGAGAACGGACCCCTCCAGGGTTGGAATTTGGATTCCTCTTTACCCATCGTACAATATTTTTTTGACGTTTTAGGTCTTTACGCTGCGCTTCAAGAAACGTTATGTTTAAAATTTTGCCCTTCCAAAGGTGATGTTTTGATAATAAATTAACCCTTCACTAATAAAGGTTTCATTAAAAACACATATCTATCATAAGAAAAGAAAAAACAAAATGACCATAACACATAAATGACCTATTGAATTCTGAAATTTAGTTTGAAATTATATGGAACACTCACAATAAAATCTCCATTACTCTGAAATCAAATGTCCTTGACTCAGACATGCCATAACATGATATTACTAAGGAGTTCCCATAATGTCCTTGACTCAGACATGCCATAACATGATATTACTAAGGAGTTCTTATGGGACGTATAAGATGACCAACAAAGTAAAACTATGAGATAGACTATCCTCTACATCCTCTCCATGATCATAATCACATGGAATCAATGTGAGGGTCCACCGTGGAGAGTTTGTAGTCAAGTATAATGTATAAAAAGTGTTCTAGTATTTCATAAGCTTCATGAGCCATATCTTTCATATCTTTTAAGTGATATGTTGAGACACTCGATATCTGGTGCAGATTGTAGTCGAAGCAACACTTCCACTATTCCATAGGTGATATTGTGACATAGGATAACTTTCATAAGTGAGTGGTGAGTCGGTGACACTGTGACAGACCTCTGGCCCAAACAATCCAATAAAGGTGGGTGGCCAATACACTCAGGGAGAGTAAGTGGGAACAAGCAAGATTGTGGTCCAAAATTATTGTGACAAGGAAGAGGTTTTGTTCTTTTAGCTATGTAGGTTTGATGATGCACTAACACACTCATGGATTGATTGTTTGATTCATTCAAGTGAGAATTTTAATGATGTTTGCATAAGAGGTAGATACATATTCATTGGATTTCAAGGAAACTATTTGGACTTAGATTCTAATCCAACTTACCCTAATCAAATGAATGAATTGTGAGTTATTGAACGAAATTCCTTCTAAGGAGTATGAAATATATATGATTTCTTCCCCTTATACCTTCTAGGTGACACTTATGGGAATTCAATCATATTAAGATTGAGCATCTGAAGAGATCTCATCATGAACAAAACATTTCAAACCAAGCCAAATTTGTTGTGTTGTGGGCATATATATATATATATATATATATATATATATATGACATTATTTGATATAAAGTCTCTATTAGACTAGATGCTTATTGATCACTTAGTTTTGTAGACATATATTTAAGGAGACTAGGTAATAACCTTTGTTGAATGGTCTCAAATCCATTTTCCTAGTTGTGTGTCCTTAGGCTTTAGGTGCTTTTGTGCCAGTTGTAAGTATCGTAATTCCTACTTTAATAAAAATATGTTTCACTTTCTATGTGTGTGCATATTCGAATTCACTTGAAAGCTCTCTTCAATTGGCATGGTCCACTCACATGCACCTCAAGCTCATCAACAAGAAAGCAAATCAATGAAAGGTGAAAAGGGGCCTAAATAGATTTACCCATGGAAAATTGAAATCTTGCAAAATTAATGGCACAAAAGAAAATAGAGAAAGACTGAGAATGTGAAGCCTAGGAATAAAAATACGCAACATTGTTATCTATAAGTTTATAATTTCTATTTGTAATAATTCCTAAAGTATAAAAGAGCCAAACAAAGGTCATTTCTAAAAGGTTTTGTTTCTACATTTATTAATTCTAATAAATTAAAAAATAGTTTTCAGTGATGTTTTAGACTCGTTTCATTCTGATGGTATTGTACAATTAATAAATTAGGTTTTGTTTTACTTGAACCCACTTAACGTATTACAAGTATGTGTTTCAATAACACACCTTGTTGGTGATGGATAGAGTAAAACATAAACCATTAAATATACACACACTTCTTACAAATTTTTAAAAGAATTGTGTTTATAAATTGGAATTGTTGACAATTTTTTTTAGTTCTATGGTATGTCTTAAAATTGCTTTTGTTTGGCTAAGAGTTTGATTTCATGGAATGTAAGGAAATAGGTTAATAGGCCAAGACTAAGAGATATTTGGTAAGAGTGAAAGTCAAACTCGGACTCCGAGTAGGGTAATTCCAGGGAGTGGTTTTTCTACAATAACCATGACGAGTCAACCTGCATTATGGATAGCTGCCAGTGATGATTGTCCCCAATGTGAATTTCACCACTGAATTATAATCATTTTTCCCAATATTTAAAAAAAAAAGAAAAAAAGAAAAAAAAATATTAAAATTTTATAGAAAGCAATTCACTAAATTCACTTAATATATTTCAAGTATATTTTTAATTAAAACATCATAAAAAAACACTAAACTTTTTTAAAGAATTATATTTATCAAATTTTAATTATTTAAAATTGGAGAGATTTTTAAATATACTTAATTAATTTATACATTAAAAAATAAAAATATTTAATCCACACAAATCTACAATTTCTTTAAACCATACTTAATTCCAATCCAAAAAAACTAGAGAAAACTAAAATACTTAATAATAACCGAGCTCTGAATAGCGGGATGGTTATGAATAAGAGTCTTGTCGAAACCACAATCACTGGTTATGAATAAGAGTCTTGTCGAAACCACAATCACGGAACTTATGATGCAAACGAATTTTAATTTCAGCCAACCATTTCTGTAAAATAAAGTCGAGGAAACTGCCCCTTAAAGCACCTCGGTTTTTTCTAAACTTCATTTGTTGATAAGATGATTATCAATTTATTATAGTGTTCCAAGTTGAAGTGGAAAGGTGTCACTCTTAGGATATGATATTAATAACATTTTCAAAAAAACCATTAACCGTCAAAAAGACGTTCTGCATCCTTCACAACACGTCAGGTCAGACGGTTACTTCAAAAAATTCAACGTATTTTACGGGTAAACTGGTCTCTGACTGGCAAAATGCCCGTCAAATTCCCCTGGACCCCTCTCCCTTAGGTCATTGAATCATATTACTCTCGTTTGTACATCCCTAAAAAGAGTCCATTAGATTTTACGAAGAAATCCTCGGTTTCGTTCTTGTTAAAAGACCTGCATTGTTCGGATTTGATGGAGCCTGGTAAGTATATTGATTTTGTTCCAGATAGTTTTTTGGGTCCATCCCATTTAATGAATGTTTTGTGATCGACGTTTCGAAACCTCAATTACAATGTGATTTTTGGGTAGTTTCGAAACTTCAATTACAATGTTTCCATGTTTCGAAACCTGGATGTATTGTGATTTTTGGATCTAAATGGAATGTTTTGTGATGGACGTTTCGAAACTTCAATTACTATGTTTTGTTTTGTGATTTCTCGATCCATCTCATCCACGTTTCGAAACCTCAATTACAATGTTTGGTGATTTTTGTGTCTATTTCATTCAACAATGTTTTGTGATGGACGTTTCGAAACTTGAATTACAATGTTTTGTGATGGACGTTTCAAACCCTCAACTCAATTACAATGTTTTGTGATGGACGTTTCAAATTCGTTTACAGAATAAGGAAAAAATATATTTCAGAAACATTTATAGCTGTCTAGAGTGTAAATACCGTATCGAGTCTCTGCCTGTGAAACCAGATGTTTGTAGTTTATAATTTTGGGTTTGGACTGTATTTGGCGTTTCAGAACGTATTTGACTGTTATCAGAAATTTTTTCCCGTCAAATCTGACGTGTGTTAGAAATCGATAACCTGTCAAAATGACGGCCCATTTCAAATTCAACCCGTCAAAATCTATAATACCTGTCTTAACCTACAAGCGCCTCTAAATTGGCAACCAATATTTCCAACAGTCTAGTGTTTAATACAACTCCAGACAGTACCCTATCAGTACCAGGCTATCTTGACAGTACCCTGTCAACCTATGCGTATAGTTATTCCTAAAACATGGTTACCCTGCCATCAAATGTTTTGACATATATTCCAGTTCACAACCACCGGTGAGTCACTTGATGTTCCAAATTCCAATGCGCCTAACCCAATTTCGTTAACTCACGGTTATGGTATCGTGATTCCAACGTAAGTTGCCTGTGTCCTGGATGATAGAATTTAACTGAAGTTGGTGAATTCAAAATTTGAAAATTGAAATGGGGAAAGCATATTCGCGCTATTCACCCAGCATAAATCATCTAAAATAGCAAGCATGGTCCATCCGAAGTAGGAAGCATGATTGTGGGGTTAGTCCAACATTGTGCAGGAGTCTGTGGAAGCAGGATTAGAGATGGAACCATTTGCGCATCAGCGAAATCCCAATCTCTCCTAGAATTCGAATGAATGGAAGAGCTTGCTGTTGCAGAGCAAGTATCGAGACAATGGTTTAGTATACAGATTTCACGCTGCAAGTAAGTCCAGTTACTAGCCGCTGCTCTTAACTTAACCTACTGCTTATTACTTTATTTTCTGTTCTTTGTTTATTGGGTCGAGAGGCAGACACTTTTGATATAGAATTTTAATAATACTCTTTACAGAAGTGAATTCATATGAGACAAAGATAAATATTATTTACACATTGTTGTTAAATTTTGATTTGCTTGGTTTAAATTGGTGTTTTTAACTATTTATATAGATTCAACATACTTAAAAATTTCTAGTGCACTTCAATTGTGAAGAATTCACCCATCAAATTTGTGATTTCAATGAATCTCTACTGAATCATAGACAAATTAGATGAGAAAATAAATAGGGAAACTTTTCAAAATTTGATACTAGTCTTATATTCATCAAACCATGAAAGATTATAAAAAAATTGAACTTCTATTAAAAAGTGTATGTTAAATAAATTCTTCATTAAAAAATGCCAAAATAAAAATGATAAAAAAAGATTGACACTCATAAATTTGAATAAAACGTAAAATGAAAGGCATGAAAAATACAAAAACGTCATCAAATTTTCATTTGACGGGTAGAAAAAATTTGAAATTCCAGGCCTGGTTGCAGGTTATTTAATTACGGAATAAGCATCCACTTATTGCAATCTCAAGACCCCGACCATCATTCCAAGAAAATTGAAATTAATCCAAGGGACAATCACATCTCGTTTCAGGTACATTATTTACTTGTACTTGCCCATCAATTCTAAACATCAAAACTCCAGAGACAGGTACATAATTATACTGAATTTCGCATATGTTTGGAATTGCGGTGCGATGATGTGAAAGGTGTAGAGAGAAAGTTGCAAGAAATGAACATCAAATATGTGAAACGAGTCGTGGAGGAAGGAGGCATTTATGTGGATCAGCTCTTCATCCATGATCCTGATTGCTATATGGTTGAGCTCTGCAACGGTGAGAATTTTCCAGTGGAGCCAATCGAGGGGTCTGCATCGTCTTCCAATCTGGGATTCCCAGGAATCCATTCAGAGGCTTTCAAAAGAAAGAGATATGCACGCAAATTCAGTCAATAGTGATGGATCATATGATTCTTGTGAGTGCGAGCCAGCCCAAGACAACGAGTGTTCTGTTTAAATCATCAACCTGTCTGTTAAAGGTTTGTTTGGATATGATTTTACAATAAATATCAATAATCAGGTCCTGGCTGCGTTGTTTCACATGTGAATTGAAAGCCATGCATATCTACTATTTGATTGACAGCAATGGAACTTGATCGATAAATGGCGATGGAATTTGATTGATAAATGATTTATTATAGAATAAAATATATTAATCAAGAAGATTATTGATATTTTTTATTAAAATTTTGAAATATAATGTGAATGAATCATGAATTTGACAGAATATCTCATTTTGAAATTCTAACTCTTAAAAGGCTAATCCTTTAAAAGTCAAATTCAAGAATTTAATTAATTAATTAATAGGATATTTATATAATAAAAATATATTTTTTAATTAAAAAGAAAATTAAAATATTAAATAAATTAATGTTTTTAATGTGAGACCGTTTATAAGATTACAATAAGATTTAGTTGACAAAAAAAGCTATGATTTCGAATAAATTAATTTTATTATTTAAAATTGGTTTAAATTAATTCAAATTATTAAACAAAATAATGTTACTAATTTCAGCAATAACATGTCTTAAGCAATTTAATTTTTTAATTCATAATTTTTTATTTAGATATAATCTAATGTTACTAATTTTAGCAATAACATGTCTTAAGCAATCTAATTCTTTAATTAATAATTCCTTATTTAATCTAATTCTTTAACTCATAATTCCTTATTTAGATATAATCTATTTTACATAAGACAACAAAATAATTAATTGTGATACTTGTTAATAACTATTTCTAAAATCAACTCATGACATATTTCTAAATAAGCATTCTTCATATTATGAAATAGGTTTACTAATAAATATAATGATATTAAAATTGTGTATGATAAATTAACAAGATCTATCCCAACAAGTGAGGATGGAAAGTTGTACTTTATGAGGTGTGAGTGATAAGGGTAAGAAAATCATATATGTTTTTAGATTAAAATGCAATATTTTCATTATTTCTATATTTAAAGTATACACATTATAAAAAAATGGTCATATCAAAATTCTCAATTAGTATAGATTCAATAACTAGGGATCCTATTTCATTAATCAAAATGAATATTACCTAGGTCAAACAAAGATGTTTTGGTAGTACACCAACACAAGCTAATAAACCTAAGATGTAAAATCTAAAATTAACACATATAGCCATTACATAGAATCATATCAAGTATTTGCGGCGATAATCTCCACATTAAGAGGAGTGTTATTCTTTAGGGGGTGGCCCCTATCCTTTCTCTAGGCGTAGGGTTAATCTAGATAGCCCCCATACATTGTTTCCCACTTGTGATTCATAGGGATCTCTAGTTCAAACAATGTTAAAGGAATTATATGGGACTCTCATCAAACTAATCCACCTCAAGAACATATGGTAGAGGGCCAACTTCTACATTGTTCCTAGAGTTCACAATGCATGACCAAATCTATGTTGAAACTACCAAATAACATAACCTCATGAAAGAGTTGAACAATATGGAGAATGAATATTTAAAGGTTTGTTGCTCATAGTGCATGGTGCTCCAACGTAAATTCTAGTGGCTAGCACACATGTACACTTTCATCTTCACCTTTTCCGCCAACACACAGATCTACATTGTAACAACCTTAACCCACCTACCCTGGTGGAGGGGTTGTTACTCACTAATCCAACTCCTCTATATTGTCAGAAGAATGGGATTATTATTATTATTATTATTATTATTATTTCCCTTCATATATATGACATGCTCAGTGCCTCCACTTTATCAGCTTGATGATGAATTTAAATGCTTTAGCCCAATCACATAGGTTTTGGTACCTTTACCCATGCTTACCCACACTAGCTACATATATGCATATTCTTGGTACCTACGACACTAAATAAAAGTAAGCCTTTTTGTATACAGGCTTTAGGGAAAATCCCAAACTTATTTCTCTCCTAATAAAGGCTCACCCCTTTTCAATTTAACATTGTAAGTCGTACATTGTTTTACACATTCAATGTCTACAACACTGGTATTGATACATATATGTATATCATATATGGCTATTTCTTCCTACATTTGAGGCATTTGGAGAAAAATCACAGTCTCCATAATTATTCAACTAAGTCTCTTTCTTTTTAATTTACCCTTGTACACTAGACATAGTTCAAGAAATTTGGTGCAGTATTTAATTTCAACAATCAACATATACCAATGTCTTTAGCTAGTGTTCTATGTTCAAGCCAGATTATAGTAAAATGTAAATAGAATAACATAGGCATTCCTCAACTATTGATTCCATCATTCAACCAAAAAAAGAGACATTCATTCATTAAAAACAGAAACCACAAACAACTGCAACCACTCAATAACCATATGCACGCATACCTGTGCACAATGTTCCCTTACATCATGAAAAGAAACATAGCAATAGATATGGCTCTTAGCCTTGTGAGGTTCATAGTAAGGAAGGCATAAAAAAGGTGGAATCTTGTGTGAAGTTTAGGAATATCACTTCAAGTAGCTATAGTTAATGAGGCCATGCCTTACACAACATAAAATATAGATCTATGGGACCGAGATATGAATAAAACAAATGTGTTGGCCCAACACCAGAGTCTATACTAATAAGATATGGAGAAGACCCACACACATTTCAATAGGAGTAGGAGAGGGAATCCTTCATATTACTCCATTATAACACAACAATGAAATGAAAACATGTAACCCACATAGCCAACATTCTTCAATAAGAAGTAAGTACTCATGCTAATAGATCAATGTCTAACCATTATCCTCATGCACTACCCTTCAAGCATTAACACAACATATTAGTCACTTTTGTACATAATAATAATGTCGACATGCCTCCTACAAAAATAACATCATTTAAATGAGGAATGCAAATATGGTTTATTATGAATAACAAACATAAGAGAACTTATCTTAAATAGTACAAAAATGTTCCAACTTAGAGTGGGACTCTAACTCTCCACCCAACCATAGACAAGATATATCCACTATTACTTGTAGTTATCACCCCCGAGCTAGATTCTATTGATTGAGGTGGAGTGCCTTGAAAGGGAAATATTCAACGAACACATAGATGAATTAGAGCATCACCAAGCCATCGTGCTTTCAACCCCAATGCAAGCCAATGTTCTTTGTAATGGTTATGCCCAACACATTTCGATAGGGCCTTTGGCTAGTTTATTACTCTCCTCAAATCTCAACAACATAGCTCCGAGTCATGCTTTCTCTCCCTCTGCTCTCTTACTAAATGTTGAATGTTAATTGAATGTGTAAATTCCTAAGTCAATTGAATGAGAGGATCTCCCCCTTTCCTCCACCTTCTCTTTATCTCCTGCATAGTAATTTCCTCCCATTGTCCTTACTTCCAACACATTCAAAACTTCATAAATTATGTCCTCCCTGCCTTGTAAATTTTCTCCCAAGGAAACATGGGCCTACATACTTCTCTTGTAGTCCAATTTAATTTTAAGAATCAGTCCATTTAAGGCTCAACACACATCCTTTAATGACTTCTAAAAGCATTTCAGATTCCTGCGACAAGGAACCTTGAACATCCCAATCAAATAATTCCCTTAGCCAACCAAGGACTAATAATTAAATCATCAATTCCCTCAAGTAATCTCATACCTTAAGCAATGGAATTTGTGTCCCCCTATCATCCTTTTAATTTATAAAAGTCTTTACATTACATACATGAGGATAAGTAATTTCAGATGTTACAAACCTCTCCCCCTTAGGGGAACAACATCATCGATGTTCAATGACACATATACAATGAACATATTTGAAAAACAGACATGTTGTTTCATGGGGCTTTATAGACTCAACTCTTTACAACATTTACAATGCTCAATGCATTTGCTTCAACCAATAAACAAGATATGATAATCATCCAATTAAAAAGTATGATAGAATTTAAGTCATAATTCAACAATTTTCCCAATGGTCCTTTGGATCCTTTTGATGCCTTTGGAGGTATTCAATCCAACTTGGATTATTCTCTTTACTATTATGCTGAGCCCTTCACTCCCTCAACGAACAATTTGTAACCCATTGTTTTAGGGCACACCCTAATGTGTTATGATTCCAATAAGGTATGTTCATGACTAAGAAACCCAATTTTATATTACGACCTTCCCTTCTCTGCTTCTCAGTCCCTCGAGAAATCTAGTTAGTCCATTATGTGCAGTCACTCACCTTCCAAGTTCAGGAATCCCTTTCTTTGCTTCTTAGTCCCTCAGGCAATCCATCCCTTGGCAAGGATTCTCATGTCGGAAGGAGCTCAAACCCTAGGCACATCTCAGCCTCCAACTATCATACGGGTCATAACATGTATCATGGTAATCAATAGGCACCATTGAGTGCTCATGTCCCATAATGGATCTATTCTCCAAATCTTTCACTAGTGTACCTCTGCATGCTTCAATTCTTTTGTTGATGTTTCCATCAATATTGTAGCAAACTCCAACCACCCAAACTGGGCACTTTCTATACTTTCTTGCATCATAACACATAATTTCCATCATACTCATCATAATAGATTACAACAAATTTGAGTCATACCTCATCAATAGTTTTATCCATGAGGTGAACTTGAGATTCTATTTCAATTTCTATCATGATAGAACCAAGTTAGCTCATAACCCAAACCATCATAGATCATAATATTGTATTTAGACTTGTAATTTAAAGATTCATACATTAATGAAATATTTATACTTATCTTAATTTGCTCCTTGCTACTTCCTTTACACACACTGGATCGGTAACCCATCTCAGCTAGCACCCAGTGCCTTCTTTTCTCTTCAACCACGTACACACACTAGATCAATTTCCAACTAGCAAGAACCCAATGCCTTCTCTTCTCTTCTATTCTCTTTGACTTCCACACCAAGGGTATATATATATATATATATATATATATATATATATATGTATATATATATATATGTATATATAAATATATGTATATATAAATATATGTATATGTATATATATATATGTATATATAAATATATGTATATGTATATATATATATATATATGTATATGTATATATATATACATATATACATATATATACATATATATATATATATATATATATATATATATATATATATATATATATATAATCCCTTTCTCTACCTTGTGAACATGGTCACTACCATCTAGGTATTATCATGTCAATAGGAGGTGTACTCGTTACCATTCTGTTGAAGGTGCTAGAAATTCGTCAACCAAGGGGATCTTCTTGATATGAAGTCCCAATCAGACGTCAAACTGTTTGGTGTAGGAGTCCCATCCGGTATAAAGGGTCGATTGCAAAATCCTCAAATATTTTCCTTGGCTCTAATTGTTAGCATAGGAGAGTGATGCAATGGTTTTGTTATCACAAAATCAAGCACTGGAAGGCTGCTGACCAGGTAGACTCTGTGTAACTGTTTCAGACCAATCTTTTGACTAAGGCTTAGCCTCCTTAGCCTGAGAGGGCTCTCTCAAAAGGTTATTGATTTTGACTATTGATGAGATGGCTAACTCTTGCAAAGTGAATTTAACAAATATGTTGGCTGGACAGACATTACAAAGACTTCCATTGGGCTTATGGAGTTAATCATCCTTCAGTAAACTATAACACTACTCATACATAGAAGTCAGGGCATGTGATGTTTAAATACTCAAAATACATCTCATAGAAACCTCAGCTTACAAATACACACAGGAAATCAGAGCAGCAAAGTGAATTCTGAGTGATTATGTATTCATACAACTGTAAAAACATTAAGGATAAAGCAAAACCACATATCTTGAGCATTAAAACACTGTATGAATCCTGATAAGAAAAGCAGCAAATTGTATTACTGAAACTGGGTTTTTACACAAGCCAAAACAATACTCTGTTTTCTCAAATATCCAACCCTCATTACATAAAAGTTTCATCTATATATAGGAACATAACTTTAACTACTTTGAGCTTCCTCCTCCAGCATGAGGGGATCTCGATGACTGCCACTAATGACACCTATCTGCTATTGAACTGACTCATTAAATACAATAAGTGCTAAACTGGAGTTTAAAGAGTCCTAATTTAACTATAACTCTAACTCTATCTTCCTCGTAGAATGATTCCTTCTTGTTCATTGATACTTGTCTCCTTTTAGTTTAGCTGAGATGGCTGAGATGAGGATTCAATGTTCCATGCTAACTTTGGATGCTGAATGTTTTGATGGTTCAGTGATGTTAGGAGAAAACCCCTGTTTTTTTGGTTCCAGTCTTCCACCACTTATTCGAAAATGTAGCAGCATGTCTCCAGCTCTTTAATATCCCAAAAATGTAGAGCACCACCATGTTTCCAGATGTGTTGGAGGCTTCATTGATGGACAGGTGTTCAAGCCAAGACTCCTCGTATGCAACTCCTTCCAAACCCTAATGACCGGTAATAAAGTGACTTTATAACAAAAACTTTAGACTTGAGTCAAAACATTTCACTTTTTCCAAAAGGTGCACTTGTCATAATCTGAATGGCTGTGATAGCTTCATTTGGTTTCTTATATGTCCCTTAGGTGTTTCCTTTGAAGATTTCCGATCATCTTATCAAACTGTTTGTCTGCGTTAAAAAACAACACCTACAGCAGTTTCGTAGCGCGCTACGAAACTGCTGAATTTGCTAAAACAGCTTGTATTTGCCCTGAGGTATTTACTGCTTGGACCTTTAATCTTTAAAACTCCTTTACATGTGGCAGGGATCTATATGTCCTCAAAATAATGAAACTAAGCAAAATTTGAAAAAACTTAGAACAACACCTTTCTTTGAACAGCAACTTCATTTAGCAGCTAATTGACCTAGCTGTGCCTTCAAGTCTGCAACCTCCTTCCTCATGGCTTTGTTTTCAGCTCTTAAATGCATGTTTATCTTTTTGATGAATTTGGCCTGTTTGAGAGATGGAATTGTCCATGTGTAAACATCAGCTACTGAATCCACCTGGCTTACTAGGTTTTTACTTCCTTTCAATACAGCTTTTTGATAATTTGCATACCTGACTGCAGACTCCCTAGTGGCATTCTTCACCTTAGCAATTTCATTTTTTGCTGCCTCCAACTGGTTCCTTATGGCTATAATATTACCTCCTTGGGAAATAATGACTGTTCTATTTGTGTCTTTTTGCTTGATTTTCTCTGCCTCCTCTGTTCTAGGCAATTCCTCAGCTACCTCTGTTCTAGGCAGTTTCTCGGCTTCTCTTACTTGCTTTCTTGTAATAGGTCTTCTTGGTTTGAAGATGAATTCATCACCTGGTTCATCAAACCTCAGTATTTTAGTAGCCCTAGACTTCTTGGTGCTTTCTGGTGATGATTGTGTCAAATCAATGTGCACTGGTTCAATGTGCACTGGTTCAACTTGCTCAAACTCAATGGCCTCCAACAAATCACTCAGGCTGGCCTTAGATATCGGGCTTTCCTCAACAGCCAATGCTTTGCCTTTTTCTTTTCTTATTTGACTCCTTGTCCTCACCCTTGACACTGTTTCAGATCCACTTGGTCCAGGTACAGTCTTCTTATGATGAGCTCCTTCCTTTGCTGATGGCTGAGGTTGTTCTTTAATGATCAGTGGCTTCACTGATTTTCTTAACTGTGACTTGACCTTCTTTTTATCTTTTGCCTCCTTTTGAAGCTCAGCTATCGTGGGTTCTTCAACTGATCGTTCTTTTTCTCTAACTGGCTGTGGAGTAAGACCTGTTTTACTTTGGAAACCCGCCATGAAGATGAAGGAGTTCCAGTCTCTACCAATTTTCTGAAGACCATCCAAAACTAACAATTTAACCAAACCATGGTGAAATAAAGATGTTTCATAGTCGTCCTTCCTTAATTGCACTTTGTCACACATTTTGCTCAGACTACGAAACAAATAGAAGGGAATGTCTATGGATGCTTTACCAGTGAAATGTAACAGCAACTTGAAGTGATAAGAGTAGACCTTATTGTATCTTCCCTCACAGGTTAAGTACTTCTGAATACAGGTGAGAAGAAGGGCATAATGCTCCTTAACATAGTTTCTAGGCACTGCTTTTGTTAGGTCTTCATTCACATATGCCTCTTTTAAGAACTCTTTGCATGGATTCATATCGAACTTAAAGTTCTTAAACCATTCTTGCCCCCCTCTTGGGATCTTAGTTACAGCAGCTATAGCCTCCGGAGACACTTGAACTTCTAACATAGCTATTTTAGAATTCAAACCGGTGAAGTTTAAAGCAAAATCCTTTGTTACCTGAGCATGGCCACCTTGCAGCTTCTTACAGAAATTCCAACAGCCAGCATCCTTGAATGCTTTCTTCACGCCTTCATCTCTTAATGCGAGGTCTAAACCTTCAGGTTCTGTTCTCTGACATTTTCCAGACCTGTGTTCTTTCCTCTCCATTTTTCCTTTGAAATCTTCGCACAGACAATGACCAACAGCTTCAAGTAAAATGGTGATTCAATTCTCTTTAACTCGGCCTCGCTTGTAATCAGGCTCGTTTGGAAACAGGCTCGCTTGCAAACTCAAATATATCATCACACAGGCTGGTCACTTATGCATCATTTACGATCATCATAAAGATCCATGCACGGTAAAACCCATTTGAATAATATTTATGTGCATGTCTACAAATCTATTGGTGGAGTGATGGTTAATGAGCGTTTGGGAGGTACGCAGACTGACATGAGAGGACGGAAGTGGTGACTCATCAACAGACTTGACCCTTTGAGAAATATTCGCAGCAAAACGCATGAATCTGCGATTTTGTAGCGCGGTTAGTTTTGAATTGTCATAATGCGCTGCGAAACGGCTTGATGATGACGTGCTGCGGAATGGCTAAACAATGATTACGCTGCGAAACTGACCAATAAGAGACTGCGCTGCGAAATTACGGAAAGGATCGGTGACATGGATAAGACAAGACATGGCTTATGAAACCATGATGGTGGAGGATGACCAATAGGATTAGAGTACAATTTACATCAAACACCTTTAAAACTCCAACCCTATGTAAGAAACATAGAACAAAAACAATTTGACACCAACTTTTGACATTGAACTTGGACAAAGGATTATATACAAATGTTTATAGTTCTAAGTGATAACATGTGTATTCAAAAAGAAAGGGAGGTGTGCTTGGTGAGTGTGTAGTTGCAACTGTGTCAAGATTCCTCTACCACAAAAAGGGGGAGAAAAGTCAACCTTTAAGTGAGACGTAATAGTACCACCTAGGAATATACACACATGAACCAGAAAGCCTTGTTAGACATCAAATAGAATAGTCCATAATGGATGGCACAGTCGTTACAACCAAAAAACAAGTAAATATATGTCTAGTATCCCGCAAAATAGTCCACAAGGATGGGACAATATTAACAGCCATTGAAATGTTGATTTTGGGTAGCATCAGATGTGCTCTAGCTCCGAAATTTTGTGGAGGGGCTAGAACACATGAGATCTCTAAGGACCAGAAATTGTTTGGTGAAATTCCACCTGGATTGTATTTTATTAAAATAATTAATATTTTTAATCAAGTTCATAAGTCTAAACTTAGGAAAATAAAAATATTAATGGGTATTAATGAAAATATGGGTGAGAAGCTTATGAGAGATGAGGATCAAGTCTAATTTAATATTAGCCGTTGATTAGAGATTAAATCATGGCCATTGATATCTTAATAGGAAAAGTATAAAGGAATACTTGAGAGTCATTTGGACTGGGAAAATACTCAATAACCCAAGGGAAATCGATTATCAAGAAGTAAGAGTTTGATTTCAGAGGGAGAGTTGTAGGGTGAAGGAAGAGGAGTGCATCAACATCAATCAGAGACTGAGGAGGAGGTGACACAGTGCATCAGAGAGATAATGCAGAGGGATAACTCTGAGATACACCCCAACTAGGGACGATGTCCTCATGCAGTCTTCAAGCAGAGATGACATAGAAGTGACGAAGTGAAGGCTGGAGGGTCTCTGGGGTGTTAAAATTTCTCGAAGGGAAGGAGGAAAATTATCTCAGGTGTTTTCTCAAAGGTTTCTCTATATTCTACAAAATCATTCCTTGTAAAGAGATTGTTGCTGAAGAATAATAAATAAACCCTGATCTGCTACACCGATTTTCCTACATTGGGTTTCTCTGAGGACTATTGTCCCAAAATAACTATGTTGATGTAATTGATTCTTGTGCTTGTATTTCACTGTTATTTTCTCTATGCTAGTATGTGAGATTGAAGTAGAATTTACTTTGATGTTTACAGAAGGGTTTTGTAAATAACTTATTGTGGAAAATAAGTAGGAGAAATAAATCAGTTACTGCAGTAGAATTTCTAGTTTGAAATTTTCACATGAAAGACATTCTCAAAAAGATAAGCACTAAAATAACATAAATATTTCAACTATCTTAGTACATGTGAAAGCAAACATGAAATACAAACATCGGCATAATAGTCTTACAAACATTCATAGTCCATGCATGAAGAACACGCTCGCCTTAAAAGGCTTCTTTTATTAAGAAAAAGGTCCAAGACACATATTTACAATGTACATCACTAGCCCCAATAGTGGGACATTGGAGCCACTCCTTGCTCCTCAAAGAACTAAATGATCTCTCTAATTCCTTGTGGGAGGAGCCAAGGTGAAAAGTCCTTTGCTCATACAATGAGGGGGTATATATAACCAAGGGGTCATGCTTCACCCTTATGGCACTTTGACTAACCTCATGACTATTCAAATTCCTATGACTCTTGAACTTACATGACTCTCCATGTTCATGTGTGTCCTTTGGACTTCCACTTTACAATACATTTGAATATAATATACATCGTCCACAATGATGTTGTGCCATATGACAACTCATGACAAGTAATGGCATGCAACTGCTGAAGTAAACTACTTGGATGTTGTGGTAGTGTCAGGCACTGCTGCTGCTGAGAGTGATGTCTTCTTGAGCATTCTCTTGTCTTCCACCTCCTCATGGCTTGGTGATAATAATATTCAATGATCTAAAGTCTTGGGGTGTGGTTGTGAGTTAGTGTCCCTTTGCTTTACCTTGTTGGATCAAATTTCATGCTCAACTACAAGAATGTCTTTTGGGTTGTGTTATATTCTTCCCACGACTAGACCATGTAGTTAACCAGGGGGTTAGAGTGGGGGGGCAGAGCACCCCCTTCGTTGTACCGATTGTGTAGCGAGGGGGGGTCACAGGGGGTTTGAGGTGTACCCGTAACCCCACTTTATGGGGTCCGGGACAGCGCCCTGAAAATTTTTGATTTTGGACCCTATGTTAGGTTGGGCAGACCCACCTATGGTTTTGTGCATGATTTTTGCACATGTTTTTTGGACGCGATGGTTTTTCAGCCCATGGTATTGGATGCCATCATTTTCGGTCCATGGTATTGCATGCGATGGTTTTCAGTCCATGGTATTGGATGCTTCGGCATGTATAAATATGTATCATAACATTGAAAGGAACATAATGAAAAAAATCAAGCTAGTCGTCCTGGTTTTGGGATCCAGTGGGAAAATATCTGTGTATATGTGTTTTATGTGTTATGCTCTCGCATTGTTTATTTTTCTATGTTTTAGAATTTGTATGCAGGTAATTTCTGTACGTGGTTAAAACCTACATTTGGTATCAAAGTAGATTTGGCTTCAAGGGGACGCCTTTGTTGCTGGGGGGTTTCCCTCAGGCCTGTGGTAGACCCTATTCAGTGGGAGATCTACGAGATCGATTCTGGTGGTGAAAGAAGATGGTGCGCAATGGAAAGATAGAGATCAAGAAATTCAATGGTCAGTGTTTTGAGTTGTGGAAACTAAAGATGGAGGATCTATTGGTGGATAAAGATCAGTGGATCGCGGTAGATCTGGGTACTAAACCAATGCGAGTGTCCAATGAAGAATGGAAGAAGTTGGATCAGAAGGAAAAGAGCACAATACAATTGTGTGTCTCAGATTTAGTATTATTGAATGTATCAGGGAAAGCTACGGTGAAGGCTTTGTGGGACAAGTTAGGGACTTTGTACCAATCTAAGTCTTTGGTGAATAAATTGTTCCTACGGAAAAAGCTGTATAACCTGAGGATGAAAGATGGAGACTCGGTGACAGAGCATATGAATGCATTTAATACTGTGGTAAGTCAGTTAGCATCTGTTGATATTAAAATTTCAGATGAAGATAAGTGCATCGGTTTGTTGTGTTCTCTACCAGATTCGTGGTATAGTCTAGTTATTGCAATAGGTAGCAATGCAACTGCCTTGCAGTTTGATGAAATAGTCTCAGCCTTGTTGACGCAGGAGATGAGACAGAAAAATATGGAGAGCCAAAATGGTGATGCCTTGTCTGTACGAGGACGGTCCCAAAATAGAAACAAAAATAAGTCATCGAGTGGGAGATCTAAATCTAGAGGGAGATCTAAATCTCTAGGAAAACCTGTAAAGGTGGTGTGCTGGAAATGTGGAAAGGAAGGCCACTTTAAATGGGATTGTAAATATAAAGCTCCTAACAAAGGAAAGGGATCTGATGAGGCTCCTTCTGCAGAGGCGAAAACCACCTTAGATGAAGGTAGGGATGTGTACTTGGCTTCTTCAAGTACACATGTAGATCATGAGGCATGGTTGATTGACTCAAATGCATCCTTTCACTTCACTCCCCATAGAGAGTGGTTTTGCGAGTATGAGAAATATGATGGTCGTGATGTCTTCTTGGGGGATGACAAGAAGGCTACAATCATTGGTCACAGAAAAGTAAAGTTGAAGTTGCAAGGTGGAAGGGTTAGAACACTTCCAGGTGTTCTACATATTCTTGCATTAGCCAAAAATCTGATTTCTGTAAGCAAGCTGGATGATGCAAGTGTAAAAACAGCGTTCGAGAAGGATACCTGCAAAATGGTTTGGGGAGCACTGGTATTGATGTAGGGTGTTCGGATTGGAACTCTGTGCAAGCTACAGGGTAGCACTGTTATTGATGGGTGCAATAGTTCTATAGTTCATGAAAGTGGAGCAGAAAATCTAGTGGTCTCTGGAGAGAAGACCCTGCTTTGGCATCAAAGGCTTGTACATATAGGAGAGAAGGGCCTTCAAATACTTCATGGTAAAGGTATGGTAGAAGGTATGACTAATAGCTCTCTGGATTTTGATTTCTGTAAAAATTGTGTATATGGGAAGCAGAATCAGGTGAGTTTCCCCTCTAATGGTAAGTGGGCGAAACAGATATTAGATCTCGTGCACAGTGATGTGTTTGGACTTCTGAAGGTTCCATCACTAGATAAGTATGTGTACTATGTATCATTTGTAGATGACTTCTCAAGGAATTCATGGATATATTTCCTTAAGAAGAGATCTGAAGTCTTTGGCAGGTTTAAAGAATTTAAGGCTCTGGTGGAAAACCAAACAAAGAAGAAGATAAAGGTGCTAAGGACAGATAATCGTGGGGAGTTTTGTAGCAAGGAATTTGAAGAATTCTGTAAGAAGTGTGGTATATCACGGCAGGAGACTACTCCATATACACCTTAGCAAAATGGAGTAGCAGAAAGAATGAACAAGACGTTGAAGGAAAGGGTAAGAAGCATGCTCAGTGGTGCTAGCTTACGATAGGAATTCTGGGCAGAGGCGATGGATACTGCATGTTACCTGGTCAATAGGTCACCTTCATCAACATTGGAGGATAAGACTCCACAAGAGTTATGGACTGGTAAGAAACCCTCTCTTTCACATCTAAGGGTATTTGGATGTGATGCATATGTAAATGTTCCAAAGGAGAAAAGAACCAAGTTGGATAGTAAATTTGAAAAGTGCATCTTTATTGGGTATAAGGACGGTTTAAAGGGTTATAAGCTTTGGAACCCAGTAACAAGGAAGGTTGTGTACAGCCGAGATGTGGTGTTCAGAGAGGTGAAAGATGTTATTAAACATGAAGTCCAACCAAAGGAACCTGAGAAGATAGAGTTTGAGCTAAAGGAGGAAGAATCAGACTCTACAGTAGAGGAGGAATCAGAAGATGAAGAGCCACAAACTCTGGCTGTGAGAAGATCAATTCGAGAAAGAAGACAACCATAAAGGTATAGTCCATATGCTTTCAGTTCAAATTTTTCTTTTTCTGTTACTGATGATGATCCTCAAACTGTGAAGGAAGCAGTGGATTCAGAGGATGGAAAACTCTGGAAAGAGGCCATGGTTGATGAAATGGCATCTTTGCACAAAAATGAGGCTTGGGATCTGGTGGAGTTTCCAGATGGAAGAAACCCATTGGCATTAAATTGGTGTTCAAAAAGAAGACAAATGCAGAAGGAGAAGTGGAGAAATACAAAGCTTGGTTGGTAGCAAAAGGTTATTCCTAGGTGCCGGGAATTGATTTTGGTGATATTTTTTCTCTTGTTGCCAAGGTAACTTCTATTAGATTACTTTTATCTGTTGCTACTGCTTTTGATTTTGAAGTAGAATAGATGGATGTGAAAACAACATTTCTTCACAGGGATCTGGAAGAGGAGATCTACATGAAGCAACCTAAAGGCTTTGCTATGAAGGGTAAGAAAGAATTGGTATGAAAGTTAAAGAAGTCCTTGTATGGGTTAAAACAGTCACCAAGGATGTGGTATCAGAAATTCGATACATTTATACAAGGACTTGGCTTCACCAGAAGCAAAGCAAATCACTGTGTGTATTTTAAATTAGTTGGTGACCATGTTATTTATCTAGTCTTGTATGTGGATGATATGTTGCTGGTTGAAATGACAAAGAAATTATCCAGGATTTGAAGACCCAATTGTCCTCCAAATTTGACATGAAAGATCTTGGTGTTGCAAACTATATTTTGGGCATGGAAATTAAAAGAGATCGTATAAAGAGGAGGCTCTAGTTAAACTAGAGGAAGTATGTCGAGACAATACTGTAGAGGTTTTATATGCATGATAGTAAACCGGTGAAGGTTCCTATTCCTGTAGGTGTGAGGTTATCTGCTGAATAGTGTCCCAAGACACAAGAAGAGGAAGAGGACGTGTCCCGTGTTCCATATGCAAGTGTAGTCGGTAGCCTGATGTATGCAATGGTCTGCACTAGACCAGACATTGCACATGCAGTGGGAGTATTGAGCAGGTTTATGTCAAACCTAGAGAACGAGCACGCTGCACTGGACAACAGTGAAGCAGGTTTTCAGGTATTTGCGTGGAACTAGTGATTATGGTTTATGCTACCAAGGAAGACCAGGATTGGACAGAGTGTTGGATATTCATGGCTTTGTTGATGCAGACTGGGATGGAGATCTGGATCAGAGAAGATCTACAAGTGGGTATGTGTTTAACCTATTTGGAGGTGCAATCAGTTGGATGAGTAAGAAACAATCTGTAGTGGCACTATCAACTACAAAGGCAGAATACATGGCAGCCACTCATGCAAGCAAGGAGGCAGTTTGGTTGCAGAGATTGTGTTCAAGTATGGGGTCAGTACAGGAAGTTATAAGGATAAACTGTGATAGCCAAAGTGCAATTTTCTTAGCAAAGAACCCTCCATATCATTCGAAGACAAAGCACATTGATGTTCAGTATCGCTTTGTGAGGGATATGATAGAAGACAAAAAGGTGTTGTTGGTAAAGGTGGACACTTTGAAGAATACTGTAGATGCATTGACAAAATCTGTGAGCTTTGAGAAGTTCTCTTGGTGTAGAGAAAAAGTGGGCATCTCAGGGCTAGAAAAATGACTAAGCTCCCTTGTGGCCCCTTGTGGAAAGAAAACAACAAGTGGGAGAATGTTGGGTTGTGTTATATTCTTTCCACAACAAACCCATGTAGTTAACCGGGGTTTAGAGGGGGCGATAGAGCACCCCCTTTGTTGCACTGATTGTGTAGCGAGGGGGAGTCATAGGGGGTTTGAGGTGTACTCGTAACCCCACTTTATGGGGTCCGGGACAGCGCCCTGAAAATTTTGATTTTTGACCCTATGTTAGGTTGGGCAAACCCACCTATGGTTTTGTGCATGATTTTTGCACATGTTTTTTGGACGTGATGGTTTTTCAGCCCATGGTATTGGACGTGATGGTTTTCAGTCCATGGTATTGGATGCGATGGTTTTCGGTCCATGGTATTGGATGCTTCGGCATGTATAAATATGTATCATAACATTGAAAGGAACATAATGCAAAAAATCAAGCTGGTAGTCCCGATTTTGGGATCCAGTGGGAAAATCTTTGTGTATATTTGTTTTATGTGTTATGCTCTCACATTGTTTATTTTTCTATGTTTTAGAATTCGTATGCAGGTAATTTCTATATGGGGTTAAAACCTACAGAAAGAAAAGTAGGAAAAATAAATCAATTACTACAGTACAATTTCTAGTTTGAAATTTTCACATGAATGACATTCTCAATAAGATAAGCATTAAAATAACATAAATATTTCAACTATTTTAGTACATGTGAAAGCAAACATGAAATACAATTTTCGACATAATAGACTTCTAAACATTCATAGTCCATGCATGAAGAACATGCTCGCCTTAAAAGGCTTCTTTTATTAAGAAAAAGGTCCAAGACACATATTTACAATGTACATCACTAGCCCCAACAGTGGGACATTGGAGCCACTCCTTGCTCCTCAAAGAACTAACTGATGTCTCTAATTCCTTGTGGAAGGAGCCAAGGTGAAAAGTCCTTTGCTCATATAATGAGGGGGTATATATAACCAAGGGGTGATCCTTCAACCTTGTGGCTCTTTGACTAACCTCATGACTATTCAAATTCCTATGACTCTTGAACTTACATGACCCTCCATGTTCATGATTGTCTGTTATAGACATTTTTGGGAACTGCAACCCCAATCAAACATGTCCATAAACCAAGGGCTTATAAGTCTCTAAAGGTGTTGTTTCATCCCCTAAAAGAACAAGGTCAGTTGATTACATCATCTCCCTGAAGTTCTCCATGAAAAACTACTCAGAACTGGTCAAAACTGGACCATCTCACTTGCTCCATGGTCAAAGTGTGATGCATCCCACCTAATGCACACAGGAGGTGCAATGCATACTGAAAAGCCCTTCTATGGGGTGCGATGAGCGAGAGTGGACAAATGGCAGAGGCAGTATGCGAGGTGGATGATCATGGAATCTTCCAGAAACTTCTCCTATGACACTTGCCTATCTGAATTTGCCCAGGGATGAGTAAGAGATCATCATTCTCAAAGTGGAATCAAGAACTATCAGAGAGAAGACACTAATCAGATCCTAGAAGCCGACTCACCCCCCTGCAAACATCTATATATGGATCCCTCATCCTAGAGATCCAGAGGCTGGAAATTTGTATCTTGTAAGGAAGTGTTGTTGGTTTCTTGCTAGAATATCATAGTGTTGGGTGATCTAAGATTTTCATGAGGTGAAAGAAGGGCTTTCATGCTAGAGGATGATACTGGGTCAACACAATTGGTTGTAATTCTCTTAGATATTCTTGATTATTAATAAAGCTATTCGAGTTTTCCTCCACATTCTTGTATGTTTGATGATATATGCATTTGTGTGGTCAATATATATCTGGTCCTATATTGTTTATGACTATAGATCTCTATTCTTCGATAGTCTTATTCTGCTTTGATTCCACAGGTGCTCTTTGAAGCTAGGTAGACAAAGGAGAAGTAGAAAGGATCTGTCAGAAGGGAGAGGAACCGAGCAAGGAACCAAGTGCAAGACTGAGGTTGGTGTCCTTCATTCCACTCTTATCTACTTTTCATAAAGGAAAACGGAAGTGGTTTTAGTTTGTTTGTTTCTAAGATAGCTACCAGTCTTAGTGGGACTAGCAGATCCGAGTGGACACTAGATTTCCCGATAACAAAATGGCGACTCCACTGGGGAGCGAATAGATTTTTTTGTTTGTTTTATAAACTTACAAACAGAGCCTGAAGTCAAGCCTACTAGCCTTCGAACTACATTTGCTATGCAAGTGCAAAGTAGATCAATGCTACTTCAGTCTATCTCCGGGTTTTGTTTATAAACTAAACAATCGATTTCCAAACATTCTAATTGCCCTAGATGTGGCTCTAGTAACCTCATTAGATCAACCCCTGTGATTTATATTTGTTGTACATCATTTTCTCCGCCTAAATCCCTAAATTGAGCTGCAAACTGTGACCAAGAGCCAAGTAAAGTCTCGCCCTGCTACCATCACACCCTCTCTTCAAGGAAATCTGGATGCATCGCACCTCCCATGTGGAGTAGGTGGGATGCATCCCTGTTTCCCTATGTTACAGGTGTGATGATCAGAAAAGGCTAATTTTGCCTCTAGGTTTTGGTTTTTCTTCACTCTTTTCAACTCTATTCTGGAATTTTGCTATCTGTGATTAGTATACCACTGTGGAAACCCCCTTCCTTTCCATCATTCCACCTCCATTGTGCAAAGAACTGTGATTTTTTTTGTGTATTTTCTGCCATTTTCAATTCTCTTTTACAAAGTAGTAGCATAGTTGAACTGTCGTTTTTTGATTTGAAAGTGTCGCAAGTGTCATTTTCAGTCAAAGAAAAGAATTCTGTTGTTCTTGATGGTCGATTATATAGTTACTCTTGTATTTGATTTGAATTAGTAGTTTTTCAAGTGTCGAAAGTAGTTTTCAATTCAAAATAGTAAAGTGTTGTCATTATCCTCCTTTCGGTTTTGAAGAGAAAATTGTTAGTACTGTCGCTTTGAAAAGATAATTTAGATTTGTGCTTAGCATTCTTCTTGTCATTCACACATTTAGAAAGCTGAAAACAAATACATGCATGTACATTTGCATTTAGACTGCTTGTTGGTTTGATTTAGGACAGTGCATCTAGAGTGTGCTCTCTACTCTATGTCGAAAGAATATCATCTCTCTTTCTTTAGTAGCTAGGATTTTCATTGCAAAAATAAGATTAAACAATTGTTTATCATCTTAGATTGCATTTTAGGAATTGTACATCTACATCAAGCGGTGAACCTGAAAGGAAAATTTCTGAAGAAAGATCAACAGTAAAATAAATTTAATGAACCTAAAATTCTTTGGAACCTAACGCACAACATCTAGAAGTCTAGGCTAGAGACATATTCCGGCGTCGTAAAGCCTGGTAGCTGTCACTTTCACTGTTGGTTGGGTGATTCCTCTTCTTTAAGACGACAAGTGCTAGTACGGACTTGTGCTCCCACATACCATCGAGTATATATTGGGGGACCACAATAGGCTATATCCTTTATCCATAGGAAGCCGTGTCTGCCGCCCTATCGATCGCAATGCATTGAACACAACATTCGGGAAGATTGATTGCCGTACCATAAAAAGTATTCTACAGTTTTGCGATTGGTTTGATAATCCATCTGTCTAGATTTCCAGAGTAGTCTCTTTCATTCCTTTTCAGACTCCTTAAAGGAAAAGGTCCATCTAAGCACTTGTCACTTCAGGCTCATTAAAAATCGAAGGCGTAGAGTCATCTTTTGTTTTTTCTTGACTCTTAAAAATTGAAAAAACAATTTGTTTCAAAGCATCTAAAATTCATTCAATTCGGAAACATTTTCCCCTTTATTTTTAGTTGATCGAGTAATCTGCAATCATGGAAGAAAGTCAATTGAAACCTCGTCGTTCACGGAGACTTACGAGTCAATCGTCTTTTTCCCCATAATCAAAACTATTCCGAACAAAGTGAACTTGTTTAACCGACTCAAAGTCCCCTGGTCAGGTTGGAACCAGTGTTCCAACACCCTCAGAGACTCCAGTTACTCCAGTTACTCCAAACATTTATGGTACCCCTGCCTTTACAGAAGAAGTTCTGCAGCCACAAGAGGACAGTAGAGCTGTGTAGAAATTTCGAATAATATGACACATATTCACAGAGATTATCTTGATTATACATTTATAAGTGTAACATGCATAATACATAACCTCCTCTACGTTTATCATCAATTTATAGAAGCAGAAACATTCGCAGGCGTACATAGAAGCATCAATCACACATATCAACACAGTATTTTCCGGGGAAAGCATCCTGCTAAAAACCCCAACTATCTGTATATTATATTGATTGAATCATGTAACAATACATAGTACAATACTCATCCCAAGTACTCAGTACTATCTCCTCATGCTACATACAATACAACTCAGATCTGATCTCCAAATCTCCCCCGCTGCTTGCCTGCCTCCACTGCATAATACCTGCAAGAGAATGAATGAATCAAAACTCGTTCCAAGTTCTTATTTACCTTGGAAAAATCACTCACACTGGGAATCACGTGAGCACAGGCTATCTACTGGGCATACTCAATCTTGTGCAAATCTCATGTACACCTGATAGCTACAACTCACCCTTTCACTTATCTCTACCACCTGTCTTCACTGAACTGTGCATGCACTAAGTTAATTGATGTATTCTTCAGTTGCATTATGAGTTAATAACTTTTGAATTAATTAATAACTAGTTCACCCAACTCATCTCTAGTCTATTGATCAGTTAGACTAAATACAACTAGTTCAACCAAGTCAAACTGAACACAACTCCATTAACTCCACCTCCAGTCCACTAAACTCAACTCACTTGAGTTCTAACTGAAGTCCTGCATGTAAAGATCAGTCATCCCATAGGTAACCACGTATTTCCTTCTGGGATCTGCATGTGCCACATCCGTAGCTCATCCTGAAGTGCTCCAAGAGAATAAGATAATGTTTATAGTCCAAATATTATTAAGGGCTAATAATATTCGACTGTTCTATATTTAGACTAAGCAGTCGCTCCTGCTGTTGTCTAAAAATATAAGTCCATCTATTTTTTCCAACTTGACCAATCATCCATAAACAGCATCCTGCAACTCATAGACATGATCCATATGTCTAAAAATAGACTTTGCACCAAAACTTGCCTGCGGACCCACTCAGTGAAGGTGACTCCTTTCCACTAAGCTCCATCATCTTGTTGCAATCTCAACAAGCATTTCTTGTTGCACACTTTTCAACACTCCCTCTCAACAAGAAAGGCTTATTCTCAAACCCGATCCTGTAACTCTGTAATGTTCTGCATGCAACACATCTGCCTGGTCCACCTGCTCTCCCAACTGAACACTCTGTTGGGCTAGAAACACCCTCTGATGCTAAAGCTCTACCTGCTGCTGACAAGTGCTCCCTCTCTGACATCTGTGCTACTGCAACATCTCCATGCATCTCACACCATTGCACACCTCTCTGTGCCACCTAGCACTATGCAAAACACTTGTGCCTCTCGCATTGCTGCAGCCTACTAGCTATGTGCTGTCCTGGGATTCCCTGCACTATCACTCTGTTATGAAACCAGCTCAAGAAAATATAGAAAAGATAGATCAACACCTTAGAATTCAGCCTCTTCGAGGGGGCAACCTCCTTTACATTACATAAATGAACAATTCTTAGATGATTCAAATGATGTAACCTCCTTTCTATATATAAGAGTCTAAGGAGTCACAATATAATCCAGCTGACCTAACAATAATAATATAAAGCCACAAAAATAACAATAGAGGGATTATTTGGGGCACATTAATAACAATATGGGGGCAATAGGGGCACAACGACATAAATAAGGGGTACAACTACAATATTAATGGGGTAATCACTAGTATTATAGGGACCCAACATGCCCCTCGCCTTCAAAAAAGTGTTGTCCTCAACGCTTGAGTAGTTCTGGATACTTCTGCATAAAATTCCCATCCTCCCATGTGGAATCTTCAGCAGATAAGTTCTTCCACTTGATAAGATACTCTGAAATTGATCGATTTCGTAGCTGTCGAGTTCTTGTTTCTATAACTACTTCCAGTTCCAATATAATTTTTCCTTCCTCGTCAAGTTCTGGCAATATTGTTTGAACTGGGAGCTTGTCGCCTATAACCTTCTTTAAACATGAAGCATGGAAAACTGGGTACAATCGAGAAGCTGCAAGAAGCTCCAATTTGTATGCCATAGTACCAATCTTTTGCAACACCTTGTACGGACCATAATACTTTGGTGATAATCTATTATCCTTCTTAGCTTGCTTGAGGGACATTTGCTTATATGATTGTAGCCGTAGGAATACCCAATCACCTACATCAAAACTTCTTTCACCGCGATGTTGATCTGCCTGTTGTTTCATTCTATTCTGTGCCAACAAGAGGTTATCCTTTAAGAGTTGGAGGACTTGTTGTTGATGTTGGATGTGATGTTCCACTGCCTGAACCTTAGAATTTTCTCTTAAATATGATGTGATGGATGGTGGTTGATACCCATAAAGTGCCATAAATGGGGTCATTTTTGTTGCTGTATGGAAGGAAGTGTTATACCACCATTCAGCCAGAGGCAACCATTTGACCCATTGTGTCTGTTTATCAGATACAAAGCAACAAAGATATCCTTCCAAACATTTGTTTACTATCTCAGTTCTCCCATCAGATTGAGGATGATAAGATGAGCTATGAGCTAACTAAGTACCAAGACAAGAAAATAATTATGTCCAAAAATTTCCAGTGAAAATGGGATCTCTGTCACTTACAATAATCTTTTGGTTTCCATGTAGCTTTTGAATTGTTTCCATAAATGCAGTAGAAACTGTATTGGCTTTAAATGGATGTGATAATGCACAAAAGTGTCCATACTTGGTAAGTCTATCAACTACCACCATGATGACACTCTTTCCCTCAGACTTGGGTAAACCTGTGATAAAATCCATTGAAACCTCCTCCCAAAGTTGGCTTGGAATGGATAAAGGTTGTAATAGACCTGGTGTCTTAATTGTTTCATCTTTATTTTGTTGGAAAACCAAACATTCCACCACAAAATTTTGAATATCTGATTTAAGGCCATCCCAAAAAAATTCCTTCTTAACCCTGTGGTAAGTTTTTAAAAATCCTGAGTACCCTCCTAAGGGAGAAGTGTGCAATTCCATAAGAATCTTTTGTTTTAGCTTGGAATTCTTACAGAGGTATAAGCGATCTTTGTACCATAACGAATCATTTTTCCAACTAAATGTATTAGACGTACTGAAATCTTGTTGTAGCTTTCGAATAAGTGCCCACACTTCTTCGTCATTCATCCATTCCTCCCTTGCTTCATTTATCCAATCTGGTTGGATAATAGAAATGGCGCACAACAATGCTTCCACATCCTCATCCTTTCTTGAGAGTGCATCTGCCACCACATTTTGCTTCCCTTTTTTGTAGATGATTTCAAAGTCATAACCCAACATCTTTGTGACCCACTTTTGTTGCTCTTCAGAGGATAATCTTTGTTCTAAAAAGTATTTAAGGCTATCATGATCCGTTTTTACCTTGAAGTGTATTCCCATTAGGTAGGGTCACCATTTCTTAAGTGCATGGAGTATTGCCAACATTTCCTTCTCATAAATAGCTTTGCTTAAAAACTTTCCCTTGATTGGACGACTTTCAAAAGCAATGGGTCTTTCATCTTGCATTAGAACAACACCAATTCCATTTCCTGAAGCATCACATTCCACAATAAAGGTTTTTGTGAAGTCCGGTGTCGCTAAGACCGGTGCTTGGCACATTTCCTCTTTAAGATGTTCAAAGGCCTTTGTTGCTTCCGGAGTCCACGAAAATGCATCTTTCTTCAATATTGTGGTTAGAGATGCTGCTATTCTCCCATAATTCTTAACAAACTTGCGATAATACCCTGTCAACCCAAGAAATCTGCGCAGATGCTTTATGGATGTGGGGATTTTCCATTCCTTAATGGCTTTAATTTTGCTAGGGTCTACCTTAACTCCTTCATGAGATACAATATGACCCAAATATTCCACCTCCTGGACTCCATAGAAACATTTGGATCTTTTTGCATATAATTGTTTCTCCTCCAATAATTGTAGCACCCTGTCAACATGTTCAACATGATCCTTCAAAGACTTGCTGTAGATAAGTATATCATCAAAAAATACTAACACAAATTTTCTAAGGAATGTTTTGAAAATTGAATTCATCAAACCTTGAAATGTTGAAGGTGCATTGGTAAGGCCAAAAGGCATGACCAAAAATTCATAATGACCCTCATGAGTTCTAAATGTTGTTTTCAGAATGTCTTCAATCTTCATTCTAATTTGATGATATCCTGAACGAAGATCCAACTTGGTGAAGTAAATTGATCCATGCAATTCATCCAGTAATTCATCAATGACAGGAATGGGGAACTTATCTTTAATAGTGAGCTTGTTGAGCTCCCTATAATCCAGACACATGCGCCATGATCCATCCTTCTTGTGCACCAATACTACTGGAGCAGAGAAAGAACTTTGACTCGGTTGAGTTATACCAGCCTCAAGCGTTTCTGCAACCATACGTTCAATTTCACTTTTTTGGACATAGGGATATCTGTACAGCCTGATGTTTGGAGGAACACTTCCTGGAATCAGATGAATAGCATGATCATGATCACGCATAGGTGGGAGACCTTTGGGAGTCTCAAATACCTTGGAATGATTGTCCAGGACTTTTTGGAGATCTGTAGAAATAGATTATTCTGATGTGGTAACATCTAGCGAACATAATTGTGCAATTACACCTCTTTGCTCCTTTTTTAGAAGCTTTGTCATACCATTAGAGCTGATTATCTTTCCTAGTTTCCCTGCAATACCCCTTAATTCAACTTCCTTTCCTTCCGTAGAAAATTTGATGAAAATTTCTAGAAAATTAAAAGCTATTGTACCCAAGGATTGTAGCCATTAGACTCCTAGTACAACATCAGCACCTCCCATTGGAATGGAAAGCATTGGGCTAGTCAATACATATTCTCCCATGGATAGCTTGATATTATGTCACTTTCTAGAGCAATTTATTGTTCCTCCATTTGCAATCATCACTTGACACTCTGGTGCTGGATATAGGAAGCAATTCAATTCTTTTGCTACCCTACAGTGAATAAAATTGTGGGTGCTTCCTGAATCAATCAACACTATTACCTTTTTCTTCTTTATTTGTCCTTCTATCTTGATGGTTTGAGGAGTGGTAATTCCCGCCAATTCATTACAAGATATGGTCAGATTTATTTGTTATTCATCTAGGCTTTGTTCCTGGAGCATATCCCCTTCTTTTGACCTTTCTTGCTCCTTTTCTTCTTCCTCTTCACAATCTATGTAGAATAATTTCTTCTCAGCACACTTATGACCTTTAGTGTATTTGCTATCACAACTGTAACAAAGCCCTTTTGCTCTTTTTTCTTCCAATTGTTGTGGTGTCAACCTTATAGGTTGTGGAAGAGTAGGGGCAACTACACTTCTGTCTTTATAGTTGTGAGTGGTATGCTTCTTGGTTGCCATAATTTTGCTTTCCATTTTTCTTGCTAACCTGAATGCCTTCTCTAATGAATCAGGTTCCCAAAGGTGAACATCATGTTGGATATTATCCTTTAAAGACCCTATGAACACATCAATCCTATGCTCCTCTAGAATATCTTTTACCCTTATGTTCAAGTTTTGGAACTCCTCAATATGCTCCATTATTGAACCCTTTTGTTTGAGACTTATCAATTGGCTAAAAAAGTGTTGCTTTTTGTATCCTCATAATGTGCTATCAATTCTTCCGTAAAAATTTCCCAAGTGATAAATTGTTTACGAAGAGCAAAGCCATTGATACCATACAAACTGATTTGGTTCCAAATATAAAGTTGCCATACATACCTTTTGTGTGTTTTTCACATTATTGAGATCAAAGAACTGCTCCATCTGTAATATCCATGTGGCGGGATCCTTGCCATCAAACTTCCTCATATCGATTTTTGGAATATGGTGGGTCTTGGATCCAACATTAGAGTCTATGGAATCATTATTAACATTTATTTTGTTCACATCATGAGTTTCCTTTACAACATTTTCACCATTAGTAACTAATTCTTGTAGAAAATTTTTCAAATCTGTCTTCAAATCTGCCATGTCTATCTTCAAATCTGTCTTTAAATCATCCATCTTAGCTTCCATGCCCTTTATCTTAGATTCCACACCATTTATCTTAGATTCCATGCCATTTATCTTAGATTCCACACCGTTTATCTTAGCTTCTGTTAGCTTTTGTGAGCGTGACATTTGTTGCACTTGTTCTTGTAATTTTGATATATCATGTAACATTTCTTCCTCTTCTTCATGAGTCATTCTAGAGCTTTCAGGTTCCTTACGACGTGTTTGCATTTTCTTTCCTCAGGTCATTAGTTACTGATAATAATGCTTTACTATGCCCTTTGAATTCCTTCAAACCAAGCTTACGCAAAAATTTAAAAAAAAACTACACACCTTTTTTCACTTTGTAGAATCCTGATATTGAATCTGATGTATCTCTGTAATTTTGGATCATCCAGTTCTAAAATTTTGACCTGTAGTAGCCCTCTGTGTCCTGTTTCCAATGCCACAAGTCTGACCCAAATTGGTTTCTCCAAGGAAGAGTTATGTGAAATATCCCACAGTGACTTGATTATAAACTAGTTAAGTAGAGCAAACTTGTACGACATTCCACAAGTCACTGTTTCGACCTATGGATCTGAAAAATGCATAAAAGAAACTAAAGTCTGTCCTATTTCTGTACCTTCTAACGAAATTTCAATCCGATCCCCAGAGAGAAAGTTATGATAATGTTCCCCAGGTCACCTATTTGGAATGTAATTCAGGAGTCTGCAAAAAGACCAACTTCCTCATATCATATCTCCGCAAATATAGCGCAAAAAGATCTGAAATTCGGACCCGTGGTTCAGTGCGATTTCTTCTGAAATGGGTTTTTTTGCAACTTCTGAAATGTCACAGAAAAAAAAATTATAGCGAAAATGCTACGATGACCTGTTTGGAGTAGCGAAAACCTAGAATCCAAAGCTCTGATCCCAAATGTTATGAAACTAGCTTAAGAAAAGATAGAAAAGATTGATAAATGCCTTAGAATTCAGCCTCTTCAAGGGGAAAACCTCCTTTACATTACATAAATGAACAATTCTTGGATGATTCAAATGACAAAACCTCCTTTCTATATATAGGAGTCTACGGAGTCACAATATAATCCAGCCGACCTAACAATAATAATATAAAGCCATAAAAATAACAATAAAGGGATTCTATGGGGCACATTAATAATAATATGGGGGAAATAGGGGCACAAAAATATAAATAAGGGGTATAACTATAATAATAATGGGGTAATCACTAGTATTATAGGGACCCAACACGCTCTCCCTGTCGCTCCATCCGCATCTGTCTCTACCCAATCAGTCAGTTCCTGCTACTACACATTTGGGGCTCCCGTAGCAAGATCTCATCCAAGAGGTTGGGTACCTCAAGGATCTTGCCCCTCCTCCTTGGGATGATCAATCCACATCACCCCACCTCCTACCTGGAGGTATGGCTGCATGTGATCCCTCAGCCCACCTGGCCGAAGTTTCCCCCTACTGGAGGTCTCTGCATGAGTAGATGTCTCTACTTGATCTCCTCTCAGCTTCCCTTGTTGTGGCTACTCCACAACCTCCTGAAGTTGTTGCATCAATCGTGGCTCCTCCACAATTGTCTGAGACTTCTTCTGGCTCTGCATGTCGAGAGGTAATATACGCTCCCTCTCAACCACCAAGTCTCCATCAGTTGCCTCGCTGCTTAAGGCTTTGCATGCATCTTGAACCTCAAGAGCATACAAGTTCTTGACCCGTGAACCAATCTGCTTCACCTGTCTAATGATGATGTGTCTAAGGAAAACCTTTCCCTTACTGAATACCACATCATAGCCTTTGTCTTCTAGCATCGCGATTGACACCAAGTTTCTCTTCAATCCTGGTACATACTTGACATCAATCAAGGTAAGGCGAGCTCCATGCTCCCTTTGAAAAATAACCATATCTACACCTGAGACACTATACTTCTCATCATTACCCATCCCTATGAGTATCTAGAGATCTTTCTCCTCCAAAGTACTGAACAAACTTTTGTCATCGGTCATGTGGAAAGAAGCTCCACTGTAAAGAAACCAACCACCTCCCATCATGGATGAAACCATGCATGCGAAGAGTGTGAAATCCAACTCAAACTGTGAAGCAAGTGCCTCACCTTCAGATCCTTCCCCGGATCCCTTATTAGACTTCTTCTTTGGGCAATTAGTAGCATAATGACCAAAGTCATGACAACGAAAGCATCTCACCTTTGCCTTGTCAACCTTCTTCCCATCATTGGAAGAACTGGATTCGGAAAGAGAAACCTTCCCCTTCCCCTTCTTCGCCTTACTCGCTAAGGCACAGTTCTCCTCATCCTGCATGGATGAAGAACCATCTCTGGTGCTCCATCTAATCTCCTCTTACACAAGATCTGACCACAGTCTTTCCCATCCCAGTAATTTCTCCCGACCATTGACAGAGTCCTGATAGGAATGCCAACTCTTCGGAAGACCAAGGAGAGCCAAGCTCACCAAGTCCTCATCATTGACAGTAACCCCCACACTTCCCAGCCCATCTCGACACTGAGTGAACTTCGTGAGATACTTGGGCATACTGTCACCCTTCTCGCATTTGATGTTTCTGAGTTTCACTCTTGCTTTGGAATTAAATTCGAATTCCACCAGCTCAAAACTCAACCGCTTCCGATCTAGAATTCGTGAGAACAAAGTATTTCTTGTACAGAGATCGACTGTGTGGGCATTCACTGGATATCTCACCTTCCAAAAGAAGGATGAATCCGGAGGCTACCTAGCTCGATTACAGACTCTGCCTGAAGAAATAAAATGTAAACACTTTCTGAATAATAGATCTGATGATCAATCCTCGCTTGATATCCTGTAAAAATCTCTTCTACAAATCAAGCAGCCCTGATACCATGTAGAAATTTTGAATAATATGACACATATTCACAGAGATTATCCTGATTATACACTTATAAGTGGAACATGCATAATACATAACCTCCTCTACGTTGGTCATCAATTTACAGAAGCAGAAACATTCACAGGTGCACATAGAAGCATCAATCACACATATCAACACAATATTTTCCCGGGGAAAGCATCCCGCTAAAAACCCCAACTATATGTATATTATATTGATTGAATCATGTAACAATACATAGTACAATACTCATCCCAAGTACTCAGTACTATCTCCTCATGCTACGCACAATACAGCTCAGATCTGATCTCCAAATATCCCTTGCTCCTTGCTTGCCTCTACTGCACAATACCCGCAAGAGAATGAATGAATCCAAACTTGTTCCAATTTCTTATTTGCCTTGGAAAATTCACTCACACTGGGAATCATGTGAGCATAGGCTATCTACTAGGCATTCTCATGGGCATACTCAATCTTGTGCAAATCTCATGAGAACTGATAACTACAACTCACCCTTTCACTTATCTCTACCAACTGTCTTCATTGAACTGTGCATGCACTAAGTTAATTGATGTATTCTTCAGTTGCATTATGAGTTAATAACTTTTGAATTAATTAATAACTAATTCACCCAGCTCATCTCTAGTCTATTAATCAGTTAGACTAAATACAACTAGTTCAACCAAGTCAAACTAAACACAACTCCATTAACTCCACCTCCAGTCCACTAAACTCAACTCACTTGAGTTCTAACTGAAGTCCTACATGTAAAGATCAATCATCCCATAGGTAACCAGTATTTCCTTTCGGGATCTGCATGTGCCACATCTGTAGCTCATCTTGAAGTGCTCCAAGAGAATAAGATAATGTTTATAGTCCAAATATTATTAAGGGCTAATAATATTCGACTGTTCTATATTTAGACTAAGCAGTCACTCCTACTGTTGTCTAAAAATAGAAGTCCATCTATTTTTTCCAACTTGACCAATCATCCATAAACAACATCCTGCAACTCATAGACATTATCCATATGTCTAAAAATAGACATAATCTAAAAATAGACTTTGCACCAAAACTTGCCTGCGGACCCACTTAGTGAAGGTGACTCCTTTCCACTAAGCTCCATCATCTTGTTGCAATCTCAACAAGCATTTCTTGTTGCAAACTTTTCAACAAGTTGATCCTAGTGTGAGGGTAAACACTTCTATACCTAAACCGGCTCCATCCATAGCTGATTCGGAAGGTGTTATTCCCCAAACATCAGTCACTGCAGAATCTATACCTTCTTCAGTGCCAGAAATATTTTATGGACCTAATGGTCTACCTCTTCCACCCGGTTTGATTACTATAGAAGAGATTATAGAGGATCCTCCATCTAGTACTCCATCGTAATTTGGAGTAGGGGTCACTCTATATCCTTCTTCAATAGAAATTAGTCCACCGTTATCAGAAGTTCCTGTAGAATCGCTAGGAAACCTTTTGGATAGACTAGACATGTCTAAACAACCGTCAACATCTAGGACTATGTCATCTGACAAAACAGCGACAGAACTTCCTGCTGCTACTTCGACAATGTTTGTCGGCATACCATCTGTCGCAACTAGCTCTCAATCACTGGATGGGATCCATCCAAGGGCTGTTTCGACGGTATGGTCTGTTCCCGTTTGTTCATCCAGAATAATATCTGGAATCTCTTATGTTGAGTCTCAGCAAATTGATCCTTTGCAATGTCAATTTGGGCAGTCCGGTCCTCAAAGGCAAATAATTCCCTTAAGCATCGGGTTACCACCATATGGGGGGCAATATGCCCTTTCAATGTCTCTTCCAGGAGGTAAAACATACGAGAGTTCCCAACAGAATTCAGGTTATGCTCGAATTACATCCAGTGGTTGGATGCCAATACTGCCTCAACAACCAAGAGTTGTATACTTAATGCAACAAAGTTTGCCTATGTCAAATATCCCCACTACACTGGCTATTGTGACGGTGTCGCAAGTACAAGCGTTACCTGTTGTATGCCAACCTTAAGTCTCTCAGGTCGCAATCCAACAGCCCCTTATCCCTGTGACGCCACCACAATCATCGGTTAGTGGCTCCTTAACTAGAGTGACCCAGGCTCAAACGGGGACCATTACCCCTCATCTTGGTCAAACAGACAGCATTGGGCAACAGCACATGGTCTCACAACCATGGCTGGTGCAATATCAACAACCACAATTCCAACAAGTTTACCAAGGATCTGAGCACCAAGTCTTTGCAAGAAATGGGCAGCCGTGTATTCAAAATGGTCAACATCAACCATTTCATAATGGTTATGCCCATCAACCTTATCAAAGTTATCAGCATCAAATGCACTATGCTGGTATGCAAAGACCCACTACTCAGGCAATCCCATGTTATCCTAGGTATGCTTCGCCGAATCTGAATCAACAGTTGCCTTTCGTGGAAACTTTAGAGTTACCAGATCTAAACCGGCTAGCAAATGATCCAATCGCTTACGCCCCTTGGTGGCCAGCGATTCCTCATAAACTTTCTTTAGATATTCCTAAATTTAATGGAAATCTAGGTGAAGACCCGTCAAATCATGTGATGACCTTTCATCTGTGGTGTTCATCTAACACCCTAAATGATGATTCGATCAGGCTTAGCCTTTTTCAGCGAACGTTAACTAGTCCGGCAACAAAATGGTATATCAAATTGCCTAGAGCTTCATTTGATAACTTTAGCGCCCTAGCCACAACCTTTTTAACCCATTTTTAGCTACCTATAAGGTACGAAACGAGAACAGAGCTTCTTACCAATTTCAAGCAAACGACGACCACTCACATATTCGATCATATTCATGAGTGGCAACATCGTCGTAGAATGGTAAAAACATATGTTCCTAATCAGGTGTTGGCTGAATGGTTTATTAAGTCATTGTTACCTTCTATTACGAAAGATGTGGAAAAGGGAGGAGTCGTCACTGAAGAGCAAGTAATTTCTCGTGCTCAATATCTAGACTTGATCTATACTCAGTCTGGCACACTCTACGACAAAATCCCTGATGTGCCTAGACCAGAATTTTCCATTCCTCCATCTCCTAAATCAAATAAAGACTCTCATGCTGGGGACGGCGTGATAGGAATGACCAGCACGAAAACCTTAAAGGCTAAGTCGAAAAAAGACCATATGGTTTCAAGTCAAAACGCAAATGAAGAACTTCTCGCCTCAGAATTAAATGCCGTATCGACTGACAAAGGCAAAGAAACCAAGCAACTAGGAGGCAAGAAGAAAAAGAAAGGGAAGAAGAAAAAACAGGAGGACTCGTCCCCTGAAAAATCTTCTGCAAACCCTTCTAGAGATAGGAAACCAAATCATCCATGCCTAATATTTGATGACGATCATTGGACAAGAGAGTGTCCGTATAAAGCTGAGCTTAGAAAATTCTTCAAGAATTCAAAAACCTCGGTAGTATTGACTGATCCGTTTCCAAATCCAGGAACAAATCTGGTTGCTAATGACAATGCTTCCCTGTCCCAAGTGCTAATATTATCGGTTTCGAAGCAGCAAAACGATGCTTTGATATCAACAAGGAATAAAGATTACGGGAATCCATAGTTGTCGAACAACAAGGCCAATGATCAACCCAGTATTTCGACAACAACTTCGACCGAAGTTGTGCCACCTATCATTTTTGAGCTAACAATAAAGCCGCCAAAGGGAGTAGTACACAAATCAACATTTAATCCTCACGCCAGAGCAGCACAGCATTATAATATAGTGGAGGATCTGGCCCAATCGCCATCCGCTATGTCGACACTTGAGGTACTGCAAAATTTCCCCTCCCAAAAGAAGGCTTTATTATTAGCAATAGGTGGGATTGACCCAACAGATTCCAATCTTGTGTCCTTTAATCACAAAGGATATGACCCTCAGTTACCAGCTCAACTAGCTTTCCTCATTCAAGTGAAATCCCTCAACAAAACTGTTCATTGAACAATTATTGATGAGGGGGCATCTACATGTATTATGTCGATGAGTTACTGGAAAACTTTAGGATCTCCACCCTTGTCATGATCTTCGACGACATTAAAAGCATTTGATGGATGAACATACACCCCATACAAGATTTTAAGTAACTTGCAAGTCGAACTAGGGGGGAAAACAGTAGAAATAGATGTTGAAGTGATTGACAGAAACCTTGATTAAAACATCCTACTGGGAAGGCCCTGGATGTATGCTATGGCAGCCGTTGTGTTGACCTATTTCAAGAAGATTGCATTTCCCTTTCAAGGAGGAATTACAATCGTCGACCAAGAAACATTTCTCCCCAACAGTTCACAAGTTATGGGAAGCATTCCGATGATCCACAGAAGCTCTCAGTCGCTTCAAAATATCAGAGTAGGCCTACTAAAAGACCCTACATTGATGGGTACTTTTTCCCTACCGCCTCCAAGCAATCTGGCATAAGTGGTAATGGTGGGAACCTGTGATATGATATCTTCTAGATTCAGAAGATTCCTGAACATTTTGTCAGCATGGATCATTGCCCTAATAGAAATATTGTAGCAATCAATTTTCTTGGCTTGGGGGGAAAACTCAAGTCAACAGTCATCGAGTGTTTGGATAAATAGGTCTAAGGAATATGGCACCTCTTTATATCCTTGGTCACATGTACACTTTACAGACGAACGAATCATTCAATCAATGATGATAGGAGAGGCACCATGGGAAGATTACCACCATTGTTCCCATCTTCTAGATTACCACGAAGATTATTCTGGAAACCTTAATCATCCTTTAGTTTTTGATTTTCTATCAAATACTGTAAATACGATGGATTCTGAGGATAGTTATTTTCCTGTGTCAACGTCATTAAAAAATAAAACAACTCCCTTTCCAAATCGAGTCTTTCAAAGATCTAAAGATAAACCTTCATTCCAACCACCGTGTTGAATGCAATGAAGCTTGGGGGGCATGCACCTCGATTTGTGTTATTATGCTAGGGGCATGCAAACTTATCACGAGCAGTGCTACCGCAGGGTTCAAGCTCGTTAAATGATAAACCCGCCACGAGCAATTTTTATGTGGAGTTCAAGCTTGTTAAAAATTAAACATAAGCAATGAGAAAACATTCCCCGAGAGTTCAAGCTCATTAAAAAATGAACCAATTCCAGTAAATAACCATTGTGAATGCATTATCATAAGCTTTTGAGCCTTGGTCGTGTTCCCATCATCACCTCCACTCTGTTTTAGCCGATCATTCACCTCCATTTGATTGTTTACCCCTTTTGAGGAACAACTGCGAAGAGTGATCCTGTTAGCCATCCTTGTGACACTGCCGTGATTGGAAAATTCCAAACCTTACCTGGAATCAGCTACTACCCAAAATTATCACGCGTTCCTCAAAAACGAGTCTCCTTTAAGCTCTTTTCAACTGACTCGTAAAATATGAAAATATTGCCGAGAAATTGGCCTCTCCAGCTCATTAAAGCAACCGGAAGTGCTATCCCTCCTCTAGATTTTAATCTTTTTGGACCTGATGGATTATTACACAAAAAGATCGAGCACTTGTCTTGTTCGGCTTGTTAAAATTACCGAAAATTCATCCCTTTTGTATTATTTTATACTTTTTCAAACTTAAGGGATTATATGATGAAAAAGGATCATTGGAGTTTCCTTTACGTCCCTTTTCAGACTCTTTAAAATTGAAAAGGATTCAGTTATCTTTGTCGTTAAACTCGTTAAAACCGAATAGCGACAAACTTGTCCATACATACAAGAACGAGTTTCACTGTCGCTAGGCTCATTAAAATATAGCGATGGGTTTGCCCGAAGGGAAAATTATAGAAAAAGCATATGTTATCCTCCTCAAGCTTGAGAAAGATAAAGAGGTACTGGTTAGCAATGACTGGGGAAAATTGGGAAGAAAACTTGAAGAAACTTTATTGGTAGCAAGTCGCTCTTGAACATGACACTTTCACTCCGCATCCGAGTCGGGATGGGTTGTTCTGTTCACTGGTCATATCACCATTGGTCCATCACACCATCCACATTTGGGGTTAACGCTACCAATCCATCATGTCAATTTCGTCGGTATGTTCAAGAGAAGTCACTTAGAGAATTCACCTGTATCTCATCCCCTGCAATACATTCATGCTCCATTCTTTCATGACCACCACCCTGAACCCTGTATCATCAAATCGTTTTCACCTCCAAATTCATTTACTCCGTTCTATGTCGTAGATGTGGGATTCATTAAGACCCTCCTACGGCGAGTCACTTCTTGTTGACATCAGCTCATTATCCAAGAAGCTGACTTAGAAACAACCCCTTCAGTACTTTGAAGCTTCATGCCTCAATGGCAAGTTTCTCACTTACAGCGACAGGTTTACATCAATGGCCTTCGACCGAAAGATTTTGCGTGGTGTTCGATGCCAAGTCCCTCATTCACACCCTGCAAATTGTACTGTAGTACCTTGAGGGTCATCATCACTATCGGTGATTCCTCTCACGCCTGTTAACAGTTTACATCATTGGCTGGTAATCAGGCAATGTCTTTCCATGTTCGACTCCAGGACATCTTTCACATGGATCGACTTGTACTCTGAGTGAAGATTGAACGAGTTTGAAGACCCTGGATCTAGTTTCATCCATTCGGGTTGTGATATATTTAGGAAAATAAAGACATCAAATGTACTTTGTTGCTGCACTTATGTACATGGAAATGAATTTATAAAGCTGAGCATGGAAATACCCGCCTCAGTAGATCATGAAAAATATTATGAAGATAATGTATTGTATTTTATCTTATTACAAGTCGCCTTCCAGCTCGAAAAAACTTCGGATCCTCATGATAAAGCATTTCACCCAACATCAAAAGATTAACGACCTCATGCTTTAGGGGGCAACTGTTATAGACATTTTTGGGCACTGCAACCCTAATCAAACATGTCCATAAACCAAGGGCTCCTAAGTCCCTAAAAGTGTTGTTCCATCCCCTAAAAGAACAAGGTCAACTGATTACATCATCTCCCAGAAGTTCTCCATGAAAAACTACTCAGAACTGGTCAAAACTGGACCATCTCACCTGCTCCATGGTCAAAGTGTGATGCATTCCACCTAATGCACACGGGAGGTGTGATGCATACTGAAAATCCCTTCTATGGGGTGCGATGGGCAAGAGTGGACAAATGGCAGAGGCAGTATGCGAGGTGGATGATCATGGAATCTTCCAGAAACTTCTCCTGTGACACTTGCCTCTCTGAATTTGCCCAGGGATGAGTAATAGATCATCATGCTCCAAGCGGAATCAAGAACTATCAGAGAGAGGACACTAATCAGATCCCAGAAGCTAACTCACCCCCCTCCAAACATCTATATATGGATCCCTCATCCCAGAGATCCAGAGGCTGGAATTTTGTATCTTGTAAGGAAGCGCTGTTTGTTTCTTGCTGGAATATCATAGTGTTGGGTGATCTAATCTTTTCATGAGGTGAAAGAAGGGCTTTCATGTTGGAGGATGACGATGGGTCAGAACAATTGGTTGTAATCCTCTTTGCTATTCTTGATTACTAATAAATCTATTCGAGTTTTCCTCCACATTCTTGTATGTTTGATGATATATGCATTTGTGTGGTCAATATATATCTGGTCCTATATTGTTTATGACTATAGATCTCTATTCTTCGATAGTATTATGCTGCTTTGATTCCATAGGTGCTCTTTGAAGCTGGGTAGACGAAGGAGAAGTGGTAAGGATCTGTCAGAAGGGAGAGGAACCAAGCAAGGAACCAAGCGCAAGACTGAGGTTGGTGTCCTTCATTCCACTCTTATCTACTTTTCATAAAGGAAAATGAAAGTGGTTTTACTTTGTTTGTTTCTAAGATAGCTACCAGTCTCAGTGGGACTAGCAGATCCGAGTGGACACTAGATTTCCCAATAACAGTGTCCTTTGGACTTCCACTTTACATTACATTTGAATATAATATACATGGTCCACAATGATGTTGTGGCATATGACAATTCATGACAAGTAATGGCATGGCACTGCTGATGTAAACTACTTGGATGTTGTGGTAGTGTCAGGCAACTGCTGCTACTAAGAGTGATGTCTTCTTGGGCATTCTCTTGTCTTCCACCTCCTCATGGCTTGGTGACAAGAATCTTCAATGATCTAAAGTCTTGGGGTGTGGTTGTGAGTTAGTGTCCCTTTGCTTTGCCTTGTTGGATCAAATTTCATGCCCAACTACAAGAATGTCCTTTTCATGTCTTCTGCCTTCATCTTGTTCTTCATTACCCCCACAGATTCCTATATCTACAATTCACTCATGCCGAGATGACATCAAACCGAAAACCTCCTAGCCTAGGATGGTGCATTCAACTTTAAAGGCTGAGCGAAAATTCAGTTGCAGGTCTGAGAGGGAGGCTCAGTGACTATGCATTGCATAGTCCCAACAACAATGGATAAGGCTTGAGGCCTGGAACTGTGGAATACGCAGTTCAGGATAGGCTGAGCGACAATCCCTGTGTAGTTTTGAGAGACAGTGAGTCCGACTCAAAGAGGAGCCACTACGGAAGATTTATACACAGTTGGGGAGAGGAAGGCTGACTAACTTCTACACAGTTCTGGGAGATAGTGGGTCAAGATGAGGGGAGGACCACTAAAGGCAGCTTTTGTGTAGTTATGGAATGGAAGGCTGACTGAAAGGATTACACAATTTTGGAAGGGAAGGATGGTCCTTAGGCTTAGGAATTACATAGTGTATCAGTCTTGGGGGACAAGAACTATACATTACGCAAATCGAGGGGTCAAGGTCACAACTTGTTGATTGTAACTATGCAATGCATAATCGAAGCAGGCTGGGTGATGCCAAGTTGAAGGGTCGAGGAGCTTCTTCAGAAAAGGCTAAGTGCTAGACCAGTGACACTGACAGGTGAATTCATGAATCTTTGACTGTGTCCTAACACTTAGGATACTTGATGTGTCAACAAAATTAATCATCCATGACACATGAACAATAATTTCGCTTGCATGTGACTGCTTCATGAACAACTACGACAAGTGCCACACCTAAGATAGAATTTATGACGTCACTTGACAACACATGTGCGACGATGCTAAAAACTTTGTGAATGAGTGCAAAAAGTGTTTACATGGTTAGGAAAACTCATAAACACAAATATGAGCCCTTAGAATCACCAAAATGAGCTTATGCATAAAATGTGACAACCAACATGCTAAAACATGACATCTTGCCTGTCTTACACAAGGGAGCGAAAACACACGAAATGACTTTCAGTGTTTGCAATCATACATGCCATTGAAGACATAATGATATGAAAATGGTAAGATGTCCTTCATACTAAAATAATAGGTGCATTTCAACTTCATGAAATATGTGCTTTGTTTTTCATACCTACCCTCCAATGGGTTGTGAATTAGACAGAGTCTTCATGCGGTCCTGATCTCTGATATTCTATCATACCGCAAGGTTCCTTGGTCTTCTTATCTGTTGTTTATATTTTCTCCTCAGCTCCTTAAGTGTCATCTAGCATGTCCTCCTTCTTCATCACCTTCTTCATCATCTTGACATAGTATAAGAGAGTACCTGCATCTGCAACTCACTCATGACGAGATGACATTAGTCTGAAAACCCCTAGCCTAAGATAAAACACTTGGATTTATGAACTGGGTTGGGATTGGGTGATAGGTTAGGTGAGAAGGCCCAGTGACTGCGCAATTTCCCAGTTCAAGTAGCCAAGGGCCAAGCTTGATCACTAAGACTACACAACTCAAGCCAAACCGAGGGAAATTTTTGTACAGTGCCTACTAAGGAAAAAATTTGTGCAGTGCCCACTAAGGGAAAAAATTTCCCAGTTCAAGAAGGTAGTGGCTACTGCAGGATAGGATCCTCAGAGGACAAACTTTACTTTTTCAAGAGGCAAGGGGGACTTGGCAGCCAAGAGATTTGAGAGACAAAACTACGCAGTTATGGAGGCAATGAGCTCCGACTAAGGGGAGGACATTAGAGGAAGCATCTGCGTAGTTTTGGAGGCCAAGGGAGGCTGAAATTTTTGTGGATTGTGCAGTTCTAGAAGGCAAGGAAATATCTTGAAGGTTGCAAATGCAAAGTGTGCAGTTTAGGAAGGTTGGATGAGGTTAGGTTGCTAGGAATCCTTCGAAATTTGGCCAAGTGTGGGATCAGTGGAACTGATGTGAACAATGATAGAACTTGACTATGACCACACACTTGGATGCTTGGTGATACAACATAGATCATCCAAAACATATGAAAGCACACTTTGCTTAATGCAACAATATTTGTGGAAACTTATGAAAAGTGCAACCCTGTTGATGGACTTTGTGAGGATAATGACAAAATTTGTGTAATGGTGTGTGAAACCTTGGAAATGAGTGTGAAACATGTCTATATGATGATAACAACTCAATTTCAAAAATATTTCCCATTTATGAAAACCAAAACTCCCCTTTGCATGACAAGCAATAACTCCCATGCTCGAAGATGACACTTGTTATAAAAGGATAAAAGTGTGAACGACACGATATCTGAGAAGGGGGCTTAAAATCATCAACTGGGAAATATGTAACTAAGGAATGATCAATCGCAAGATCCATATTAGGCTACAAAATTCGAGTGTAGGCAAAAATTTTGGACGGTGTTGCAGCCACTACAACACTTGGCGACAAACTGGTAGAATCCGGCTTCTCTATTTTGGTTAAATCCGTTCATGCAGGGCCTTGGTTCTTCAGGGAGTATTGATTCATCATGTAGATTACCTTGGCCTTTTCCACTTACCCTGTGACTAGAAATGGTCCCATCTGTACCTTATCGGTCAAACACATCATAAGATTCAGCATAATCACAATGTTTCGAGTTGGGAAGGGTAGTGTAGCTCACGAGCTTAAGTTTTTCATAGTATAAATTTTCATCTCTGGTATTTATGCACTACTATTAGGCCTAAATAGGACGTTGGCAGAGTCATTCAGGAACACAAACATTGCTCCACTTCCAGCTAGCCTAGACAGTACCTCAACGAAGTTTTTTGCTTTGCCTCTCTGCATAGGATTCTTTTCTCTCCTTTCGCCTTTATTTATTTATATAAAGAGAACTGTGCACTGACACTTATTTATTCTAGGGTGAAAGAGGAATCCCAACCTATTGAGAGCATAAGAGGTTGTTCCTTCAGAGAAGCATATAGCGACCTTTGATTTGGGTTTGCTCATTTAGGTTTTTCCCCTTCTCCATTTCTACTAGTTGGATAATATTGAGAACACCAAAGAATAAAAGACCAAGTATAGGCATGAGGTTTCTGGAATAGATGTGGGTTCACGGTTGGACCAAAACTCTCCTTACAAATGGATCATATTTTTCGTCGGAACTTAATCAACCAAAAGATGTAACCAACACAAGGAAGATAGAAAGATGGCTAGCCAAATATTGAAGTGTCACAAGACTCTTTATAGTTCAACCACACACATACTACGAAGCCAAAATAGTTTCAGGCACAACACTTATTCGCATGATGAAACAAAAATGAAAAACTCAACAAGAAAGAGAAATAAGATGAAAAAAAAGAAAACACACAAAAAGGAAACATAATCAGAAGACAAACTGGCTAAAACAAACATGATGTAGAATCAGAATAAGTAAACAGGGATAGACCACAGGGAAGGAGCAGAATGAGTGCAAGAAATGGAAAACTAGGATGCAACTAATCCTATCCCTAAGCTAACAACTAGAAGGCCAGGGTCACATATAATGAAATTTCTAGAGAAGGCACCATTATCGTTCCCGACCTTCATCCACAAAGATATAAACAATTAAACATATAAAAAGTGATGTGAAACAGAAGATATAAAAACTTGAAAACTTGCAGAAGAAAAGGAAGGTCTTTCCTATGGGCAGAAAGGTGTGTCACAACCACTACTTTCATCCAATCCACCTTCTTACCTTTCTGATGAATACCATTTTCAGCAAACCTCATAAGCTTATTACGAATGTGTCTTCATCTACACCGAGCCCTTTAGCAAGCACAACGAAAGATTGAAACTTTTTGTTTGCGATGGAGCTTGCTAGGTAATATTGTTCCATCCATTCAACGATTGGATTGTAATATTCATGATGGCCCTCTTGAAAACCCTGAAATCTTAGAAAAGGTGAATTTTCAACTACAGGAGTGGGATCATGATGGGAATCATGTGAGGAAAAATATATCTGATCATTCTCAGCCAAGGCTCAAGTGCCTCACTTGCTTCCCAAAAATATGAATAGAGAGATGTTGAACAATGAAGATCAAGAGGTGTGAAGCAACTGTCATTGGATGTTTTGATGGAAAAATGATAAGTTGAAAGATAGTCACCAATGACAGGAAAATGATCAGATGAGCTAATTGAAGCATTAGATTCCTAGCATGTAATAAACAAAAAAAAATCGATTTAAACAATCTCGAGAATGCTCTAAACAATTGAACCAAGTTCCTTGAGAGCCAAATACGACATACCACCTTCCTACAACTGGTGACAAATTTTACAAGCATTGTAGTCATCAAAAGAGTTTAAAAATGATGCTATCACTATTAATGCATGAGACTAATTGGGACATGGTGAATGGAGAAGAACTTGAGGCGTGTGACAACTTGTGCATTCATTATCACTCATGAGGATTTTTGGTGTGATGAGAAGACAAATTTGCAACATCGAATTCACAAGAAGACCCAGGAGCAGACCATTAAGGGATAAATTTGATAAGTATGATTCCTTTAGGAAAAGATAGTCCTTGAGATGATAAACTTCACAATTCCATGACTCTATGAGAGATACATCTTCCCAACCCAAGTTTGATGTGAGAGATTTACATGAACATGGATGAACTATAATAGATTCTTGAATTTTTTCATAAGTAAAATCTTGAAAATTTGAAAGGTCACACCCGGAATACCAAACATTTTTCACAAGGAAATTTACATCGAGTGAAACCATGCAAAGAGATGGATTGTGTGAGAGAAACCAGATCCAACTTAGTTTAGGGGAATTACTAAAGTTGTGAGATCTTACCATAACCATCAATGGTAGTTGAAGTGTCTTGACTTCTTGGTAGGTCCTGGAACTTCCCAAAATTGTAGAATTGAATTTTGAAGCTTGGACCAAATCATGCATGGTTTGAGAATAGATGCTATTGCTGGTTTTAGTAAGACCACTGCTCATCAGAGAACAAACATCTTTGTCATAGATTTTACGATATTTTTCAACTTCAACAACCAAATTTCTCAAATCAAAAGATGCTTCTGATCGCAAATTCAGAGATAAATTAATCGGCGAGATCTCAAGAGCATGTTTATTTGAAGAGTTGTCCTCATGCAAGAAAAGAGATGATGAGGGGTGAGAAGGGGTCTGTATGATTTGACTGTTTTCAATTTCATCATGGATAGCCTCACTTCCTAGTGTCAATCGAGGGGATAACTCTCGGATGAAAAAAATGAAGAGGATGAGGTATCTCCATCACAAGTAAATGTATTGCAAATGGTAGGACAAAAGGGATAGTGAGGTGAAACAAATGATTCGATATGAACACATTTTTTGACCAAAGCAGAGTCTATATCTAAATTAAAATGTTCATGAGAAATTGAAAGATCATATGATGTGTTTGAGCATTCGTTGTTTCATACAGAAATAGAGTTATCATCCTTAGAATGATTACTTCCCAAGGTTGGGGGTTGATTGAAAGAATTGATTGCATTGGATTCTCTACTGATATTAGAAGATTGAGAATCATTCAAGAATGGAAACACAATATCTTAACATGGAACATTCTGAAAAAGAGAGGAAATATTGAAAGTGTCTTCAACTTTCTAGTCCTCAACCTACATAATGTGATTTCTTTGTACCTGATCACAATTTGAGCCAATAGCTTGAGAATCAAGAGAATGTGAAGAAACAACTAGTGGATCATATCGATCAAGTGGGTCATGGTACAAATATTAAGGATATGTAGATGATAGAGGATACCATAAATCTAGATTAGTGTAACACCCTCCTCCCACATCTACCCAAGTAATCAGCCAACTAGGGTAAACATCTGATGAGAGGCCACTATGATATGATTCAACCTCCTAAGTCATGTTAAGGAAGTGGAACCAATGGAAACACGTGATACAAACCTTCAACACCAGCATTAGGACCCTCAAGAACCATCCCAACCTTTCTTCCAATCAACCCCTGGGTCCCACTAAGATTATAGACCACTTGACCCACGTATGCTCCCATGATATGGGCATGAGAGTGTCTAGGAGGCCTTGGATGCTCTCATGACAAGGCATGCCAGTGTCCAGGGACTAAATTACACGGTTTTTTGCTAGTGTCCCCAGGATTTGAGCCACTTTTTTAGGTCTAGAGCCTAGTTCACTACCCAGAATTGAATGAAACTCTCAGAACAATAAGATAACAAGGAAATGCGAATAAAAATAAAATTAATTAAATAAGACTTTGACTGGACCCCTACTATCCATGACATTAATTTCGTCAAACATATCACACTACAGGTGTAATTGATAGATCTAATCATATGGGTCTCATACTCATATGAGAATCACTAAGAAGCATTAATGCCTCAACACGTTACCTTCCATTTCATTGATTAGGTCATAGACACATTTTTCATTTATTTACAAGTTAATATATGATGAGATCCATACATAGTCATTGCCATAAAAAAAATACATAACCAATATAATAACAAGAAAAATACCAAGGAAATCATAGCCATATGATCCACATATAAACCAATATAACACTCATAAAATAACAAGAAGAAATAACCTCATATTATTGATGTAAAGGCCACCCAATTATGCGACTTCCACGAACCACCCGACCAGAGACATGGTTGAGCCAAAACTCTCTTCATCCAATCACCCCCATGCCATATTCCAAGCATGAATTTGGGATCTCATAAACCACATCAATACAGAACCATCCAAAGCTTATAAAGGCCAACCATCTCAATCCATCCAACAATGACTCCACCTAATGGTTAGACATCACCAAACCATCATCAGATTTGTCTCTATCCAATCCTTCTAGGGCTCTAGAGCATTTGTTCCAACCAAGGCTCCAGGACTAGTAACTCAACACACAATAGTTGTGGGGCTCTAGAGCGTTTGTCCAACCAAGGCTCTAGGACTAGTAACTCAACCCACTAAGGGCTCCATATCGTTTGTCCAACCAAGGATCTAGGACTAATAACTCAACCCAAGCTATTACAGAACTCCAAATCATTTGTCCAACCAAGGCTCCAGGAACTAGTAACTCAACCCAAGCTAAGGAAACATGATAAACAACCAGAAAATAAATAAAAATGAACCCACAACACCATGGCTATCTAGGAAGTGACAAGGCTATGAAAATCCACTATCAATCTAGGAAATCCTCCATGCTAGTGACAAGTGGGACTAATAAACCACATGCATATGGCATGCATGCCGAAACTAGTGAGTAAACATACATGCAACTCAATACCTACAAAAAAAACTTGTTGTAGTTGTTGATCCCGATTTCCTCTTATGCTTTCCCTGCTCTTCCTTTTCCTTCTTGCTCCAAAATCCCAAGTATGCCACAACCTCCAAGAGTGCTCCAAGAAAACTCTAAGTGTGCAAGAATGAGAGAGAGAGAGAGAGAGAGAGAGAGAGAGAGAGAAAATGAGAGACCTCCAAAACTAAATTGACAAAAAGGTTACCATCTGATCCTTAGAAGCCTTTCTATCAATTAGTCCCCTATTTTCTTCATTTTCCATTATTTTCCTTCAATTTCCTCCTCACATGCAACCTCTGATCTTTCACCTCCCTTTTCTCCTAATTTCCATTATTTTCATAAATAAATGTGCCAAAAATTCCATTTGCCTTTCAAAAGTCTTAGCCATTGCCTTTGCCAGTTTCCTTAGCCATTAATAACCAAATTAACACCCACACTAGGATGTCTTGCCCAACATTCAACTTGGAATAAGTGTCCCATAAATTTTATTACATGGAATTTTCACCAAGACTATTACAAAACCCTCCAACTTGGGGGGAAACCATCCTCAGTGATCAACAACACCTATAACCACAAATTATTGTAAGAAAAGCATACTACTGATGGAAATTTATAACTTAGCTCATTGTAGTATTTACAATGATCATCCTGCTGAGAAGTAAACCAACATGAAAACATAACAAGTATAACATCATAATGGCATGACACCCATAACGCTTATTGGAGCTTTATAACATAATTCATGGTGGTATTTACATCCATATGCATATGTTCATATACCAAACATCACCAAAACATGTACCAAAACATATACCATGACATATACTGAAACACCATACCATAACTACTTTGCCTCAATCGGCAAACAATGAAGGATACATAGCTTACATCTGATCCGCCATCTCTCATGTAGCTTCATCAGGACCAAAATTCTTCCATTGCACCTTAAATTGCTCGATTTCTTCGTTTCAGAGCATGATCACCTTTTTCTGCAATATACACTAAGGCTCCAGCTAGAATTATCCATCTGGTTCGACCTACAATATAGACAAGTCAATCACATGATGAACGTCTTTAACATACTTCTTAAGAAATGACACATTGAAAACATCATGGAATTTCACTGTCGGAGGTAGTGCAAAATGATAGGCTATTGGACCAATCCTCTTAAAATCATTGAAGGGTCCACAAAACGGAGGTGCCAACTTGGCATATGATCCAATCCGCAAGGAGCTCTTCTTTAGTTTAATGTGCAAGTACACCTGCTCTCCAACCTAGAAATCCTTGAATAAACTATTTTGATCTACATAGATCTTATACTTACCATGTGTTGCTTTTAGATTCTTATTTCTTACCTACATCTCGTGTTTCATGTCCACCAACATGTCTAGTCCAATCAACACCATGTTAACAAGATCACTCCAACTGATGGGAGTATTGCAACTTTGCCCATACAATGCCTTAGGCAGACTCATCTTAAAATATTTTTGATACCCATTGTTGTTAGTGAACTCTATTAGTGGAAGTTACTCTTCTCACTTTCGTTGTTGATGCATCACATACATCCTCAATATTTCCTCCAATATCCTATTGGCCCTCTCCATATGTCCATTGGTCTGCAGATGATAAGTTGTACTGAAGGCCAACTCTGTGCCCAAACCTGCAAACAACTCCTTCCAAAAATTGGAAGTGAAATTTGCATCCCTCTTTGACATAAAATTCTTTAGAACACCATGCAGTCTAACCACATATTTGATGAATACCTGTGCCACATAGCTAGCTGAGAATGTATACTTCACTGGAATGAAGTGTGCAACCTTTGTCAGCATGTCCACAACAACCATGATGGGATCATGGTATCTTAGTGTCCTCGGTAAACCAGTGATGAAGTCCATGAAAATGACCTCCCATTTCCACTTTGGAATCACAATCGGCTATCGTAATCCACCTAGATGCTTACACTCTACCTTCACACACTGACAATCGAAACACCTAACCACAAACTTCGCTACATCACTCTTCAGGTTCAGCCAATAATAAAATCTCTTCATTGCGGTCAATGTCTTCTAATAACCTGGGTGACTTGAATAATGTTTCACATGAAACTCCCTCAAGGTCACCTTCTTGAGCTCACTACTATCTGGCACATATATCATGTCTTTGAATCTAGCTAATCCATCTGCTGTAAGGCAATAGTCCACATCTAGTGCATCTTCACCTATACCACTACCTATGTTACTACTTGTACCTATACTACCACCTGTACATGTACCTGTACTACCACCTATACCTGTACCTGTAATACCACCTATAACTGTACCTATACCTGCCTACTAAGAGCATCTGCTGCCCTATTCTCTTTACCTTTGATATATCTGATCTCAAAATTGAACTCACTGATCATGACCAACCACCGAGCCTGCCTTCCATTCAAATCTGGTTTTTCAAATAGATACTGTAAACCACTATGATCACTCATCAATATAAACTTCCTACCCTGAAGATAATGTCTCTACATCTTCAATGCATGTATGGTTTATGCCAACTCAAGATCATGTGTGGGGTAGTTCTGCTCATGCCTATTCAGTTTTCGTGACTCATAGCATACCGCTCATCCATCCTGCATAAGGACTCCACCAATTCCTTTCTTTGGAAAGCATATGTGCATACTACAAACTATTTGTCTGGATCTGTAATCTTTAACACTGGCACATGTGTCAACAACTTCTTAAGTTGCTCAAAAATGGCCTCACACTCCTCTACCCATTCAAACTTCTTACCTTTCCTCTACAATGATGTAATAGGATAATAAATACATGAGAAGTTCCTAATGAACCTCCTATAATAACCTGCCAATCCCGTGAGTGACCTCACCTCATCTACATTCCTGGGAGCTTCCGACTCTGTGATAGCCCTTATCTTTTCTGGATCTACTAGAGTGACCCTCCATGGAGACAAATGTCCCAAGTAATGTACCTCAGACTAAAAGAAACTACACTTGCTAAGCTTAGCATACAACTGATGCTCTCTCAGTAATCTCAACACTGTTGCTAAATGCTCGGCATGCTCTTCCTCATTTTTAGAATATACCAATATATCATCGATGAACGCAATAACAAACTTATCCAAATATGGATGCAACAAACTATTCATCAAGCACATAAAAGTAGATGGAGCATTATTCTAACCGAATGGAACTACAACAAACTCATAATGCCCATATCTGGTCCAGAAGGTTGTCTTGTAAATGTCATCTTTGATGCGTACCTGGTGATATCTGGATCTCAAATGAATCTTCGAGAACACTGTTGCTCCCTTCAACTATTCGAACACGTCATCAATCCTTGGTAACAAATACCTATTCTTGATGGTCACTTTGTTCAACTACCTATAGTCAATGCATAATCTGAGAATACCATCTTTCTTCTTCACAAACAATACCAGTGCACCTCAAGGTGATACACTTAACCTAATGTATCCCTTGTCCAACATTTCCTTCAACTATAGCTTCAACTCTACCAACTCAAGTGTGCTCATCCTGTAAGGTGCCTTTGATGTTGGAGCTACCTATAGCACTAACTCAATAGAAAAGTCTACCTCCCTGTGAGGTAACTATGAAATGTCCTCAGGAAATACATCTTGGAACTACTATAGAACTGGGTACCTGCTCAAAACATATATTTCCTCACATAACACACATACTTTCCTATGACTATGCTTGGCCTGCATAGCTATTACCATCCTAACTGATGTGGCTTTCTTCTTTCCCTATAAGACTCTTGGTTCCCCATTGTCATCCACACACTTAATGGATTTGTTATAAAAATCCACCTTGTTCCTATAAAGGTATAACCAATCCATGTCCAGCAACATACTGTATGATCCAAATGGTAATACATTCAAATGTGTTGTTGCATTCATACCATTCAAATAAAATTCATAAGCTCTTACCAAATGGTGAACTCGCTTCTTTGTACCTATAGCCAATTGCACTAACCAATCTTGTGCATGTAATTCCTTACTCAAACCACACTTATCCACCAAGTTAGGACTAACATAGATATAATTCGATCTAGGGTCAATCAAAATAGATATAACTTGATCACAAAGCTTAACATCCATCTCAATGATAGATTCCTGATGGTTTGCCTATTTGTTATCCAATGATGCATAAATACGTGGAATGATGTAACCAACATCCCCAACCATCTGTGCCTCCTATGCAATATATATATGAGGCCTACCACCCTAATACTAAGGACAATATCTCCTACTATGATCCCCTCCACACGTCCAAGACTGCACAGGCTCCTCATTCTGCTCCTCAGATCGATGTCCCTGTCCTCTATCAGATGTACTGAACTTCTTAGATGGAGCCACGATCTCTTTATTTCCTGTACCCTGAGGTATTCCTCACTTCTTGTCCCATTTTATTTTGTTCTTTGCATTATCTTTCTAGCCTAGCTTATTCTCAGATATGCACTTCGGTTGTTCATAGCAATGCCTTAGCTTTCAGATGGTCTCCTCTAATGATCTAGGCTCAACGAACTTAATCCTGTCTTTGAACACAACCGATAATCCACTAATAAACCTATGAATCTTGGCCTTCTCCTCCATGAGGTAAGGCACACACCTCAGTAGCTCCAAGAACTTGCTATTGTACTCCTCATCTGTCATTGATCCCATATTTAGCTCATAGAATTCCTTTTCCCTGTCATCAAAGTATCTCTTTGATAGGTTCTTATTCTTGAATAGCCTCTTGAAATCACTCCAACTCAAGTCTTCCTCATGAATACATCTGAAATTATTCACATCGTCACACAAAACATTTGCTTTAACTTTGAGACTGAATGTAGCTACGTTGGCTTTCATGTTCTTTGAATAGTCGTGCAACCTGAAGAACTTCCTCATACCAAGCAACCATGCCTCTGCATCCTATGATTTATTCATATCTCCATCAAAAGTAGGTGGATTTTGTTTCTTAAACTCATCTAGAAAGTATCCCTTATCACTCCTCATGTAAGGATGATAGTGATGATGATCATAGTGCTTATCTGAACGAGAACTAGAATAGTACTTATGTCCATCACCTCTCCTATCCAGAGTGTCCAACAATCTGACATCTCTCACTGTGTCGTCTCTATCCGACTTATGATCACCATGCGATTTACTACCATATGCCCAATTAGTTATGTCCTCCTGCTCATGGCTAATCTAACGTGGTCCCTATCGATGAAATTTGACAAACTCTGGAGTATCACTACAATTACCTATGCTTGTTTCTTCCATGCGTGTATGATTTTGTCAATGTCTACCTTACAACTCGTTATTTCTACATTTAAGCTTCTTAGTGTGTCTGGTAGATCAAAAGAGTACCCAACACCATTCTTCTCATCTAATCTATAGGGACAGTCTCAATAACTATAGTCTACAATCTTGCTAGTCATATTTGATATTCTTTCTGCAAGGTATATAATGTTAGCTAAACAAAATCAAAATAAACCAACATACCATAGCATAGTTCATGGAGGATATCTCATCTACAAGATCAAAACGCACATATAACAAAGTCACAACAACATATAGAAATATAAATCATAAGAATATAACCTTATCACCATGATTCTAGTTAGAGTCTGTTGGAAATAATACTGAGGGGGGGGGGGGGGGGGGGTGAATTAGTGTTATCAAATTATTTTCAATATACCATCCAGATTTATACTTTAAATTATTCTTCAGATATTGGTGATTAACTTGTATGTCAGTACCATATAATAATGAACAAGAACAATGAAAAACAGATAGTCACACCAAAGAACACCAGATATAAGGTGGAAACCCAATGTGGGTGAAAACCACCTGCTGCAATATGTCTCTATCTTCTTTCAATTAGAAACTTCTTTTACAATGATTTTGTACTGGTGCAGTCCTTTACCAGTACGCAGGCTGCAACCTGCAGAGAGCTACAACTCTCTCTCTCGTTTTCCAGTCTCTCCTGGAAGGGAGCTACAACCCCCTACTTCTTTTCTTTCAAGGACCACTTTTCATAAATTTTCAGACTGGATCCAAGAAGATCAAATAATCATCAAGTACATGTGAATCAACTAATTTCCTTATACAATAAATCCAATGAATCACCCAAACTTCTCAGAATGTTGTAAACAGAAAACTAATACCAGTAAGCTAAACCCAGAACACTGCAGTAATAGATATAAGGCAGCCAACAGACATTTCAAAAACAAGCTGACAACTTCACCAATATAAACCTGCGGATATCCGCAGCTTTTCTGTGCCTGGACTGCGTAGATCCGCACCTGGTCCTTCTGCTTCTCTGCGTACCACTGCACCTACTCCTTCTGTTGAACTGCGTACCGCAGCTCAGATCCACACCTGCATTGTCTGCTTGACAGTGTACCTCTGCACTGATCTTTCTCTGCCTCTGCATACCTCCGCACTGTGCTTTCTTCTGCGCTGTGTACCTCGCACCAGCGCCTTCTGCTTTCTATGTACCCCTGCACCTGTGCCTCTTGCTTCACTGCGTACCTCTGCACCTGCACTGAGGATCGCCTGCTGACCTCTGAATAGAGCCAAATTAACAGTCCTCCAATGTGCCACAGATAGTCAAATCCACAGATCTGATCATGCGCTCGAGAGATCACGACTTATCAATAGATTCGCCTTCAATTTCACCTTGATTTAGATCTAGCTTTTTGAAACCAATAACCCAATATTTCAGATCTTAAGATATTCAAATTTCACCAGTGACTAGCCAAATGATCTCCTTTCCTTTTTATAGGCAAGCCCTTACTAAAAACCATGAAACAAAACCATAGAGTGCCAATACAAGGGACCCAAAAACCTAGGGCTCAATAATTTAGAATCAATACCACAGACCAAAACCATAGGATTATGAACGACGGCTAAATACCACGGGCCAAACATAAGAAACCCCACAAGAGCGCGCTTCTCTGCATTGGAGTGAGTGAACTGGGGGACCGCACCTTCTAAACGGAGAATCTGCGGGTATGCCCGCACTTGTTGATCGAGGTACTTGCGGGTCTGCACCTTTTGAACTATGCACCTGTGGACCTCTTATTTTCATCATTTTGAGAGCCCGATCAGAGTTTTGCCACTTGAATGAGTTTCCATCAAGTACAACACCTGTACCATAGAGCCACACCAGAATCATAATGCCAACAATCTCCCCCTTTGGACTTGATGGCAACCTCAAGATCCTTAACGTCATTCTCCCCCTTTGACATCAAGGGCAAAGGGTTATGCTCCCCCTGAGAACATGCTCCCCCTCACTATAAATCAAGTTTGCAAAAGGAAAGAAATTTCTTCAAGAAAAACCATGATCCACCAAACACCATAAATGACCATGAAAGAGATAGAGACATATTGCAGCACTATTTAGATCAGCATCCATGATCTCCTTTTGTACTACCATAATGCCAACAATGCATTATATATGCTCCCCCTGAACCTATGCCATCCGAGCTGCGACCAATCCATAACCCAGCAAATGTACGCGTATACCCCATACGAAACTCGCGTACAACCAACAATCTCTGAAACAGATGAGATTCAACAACAAGATGATGCATCAACAACCCCCAGCTTTTGCCTGAGGTATTCAAAGGTCTCCCTGGGCAATGGTTTGGTGAGTATATCAGCAACTTGTTCCTTAGAAGGAACATACTCCAACTTGACCTTTTGTTCAAGCACTTGTTCCCTGAGAAAATGATACTTGTTCGGTATGTGCTTGGTCTTTGAATGCATGACTGGGTTCTTTGAAATGATGATTGCACTTGTATTATCACATAAGATGGAGTAGGTGGTGTACAAGTGATTTGAAAATCCTGCATCATCCAAAGAAGTTGAGTGCAACAAGATGCAGTAGCCACATATTCTGCTTCAGCTGTAGATAAAGCAATCGAACTCTGTTTCTTGCTAAACCAAGATACTAATCTGGAACCCATAAAGAAAGCACCACCACTTGTGCTTTTCCTGTCATCCACACTTCCGACCCAATCTGCATCTGTGTAAGCATGAAGTCTGAGATCTGTATCTCTAGGATACCATAAGCCATAGTTTTGAGTTCCTTGAAGATATTTGAAAATTCTCTTCACTGCCTGAAGATGAGTTTCCTTTGGATTTGCCTGAAATCTTCCACTATTCCCACAGCATGCATAATGTCTGGTCGGGTACCTGTCAAGTAAAGTAAATTTCCAATCATAGATCTATAGGTTGGTTGATGCACTACTGCTGATTCATCATTTGCACTAAGGCTGCATCCTGTAACCATGGGGGTACATACTGGTTTTGCATCTTCCATGCCATATTTCTTCAAGATTTGCTTGAGATACTTGGTTTGAGACAAAAAGATACCGTCTTCATTTTGTTGGATTTGCAAACCAAGAAAATATGTCAGTTCTCTAAGCAAAGACATTTCAAATTCTTTCTGCATCACTAAGGCAAAGCGTTGACTCATAGCTTCTTCATTGCTGCCAGAGATAATATCATCTACATACACAACAAGTATTAGCAATTTGTCATTATCAATTTTTATATAAAGATTGTTGTCTGTTGATCCTTTTGAAAAACCTTGTTGATGAAGATATTTGTCCAAACAGTAGTACCAAGCCCTTGGAGCCTGTTTAAGACCATAGAGAGCCTTCTTGAGCGTGCATACAAGATTTGGATCATTCCCAAGGATGAAACCATCTGGTTGCTCAATGTACACTTCTTCTTCTAAGTCTCCATTTAGAAAAGCTGATTTCTCATCCATTTGAAATACTTTGAATTTCTGAAAGCTAGAGAGAGCAAGGAACATTCTGATGGCCTCAAGTCTTGCAATGGGAGCAAAAGTTTCTTCAAAGTCTATTCCTTCTTGTTGAGCATATCCCTTACAAACAAGTCTAGCCTTGTTTCTGATTACTTCCCCATTTTCATTCAACTTATTTTTGAAGACCATTTTGTCCCTATGACATTCTTATCTTTTGGTCTAGGAACCAATTCCCAAGTGTTGTTCTTTTCAATTTTATCAAGTTCTTCATCCATTGGCTTGACCCAGCATTCATCTTTGCATGCCTTGTTGGCATTATGATTCAGGTGTTGTCCTTGATGGCAACCCATTCAGGTGGTAGATCACTATTCTTGATGATCAACTCTCTATTTTTAAGAAGGACGCAGGCAATCTGTTCAGAAAGTGCGTCCCCGCAGGTATACCATGCAGAACCCGCGTCCAGGGACGCAGGCCAGCCGTTCAGGGGGTGCGTCCACCCAGTGCACACATTTCAAGACAAAGAAAAGCACGTGGGGGTTTCTTGTGTGGTATCTAGCCGACGGTTTTGTGTTTCTATGGTGTCGGCTCGTGGTATTGTTCCATGTTTTGGGGAGGAGCTTGCCTATATAAAGCAAAGGAGTTCATTTGGATTAATTATGGTCTTTGGTTGAAAATCTTTTGGTGAGATCTAGTCCAGATCTATGAGGGCGAATCTTCTAATGGACTGTGATCTCTATGGCGCATGATCAGATCTGCAGATCTGACTGTTTGGGCTAGTTCTGAAGTCTTCATATCTTTTATATCTGAAGGGACGCAGGTTCAGTGAAGGGCAAGTGCGCCGAGACGCAGTACAGTAAGGGCTCAGGTGCGTCTCTGAAGCGAAAGACGCGGCGCGATAGTATTATTGGATGCGTCTCTGAAGCAAAAGATGCGGTGCGATAGTATTGTTGGGTGCGCCGGTACGCAGAGCAATTTAAAGGAACAGTGCGTCGGCACGCAGAGCAGCAGAAGGTAAACTGCGTCCAGTCGCAGGCCACAGAAAGAAAAATTGCGTCCTTGTCTTAAGATGATCTGTTGACTGTATTTTTCTGTTCATAAGGTGTTATGGGTTAGTTCTGTGATTACTGATCTGATAACTGTAGTGGACTGTAACTGTTGTATACTTGTTGATCATTTGATTCTTCATGAAAAGAAGTAGGGGGTTGTAGCTCCCTTCCAGGAGAGACTGGAAAACGAGAGAGAGAGTTGTAGCTCTCTGCAGGTTGCAGCCTGCGTACTGGTAAAGGACTGCACCAGTACAAAATCATTGTAAAAGAATTTCTAAATTGAAAGAAGATAGAGACATATTGCAGCAGGTGGTTTTCTCCCACATTGGGTTTCCACCTTACATCTTGTGTTCTTTGGTGTGACTGTCTATTTTCTTTGTTCATGCTCATTATTTTATGGTACTGATATGAAAGAATAATTCAAAAGATCAAATAAGGAAGATTTGTTAAATTGCTAGATAATACTGATTCACCCCCCCTCTCAGTATTATTTCCAACAATTGGTATCAGAGCAGGTCCTTCAGAAAAGCTTGATCGCTTGAAGGTAGATCGTTCATCATGAGCAACTACGAGAGAGAAGCATCAATCAGGCCACCGGTTTTTGATGGAACAAACTTCAATTATTGGAAGGTAAGAGTTACTGCATATCTTCAATCTCTTGGTACAGAAGTTTGGGACATTGTAGAAACAGGCTATGCTTTTCCTTCAGCTACTCCTACAGATCCAGCTGAGAAAAAGAAGTATGAAACAAATGCAAAAGCAGTCAGTACTCTATTAGGAAGTATATCCCAAACAGAATTCATGAAGGTAATGCACTTCAAATCAGCAAAAGAAATATGGGACAAAATGATCACGAGCTATGAAGGAGATGAACAGGTAAAACAAGCTAAACTTCAAACTCTCAGGATTCAATATGAGACTCTCAAGATGTATAATGATGAAAGTGTGGCTAATTATTTTCTTCGGGTAGATGAGATTGTTAATTGTATGAAAAATTTGGGTGAAGAAATAAAAGAGTCTATAGTAGTTCAAAAGATTCTAAGATCATTATCCCCCAAGTTTGAATCTAAAGTATCTGCAATAGAAGAAAAAGAAAATCTCCGTGTTCTCACTATGTCTCAGCTACATGGAATTCTAACTGCTTATGAAATGAGAAAGGGAGGTCCATCAGACAGAAGGGAGGCTGCTTTTAAGGCATCAGGCAAAGAAGATCACTATGAAGCAAGCCATGTTCCAGAAGAAGAGGAAGAAGAATCAAATTTTGTCAGAAATCTTCAAAGGGGTTCTGGAAGGTTCAGAGGTAAGCTACCTTTCAAATGCTTTGCTTGTGGAAGAGTAGGTCATTATGCTGCAAAATGTCCTTATAAGGATAAAGGAAAGGAACCAGCTAGATGGAACAAGAAACAAAGTGCAAATAAGAAAAGCTACTACACCCATGAAGATAGTGATGGCTTATCAAACAGTGATGAAGATGAACAAGGTAATAAATATAGGTTGTTAATGGCATTTGAAGATGATGATTATGAGGATGCTGTAGATGTGGATAACCTTTATGATGAAATTACTAGACTCAAGAGATGTATAGAAGAAAAGAACATGATCATTGATACTCTACAATTTCAAATTGATGAAAAGGAAAAACATCTTGAAAAATTAGAAGGTGAAATTGTTGGTCTTAGAAAAGAAATTGAGAAAACAAAAGCTATTAATCTCAAGTTTGTCAAAGGATCTGAAACTTTGGATGAGATTATCAGTGTGCAGCGGTCTCCACTAAATAAGACAGGTCTGGGCTATAATGGAGAAACTTCTCAAGCATCCACTTCAAAAAGTTATCTTGATGCAGCAAGAAGAAATGAGCAAAAGCACAATGAAGATCATCAGGTAAAGCAGGGACAAACTTCAAACAGAAACTATCAGGGGCAATCCAGCTTAAGGGTGAACAAAAGCCACAACCAGCCACAGGTAAAATCTTCCCAGTTTGGTTCAAGAATAGATGAAAATAGAAATTACAATCAGTTGGCTGGTAGATTCAATAACCGCAGAAGTTTCTTCAATGGACAATGCTTTTCTTGCCATAACTTTGGTCACAAAGCAGCTCAATGTGTTGCGTATAAAACAATCATGACTAGGGAAGCTCAAAAACAAAGAAGTATGACAGGGATTACAAAAAGGACCTATAACAACTTTTCGGCTCTTGAAAATGAAGTTGAATGTTCTATTTGCAATAATTTTGGTCATGAAGACTTTGAATGGAGAAGCAGGTTTCAGGAAAGAAAGGAACAAGAGCGGAAAAAGGAACAAGCCTCAGGCACCAAAACATGGAGAATAAAGGAACCTCAAACAGAAAGATGTGGGATAGCATTTTATGCAGAAGGACAGGAAAATCTATGGTACATTGACAGTGGATGTTCGAAGCATATGACAGGTGATAAAGAAAAACTTGAGTCTTATTCTATTTTAGAAAAGGGAAAGAAAGTCTCTTTTGGAAATGATACTCCTGCAACTATAAAAGGAAAAGGTATTGCTCCTTTAAAAGAAGATGTTAAGGCTGGAAATGTCTTGTATGTTGATGGATTGAAGCATAATCTACTAAGTGTCAGCCAAATGTGTGATCAAAGAACCGAGGTTATATTCAGATCAAATGGATGTCTTGTTCGTGATCTTGATACAGGTAAAACAGTTCTCAAAGGGAAAAGAACTCCAAATAATCTATACATATTTGAAGAAGGACAACAACAATGCTATCTAAGCAAGGATGAAGAGCACTGGTTATGGCATCGAAGGTTGGGACATCTAAGCTTCTCACAAATAAGGAAAGCATGTAAATATCAGGCAGTTCGCGATCTTCCAGATATCAAAATTCCTGACAACACCATATGCAGATCATGTCAGTTTGGAAAACAAACCAGGACTAACTTTCCAGAGAAAGAAGGATCAGCTAGCATGCCTCTTGAGCTAGTACATACAGATGTATGTGGACCATTCAGGAAAAGAACACCTAGAGGAGAGGAATACTTGATATTATTTATTGACGATTTCTCCAGGTTTGTTTGGTTAGGACTTATGAAGCACAAAGATGAAGCATTCGAAAAATTCAAATCCTTCAAAGCCTTGGTTGAAAATGAATCAGGTCACAAAATTAAGTGCCTCAGATCCGACAGAGGTGGGGAATTTACTTCAAATGAATTTTTCGATTTCTGTGATGAACATGGGATAAGGAGAGAATTCTCTACAGCTAGAACTCCTCAGCAAAATGGAGTTGTTGAAAGAATGAACAGAACAATCCAACAAATGGCTCGTGCTATGCTTGATGAATCAGGAACTCCCGCAACTTTCTGGGGTGAAGCTGCACATGCTGCGGTTATTATTCTCAACAAGACAAATGTCCGGGTGAACAGCACTCAAACTCCTCATGAGCTCTGGAGTGGTAAAACTCCTTCGGTAAAGCACTTCAAAATCTTTGGGAGCAAATGCTATATCAAGAATACTGAGGAGCAGCTTGGCAAACTTGATCCTAGAGCAGATGAAGGCATTCTTCTTGGCTATTCTCCACATAGCAAAGCATACAAATGCTACAATAAAAGACTTGGCAGAATTGTTGACAGCATTGATGTAGTGGTTGATGAGAAGGGATACATTCCTAGGCAAATACATCGTGAAGACATCGAAGAAGATGAAAGCTACCCTCAAAGACAGAATGATGAAGAAGAAGAACCTCAAGAAGAATCTCAAGAAGAACCTCACGAAGACGCAGAAGAACGAACAAGAATAGAAGAAAAGACTCCATCCAGATATGTTCAGAAGAACCATCCAGAATCTCAGATCATGGGACAGAAAGAAGCAGGTATACAAACTAGAAGAACAGTTGCAGAAGCTTCAAGCTATTTGGCATTACTCTCCTCTACTGAACCACAAAATGTGAAAGAGGCATGCAAAGATGAATGTTGGGTGAAAGCAATGGATGAAGAACTTGAGCAAATCGAAAAGAACAACACTTGGGAGCTGGTTCCTAGACCAAAGGATAAGAATGTTATTGGAACAAAATGGGTCTTCAAAAATAAATTGAATGAAAATGGAGAAGTAATTAGAAACAAAGCCAGACTTGTTTGTAAAGGGTATGCACAGCAAGAAGGAATAGACTTTGAAGAAACTTTTGCTCCTGTTGCAAGACTTGAGGCCATCCGAATGTTCCTTGCTCTCTCAAGTTTTCAGAACTTCAAAGTATTTCAAATGGATGTGAAATCAGCCTTTCTGAATGGAGATTTGGATGAAGAAGTATACATTGAACAGCCAGATGGGTTCATTCTTGGAAATGATCCAAATCTTGTATGCCGATTAAAAAAGGCTCTCTATGGTCTCAAACAAGCTCCAAGGGCTTGGTACTACCGGTTAGACAAATATCTTCATCAACAAGGTTTTTCAAAAGGTTCAGCAGATAGCAATCTGTATATAAAAGTTGAAAATGACAAATTGATAATACTTGTTGTGTATGTAGATGACATTATTTTTGGCAGCAATGAAGAAGCTATGAGTCAAAGCTTTGCCTCGGTCATGCAGAAATAATTTGAAATGTCCTTACTAGGAGAACTGACATACTTCCTTGGTTTGCAAATCCAACAAAAGGAAGGAGGAATCCTTTTATCTCAAACCAAGTATCTCAAGCAGATTTTGAAGAAATATGGCATGGAAGATGCAAAACCAATATGTACACCCATGGTCACAGGATGTAGTCTCAGTGCAAATGATGAATCTGCAGCAGTACATCAACCAACCTACAGATCTATGATTGGAAGTTTACTATATTTGACAGGTACCCGACCAGACATCATGCATGCAGTTGGAATAGTTGGAAGATTTCAGGCAAATCCGAAGGAGACTCATCTTCAGGCAGTGAAGAGAATTTTCAAATATCTTCAAGGGACTCAAAATTATGGCTTATGGTATCCTAGAGATACAGATCTCACTCTTCATGCTTATACAGATGCAGATTGGGCCGGAAGCGTGGATGACAGGAAAAGCACAAGTGGTGGTGCGTTCTTTATGGGTTCCAGACTGGTATCTTGGTTCAGCAAGAAACAGAGTTCAATTGCCTTGTCTACAGCTGAAGCGGAATATGTTGCTGCTGCATCTTGTTGCACTCAACTCCTTTGGATGATGCAGACTTTGCAGGATTATCAAATCACTTGTACACCTCCAATCCCTATCTTATGTGACAACACAAGTGCAATCAGCATCTCAAAGAATCCGGTTATGCATTCAAAAACCAAGCACATACCAATCAAGTACCATTTTCTCCGGGAACAAGTACTTGAACAGAAGGTCAAGTTGGAGTATGTTCCTTCTAAGGAACAAGTTGCTGATATTTTCACCAAACCGTTGCCCAGGGACACTTTTGAATACCTCAGGCAAAAGCTGGGGATTGTTGATGCATCATCTTATTGCTGAACATCTTCTTATTGGTGGTATAGGCTCAGGGGGAGCACATAATGCATTGTTGGCATTATGAAGAAGGAGATCTTGGAAATAGCTGCAATATGTCTCTATCTCTTTCATGGTGGATTTCTGGTTATTTACAGATCTGGAGGAGCATGAGCGTAGGGGGAGCATACCCTTTGCCCTTGATGTCAAAGGGGGAGAATGAAGCTGAAGATCATGAGGTTTCCATCAAGTCCAAAGGGGGAGATTGTTGGCATTATGATTCAGGTGTTGTCCTTGATGGCAACCCATTCAGGTGGTAGATCACTATTCTTGATGATCAGCTCTCTATTTTTAAGAAGGACGCAGGCAATCTGTTCAGAAAGTGCGTCCCCGCAGGTATACCATGCAGAACCCGCGTCCAGGAACGCAGGCCAGCCGTTCAGGGGGTGCGTCCACCCAGTGCACACATTTCAAGACAGAGAAAAGCACGTGGGGGTTTCTTGTGTGGTATCTAGCCGACGGTTTTGTGTTTCTATGGTGTCGGCTCATGGTATTGTTCCATGTTTTGGGGAGGAGCTTGCCTATATAAAGCAAAGGAGTTCATTTGGATTAATTATGGTCTTTGGTTGAATATCTTTTGGTGAGATCTAGTCCAGATCTATGAGGGCGAATCTTCTAATGGACTGTGATCTCTATGGCGCATGATCAGATCTGCAGATCTGACTGTTTGGGCTAGTTCTGAAGTCTTCATATCTTTTATATCTGAAGGGACGCAGGTTCAGTGAAGGGCAAGTGCGCCGAGACGCAGTACAGTAAGGGCTCAGGTGCGTCTCTGAAGCGAAAGACGCGGCGCGATAGTATTATTGGATGCGTCTCTGAAGCAAAAGACGCGGCGCGATAGTATTGTTGGGTGCGCCGGTACGCAGAGCAGTTTAAAGGAACAGTGCATCGGCACGCAGAGCAGCAGAAGGTAAACTGCGTCCAGTCGCAGGCCACAGAAAGAAAAATTGCGTCCTTGTCTTAAGATGATCTGTTGACTGTATTTTTCTGTTCATAAGGTGTTCTGGGTTAGTTCTATGATTACTGATCTGATAACTGTAGTGGACTGTAACTGTTGTATACTTGTTGATCATTTGATTCTTCATGAAAAGAAGTAGGGGGTTGTAGCTCCCTTCCAGGAGAGACTGGAAAACGAGAGAGAGAGTTGTAGCTCTCTGCAGGTTGCAGCCTGCGTACTGGTAAAGGACTGCACCAGTACAAAATCATTGTAAAAGAATTTCTAAATTGAAAGAAGATAGAGACATATTGCAGCAGGTGGTTTTCTCCCACATTGGGTTTCCACCTTACATCTTGTGTTCTTTGGTGTGACTGTCTATTTTCTTTGTTCATGCTCATTATTTTATGGTACTGATATGCAAGAATAATTCAAAAGATCAAATAAGGAAGATTTGTTAAATTGCTAGATAATACTGATTCACCCCCCCTCTCAGTATTATTTCCAACATGCCTCCCTTACATTTTGTGGTTCAGTGGAGGAGAGTAATGCCAAATAACTTGAAGCTTCTGCAATTGTTCTTCTTCTTTGTATGCCTACCTCCTTTTGCCCCAAAATTTGATATTCTGGATGATTCTTTTGAACATATCTGGATGGAGTCTTCTCTTCTATCCTTATCTGTTCCTCTGGTGCCTCTTGAGGTTATTCTTCTTCATCACCAGTCTGATTTGGAGGGTAGTCTTCATCCTCTTCGATATTTTCATAGTTTACTTGCCTAGGAATGTATCCTTTTTCATTGACCACTACATCAATGCTGTCAACAATTCTTCCAAGTCTTTTATTGTAACACTTGTATGCTTTGCTGTGGGGAGAATAACCAAGGAGAATGCCTTCATCTGCTCTAGGTTCAAGTTTGCCAAGCTGTTCATCATTATTCTTGATATAGAATTTGCTTCCAAAAATTTTGAAATGCTTTACCGAAGGAGTCTCACCGTACCAGATCTCATGAGGAGTTTGAGTGCTGTTCACTCGAACATTTTTTTTGTTGAGAATAACAACGCAGCAAATGCAGCTTCACCCCAGAAGGTTGCAGGAGTTCCAGACTCATCAAGCATAGCACGAGCCATTTGTTGAACCGTTCTGTTCATCCTTTCCACCACTCCATTTTGTTGAGGAGTCCTAGCTGTAGAGAATTCCCTTCTTATTCCATGTTCTTCACAGAAATCGAAAAATTCATTTGAGGTAAACTCCCCACCTCTGTCAGACCTTAGGCACTTAATTTTGTGATCGGATTTGTTTTCAGCCAAAGCTTTGAAGGATTTGAATTTTTCGAATGCTTCATCTTTGTGCTTCATAAGTCCTAACCAAACCATCCTGGAGAAATTGTCAATGAATAATATAAAGTATTCTTCTCCTCGAGGTGACCTTGTCCTAAATGGACGCATACATCTATATGGACTAGCTCAAGAGGCCTGCTAGCTGATCCTTCCTTCTCAGGGAAGTTAATTCTGGTTTGCTTACCAAACTGACATGATGCATATTGTGTTGTCTGGAAGACCACGGACTGCCTGGTATTTGCATGCTTTCCTTATTTGTGAAAAGCTTAGGTGCCCCAACCTTCGGTGCCATAACCAATGTTCATCGTCCTTGCTCAAATAGCATTGTTGTTGTCCTTCTTCAAATATGTAGAAATTATTTGGAGTTCTTCTGCCTTTGATCACTGTTTCTCCTGTATCGAGATCACGAACACTACATCCATTTGATCGAAATATTACCTCAGTTCCTTGATCACACATCTGACTAACACTCAGAAGATTATGCTTCAAGCCATCAACATATAAACCATTTCCTACTTTGACCTTTTCTTTCAAATGAGAAGTGCCTCTTCCTTTTATGATTGCACAGGTATCAATTCCAAAAGAAACTTTCTTTCCCTTTTCTAAAACACTATATGATTCAAGTTTTCCTTTATCACCTGTCATATGCTTTGAACATCCACTGTCAATATACCATTGATTTTCTTGTCCTTCTGCATAAAAGGCTATCCCACATCTTTCTGGTTGTGGTTCCTTTATTCTCCATGTTTTGGTGCTTGAGGCTTGTTCCTTTGTCTACCGAAACCTGCTCCTGCATTCAGAATCTTCATGGCAAAAGTTATTACAAATAGAATATTCAATTTCATTTTCAAGGGCCAAAAAGTTGTTATAGGTACTTTTTGTAATCCCAGTCATATTTCTTTGTTTTTGAGCTTCTCTAGTCATAATTGTCTTATAGGCAACACATTGAGCTGCTTTGTGACCAAATTTATGGCAAGAGAAGCATTGGCCATTGAAGAAACTTCTACGATTATCAAATCTACCAGCCATATGATTGTAGTTTCTATTGTCATCCATTCTTGAGGCAAATTGAGAAGATCTTACCTGTGGCTGATTGTAGCTTTTGTTCACCCTTAAGGTGGATTGTCCCTGATTTACCTGGTAGTCTTTATTTAATCCTGATGGAATTCGTCCCTATTTTACCTGGTGATCTCCATTGGGTTTTTGCTCATACCTCCTTGCTGCATCAAGATAACTCTTTGAGGTGGATGCTTGAGCTGCTTCTCCATTGTACCCTAGACCTGTCTTGATTAGTGGAGAGCGTTGTACATTGATGATCTCATCCAGAGTTTCAGATCCTTTAACAAATTTAAGATTAATAGCCTTTGTTTTCTCAATTTCTTTTCTAAGCCCAACAATTTCACATTCTAACTTCTCAAGAAATTGTTCCTTTTCATCGAGTTGGAGTTGCAGAGTATCAATGATCATATTCTTTTCTTCTAGACATATTTTGAGTCTAGAAATCTCTTCATGAAAACCATCTATATCTATAGCATCCATGTAATCATCATCTTCAAAAGCCATTAAAATTTTATAGTTATTACCTCGTTCATCTTCATCACTATTTGAAAGACCATCACTATCTTCATGAGTGTAGTAACTTTTCTTCGTTGCATTCTGTTTCTTGTTCCATCTAACAGGTTCCTTCCCTTTATCCTTATGCAGACATTTGGCTGCATAGTGACCGACTCTCCCACAAGCAAAGCATTTGAAGGGTAACTTACCTCTGAATCTCCCAGTACCCCGTTGAAGATTCTTGACAAAATTTGATTCTTCTTCCTCTTCCGATGCATGTCCTAACTCATAGTAGTTTCCTTTGCCTGAAGCCTTGAAAGCTGCTTCTCTCCTGTTTGATGGTCCTCCTTTCCTCATTTCATAGGCAGTTAGAATCCCATGTAGCTGTGACATGTTAAGGTTTCGAAGATTCTCCTTTTCTTCTATTGCCAAAACTTTAGATTCAAATCTAGGGGACAGAGATCTTAGAACATTTTAAACATCAACCGCTTCTTTTATTTCTTCACCCAAGTTTTTCATAAAATTAACAATCTCATCAACATGAAGGAAATAGTTAGCCACATTTTCATCATTATGCATTCTGAGATTTTCATACTGAATTCTGAGAGTTTGGAGTTTTGCTTGTTTTACCTGCTCATCTCGTTCATAGCTCAGAACAATCTTGTCCCATATTTCTTTTGCGGATTTATACTGCATAACCTTGACGAATTATGATTGAGATAGGCATCCTAATAGAGTATTGACCGCCTTTGCATTTGTTTCATATTTCTTTTTCTCAGCCGGATCTATAGGAGTTACTGAAGGAAAAGTGTACCCTGTATCTATGATATCCCAAACTTTTGTACCAAGAGATTGAAGATAGGCAGTAACTCTTACCTTCCAATATACGAAGTTTGTCCCATCAAAAATCGGTGGCCTGATTGATGCTTCCCTCTCGTAGTTGCCCATGATGAATGATCTTCCTTCAAGTGATCAAGCTTCTCTGAAGGACCTGCTCTGATTCCAATTGTTGGAAATAATACTGAGGGGGGGGGGTGAATCAGTATTATCAAATTCTTTTCAATATACCATCCAGATTTATACTTTAAATTATTCTTCAGATATTGGTGATTAACTTGTATGTCAGTACCATATAATAATGAAAAAGAACAATGAAAAACAGATAGTCACACCAAAGAACACCAGATATAAGGTGGAAACCCAATGTGGGTGAAAACCACCTGCTGCAATATGTATCTATCTTCTTTCAATTAGAAATTTCTTTTACAATGATTTTGTACTGGTGCAGTCCTTTACCAATACGCAGGCTGCAATGTGTAGAGAGCTACAACTCTCTCTCTCATTTTCCAGTCTCTCCTGGAAGGGAGCTACAACCCCCTACTTCTTTTCTTTCAAGGACCACTTTTCATAAATTTTCAGACTGGATCCAAGAAGATCAAATAATCATCAAGTACATGTGAATCAACTAATTTCCTTATACAATAAATCCAATGAATCACCCAAACTTCTCAGAATGTTGTAAATAGAAAACCAATACCAATAATCTAAACCCAGAACACTGCAGCAATAGATAAAAGGCAGCCAACAGACATTTAAAAACAAGCCCGCAACTTCACCAATATAAACCTATGGATATCCGCAGCTTTTCTATGCCTCGACTGCGCAGATCCGCACCTGGTCCTTCTGCTTCTCTGCGTACCACCGCACCTACTCCTTCTGTTGAACTGCATACCACAACTCAGATCCGCTCCTGCACTGTCTTCTTGACAACGTACCTCCGCACTGGTCTTTATGTGCCTTTGGGTAACTCCGCACTGTGCTTTCTTCTGCGCTGCGTACCTCGCACCAGCGCCTTCTGCTTTTTGCGTACCCCCGCACCTGTGCCTCTTGCTTCACTGCGTACCTCCGCACCTGCACTGTGGATCGCCTGCGGACCTCTGAATAGAGCCAAATTAACAGTCCTCCAATGTGCCACAGATAGTCAGATCCACAGATCTGATCATGCACTCGAGAGATCACGACTTATCAATAGATTCGCCTTCAATTTCACCTTGATTTAGATCTAGCTTTTTGAAACCGATAACCCAATATTTCAGATCTTAAGATATTCAAATTTCACCAGTGACTAGCCAAATGATCTCCTTTCCCTTTTATAGGCAAGCCCTTACTAAAACCATGAAGCAAAACCATAGAGTGCCAATACAAGGGACCCAAAAACCTGGGGCTCAATAATTTAGAATCAATACCACGGACCAAAACCATAGGATCATGAACGACGGGCTAAATACCACGGGCCAAACATAAGAAACCCCACGTGAGCGCGCTTCTCTGCATTGGAGTGAGTGAACTGGGGGACCGCACCTTCTAAACGGAGAATCTGCGGGTATGGCCGCACCTGTTGGTCGGGGTACTTGCGGGTCCGTACCTTTTGAACTATGCACCTGCAAACATCTTATTTTCATCATTTTGAGAGCCTGATCAGAGTTTTGCCACTTGAATAAGTTGCCATCAAGTACAACACCTGTACCATAGAGCCACACCAGAATCATAATGCCAACAAAGTCCAGCCACCAATCCATGAACATGTCAACCACACATACCATGACATCAACCATACCAATGTATGTAGATAATCCACCACCATAAATGTAGATGATACACCAACACATATGCAAACAACACACAAACATAACCATGGACAACACACACACATAATCACATGCGATCAAGCATAAACGAGCAATACTTGTAACAATAGGTGGCAACATGTAACCAAAAATACAAGAATGATACATGTAAGTGACATATAACAACATCAAACCAAGCATACAAGAATGATACATGTAAGAGACATATAACAACATGTAACCATTCATATAATCATGATGATGCACTCCACAAAAATACCATCAGCTTCCACATGGAAAAATCACTACAACCATGATCAACACCATGTAAATGAAACATGTACATGGTATCACAACACAAGAAACACATATGAAACTGACATAATGCATGACCAACACACCCAAATCATCTAGTCAAAGGGGTGAACCATGCTCCGATACCACTCTGTAATAGCCTCCTTCCACATTTACCCAAGTAACTGGCCAACCAAGGTAAACATGAGATGAGAGATCACTATGATATGATTCGACCTCCTAAGTCACATTAGGGAAGTGGAACTGATGGAAACACACCACACATACCTTCAACAATAGCATTAGGAACCTCAGGAACCATCCCAACCTTTCTGCTAATCATCCCCTTGGGTCCCACTGAGATTTTAGACCACTTGACCCCCGAATGCTCCCATGATATGGGCATGATAGTGTATGGGAGGCTCTGGACACTATCATGACGAGGCATGCCAACATCCAGGGACTAAATTACACAGTGTTGTGCCAGTGGCGTTGGGATTTGAGCCACATTTTCAAGCCCAAAGCCCAGGTCACTACCCATAATTGAATGAAACTCTTAGAAAAACAAGATAACAAGGAAATGAAAAGGCAAATTCAATTACTTGAATAAGATCTTGAATGGACCCCTACCAGCCATGGTAGGCATTTCATCAAATATATCATGCATATGTAATCTACATGTGTAACTGACATATCTAAGCATAGGGGTCTCATACTCATTTGAGAATTTCTAAGAAGCATTGATGCCTCAACACATTAGCTTCCATTTCATCAATTAGGTCATAGATATATTGGTCATTCATTTACAAGAAAAAACATGATGAGATCCTATTGAGGGCCCCGAAATCGGGTCAACAACAAGGGGGATACCCACCTGGTTGGCGGCTCCGTGCCCGTTTGGTGTAGCAGGTCCGACTGGGGATGACGGGACCAGCTTCCCGTTCTAAGGGGTGTGTGTGCATGTAGAAAATGGTGATGTGTGTGTGTGTGTATAAAATGATAATAGAAAATCTGTAATTATTCCTTAACTAATCTAATTCTAAACTCTGAACTGATTTTATACTACTTTAATCTAACAAAAACAATACATCTAATCTACACTAACTCGGGGTAGAATTCTTCCATTATGCAATCTAGAAAGATTTCACAGAATAACTGGTAATGAAGATTATTCAGCTATTATGAGAATATAAATCAATTAAGATGAACCATCTTGCGTAAAAAGTTAAGCAAAACGGTTGTGAACAGCATATTGCATAATCAGTTATTCATGTATTAAGCACAAATCAATGACTCCACCGTACAAAAGTGCCAAATGGTAGTCCACTCATTCATACATTAACATATAAACAACATCAGCTGTATATTACTCTAAGAATGCAAGAAGAAACTAGTCAAGAGATAAAAGTACCATTTATGACTGATTTAAACTTACAGACCTTAAGCAATAACAATATATTTCTACTTGCTTCTAATGCCTACTAAGAGTACAGAAGTGCAACATCAGTAGTACGTATTAAAATGCAAACATAAATAAATCTCGATCCGTCCATTCATCAAAAACCCCCTCTGAGGGTGCAAAAGTGCATGTTCTGAGGACAAGTTTTTTGACAAAATTTCGGACCGTTCTCCAATGCAACGAGAAGGGTTAAATACTAGTAACCGACTAATTTTAATTTACACAAATTTAGGGAACGGCTTCAAATGACCGCCCTTTTACTAAAAACAAATTTATTTCTAAAAACTGAATCTAATTTCTAATCGTTTCTGTATCCGCTCCTTAGTGCTGTAAGCAATGCGCTGTTCGCCCTGAAAGAGTTGGCTGATTGTCCTTTCCTTTTGTTCGAGCTTGATAATTAGAAACAACAAGCGCTGGCACCTCTTTCTGACAGACTAGAAGATATTTTCGAAAACCTTTCTCTGGCTGGGTGTATTCGCTGTGCACACACTTAGTACAACCCAGTTTCTTTTCGAACTGATTTTGCTGTTACTATTTCGGTTTCCGGTCGTGCGAATGACTCAATGAGTTAGAAGTCGCGCTGTATGGACAATCCCCTATTTCGAGAATTGTTTCCATTCTTTGTTCCAGAATTTTCTGGAGCGTCTTCCTTCTCTTGTGCTTCTTTCTCTGCTTTACCAAGTCTGAGCTTCAGGATCTTTTGTAAACACGCTGCTTTTGTGTGCCTTTGACTCTGAGTCTTGGACAATCTATTTTCATCAGTGCGTGTTGGGCGATACTCTGGAATCCGCGGTTCTGCTGCATGCGGTATCCAATTGCGGAGGCATCTTCTCTCTATTGTCTTATTGGCGCTCTTCCCTTAGATGTTTCCTGCATATAGATTTATATCAGTCGCGTGTCTTGCAGTTTACGCAAAGAAGGGAAATGACGAAAAGATTGACATGAAAGCATTAAATTCTAATGAATGCGTAATTCTGACATTCATCATGACTTGACTCTTCGATAAATGCGATGCAATCATTTCTGGATACTCAAGCATGTGGTCATTAATTTCCCTTAAGGCGCGCGTTCAAATTTGGGTCTACCGTGTATGTCGGAGAATTCTTGCGATGAGTCTTTTCTGCGATTGGTATCGTAGTATCGAGGGCTGCGACGTTATTAAGTGTTATCGCAGATTGCAGATATCACAGATCGCAGATCGCAGATTGCTAATATCGAATTTTTCATTCAATTGCTTATGCTGCTTCATGCGACGCTTGCGATGTGCGATATCGCATATCGGCGATCGGCGGTTCTCCCTTTTCAAGTGCTTTTAATGCGCGCGATGCGATGGGTTCTCGCGTCGCTCCTTTCTAGTGCGTTTATGCGCTTTGGGCAATCGCTCCTTTTTCCATTGCGACGCGATATAGCTTTTAGGGAGTTGATACAAAAGGTTTTTCAAACAAAAATATTTTTTGGATTTTTGGCTAAGGGTCCCCCTTTGCTTGATGTTATTACTAATATCAAATGAAGAGGGGGGTTGTTGGTGACCACAACAATGGCGATTCACTGTGAAGAACCAGTTATCTCTGCTTTTCTATTGACCGTTCACTTCTGAAACAGCAAAATTCTTATATGTCTAAATTTTGTTATGAGCAGATAGAGTAGATTACCCCTCACCTTGTCAACGATACTTTGTCTCAACCTTTTTTTTTTTTTTTAATCCCAATTGCTTGCTTCCTCAGGCTTTTTCTTGCATTCGCACCAGACATTACTTGGTCTTGATTAAAGATAAAATAAGGTCTTCTCTGCGTACCGGCTTAAAAGTATGCTCATTTGTCGTAGGCAGAGCCTCTGCTGCCCGCAAGCATCCATAGCCTCGACAGGGTTACCATGTTATCCAGCAATGATCCTTTTTCCTGCTTGAGGTTACTCGCAACTTTCCAGAGAAAAATCCTTTTTGACACACTTTTTCCTTTTTTTAATTCTCTAAAGAACAATGTCTTGGTTTGGTGGCCAAATTATGACACAGTCACTCACTCGATTTACACTTTTGCTGAACAAGCCGGCTCGTGATGAGACCTCTTGTCTTTTGATCGCAACAATCTTAAGTCGTTGCCCTGTTTTTATAGACAGTATTGGCAAAGTTAGCAAGTTATAATATCTGTGATTGTGATAAGTCGGCTCGTGATGAGACCTCTTATTCTTTGAGATATAGTGTTTTGCTTGGATTATTTCTCTGAATGCTGCAATTCCCTTTTAGCAGGGAGGAAGTCATTGTTTTTCCTTAAGAAAGCTATGGACGACAATAATAGAGTTTTTGAAAAAAACAGTTTTGCAGAGAATACCCATTTTATTATTGATGATACCTTTCATTGTGCTGATACAAAACAATTCTTTACCAAAGGTTGCTTTCGTCAAAGTTCTTTGAGGTTGAAACTAATATCGTAATCAAGGTGAAGTTTAACTCTATTTGTTAATAATAAAATTTAGACTCCAAAATTTTTTTGCTACTTGTACAAGCGAAATCAAAATATGATAGAGAATTGACGTGCTCTTTCATGAATCCTATTTAAATGATAATTTACAACGGGTTTTATTCATCAAAAAGAAGAAAAAAAACAAAACAAAATGAAATATAAAAACTAAATCTATCCTACAAAAATTAGAAGAATTCTCTTCTATGGAAAATATAATTTAAGAATCAATCCATTGACAGGTAAAGAATCTCTCCTACCTGTTAAGTCCTGCAACACGAATGTGGACGGGCCTACGACTTCTACAATCTGAAAAGGGCCAAGCCATAGCTTCTGGAATTTCGTATGTTTGCCCTTTTCTTCATGTGCCTTATCCCATTTCAAAACTAAATCACCCATCTGAAAGTTTTTTCTGGTTATGATGTTTGAGTCAAAAGAAGATTTTATTAGCGCTTGGTGATGTGCATGGGTTTTCCTAGCTTGTTCTCTTTGTTCTTCTAGTTTGATTATTTCCATTTGTCTTAATTGTAATGAGGAAGTAGGTACTTCATCGATATATTGTACTAAAGACAAAGAGGGAATGACTAGGTGAGTCGGAAGAACCACTTCTCTCCCATAAACTAAATTAAAGGGAGAAGTGCCGATTGAAGCTTTCTTTGTGATTCTATCAGCCCATAAAGCATTTACCAGCGCTTTGTGCCAATTCTTTTGGTTTTGGTCGACTGTTCTTTTGATAATTCTGATTAGGTTCTTGTTTGTTGATTCAGCCAATCCATTACCTTGCGGATAGTAGTTGGCAGAATATTTCAGTTTGAACCCTCTTTTAAGCGCAAACTCAGTCATAGCATTTCCAGAAAAATATGAAGCGTTATCAAACATTAAGGCCGTTGGCAATCCAAACCTAGTTATGATAAATTGGTCTATGAATTCAATAATGTTTTCAGAATGAACTGTCTTGAGAGGAACTGCTTCTACCCATTTGGTAAAATAATCAGTTGCCGTAAGGATATACTTATGCTGCTTAGAAGAGTGAGGAACGATCTCACCTATTATTTCCAAGCCCCATTGACTGAATGGTTGGTTGATGTTGACCGGTTGTAGCGGCATGGACAGTTTCCTTTGTTTTCCTACAGCAGTCTGGCAGACTTGGCATTTCCTTATGTGATTGTATGAGTCTTTGAACAGCATGGGCCAATAATATCCTGCACACAAGATTTTATGTGCAGTCGCATCTCCGGCATAGTGTCCACCTGCTGTTCCATCATGAAGTTCCTGTAAAACCTTTTCGGCTTCAATTTTCTCAAGACACCTAAGAAGTACAGAATCATAATTCCTTTTAAACAGGACATCATTTATGAGCTGGTATTGTTTAGCTTTTAATCTCAGAGCTCTTTTCTTGGTATGATCCAGACGTGATGGAGCATACCCGTTCTTAAGAAAATAAATGGTGTCAGCATATAATGATTCTGCATCGTTTAGGCTTACCTCATATGCTTGTACCTCTTCAGATGAGTTCTCAGGGATTTGCGATGCTCCGGCTAACATCTTGCAGAAGCCCTGGCCTCTTACGATGTTTGCTGGTTTGATCTCAAGATCATATTCTTGTAAAGCGGTGATCCAATTAGCTCTCTTTTCGCCCACGTCCTTCTGCACCAAAAGGTTTCTTACCACTGGAAACGGTACTACGACTTTGGTGTGGGCTTTAAGCAGGAAAGATCTGAAATATTTGATTGCTTTGAAAACAGCATATGCTTGTTTCTCTACGTCTGAGTAATTAATTTCATCACCTTGCAAGTTCGAGCTAAAGAATGTGATTGGAGCTTCCGCTTTCTCTTGATTTGCTTGGGTCAAAATCGCGGCATAGGATTTCTCTGAGGCAAAAGTATATAAGATGAAAGACTCTGAAAAATTTGGGGTAGCCAAATATGGAGCATTGATGATAGCTTGTTTGATTAAGTTGAATGCTTCGTGCTCATCTAGACCCCATTTGAAATTTGAATTCTTTTTTATCATATTTTGTAAGGGAGAAATAATACGTGAAAAATCCGGGACAAATCTTTTGACAAAATTGATCTGTCCAAGGAAGGATTGCATGGCTTTCTTGTTATGAGGTATGGATATTTCGGAAATTTCCTTGATTCTGTCGGGTTCTATGTGAATACCAAATTTCGACACTATGAATCCGAGCAATTTCCCTTCGCTTAATGCAAAGAAAGATTTCTTTGGATTGAGCGAAATCCCATACCTCAAGCATCTTTGAAAGATTTGCTTCAAATCCTTGAGATGGTTGTTTCGTTTTTTCAAGTACACTATTATATCATCCAGGTAAATCACTATTGATTTATTGACTAATCCTTTAAACGCGATGTCCATGGCTCTCTGAAAGGTAGCTCCGGCGTTGATCAGACCAAATGGCATCTTCCGATATGCATAAGTGCCCCACTTGGTTCGGAATGTAGTCTTTCACTGATCATCGGGATGCACCAGTACTTGATTGTATCCTGAAAATCCATCCAGGAATGACATTAATTCTGAGCCTGCTACTGCCTGTAGAATTTGCTCCATAGGTGGGAGGGGAAAGTTATCTTTCTGACAGGCTTTGTTGAGATTTCAGAAATCGATACAGATTCTAATGTCTCCGTTTTTCTTCCTAACGGGCACCATATTGGATACCCATTTGGAATTCCTGACGGGGAAGATTATTCTGGCTCTCAACAACTTATTAAGCTCAGTTTTTATCTGATTTTCTAGGTTAGGGTGTATTTTTCTGAGCTTCTGCTGGACAGGTTTTTCATTGTCAATCATAGGGATAACATGCTGAATGATGGAAGTGTTGTAAGTCTTCAGCTCATCGTAATTCCAGGCAAAAACATTTTTGTACTGTCTCAGAAGGCGGATATATGCTGATTTTTCTTCAGGGGCTAGGCCCTGGCCTAGATTAACGTTTTGCGGCTTTTCGTCGGTTCCTAGGTTGACTGATTCGTAGTTCAGAGTTGAACTGTAAAGCTTGGCATTAGCCGACCTTTTGAACCGACTTTTCAAGTCATATAAGTCTTCTAATTTGACCACCGATTTGGGTATAGCATTATCAGTGCTACTTTGTTGTATTTGGTGATCATGACAGTCTTAGTCAATTATCTGGTTTGTGTAGGATCCTTCAGAGGTGAGGAAACTTACGATGTCTGGATCGTCGTTGAACACTCTCCAGTTGGTGATATTGTCAGGGATGGACGGTTTAAAGATTAATTCTATTGAAAACCTATCAGGACTAAAATCTTCGGAAGGGATAAGTCTAGAGGCTACGTTAGCTAACAGGTCTGCGCTTGCATTTTGAATTCTTGGAATAGACGAGATGTTGAATGCTATGAAATGTGCAGTGAGATCTTGAACTAACGATTGATAATGCTTTAAATGACTTGACAGGCAATGTATGGTGTTACGTACCTGTTTTACGACGATCTCCGAATCTCCAAAGACTTGAAGATACTTAACATTCAATCCGATTGCTTTGTATAGGCCTTGAACCAAGGCTTCGTACTCCGCTGTGTTGTTCGTGCAATCGAACTCAAGTCTGCATGTGAGCATAATCTTGTTCCCGTCTGGGTTGATCAGAACGCATCCTGCTCCTGCCCCCTCGTTGGATTTAGATCCGTCAAAATATAATTTCCAAAATAAAGACGTATTTACAGAATTATCTAAAAAACTAAAACATTTTGAGTCATCAGTTTGGGAGAAATTTTCAACTTGGGATAAAATTGAATTCTCTAAGTATGGTGAAATATCAGCATTGAAATTGCCTAGGAAAGAATCAATTGCATAATTGCCTACAATGCTGCTATTGTATGTGATGGCTTCATTTTGTCCTTCCAGTTCTGTCACTATGTATTTTTGGTGCAACTCTCGTTCAACCTTTATCTGATTTGGTTTACCGTTGTATGGTAACCACATGTGCGACCAGTCGGTTGAGAAATATCCGTGGAGTTTCTCCGACCAATCCCTGCTAAGAATCAAGCCATAGAACTCAGGGATATCAGCTACTAGAATGTCGATAACCTGACACACTTTTGGGTTATACGACAATCTTATGGTCACCTGATTAAGTTCACCAATCACTTTGACTTGGGATCGATCAAGTTGAACTATACGTACTGCAGATTTTTGAGGTTGCACATTCAATTTGGCACATATTGACTTGGGTAAAATATTCGTTGAAGCACCAGAGTCGACCAAGCAATTGTGCACGTTTTTGTTGAAGATTTCATATGTGAGAAGAAAAGGAGGAGTATGAGATCTTGATCTTCCTCCAATCAAGGCGATGTCATTTGGATCAATTTTATTTATCGTATTGGTTGGAGGTCTTCCCAGATTGTGGGAAGCTACAGCTGTAGGTAAAGATGTAGTAGGCATAGCATGTAATTCTTTCATCATGATTTTCTGCTGGTGTTTCAGTTTACTCAATTCGTACAGAGTGATATTAGCCCTAGTCTTCTTCATGTCATCAATGATGTTATACTCCATTTCATCCGACACTATTAGTGTTCTTGATGGAGGTGCTTGATCAAATTGGACTGGGCTAAGTTGGGTCGCTTTAGCAGTTGTCTTTTTGGTTACGACCTTTTCTTTTGTTGCAGGGCTTGCGCCCTTTTGTTTTGGGGTAGTTTGGGGAGGATCAAGTTGATTTCTGCTTCTCGTGCTAACAGGAAATGCTTCTTGATCCTCTTCCTGTGGGAGGATGAAGTCCCACATTCCTTGAAGTTCTACAACTTCTTTCTCGTCAGTCTGCCCTTCAGTGGTATTCTCTTCTTCTTCGTCTTCTTCAGATTCAACGTTTGAGACAACACTGGGTGGTTTTACCTCCATGGGAGGATTTCTTTTAAAAGTCCTAAAGGGCTTTTTCGAAGAAGTCTCTGCTACTTGTTTCTTGATATCAATCATCTCATTGGACATGGCTTTCAACACTTTTTGTAATCCTTCCAAATCGAAAGGATCTTTCGTTTGCTTCTTCTTGGTGTCTTCTTTGAAAGAGATCTTCTTTGACTTGCGTTCTTCTATAGCAGATCTCTTTTCTAGGGCTACCACGCGTTTTTCCACTGCTAACGCTTCTGTCAAGTTGTCAACTAATGTGGTCTTGTTTTCCCTATCTAAGAAGATAGCCAAGTTTGGAGGTAAAGCCGTGATGTACCATTCACATCTTACTTCCTCGCTGGGTTGTGAAGCAGCGGGGATTTTGTTGAGGATCTTATTGAATCGTAAGTTAAAATCTTTAATGGGTTCTCTAGCCTCAGCCTTAAGATTAGATAGGTCATTAATCAATGTCGCCGTGGATCGGTCATCACCAAACTTGGTGAGGAACTGACTTTGAAAAATGTCCCAGCTTGTGATGGATCCGGAAGGTAACGAAAAGTACCATGACCCGGTTGTTCCTTGCATTGTATAAGGGAAAAGCCGGACAACAGCGTCTTCGTTAGTAACTCCGTTGAGATTAACAGAAAGCATGAAATTATTGATATGTTCTTCGGCTAGCATACCTGCTTCTGGATTTAATTTAGGTAGCCATTTCTCGGGATGGGCCGGTATTGGGCTCAGGGGTGGAGGCATTAAAACCGCCCCAGGATTATTCCATGGAGACTGGGCCATCGTGGAGCTGGTAGCTAATGGAAGTGCAGAAACTGATCCCTGATGCTGAGAAGGTGAAGAAATCAAGATCTTTGATGTTCGAAGAGGAAGGTTTGTGGAAGATGGGTGAGTGAGTTGGAATGGAAAAGTGGGTGGTTGACTTCGCGGTGAGGGAGTTGATATGGACGAAGTGGATGAAGGAGTCTTACTATCAGACTCTGGAGGTGTTTTCCTTGCTCTTTTTCTGGTAGGAAGAGGGAGTTCACTTGGTTGTATGCAAAAATTTTCACTCTTTAATCTGGTAAGGGGATGAGCAGGGTTGTACTACGAAGTCACGCTGCTTTTAGATTTATCAGACTTCTGGTTAAAAATGGAGAATCCCTGGAGTTTACGAATCAAAGTTTGAATTTCAGGGGGTTCAATAATAGATTTGTCTGATATATTCAAATATGTAGCAGTGGTGGATACTCGAGCGACTTCAAATTTCAGGTTTAACCGTGTTGGAGAAGTCGAGGGAGTTGATGAGGGTGTATTACTCTCAGAATGGTATTTGGATATTGCCTTAGGTGCCATTCATAGTTCGTGCCCTCCTTCTAGCGCCAAATATGTTGAGGGCCCCGAAATCGGGTCAACAACAAGGGGGATACCCACCCGGTCGAGAACCTGGTTGGCGGCTCTGTGCCCGTTTGGTGTAGCGGGTCCGACTGGGGATGACGGGACCAGCTTCCCGTTCTAAGGGGTGTGTGTGCGTGTAGAAAATGGTGATGTGTGTGTGTGTAGAAAATGATAATAGAAAATCTGTAATTATTCCTTAACTAATCTAATTCTAAACTCTGAACTGATTTTATACTACTTTAATCTAACAAAAACAATACATCTAATCTACACTAACCCGGGGTAGAATTTTTCCATTATGCAATCTAGAAAGATTTCACAGAATAACTGGTAATGAAGATTATTCAGCTATTATGAGAATATAAATCAATTAAGATGAACCATCTTGCGTAAAAAGTTAAGCAAAACGGTTGTGAACAGCATATTGCATAATCAGTTATTCATGTATTAAGCACAAATCAATGACTCCACCGTACAAAAGTGCCAAATGGTAGTCCACTCATTCATACATTAACATATAAACAACATCAGCTGTATATTACTCTAAGAATGCAAGCAGAAACTAGTCAAGAGATAAAAGTACCATTTATGACTGATATAAACTTACAGACCTTAAGCAATAACGATCTATTTCTACTTGCTTCTAATGCCTACTAAGAGTACAAAAGTGCAACATCAGTAGCAGGTATTAAAATGCAAACATAAATAAATCTTGATCCGTCCATTCATCAAAAAACCCCTCCGAGGGTGCAAAAGTGCATGTTCTGAGGACAAGTTTTTTGACAAAATTTCGGACCCTTCTCCAATGCAATGAGAAGGGTTAAATACTAGTAACCGACTAATTTTAATTTACACAAATTTAGGGAACGGGTTCAAATGACCGCCCTTTTACTAAAAACAAATTTATTTCTAAAAACTGAATCTAATTTCTAACCGTTTCTGTATCTGCTCCTTAGTGCTGTAAGCAATGCGCTGTTCGCCCTGAAAGAGTCGGCTGATTGTCCTTTCCTTTTGTTCGAGCTTGATAATTAGAAACAACAAGCGCTGGCACCTCTTTCTGACAGACTAGAAGATATTTTCGAAAACCTTTCTCTGGCTGGGTGTATTCGCTGTGCGCACACTTAGTACAACCCAGTTTCTTTTCGAACTGATTTTGCTGTTACTATTTCGGTTTCCGATCGTGCGAATGACTCAATGAGTTAGAAGTCGCACTGTATGGACAATCCCCTGTTTCGAGAATTGTTTCCGTTCTTTGTTCAAGAATTCTCTGGAGCGTCTTCCTTCTCTTGCGCTTCTTTCTCTGCTTTACCAAGTCTGAGCTTCAGGATCTTTTGTAAACACGTTGCTTTTGTGCGCCTTTGACTCTGAGTCTTGGACAGTCTATTTTCATCAGTGCCTGTTGGGCGATACTCTGGAATCCGCGGTTCTGCTGCATGCGGTATCCAATTGCGGAGGCATCTTCTCTCTGTTGTCTTATTGGCGCTCTTCGCTTAGATGTTTCCTGAATATAGATTTATATCAGTCACGTGTCTTGCAGTTTATGCAAAGAAGAAGGGAAATGACGAAAATATTGACATGAAATCATTAAATTCTAATGATTGCATAATTCTGACATTCATCATGACTTGACTCTTCGATAAATGCGATGCAATCATTTCTGGATACTCAAGCATGTGGTCATTAATTTCCCTTAAGGCGCGCGTTCAAATTTGGGTCTACCGTGTATGTCGGAGAATTCTTGCGATGAGTCTTTTCTACGATTGGTATCGTAGTATCGAGGGCTGCGACGTTATTGAGTGTTATCACAGATATCGCAGGTCGCAGATCGCTAATATCGCAGATCGCAGATTGCTAATATCGCATTTTTCATTCAATTGCTTATGCTGCTTCATGCGACGCTTGCGATGTGTGATATCGCATATCGGCGTCGGCGGTTCCTTAAGGTTCTCCCTTTTCAAGTGCTTTTGATGCGCGTGATGCGATGGGTTCTCGCGTCGCTCCTTTTTAGTGTGTTTATGCGCTTTGGGCAATCGCTCCTTTTTCCATTGCGATGCGATATAGCTTTTAGGGAGTTGATACAAAAGGTTTTTCAAACAAAAATATTTTTTGGATTTTTGGCTAAGGGTCCCCCTTTGCTTGATGTTATTACTAATATCAAACGAAGAGGGGGGTTGTTGGTGACCACAACAGATCCATACATAGATATTTTCATAAAACACATACATAAACAACATAATAGAAACAAAAATACCAAGGAAATCACATACATATGATCCACATATAAACCAATCTAATACTCATAAAATAACAAGGAGAAACAACCTCATATCGCTGATGCAAAGGTCAACCGGTTACAGGACTTCCACGAACCACTCGACCATAGAAATGGCTGAGCCAAAACCCTCTTCATCGAGTCATCCCTGTGCCATATTTCAAGCATGAATGTGGGATCTCATAAAACACATCAATCCAAAACCATCCAAGGCTTCTAGAGGCCAACCACCTCAACCCATCAAACAATGATTCCACCTCATGGTCGGACATTACCAAACCATTACCAGATTGGTCTCTATCCAATTCTTCCATGGCTCTGGGGTGTTTGTTCCTACCAAGGCTCCAAGACTAGTAATTCAACTTACAACTGTTGTCGGGCTCCAAAGCATTTGTCTAACCAAGGCCCCGGGACTAGTAACGCAACACACCAAGGGCTCCATATCGTTTGTCTAGCCAATGATACAGGATTAATAACTCAATCCAAGTTGTTATAGAACTCCAAAGAGTTTGTCCAATGAAGGCTACAGGAACTAGTAACTCAACCCAAGCTAAGGAAACATGAGAACCAACCATAAAACAAAAAAAAATTAACCCACAACACCATGGCTATCCAGGAAATGGCAAAGCTAGGAAAATCCACTATCAATCTAGGAAATCCTCGATGCTAGTGACAAGTGAGGACCAATAAACCACATGCATATGCCATGCATGCCAAAACTAGTGAGGAAAACATACATGAAACTAGATACCTACAAGCAAAACATGTTATAGTTGTTATAGATATAACCTCATATGATTGATGCAAAGGCCAACCTGTTACTGAAATTCCATGAAGCACCTGACCATAGACATGGCTGAGCCAGAACTCTCTTCATCCAGTCACCCTCATGCCATATTCCAAGCATGAATATGGGATCTCATAAAAGACATCAATCCAAAACCATCCAGGGCTTCCAGAGGCCAACCATCTCAACCCATCAAATAGTGATTCCACCTCATAGTCGGACATCACCAAACCATTACCAGATTGGTTTCTATGAAAGACTTCCAAGGCTTGAAAGCATTTGTTCAATCCAAGACTCCATGACTAGTAACTCAACCCACAACTGCCACTGGGCTCCAAAGAATTTGTCCAACCAAGGATCTAGGAATAGTAGCTCAACCCACCAAGGGATCTAGAGCGTTTTTCCAACTAAGGCTCCAGGACTAATAATTCAACCCAAGCCATTACAGGGCTCCAGAGCTTTTTTTCAACCAAAGCTTAATGAACTAGTAACTCAACCCAAGCTAAGGAAACATGAGAACCAACTACAAAAAAAATAAAATGAATCCACAACACCATGGTTATCCAAGAAATGGCAAGGCTAAGAAAATCCACTATCAATCCAAGCAATACTCCATGCGAGTTACAAATCAATACCAATAAACCATGTACATATGCCAAAACTAGTGAGGAAAACATACATGCAACTTGGTACCTGCAAGAAAAACCCATTGTAGCTGTTGATCTCGATGTCCTCTTACACTTTCCTTGTTCTTCCTTTGCCTTATTGCTCCAAAAATCCAAGTATGGCACACCCTCCAAGAGTGCTCCAAGAAAAATCTAAGTTTCCAAGCATGAGAGAGATCCAAAACTGAACTAAAAAAGGTTACCAATTGATCCTCAGAAGCCTTTTTATTAATTAGGCCTCTATTTTCTTCATTTTCCATTATTTTCCTTCAATTTCCTGCTCAGATGCAACCTGTGACCTTTCACCTCCCTTTTCTCCTAATTTCCATTATTTTCATATATAAATGTGCCAAAAATGCCATTTTCCTTTACGAAACCTTATCCATTTCCTTTTCTAATTCCCTTAGCCATTAATAACCAAATGAACAATCACACTAGGAATATGTGTCCCATCAACCGTGGTTATTGGTTTACCTTTATTACCTTTTATTACATGGAATTTTCACCAGGGCTATTACAATTAGCTTTGAGACTACTATTGTGAATGGTGACAACACCTTGTGAAAAAAAGGAGTCATCCATTGTCGTAAGCTTCATGAGCCATTCTAGACTTTCCTCTATTGAATCAGAATAAGGCAAATTAGAAGGAGAATGAGAAAATGGATTGGATATTTGATTCACAGATTTCCCGATTTCACAATGACCACAAGGAGGCACCCGCATCGGGACTAGAAAGGTAGGAGGACAATGAACAAAAGGGGAAATAAGCTCCTCCTTTGAAATTTGAGGTGTGTGATGATTCGCAAGAGTTGGGGGAGAAGAAAAATCAGGAGGTTCAAGTTCACCATATGAAGAGACAAGAATCGAGCACTTAAACTCTTGTTTGAAGAAATCCCAGTTTAGATGGTTTTTAGGAATTTCATAACAGAGGTGAAGGAATCGATCAAAAAATCCCTCAATTAATTCATTAGGCTTCATTCTTAAAATACGGATTCTTCCACAAAGATCTCGGTACTTATAATTATAGAAGGCCTTATGAAGCTTGTTAGAAAGTTGGTCGAATGAATGGATACAAGAAGTGGGTAATGTATGACAACATCGATTAACATGACCTTCAAACGTGAGGGTGAGTAATCTAGCCATGACATATTTGGAACATATTATATGAGAAAGATAAACATGGACAACTTGTAACATATGTTCACGAAAAGTTGATTCACCCTCACCATCGAACTTAAATTTAGACAGGTTATGAATAACTTCCGCAGGGATGGTACAACTAAGCTCTTTAGGAAAACATCCCAAGATTATGATTTGGGGAAGAGCCATTTTAAATAAGATATTAAAACAAGAATCAATAGGAACAACCTATCATCTAGCCCTCCTTCTAGCCACATTTTGTTGACGGTGTTGGAAATCCATCAACGAAGGGGATCTCCCCAATATGAAGTCCTAATCAGACCTCACACTATTTCATATAGGAGTCCCATCTAGTATAAAGGGTCGATTTCCAAATCCTCAAAGATCTGCCTTGAATCTAGCTTTTAGCATAGGAGAATGATGCAATAGTGTCTTCGAAAAGCAAGGGAGGTGTTCCTAGTGAGTGTGCAGTTGCAATTGTGTCAAGGTTCCTCTACTACAAAACAGGGGGAGAAAAGTGAGCCTCTAAGTGAGAGGTAATAGTACCACATAGGAAGAGACACACATTAACCAGAAAGCTCCGTTTGAAATCCAATGGAATATTCCATAGCGGATGCAATGATCGTTACAACCAAAAAATAAGGAAATACATTTCTATTATCCCACGGAATATTCCACTAGGATCGGACAACATTAACAACCATTGCAGCACATTCTCAATAGGATAAGCACTAAAATAAATGAAATAGTTCAATTATCTTTGTACATGTGAAAGAAAAAAAGAAATACAAATGTCCAAATAACAGTCTTACAAGCATTCATAGTCCATGCATGAAGAATGTGCTGACCTTAAAAGGATTTTGTTATTAAGAAAAAGTTCCAAGATACATTTTTTACAGTGTATATCACTAGCCCCAAAGAACTAATTGATTTCTCTAATGCCTTGTGGGAGGAGCCAAGGTGAAAATTTCTTTGCTCATACAATGAGGGGGTATATATAACCAAGGGGTGATGCTCCCACATTATGTGTTATGAAACCACCTCACAAAAAGATAGAAAAGAAAGATCAATGCCTTAGAAATCACCCTCTTTGAGGGGAAACCTCCTTTACATTACACAAATGAAAAATTCTTGCATTATACAAATGACAAGGCCTCCTTTCTATATATAGGAGTCTAGGGGATCATAATATAATTAGAGCCAACATAACAATAATAATGTAAGGTCACAACAATAGCAATAGTGGGATTCTATGGGACACAATAATAACAATATGGGGACTACATGGGCGCAACAATATAATAAGGGGGTTGCACTAATAACAATAAGGGGTTACACTAGTAGTATAGGGACCTAAAATTGTGACCCTTTGACTACCCTCATGATTGTTCAACTTCCAATGACTCTTCAACTTACATGACTCTCCATATTCATGTGTGTCCTTTGGACTTCTACTTTACAATACATTTGAATATAACACATGGTCCACAATGATGATGTGGCATATGACAACTCATGACAAGACATGACATGGCACTACTGATGTAAACTACTTGGATGTTGTGACAGTGTCAGGCCACTGCTGCTACTGTGAGTGATTTCTTCTTGAGGATACTCTTCTCTTCCACCTCCTCATGGCTTAGTGACAAGAATATTCAATGATCTCAAGTATTGGGTTATGGTCACAAGTTAGTGTCCACTTTCTTTTCCTTAATGGATCAGTTTGCATGCTCAGCTACAAGAATGTCCTTTGCATGTCTTTCACCTTCATCTTGTTCTTCATAGTCCTGCTAGGTTCCTGTATCTACAATTCACTCATGATGAGATGACATCAACCCAAAAACCTCCTAGCCTAAGATAGTGCATTCAACTTCAAATATTGAGCCATAATTGAGTTGCAGGTTAAAGAGGGAGGCTCAATGACTACGTTTTTCACAACCCAAATAGCCAGGACTAAGGCTTGAGGCTTGGAACTACACAATGCATAGTTCATTCTAGGCTGAGGGACAATCGCTGCGAATTTTTGAGAGACAGTGAGTCTGGCTGAAGGAGGCCCATTGTGGAAGATTTATGCCGAGTTCTAGAGAGGAAGGTTGATTGACTTCTACATAGTTCTAGGAGACAATGGGTCAAGATGATGGGAGGACCACTGAAGGCTATTTCTCTACAGTTCTGGAATGGAAGGTTGATTGAAAGGATTGCATAATTTTGTAAGAGAAGGATGGATCTTGGGCTCAGGAATTACACAGTGAAACAGGCCTGGGGGACAGGAACTACGCATTGTGCAGATCCAAGGGTCAAGGTCACATCTTTTTTATTGGAATTGTACAATGCACATTCTACGCAGGTTGGGTGAAGCCAAGTTGAAAAGTCAGGGAGCTTCTTCGGAAAAGGCTAAGTGTTGGTCCAGTGAGACTAACAGGTCGAGTGATGAAGCTTCGACTATGTCCTAACACATAGAATACTTGAAATCTCAACAACATTGATCACCCATGACACATGAACAACACTTTCACTTTCGTGTAGCTACTTCAGGACCAACTACAACAAGTGCGACACCTAATATAGACTTTATGATGACCGTGACGACACTTGTGTGACAATGCTCAAAAATTTGTGAATGGGTAAGACAAGTGTTTACATGGTTAGGAAAAATCATAAACACAAATATGAGCCCTTCGAACCACTAGAGTGATCTTATGCATAAAATGAGACAAACATCATGCAAAAAGATGACATCTTACCTATCTTATGCAAGGGAGTGAAACACTTAGCGAAAATGCATAGAATGAATTTCAGTGTTTGCGACCATACATATTATTGAACACATAATAATATAAAAATGGTAAGTTGTCCTTCATGAAAGATGTGCTTTGTTTTTCATACCTACCCTCCAAAGGATTGTGATGCCGATGGAGCCTTCATGAGGTCTTGATCTCTGATCTTCTATCATACCCCAAGGTTCCTTGGTCTTCTTATCTAATGATTAATTTTTCTCCTTATCTCATTAAGTGTCATCTAGCATGTCCTCCTTCATCTCCTCCTTCATCATCTTGCCATAGTGTAGAACACATATTTCATTAAATTTGGAATTTTTTTATTACAAGGCCTTCAACTACATTCATTCTTTTGTAAATTGCCATATTAACTTGATTCAACATTAAAATAATTTTATTAATCTCAAACCAATTAGAAATCGTGAATGGGTCAAACATGGGGTTGTTATGTGCAATAGTATCAATACACAATAGGAGTGTGAAATCAAAAATAAATTACATTTATAAACTTATATGAATACAAATAACTAAATGAAATTCAATAAATAACTTCCCATTCATGTCCAGTATCAGCAGTGATTTTGTCTTCAAGTCATATTGGATTCTAATAATGAAATTATTTAAACCACAAATAAACTATTTAAGAATTGAAAATGACAAAACGCTAATATGGATTGGAAAATCAATGTCCTATGGTGCAAAAAGTTTAAATACAACCATTTTTTACCCATCTCTTTAATAAGTCTACATGGTCCACTTAACACATAATTTGTTAATTAATTATTCCATGTTTTATTAAGAGAAGAATTTTGTTTTGCATTGAGTTTTGTTTCAAAACAATACAATATGAGATTAATACAGTCTTAATAAATTACGTGATAGACAAATAAAAGTCAATAAATGGATTCCTTATTAAATTAAATGAGATGAGATGATTGCATATACAAATAGTTGATTTAAGAATATATGAAAAAAAAATTATGCGTTAAAAATTGAATACCCTACAACTTAACGAGTAGTATTCACTTATGAGCCATCACCCATTAGCCTAAATAGTCAACTTAATACTTATTATCAAGAAATTAAAAGACTTATTTTTCGAAAAAAATGCATCATAATATATGGATATTATAAATCACATTTATATACTCATATTAATGGACATAACTAAGTACAAGTCAATAATATAATTCTAGCTCAAGTGATGATTTCAGTTTATTTAAAATACGAATTTACAAAAAAATGACTTTAAATAATGAAATTAGATGGCTTACAATTCAAAAAGTTCAATGACATAATTCATCCATGATTGTGTCTAATCAAACCTTGATAATCCACTTATCAATTATTATCATCATATATATGTTTTTTTAAGAAATGCAAAATTATTTAGAATACATTTTTATCTCAAAAATTACATATCACATTTATGCACTCATATTAGTGCATTTTATATGTAAACAATGAATAACTCACTTTGTACATTGTTGATTTTCAATATGATATGATTGCAGTTACAACCATTAATTGATTCAAGCATATAAATTTATGAAAACTATCGATTGAGAAATCACATATCTTATGCTTCAAAAATATCAAATCATTTACCTATGACACATTTCTCATTAGCCTTACTAGTGAATTATGCATTGTGAATAGTGAATATTGCACATAACATTTATCAAGTAAATTATTATAATTTCTTTAGTAAGAATAACACCTTTGTTTGCAAGTATTTTATTACAAGGCCTTCAACAACATTCATTCTTTTGTAAATCATCATATTAACTTGATTCAATATTAAAATAATTTTAGTAATTTCAAACCAATTAGAGATCATGAATAGGTCAAACATGTGGTTGTTATGTACAATAGTATCAATACACAAAAGGAGTGTGAAATCAAATTGTTAGAAGAAATTGATTTAAGCTAGATCATATTAATATGGAAACTCTAACCCCCTTTCCCCCAACCTACCGGGGATTTGTTGATTGAATGATGGTGATGTGAAGATCCTATTATAAATGACAATGATAAGTGTCCCTTGCATTTCTTTGAAACTAGTCTACTAAAACCTTAGTAAAATGTTCTTGTGCTCAATTTCCTACGGTCCCTATGTGCCTTTATGAACCACTAATTAGGGGGTCATCATTCATCTTCATAGCATGCAGACATCCACTATAAAAGTTATACATTGTTGATCTAGGTATTTCAAGAAAGTTAGGCACCATTGATCTATCTCCACTCAAATCCAAGTACATCAAATGAGAGTTCTTAAATGGGTATTCAAGTCATTCCATTATGATGGACAATGTCACAAATTGAAGTAAACAAGAAACTTTAGTGGTGACTTCTTGTAAGTAGTGGAGGCAAGGGTTTTCAAATATTAGCACAGTTGATGGCAGTGTGGATATTGACCTCTCCTTGTCAATAGTGTCAAAAACAGTAATAGTCTCAATGTAATTTTAGTGTCAACCAACTGTATGGAAAACCATGATTGATCATTACTTTCACTAAGAAGAGAAAATGATAAGCACTTTTAATGGGGAAGAAATAAGTGTGAAACATAACTCATGTATTTTAGTTGAAATTTATATAAGTCTCCGTGTTCTTTAATTATTAAATACGTAATGTAAATACAAATAAATTATCATTAAGATATTGATTTTGAATATTAAATATGTATTAAAAGGCATTCATCTACGACACTTGATTTTTCATGTAGTCTGAATAAACCACTTAAAGTTTATTATCAATTAATTCTAATCAGTTTTGTATAAGATATATATTTACTTACATTAATAGCTTTATTTCAAAAATAAATTACAATTATAAAATTATATGAATACATATAACTAAATGAAATTCAATAAATAACTTTTGAGTCTTGTTGGATTCTATGAGATTATTTTAAGTACAAATAGTTTATTTAAGAATTGAAATCTACAAAATGTTAATATTGATGGGAAAAGCATGTCATATGGTGAAAAAAGTTTAAAGGCATCCATTTATGGCCCATCTCTTGAATGAGCTTAAATAGTCTACTTAATGCTCATGGAAGTCATTAATCCATGTTTTATTAGAAAATTCATTTTCTTTACGTGGTTTTTTTATTCTAGAAATAGCAATTTCACATTTATACATTCATATTAAACCACATGATAGTTAAATAAAAATCAATTAATGGTTTCTTGACTTATTGACTTATATGACATGATTGCATATAGGAATAATTGATTTAATAATGCATAGTTAGAAAAAATTGTCAATTCAAAATAGAATAAACCAGTTAGAACTCATAAATAATTTATTTTAAATTATTAATTTTATAAAAATATATATATTTTTACTTACATTGAGATCTTTATTTCAAAAATAAATTCCATTTACACATACATACATACTAAATATAATTTAATACATACTCATCTTGTTGGTTTCTATGAGATTATTTCAATTACAAATAATTTATTTAAGAATTGAAATTTACGAAATGTTAATAAAGGTGGGAAAATCAAATACCATATGTTGCATAAAGTTTAAATACATTTATTTATGACTTGTACCTTTAAATAACTTTAACAATCTACTTAACATTCATTACCAATTAATTATTCCATGTGTTGTTGGGAAAAACATTTCATATTACATGGAGTTTTATTTTTAAAAAAAAGTGTCACATTTACACACTTAGACCACTTAAAACTCATTATCAATTAATTATAATTTGTTATATATATATATATATATATATATATATATATATATATATATATATATATATATATATATACTTATTAAGAGTTACATTTAGAAAATGCATCACATTTATGAACTTCTATCAATGCATATAGCCAAATAGAATTCTTCAACTCATATTCGATTCTATGAAATTATTTAAACCACAAATAAAATATTTAAGAAATGAAAATGAAAAAATGCTAATATGGATGAGAAAATCAATGTTTTATACTGCAAAAAAGTTTAAATACAACCATATTTTACCCATCTCTTTAATGGGTCTAGATGGTCCACTTAACACATTGTTAATTAATTATTCCATGTTTTATTAAAAAGAGAATTTTGTTTTTCATGGAGTTTTGTTTCAAAACAATATAATATGAGATTAATACAATCTCAATAAATTCCATGATAGACAAATAAAAGTCAATATATAGATTCCTTATTAAATTAAATGAGATGAGATGATTGCATATACAAATAGGTGATTTAAGAATATATAAAAAAAATATATGGGTTAAAAATTGAATGCCCTACAATTTAACGAGTAGTATTCACTTATGAACCATCACCCATTAAGCCTAAATAGTCCACTTAATATTTATTATCAAGAAATTAAAAGACGTATTTTTCGAAAAATTGCATCATAGTATACTCATATTGGTGGACATAACTAAGTACAAGTCAATAATATAATTCTAACTCAAGGGATATGATTTCAATTTATTTAAAATACTAATTTACAAAAAAATGACTTTAAATAATGAAATTAGATGCCTTACAGTTCAAAAAGTTCAATGACATAATTCATTTTTGATAGTGTCTAATAAAACCTTGATAATCCACTTATATATCATTATCATCATGTATATGTTTTTTTAAGAAATGCAAAATTATTTAAAATATATTTTTTATCTCAAAAATTACATGTTACATTTATGCACTTATATTAGTGCATTTTATATGTAAACAATGAATAACTGACTTTGTGCCTTGTTGATTTTCAATATGATATGATTGTAGTTACAACCATTAGTTGATTTAAGCATATACATTTATGAAAACTATCGATTGAAAAATCACATATCTTATGCTTCAAAAAGATCAAATCATTTACCTATGACACATTTATCATTAGCCTTAATAGTGAATAATGCATTGTGAATAGTGAATAATGCACACAACATTTATCAAGTAAATTATTATAATTTCTTTAGTAAGAATAACACCTTTGTTTGCAAGGAGTTCTATTTAAAAACTTATATTTCACATTTATATATGATTATTGATACATATAAGTAAACATAAGTCATTAACAATAACATGCCTTGATGGTTCATGTAAGATAATTTGAATGGCAAACAATTCATTTAAGAACACACGCACGCGTGCACACACATCTTAGAAAAAAAATCGATACAACAAAGTCATTGCAAAAACAATTATAAATAATAAGAAATATACATATTAATATAATTGGCATCCCATATATTTCAAAAAATATAAAATCATACAAATTGATTCAACAAAAACTATGCCCAAAATGTATTGAAAAATTGGAATGTACTTTTCAACAAATTTATAAAGGAAAATATCTCCATCAACTACAATGAAGTACATGTTCTATTGAACATTCGAATGTACTCATGTTTTTGTTTGATACAATGAAGTGTCTTAAGAAAGGGGAATAAAACTTGCAGAAGCCACATATCTTGCTCTTTTCCTGTATATGATTTTATCAAGATGTGGTTTGATCGATATCCGATGAATTGAGAAGTATGCTTTTTTGTATCTATTAGCAATACATTTGATTCTTCATAACTATCTCCATATTGGGACCACACATCAATCAACTTTTTCTCATAAAATTGTCTTGTTCTCCCTGCTTCCAATTTTGTTTGCAAATGACAATGAGACCTGTCCCATGCAAATTTAAATTCCTCTATATCAATATTTGATTTTTCAATTAATTTTCGGATGTTCTTGTCAGTGACATTTAATGTCCATATTGCGACATCATAATTTCTTAAGCAATTTTTTAATACTTCTGACTGAAAAGGCCTTAAAAAAAAGGACCTATCACCAAACTGCCAATCTGGTTCTCTTTGGATATGAAAATTTTGTCATGTCTTTGGTGTATGATTGGAAGAATACTCCTTCCATTTCAAATATCAACAACATCTTCTGACTTGTAGTAATGCCCATCTGCATCTGCACTGTAACCACATGTATGATATTAACATATCTTCACTTCAACACTTCATTGCTTAAGGACATAAAAACCTATCATTTTAAAAATGATGTTAATATTTATTATGAATTATTTCCATTTGTATGCTAAGGTAATTTTACAATGAGTTCATAGTATCACAAAATACAAAAACAATTGCCCCATTAAAATGAACAAACAAATAATATGTTTACTTTATACATACAACCTAATACCTTTATTTAATTTGTATGGAATAAAAGTCTTATAAGAATGCATTGAACCACCATTTAAATCAATGATTTTAAGACTTATAATGATTTATTTAATTGCAATTGAAAAATATAATTAAAATGGTCTAGTGCAAGTAAACAAACTAATTATATATTATTTTTCACATACAATATAATACAATTTCTAAATTTCAAACCTAATTATTATATGTTAATTTATAGAGTTTCTACCTTAGTTTCTTTTGGTGCTTCTTTTAGTACAAATTGTATGTTTATTGTTGGTGCTACATACAACTTAATATAGTTTTTCAACTTATATGGAATAAAAAAGGTTATAAGAATGCAATGGGTCATCCTTCACATTACTAATTTATAAGAGGTATAACAATAACTTAAACCATATTTATAGTAAATAATTGTAATGATCTAATTAAAACAAATAGACCAGTGATCTATTAATTTTACATACAATGTAATCCATTGTAAAAAAAAAAAATATAGCATGGGAAATTTTGATATGAAAACATTAAATGACCATTCATCTCACCAAAAATAAAGAAAATAAAAATATTTTATTTTTGGTAATGACAAACCAAATCAACAATTCTTTTATTAGTGTTGTGAAATAAAAAATAATAATTCATGATGTCATACATATAATAGCATGAAATAGACATCAATAATCTTAAGGTACTTCTTAATGTAATTGAACATCCTTCAAAATAGCTCGCACATCCGTAGCCTTGTTGAGTTTATGCCATATTCTCCATAGCCCATTGATCAACCAATTATCCCCTTGATTTGCTCCAATGAATGGAGGGGCAAGAATCACATTTTCTTTTGGATTCTCTTTCACTCTCTCAATTAAACAATCAACTATAATAGTATTGGTTGTGTCATATTGGGTATGCATTTCCCACACTTTTTTCAATGATTTAGTGTGTATAACTTTGGTTGGATTGTCAATGACCTTATGTCCCTTTTATGGTTTACAGTCTGAAGCAGTCCACTTAAACAAAAGTTTATCTTGTAATGTTTCTGAAACCAACTTTTTTAGAAATCTTGTTGTGCTTTGTTTCAAAGCTGTCGTCCAAATTGCAATTTCAAGAGATTCATTTTTGAAACACATTTCAAAAAATGATTTTGCATGTGGATGAATCCAAAATAATTTTTTCTCTATTGTGTAATCAGCATCAACTCCCATTTTCTCAATATGCCCTTTGTTTGTTGCTTCATCATCGATGCTATGATAAAAAATGTCCTTTAGTTCAAAAATAACTAGTTTCTTTTCAGTTATTTTGGCTGCAACACAATGGAAAATAATCTAGTCAAACCATTTTATTCAAGTTACAAAAATTACTAAAAAAATTGTTGAAATGATACACTTACCTTGAGAGGTTTTTGCGCTTTTTATAGATGAAACAGTAATTTCTTTTATCATCTTGATAGAACCTGGAGTAAACATATTAAACCTTCAATCAAATACCAATTGTACTTCCTATTAAACCTTCAATCAAATACCAATACTAAGAAAAACATTAGTAATGCAACCTTTAAAAAGAAAAACACACACACACACACCTTTAACATTATTTTGATTATTAATTTTATCTTTTTTATTTGTTCCTATAATAATAATATACAACGTTATGGTAGTTACAAGAATTAGAGTTTGAAGAATAATAAGATAAACAATAAGACAAGTTATAAGTATCTGATATGACATTATCTTCATATTTGTAACATTGCACCTCATCATCATCTTTGTTACCTTTAGCTGTCTCCAAATTAAACATATAAAATATTTTGAATTGTGAAAATGAATAGAATCATTAAATAATAAGGAAAACAAGTGGACAAATTATAAGTACCTGATGTTATATTTTGTTCTTGATTAAAGTTTTGTTTAACTTTCATTTGATCAATGTCTTGGTTCTCCTTGCTTGTTGCTATAATAAACATAAAAAATGTTATAAATTGTGACGATGAACAAAATTCATTAAACAACTATACAAAAAAAGAATCATCTATAATCGTCCATAATAATATATTGGTCTTGATTGTAGTTTTGTGGGACAGTCCCCTGGTCATTATATTCATTCTCTTTATTTCCAACTACAATCAACATATGAAATGATATGAATCACCATAATAAAAATAATAATTTAGCATAATAATAAAATAAATAAAAATGATAGAGTTATGTTGATTAATACCCATTTCTATCTCCATCGTTCCATGGTCATTGTCTTGATTAATTCCATTCATCTCATAATTCCCTGTAATAGTCATCCAAAAATGTTATGAATAAGGAAATTAAATAAATTGAAAAATTATCAAGAGCAAAAACCAAAAAAATTATGTACCTGTTATGATAACTTCGTCCTTTCCTCCTCCTCCTATTTCCATCTCTATACCTTTTTCAACATCATGAGCACTATGTTGACTATTTTTTTGCTTCCCACTTTCATCATTTTCTGTTTTAGAATCTCCATCATTAATTATTTTAGTAAACACTTTGGATGTACCAATCAAACCATTTTATTCATGTTACAAAAATTACTAAAAAAATTGTTGAAACGATACACTTACCTTGAAAGGTTTTCGCGCTATTTATAGATGAAACAATAATTTCTTTTATCATCTTGATAGAACCTGGAGTAAACATATTAAACATTCAATCAAATACCAATTGTACTTCCTATTAAACCTTCAATCAAATACCAATACCAAGAAAAACATTAGTAATGCAACCTTTAAAAAGAAAGAAACACACACACACATCTTTAACATTATTTTGATTGTTAATTTTATATTTTATATTTGTTCCTATAATAAAAATATACAACGTTAAGGTAGTTACAAGAATTAGAGTTTGAAGAATAATAAGATAAACAATAAGACAAGTTATAAGTATCTGATATGACATTATCTTCATATTTGTAACATTGCACGTCATCATCATCTTTGTTACCTTTAGCTGTCTCCAAATTAAACATATAAAATATTTTGAATTGTGAAAATAAATAGAATCATTAAATAATAAGGAAAACAAGTGGACAAATTATAAGTACCTGATGTTATATTTTGTTCTTGATTAAAGTTTTGTTTAACTTTCATTTGATCAATGTCTTGGTTCTCCTTGCTTGTCGCTATAATAAACATAAAAAATGTTATAAATTGTGACGATGAACAAAATTCATTAAACAACTATACAAAAAACGAATCATCTATAATCGTCCATAATAATATTTTGGTCTTGATTGTAGTTTTGTGGGACAGTCCCTGGTCATTATATTCATTCTCTTTATTTCCAACTACAATCAACATATGAGATGATATGAATCACCATAATAAAAATAATAATTTAGCATAATAATAAAATAAATAAAAATGATAGAGTTATGTTGATTAATACCCATTTCTATCTCCATCGTGCCATGGTCATTGTCTTGATTAATTCCATTCATCTCATAATTCCCTGTAATAGTCATCCAAAAATGTTATGAATAATGAAATTAAATAAATTGAAAAATTATCAAGAGAAAAATCCAATAAAATTATGTACCTGGTATGATAACTTCTTCCTCTCCTCCTTCTCCTCCTATTTCCATCTCTATACTTTTTTCAACATCATGAGCACTATGTTGATTATTTTTTTGCTTCCCACTTTCATCATTCTCTGTTTTAGAATCTCCATCATTAATTATTTTAGTAAACACTTTGACAATTAAGAAATATGAACAAAATATTATCCAAAGTATTATAAGAAAAAAGAATGAATTGTAGTACCTGAATTTTCAAAGAAGTTAATGGATCCTAGATTTGATAGTTGAAAAGATTTGTAAGTATTTAACATGATTGTCCTTTGTGTCTCTGTTTGCACAACACATGAAATTCTTCTTCCATATGTACAACAGGCCTTGATTAAATTTGTCCCCGCATAAAGAGAAATGACCACTTTTGCATCACTACATTGTTGGTGTTTTTCCAATAAATCCATCCAGAAATCATAATCTCTCTCATTTTCATCGAATGTGTCTTCAAATGTGTGAGAGTATTTGATAGCCTCCAAAATTTTTAATTCTGAAGTATAGAAATGTATAGTAAGAACTATATCATAACTATAATTGTTTTGGGACTTATATTCATAAATGCCACTAGTCATTTTATAGTTGAACTTGGAGTTCTTTATGGAAATTTCCAAAGACTGGCGTACATCATTACAAAACCAAAGTTCTACTAAGAGAACTGTAGTAAAGTCATTCAACTCATTTTTTTCGATAAGAAATCGAAAAATTCAATATAATATCCCTTGTGGAATTGTTCTTTTTTCAAAGCTAGTGTATCCAAAACAACAAGGTCAGTATGTAAAACTGGTTGCAACTGACATGGAAAAGAGTGCAAAAGTGTTGACAAAAGATCAGGGCCCCCAAAATGACAACCAAATTCAAAATTGTTGTCAACCTGTTGAACACTTGTCGATCCATTTATTATTCTGTCAAGGACTCCACATGCTTGCTGAGAAAGGGACTCTATCTTTGTATTACGTGTTCCTTTGACATAAGTAGACCCCTCCACCGTGTTGCAAAAATTGGTAAATATGATATCATTAATTTCATAATGCTCAAGAATGTTGAATGTGGTAAGAGTCATCTCATTCAAGTTCTGATCATGACTTTGACAATATGTTACCATTGCATCCAATATTGTTCTGTTGGTTTTCAATTTAGAACAATAATCTTTTAATTTTGTGGCATTTGATGGATGATTATGTGGAATAGAAAACCAAATGGTTCCATCCAATAGCTTATCTGCTACTGAAGCAATTTCTTCCATGGTTAATCCCTGAAGGGGCCGAAGAGTAGCTGCTGTCAAACTGTGTAGACTATTTCTCTTGTAGTTCTCAAAATCAGGTTGGCTTGGAGAACACTTTAATGTGCCTAGTTGGTAACAGTTAAAAACAGTGTCCCATTTATCCCAAATAGGTTCCTTGAGATATAAGAGAATTTTTTTATCAGAAAAATTTGTAATTGGACAGTCGAAGAATGAGCACAACATTTCATCATCAACCTGATAAAATAAGAAATATAAACTAATAAGAATTCAATGTAAAAATGAAACTAAATAAGGTGTTACAAACTAATGAGAATTCATTATAAATATGAAAAAAAATGACTTATATTATCAACTTTAGTCATTTATCTACAATAAAAATAGATACAATAATAAAATGTTAAATGTAAAAATAATTAAAATTACATACCTTGTCTTCAGCCGTCTTAGAACATCCAATCCTTCTTTTCTTTAATTTGTCATTGGCAATTAAGAAATGCCTTGCCGAGCGCACACAATCAATAAATGGAGTTTTGAAGAACACCTTATTTGCAGAATTTAATTGACAACAAATGCGGATCACCTCAGTGGGTTCAACTGATGGATGCAAGAATCGAGCATTACGTTTTTTATATTTTTTTTTCGCTTCTGTAGATACATTATATTTAGGATTTGTTAAAATTTCTTTCGCTGCTTGAATGGTGTGTTGACCATCAACTATCCAAAAATTGATATTCTTGGAATTTAGATCTGTCTCATTTATAATTTTGATAGAGTTTACCAATGGATCAGACTCATTGATGTCAAATGGAATCAGAAGAGCATCAGGTAATGAGGTTTGAAATTTTTTAAGAATGATTTCACTAATACTTGAACATTTAAATCATCTCGTGATCTTAATTTGAACACCTTAGGAGCTTCTATGCATCTTTCAACAGCCACTTTTCTACTAAAGGAGTTTGAAAATAGATAGCAATGCTTGAAGGCTTCATGAATCTCATCACATTGATTTGCAAGGTTTGTTGTCTCATATTCAACTTTCCTAGTTTTTTGAAATTCTGTAGTAGGCTTGAAATCACTTTCTGTTATGTTCTCCTCCAAATCAGATAAATATACTCTTCTCAAAGCAAGTAATTGAGAATCAAGTTTATCATCTGGTATTTTATCAAGAAATTTACCTTTTTGTTGTAAATGAAGAAGTACAGATGATGTTTTTTTACTTCTTACATAGCGATATCTCAGAACGGTGGCAATGCGTTTTAAAAGATCTGCGCAACTAGTTAGTCCAGATTTAGATAAGCTCTCATAGTTATCCAACTTGAACATTGAATTCTTTATCGTATTTGTTGAATCAGTACTTGAAGCTTCAATCAAATCTGGTCTAAAATTTGTATACTCCACTTGACATGAAATTAATTTTACCTCATTTTCTTTAATCATTTCCACTTGAAAGTCAATGTCATTTTCATTGCAAGCATAACAATTAATTATTATTCCTAATATCTCTGGTTCTTTTCCATCTATTGATCCAAATAGATACATATCAGGAAACATATTCAGGGGAGCTTCTATTTGGATGTACCAGTCTTGCACAAACTCATATTTATTAGTTGTATTGTATTTTTTAATCATTTCAAAAGTAGAAGTAGAAGGTGTTATTGATACTGCCATTTGAGTTGAATAACTTTTCTTTTTCTTAAGTGATAGTTGTAACATTTCATTTGCTTTAGGGCCGACCAATTCTGCAAATAACAACAAAAAAATATTTGCATGAATCAAAATGAAAATATAATTTCAAATATTGTCACATAATGTTCTTTTAAATATTGAAAAATCACATAATCTAACCATTTCTAAGAGAGTGTACATAAAATATAAAACCACATACCAGTTGAAGGAGGCATCGTTTGTATATCACTTATTTTTTGTTTCTTCTTCACTACTTTACTTCGAATTTCAGGCACACCAGATTCCACAGTTTCTAAAAAAAAAAAAATTATGGAATACATAAAATACCAAATATTATTAAACAACCTTATAATACACGATTTCCATTTACATGCACAATAATAAATGAGTACATATTTTAATGCAAGTTTACTATATGACACCAAAAGTTATCACCTGGGTAAAATTGCTAGGAAAAGAAACCACCTAATCCAACCATTTCTAAAAAAGTACAAAAAATATAAAACCACCATACCAGTTGAAGGAGGCATCGTTTGTCTATCACTTGTTTTTCTTTTTCTCTTCACTACTTTACTTCGAATTTCACGCACACCAGTTTCCACAGTTTCTAGAAAAAAAAGGAATATGGAAGACATGAAATACCAAATATTATTAAACAACCTTATAATACACGATTTCCATTTACACGCACAATAATAAATAAGTACATATGTTATGCAAGTTTACTATATGATGCCAATAGTTATCACCTAGCTAAAATTACTCGAGAAAAAAAATTACCCATATTGGTATGGGTTTTCCTCATTAAAAAACCACTCCTAAGGCTATTTCCATGGTTTTTATTAATCAACAACCACTTATTAACATAATGTCTAACAATTGTAACAAAGTATAAACTAATTTAAAATTCTCATACCATTTAAAAAATTTGGTGTTGTGTTTCTTGAACTTCCTTTTTCCTTGGATGCTTCCTTTGAATTCTCACTAGCTTCATAGTCCATGGTTTCTGAAAATAAAGTAAAATATTATTATCACATTTTTTATTTATTGAAGAAAATACGAATTTATAAATACTATAACTACTCGCATCATTGTATGTGTAACAAAATGAACAAGAACAATAACAAGTGTAGAACTCACAATAATAGCTATTCAAATGTAGAACATGTGTTAGATTTCCTCTTAGTGCAAACTCAAGCTCCTAGAAACATTGTAGAATGAGAAATCTAGCAAGTGCTAGATTTATGTCTACCATAAATACAAGTATGTTTCTAACAACAACATTGTAGAGTATAAGAATTCTAGATTGTGTTAAATTTTCTTCCAACACAAACACAAGCACATTTTAATTTGAAAGAAATCTAACACATGTTATATTTCCTTCAAGCATAAACACAAAAGCATAACAACATTGTAGGACTAAATAAGTCTAATGTGTGATAGATTAACAACATTGCAATGTAAAATAAAATGTAACATGTGTTAGATTTCCTTTTAGCGCAAACTCAAGCACATAGAAACATTGTAGAGTGAGAAATCTAGTAAGTACTAGATTTATGTCTACCACAAATACAAGTACATTGCCAACAACAACATTGTAGAGTATAAGAAATCTAGCTTGTGTTAAATTTTCTTCCAAGACAAACACAAGCACATTTAAATTTGAAAAAAATCTAACACATGTTATATTTCCTTCTAGCACAAACACAAGAACTTAACAACATTGTAGGACTAAATAAGTCTAATGTGTGCTAGATTAACAACATTGCAATGTAAAAAGAAAATCTAACATGTGTTAGATTTCCTTTTAGCACAAAATCAATCACATAGAAACATTGTAGAGTGAGAAATCTATCAAGTGCTAGATTTATGTCTACCACAGATATAACCACATTGCCAACAACAACATTGTAGAGTATAAGAATTCTAGGTTGTGTTAAATTCTCTTCCAACACAAAGACAAGCAGATTTGAATTTGAAAGAAATCTAACACATGTTATATTTCCTTCGAGCACAAACACAAGAACATAACAACATTGTAGGACTAAATAAGTCTAATGTGTGCTAGATTAACAACATTGCAATGTAAAATAAAATCTAACATGTGTTAGATTTCCTTTTAGCGCAAACATGAGCACATAGAAACATTGAAGAGTGAGAAATCTAGCAAGTGCTAGATTTATGTCTACCACAAATACAAGCATGTTGCCAACAACAACATTGTAGAGTATAAGAAATCTAGCTTGTGTTAAATTTTCTTCCAACACAAACACAAGCACATTTAAATTTGAAAGAAATCTAACACATGTTATATTTCCTTCTAGCACAAACACAAGAACATAACAACATTTTAGGACTAAATAAGTCTAATGTGTGCTAGATTAACAACATTGCAATGGTAAAGAAAATCTAACATGTGTTAGATTTCCTTTTAGCGCAAACTCAAGCACATAGAAACATTGTAGATTGAGATATCTAGTAAGTGCTAGATTTATGTCTACCACAAATACAAACACATTGCCAACACCAACACAAGCACATTTAAATTGAAAAGAAATCTAACACATGCTATATTTCCTTCTAGCACAAACACAAGAACATAACAACATTGTAGGACTAAATAAGTCTAATGTGTGCTAGATTAACAACATTGCAATGTAAAAGAAAATCTAACATGTGTTAGATTTACTTTTAGTACAAATTCAAGCACATAGAAACATTGTAGAGTGACAAATCTAGCAAGTGCTAAATTTATCTCTACCACAAATACAAGCACGTTGCCAACAAAAACATTGTAGAGTATAAGAAATGTGGCTTGTGTTAAATTTTATTCAACACAAACACAAGCAAATTTAAATTTGAAACAAATCTAACACATGTTATATTTCGAGCACAAACCCAAGAACATAACAACATTGTAGTACTTAATAAGTTTAATGTGTGCTAGATTAACAACATTGCAATGTAAAAGAAAATCTAACATGTGTTAGATTTCCTTTTAGTGCAAACTCAAGGACATAGAAACATTGTAGATTGAGAAATATAGCAAGTGCTAGATTTATGTCTACCACAAATACAAGCACGTTTCCAACAACAACATTGTAGAGTATAAGAAATCTGGCTTGTGTAAAATTTTCTTCCAACACAAACACAAGCACATTTAAATTTGAAAGAAATCTAACACATGTCATATTTCCTTCTAGCACAAACACAAGAACATAACAACATTTTAGGACTAAATAGGTCTAATTTGTGCTAGATTAACAACATTGCAATGTAAAAGAAAATCTAACATGTGTTACATTTCCTTTTGGCACAAACTCAAGCACATAGAAACATTGTAGATTGAGAAATCTAGCAAGTGCTAGATTTATGTCTACCACAAATACAAGCACGTTGCCAACAACAACATTGTAGAGTATAAGAAATCTAGCTTGTTTAATTTTTCTTCCAACACAAACACAAGCACATTTAAATTTGAAATAAATCTAACACATGCTATATTTCCTTCTAGCCCAAACAGAAATACATAACAACATTGTAGGACTAAATAAGTCTAGCGTGTGCTAGATTAACAATATTGCAATGTAAAAGAAAATCTAACATGTGTTAGATTTCCTTTTAAAGCAAACTCAAGCACATAGAAACATTGTAGAGTGAGAAATTTAGCAAGTGCTAGATTTATGTCTACCACAAATACAAGCACGTTGCTAACAACAACATTGTAGAGTATAAGAAATCTAGCTTGTGTTAAATTTGTTTCCAACACAAACACAAGCACATTTAAATTTGAAAGAAATCTAACACGTGCTATATTTCCTTCTATCACAACCACAAGTACATAACAACATTGTCGGACTAAATAAGTCTAATGTGTGCTAGATTAACAACATTGCAATGTAAAAGAAAATCTAACATGTGTTAGATTTCATTTTAGCGCAAACTCAAGCACATAGAAACATTGTAGAATGAGAAATCTAGCAAGTGTTAGATTTATGTATACCACAAATACAAGCAAGTTGCCAACAACAACATTGTAGAGTATAAGAATTATAAACTGTATTAAATTTTCTTCCAACACAAATAAGCACATTCTAATTTGAAAGAAATCTAACACATGTTATATTACCCTCAAGCAAAAACACAAGAACATAACAACATTGTAGGACTAAATAAGTCTAATGTGTGCTAAATTAACAACATTGCAATGTAAAATAAAATCTAACATGTGTTAGATTTCTTTTTAGCGCAAACTTGAGCACATAGAAACATTGTAAATTGAGAAATCTAGCAAGTGCTAGATTTATGTCTACCACAAGTACAAGCACGTTGCCAACAACAACATTGTAGAGTATAAGAAATCTAGCTTGTGTTAAATTTTCTTCCAACAGAAACACAAACACATCTAAATTTGAAAGAAATCTAACACATGCTATATTTCCTTCTAGCACAAACACAAGAACGTAACAAAATTTTAGGACTAAATAAGTCTAATGTGTGCTAGATTAACAACATTTCAATGTAAAAGAAAACCTAACATGTGTTAGATTTCCTTTTAGCGCAAACTCAAGCACATAGAAACATTGTAGAGTGAGAAATCTAGCAAGTTGTGATGGATTTCTCACACAAAACAATCTCATACTCATCTCCATATCCCTCCACTTACTCATCCCTATCAAGGAGATGCATATACATGTTTATAAACCACATCAAGTAAATTGTCTCTCTCACTCGTGTGAAATCCCGGGTCTTTGTAAGATTTCACAAACTCTGCAAATAGAACAAACTCTAACATTATCATCAAGAAATTAAATCCCCCTCTATGCTCACTAAATCTAGAGTTAAGATGGATGTAAACGAAAAGCATGCACCTTAGAAATTTGATCCCTTTGTAGGCTCAAAATAGTTCAGAAGATTTTAATTTGAGGGCTTATATGATTCTTATCAATAATTTAGATAAAGAGTCTTACTTTTTAGTTAACAATTTTTTTTTCCCGGAAATTTGAATCATGGTTAGACAAAAATTGTAGTATAAGAAATTTAATTCATGTTCAAGACTTTTTTTTTTAAACACAGTCGGTTGCTATATTAATGGCTAAAAAAAAAAGAGTCAGGACTCCTGAGATACATTAGATACCGATGGCGGCTTGGATCAAAGGATTTACAAAATAGAGACCTCTCCTTGATCCTTGTCCTGCTTCTAAAATTACCTGAGCTACTGTAGCTTCTTACATATTGAAACAACCAAAATTGACATTTGCAGAACATTATTTAATCTATTTCTATGTGACTAATTTGCCTTGCGGTGGATTCCTCCGGCTTTTGATCCACTTCTGCCTGCTTGGCACTTGAGGAGCTTGGGGATTCTTTGTTTCACTTGTCCATCATATATTGCAGGATTGAAATCGATTCTTACGCATGACTGCACCTATTTGACAAGTGGCTAAACTGCTCATGAAGTGAAGCGACTCTATGCAGGAAGAGGTCAATTTCAGCTCGGTATTTATCATTGATGATGCGGTTCTGGTCTTCAATTCTTGTCTCCAAGATCCTCTGCTGATTCTCCAAGATACGCTGCTGAGCCCTGAATTCTTCTAATTCAACTTGCAGGTCCGCACAATGCAGACAGTCTTCATTGCGTGCCATACTTGCTGCCGGGGGTGGAAGAAATAAGGAGCGGGTGCACACAAAATTTGGAATATAACTCACAACACAGGGGGCAGAGAGATTGAGAGCACCACAGCACGCAGCTGGGCTCTTGATGGCCTGAAACCGCTTGGAGGCGAGGAAGACAGTCAGACGGATAGAGCAAAAGAGAGTTGTCCAGAGGTTCGGATCGCTACACAGAGGGCAGAGACTATCTCTGAAGCAGAAGCGACGGTTCGATAGACAACACAGCACACGAGAAATCACCTGAGGACAAGTTCGCTTGGAAGCAATAACAGGGAGCAAGCGACGAAGTGAGGAATACTTAGCGTTGATGAATGAAGGAAGGGGGTGAGATATAGGAAGAAGCTGGAGAGTGGTGAGGCGGGAGAGGGACCAACCAGTCACGGGATGAAGGAGGGAATCCTGAGGGTAGACCAGAGAGATGTCCTGGAGGATCCATGAATCAGATCTGAGGAGACATCTGCCGGCAGATTTGATGAGATTGTCAAGCTTAATGAGTATTTTGTGGATTTCGTGTCCTTGCAATATCCTGCTGCAGTAAGCAATCCTGTTGAAATCCCGAGGAAGATGATTCCAATCGATTCTGTCAGTGCTTTTAGGCTTAACGCTGTTGAGTTTATTTGGAGTCATGGCAAAGGTTGGTAAGTCTCCTTAGAGTTGCAGCTTAGGGTGCCAACTGGCCTTCCACACGCACTGTTGGCGCAACCGTCAGCCCTCTTGTTAAGGTTACGAAGAATATGGTAGTATTGAATGTCATCCATTGCCTGATACAGAATTTGATTGCGTCTGTTAATTTGCTAAAGGAGAGTGTTGGGAGAGTCCTGCTGATGGACCATTACGCAGATGACAACAGAGGAATCACCGAATACCTTTGCCTTCTTTATCCTCAGTTTGCCTAACTGAGTTAGGCCCTGAAACAAAGCTAGTGCTTCAGCTCTATTATTTGAGACCTTCCCTAGACCCCACTCATAATGGAGGATGCACTCCTCATTGGCGTTGATAATCAGCCCCCCTGCTCCAGCTGTACCAGGATTTGATTTAGATGCCCTGTCGAAGAATAGATAGAAGCAGTTGCAGTTTTGTATCCAATTGGCGAACTCCTCTTCTTTTAATCTAACTTTCCATGAGCTAGCTTCTGCCTTGCTCTGTGCATCCCTCCTGCTACCTTCCTGTACATTATGATTTTTTTCCAGAATGTAACTTATGAAATCTCGCTCCTCCACACTATATCTTGTTGCATCTATCTTTCCAGTGGTGTTGATTGAGATAGTTTCCAGAGCAAGGATTTTGGCTTTGTTGCAGGTTATTTGTGTAGTTGAGCTCTTGTCTTGGAAAATTTTTCGATTTCTAGCTAACCAGATACGCCATAGCAAGGTGTGAGGGAGAATGTTCCATACTCTCTTCACCAAGTTGCTTCTTTTTTCTTTCCAGGGGCAACATTTTCTCCATTTGTAGATTCTCTCCGCTATGGTATGCTGAGGTTCCCAAATTAAATTGCCAGTGGAAGACATCTTTTCCCAGCATTCAACAGCAAAAGGGCATTCTATGAATAGATGATGCATCGTTTCTTCGGCATTGCAACAGTTGGGGCATCTGGATGGGCCGTTGATGCCTCTTCTTTTTAGGTTCTCTGTTGTTAAGATTTTGCCTTTCAGCAGGAGCCATATAAAAAATTTTATTTTTGGGAGAGCCTCTGATCTCCAAACAATTTTCCAATGGTTCCACAAATTCATCTGAAAGGTGCTATTGCAAAGGTGTTGATGGCCTGCTCTGACTGTATAATTTGTTCCTGTTGAGTCCCAGCAAAAACCATCCCTTTCACCTTCCTTGATGGGAGCCTTGCTGTGGAGGAGAGACTTCAGATAGCTGAGGCTGGGTTCTAAAGCGTTGGGGATTTCTGGGAAGGACCAACCAGTCCAGGCATGGGAATGAGGGTCCCAACTGGAAATTTGAGCCAGATGATGGATGCCTCTATTGTTAAGAAATTTGATGACGGGTATGGCCTCTTTATGCATGATCAATGGTTGTTGTCCCTGGATTTTGTCAGTTCCAAAGTTGATGCTGGCTCCCCCCCCTAGAACTTTCGAAATATTTTGAATCATAAGAGGTAGGGCTTTCTTGCATAACCTCCAGATTTTAGTGGAGTCTCTGTTGGGGATATTGGAGTCAAGGAGCTTCTGCCTTTGGAAGTTTAGATATTTGATCTCCAGCACCTTTTTCCACCACGATGAGGGTCTCGTTATTAACCTCCATACTATTTTCGCTCCAAAGGCCAGATTTAAGAACTTTGGCGATCTAATACCAAGACCTCCTCTATCTTGGGTTTGGATTACATGCTTCCAACTAACTAAATTAAACTTGCTTTTATCATTCTTCCCCCCTTGCCAAAGGAAGTGGCGAAGTGCAACCTCCAATTTATGGTGAAAAATGGCAGGAGCTTGATATAGAGAAAAACGGTAAAGGGGAAGGGAAGTGATACCTGATTTAAGGAGAATGAGCCGGCCTGCAGGGTTGAGCCACAGTGTTCCCCATTGCTGCACTTTTCTCTTTACCTTGTCAATGATTCCATTCCAAGTTTCAGCCTTCAAAGGGCCCAAGCTCATTGGCATGCCCAGATAGGAAAAGTGGGTCCATTCCAGCTTGCATGTGACACCAAATATGTTTGCAATGCTATGGATAACCTGATTTGAAGTGTTCCATTCATATATACAACTTTTGAGCTGATTGACCAAGCCTCCAGAGTACCCCATAAATTGGTCAAGGAGTTTCTTGAATCGCCTTGCTATTGTGCTGGAGGCTCCCCCAATTAATAAGGTATCATCAGCAAACTGTGAGTGATTAATGTTTTTTGCTCCATTCCCAAATTTGATACCGGTTATAAGGCCCACTCTTCGATTGTGGTCCAAAGCTTGACTGAAGGATTCTGCCATGAGGATGAAGAGGTAGGGAGAGAGGAGACAACCCTGTCTGAGACCTCGGGAAGATTGGAATGCTTCACCTGGCCTACCGTTGATCAGGGGGGAGATCCATGGCCTAGAGATACAAGCTACAATAATATTAATGAAGGGAGATTCGAAGCCCATCTTTTTTAGGACAGCAATAAGGAAGGAATGCCTTACTCTATCGAAGGCATTCGCCAGATCGAGTTTTAGGACAAATCCTTTCTCTTTCCTGGATAAACTCGAGTGGATGGCTTCTTGGACAAGGAGAATGGAATCAGTGATATGTCTGTTGGGCAGGAAACCTCCTTGATTTTCAGAAATCAGGGAGGGAAGGAGGGGTTTGAGTCTGGTAGCTAAGATTTTGGATAGAATTTTGTAGGAGGAATTGCAGAGGGAAATGGGTCGGAATCTGGAAAAGGAAGAGCACCGATTTTCCTTAGGTATGAGGGCAAGAAAGGTGGAATTGGTGAATCCTCCTATTTTCCCTTTTCTTTGTGCCCATCGAATCATCTTTGTCAGGTCCTTTTTTATCAGAGTCCAGAACTCCCTGAAAAAACAGATGGGGAATCCGTCAGGCCCAAGCGCCTTATCAAGGTGTAGACTCCAGATTGCTCTTTTAATTTCCTCTTCTTCAATTTCCTTGCTAAGGTTGTCGTTCATCTCCTTAGTGACTCCTTTGGGCAGATGCTGGAGCAAGTCGGAATAGTCTTCTGCCCCTTTGATTTCAGTTAGGAGGTCCCTGTAGTGCTTGGAGGCAGCCTTCCTTATGGTTTCTTGAGTGTTGTGCCGATTTCCTTCGCTGTCCAGGATTGTGTTTACATCGTTCCTGAGCTTTCGAGCAGTGGCCTGTTTGTGGAAGTAGCCTGTATTTTTGTCTCCTCCTTGAAGCCATAATTGTCTAGATTTTAAACGCCACTTGGTTTCTTCCTCCCTATTAATGTGACTCAGTTGTGCGTATAATACACTTTCTTGCTCCTTATTTTGCTGCGATAATCCATGCTCTTCGATCCTTGACTGCACACCTTCTAATTCATTCTTGACTTTCTTTTTGATCTCCTCTGGCTCCTGATAATTATCTTTGGCCCAATCTTTTAAAATCTGCTTGGTTCTTTTTAATTTGGTTTCCCAAATAAAGCATGGTGAACCTTCCACATGCTGGCTCCAGGTCATCTAAACAATTTCTCTGGCTACAGGAATCTGATTCCAAAGAGGGTTGTATTTAAATGGAATAGGGCCAAGAGGACAGTGGGTTTCCAAAGTTAGAGTGATGGGGTAGTGATCAGAGGCAGAGGTATTGAGAAATAGTGTAACAATTAAAGATATTTCCACCAGAGATTCAACTTTCCATTCAAGTGATATATGGTAATTCTAGACTCTAAATTCGAAGAATAGTGTAACAATTAAAGATATTTCCTCATCTCTAGCAACCAGGTATTTTCTTCTTCCCTTTTCTTATTTTCACCATTAAATATGGGGGCCTTAATTTTTCTTAGCTTTGCTTTTTTCCTCTTCTTCTAACTTCTCTAAGTGTTGAAAAAATATGGATATTATCAGATTCGATAGTAAAATAATCCCTTTTACTTGTTTTCCTAGCTGAGTGATAGTGTTGATAAGAAACAATTTTGGAGTGACTTGACCTTCCGATACCTCTCATCATAAACCATGCACTTTGCTCATAAGCTAATCTGGACTCAGTTTTCTATGTCAATTCACTCTAAATTTTTTTTAAACTCTTAAATATTTGGTTGCTAATATGTTGTTTATCTTTTATCAGCTTCTCATTGTCATCTTTATAGTTGAGAAATTCCAATTTGAGATTTTTGATTCTTTCTTCCAAATCCCTACCCTTAGGTTGGTCCACTACATGATCATTAGTTTTTTTTAACATCATTCATGCTTATGTTTGTAACCCTAACTACTTCCTCTTCACTCTAAGGTCCTTTTGACTCCTATATGTTACTAGGAAATTTTCCCTGAAAATTTACTTATAGTGTTTCCTAAATATTTTGTTCAAATTGATCATTGACTTAAGAATTCTAGATTTTCCAGGTTTTCCTCTTCGTCAATTTCTTTGTATTGACTATCTACTTGTGTTATTCCAATCCCCAGGCTAAAATATATGACCTTTGAAATATTGTAACCTATTATGACATTTTAACATGTGAAGACTCTTGTAGATTTTCTTCAAAATTTTCCAAAAATTTAACCTTCAATTCAAATTTTTGGGTAGGAAGTTATAATCATCCTGAAATTGTCATTCTAATTATTTGTTATATGCCCAATTCTTATTTGTGAGCTGTAACTTACGGTCTTTTTAAGTTTGCATAATTTTCGTCAAATTCTCCATACCGAGAAAATTCCAATTCTACCTACTTTCCTCAATGTTGTAACTATATTTCAAAATCTATAACTAATTTTCCTGTCAAAAGTACTTGTATTTTCTTGTACTTCCATATTTTTACCTATTCCTTGTGATTCTCACTCTTCTCTTTAGGATTTCCTCGGTTCCTTATTGGAAGTAAACAAGCTTTTTGGCCTCTTTCTCCAACTAGCCAACATGCTAACTTCTTTCTGACCCCCCACACACAATTTCATATATTTTCATATATTGTTTTATTTAAGATATATAAATATATATGTTTTTGTTTATATATTAATTGATTATATAAATATTATCCAATTATTAATCTATATATAAATATGAAAATCATTTAAATAACATATAAACTTAACACTTATGGACCAAAGTATATCCCCTCTATGTAAATATTCATAAATAATAAATAAATATGAAACCCAACCCTCAATAGCTCACAGTTCTAGTGACACCCCAAAAGGGTCATACATATAACATATTTATGTTTTTAAATAAATTACACGGAGCCCACGACTTCTCTTTTCATATTGCATGAATGCAAAACAACATATATATATAACCCATCTTACAATATTTTAAATAAATTAATAAATGCATTATTGTTGACCCCACATAACCTCAAGGGTCCCTTCGGTTTATCGACCATTGGTAGTTTAAAATATCAAACAGTCGTTATGTTGGTTGATCTTAGATCTGATAGCTCATATCAACCCTATACAATTTCTAAAATCGTCCTTGGACATCGAATTGTTGGTCCATTAACAAGCTCCTCACAATCTAATATTCCAGGTTCCAAACTCCCTTAGCATGGTTCCAACTCCACATTGACAGAAGGCCCCTAACATCCAACGGTGGATACATGTTGAAAATGGATGGTCAAGACACAATTCGGACCCCCACTCCCTCACTAATGTCATAGGGGTTCGTAATCAATGTTCCAACTCAGGGTTCTTCCCATTATATCTGACGACGTTTATGAAATTTGACATTGGTCATCCAATGGCCAATATCAAATATGACCGCCCCCCCTCTCCCGTTAACAGCATAGTGGGAGGTCCCCTATCACGGTAACACCCTACCCCAACATGGTTCCACAACACATTAATTAACATAGGCTTAGCCCACCTCTATGGCCCCACACCACCCCATGCTACCATGATCAAACTTCCATGACATCATGACCTTCCTGGCCTCACTACACCACATCTACAACCTTCATCATCGTTACTACTCCATCATGCCCTCATGGCCCTGAACTCCTTGAAAAACAATTTTGACCCAACTTCAACCTATGGACCTTAATAGCTCTGGAGGCCCATATCAACAATATTTTTTAATAAGGGTCTTGTAGATATATTAAACATGTATAATTACATTAAATATGTCATTAAAATTAATCATTCTAAATTATTAGCCATAGCATCATTCTTCACCAGGGGTGTGATATCGAACCATAGCTCTCTCAGGCATAATTAATATTTTCCTTTGAAATTGGCTATGAAATTGAATCAAGCTATCCATACTGTATTTTTTTATTACACTTGAAATTCTAATTCCCTGGTGAATTTTTACGTTCAAATTCTTAGGACATTTGTCGAAGACTTAGCAGGAAACCTGTATTTCCTTAATTTTCATCAAACTTTGTCCAATCAAGCCTAAACCCCATCAATTTTTAACCAACAATTCCAGGTCGGGTGCTGTTATACATCTGTATTGGCCTTAGCAATACCAAGAAATGAAATCACAACAAGGTTCCACTGAATTACAGGAGGAATAGCCTAATTGGGATCTCTAGTTAGCTGATTCTGTGAGATTATATGCTACAGGTGTGTAGTATCCAAACCAAAATGAACCTTCAGAGGCCAAGATTTTCTGTGGAGTATACCTGCTTCCAGGGTTTATCAATCATCCCTGCATTCCATCTGCATCGAGATTCTGCATTGGGAAATACAATAGCTTGTTTATGTTATTATTTCCACAAACCCCAAAAATCAGATTTATCCCCCCTCAAGCCCCCTAAGAAGAAGAAACAAAAAACTTGAACTACCTGCTACCAACTCAAACTATTAGTTGCTTCTAGTCTCCTTTATTATTAAATGTGTTTGTATTTTAATATATTGCATAGACACAAACTTTTGAGAGCAATTACTTCTCCAGATTTCATGTTTTTCATGATCTACTAGTATCACTCTGGCAGTTGGGTTCATAAACGTATGTTGTGGAAATGTATTCTGATCATATTCACTTTAGAAGTTGCATTCATGGTTGTTAGCCATGTTTTACATTGTCCAGTGACTGGAGCTTCTTCCCTGGTCATCTCAATTTCAACACTGTGATTTGATACCAGCCTTGATCACAATTCATTGCAAGCTGCATTTTGGGTCTGAGTCAGCCTTTCTTATCTTGGATAACGTGTCTTTCTTATGTAAATATTTATGCTTTTCTAGATGTGCTCTGCTACCTCTTCTTACTTCATGATGTCAATTTAATATTGACTGAGGTTTTGGGGTTGCAACACTTAAATCATTCTTAACTTCTCACTCAAACAATAGTCTTTTCATCCATTTGTAATCTATTTTTTCCCATGTTTCTAGAAAGCCCCTTTCTTTGGTGACTGTCGTGTATGGCTATATAATTCTTTCTGATATTTACATGTCAATCCCAATTTGATTTTTTGGTCTAATATATAAATCATGAAGTCAAATCTGCATAGGTAAATGTCTGTTATAGTCATAATCTCATCTAGTGTTTTAAATCACATTTATTCAGAATAAGATAGGACAAGGTGAAGCAATCAACTTATCAGACATCAGCGTAATCCTTTTGGACCATGCATTTCCAATATGCATATCATGATTGTAAGTACTCACTTGATCCAGAAGGTGATATGAAAGATCTCCCATTCTATCATCAATAATACCAGAATGTCCATGCACATGAATATTCAACAGCAACCCTAGAGCATTCAAGTAAACCTAAGAACCCAAAAGACAGCCAATTTCAAATGAAAACCAAGAGCAAGTAATCTTAAGAATATCTTAGACTAGGTCACTCTCCCAATTTAGCAAAAATGGAGAAAGGTTATAGTAATCATGACGTGTGAAGGATCAACATTCTCTTTGCAAAGAAGCCAAGATATGGGAGTCATATATATGGAGCTCTTTACTCAAATGTGCATGGCCTTCCAAGTAACATAACGCTAGATGCAACCAATTGTGAGTATACCTGGCACCCTAAAATATGTCAGTGCATGATCGAACCCACTTTGCAAACTACCTACCATCTGTAATGTATGGATCACTGAACAGTGATAGAAGAGGGAAAAGACTACTTCACATGAATGAACAGCAAGCATTCCATGAATCCAAACATGTTTTCATAAATTGGATTGCCTCTTTAAAGCAACATTCATGCTGAAACACATGACATAGCTGTACGAAAAACTAATGGAGATCAAAGACATGTTGTAAAATGATTAACACAAATAAAGTAGGTGCCCCCAACCAAAACAAAATACTATTTTTCAAATGCAATGCAAAAAATAAGCCATCAATCTTGGATAAAAATTTAAAATATAGCATGCTAAGTGTCTGCTGTTTTGTGGCACACACCGCATGCTAAGTAATCTTAAGAATATCTTAGACCAGGTCACTCTCCCAATTTAGCAAAAATGGAGAAAGGTTATAGTAATCATGACGTGTGAAGGATCAACATTCTCTCTTTGCAAAGAATCCAAGATATGGGAGTCATATATACGGAGCACTTTACTCAAATGTGCATGGCCTTCCAAGTAACATAACACTAGATGCCACCAATTGTGAGTATACCTGGCACCCTAAAATATATTAGTGCATGATTGAACCCACTTTGCAAACTACCTACCATCTGTAATGTCTGGATCACTGAACAGTGATAGAAGAGGGAAAAGACTACTTCACATGAATGAATAGCAAGAATTCCATGAATCCAAACATGTTTTCATAAATTGGACTGCCTCCTTAAAGCAACATTCATGCTAAAACACATGACATAGCTGTACGAAAAACTAATGGAGATCAAAGACATGTTGTAAAATGATTAACACAAATAAAGTAGGTGCCCCCAACCAAAACAAAATACTATTTTTCAAATGCAATGCAAAAAATAAGCCATCAATATTAGATAAAAATTTTAAATACAGCATTCTAAGTGTCTACTGTTTTGTGGCACACACTGCATGCTGAGACCATGGGTCATCACTTTTGATTGTCAAGCCTTTCCTTGAAGCCAATTCTGCATCCCCCATTCACCCAACCTCCAATAAAGAAAATGAAAGCATTCCATATATATAGTTTTCACCTTGATTTGCTGGCAAAACTTGCCTTGATAAGTCGGAATCTATGAATAGAAAATCTCAGCTTCCTTAATAGAAAATCTCAGCTTCCTTAGGAACTTCTTCCTTAGCTTAAAATGAGAAAGGCAAGCCTACTAAGATGACAATAGGTAGCTTGCGTAAGTTGCCTACGGGGTCTTCACCCTTATGGTTAGGACTTTTCCACCAAGTGAAACTTCGGGAGGTAATACTCCCTCGTGGAAGGTATATCTTTGGTGAGGCTATATATCTCCATTGATCTCCTTCAATTTACCGGGTTTTCCTTCTTGGAATAATCTACTTGTTATGTCTATTTTATGTCATTTAATTTCTTTTTGATCTTGTACTCATCTTACATTTCATTTCATCTCATTTTTGAGACAGAAGTTTCAATTTCAATCTCTAAACTTGGCATAAATTATAACTGTGTTCTTGGCAATTTCAGAAGGGTTTTGCATTTCGGGCTTGGGAGTCCTCAAATCTCAATGGGTGTCAATCCATTATGTGGTTCCATTGGTAGGGACAGATTTTTCACTTGGAAGAATAGATCTAACATCACTTGAACATCTTATATTTTAAAGAAAGATGGATAATCAGTGATCATGTGTTTTGTATAACTTCACTCTAGACACCATAGGTTCATACGGCATTCTGACATATCCCCACATAGCTGAGGAACCTTCAACACAGACTCGAGACAGTAGTATGCCTAGCAAGGGGGAAATAAAAAGTAAATTGATCGCTTGCTTTATGTTTATGTGTTGGAAAGAAGGGGCTAGTAGTAATATAGCCCACCACGGCTACACTTAGATTTCATTATATTTCCATATACAGCAAAGCAAAAAATTCTATAAGCAATGGACCACCCTTACAACAGAATTGGTTCCTTGCCCGGATGAAAGGTTTATAAAAAAGATTGTGACTGGACTTCGACTTCCTAGCTAGATAAATAGAAGAGCCTCTGGTATAGACCCCTACAGGGGAGAGACATTTTAATCAAGAGAAGGAAGAAAGCGCAAAATTATAATCTCTTCTGACAGTAAAACATTTATAATCTCTAAATCTCGTATCTTTTCCTTCAGTATTCTGGATGAGTGCTGCTGTCGCCCAAATCCCCACTCTTTAAGCCCAGCTACCTCCTTGATGGCTATGAGAAGATTCCTTTAGAATACCTCACCCAATCAATAAGAAAAATGCGTTAAATTAGATCTATGGGTGAAACAGAGGAGTTAACTATTTGTTGTCCTACTGGCTGACTTTTAGTCATCAATCCCTTTGACCTATTTTGGTGTATCGTGGACACTGACAGAAGTTTCAATTTCAATCTCTAAACTTGGCATAAATTATAACTGTGTTCTTGGCAATTTCGGAAGGGTTTTGCATTTCGGGCCTGGGAGTCCTCAAATCTCAATGGGTGTCAATCCATTATGTGGTTTCTAGATTAGGAGGCATAGGCTTGTGACACTTAAAAAAATATACTAATTTTGTATTGTGTCCTTGTTGCGTACTTGTTTTGTAGAGGAAACAACTATATGAGTGTGCTACACCATATCATTCAGAAAGCCAAACCCACAAAAATATTCAGGAGGCTTTCCTCGTTACCATGCTTCTTCCTTGACATAGGTTTAGGTTTTCGTTCCTGTATACAGGAAGAAGGAATATGACCAGGTTTATCTCTTTTGGATTTGGTGCTACAATCAAACAAGGCATTACTTGTAGAGTCCTGTCATAGGTTGTGAATGTGTTTTATGTTGCATGTGCATAATTGTGAAGCCTTTTGTGACACTGGTGAGGGGTGCATATGCAAGCAGTTGTAACTAGACAACATAGCACATAAAAACTTTTGGACATGTTCTCAAGGTTCATGTTGTTACAACTTAAAAAAGCTAACGTAAGGTATCTATCAGCTTAAGCTTGACAATAATCTAAATCTTCCAGTCGATATCTGGAATTTTAATTTCTTTCCATTGGTAGGGACAAATTTTTCACTTGGAAGAATAGATCTAACATCGCTTCAACATCTTATATTTTAAAGCAAGATGGATAATGTGATCATGTGTTTTGTATAACTTCACTCTAGACACCATAGGTTCATACGGCATTCTGACATAGCCCCACATGGCTGAGGAACCTTCAACACAGACCCGAGACAGTAGTATGCCTAGAAAGGGGGAAATAAAAAGTAAATTGATCGCTTGCTTTATGTTTATGTGTTGGAAAGAAGGGGCTAGTAGTAAGATAGCCCACCACGGCTACACTTAGATTTCATTATATTTCCATATACAGCAAAGCAAAAAATTCTATAAGCAATGGACCACCCTTACAACAGAATTAGTTCCTTGCCTGGATGAAAGGTTTATAAAAAGGTTGTGACTGGACTTCGACTTCCTAGCTAGATAAATAGAAGAGCCTCTGGTATAGACCCCTACAGGGGAGAGACATTTTAATCAAGAGAAGGAAGAAAGCGCAAAATTATAATCTCTTCTGACAGTAAAACATTTATAATCTCTAAATCTCGTATCTTTTCCTTCAGTATTCTGGATGAGTGCTGTTGTCGCCCAAATCCCCACTCTTTAAGCCCAGCTACCTCCTTGATGGCTATTAGAAGATTCCTTTATAATACCTCACCCAATCAATAAGAACAATGCCTTAAGTTGGATCTATGGGTGAAACAGAGGAGTTAACTATTTGTTGTCCTACTGGTTGACTTTTAGTCATCAATCCCTTTGACATATTTTGGTGTTTCGTGGACACTGACAGAAGTTTCAATTTCAATCTCTAAACTTGGCATAAATTATAAATGTGTTCTTGGAAATTTCGGAAGGGTTTTGCCTTTCGGGCCTGGGAGTCCTCAAATCTCAATGGGTGTCAATCCATTATGTGGTTTCTAGATTACGAGGCATAGGCCTGTGACACTTAAAAAAATATACTAATTCTCTATTGTGTCCTTGTTGCCTACTTGTTTTGTATAGGAAACAACTATATGAGTGTGCTACACCATATCATTCAGAAAGCCAAACCCACAAAAATATTCAGGAGGCTTTCCTCGTTACCATGCTTCTTCCTTGACATAGGTTTAGGTTTTCGTTTCTATATACAAGAAGAAGGAACATGACCAGATTTATCTCTTTTGGATTTCGTGCTACAATCTAAATCTTCCAGTCGATATCTAGAATTTTAATTTCTTTCCATTGGTAGGGACATATTTTCACTTGGAAGAATAGATCTAACATCGCTTCAACATCTTATAGTTTAAAGCAAGATGGATAATCAGTGAGGATGAGGATGGAATGTTAGATCACTGGGAGGCTGTAGCTGATGCCCTAAATCTTTTTGAGGACTCTTTGAAATTGTCAGGAGAAAAAGTGAGGGAGGAAATACCCACTGTTGCTCAGTTTCAAATCAAAATTTGTTATTCAATTGAAGCAGAAAACAAAGAAATTCTAAACCATAGTACAAAATCAAGCCCGTAGTGATTCCAAATCCTGTCTCATTGCCCAGTCTTTCTAAACTGCACAACTTTCCAGCACAATCTGGGAGGCTATCTGCACGCGTATCAACTAATAGGACTAAAGAAAGCGATCAAACCTATATCAACTAAGCAAATTGCAAATACTTACAGCCAGGATGAACAAATTCTGTGTAAAAGTATTTTTCATTAACAGAAAAAGAGAGTATATTAAAAACACATGGCAAAAATTGTTTAAAAAAAGTGCACAGGTAATCAAAATTACAATCAGAAGTGGAAAAAACTTGTATTTTGCACGAACTCTCACTTCCAAAAGGGAAAAATCTGAACCAAAAACTTGTGCTGCTTTTGAATTTGTAAATCAGCACAAGTGCTTTTGAATTTGTAAATCTCCGTGCTTTTAACGAATCGTTGGGTGCATTAATGGAAGTAAGTTTAACAACTGAGAACTGCATATTTATTAATTCATTACAGCCAGAACTGTCTGATGACATCAGATTAGATATCAGATGGAGTGGTAATCAACACTTAGTTTACTAACTACTTTCACCTAGTTCACTAACTACTTTCACCAAGTAGCTTATATTTACTGACAAAAACGTGCATGTAGATAGATATCGGGTATATGAATGAAAAATTTCAAATTTTAAAAAAAATATGTATATTTTTTATATATGGAAAAAATAGTATTCGATCAAATTATAAGTAAAAGTTCAATACGCATGTAATGAAAAATCTATTTTTTATTTTTTATTTTTTTTATGTTAAATAATATATTTAGTAATTATTAAAAGAAAAAAAATAGATTTTTCAATTTTTTTTATTTATGTTAAATAATAAATTTAGTAATTATTAAAAAAAAAAAAAAGAATTTTCCTTATTTCAAATAATGAATTACTTCAAACACACAATTTAGTAATTATTAAAAAAATTAAAACTAGAGATTTTTTTTTTAATACAAATAAGGAATTTAGGAATTTGTTAATTATTTTTTATCTCTATTTTTCTAGAAATATATACTTGTCTCGTATAAAACCTCATGCAATAAGTTTGGTAACACCCTTGAAATAATATTTACTCTCGTTTATTAAATATTTTGTATTTCCACTTTTCAACTTCAGTGACAAAGAAATAATAAATTTAGTTAACAATGAGTAAAATCCATCAAAAGTGTTGCCTAAAGTCATAGTTATTTGATCTATTACAGATGATGAAACTATTAGTGAAATGAAAGATTTCAATATGTGACATAGTAATCAAGATAATTTATAAGAATTCTTACCTATAACTATTCATGTGATACATAACTTTGGTTCCATTACAAGAGATACTGAATAATTAGGCCATGTTCATTTTAGCAATGATATAAACAATAATGTTCATTTTAGCTTACCTATTCAATTAATTTGGCTATTATATCCACTATCGTCCACTTGGGAAATATCACATTAGTTTAAAACTTGCTTACTCGGTCTTCACATAACCAAACAATGGGTCATCAATTAACACAATTACCTTTCCATCATCTACCTTATCCATCTGCCAGATCACTAAGTTGCTATCCCCCCAGGACACTTAATGCTCTATACATACTTACTATCTCGATACTCGACACCTAACATACAGACGAACTTGTAGATTGAAGCCCTAATGTCTCAATACTCGATATCTTGAAAGGCCAATGGTCGGGCTATCAAGCGATCAGGCCCTCAGAAGAGGCTAAAGAGTGTCATTGATACTAATTAGCTTATATATTAACATCCAAAAGCCCAACATCCATGTCATCGCTATATGGTTACCACCTATACATCACCTCGGTGCCTAGTCAACCTTCCATTGCCATGTCAACATGCCACATCACTTACCACATTGGTATGTCATGTCATCTAGACCCACATTGGTGCCACATCATAATGAGACGTTAGCATGTCAAATCAACTGCCACACAATTGACTGTTGTATCCCCAGATCCACGTCCACTCACCACATCATTACTCTATTGATACCAAGGTTTCTTGTTGGTGACTAGTGTCCTACTTACTAATGTCTACTACCCAGTATTGTGCCATTTTGATAGGTTGATGTACCAACAACTAATACATTGCATTAGTGTTGGTTGACCTCAAGGTGTCCTTAACACAGTTAGCCCGAAATTTGACCTCTCGATGGACTATAGTCCCCAACCATCAAGTGAGAGTCCTTGAACCCTCTATCTCCATGAGCTAATGGATAATGTAGGGTGATATGCTAATATCGAGGACATGTTTGACATGGAATCTAGGTTAGTTGGGGATTTTTGCACAATTAAGTGATGGGGAGCACTATTTTCTATCATTATAAACCATAGGTATATAGATGGTGTATGGGTGTTAATGTGAGGATAATTTTGCCCGACAAGGATGGCTTTGTTTGGGTCCTTGGACATCATCTAAGGAGAAACACCATTATCATGCTAGGGTCTAGTACGTGTGGTTTTTAAGGCTTAGTAATAATACAGACTATGCACATGGTAGAAAACCACCCTCCAATGCCTCTAAGGTGAATAGTTGGCCTAGTGGTACTCATGGAGACCATCTAAGGGATGGTTCTTAGGCCCTTGAACATTTTTCAAGGATGAAAACTAGTCCCTGAGGGCCTAAAAGAGGTGTAAGATAATGGTCATGGTCCATGTATAAGCTCCCAAGCCACTTCAATACAACACCTACAAAGCAAATATTTTCCCCACGTATGTTGTATGGACAATGTTTATTTCCCTTTACTGGTTAATTCCTATTGAAAAGTGTTTGAAATTTTTCATGTTATATGTTGATGCCTATTGCTACACTTTTTATCTTTCAATCTCTATTCTTCTAGCAATATATACTTGTCTCATATACAACCTCAAGAAATATGCTTGGTAACACCCTTGAAATAATATTTACTCATTTATCAAATATTTTGTATTTCCACTTTTCAACTTTAGTCAAAAAGAAATAATAAATCTTGTTAACAATGAGTAAAATCCATCAAAAGTGTTGCCATAAAAACAAATGGTTGTACAAGATTCTCCACCTCCTCCTATGGGTAATGCGGGGAAATGGTAATATGGTCCTAATAACAATGCTTAGGTCCTCATGTTAATTCTCACATTTATTTTACCACGAGAGAAAAATCATATGACCCTCCTGAGTCAAGTTCTACTTCTAAGGACTTGACCACCCCTTTCGCTTCCACTAGATCTCTCAGATTAGATAAGCCTATGGAACTACTATATCACCCACATAACAGTGTATTCCAAAAGTTAACAAACAATCCTGATGTGCGGGCTTCCCAACATTATAATATTATTGAAGAGTTAGTCGAAGCATCATGTGTCATGTCTTCCTTAGAGGTTTTTCAGTCCTGCCTCAGGTAGCGCAAATCCTTATTGACTACTATTAGAGGGGTAGATCCCTTGGAATCTAAGTCACCAGATTCGTCCCAAACCCCCTACGAATCCCGAATCCAGCGAATCCGACACGATTCGGTCCGGATTCGTGTCCAAATCATATGACACGTCGTGTCCATTTCCGACACATCGAATCCGAGGTCGTGTCACGATTTTTAAAAGCGTGTCGCAATTTTTGGACACAATATCCTGTTTCCAGGGCTCGCTAAGCTCAGTGCGGGAATGAAAAGGGCGTGTTTGCTCATTAATATTTTCATTTGGCAAGTGATTTGTGCTATTGTAGCAAGGAGTAGAGCATTTTGGCAGCTTCATGATCAAGTCTAGGCCCTAGTATTGATATGCTATTCATGCTAATGTTAAATTCTTAAAGTAAAAGTGACATTCTCCTTAATCTTCATTTTCATCCTTTTACTTAAATTTTTAACATTACCATGAAATGACTCAGGATGTTTGAGAGTGGTTCCGGCCTCATTAGATTTCATATGGAGAAAGTAGAATTTTAGATTTCATTCAAAATCCAGCAGACTAATCAGTTTTTTAGGATTTTAGGATTGGGGGATTACAATGTTTCCATTGAATTTTGTCATGTATTAGGGTATGGAACTCGTATTTAATCAAGAGCACCAAACCAAGAGCTTTGAATATGTCGTTCTCGCTCCTGTTTTCGCTCCCGCTCCCCGCTTTCGCTCCCACTCCCAAGTAACACTGTTCCTGATGATATGGGTTTGGACACCACTGTTGAGTTGGCATTGGCCAACATGGATCTCAATGATCCATTGCTAGAGCCTATTAGATTTGATGACTTAGAGGGGTCAACCTCCATACCAGCAGATGCAGAGGCGACTATGGATACAGGGGAGGAGGAGGATGCAGAGGAGAGCAGTGGGGACCATGATGATGGGGACAGTGATGCTAATTGATGCCTTGAGGCTTGTATACCTGTAGTTGTTTTATATTTTCTATTTCTATTTGTCATTGGCATTGCACCAACACTACCTATGTAACAGATTTTGATTTGATGACTTAATGAGAAAACTACAGTTGTCAGTGTGTTATCTTACTATCTTGTAGTTGTAAGTTGTCTTTCAGTTATGAATTATGAATCATGATTTAAATTTTTAATAGATTTATCATTTATAGATTTATGTGACCAGTACCTCAATTCCTCCCTAAGTTCATGTACAAGAATCCTTTTCTTGTGTCCAAAATAGGCACACATTGACATGATTGTTTTGATTGAGTTGTGATTGTACCTTGTACATACTAGAAGTGTGTGTGTTGTTTTGTATCCTTTTGGTTTGATGTGTGATGCGAGAACTTTTCTACTATATAATTTTTGAGAAAAAAATACCAAAAAATTCTAGGGAATGAAATATTCTAGAAAAAATATATGGACGTTGGTTAGAAATGACTAATCTGATCTTTTGAACACCAAACAATACAGTAAGAGTGAATGGAGGAGGTATATTACTAGTGTTGAACCAATGTTTGTGCTCCAACAAGCTCAAAATGAAGGGCCCAATATACACAAAAGGTTAAAAAACATAATGATGACTACAAATAAATATAAGGAAGGAAATTGGTTGATAACACTTCATATTATTTTCTTATGCCATACATAATACACTAGGATTATATTTAACATTTAAATTACTAGCATTTGCACCTGATGTTGCAAAAGAAACGTCGTAAGGCATAGAGTGTGGAAGAATAGCGACATGTGAATGGGCATTGGTTAAAGCAAGGGTGGATGATAATAAGTTGCAATTGAAATTGTTAGTTATGTGTATGCTGAATATGGATATTTTGTAAATAATAGTGTGTAGAAGAATAGTGACATGTGAATGGACATTGTTGAAAGCAAGGGTGGATGATATTGAGTTACACTTGAAACTATTAGTTATGTGTGTTTTGAATATGGATATTTTGTAAGTAATAGTAGTTTGTGGAAGAATAGCAACATGTGAATGGACATTCTTGAAAGCATGGGTGGATGATAATGAGTTATAGTTAATGTCAGGTAGAGGTTATCCATTATCCATGTAGTAGTTGTTGTTTATGTGAACGTGTTTTTGTACATTATTTTAAGGTTTTTCAAATGGGCATCTTTGAAATTTTGGAAAAGAAATTGAAGTGTTTGGCAAGTTTTGGCCTACTACTCATAAACATCAATCCGAAAAAGGGGTACGTGTTGTAGTATTTGTAAATGAGTAAACATTTAAAATTTGGTTTTATATGAAAAAAAGATTTAGTATGCATAACGAAACATTAAATCAAAACAATAATAAGAAAACAACTATTCAAGTGACACCTTCCATTAATTCCATTTCAGCAAACAGCAATCTCAATTGTATATCATGAACCATGTCATCAAAATTTTGAGGTTCAGGGTAAATAACCGAGATTGCTTTTGCTGAAACAGAACTGATGGGAGGTGTCGCTCGAATAGTTGTTTTGTACAGTTTAATTTCTTGATGTACATTTGGATAACGTGGTTCATGGTATGTAACTGAGATTGTCGTTGCTCAAATGGAATTGATAGCAGATGTCTCTTGAATACTTGTATTTTACAGTGTAATTTCTCGATGTACATTGGCCTCAAATATAGAAAAGAAAGTATAGACACTAAGTGCTCACTCCTAGATGAGGATCTAAATTGGTGAGAGTATTAATAAGATAAGAATAGTTTTATTAATGGCAATGGGTGACCAAAAGAGAGGTCAACGGGGCTCAAAAGTACACCAGTTACAACATACTGTGGAAGTGCCCATTACTTGTCATTAGGTATAGATGTAAAAAGTAGAGGAGGGAGAAGAAGCATCCACATCTGTATCAATCACTCTGTAGCTACCGATGTGCTGCTTGATAATGTCACCTAGGGAGTGCCTGGGTAGTACCAATCTATAGTCTACATATTTAAATTAGTGCTGGAAAGGGGTTTAGCAAATTTCAGTCCTTTCATTAGTTGAGTAGGGTTTGATTCCCAACTTAAATCGTAATCTAGAATGAGATTCTTGATTTTGCCCACAATGAAACTCTCTAAATTAGCTAATTTGTAAGTCTATTTCAATTGTTACCAACCTATATCCTTTCTGAGCTGGATGATAGGTATCACGCCTCGTTACCAAATGCATATATTTTTTATTATCTTATTTTTGAGCCCTGGGGTTGGCTTGATTGGCCTTGGAGTTAGACATTGAACTTCTCAGAAATGGGATGTCACAAGTTCAACTCTTACGATTCCTTTGGGGTTATGAACTGTAATCAATGCTGATGGTCTACCTGGTTTACCATCTATGAATCATGAGGAATACTTGTAATCAATGCTGATGGTCTACCTGGTTTACCATCTATGAATCATGGGGAATACTTGTAATCAATGCTGATGGTCTACCTGGTTTAGCATCTATGAATCATAAGGAATACTTGGAAGGTCTCTGTGAATTTAACAACATCTATTTAAATTTTATAGTTGCTTGTATTGTGACATGTATTGTTTTGCTATTGCTAGTCAATCAAAAATTAAAATTATACATTAAATTGGAGCAGGTTCAAAGTTTCTTTCCATTTTCCAAATTGCATATGTTTATGTCAATTGCCTAACTTGATTGTAACTTGTGAAACAATTTCGTTTTCTCCTCTATTGGTTCTATTATGGTGTTTCTACTTGCATTGACTTCATGGGTTAATTTCCTGTGTTTTATCTTTGGCATATGATATATATTGTTAATTGTAACAATGATTTGCATCTATGAACAAAATTTTTCTAGTTGTGATATATCACCATGTCCATTTCTCAAACCTCAAAGGCGAAGATTCTCCAACATTTTACTTCTCACACATAATGAATTTCTTGTTTTTCCCATCATATTTCTAGTTGAATATGTTTCATGCGTAAATCCACTATTTTTCAAATAGCTTAAACTGTTCATATATTTCCTATACTTATATGTTCATGTGTCTTTTGCACCTATCCAAAGAAAAAATGTCCAGTAGTAGCATTACGTCATGGCATAAAGCAATAGTGCTTCCTTATTGCAAAAATTGCATTTGCGACAACTCGTTATCATTTTTGATAATTTCCTTCATTTATATAAATATGATGGTTATCAAATGACTCTTTAGAAAAAAATTGTATATCAGATGAGATTTCTGACTCTGATGCACATCCAGTAAAATGCTTTTACAGCTGATCTGCCATTTGTTGTATTGGTTGTCACTTGCTATTTTCAAAGTTTCGTATGGTGTAAAATGCTAATTAAGTATTTTAATGCTGACAAGTATCTCTGATAATAACGGAGCCAAAGTTCTGGACAGACCCAGAAAATGCCATCAAGAATGCATACAACCGGACTGATGGGAAAATTTTAGCAAAGGCAGTTGATTTAGGGCCCGGTGGCTCCACAACAGTCACTGCTATTTTAGTTGATGGGAAAAAACTCTTTGTAGCAAATATAGGGGATTCCAGGGCTGTTATATGTAAAAACGGCACTACTATTCAGCTGACTATTGATCATGAGCCAAGTATTGAACTTCAAAACATCGAGAAGGGTGGATTTGTGACACTCCTGCCAGGTACCACTACAAATGTTGTGCAGAGATTAATTTTAATGAGAACATACTTAAATAATTTCTAGCTCAAGAGTAACATTTGAATGGTCACAGGGAGAAACTGTATACTTAATGGCGTTCTTTTTTGATATATTAGGAGATGTACCTCGAGTTAATGGTCAGCTTGCTGTAGCTCGTGCGTTTGGTGACAGGAGTCTGAAGCAACATTTAAGTTCAGAACCAGATGTGAGAGACACGACCATAGATGCAACCACAGAATTTCTCATTTTGGCTAGTGATGGATTGTGGAAGGCAAGGCATTTTTTCCAATCATTGACTTATTTGCATAGTTACTGTTAGATGCATATTTTTTTTCGCAAACTCATCTCATGGGAGAAAGCATCTAGGAAATTTTTTGATTACTGTATTGTCATTAATTTTACTCCAATACTTCATCTGAATACCAGAGAGGTTTTTTTTTTTTGAAGTGCTTAAAGAAAGATGCCCCAAGTAACTGCACTGCAAAGAGAGGATTTCCTTTCCCTAGGTGCCAGATCCGAGGGGTATTTATCTGCCCAGTCCCTGGAATTTCACGTAGTGTCACCCCTTAACTTATGCTATAGGAATGCGGAAAACTGTAGCGAGAATGGAGGTAAGGTAGTTGGCTTAACATTCCGTCGACCTCACCAGCTGAATCAATGCCTGTTGGGAAAATAAAATCTTCTATGGAAATGATATGTAATTATTAACATAAATACTTTTAAAACATCAAAGAATATAGATCAAATATTCTAAAGTTTCAATCGAGATCACGGTTTCTCCAGAAGAAAAAACAGATTGACAACAAGTTCAGTTATGTCAAACTAAATTAAACCTACCGATTGGGAAGAAGTAGAACAACGATTTACAATAGCAATAAGGAGGTGCATAGAGCATCTCTGAAACAGTCTAAAATATGTAATGAGCTCAAATGACCAAAACAGGTCAACAGGACTGAGAAGAACAACGATTGACTGCCTAGAGCATCTCTGAAACAGTCTAAAATCTATGTTAAGGAAAGAAAGGAAGAGTAGAGAATAAGATGGAAAAGAGGTCCGGGTGGCCTCAAAAGGGGGGCAAATCCAGAAGTGTAAACCCTAGACAATGAAGTAAGTTAGAGGAAAGCATTCCAGTAGTAGTGTTGCACCAGAAAATGTTTCGTGGAAGTAGCTAGGACTTGGGAAGTTTGAGGAAGAGCAATAACAAGGTCAGAGTGAGAGTCAGAAGAGGAGCCATCATCACTGTAAACCGCCACAAACGTGCCAATGCTGAGCTGATAATGGGCCAACGAGAGGAAAAAATATTTTCAAGGATTGAGTTCCAAGTCATATTTATTATTATTTGGACATCTAATTTCATTCTGTCATATTTCACTATTCAATATTTAGGATTATATGGAATCCTACGACAATTGCAAGGCAGATAACCATGAGAACATAGTTAACTTCAGGTGAATAGATCTAACTCTCGTAATTTTGTGAGGTATGCACAATATTCACTCGAGGGAAGCAACTAAGAGCGATGGACTGTCTTATGATTGAGAATGTTGCTGTAATCAATGCTTGACTGGCTACAATGGCTGCTAAAGTGGCAACAGTACAAATTTCTGAGGACAAAGGATAAAAAGGAGTTACTATTAAAATTTAAAATTCCCTCTTAACAAACTCTACTTGGGATTTCTTGAAAATTTTAATTTACCAGCCTCTGCATTTCATTAAAAGATAAGAGCCTTACTGTAAAAGAAGGATTGAAACTGAAAAGTAATGAGCTGTTATCATTTTTTTCCATTCCGCCAGTCACAAAACATTAAACATGCATGTACCAGTTCACTCTACATGATTCATGATTTATTGCAGAAATGGTAAAAAACTCAATGCTTATTTCTTCTGATCTCAACAGAAATTTGCATTTTGAAATGTTATAAATCTATTAAAATAGTAACAATAGTACAAAATTATATCTTATTTTTGAGTGATCAAGAAATTTAAGGCCCTAAAAGCTTTATTATGAGTAAAAGCTTATAATTTCATTGTCTTCTAACAGTTTTGTGTGAACGAACTCTAAATTTCATGCACCATTCTAAATTTCTATTTGTATAGCTTTAAAATAAATAATTGGGATGAAGTTATGAATTTTGTTTGAGAAAATCATTGGTATGGATTTATCAATTGAGTTAGAAAACAATTCCAAGTATACTATATGATAAAATGAGACACATATCATCATGAGAATAATCAATACCTGTTATACATAAGACTACACCTCCAAGCATCACCCATCCTTGTTTGTGATATTCATGAAAGTAATAATATATATAATATGGGTTGAATTCCTTCAATGCTCCAAAATAATATTTCACAATATTATACAGTCCAATCACGATGTTGGTCACAAACCAGGCAATCGTTATGGTTGAGACATGAAGCTAACTTTACTTGTACTAAGATTTTGAAAAAGGAACAGTAGTAATAGGATAAAAAATGACGAGTACAACAACGCCAGCATGAGTTAACATACGAAAACATAAATTATGTCAGGAAGTGGGATGCCATAATTCACATTATACTCACAGATGATATCATGTTTATGATAGGGAGCTGCATCCCTCCTTCAAATAAACTAAACCATACTGGAAAACTTGATTGCATCCCAATATACTCATGGAAGGCAAGCTAATAGTGTCTACTTCGCATTCTTGTATCATCTTACCTTGGCTCATGTTACTATTCCTTGACTAAATTCCTTGCATAGCTGACATCACTGTAGGAATAAAAAAGGCATCATAATTTGGAACAAAATCAACATGTGTGATGGAGCATTGAGTTGAGGTGCCACGTTGATACTAGTTTGACATGAAAGGAATTTTTGAGATACATTTATGGGCAGACCTGATTGTAGGAGTCAGCGCTCCAACCAATCACCATACAAGTTCCCATCAGAGATTTATTCAAGCTTAGTAGCAATTACTATCATGATTCATCAGCGGCTAATGTTTAAATACTAAATTGCAAAATGTAGTTAATGCCAAATAATGTATACATTTTTTATGGCATTAGGCAGTAGCAACAATAGAACTAAGTTGTGGGTTCTGTATTGGGCAAATTCGTATTGTGGAATTTGGGTTTTGCATGAGTATTGTTGTTTCTAGAGAAAACGAGGTTATGAATAATGGTGGAGAGATGTTGTGCAATTGCATAGAATGCAATGATAGGTGGCTATGGTAAACATGGGTGTAATGACCAAACACTGAAACTATTTAATGCAACGCCTAAGCTAGATGAAGTTACATGGAATTTTGTAATTTCAGGATATGCACAGAATGGGTAATGCCATGAGGCCCTAAATTTTTTTGGTCAAATGAAGGAGTGTTTTTAAGCCAAATAACTTCACCTTTGGCACCATTGTCAAGGCCTGCACTGGTAGTACAACTCTAGAATAGGGGAAGAAGATCCATGCTGACATTATTAAGAGTGGGTTTGAGGTAGATTTTGCTATTGGAATCACCCTTGTTGGCAGGTATAGAAAATGTGGGAATGTAGATGATGGACGCCAAATGTTAGACCTAACCACAAGATAAAACAACATCAACATCATCAGTTAAGTAGAAAAGATAAGAAGAAAGATGCATACTTTTATAGGTGTTTTTCCATATTCAATACTTGTGACATATAGCTTGGAATTGGATTGATTTCCTGTTGAAATGGCCCAATTCTACAAACATGGTCTCGACAGCTGGATCCAGTCAGAGCAAAGAACTGATGTTAGTGTTTCTATTTGTGTAGCTTTAGCATAAATAATTGGGATGAAGTTATGATTTTTTTTTTGAGAAAATCATTGGTATGGATTTATCAATTGAGTTAGAAAACAGTTCCAAGTATACTATATGATAAAATGAGGCACATATCATCATGAGAATAATCAATACCTGTTATACACAAGACTACACCTCCAAGCATCACCCATCCTTGTTTGTGATATTCATGAAAGTAATAGTATATATAATATGGGTTGAATTCCTTGAATGCTCCAGGATAATATTTCACAATATTATACAGTCTTGTCATGACATTGGTCACAAACCAGGCAATCATTATGGGTGAGAACATGAAGCTAACTTTACTTGTACTGAGTTTTTCAAAAAGGAACAGAAGAATTTTGCCCAGAAAAACAGAGCTTTCGAACGGGCAGAATCTCTACCTCTCAAACCCAAGATGGAGGTGTCGGCAACAAAGCCACCATCATAACAACAATTAGAAAAAAATTCTGAGTCGTTGCACTCTTCTCAAGCAATTCCTTTGTCTTCGAGTTTATAGCATTTCCACCATTTTGCATACTGAAAAAATTCAATCTAGTATATGATGCAAGGAGCGTGAATTGCTTGCCAGTGCTTTTTTCAAGGTTGACAACCCCTGTATTCTTTGCCAATTCAAGGTGTTGCTGGAGAAACACCTTATGAAATTTCCGAGTTGGCAGGAGTACTTAACTAAAGAAAATTGAACTGAAGATGTGTGTCGTCAGACTCGATTTAAAATACAACCCACACCCACAGAGGATCGATAGGAAAATAAAATTGTCGTTCCCATCATGTGCTTCAAAAAAGAGAAAGAGGAAGACACAGCTCAAACACAGGATAGTATCAAATAGAAAGAGACTATGATGAGCGATGCAGAACCAGAGATGGACCAAGAAATGACCCAGAGTGAGATGTGGAAAGCTAATGATAGATTCAGGTAAGATGAAAGATCTAACCAGCTACTCCTTTACAAATCTTTAATAATGAAGTTTACATCTTGGATAGGTGCACTTTTCAATTTTCCAACTTCTCCTTAGCATCATTGCCATCCAATATCACGTTTAGCATATTCACCTTCACATTACACTGTTTCTTGTAGAAAAATAAGGACACTTGTAGCAGTTTGCAACCCGACTTCTAAGCTTGCCCAAATTCACACGAAACACATGATTTTCCTTAATGCTCTATACATACTTACTGTCTCGATACTCGATACTTAACATACATACGAGCTTGTAGATTGAAGCCCTAATTTCTCAATACCCGATATCTTGAAAGGCCAATGGTTGAGCTATCAAGCCACTGGGCCCTCAGGAAGAGGCTAGAGAGTGTCATTGATACTAATTAGTTGATATCTTAACATCCAAACGCCCAACATCCACGTCGTCACTATATGGTTACCACCTATACAACACATCGGTGCCAAGTCAACCTTCGATTGCCATGTCAACATGCCATATCACTTGCCACATTGGTATGCCATGTCATCTAGACCCACATTGGTGCCACATCATAATGAGACGTTAGCATGTCAAATCAACTGCCACACAATTGACATGCGATATCCCCGGGTCCACATCCACTCATCACATCATTACTCTATCGTTATCAAGGTTTCTTGTTGGTTACTAGTGTCCTACTTACTTATGTCTACTACCCAATATTGTGACATTTTGATAGGTTGACAACGAACAACTAATACATTCCATTCGTGTTGGTTGACCTTGAGGTGTCCTTAATACAGTTAGCCCGACATTTGACCTCTTGATAGACTATAGTCCCCAACAATCAAGTGAGAGTCCTTGAACCCTCTATCTCCATGAGCTAATGGATAATGTAGGATAATATGTTAATATCGAGGACATCTAACCTAGACTAGGTTAGTTGGGGCTTTTTTCACAATTAGGTGATGAGGAGCACTATTTGCCAGCATTATAAACCATATGTATATAAATGTTGTATGGGTGTTAATGTGAGGATTTGCCCAACAAGGATGACTTTTGTTGGGGCCTTGGACATCATCTAAGAAGAAACACCATTATCATCTTAAGGCTTATGAATGGTTTATAGAATGCAAATGTATGTTTATATAATTTATAGGATGCACAGGTTAGTTAATATTATATGGTTTGTATTAATAAAATAAATGGACAAATTAATAGAACTGCTGGCAAATGAACATTTAAAAAATTATTATGATGAAGACTTTTCAAACAATTTTGTGGGAAAATTCAATTAATAGAACTGTTGGCAAATGAACCTTTAAAAAAATATTATGAAGTAGACTTTTCAAACATTTATGTGAGAAAATTTAAAATTTTGTGGGAAAATTTAAAATTTCGCTTCTCCTTGTGTGGGCTTGGCGCCAATCGACTGTTCTTTTCTCCTTGTCTCGAAGTCCCACCACCTGAACATTCTCTTCCAATGATTGATTAATGTGTCACTGTCAGGGTTCACACCCAGTGGAAAGCTTATTTTCTGAACCAACTGTCTTATATTATTATATGATATTTGGCAAGGTGGGCTCTAAATATCTGGTATTCAACGATTCGGAAAACTTTTGAATAGACAGATCAGTGTGCTTTGAGGAGCAATAGCCAAGACAGGTTTACCAGCTCTGCATTTACTACTATTTTTTCTGTGAGGTCGATCTTCCATAGTTTTTGCCTAAAACAGGTATGTGTTTTAGCTTTCTCTTTGTTTTCTTAAAAAATAGCTCCTTGAAGATAGGGTGTAGAAACTGCAGGCAAAATTTTCATGTATGTTTTAGCTTCTGGATCTTCTCCAGTGCCATTCCTGCCTCCTTCTGTAGCCTCCTCTATATCCACCTCACGCACCTCCTTAGTTGTTCCTGGGGTCACCTCCTCAACTCGAAAATAATTTCTTTTGAATCATTTTTCGATTGTATGGAGGGCACAACAGTTGTTCCTAGGGTTTTCGATTGTATGGAGGGCACAAAAGTTGTTCCTGGGGTCACCTCTTCAACTCGAAAATAATTTCTTTTGAATCAATTTTCCATTGTATGGAGGGCAAAACAGTTTTCATTAGTATTAGTATTTGGAGGGCATTTCTCTGCCGAGGCGTACCGTCCCATTTTCTTTGGTTATCAAAGATTTTTCCCTAAATAGTTCCTGCCCTGCAATCATCTTTGACATTGCTCGCATGCCCATCATAACTGAAAATGGGCGGATGAATTCAAAGGCATCTCCACTTCCCCTAAATTGCTTTTGCTGTTTGCACATCAAATCGAAAGCTTGAGGAGATGATTGATCAAGTGGGGGCACATTGTTGGAAATAATACTGAGAGGGGGGTGAATCAGTATTATCATGCCAAATAATTCCTTTTTAAATTCCAGATGATATACGCTACTTCAGTTAATAAAAAACCGCGTATATACGCAACTCCAGATAAAGAAACCGCATATATAAATCAAACTTATAATTTGAATTATCTTTCAGATGTCAGTTATCAATTTGTGACTCAGATGCACATGAACAGTATCAGAAACAGTGAAACAGAGTAGAAGACAGTCACACACAAGAACACAAGATATAAGGAGGAAACCCAATGTGGGTGAAAACCCCCTGCTGCAATTCATCTCTATCTTCTTTTTAATTATAAACTTCTCTTTACAATGTCTTGTACTAGAGCAGACTTTACCAGTACGCAGGCTGCAACCTGCAGAGAGCTACAACTCTCTCTCGTTTTCCAGCTTCCCTGGAAGGGAGCTCCAACCCCCTTAGTTCTTGTACTATCTTGAGATACTAGTACGCAGGCTCCTACCTGCAGAAGGCAGCAACCTTCTCTTTACTTTCAGGGACCTCGTTTCATTAATTTTCAAACTGGATCCATAAGTAACATCAATCAAACATCAAGAATTTCTGCATAACCCAAACTCCTTTTCACCAATCAAAAGCTGAAACAAATAAGAACTTCTCTGACCACTGAACCCAGAACACAGTAACTGTAATAAAACACCAATTCTGAACCCAGAACACTGCAGCAATAAAACAGAAGCAGCTAGAACATAAATCAAGATATATACGCTACTTCACTTTTCATCAACCTGTGAGTATACGCTTCTGTACCACAACCAACCTACGTATACGCGTCTTTCATTCACAGAAAAAGCGTATATATGCACCTTCAATTCACTGAACCTGCGTACAGATCTATAAAGGATAATTTATTCTTTTAAGCGTTCAGACATTAGTTAGCCCAGATTTATAGATCAAGAGTGCGCCACATATAACAGATCAAAATCATACAGAGATACCAATGTTCAAGCCTTGAGATTTAGATCCATCAATAGTCCTTATCCTTCTTGCGCTCAGGTTCCTCCTTCATTCAGATCTAGATCTGCACCATAACCCAATCACCCGTATTCCAGATCTATCACAATATCAGATATTCAATCATTCAGATGATGCCTTGCCACATGATCTCCTTCCTCTTTTATAGTTTTAGGCCTTCCTCAATACCACGGTCCAAAACCATAATAAACCAATACCAAGGGCCAAAAACCTGGGGTCAACTCTTCTGACGAGATACCATGGTCCACAACCATAGGTTCAAATTCCAAGGACTAACAACCACCGACCAAAAATAAGTTTCCCATCATGTACGCGCTTTTATGTGCATAAAAGTGCGTGTATATGCATACGCGACTTCGGAACGTATAAACTGCATGTATACGCGTCTTCGGCAAGGTGTACCTGCGTATACACGATTTCCTTCATTCTGAGCACCTGATCTGAGTTCTGTCACCAAAGTGAGTTGCCATCAAGGACAACACCTGTACCATAGCGCCACACCTGTGCCAAAATGCCAACAATCTCCCCCTTTGGACTTGATGGCAACCCCAAGATCCTCAAAGTCATTCTCCCCCTTTGTCATCAAGGGCAAAGGGTTGTGCTCCCCCTGAGTACATGCTGATATCTCTGCTCTGCTGTGCTGAACATGCTCCCCCTGACTGTAGGCAAGATCTGCAAAAAGATGTTCTTCAAGAAGAACCATGACTTAAACATCATAAAGAACCTTCCAATCACCAAAAGACTCAATACATACAACCATTACCCAACCAAGTGGGGATCATCCATCCAACCAAGTGGAGATACAACAGAAATTCACATATGACAATCAATTGCATCAATCATCCCAGGCATAGTGGGGAAACCAAAATAGGCCGTTACATGACCTTGATAAAAAAATATACATGACATAGAGACGAAATATCAAGACTAAGCAAAACACCAATGACAATTATCATCTGACGATCACTGTCGATATCAGCAATCAAGTTCTCCTTCTGATCCCTTTCTGCAGCTGATCCACCTGAACCAAAACAGCTTGAGTACTAGAACCAAGAACTTATAAGGTAATGCCAACAATGCATTATTAGAAGATTAATTGCTCCCCCTGAACCTGTGCCTGATGATCTCTGACAGACCCATATCAGATGCTCTTCAACCAGAGTCTGCTCTTGCTGATTTTCTTCAAAACTCCATATACGCGACTGCACCTGCACAAATCAACGTATGTACGCGGATTACCCTCATCCAACTCGCGTACACCAACTTTTATTTGGAACAGACAAGCTTCAACAGCAGGATGAAGCATCAATGACTCCCAGCTTCTGTCTGAGATATTCAAAAGTTTCTCTGGGCAGTGGTTTGGTGAGAATATCAGCAACTTGTTCCTTAGAAGGAACATACTCCAATTTGACCTTTTGTTCCAACACTTGTTCCCGAAGAAAGTGATACTTGATCGGTATGTGCTTGGTCTTTGAATGCATGACTGGGTTCTTTGAAATGCTTATTGCACTTGTATTATCACATAAGATAGAGACAGGTGGAGTAGAAGTGATTTGAAAATCCTGCAAGGTTTGCATCATCCAAAGGAGTTGTGTGCAACAAGATGTAGCAGCCACATATTCCGCTTCTGCTGTAGATAAAGCAATCTAACTTTGTTTCTTGCTGAACCAAGATACTAATATGGAACCCATAAAGAATGCACCACCACTTGTGCTCTTCCTGTCATCCACGCTTCCGGCCCAATCTGCATCTGTGTAAGCATGAAGTGTGAGATCTGAATCTCTAGGATACCATAAGCCATAGTTTTGAGTTCCTTGAAGGTACTTGAAGATTCTCTTCACTGCCTGAAGATGAGTTTCTTTTGGATTTGCCTGAAACCTTCCAACTATTCCCACTGCATGCATAATATCTGGTTGGGTACCTGTCAAATAAAGCAAACTCCCAATCATGGATCTATAGGTTGGTTGATGCACTGCTGCTGATTCATCATTTGCACTAAGGCTGCATCCTGTAACCATGGTGGTACATACAGGTTTCGAATCTTCCATGCCATACTTCTTCAAGATCTGCTTGAGGTACTTGGTTTGAGACAAGAAAATACCGCCTTCATTTTGTTGGATTTGCAATCCAAGAAAATATGTCAATTCTCCAAGTAATGACATTTCGAATTCTTTTTGCATCACCAAGGCAAAGCTTTGACTCATAGCTTCTTCATTGCTCCCAAAGATAATATCATCTACATACACAACAAGTATTAGCAATTTGTTATTTTCAATTTTTATATATAGATTGCTATCTGCTGATCCTTTTGAAAATCCTTGTTGATGAAGGTATTTGTCCAACTGATAGTACCAAGCCCTTGGAGCTTGTTTAAGCCCATAGAGAGCTTTTTTAAGTCTGCATACAAGATTTGGATCATTTCCAAGGATAAAGCCATCTGGTTGCTCAATGTACACTTCTTCTTCTAAGTCTCCATTCAAAAACGCTGACTTCACATCCATTTGAAATACTTTGAAATTTTGAAAGCTAGAGAGGGCAAGGAACATTCTGATGGCCTCAAGCCTAGCAACAGGAGCAAAAGTTTCTTCAAAGTCTATTCCTTCCTGTTGAGCATACCCTTTGCAAACAAGCCTGGACTTGTTTCTAATAACTTCCCCATTTTCATTCAACTTGTTCTTGAAGATCCATTTTGTTCCTATGACATTATTGTCTTTTGGTCTAGGAACCAACTCCCAAGTGTTGTTCTTTTCGATCTGCTCAAGCTCTTCATCCATTGCCTTAACCCAACACTCATCTTTGCATGCTTCTTTTACATTTTGTGGTTCAGTGGAAGAGAGCAATGCCAAATAGCTTGAAGCTTCTATTATTGTTCTTCTTGTTTGTATACCTGCCTCTTTCTGCCCCAAAATTTGAGATTCTGGATGATTCTTCTGAACATATCTGGATGGAGTCTTCTCTTCTATCCTTATCTGTTCCTCTGGTGCCTCTTGGGGTTCTTCTTCATCATCTGCCTGATTTGGAGAGTAGTCTTCATCCTCATCGATATTTTCATGATATACTTGCCTGGGGATGTATCCTTTTTCATCAACCACTACATCAATACTGTCAACAATTCTTCCAAGTCTTTTATTGTAACACTTATATGCTTTGTTGTAGGGAGAATAACCAAGAAGAATGCCTTCATCTGCTCTAGGTTCAAGTTTGCCAAGCTGCTCATCAGTATTCTTAATATAGCATTTGCTCCCAAAAATTTTGAAATGCTTTACCGAAGGAGTCTCACCATACCAGAGCTCATGAGGAGTTTGAGTGATGTTCACTCAGACATCTGTTTTGTTGAGAATAACAACCGCAGCATATGCAGCTTCACCCCAGAAAGTTGCGGGAGTTCCGGATTCATCAAGCATAGCACGAGCCATTTGTTGGACTGTTCTGTTCATTCTTTCTACCACTCCATTTTGCTGAGGAGTTCTAGCTGTGGAGAATTCCCTTCTTATCCCATGTTCTTCACAAAAATCAAAAAATTCATTTGAGGTAAACTCCCCACCTCTGTCGGACCTGATGCACTTAATTTTGTAACCTGATTCATTTTCAACCAAGGCTTTGAAGGATTTAAATTTTTCGAATGCTTCATCTTTGTGCTTCATAAGTCCTAACCAAACAAACCTGGAGAAATCGTCAATGAATAATATCAAGTATTATTCTCCTCGAGGTGTCCTTTTTCTAAAGGGACCACATACATCTGTATGGACTAGCTCAAGAGGCATGCTAGCTGATCCTTCCTTCTCCGGAAAGTTAGTTCTGGTTTGTTTTCCAAAATGACATGATTTGCATATGGTGTTGTCTGGAATTTTGATATCTGGAAGACCACGAACTGCCTGATATTTGCATGCCTTCCTTATTTGTGAAAAGCTTAGATGCCCCAACCTTCGGTGCCATAACCAATGTTCATCATCCTTGCTGAAATAGCATTGTTGTTGTCCTTCTTCAAATATGTATAGATTATTTGGAGTTCTTCTACCTTTGATCACCGTTTTCCCTGTATCAAGATCATGAACACTACACCCATTTGATCGAAATATTACTTCGGTTCCTTGGTCGCACATCTGACTGACACTTAGAAGATTATGCTTCAAGCCATCAACATACAAAACATTTCCAGCTTTGACCTTTTCTTTCAACTGAGCAGTGCCTTTTCCTTTTATAGCTGCAGGAGTATCATTTCCAAAAGAAACTTTCTTTTCCTTTTCTAAAGCAGAATATGATTCAAGTTTTTCTTTATCACCTATCATATGCTTCGAACATCCACTGTCAATGTACCATAGATTTTCCTGTCCCTCTGCATAAAAGGCTATCCCACATTTTTCTGTTTGTGGTTCCTTTATTCTCCATGTTCTTGTGCTTGAGGCTTGTTCCTTTGTCTGCTGAAACCTGCTCCTGCATTCAGAATCTTCATGACCGAAGTTATTGCAAATAGAACATTCGATTTCATTTTCAAGAGCCGAAAAGTTGTTATAGGTCCTTTTTGTAATCTCAGTCATACTTCTTTGTTTTTGAGCTTCTCTAGTCATGATTGTTTTATATGCAACACATTGAGCTACTTTGTGACCAAAGTTATGGCAAGAGAAACATTGTCCATTGAAGAAACTTCTGCGGTTATCAAATCTACCAGTCGAATGATTGTAATTTCTATTGTCATTCATTCTTGAAGAAAATTGAGAGGATTTTACCTGTGGCTAGTTGTAGCTTTTGTTTAAGACGGATTGCCCCTGATTTACCTGATAGTCTTTGTTTGTTCTTGATGTAATTTGTCCCGGCTTCACCTGGTGATCTCCATTGTGCTTTTGCTCATTCCTTCTTGCTGCATCAAGATAACTCTTTGAGGTGGAAGCTTGAGATGTTTCTCCATTATACCCCAGACCTGTCTTGTTTAGCGGAGAATGTTGTACATTGATGATCTCATCCAGAGTTTCAGATCCTTTGAAAAACTTAAGATTAATAGCCTTTGTTTTCTCAATTTCTTTTCTAAGGCCAACAATTTCACATTCTAATTTTTCAAGAAATTTTTCTTTTTCATCAATTTGAAATTGTAGAGTATCAATGATCACATTCTTTTCTTCTATACATGTCTTGAGTCTAGAAATCTCTTCATAAAAACTATCCACATCTATAGCATCCATGTAATCATCATCTTCAAAGGCCATTAAAAGTTTATAGTCATTACCTCGTTCATCTTCATCACTATTTGATAGACCATCACTGTCTTCATGAGTGTATTAGCTTTTCTTATTTGCATTCTGTTTCTTGTTCCATCTAATAGGTTCCCTTCCCTTGTCGATCTTATCCTTGTGAGGACATTTGGCAGCATAGTGACCTACTCTTCCACAAGCAAAGCATTTGAAGGGCAACTTACCTCTGAACCGTCCAACACCACATTGAAGATTTCTGACAAAATTTGATTCTTCTTCTTCTTCTGACCCATGTCTTGATTCATAGTACTCTTCTTTGCCTGAAGCCTTGAAGGTAGCTTCTCTCCTGTTAGATGGACCTCCTTTCCTCATTTCATAAGCAGTTAGAATTCCGTGTTGCTGAGACATAGTAAGAGTTCGTAGATTTTCATTTTCTTCTATTGCAGACACTTTAGATTCAAACTTGGGGGACAATGATCTTAGGACTTTTTCAACCACAATAGCCTCTTTTATTTCTTCACCCAAGTTTTTCACGCAATTAACAATCTCGTCTACCCGAAGGAAATAGTTAGCCACACTTTCATCATTATACATTCTGAGATTCTCATACTGAATCCTGAGGGTTTGAAGTTTAGCACGTTTTACCTATTCATCTCCTTCGTAGCTCAAGACAATCTTGTCCCATATTTCTTTTGCAGATTTATATTGCATAACCTTCACGAATTCTGTTTGAGATAAGCATCCCAGCAGAGTATTGACTGCTTTAGCATTTGTTTCATATTTCTTCTTCTCGGCCGGATCTGTAGGAGTAGCTGAACGAAAAGTGTAGCCTGTATCTATGATATCCCAAACTTCTATACCAAGAGATTGAAGATAGGTAGTAACTCTTACCTTCCAATAATTGAAGTTTGTCCCATCAAACATTGGTGGCCTGATTGATGCTTCCCTCTCGTAGTTACTCATGATGAATGATCTTCCTTCAAGAGATCAAGCTTCTCTGAAGGACCTGCTCTGATACCAATTGTTGGAAATAATACTGAGAGGGGGGGGTGAATCAGCATTATCAAGCCAAATAATTCCTTTTTAAATTCCAGATGATATATGCTACTCCAGTTAATAAAAAACCGCGTATATACGCAACTCCAGATAAAGAAACCCGCGTATATAAATCAAACTTATAATTTGAATTATCTTTCAGATGCCAGTTATTAACCTGTGATTCAGATGCACATGAACAGTACCAGAAACAGTGAAACAGAGTAGAAGACAGTCACACACAAGAACACAAGATATAAGGAGGAAACCCAATGTGGGTGAAAACCCCCTGCTGCAATTCGTCTCTATCTTCTTTTTAATTAGAAACTTCTCTTTACAATGTCTTGTACTGGAGAAGACTTTACCAGTATGCAGGCTACAACCTGCAGAGAGCTACAACTCTCTCTCGTTTTCCAGCTTCCCTGGAAGGGAGCTCCAACCCCCTTAGCTCTTGTACTAGTTTGAGATACTAGTACGCAGGCTCCTACCTACAGAAGGCAGCAACCTTCTCTTTGCTTTCAGGGACCTCGTTTCATTAATTTTCAGACTGGATCTATAAGTAACATCAATCAAACATCAAGAATTTCTGCATAACCCAAACTCCTTTTCACCAATCAAAAGCTGAAACAAATAAGCACTTCTCTGACCACTGAACCCAGAACACAGTAACTGTAATCAATCACCAATTCTGAACCCAGAACACTGCAGCAATAAAACAGAAGCAGCTAGAACATAAATCAAGATATATACGCTACTTCACTTTTCATCAACCTGCGAGTATACGCTTCTGTACCACAACCAACCTACGTATACGCGTCTTTCATTCACAGAAAAAGCGTATATACGCACCTTCAATTCACTGAACCTGCGTACAGATCTATAAAGGATAATTTATTCTTTTAAGCATTCAGACATTAGTTAGCCCAGATTTATAGATCAAGAGTGCGCCACATATAACAAATCAAAATCATACAGAGATACCAATGTTCAAGCCTTGAGATTTAGATCCATCAATAGTCCTTATCCTTCTTGCGCTCAAGTTCCTCCTTCATTCAAATCTAGATCTGCACCATAACCCAATCACCCGTATTCTAGATCTATCACAATATCATATATTCAATCATTCAGATGATGCCTTGCCACATGATCTCCTTCCTCTTTTATATTTTTAGGCCTTCCTCAATACCACGGTCCAAAACCATAATAAACCAATACCAAGGGCCAAAAACTTGGGGTCAACTCTTCTGATGAGATACCATGGTCCATAACCATAGGTTCAAATTCCAAGGACTAACAACCACGGACCAAAAATAAGTTTCCCATCATGTACGCACTTTTATGTGCATAAAAGTGCGTGTATACACATACGCGACTTTGGAACGTATAAACCGCATGTATACGCGTCTTCGGCAAGGTGTACTTGCATATACACGATTTCCTTCATTCTGAGCACCTGATCTGAGTTCTGTCACCAAAGTGAGTTGCCATCAAGGATAACACTTGTACCATAGCACCACACATGTGCAAAAATGCCAACACACATGTACGCCTAGTGCCGATTTTGGTGGAGATTAAGGAGGGGACCCTACGCTCTCAGTTTTTTGTAAAGTTATGATTATGCTTAGGGCATATCTTATGAATCATTAGGGGAGATGGATCCTTTGGGTAAAAAACCATGACAAATTAGATCTCTTTTGTGGAGAGTAGAGTGCAGGTTAGCCATTTCGTCTGTGGACGGGGAAGCTTTGCGATCGCACACACAGACATTTGAATTGCAGAGACGGAAGTAGAAGAGACAGGAACCATAGCAGAATGAGGAAAGTAGAAAAGACGCACAACAAGCGATATCATAGCAGAACAAGGAAAGTAGAAGAGACAGGGACCATAGCAACTTCCTCCCACTGCAGCGAGAATCATTACATCCCCTCGTATACCCTACCGGATTCCCAGTCGTTGCAGATTTCGTCATAACCTGTCATCTGAAGGTTTAAATTATATTAAAACACCCGGGACTATTGACCTTCAACAAAATCATAAAAATTTTGTTCTTGGTACTTCTGCACTTGCTAAGACAGCGATGAAGGAGAAAATACTGGTTGTGGCTGAGCAGTATACGGATATCTACACCAAAACCCAAAACTGGTTGAATCTAGCCGATCTTGCATTGCAAGACCTTGATAGGGGTATACCGATTTTATCAATAGGATGCATATGTTTGTATAGTTTTTTTATTTTCTTAATCATATGACGAAAACCAGAGTACAAGAATATGGGTTTCAATGCTTTGCAACTGTTGAGTTCTTGAGGCTCGGTTGCAACTTGGAGACCTAGGAATATTTTGACAAGAGTATATATATTCTTTTCAATCCATGTCCTTGCCTTGCAGGACATTGAGAGGGGTATATAGATTCTTCTCAATGGAAAACAGTTGTCATTTGTGTGGTTGTTTATGGTCTTGCCATTTATTCACGTTTTTTTGTAATATGTAAAAAGTTGCAACCTCATTAAATGACATTTACACAGCTAGAATACACCAGTGCTACCTCTAGAGAGATAAAATTAGCTGCGTTCATCTGATTCCTCAGTGCTCAAGATACTGGCCCATTGATTATGTATTACAAAAAGTTGCAACCTCATTAAATGACATTTACACAGCTAGAATACACCAGTGCTACCTCTAGAGAGATAAAATCAGCTGCATTCATCTGATTCCTCAGTGCTCAAGATACTGGCCCATTTTATAAACATGATCGAAGGGAATATCCTTCGCTTTGACAAGTGAAATAGCTAGTAAACTCAAGGCAGCAATATCAAGATGAGTCCATATGTGCTACATTATTAGATTAACTTGGTAAACTGATATCCTGTTGCCTGTTCAGATTGTTGGGGCTACCTTTAGATTCTTTCTTTTTGATTGTACAGACTTTAAACACATACCCAACCTATTTCCTTATAAGCGTTACTAAGCATAGGATGACAATATGGGGCATTTTCTTGGATCGGATTCCAGCTTAGTTATTTCCTCTGCTTTTGGGCATATGTAAAGTTAAGTGCATTTTAATGGAATGTGATTGCTTGTTTTTGTGTTAAGATATCTACAAATTTCCTTGCTGACACTTTCACATCAATGTAAGAGAAGTCCTTATAATCAAATGGGTATTTATCCCAGGAGTTTATTCTTGCACATTCTCACACTTTCAAGGCTTGCATATGTGCCATAAATCATAGACAAGTACCTAGAATTGGAAGAAAACTCAAAGTTAGAACCTCTTTTGACAGCGTATAGGTCCTCCTCATAAGACAGTTGTAGAGATTTCTCCCTTCAATGCGGTTGGGCTTTAAGACTACCGCTAAGACGCACTAGGTCTACTTACTTGAACAACACCTAAAACACATCCTTTAGGACTGTGTATTGAGTCTCTTTCTTATTGTGGATTAGGGGTTCATTTAGGCTCCCTTTAACTGTGTCTTAGCTGTGAATAGAAGACTGTAGCTAGGGCTCTTTTGGAGCTTCCTTTGACAGCGTATGGAAGCCTCCTTGCTGTGATGAAGAGCCTTCTTTTAGGACATCGAAGGAGCCTCTCTTCACTGTGATTTAATCCCTTTAGGATAGCATATAAGGCTTGCGGCTAGGGCATGTTGTACAGCAACTAGGGCTCCTCCAAGTCTGTCCTAAAGGGCTCTTTAGATCAATCCTACACCTCTTGACAAGACTGTCCTGTTGTGCCACTGTTGCACTATGTCATGGCTGTCCCTTTGTGCCACTACTGCACTATGTCATGGTTGTGTCGTTGTGCTTTGCCATACCATAACAACACCATGAATTTGCCACACTAAATACTAGTTGTCCCATGTTGTACCATTGTACCATTGTTGTCTCGTTGTGCACTATATGCCATTGACCATTGTTGTCTCATTGTTGTAACATATGCTGCACCATACTGCACCAAGTTGCCTTTGTTGTCCCATTGCTGTATCATTGCAGCACCATGTAGCATTGTTGTCCCACTGCTGCAACAAACATCTTGCTATCCATACTGCTGCACCATACATTTTGTTGTCCATTCTATTGCACCATTGCTGCACCATACATCTTGTTGTCCATACTGTTGCACCACTGTTGCACCATACATCTTGTTGTCATCGATAATACTACTATGGTCCCTAACCCCATTTCCCTGCTCATTAATCAGATGAGAGGTACTTCCAATGAGTCTTAGATTGCATGGGTAGGATGCCTCGATAGGGGAATTGATCATCTATCCTACAGGAGAACTAATCATCCTGGCTCACAGGAGAATGAATCATCCTATCCCAAAGTCACCTTGGGGTATTACAAGGGAAGGCTAAGCTATTCACTTGTACAAAGTGCACCATTAGGGGAGGGTGAGTTGCCCTATGGTCGTGTGTTGCTCCAGTAAGTACCCCAAGCCCCTTCGATCTCCAAAAGCTCAATGCATGCAACATGCAGGACCCTTATACGAAGGTCTCTCAACGACTCCAGGTTGTTCGGGAAAGTCAGAGATTTGACCTTTCCGCTGGGCTTTGACAAAATGTTTGCAACCTGTACATCAGTCTCAATGTGATGGAGCCTCCTCGCTCGTCGACTTACCATATTCTAGATAATTTAGTATCTGATGTCTATCTACTGGAGCAATCATCGAATACAGGATTTCTCAATAATCGAATCCCCCCTGGTTGTCACAGAGGATCACAGTGGTATTCATCATGTGTATAAACAATGCACTGAAGAGCTTCCACAACCAGGCAGCGTCACACAAGATCATACTTGTAGCTATGTATTCGGTCTCGGCGGTGCTTATAGCAATCGACTTCTGCTTCTTGCTCATCCATGATATCGAAGCAGAATCCAAAGAGAACTAGCACTGAGAAGTTCTCTAGTGATCCTCCCCATTGCCTGCCCAGTCAACATTCGAATAATCATGCAGCTTCATATTTTAGGCAGTGAATCTCAATCCATGAGAGATTGTGCTCCAAAGATATCTCAAAAGATTCTTGGCAACAATCTAGTGAGGCTCAACTAAATATGAGCTCACCATGCTAACTATAAAACATATATACGGACAAAAGTTCACCAAGAACATCAATGCAAATGAGTTTATGAAACTTAGAGGCATTTCTCAAATCTAGTCCAGCATCATCACAATATAACTTCTGAAAGTTAAGATCCTCGAGGTAGTCACAGTCTTGCAGTTTGCTATTCCACATCCAGAATCCAACTCTCTCTTACTTTTGCAAGTGAGAGGGTCTGCACCTATCATAAATAGGTCGTTCTTAGAAGCTGTCGGTATGAGAGGTCTATCATCCACAATCTTCAAACAATGGTTTGGATTGGCTTCACTCTTAGTGAATCTCGGCTTCATCTGACAATTATCAATCCTCTCATATCAAACCCGGGGTGATTTGCTTCAAGCCATAGAGGGCAGCGTATTTGACGCAGAGGCCCAGAGAGGCCAGTGTATTTGATGCAGAGGCCCAGAGAGCTAATGCAAGGCCTCATGGGACTGACAGAGGCCTAGATAGGTTGACGCAGGGCCAACGCTAGGCAAGGAGAGGCTGACGCAATCCAGATTTGGCGGACGCTGGGGTTTCAGTGCAATTCTGTGCTGAGGAGCTGCCAGAATGATTATCTGAGGTTTCAGCCAGGAGATCTGTGAGAAACTGTGAGGTATTACTGCTAAGGAAATTCTTTGTTGGGTAGGCCAGTTTTGACACCCAGATTGTACTCTTATATTGCTTAGTAAAAAAAACCCTCAGCTAGCTGCAACGGTTTTCACGCATTGGGTTTTTCCGGGGACATTGGTCCAAAAATATAGCGGTGTCATATGGTGTGTTTGTTTCTGTTTCTTTTAGTAGCCTTTTAGTAGCCTTTTGTGTTGCAAAAAACACCTCTTATACTCCCTTTTTCTTCAACTAGCCTTTTGATAGTAATATATACGAAGGTCTCTCAACGACTCCAGGTTGTTCGGGAAAGTCACAGATTTGACCTTACCCCTGGGCTTTGACAAAATGTTTGCAACCTTTACATCAGTCTCAATGCGATGGAGCCTCCTCGCTCATCGACTTACCATATTCTAGATAAGTTAGTATCTGATGTCTATCTACTAGAGCAATCATCGAATACAGGATTTCTCAACAATCGAATCCCCCCTTGGTTGTCACAGAGGATCACAGTGGTATTCATCATGTGTACAAACAACGCACTGAAGAACTTCCACAACTAGGCAGTGTCACACAAGATCATACTCCTAGCTATGTATTCGGTCTCGGCGGTGCTTATAGCAATCGACTTCTGCTTCTTGCTCATCCATGATATCAAAGTAGAATCCAAAGAGAACTAGCATTGAGAAGTTCTCTAGTGATCCTCCCCATTGCCTGCCCAGTCAACATTCAGATAATCATGCAGCTTCATATTTCAGGCAGTGAATCTCAATCCATGAGAGATTGTGCTCCGAAGATATCTCAAAAGATTCTTGGCACCAATCTAGTGAGGCTCAACTAAATATGAGCTCACCATGCTAACGATAAAACATATATACGGACGAAAGTTCACCAAGAACATCAATGCAAATGAGTTTATGAAACTTAGAGGCATTTCTCAAATCTGGTTCAAGATCATCACAATATAACTTCTGAAAGTTAAGATCCTCGAGGTAGTCACGGTCTTGCAGTTTACTATTCCACATTCGGAATCCAACTCTCTCTTACTTTTGCAAGTGAGAGGGTCTGCACCTATTAGAAATAGGTCGTTCTTAGAAGGTGTCGGTATGAGAGGTCTATCATCCACAATCTTCAAACAATGGTTTGGATTGGCTTCACTCTTAGTGAATCTCAGCTTCATCTGACAATTATCAATCCTCTCATATCAAACCCGGGGTGATTTGCTTCAAGCCATAGCGGGCAGCGTATTTGACGCAGAGGCCCAGAGAGGCCAGCGTATTTGATGCAGAGGCCCAGAGAGCTAACGCAGGGCCTCCTAGGACTGACACAGGCCTAGATAGGTTGACACAGGGCCAAAGCTGGGCAAGGAGAGGCTGACGCAATCCAGATTGGGCAGACGCTGGGGTTTCAGTGCAATTCTGTTCTGAGGAGCTGCCAGAATGATTATCTGAGGTTTCAGCCAGGAGATCTGTGAGAAACTGTGAGGTATTACTGCTAAGGAAATTCTCTGTTGGGTAAGCCAGTTTTGACACCCAGATTGTACTCTTATATTGCTTAGTAAAAAAAACCCTCAGATAGCTGCACCGGTTTTCCCGCATTGGGTTTTTTCTGGGACATTGGTCCAAAAATAACGGTGTCATATGGTGTGTTTGTTTCTGTTTCTTTTAGTAGCCTTTTAGTAGCCTTTTGTGTTGCAAAAAACACCTCTTATACTCCCTTTTTCTTCAACTAGCCTTTTGATAGTAATATATACGAAGGTCTCTGAACGACTCCAGGTTGTTCGGGAAAGTCAGAGATTTGACCTTTCCCCTGGGCTTTGACAAAATGTTTGCAACCTGTACACCAGTCTCAATGTGATGGAGCCTCCTCGCTCATCGACTTACCATATTCTAGATAAGTTAGTATTTGATGTCTATCTACTGGAGCAATCACCTAATACAGGATTTCTCAACAATCGAATCCCCCCCTGGTTGTCACAGAGGATCACAGTGGTATTCATCATGTGTACAAACAACGCACTGAAGAGCTTACACAACCAAGTAGCGTCACACAAGATCATAATCGTAGCTATGTATTCGGTCTCGGCGGTGCTTATAGCAATCGACTTTTGCTTCTTGCTCATCCATGATATCGAAGCAAAATCCAAAGAGAACTAGCACTGAGAAGTTCTCTGGTGATCCTCCCCATTGCCTGCCCAGTCAACATTCAAATAATCATGCAGCTTCATATTTCAGGCAGTGAATCTCAATCCATGAGAGATTGTGCTCCAAAGATATCTCAAAAGATTCTTGGCACCAATCTAGTGAGGCTCAACCAAATATGAGCTCACCATGCTAACTATAAAACATATATACGGACGAAAGTTCACCAAGAACATCAATGCAAATGAGTTTATGAAACTTAGAGGCATTTCCCAAATCTGGTCCAACATCATCACAATATAACTTCTAAAAGTTAAGATCCTCAAGGTAGTCACGGTCTTGCAGTTTACCATTCCACATTCGGAATCCAACTCTCTCTTACTTTTGCAAGTGAGAGGGTCTGCAACTATCAGAAATAGGTCGTTCTTAGAAGGTGTCGGTATGAGAGGTCTATCGTCCACAATCTTCAAACAATGGTTTGGATTGGATTCACTCTTAATGAATCTCAGCTTCATCTGACGATTATCAATCCTCTCATATCAAACCCGCGGTGATTTTCTTCAAGCCATAGAGGGCAGCGTATTTGACGCAGAGGCACAGAGAGCTAACGCAGGGCCTCCTGGGGCTGACACAGGCCTAGATAGGCTGACGCAGGGCCAACGCTGGGCAAGGAGAGGCTGACGCAGTCCAGATTGGGCAGACGCTGGGGTTTCAGTGCAATTTTGTGCTGAGGAGCTGCCAGAATGATTATCTGAGGTTTCAACCAGGAGATCTGTGAGAAACTGTGAGGTATTACTGCTAAGGAAATTCTCTGTTGGGTAGGCCAGTTTTGACACCCAGATTGTACTCTTATATTTCTTAGTAAAAAAACCCTCAGATAGCTGCACCGGTTTTCTCGCATTGGGTTTTTCTGGGGACATTGGTCCAAAAATAACGGTGTCATATGGTGTGTTTGTTTCTGTTTCTTTTAGTAGCCTTTTAGTAGCCTTTTGTGTTGTAAAAAGCACCTCTTATACTCCCTTTTTCTTCAACTAGCCTTTTGATAGTAATATATACGAAGGTCTCTCAACAACTCCAGGTTGTTCGGGAAAGTCACAGATTTGACCTTTCCCCTGGGCTATGACAAAATGTTTGCAACCTTTACATCAGTCTCAATGCGATGGAGCCTCCTCGCTCATCGACTTACCATATTCTATATAAGTTAGTATCTGATGTCTATCTACTGGAGCAATAATCGAATACAGGATTTCTCAACAATCGAATATCCCCCCTGGTTGTCACAGAGGATCACAGTGGTATTCATCATGTGTACAAACAACACACTAAACAGCTTCCACAACCAAGCAGCGTCACACAAGATCATACTCGTAGCTATGTATTCGGTCTCGGCGGTGCTTATAGCAATCGACTTCTGCTTCTTTCTCATCCATGATATCGAAGCAAAATCCAAAGAGAACTAGCACTGAGAAGTTCTCTGGTGATCCTCCCCATTGCCTGCCCAGTCAACATTCGAATAATCATGCAGCTTCATATTTCAGGCAGTGAATCTCAATCCATGAGAGATTGTGCTCCGAAGATATCTCAAAAGATTCTTGGCACCAATCTAGTGAGGCTCAACCAAATATGAGCTCACCATGCTAACTATAAAACATATATACGGATGAAAGTTCACCAAGAACATCAATGCAAATGAGTTTATGAAACTTAGAGGCATTTCCCAAATCTGGTCCAACATCATCACAATATAACTTCTGAAGGTTAAGATCCTCGAGGTGGTCACGGTCTTGCAGTTTACCATTCCACATCCGGAATCCAACTCTCTCTTACTTTTGCAAGTGAGAGGGTCTGCACCTATCAGAAATAGGTCATTCTTAGAAGGTGTCGGTATGAGAGGTCTATCATCCACAATCTTCAAACAATGGTTTGGATTGGCTTCACTCTTAGTGAATCTCAGCTTCATCTGACAATTATCAATTCTCTCATATCAAACCCGCGGTGATTTGCTTCAAGCCATAGAGGGCAGCGTATTTGACACAGAGGCGCAAAGAGATAACGTAGGGCCTCCTGGGGCTGACACAGGCCTAGATAGGCTGACGCAGGGCCAACGCTGGGCAAGGAGAGGCTGACGCAGTCCAAATTGGGCAGACGCTGGGGTTTCAGTGCAATGTTGTGCTGAGGAGCTGCCGGAATGATTATCTGAGGTTTCAACCAGGAGATCTGTGAGAAACTGTGAGGTATTACTGCTAAGGAAATTCTCTGTTGGGTAGGCTAGTTTTGACACCCAGATTGTACTCTTATATTGCTTAGTAAAAAAACCCTCAGATAGTTGCACCGATTTTCCCGCATTAGGTTTTTCCAGGGACATTAGTCCAAAAATAACGATGTCATGTGGTGTGTTTGTTTCTGTTTCTTTTAGTAGCCTTTTAGTAGCCTTTTGTGTTGTAAAAAACACCTCTTATACTCCCTTTTTCTTCAACTAGCCTTTTGATAGTAATATATACAAAGGTCTCTCAACGACTCCAGGTTGTTCAGGAAAGTCACAGATTTGACCTTTCCCCTGGGCTTTGACAAAATGTTTGCAACCTGTACATCAATCTCAATGCGATGGAGCCTCCTCGCTCATCGACTTACCATATTCTATATAAGTTAGTATCTGATGTATATCTACTGGAGCAATCATTGAATACAGGATTTCTCAACAATCGAATATCCCCCCTGGTTGTCACAGAGGATCACAGTGGTATTCATCATGTGTTCAAACAATGCACTGAAGAGCTTCCACAACCAGGCAGCGTCACACAAGATCATACTCGTAGCTATGTATTCGATCTCGGCGGTGCTTATAGCAATCGACTTCTGCTTCTTGCTCATCCATGATATTGAAGTAAAATCCAAAGAGAACTAGAACTGAGAAGTTCTCTGGTGATCCTCCCCATTGCCTGCCCAGTCAACATTCGAATAATCATGCAGCTTCATATTTCAGGCAGTGAATCTCAATCCATGAGAGATTGTGCTCCGAAGATATCTCAAAATATTCTTGGCACCAATCTAGTGAGGCTCAACCAAATATGAGCTCACCATGCTAACTATAAAACATATATACGGACGAAAGTTCACCAAGAACATCAATGCAAATGAGTTTATGAAACTTAGAGGCATTTCCCAAATCTGGTCCAACATCATCACAATATAACTTCTGAAAGTTAAGATCCTCGAGGTAGTCACGATCTTGTAGTTTACCATTCCACATCCGGAATCCAACTCTCTCTTACTTTTGCAAGTGAGAGGGCCTGCACCTATCAGAAATAGGTTGTTCTTAGAAGGTGTCGGTATGAGAGGTCTATCATCCACAATCTTCAAACAATGGTTTGGATTGGCTTCAGTCTTAGTGAATCTCAGCTTCATCTGACAATTATCAATCCTCTCATATCAAACCCGCGGTGATTTGCTTCAAGCCATAGAGGGCAGCGTATTTGACGCAGAGGCCCAAAGAGGCCAGCGTATTTGACGCAGAGGCCCAGAGAGCTAACGCAGGGCCTCCTGGGGCTGACACAGGCCTAGATAGGCTGACGCAGGGCCAATGCTAGGCAAGGAGGGGCTGACGCAGTCCAGATTGGGCAGACACTGGGGTTTTAGTGCAATTTTGTGCTGAGGAGCTGCTGGAATGATTATCTGAGGTTTCAGCCAGGAGATCTATGAGAAACTGTGAGGTATTACTGTTAAGGAAATTCTCTGTTAGGTAGGCCAGTTTTGACACCCAGATTGTACTCTTATATTGCTTAGTAAAAAAAACCCTCATATAGTTGCACCAAATTTAAATGGGTTGTTATTTGGTTTCTTGAAACTGTTCATGTGCTGTAGGTGTAGAATTTCTTTACTAACAAAATTTAGAGTTGATTTGCCTGCCAAACAAATTATTGTTTGTGTGTGGATTTTTTGATTTGTTGATCTTATATGTCTTGCCATAATATTACAAGTGTCCACAATGAATGAAACTCTGTGATTTCTTGTTGGGGTTGCACATTCTCTAAGCATGCTCCTATTTGGATCGCAGGAAAATCAAGGTTATGGTCTTGAATACCAACATGATTGGACCAAGAACCAGTAATGTATGTCTAACAATAGACCTTAGGCATCACAAAGGACACACCTCCAGTCATATGATGGTCTGATAATTGATGTCAAAGAATTTTTAAACTCCAGTATCAGTTGTAGTTGCTTTAGTTTCTTAAATAGTTTCTTCTCCTGTGATTGGGTGCATAGTTATACTTATCTATTGATCTGATTTTGGCAAAATTTGGGTTCAAAAACTATCTTCAATTCATGTCTGGAGGGATATAAAGATAGTGGTCACTGCAAAAGGTAAGTTATTAATGGTAGGTGTTGCCCATATTTCAGAAATTTTGATATAAATCCTGAGAGAAGCTTTGTATCCTAAATTGAGTGGGGCTTTAGTATTGAGAGACTTGGGGATCCTAAACAAAGCATTGGGAGAGAAATTATGTTGGGATTGACTTCGGGTTAGAGATGAACTCTAGAAACAAATATCAAATATGGGATATGAAATATGGCCACTCTTCTCAATTGAAAAAGTTGCAAGCAACCAAGCATCCTCTAAGATCTTCCATATGAAATTTGCCACAGGCCAACTAGACCTTAATTCAAAGTCATGTTTTTTGAGAGACCTAGAATGGTCACACTAGTGACTACATTATTCTCAAAAGATTCTTGGCAATAGATGCCACAATTGAGGGATTGTTAATCCTAGAGATTTAATAACATTTACTTCAAAGCATCAGGGTCTTACTGTAGAATAATTTTAGAAACTGATTCAATCCCCTAGGCTATGGAAGGAATGGAAAACAGTTGAAGATTGGCAATCACATCCATCTTTCTCTCCCTGGCCTATTTTAGCTCATGAGCTTCAAAAATGAAAAATATCCAATGCTCAAGATGAAGACAAACTTTGGTGAGGTTCTCAAACCAAAGGGATGTTTACTCTCAAGAAATCCTACTCTCTTATAGTTGGTCATCAAGACATCCACTAGGATCCCATTTGGAAGAAAATCTAGATGAATGGTGTTTTCCCATGGTCCTCAATTCCTTTGGCTAGTTGGATGACGTAAGATCCTCACATGGGATCAAATCAGGAAAAATGGATTTTAGGGCCCCTGACTTTGTACTTTATGTTGGAATTATGAATATTCTATGGAGCATATATTGAATGTATGTCCTTCCATTGAACATATTTGGATGCATAGTTGACTTCCTTTTGGATCCTTGTACTGTAACTTCAATAGTTTTTTATACTTGTACTCCCTCATAGATCCAGCATATTCAATAGTCCAGTTCAAAATAGAGAGTGGATTATTTCCCGTAGTTTTGTCATGTCAATGCTTTGGAAAGAAAGGAAAAACCAAATATTTAAGCACAAGAAAGAAAGGACAAAGTCATGGTCTACATCAAAGTGCAACATGGGGGTTACATTACTCCTACTCAAACTCACAATGAAATGCTGAGGTGCCAAGTGTATTACCATGAAAGTCTACACCTCCCTTACTTTCAGTGTCTGTGAAAATAGGATTAGTTTAATGAACTGTATTTCTGTGACCTCAAAAGTGTTTTCAGGATTTAAATTATCAGCAAGGAAAGCGTGATCTTCACCATATTTTTCATATGGTTGATTTTCTTCCCCTACCTTTGCATGTTGTTATTTGGTTTCTTGAAACTGTTCATGTGCTGTAGGTGCAGAATTTCTTTGCTAACAAAATTCAGAGTTGATTTGCCTCCCAAACAAATTATTGTTTGTGTGTGGATTTTTTGATTTGTTGATCTTATATGTCTTGCCATAATATTACAAGTGTCCACAACAAATGAAACTCTGTGATTCTTGTTGGGGTTGCACATTCTCTAAGCATGCTCCTATTTGGATCGCAGGAAAATCAAGGTTATGGTCTTGAATACCAACATGATTAGACCAAGAACCAGTAATGTATGTCTAACAATAGACCTTAGGCATCACAAAGGACACACCTCCAGTCATATGATGGTCTGATAATTGATGTCAAAGAATTTTTAAACTCCAGTATCAGTTGTAGTTACTTTAGTCTCTTAAATAGTTTCTTCTCCTGTGATTGGGTGCATAGTTATACTTATCTATTGATCTGATTTTGTCAAAATTTGGGTTCAAAAACTATCTTCAATTCATGTCTGGAGGGATATAAAGATAGTGGTCACTGCAAAAGGTAAGTTATTAATGGTAGGTGTTGCCCATATTTCAGAAATTTTGATATAAATCCTGAGAGAAGCTTTGTATCCTAAATTGAGTGGGGCTTTAGGACTGAGAGACTTGGGGATCCTAAACAAAGCATTGGGAGAGAAATTATGTTGGGATTGACTTCGGGTTAGAGATGAACTCTAGAAACAAATATCAAATATGGAATATGAAATATGGCCACTCTTCTCAATTGAAAAAGTTGCAAGAAACCAAGCATCCTCTAAGATCTTCCATATGAAATTTGCCACAGGACAACTAGACCTTAATTCAAAGTCATGTTTTTTGAGAGACCTCGAATGGTCACACTAGTGACTACATTATTCTCAAAAGATTCTTGGAAATAGATGCCACAATTGAGGGATTGATAATCCAAGAGATTTAATAACATTTACTTCAAAGCATCAGGGTCTTACTGTAGAAGAATTTTAGAAACTGATTCAATCCCCTAGGCTATGGAAGGAATGGAAAACAGTTGAAGATTGGCAATCAAATCCATCTTTCTCTCCTTGGCCTATTTTAGCTCATGAGCTTCAAAAATGAAAAATATCCAATGCTCGGGATGAAGACAAACTCAGGTGAGGTTCTCAAACCAAAGGGATGTTTACTCTCAAGAAATCCTACTCTCTTATAGTTGGTCATCAAGACATCCACTAGGATCACATTTGGAAGAAAATCTAGATGAATGGTGTTTTCCCATGGTCCTCAATTCCTTTGGCTAGTTGGATGACATAAGATCCTCACATGGGATCAAATCAGGAAAAATGGATTTTAGGGCCCCTGACTTTGTACTTTATGTTGGAATTATGAATATTCTATGGAGCATATATTGATTGTATGTCCTTCCATTGAACATATTTGGATGCATAGTTGACTGCCTTTTGGATCCTTCTACTGTAACTTCAATAGTTTTTTATAATTGTACTCCCTCATAGATCCAGCATATTTAATAGTCCAGTTCAAAATAGATAGTGGATTATTTCCCGTAGTTTTTTCATGTCAATTCTTTGGAAAGAAAGGAAAAACCAAATATTTAAGCAAAAGAAAGAAAGGACAAAGTCATGGTCTACATAAAAGTGCAACATGGGGGTTACATTACTCCTACTCAAACTCACAATGAAATGCTGAGGTGCCAAGTGTATTACCATGAAAGTCTACAGCTCCCTTACTTTCAGTGTCTGTGAAAATAGGATTAGTTTAATGAACTGTATTTCTGTGACCTCAAAAGTGTTTTCAGGATTTAAATTATCAGCAAGGAAAGCGTGATCTTCACCATATTTTTCATATGGTTGATTTTCTTCCCCTACCTTTGCATGTTGTTATTTGGTTGCTTGAAACTGTTCATGTGCTGTAGGTGTAGAATTTCTTTGCTAACAAAATTCAGAGTTGATTTGCCTCCCAAACAAATTATTGTTTGTGTGTGGATTTTTTGATTTGTTGATCTTATATGTCTTGCCATAATATTACAAGTGTCCACAATGAATGAAACTCTGTGATTTCTTGTTGGGCTTGCACATTCTCTAAGCATGCTCCTATTTGGATCGCAGGAAAATCAAGGTTATGGTCTTGAATACCAACATGATTGGACCAAGAACCAGTAATGTATGTCTAACAATAGACCTTAGGCATCACAAAGGACACACCTCTAGTCATATGATGGTCTGATAATTGATGTCAAAGAATTTTTAAACTCCAGTATCAGTTGTAGTTGCTTTAGTTTCTTAAATAGTTTCTTCTCCTGTGATTGGGTGCATAGTTATACTTATCTATTGATCTGATTTTGTCAAAATTTGGGTTAAAAAACTATCTTGAATTCATGTCTGGAGGGATATAGAGATAGTGGTCACTGCAAAAGGTAAGTTATTAATGGTAGGTGTTGCCCATATTTCAGAAATTTTGATATAAATCCTGAGAGAAGCTTTGTATCCTAAATTGAGTGGGGCTTTAGGATTGAGAGACTTGGGGATCCTAAACAAAGCATTGGGAGAGAAATTATGTTGGGATTGACTTCGGGTTAGAGATGAACTCTAGAAACAAATATCAAATATGGGATATGAAATATGGCCACTCTTCTCAATTGAAAAAGTTGCAAGCAACCAAGCATCCTCTAAGATCTTCCATATGAAATTTGCCACAGGCCAACTAGACCTGAATTCAAAGTCATGTTTTTTGAGAGACCTGGAATGGTCACACTAGTGACTACATTATTCTCAAAATATTCTTGGCAATAGATGCCACAATTGAGGGATTGTTAATCCTAGAGATTTAATAACATTTACTTCAAAGCATCAGGCTCTTACTGTAGAAGAATTTTAGAAATTGATTCAATCCCCTAGGCTATGGAAGGAATGGAAAACAGTTGAAGATTGGCAATCACATCCATCTTTCTCTCCCTGGCCTATTTTAGCTCATGAGCTTCAAAAATGAAAAATATCCAATGCTCAGGATGAAGACAAACTCTGGTGAGGTTCTCAAACCAAAGGGATGTTTACTCTCAAGAAATCCTACTCTCTTATAGTTGGTCATCAAGACATCCACTAGGATCCCATTTGGAAGAAAATCTAGATGAATGGTGGTTTCCCATGGTCCTCAATTCCTTTGGCTAGTTGGATGACGTAAGATCCTCACATGGGATCAAATCAGGAAAAATGGATTTTAGGGCCCCTGACTTTGTACTTTATGTTGGAATTATGAATATTCTATGGAGCATATATTGAATGTATGTCCTTCCATTGAACATATTTGGATGCATAGTTGACTACCTTTTGGATCCTTGTACTGTAACTTCAACAGTTTTTTATACTTGTACTCCCTCATAGATCCAGCATATTCAATAGTCCAGTTCAAAATAGAGAGTGGATTATTTCCCGTAGTTTTGTCATGTCAATGCTTTGGAAAGAAAGGAAAAACCAAATATTTAAGCAAAAGAAAGAAAGGACAAAGTCATGGTCTACATCAAAGTGCAACATGGGGGTTACATTACTCCTACTCAAACTCACAATGAAATGCTGAGGTGCCAAGTGTATTACCATGAAAGTCTACAGCTCCCTTACTTTCAGTGTCTGTGAAAATAGGATTAGTTTAATGAACTGTATTTCTGTCACCTCAAAAGTGTTTTCAGGATTTAAATTATCAGCAAGGAAAGCATGATCTTCACCATATTTTTCATATGGTTGATTTTCTTCCCCTACATTTGCATGTTGTTATTTGGTTGCTTGAAACTGTTCATGTGTTGTAGGTGTAGAATTTCTTTGCTAACAAAATTTAGAGTTGATCTGCCTCCCAAACAAATTATTGTTTGTGTGTGGATTTTTTGATTTGTTGATCTTATATGTCTTGCCATAATATTAAAAGTGTCCAAAATGAATGAAACTCTGTGATTTCTTGTTGGGGTTGCACATTCTCTAAGCATGCTCCTATTTGGATCGCAGGAAAATCAAGGTTATGGTCTTGAATACCAACATGATTGGACCAAGAACCAGTAATGTATGTCTAACAATAGACCTTAGGCATCACAAAGGACACACCTACAGTCATATGATGGTCTGATAATTGATGTCAAAGAATTTTTAAACTCCAGTATCAGTTGTAGTTGCTTTAGTTTCTTAAATAGTTTCTTCTCCTGTGATTGGGTGCATAGTTATACTTATCTATTGATCTGATTTTGTCAAAATTTGGGTTCAAAAACTATCTTCAATTCATGTCTGGAGGGATAAAGATAGTGGTCACTACAAAAGGTAAGTTATTAATGGTAGGTGTTGCCCATATTTCAGAAATTTTGATATAAATCCTGAGAGAAGCTTTGTATCCTAAATTGAGTGGGGCTTTAGGACCGAGAGACTTGGGGATCCTAAACAAAGCATTGGGAGAGAAATTATGTTGGGATTGACTTCGGGTTAGAGATGAACTCTAGAAACAAATATCAAATATGGGATATGAAATATGGCCACTCTTCTCAATTGAAAAAGTTGCAAGCAACCAAGCATCCTCTAAGATCTTCCATATGAAATTTGCCACAGGCCAACTAGACCTTAATTCAAAGTCATGTTTTTTGAGAGACCTCGAATGGTCACACTAGTGACTACATTATTCTCAAAAGATTCTTGGCAATAGATGCCACAATTGATGGATTGTTAATCCTAGAGATTTAATAACATTTACTTCAAAGCATCAGGGTCTTACTGTAGAAGAATTTTAGAAACTGATTCAATCCCCTAGGCTATGGAAGGAATGGAAAACAGTTGAAGATTGGCAATCACATCCATCTTTCTCTCCCTGGCCTATTTTAGCTCATGAGCTTCAAAAATGAAAAATACCCAATGCTCAGGATGAAGACAAACTCAGGTGAGGTTCTCAAACCAAAGGGATGTTTACTCTCAAGAAATCCTACTCTCTTATAGTTGGTCATCAAGACATCCACTAGGATCCCATTTGGAAGAAAATCTAGATGAATGGTGTTTTCCCATGGTCCTCAATTCCTTCGGCTAGTTGGATGACGTAAGATCCTCACATGGGATCAAATCAGGAAAAATGGATTTTAGGGCCCCTGACTTTGTACTTTATGTTGGAATTATGAATATTCTATGGAGCATATATTGAATGTATGTCCTTCCATTGAACATATTTGGATGCATAGTTGACTGCCTTTTGGATCCTTGTACTGTAACTTCAGCAGTTTTTTATACTTGTACTCCCTCATAGATCCAGCCTATTCAATAGTCCAGTTCAAAATAGAGAGTGGATTATTTCCCGTATTTTTGTCATGTCAATGCTTTGGAAAGAAAGGAAAAACCAAATATTTAAGCAAAATAAAGAAAGGACAAAGTCATGGTGTACATCAAAGTGCAACATGGGGGTTACATTACTCCTACTCAAACTCACAATGAAATGCTGAGGTGCCAAGTGTATTACCATGAAAGTCTACAGCTCCCTTACTTTCAGTGTCTGTGAAAATAGGATTAGTTTAATGCACTGTATTTATGTGACCTCAAAACTGTTTTCAGGATTTAAATTATCAGCAAGGAAAGCGTGATCTTCACCATACTTTTCATATGGTTGATTTTCTTCCCCTACCTTTGCATGTTGTATATGTACTTGTATGTTTCTTTGGTAGAGATTTCTCCTCCATGAGAAAGACCGCCCCAAGAATGCCTATCTGCCCTCTTAGACAGAGCAATATCTACGTGATAGAGATGAGATCTATAATTTTCCCATTTGACATTAAGCTCCATCAGAAGAGCCAAATTTTCAGCATGTGGCCAACTGGAAGAGGAGGAAATGACAGATTGTTGGCAACCAATATCAGCAAGAGTGAACAGCTCATTCCTGTGAAGAAACTGGATGATTGGGGGAGGAAGAATGTGATTCCCAGCCAATCCAATGATTACTAAAATGGATTACAACTTCCTGTAGGATGTCTTTCTGAGTAGTTAGTATTATATTGTCCATATTTCTAATATACCAGATTGTGTCGGAATTTTTTCTTTTGGAAGCTATCTTATGAAAGTACTTAGTATTATTATCTCCCCTAGAAACCCACGTCATTTTTATTTTTTGTCTCCATTCCTCTGCCTGATAATTTAGAGAGCTCCAATATTGTATTTTTGCTTTGTTCAGATAGGAAATTAGGACTTGTAAGGTCCATCAATTCTGAAATCTCTTTATCTATAATAGAAAACTCCCGAGAGAGTGTCTTCTTGCACTTGATGATGCATGTCTTAACCTTCGACTTTAGCATGTGCAGTTTTTGAGTGACCTGATACATCATTTTATTTTTCATTATCCCTAAAGGCCTCATCCAAGATATCTTAATCAGGTCCACTAAATATTTATCTTGTAGCCATACTTGATTGAACTTGAATGGTAATTCCTTGGCTTCTTGTTCACCATTCCATTCCAAAAAGATTGCATTATGATCGGAAACTAAAATTCCTTGGGGCAGAAGCAGATGCAACTCAGTTGCTTGAAATCACAAGTGGATGTAGAAGGATCGAGTTTTGTACATATCCTATGGGGAATGAGCCTGCCAAATCAAACAAGAATCTAAGAGAAACGGTTCAGGAGGATGATGAAGTAAGAGATGGTGAAGGGGGTTTGGGAGGAGAAACAATGCAACTTGAAGATGAAGAACAAGCTCCAATGGAATGGGCAAGGACAGACTTAGCTGGTGAAAATCAAGGGGAAACACTAAACACCAGGACTGGTGCTGAACCAAAAAGATTACCTGATACATATAACAGTGGCCAGCATTTGGTGATAACATCCCATCCTATTGGAAACTTGTTAAATGGGGAGAGGTAGAGTCAATCTCCTGTCAGTCAGCAGCATAGAGATGAGATAGATGCTAGAAACAAGGGAGATAAGCATTCGATAGCAACAATTGATCTATTAGCATCAGAGGTTGTTGGTAGTTGGGCAGTCAGTACAGTTGGTTCAGTTCATGGCGACAATGAATCTCTTCGGAGTGATGACAGACAGCCAGGGACAGGAAGGATCAGTGATGAAGGAATTAATCAAGATTTTTATGCTAGTCAGATTGCAGCAGCGGGTGAGAATATTAGGTCCAGGCAAGATCTACTATTAAGTAGCTTGAAGTGTCAACACACAGTGCCTGAAGATGCAGTGGCAGGAAGTCAAAATTCTCCACCTCCCAAGTTAGCTTCTCGAAAAAGCTATGAGCACTAAGCTTTGAATGAGATGCTTGATATTGTTGCCCCTGATTTCAGGCAGCTTCATGGACTTAGAAGAAATAACGATAATGCCCCTGACACTGAAGAAGATATTCAAGGGGAAGAAGATGATAAAAATCATGATGATGATGACACTGAGGAGGGTTCAGAAGAACCAGAATCTGAATAGGAAACTGTCTTTCTATTAACTCTGGATCTGTCTGAACACATGCCAAATTATTCTCCTGTCATGGCAGTGCAATTGTTCTTTGGTAAGCCATGCCATTACTTGGTGTTTTTATGACTTCCATACCTAATGGTTTGAAAGTTTGACTAATGTAGTTTGGTTGAAGTAATGATCCATGGATGGTAATGCCCATTAGATGTATAATCGTGCTAAGCTTTTGCTTAGAAGGTGCTTAGAAATCTTTTGGCTCTCTGAACATTGCGATCTCTTGTATGACTGTAGATGAGTTCCTATTTATTGACTGTTATTCTACATAAGCAGAGTACACTTTGGCACTTTGGTGCATAAGCACATTGACTCTGCCTCTGTAATATTAATTATAAAATTCTAGCAGACAAGATCTGTGAGGAGGTGCTCCAAATTTCTAGGAAAACATCATATATTTATGATGATATACCATTGCTTAGTAAATTGATGCAAACAAATAACAGTTTTTTTTTTTTTTTTTTTTTATTCTGGGCAAATGAATATATGCATTTACTGGGAACCAATTACAACTAACAACCAAAGATACTCCTTGAATATGAAATCTTCCACCTTTGCTTGCTAAGCAACTATTTATCTGTTGATATTTCTTCATCCTTTTTCATTCTCACTCATCTTGTTCTTCATTTCTGTGCATGATCCTTCTTTCCTGCTCACTTTGTCATCTTAATTGCTCCATCTTAGTCATATTAAGCTTCTCTTCTCATTATTCGCCAAGTTTCCCCATCCATATGGCCTCTCTTGGGAATCTATTTCTTGAGTATTAATTCCTAGAGTCGACATACTGTTATCCTTTCTACTACTATTGTTTATAGGAACTTATTCTAGCATAGGCACCTACACTTCATTTGGCAGCTCCCAAGGGGCATGTTCTTTCTTGGGAAAAATATGATTCTGATTTATGCCTATAGCCTTACAATACATTTTGATGTCATCCCAACCAAGTCTACGTAGGAATTTCGCTATTAGATGTATGGTATTATGGCATCCCAAACATCTAAAAGGGATTCCCCAGTAATCCACTCATTTTATGATAGATTGTGTACTCTAATAGATATCAAGGGTAGCCGAGAGACCTTTTATGGAATCTGGTTCAATGAAAAACCATGCTACTCATTTTTCTAGAAGGCCAGCACTCCCTTGATCGACATAATAGAATTTTCCTATCTTGTTGGCAATTTCCATGATTTCCTTCTTGGTCCATAGTTCCAAAGGAAGGCTAGGGAGTTTAACCCATATGTATTTTCGCTGGGGATCTTCTTTAATAGGATTAAATCTGACTGTCTAATTCTACAAGCATAAAAATCCCCTACCTTTCACACATGAGATTGAGCCAATCCTATCTGCATCTTCCACTGTCATGAAGTGGGATCCAAACCAACTATTGAGGAGCATGCTTACCTTCGGTCTATTTCCAACAATACAGAACCAACATTTCTGCACCCATTCTTTCATTTGTCCACTAGACATCCTAATGTGTTCCCAGTGGCCCACCAATACCTTATGCTTCATCTTTACCACATTATCCAAATATATATCAATACCCATAATGAGTTTTTGAATCTTTTCCTGGTTCTTGATCAATTTCTTTTACGTTTGTCTATTTTTTTTTAGATCGGGTTCCATTTGAAGATTCCTTTCCAAGATATGTATCTGAGTCCTCATGTTGGGATGTTTTCAACAGGCCAATGGATGTGGGAACTTGATTTGGTCTTCCCAGTCTCTCTGCAAATTCATTTTCTATGACTATCGATACTTCTATAATTTTCCTGTCGTCATAAATCTATTCCATAGAAAAAGATTGACCAACCATGTCAATATTGACTATTAGAACTGCATTACTTTTTAAAGCCAACGTATTGGTCAGCACAATGCTACTACATATGGGTGAAAATAAAATCCAAATAAAATGTGAAAGTGTGACCAATTTTATTTGTACTATAGAACAAAGGCTAGTGGGTTAATCTCCTAAAAAAAGGTGTTAACATAGTCTGTCGAAAGGTACATTTTGCATCAGGATAACCCCTAGATTGCTATCTTTTTATGAGGAAGCAAAAACATGGAAAATGTTTGGTTAGGTAGGAATACAACTTGTCAATTTGGTCTAGCTTGAGTGATTAAAAGAGAAGGTTGTTAGGCTCTCCACCATTTCATGGATTGATATAGTGATGAGACAAAAGAAGCTCTCCCTTGAGACCTGACTAGGTGATTCATAACAGTTGTGGTGTTGGTGCCTTAACTTAGCTAGAAAATGCCAAAACTCTATTGATGCACAAAATTTATTATTGAATCTACCTCAGAGTATGCCATAATCACTGAATATGACATGCATGGTTTTACCAAGGAGGCCCTAAACTTTTGAACAATGAAACTTTACATTGGTATCTTGGCAGTAGCTGCATTGGTCTTATTAGCATTACACCACTTTTAATATGGGTCTTCACAACAGAGAATCACCATTACACTTTGTTGATTTGTGTTAAAAAGAAAAATAACATGCAATAGATTTCTTTTGGCATGCAATGTTGTTGTTGGTAGTTTTCTTGTATTTTTGCCACATGTAAAGCTAACATGCATTCAATTTCTTTCACCTTGCAATATTTTTATTGGAAGCGTGCTTGTGTTTGGGCTAGAAACTATGCTAGATTTCTTTTTCTTTGCAATATTGTTGTTGTCAATTTGGTTGTTTATGATAAAAGGAAATCTAGCAAGTGTTAGATTTCCTTCACCTTGGCAATGTTATTGGAAATGTTGTGCTTGTGTTTGGGCTAGAAGTTGTGCTAGATTTCGTTTGCTATGCAATATTGTTGTTTTCAATTTGGTTGTTTATTATAGAAGGAAATCTAACACGTGTTAGATTTCCTTCACCTTGGTAATGTGCTTTTATTTGTGTTAGAAGGAAATATAACATGCACTAGATTTCTTCTGGCATGAAATGTTGTTTTTGGTAGTATGCTTGTATTTATGCTACATGTAAAGCTAGCACGTGTTAAATTTATTTTACCTTGCAACGTTGTTATTGGAAATGTGATTGTGTTTTTGATAGAAGTTGTTGGATTTGGTTTCCCCTACAATATTATTGTTGGCAATGTGCTTTTGTTTGTGCTAGAAGTAAATCAAGCGTATGCTAGATATCTTTCACATTGCAATGTTGTTTTTGGCAATGTGATTGTGTTTGTGCTAGAATAAACTTTAGAATGTGTAAGATTTCTTTTACTTTGAATTTTTTTGTGAGTAATACGCTTCTATTTACGTTAGAAGGAAATTTAGCATGTGGTGGATTTCCTTCGCCTTGCAATATTCTTATTGACAATGTGCTTGTTTGTCCTAGAAGGAAATCTAGCACGTGCTAGATTTATTTGACCATGTAATGTTGCTTCTAGCAATATGCTTATGTTTGTAGTAGAAGGAATGATATTGATTGTTAGCTTTCGTTTGAGGAAACAATGTTTCATTACATACAATATTACTACAATGCTATTTTAATTTTTGCATCTATATTACTTTTTCGTAAGTTGTGTGTTTTTATGAAAATATAAAGTCACACTTTACACGGTTCAACCTTTTAATTACAAGTTACGTTTTAATTGTTGTTACAGAATTGATACAAGCTACAATGGAAAATATAATTTTGGCAAAAGGGGATTATGTTGATCTCCTTATTAATGATCAAGTCATTGGGCTAGGAAGGGTCGAATCTGCAAAGTCTGGAACTTATTATGTTGGAGAAAGGGTTAACGCTGGTTATGTTACAATTTTGATAATTGATGTAACTCAACCACATTTGATTGATGAGGATGTTAATGAAGGGGACATACATCCATGGAAGATCATGGATTTGAGACATAACATAGGTAAATCAAAATATTGAAGCATGTGTTATATATTATTGATAGCATAATAAATGTTTTTTTTTGAGTAAATACTAACCTTATTTACATTTGTTTATAGGTGCAAATGTTTCTTCCACATTTTCTATTGGAGCCAAGGTAGATCTTCTGCAACATGGAGTGAAGGTGGGCGAGGGCTCCATATTCAATACAGAGCTTGGTCATAAAGTGCATGGAAAGATGGTAAAGAAAGGATGCATAGTGGTTAAAATCAAGAAGGTGTTAAAACATAATGCTCCTCTACCACATCCAACAGGATTTGAGCATACACTTGGGGGTGCATTAGAATCTTATGAAATTTGGCCAGAATCAGATTTGGAGCCTCACTGTCATGATCATGCCACAAATATTCACCAAGATAGGATTAGCTTCATATGTACAAAGGTTTCTCTTACACATGAATGCATGGGAACAAGCATGTGCATTGCCAAAGGAATGCTAGTTAATGTCCGCGAGGATGACATTGTTGAGGGTGAAACACTAGGTGAAATGGATTTTGGTGTTTTTCTAGAAGACATAGATGGAACTTGTGAGATATGTAGAATTGGGGATAAGTCTATACACTGTTTGGTTAGATGGCCAATAAATAAGTTGGTGGACAACAAAGGTGTGATATTAAGGGTTAAGGAAAAGTTCAAGGAGCCACCCAAGGAAATGGTGATATGGGATGTTATAGAGGACACAAATCCCTTAAACAATTGGGATGGGTTCTTTTGTAACGAAAAATATAGAAACTCAATTGATATGCATGTAACAAGGCCATATAAAAGGATTAAACGAGTTATGGCTACAAAAAAAATTGCAAAATGTCAAACAAAAATAGATGAAGAGAAAGAAATTCGAGTTTTGGCAGCAGATGTATGTTGTAGAAAAGATTGTCTTCAACATGTGGATAGGAAGGCCATTGCAGGTGCTAGAAGGGATATGAGACAAATAAATAAAAATGGTATTAGAGAATTTGTCTTGAATTCACTCATGTCAAACATAGTCATGTCAAAAGGCCATGGCCATGGCCATGGCTTACCAACTATTTCTAGAAATGTAAAGGACATGAGATTTAATGGGAATATTATTTGTAAGAAACCATGGTATAAGATAAATAAAATTCCTCAAAGCACATTCTATAACTACCAGCATTATTTCCAACATGGACAGATCAAAGCTATTCATGATAACACCAACACATGCAAAGCAAGAGCTCACACAGTGGTAGCCATAGAAATATTGCACAAAATTGTAATGGATAATTCATATTTTTCACCAAACCAAACACATCAAGTTGAAGAAGATGGAACATTTACTCCTTTAAGATTGCTTCCTTCGACTTACACACAAAATTCTTTGTTAAAAGAGATCAATGAGGCTCTTCAAAAGCTCAATTACCCATCAATGTCACAGTCAACAATGACAAATATTTGGAATACTAAGTTTCGAGATGTGGCATTTTCAAAGAACACCAACTTCAGTAAATGCAATGAATGTATTGTGTTGAAAGTACAAATGAAGTCAGCAACTACAAAAGAGTTGGAAGAAAAGGCACGAGGTAGGTTGAAGAAACATAACAATATTGTTATGTGTGGAAGATATTGCTACTATGCCCATAAAATTATGTCAGAGCAGTTTCCAAAGGAGTATTTGAGCATTATCCATGATAAAATGGACAAAACAAAGACTTCAATCCCAAGGCTACGTGTCAAATCAAAATCTATTGTAGGAACAAATTTAGGTTTTTCACTGACAAGTATGCTTACACATGGGCATAAGGCAGGAGGTTTTGGTCATTTCTCCTTACCATTTGTCCATATGGGATCACAATTTACTATTACATCTCTTGCAAAGTGCTTAAGGGACCTTGAAGCCCCACAAATGGATATGTATGGTGATCTACTTTATGAAAGTGGAATTTCAAGAAACCCACTTACAAATGCATTACTTGACACCTCTATTTACTCAAAATGTCAAGGGTACAAGGATGATTTTATATTTCATGGAAGTTCAAAAAGTCAAAATGTTGATTTTAAGCCTCTTCCTCCACATTTGTTGCTACAGTTGGACAATGCAGCAAGTGATAATAAGAATTGCTATCTTTTCATGTTTCTATCACTTTCAACTGCACTTGGTGTCTTCATCACTATTGAGGTTTGGTTCTTGCTTGTGGGGCACACCCATGAAGACATAGATGGAACCTACGGAAGAATGTCTTCCAACCTAAAAAGTAAAGATATTTATTCTTTACCTGAAATGATGGATACATATCGTACAATTGAAGAAAATCGAGTGTTTCCACCTACACTTATTGACAATGTCTATGACTTCAAAAGTTTCCTTAATGGACACATCAAGGAGGGAAAAAATGTACTCGTTGGACATCTTAATGTCCAATACTTCCAATTTCTTGTACTCAATGATGTTCCAGTACTAAGGTACAAAGAATTAATTAGAGATACTGAGTGGTCAGAACTAGTTGAGTTATGGAATATAGATGATGAAGGCCGACCTATAATTCCCATAGGGAAGCCATCTTTCTTAGCTTCCAAACAGAATGATGTCTGTTTAAAAAAACTAAAGGAAGGGATAACATCATACATAAAAATGTGGAAAGACACTATTGGGAATGAGGATTCACCAATTGTTACGGAGGAATGGAAAAATAGAGTAGTGTATTGGGAAAAATTTCTTGATACATTAGATGGAATCTATAATGATCATAGAATAATAGATGGAAGTGATTCATCTTCTGAGGATTTCTGGCCCAGGACAAGGCACATTGTTGATGTTGATCGTAATGCACTCCAAGTAATGTCAAGTATTATGGATGGAGATTTTGATAATGTGATAGATGAACCAATATATGTTGGACCCAAATGCAACAAGCCAAAACCAACTTTCAATCCGATGATTGATGTTGAGAAAGGAAAGATGTTGCTATTTAGATCAGGAAATGAGGATGCAGGAGAGATGATTTGGATGACAAAATCCATCTCAAATATCTTTACGGATAATGAAAGTGAGAATCTTCATGTAAAGGTTGACTGGTGGAAGCCTATGTCAGGGAAATACAATGGAAAATTTTTAGAGAAATATTGGGTACCAAATCCTGATGACACAGAACTTGGCTATATTCCAATTAATACCATAGTGTGGGCATGGATGCCAAAGAAAAAACATTGCAAGAAGATCAAGATAAATAAATATCGTGTAGAAGCCATTCTTGATCTACTTGAGCGAATATCTTAAGAGTAGGTTTATATGATTCATGAATGTAATTTTTTTTGAAGGATCTATTAATATACATTCATACACACTTTTCCATATTTGTTGTATATCAAATATTCTCTTCATATTCTTTTTGGAGGAGTTTTATATTATTTAATATTTTAATGTAATCATGTGTTATACAAATTACATGACAATGCCATAAAATATTTAAGTTTTCAAAGCTTTATTTGACCAACATGACTTCTCACCATATCAAATATGCATAATCAAATTCAATAATGCACTTAAAAACATCTTCTAAACTTGGTCTATTAAAAAAACAATGGAGAACCTAATTAGTATTCTATTTAATATAAACCATTTAAACACTTAATGAATAAATGCTAGACACTAGAAAAAATGTTTGAGGCGAGTTTTCCTTAATTTTCCTTATTATAATTGATATAAATCAAATTCACTATCTTGTTGCACTCTAATTTATAAAAAAAATATTTTGATCATTGAACAACACAACTAGAATTATAAAATATTTCCTCTTATAGATTTTGAAGTGGTACCAACATTGTACTAGTATAATTAATATGTACTTAATGTAGGAAAAATAGTTAGTATCAATTTAAAATGGTCAATAGTAGTAAGAAAAACAATATTAATATATTCTTAAATAACTTTATAGGTAAGTTTTTTTTTGTTGCAAAATCTATTATTCACGAGTCAAATTTAATACATAAATATAAATGTTAATGATAATAGAAATAATGTAAGCAATCTAAGTTTTAGATGAATATTATTCACGAGTCAAATTTAATACATAAATATAAACGTTAATGATAATAGAAATAATGTAAGGAATCTAAGTTTTAGATGAATGTTAATATGTTCTTTTCAATATAATATCCTTAAACACTACAGGAATATAAACTAAACATTTGTAATAAATATCTTAGTCAATTTTCTCTCTTTCTTGTTGTATTTGAAAATAATTAAATTGTACTACTTTGTTACTATTCTAATTCATGATTGATTTTGATCATTATGGTCAATAATAGTAAGAACAATAATATTAGTATATTGTTAAATAACTTCATAGGTAAGTTTTTTTTTTTGCAAAATCTATTATTCAAGAGTCAAATTTAATACATAAATATAAATGTTAATGATAATAGAAATAATGTAACTAATCTAAGTTTTAGATGAATGTTAATATGTTCTTTTCAATATAATATCCTTAAACACTACAAGAATAAAAACTAAACATTTGTAATAAATATCTTAGTCAATTTTCTCTCTTTCTTGTTGTATTTGAAAATAATCAAATTGTACTACTTTATTACTATTCTAATTCATGATTGATTTTGATCATTAAAATGATTGATAATTGAGACGAGAGAATCATTTTACAACCCAATATGGGGGGGGGGGGGAATAAAAATTATGTTCTAAATAGAAAAATAAAAGAAATGAATATTTTGTAAAGTATTTAGAAGTATATAAAATGTGTGAATTAGATGTTTAAATTTTATACTTTTTCAAAAAATTTCAGCTAGAGATACAGAGGAACTATTTGAAGATTTATGTTAACTAATTTATGTCAATATCAACTTCATATATATCTATATATAAGAAAAAAGTTTTTTATGGTTAAAATTCTTATTTGGTCATATATATACTCTATTTAGCATTCAAAAATACAGTTTCAACAATGAAAAATAACACATTGTATCTTTCATTCAAAATATTTGCATGTGAAGAAATTTGATCCCTACATCTCCACTTAAAATGGATCTATGATGGTATATATTGGACACATTACTATGATCATTTGTCATTAAATAACTTCATACTTAATATATAGCTTGCATATTAATCTATTATTAATTAAGTAAGCCTCAATTTTTAAACATAGAAGTACAAATAATAAATAAAAATAAATTATGCTACTACTCGCATTCAACATTTAATTTGGTCTTAAAAAAATATTTTCTCCTCAACTCTAAAATGGTGCAAACTTTCTACAATAGTATGTAATGTTGATGGTGATAATGATGATTATCATCCACTAAGACCAAATATGGTATTTAAGAAGGTAAAAAGATATTACTAAATGTTATTTTGAATTTTATTGTTATGCTAAAAATACATTAAAAGGAGTGTTTCAAGATCATCATAATTTTGTTTAGTTAAACAATCTCGAAGGTTGGTATCATCACAAATATTTTGAAATTTAATTCCAATATGAGTATAAACTGGATGATCTATGACAGTTTTTAAATCTTCAACCATATTACTAGTGTTGCAAAGGTGATAGCCTTTTTATTGTGCTAACACTCTTTTAGTAATAATCATAACTTAACACATACATGATATTTTACTATATATTGGATTATAATTAAATGGGTTAATAATAGCAACATACACATCATTATTTTCATAAAATAACCTTAACAAACTTATCTTTTAACATAAACCATACAAATATTAAAAATAGATAATGTAAAGAATTAACATTAAGATGTGAAAGATTTGCTTTTGCAAGTTTATATAAATTTGTTTTATAAATTTTATCATGATAATTTTTACACAAAAAATGGTGAATATCTACATTAAAATTAGTGAACTAAGTGACTTTCTAATTCCTCATTTCGAAAAAATTTAATCTAGTTAATGTTTTAAATAATAGTATATATTGGACACATTACTAAGATCATTTGTCATTAAATAACTTTATGATATATATTAATCTATTATTATTTAAGCAAGACTCAATCTGCTTTTGACATTCAACATTTAATTTGATCCTAATTTTTATTTTTTCTCCTCAACTCTAAAATAGTGCAAACTTCCTACAATAGTATGTAATTATGATGGTGATAATGATGATTATCATCCACTAAGACCAAATAAGGTATATAAGAAGGTAAAAAGATATTACTAAAAGTTATTTTGAATTTTATTGTTATGCTCAAAATGCATTAAAAGAATTGCTTCAAGATCGTCGTAATTTTGTTTAGTTAAACAATCAAGAAAGTTGGTAGCGTCACAAATATTTTGAAATTTAATTCCAATATGAGTATAAACTAGATGATCTATGAGAGTTTTTTTAATCTTCGACCATATTACTAGTGTTGCAAAGGTGATAGACTTTTAAATTGTGCTAACACTCCTTTAGTAATAATCATAACTTAATGCATACATGATATGTACTATATCAGATTATAATTAAATGGATTAATAATAGTAACATACACCATTATTTTCATAAAATAACCTTAACAAACTTATCTTTTAATATAAACCATAAAAAATATTAAAATAGTTAATGTAAGGAATCCAAATTGAGATGTGAAAGATTTGCTTTTGCAAGTTTATATAAATTTGTTTTATAAATTTTATCATGATAATTTTACACAAAAAATGGTGAATATCTACATTAAATTAATGAACTAAGTGACTTTCTAATTCCTCATTTTGAAAAAACTTAATTTAGTTAAAGTTCTAAATAATGGTATATATTGGACATATATGGTAAGCCTCAATCAACTTTTTTATTAACATAAAAGTACAAAAAATAAATAAAAATAAATTATGCTACTACTCACACTCAACATTTAATTTAATACTATTTTTTTTTCTCCTCAACTCTAAAATGGTGCAAACTTCCTACAATAGTATGTAATTATGATGGTGATAATGATGATTATCATCCACTAAGACCAAAAATGGGTAAAAAGATATTACTAAAAGTTATTTCGAATTTTATTGTTAATATGCTCAAAAAGTATTAAAAGAAGTGTTTCACGACCATCATAATTTTGTTTAGTTAAACAATCAAAAAGGTTGGCAGCATCACAAATATTTTGAAATTTAATTCCAATATGAGTATAAATTGGATGATCTATGAGAGTTTTTTAATCTTCAACCATATTATTAGTGTTGCAAAGGCGATAGACTTTTAAATTGTGCCAACACTTTCTTAGTAATAATTGTAGCTTAACACATACATGAGATTTACTATATCTGATTATAATTAAATGGGTTAATTATAGTAAAATACACATCATTATTTTCATAAAATAACCTTAAAAAACTTATCTTTTAATATAAACCATAAAAACTATTAAAATAGATAATGTAAGGAATCCAAGATTAAGATGTGAAAGATTTGCTTTAGCAAGTTTATATAGATTTTTTTATAAAGCTTATTATGATAATTTTTACACAAAAAATGGTGAATATCTACATTAAAATTAGTGAACTAAGTGACTTTCTAATTCCTCATTTTGAAAAAACTTAATCTAGTTAAACTTCTAAATTCTAGATCCATTAAAAACTTCCAAATTTAATGAAATATGTGTTGTAGTAGAGTACCTACATCTGCAACACACTCATGACAAGACGACATCGTCTGAAAACCCTACCCTAAGATAGAGCACTTGGATTCATGAACTGGGCTGGGATTGGCTGACAAGTCAGGGGAGAAGGCCCATTGACTGCGCAATTACGTAGTTCAAGTAGCCAAGGGTCAAGCTTGATCACTGAGACTCCACAGTGTGCAACTCAAGCCAGACTGAGGGAAATTTATACATAATGTCCACTGAGGGAAAAAATTGTGTAGTTCCCATTGAGGGAAAAAATTGCACAGTTCAAGCAGGCAGTGGTTTCTACAAGATGGGGGTCGGGGAGGAAAAACTACGTAGTTTTAGGAGGAAAGGGGGACTAGGAATCTAAGAGGCTTTAGAGACAAAACTGCACAGTTTTTGGAGGCAGTGAGCTCCAACTGAGGGGAGGACACTGGAGGAAAAATATGTATATTTTTGGAGTCCAACGATGGCTTTACTTTCTGTGGATTGCACAGTTCTAGCAGGCAAGGAAAAATATTGAAGGTTGCAGATGTGAAGTGCGTAGTTTAGGAAGGTTGGATGAGACTAGTTTGCTAGGAATCCTCCAGAATTTGGTCAAGTGTGGGATCAGTGGAAACGATGTGAACAATGATAGAACTTGACTATGACCACACAATTGGATACTTGGTGATACAACGTAGATCATTCAAAACATATGAAAGCATACTTCACTTAATGCAACAACCTTTTTGGAAATTTATGACAAGTGTGGCCTCGTCAATGGAATCTAATAATGTGTGAAAATTTGGAAATGAGTACGAAACATGTTTGTACGATGAGAGAAACTCATTTTCACAAAAATTTCCCTTTGATGCAAACCAAAAATCCACTTTGCATGAAAAGCGATAAATCCCATGTCCGAGGATGAAACTTTTTATATAAAGATAAAAGCGTGAACGACACTTGATATCCAAGAAGGGGGCTTGAAATCATCAACTGAACAATAAGCGACTAAGGAAAGATCGATCACAAGATCCACAGAAGGCTCCAAAATTTGAGTGTAGGCCAAAATTTTGGAGGGTGTTCCAATCGCTACAACACATTCATAGGTTCCTTTCAACCTAAACAAGCACAAACAATTTGATATTTTCCTGGCCCGAACACATGCCGACACCAACCCACACAAAACACTTTACAAACACACAACACACAGGCCCAAACAATCCCATACTTACATATCCTGAACACTTTCCACATACACAACACATAGGTGCAGAAAACCCCATACCTTCCTGTCCTAAACACATTGAAGAACACACACTTATACACATGGTACAACACAATGCACATAATATAGATTTACTCTATTCCCATTCACATGTACAACAGAAACACATAAACACATAACATCAAGTTACACAATATCATAATAATTCTAGGGACCAACTTATCTCTCATATCATATCAGGCCATGTTGTCATTAATCTAGAGATCACCTTGTCTCCATGCTCGTGAACTAGGCAATACTACCTCATTTGTTTTTCCTATGTTCTTAGTCTTAACATGGGCACAATGTAATATTCATGTTCACATAATTATAAATTAGTACAATTTTCTTCCTACCCAGTAAATTTCTGATCATAGTGGGAATGTTTTCATGCCATCCATATCATCATTATTTTTAGAACTCATCTTTTCATTTGAATGACCTCTGACAATCCTATCAGAAAAAATGGAATTTTCATTGGTATATACATATATATCGATCAAATGATCATGTATGCAATATACCAATATCCATCAGCATAATCATGTAAGAAATATATAAGTACACATGCAAGTATAGTCAAGGGTTATGAGAACTCCCTTCTTTCCATTTTCATAGCTACACTTATCGTTGTCCATTATTTTCATGGACTTAACCAACCCATTGGAATCTTTCATTACTTAATCATTTCCACAACAACCATTAACTTGTGCCAAATAACTCTAGGGTTTAGGTGACTTCCTGATTGTGGCCAAGCATGTGTTAGGTGACCCTTTCCCTCTTGTATTGTTTTCATTTTTACTTGTTATACTATCCATGTTCATTACCAAATAACATTCCATTTTACCTGGAAATTTACTTGCCATGTTTTCCTTCATGTCTATCAAGCACTACCCTTTTTCAAGATTCCATGGCCTTCCTGCCACCCCAACCTCCTTTTTCCAAGATCTCCAAGCATTCAATTTGAAGTTTAAAGATTGAAAACCAATGTAAGAGGAACAAAAACCCCAAGTAAAATATATCGTAAACAAGACAAAAATAACATGATTAGCAAGACCAACAACCAACATGGCCATGCACAAGTCTAAAATCAGAATGATATCAATCCATGAAGTCAAGAAATTAAAGCCACAACACATAAGCATTAAATAAAGTAGTACCCAAAAATCAACTCAATCTCCATGAGTCCAACATTCATGGAACTCTCAACCATCATACAAGCATGCATATGTATACATATATGCATATATTCATACACCACATTAGTTCAAGACTTCTTTATAAGGCTAGAAACAACCTTAAATTCCTACATTCCCCAAAGTTAACATGGAATCTTTCCAACACATATATGTTTGTGTCAGGGAGCTTGAGGCAGTGTCCCCTCCTTCTTAGTGTCCTGCACTGTTGATTCGTGCCCATGTGGCTCATAGGGGCTATTGTCTTCTTTCTTCTTCTTTTTACGTGGAAAATCCTTTTTCAGATGCTCTTCTCCACATTTCCAGCAGAAGAAAATATTCTTCTCCCTTTCAATCTCACAAGGCCTCTTCTTACTATTACCATTCTTACTTTTTGAGGATTTTAATTTGTTTTAATTCAGTTTTCAGTAAGTTAGAAAATAAATCCATAAATGTTTGAATCCAAGATCTTGATGATTTACTAATTTGGTTTGGAAGTTGCAGCACCTTTTTTTTATTTCAGGCTAGATCTCAAAGTTATGCAGGAGAAGGTTGAGAGGATTTTAATGAGAAAACCAAGGCTGCAAGTTCCTACCCAAGTAACAAGGTGCTCAAGAAGGATTCAAAGAGGAAGAAAAAATGAAAAAATCTGTTTTTAAATGTGGATTGGATAGTAACTTGCTGTAGTTGAAGCTCGAAGAGAAGGCCCTAAGCTTTAGAAAGTGTGTTGTCATATATACAATAAAGCAACCAGTAGAAGGAAAATTTTAGAGCAGAGCAAAAGTTATGCAGAAGGCCATCTGACCTGTTGTTCTTGACTTTCCATGAGGGAAAGCCATCCCCAAGTGGAGCCATTGTTATACTCCTATAGTTATAGGTGTCATATTTCATGATTGACTGGTTGAGCTCTGTAATATGTTCATCCTTTCCTTGCTGTAAAGGTTTCCATATTATGAAAAAAATAAAAAAATAAAAAATGTAAAGAGGGTATAGCCTAAAAGAAAAATCAAAGGGTGAAAAAATAAATGGTCAAAGGAAAAAATGAAAAATGAACCCCAAATAAAAAAGACCAAGAGAGCGTGCAAGTCCAAATGCTACTACTATTTCATTTTTCCAAAATAAAGCATTGTGTGCAGCTTGTTAACTTCATGCCACAATTGATGAATGGCCAAACAGCTTAATTTTGGCTAGTTCATGTTTCAATTTCATGTTTTAGATAGAGAAAAAAATCTATCCAAACTGTTTAATCTTGGTAGATGAGTAGATAAGTAGAGAAGCAAAGGAGATCAACTGTTTAATCTGAGTCTTTGGAAGAAATAAGTGCAGACTTAGGTAGGCTTACCATGTAAAGAAAAGAAGAATGAAAAGGGTTTGCTAGTCTAAGTGCACCCAAATGTAAAGAAGAAAAAATATTAGGCAAAGTAGGCAGGGTAGGCAGTTTTGATGTTGCAGAATGAGACTTGTGATAAATTTTGTCTCTCAAAGTGTTAAATTTACCTCTATCACAAGTGCAAAGCAGATACTCTTGGAGTAGCTCAAGCGAGGCATGTCTAACTCCCCTTCATCTTTTCCCCAAATCATTTACTAATTTCCCCCAGAGATATTAATATCTGCTTAATATCACTGAATCACTCATCTCATTTCATAAAATTTGCCTAAGTAAGAATCTATTTTACTTAGGGGCTAGCCATATTTCTTGTATAAACTTTTTTCCTCTTTAAAGCCTAAGTTTCCTAACATTATACTTAGTGCTTTCCTTTCAAAATATCATATTAATAATTAACTTTATTATTTAAAACCCATGCAAATATACCCCTCCCATATTATGTATATATAACATCAAAAACCCCATGTATTAATATTCCCCGCCCCGGTTTAATTATAAACCATATCACTGTTTAAAATTTGGAATTAAAGGTTCATCTGGAGCTTATTAACAACCCTCCACGCACAACATTGGGATTTATTAACCTTTGGTTAATTAAATAACCAAACCCACAACCCAACTAATGGAATTAACCCCGAAACCATTAAAAAACATTTGATTTAATATACCGGTCCCACGCATTAATCGTCTGCCATCTCCTTGTTCCGTCCACCGTCCAATCGGTGCCCTCGCATCAGACGGCTAACAATTATATCATGACCCATCTTTCCGTTGAACTTTACCACCCGAGGAGACGGTGGTATTACTCCCATACTGCTGCCACGCATCGTGCTCCCGCGTTGCTCGCTGTCCCTCCGCCCGAAACCACCGAAGCCCAAAGGCAGTGCGGGAAAAACCATTTACCGCCCTCCCGCTGACCCCTTGCTGACATCATCCACTGAAGTCAACTATCCCCTGCTGACATCACCCCACCATGTCACCATCTGTACTGCCACATCACCCGCCACGTCGTCTATTCTGTACCCCCCGCTGACATCATGCTAACGTCACCCGTCCGAAAAATCAAATTTTCCCGCCAAAAAATCTTTTTTGTCAATTAAAGGGGAAAGAGTCATTTTTGTTATATTTTTTCTGCGAGCGGCGCTCCAGGCATGCAATCGACCGACTCAGTTCCAATGTTTCAACCACCTGTGGATCACAAAAGCTCCATCGACGAGCTCAACCTCAACAAACCCGCAATTTTGCAGTTTTTCTCCCTCTTAGACACAGTTGAAAGCAAACAGAGGATTTCTAAGCCTACAAAAGAGGGAAATAGAGATGAACAGAGATACTTGCTGCCCCAGCCAGTGGAAACCGTCCAAGACATGAATTGCCGGACAGCGGTGAGCAGGAGTCAGATCAGTGATAAAGAGTAGCAGAGGAGCATTAAAAAGGATCCAAACAAGTCAAAGAGTATCAGATCAAGCTTTAAAGAGTATCAGTGCAGAAATAAAGGCAAGTCAAGTCAGCATTAAAGAGTATTCGAGCCGACTAAGAGAAGCAGGTCAGAAGTTAAAGAACAATTAATCTAAATAGTCGGCACACAGCTACTTCAAACAGCTGCAGGCCGAACCCTAATAGGCCTGCATCCAACGCAACATCAGATATTTTTCCCGAGCTGTTTATACTTTGCTTGTATATTACTTTAGGTTAAACTTAGATATTATCTCAGAGCTTTGAAGAGACATTCTGTTGTACATATTTTTGTTGTATAAATACCCTCTTCATCAGAGTTTTGAAGGGGTTGGGTATGTGGAGATTTCTCTAGACTTTGTTGTAAATACTTAACTTTGGAATAAAAATTTGTTGGGATCAAATTGTTTTCTGGTTTACTGGAAGAAGAATTGATGCAGAGGACCTGTCACATAATTCTTGAATCAACCCATGGATCAATGAGTACTTTCTACCTTGTGTTTTGTAGTTTCTTGTCTATTATATCATCTGTGTTTCATGATCTGAATAGTAGAGAAAAATATTAATCTAGAATTTGCTTAGCTGCACTATGTTTTCAGTCTTTACTATTCTCTATGTTTTCTTCAGAATTAGTATAAACAGTGAATTCTTAATTGCTCCTATTTCCCCTGATTCTCTCATGTTGATTATTTGATAAATAATTCTTAATTGCTCTTTGTCGACAAGCTTTCACTTTCCCTCTTTCAATATGATGAAGGATTCTTAACTGCCCTTCATCCATTTGAGTCCATTCCATCTGATTCCAACCTTTAATTGTTCCATTGTTTGTCTACCTTGCTCTGTGATTCCATCCTCTGTTAAGAAACCAAATCCAAGAAGCCTGTTTCTTTTGACTCCATCATGCTCAATGGACTAAACTCTTCAATTTTGCCTCACTGTTCTATTGAAACTCACCACCCAAACTCAGAACAAAACCCTTGTACTTCATAACTAGCCTAAAACCTTTGAAAAACAAAGCTAAATCATAAAGAGAGAGCCCTCTCTGGATGCAGATTGGCTAGAATCTGTATCTAAAAGATTGGTCTGTGGTTACCTCGGTCGTATTCCCTTTCTTACAAATTTTGGGAACAACCTGAGTGATAACAGGGGCTATTGTCTTCTTTCTTCTTCTTTTTACGTGGACAATCCTTTTTCAGATGCTCTTCTCCACATTTCCAACTGAAGAAAATATTCTTCTCCCTTTCAGTCTCACGAGGCATCTTCTTACTATTACCATTCTTACTTTTTGAGGATTTAACTTAGAATGTCATCTCTCGTAGCTATTTTTGTAGCACAATCTCCCACTCGACCAATTATTTTTACTTCTTGGTGATTTTTCTAAGCTCTACCCTACACATCTCCAACTCATATTCCAAGTTTTTAAGC